>JAWZYU010000019.1:39553085-40895514 GCA_038380435.1 Ryuthela nishihirai
TGTAGGAGACATGCCCCAATGCCATTGTAACTACTAGTGACAAAAGGACCTATCACCCCTGCCCAAAGAACAGAGGAAAACCAATTTTATTATTGGTCTTTAAGCACAAGAGTAAGAGTTCCTTTCTTACTAGCATTCAGAATATCCTCATCTTCCATTTGATGAATTAAGTTGTGTCCTATAGGTTGTATCCCCCTGTAGCATTTTAATAGAGTGACGTTTTGCATTACAGTTTAAACATCGTGAAATGTTACTCATAAAATCACGTGATATTTGTTTCTATGATTGTTTTTTATATGCAATGTTTTTATATAAAATTTAGTGTTGTTGAGTAGTGAAATTTTTTTTAACAATGGTCGAGTGGTTAGCACGCTTGGCTACTAATCTAACGGAACTGGGTTCAAGCACTGGGTAAGGCATGGATGTTTGTGTTGTCTTTCTGCTAAGGTCCTGCCATCCTCACAGACCTTCTACTATGACATATAAACTGACAGGCTCCTGTCAGACCACTGTGGCAAACAGCTCCTTGAGGGGTATTTAATTTTTTCATTTAAAAAGAAATTACACAGTTAAAGAAACTATAAATCTTGTAATCCTAGTAAAGCTTCTTTGTTCATTACATCGCAAGGCCATTACATCTTCTGACAGATGAGGTCCAGAGGTTCATGTGGACCGCCGAATGTGAAGTAGCCTTCCAATAATGGAAGCAAGCTCTTTCCACAGCACCAGTGTTAGCATATGCAAAAGCTAATAACAGTTCATTTTAGATACTGACGCAAGTAACACAGGAGTTGGCTCTCTCTTCCAGTAAAGGAATTATTAATCGTGATTCTCCAACTATATTTGGTATACAAACTAAATGTACACCAACGGTTAAATAGTTGGTGTCACTGTAAATAAGAAGCTTAAATGGGATTCACATGTAACTAATGTGTTTTCCAAAGCCAATATCATTAGATGTAAACTTGGTCCCTTGATAATGTGAAACTCTACGCTCCCTCCGCAAAAGAAGCTATTCTTGTATAAGACCATTCTGCAGCCTATTCTGACGTATGCCTCACCAGTGTGGGGCATCGCTACCAACACGAACGTCAGGAGACTACAGAGTTTTAAAAAAGAAATTTTAAGATCGGTGGTCCGTGCGCCATGGTTTGTGAAGAATAAAACCATTCACAATGACCTGGGCATTCACCACATATATACATACATCAGGAAATTCTCGCAGACCTTTCTCGAGGCAGTGGGAAACCACCCTTACGAAATTATAAATATTTTACTCAATTATGATCCTTTGGTGCTAAAGTAGTTCAAACGCCCACAGTTAATGGTTTTTTGACGAACGCGTATTTATACTACGATGTAATCTACACTTTTATTGCTTTGATGGTTATTTTTAACCTTTATGCTCTTTCTGTTGCGTTTTAAGTAAACATCTTTATTTTGCCCATTGGGCTCCTTCGGGTGTTATTTATATATTGTCATTGCTATTGGCGCTATATACTATGATTTTGAAGGTTAAGGCCTAAGGCCACGAACTTAATAAATGTTAATTAAGATATCAGATATCAACACAGCAGTTGGTGCTTTACTTTCACAACAACCAGAGGGACAAGAAATAGTTATTGCATATTTTAGTAAAACTTTGTCCAAACCAGAACCGAATTATTATGTCACATGTAAAGAACTGTTAGCAATAATAAAAGCAATGCAACATTTTCATCATTATCTCTATGGCCAGAAATTTCTTATTCGTACCGATCATGCTGCCCTCAAGTGGAAACTAAACTTTAAAAACCCTGGACAAATTAATAGGTGAATACAGCGAGTGCAAGAGTGCAATTTCTCTATTGATCGTAGAAGTGGCAAGCTACACAGAAATGTAGATGCTCTTTCCAGACGTCCATGTATTGACAGCTGTAAGCATTGTTATAATACAGAGTGAAAATATTATGGTACTAATGATATAATGCTCATAAGACTGTTAATATCGATACACAACAAAAGAGTGATAATCCTAACATCTGGAGCCCAATACAGATTAGAAAGGACCAACTAGACAATGAAGATATAAAGCCAATATCAGATTTAATTGAAAAATCTAATGCAAGACCTAATTGGGAGCAAATCTCGAGATATAGCCCAACTACTAAAAAATATTAGACGTAGTGGGACTCCTTAGAAGTGAACTATGGTGTACTTTACAGAAGATGAGAGAATCAAACTGGGCGACTGATCAGTTAGCAGATAATCCTTTCTACCTCCAGAGAGGAACTAACGATGAAAGATCTTCATAATAGAGCCACTGGACAAGCAGCTGCTTGAAGGGGTATTTAATTTTTTCATTTAAAAAATTAGACATTTAAAGAAACTATAAATTTTGTAATCCTAGTATAGTTTCTTTGTTCATTACATCGCAAGGCCATTGCATCGTCTGAAAGATGAGGTTATAATATATCGCTGTTAATAAGACATTAGCGAACACCAGAAGAAATTTCATTGGTTTAAAAGTAGGGCAGACTTTGAAAGATGGCGTAGGCAATGTGAGGCTTGTGCAGCAAAGAAAGGCTGTAAGACTAAGCTCCAAACGTAAAATGTTGGTGACTCTCTTCAGAGAATAGCCATTGATGTAATGGGTCCGTTCCTTAGGACTGATGATGGAAATCGCTATTAATTGGTGGTGGAAGATTATTTCATGAAGTGACCTGAATTATTCCTTTCAAAATCAGGCCCCCGCCTTACGCGTAGTTCGCGTATCTTTCACTAGATGGCAGCATCTGCATATAATACATTTCAATATGAGAAATACTGGTACTGGATATTTTTCGACATATTTATCTAAATATATTACAATCATTCAACCAGTATAGAAATAAATGTGCGTAGCGATGCTTCTTCTACTGCTCAAACACAAAAGAAATGTAGAAATATTTATTGATAATTCAAGATTAATGGCTAACGGATAGGTTTAGATGCTTGAGTCTTATGTTACATGACTTTAAATAGTGAACGAATATTTTTAACGCTAAATACACTGATCTACCAAAATATTACATAATTTCCATGTTACGTCAATGGGAATCTAACTTCGAAGCTATCTAATTTCTAAAACATGAATTAACGAAAAAATATGACAAGGGATAAATATAAGTAAGCATAAGTTCAGGTCCAATGAATGTAACAACCAGCAGATCTCTGACTTCACTTGCAACCCCAGGTGAAGAGAAAGCGTACGGGCGTTATCACAACGGTCTATGAGAACATCGCTGAAATTTGTTGCATTTCGAGATGTAAAATAACAACACAAAACTTTTCCGAAAAATTTACCTTACTTGGAAATTTTGCCATGCAAAGAAACTGAGTAGTGAGATAATGTTTCCGTAAGTGTGATATTGTGTACAAAATTTCCGTAAATCGTAGACTATTGATAAATGAATAGAAAATTATTGAATTTTTCACTGCACAATAATTATAAATTATATGTAGTAAGAAAGCAATCCGAAAGCTTATAGCGAACCACATGATTATTTGCTATAAAAATATCTGCGAGTTCCTCATTGGAAATTGTTTATTGGATATCACTTTAAAAGTTTTTCATGATTCGTCAATTGAAGGATAAATTCAGCTGGGAAGGATGTTGGAAATCTTTGGTTGATCTTCTGTGATGCTTTACATATGACATCACAAGACACAGATGTGTTGCATTCATAAACTCCGTTTAAGTCCTTCGATTGTTCCTTGAGAATCCCTTTCGTATCTTCAGGAGGGTAGGTGACTTCGGAATTCTAATCGTCATTTCGAAAATGAAAATGTCTTCAACTGATCGTCATAAGCATGGTGCTTCATGGCATGTGGCGATTATTTAAACGACTCCTTTTGTTCTAGTGATGTAAAGAACCTTGCTTCTCATTTGAGAGAAACCTTCTCTAATCATTATGCACTGTTTCTTTGCAGCGTTTTCATAAAATCAATTCAAAGTAATGTAAACATGTTATTATAACCGTTTAGATAAGCCTACCACGAGTCAGGATTTAGATGTAGATGATTGTGTTTCAGAATTGTAGCCAACCATTATATCTTTCGATTTCTTCTTCTTGCTGCTCCCTCAGTATGAAAATGAATACTACTGACCATGGAAAACTCAATGTCCATCTAATATGAAGCTTAAGAATGGCTCTATGAAGGAGACACAGAGCACGTGAATGTTAAAAAAGAGCTCCTAAGAGATTTCCAGTGAGATGATTTCTCCACTCATTCGTTGATCAGCAAAAATTCCTCTGTCTGCTTATCAAATATTTGAGAACTAAATGAAATCGAATATTATAGTCATTTGCTTTATTTTAGTAACGAATTAAAACGCGTCTAATTTCTGTTAATCTCGTACTTTTCGAAAATCATACACTAAAAGAAGTAGCTACCCCTCCTTTTTTAGTTTAAGTATATACTAAAGAATTTGCGTTTGTTCAACGATATATAATATGGCGTTTTACATATTTAATGATATCAGGTCACGATATATTCTTTAAAACTTTAAAGAGGAAATGCATATTCACTACTACGGAAGAAATGAAATGAAAGAATGTCTTTTACAAACAAATCCCGATATAAATAAGTGTTCTGTTCCTCTAAAACCTTTATCTTCCTAACAACTTATTTGACTGTAGGAAACCTACTTGCACGCATCTCAAGTAAAGGTTTGTTGTCATTAGATCATTTACCATGATTTAATCAATATATAAACGAACAAAAAACAAAAGCTTGGTTAGGTTGTTATAGTACACATTATATTGGTAGTGCGAAAAGTAAATTTAAGATCAAGTTTAAGAATGGCAAACAAAATATTAACTCATTAACTGATCAATTAACGGCAACAATGATCAGTAGAAAAATAATAGCTAATCACGGCAGAATAATTATTTTTTGAACCGAAACTTAGCGAAGCACCACTAGAAAAAACAAAAACGAAACTGGATTCCTAAAGAACAGAACAATGGGAATAAAATAAAACTCTGACTTTATTACTAGATCTAGCAAATGTGGCACAAGGTCCGCCACATTTCAATGACATATTTATAAGCCTTATCCTGGAAGCGTAATTTCGTCTGATGCGTGTCTTTTATGGTAGAGCCCTCTGACAAGTATCTAGAGAGTTGCGGGTTCGATTCCCGCCATGTCAGTAATAATTTTTCAGATGGATAACTGTTACTTCTCTGTTCTGGACAACTATGGCTACTTTTCTTTTTTTCTACGCTGCTGAGGAGTAGTCAGCCACACAGAGTCCTGGTGCTGACCATATAAACCTACTGGCCTGGACTGAAATAATTCTCTGAGCTATTTTATGGATCCTGAATTTGCTAGGCTGGTGGGCTTCTGTGGAGGGAAAATCTTCCACTGTGTTTTCTGTTTGTTTGTGGGTTGACAGCCCCATGTGAATAAATTCACAGGATATGTTTTGTCAGTTGGTGGATAATCCTGAGCATAAACCATCGCCGGCACCTGAACTCTTGCTTCTACTGGCATCGTCAAATTCTACATTGGAGGAAGTCTGCCAGTGTAGATGGTTTCAGCCTTTAGTGGTGGGGGAACGGGTCTTTGCCCCATGCCTGCGATTAGGTGGCTGTTTGATATTGTCGGCATTCCCTCTCTCAATAAACATAGTTTCTTTAAACATCCCGCTAAACCTTTTCTCCCCATAGGAAGTTGGAATGTGAGTACTCTGCACAGAGCTTTTTCTCTTAATGTCCTCACACAAGAATTCCTCTGTTATAATTTATATATTCTTGGCCTGCAAGAGACCAGATTGACAGATAAAGGTTAGATTCTTAAAAATAATCTTAAATGTCTCTTTTCAGGGAGGGCAGATAATAAGCATTGCCAAGGCGTAGGTCTACTTCTCAGCAGAAACGCTAGTGATGTTCTTCTAGGATACGAGTGCACTAATGAAAGGTTTCTTTCACCAAATTTCAGACAAGTATTAAATACTTGAAAGCTATCTGCTGTTATGCCCCCACTGAGGATGCTGACGAGGATGAGGAGGGTAGATATTATAGACAACTTTAGGATATTTTGAATTCTATCAAGGAAGTAGATATTACCCTTGTTCTAGGTGACTTCAATGCCCGAGTTCGTGCTTACTCTGACCTTTGGGGAGGAGTGATACGCTCCTTTGGTATTGGTAGCTGTAATGGCAATGGGCAACGAACGTCTCTACAGGTAAGTAAACTCAATGGTTTCAGAAAAGCTAACACTTATTACAAACACCGCGAATTGGTTTCACCTGATAGGCTGCATAAAGAGATGATTGATTATATATTAATTAACAGCAAATGGGCTAGTTCTGTAAAGGAATACCAGGTCGTTTAGTTGAGCTGAAATTGGGTCTGATTATTACCTTGTTAAAAATGTCTTGCAACTTAAATTTAAAATGTGTTGTGCTAGCGTTAAAAAATTTACCTCTAATACCGAAGCTCTGAAACAACCAGTTATAGCTAAAGCTTACCATATAGATAGATATATTAGTGTAACATAGATAGGTTACTTAGTCGTTATGAGAGTTGTAGTTTGCTTACCACTGAAGTTGAGGAAGAATGGACCATTTTCAACAGGCTTTTTTGGAAACTAATAGTACTCTTTTAGGAAAAAAGGATCAGAGGAGGCAGAATTATTTGAGTGATAAGGCACTTGAGTTTATTTCAGAAAGAAAAATGCCTTTAATTAATATCCTACTAGTCCTAATAGAAAGCATTACAGAGAGCTGAATAAGCATGTAAAGGATCAGTTTGCTGCTGATAAGAATCTTTGGCTTGATGGCTTGGGTGACAAAGCCGAGGAAGCAGTTAGACAGCACAACAGCAGAGAGCTGTACCAAATAGTTAATGTTTTGTGTGGTAGAAAACGGGCAGGTATACATGGATTGAAGGATAAACAATGTAAGGTTATAGAAGGTGAGGATTCTGTCATGGCTAGGTGGGCTGAGCATTTCAGTGATGTTCTAAACAACGCGGTTGGTTACACTCCCATTGTTTGTAATGACGATAGATGCATTGGTGGCTTTAACATTGGCCCTATAACAGAATCTGAAGTTATTTTGACTATTTCTAAACTTAAATTACATAAATCCCCTGGGTTAGATGAAATTACTACGGAAATGCTTAGAGCTAGGAATGTTTCGGTTAGCACTTGGATGACTGAAATTTCAGATATCTTTTATGATAAAGGTATGGTTCATAAAGATTTTACCAGAGCTATTATTATTCCTATTTTCGAAAAAGGTGATCGCAGTTCTTGTGATAACTATAAGGGTACCAGGTAAAGTTCTTTCCATGATTGTGCTTAATAGAATTAAGAATCTGGTTGACAGGCAATTGCATGATGAGCAATGTGGATTCAGAGATGGTAGGGAAGGGGTAGATCAGATATTTTTTACTTAGGCAGATTCTTGAGAAATGTTTAGAGTTTCAGAAATCTTTAGTTGTAGCTTTGTTGATTTCAAAAAGACTTTCGTTATCGTCGAAAAGACTGATCGTCATAATTTGTGGTTGATTGTGAGATCATATGGTATACCAGACAAGTTAGTTAACATAATGAAAGCGCTCTATAATAACACTGAGTCGTGTGTGAGAGTTGCTAAGACTTGTAGCAATTGGTTTAGCATTACTTCTGTACGACTGTTCGACTTCTGTTCGACAAGGGTGTACGTCGTCTTCTTTTCTCTTTAGTTCGGTTATTGAATATGGTATGCGATATTCACTGCAAGTGAAAGATTTTAGCCTTAAATGGTCTGGAGATACGAAAATGTCTGATTTATGTTATGCTGATGATTTAGACCTTTTGGTAAATGATGTTGATGAGATCAAATCTTTCATTAGACCTGTTGATGATACTGGTGTTAGATAGATACTAATGATAAACAGCGAGAAAACTAAAGTGATGATAATTAGTCAGGTAGGCTATTATTCAGTTAATCTGAATGTTTGAAGTCTTTAGCAGGTGTTATAGGTTAATTATCTTGCGAGCTATGTAGCAGATACAGGTGATGTGCGGCATAAGTTTAATAGACGAATAGGGATTGTAGCAGGGACTTTCAAGAATCTATGGAGAGTGTGGAGAAATAGGCGTATACACCTAAAGAATAAAATTTGACTGTATAGTAGTTTGGTTCTTTCTAGTGTTAATTAGGAGAGTGAAACTTGGACGCTTTGTAAACAAGATAACAAGAAACTAGATTTTTACGCAGTGTCTTGGGCAATAGGTGATTCAACTTTGTAACTAATGATGAGGTTAGGCAAAGGCGTCTGCAACCTCCTTTAAGCAGCATATTGTGCAGAGAGAGTCTCCGCTGGTTTGGCCATGTTGCCCCTATGGGGGGATATATATATTATATATATATATTATAATATATATATATATATAATATATATATATTATATATATATATATTATTATCATTATAGATTGGCGAATACGGTTATGAACAGTATGCCTAAACGCCTCAGAAAAAATTGAGAGACCTAGGATGCGGTGAGCAGATAATGTCAAACAGGACCTTGTTAGGATTGGTGTGAAGTGGCCAGATGCAGCAGATGTAACTGAGGGCAGATATGCTTGGAGAACTAAATTGAACAGTCTGGTTAGACCTCCGCAGCCCATGACTGTTTGAGGATGATGATGATCATAGTAACTAAATCACTTTGCATTTCATATAATCCAATAACAACATAGTTTTGTGCATTTTAATAAATGCTCTAAAATAATTATCTTGTTTTAGAGCAGAGAAATTTTTCTTCTGTTCTTTAGGAATCCAGTTTTGTTTTTGTTTTTTCTAGTGGTGCTTCGCTAAGTTTCGGTTCAAAAAATAATTATTCTGCCGTGATTAGCTATTATTTTTCTACTGATCATTGTTGCCGTTAATTGATCAGTTAATGAGTTAATATTTTGTTTGCCATTCTTAAACTTGATCTTAAATTTACTTTTCGCACTACCAATATAATGTGTACTATAACAACCTAACCAAGCTTTTGTTTTTTGTTCGTTTATATATTGATTAAATCATGGTAAATGATCTAATGACAACAAACCTTTACTTGAGATGCGTGCAAGTAGGTTTCCTACAGTCAAATAAGTTGTTAGGAAGATAAAGGTTTTAGAGGAACAGAACACTTATTTAAATCTGGATTTGTTTGTAAAAGACATTCTTTCATTTCATTTCTTCCGTAGTAGTGAATATGTAAGTATTTCCTCTTTAAAGTTTTAAATAATTTGGTGTATCGTGACCTGATATCATTAAATATGTAAAACGCCATATTATATGTCGTTGAACAAACGCAAATTCTTTAGTATATACTTAAACTAAAAAAGGAGGGGTAGCTACTTCTTTTAGTGTATGATTTTCGAAAAGTACGAGATTAACAGAAATTAGATGCGTTTTAATTCGTTACTAAAATAAAGCAAATGACTATAATATTCGATTTCATTTAGTTCTCAAATATTTGATAAGCAGACAGAGGAATTTTTGCTGATCAACGAATGAGTGGAGAAATCATCTCACTGGAAATCTCTTAGGAGCTCTTTTTTAACATTCACGTGCTCTGTCTCTCCTTCATAGAGCCATTCTTAAGCTTCATATTAGATGGACATTGAGTTTTCCATGGTCAGTAGTATTCATTTTCATACTGAGGGAGCAGCAAGAAGAAGAAATCGAAAGATATAAAGGTTGGCTACAATTCTGAAACACAATCATCTACATCTAAATCCTGACTCGTGGTAGGCTTATCTAAACGGTTATAATAACATGTTTTCATTACTTTGAATTGATTTTATGAAAACGCTGCAAAGAAACAGTGCATAATGATTAGAGAAGGTTTCTCTCAAATGAGAAGCAAGGTTCTTTACATCACTAGAACAAAAGGAGTCGTTTAAATAATCGCCACATGCCATGAAGCACCATGCTTATGACGATCAGTTGGAGACATTTTCATTTTCGAAATGACGATTAGAATTCCGAAGTCACCTACCCTCCTGAAGATACGAAAGGGATTCTCAAGGAACAATCGAAGGACTTAAACGGAGTTTATGAATGCAACACATCTGTGTCTTGTGATGTCATATGTAAAGCATCACAGAAGATCAACCAAAGATTTCCAACATCCTTCCCAGCTGAATTTATCCTTCAATTACGAACCATGAAACACTTTTAAAGTGATATTTAATAAACAATTTCCAATGAGGAATTCACAGATATTTTAATAGCAAATAATCATGTGGTTCGCTATAAGCTTTCGGATTGCTTTCTTACTACATATAATTTATAATTATTGTGCAGTGAAAAATTCAATAATCTCCTATTCATTTATCAATAGTCTACGATTTACGGAAATTTTGTACAGAATATCACACTTACGGAAATGTTATCTCACTACTCAGTTTCTTTGCATGGCAAAATTTCCCAAGTAAGGTAAATTTTTCGGAAAAGTGTTTTGTGCTTATTTTACATCTCGAAAAGCAACAAATTTCAGCGATGTTCTCATAGACCGTTGTGATAACGCCCGTACGCTTTCTCTTCACCTGGGGTTGCAAGTGAAGTCACAGATCTGCTGGTTGTTACATTCATTGGAACTGAACTTATGCTTACTTATATTTATTCCTTGTCATATTTTTTCGTTAATTCATGTTTTAGAAATTAGATAGCTTCGAAGTTAGATTCCCATTGACGTAACATGGAAATTATGTAATATTTTGGTAGATCAGTGTATTTAGCGTTAAAAATATTCGTTCACTATTTAAAGTCATGTAACATAGGACTCAAGCATCTAAACCTATCTGTTAGCCATTAATCTTGAATTATCGATAAATATTTCTACATTTCTTTTGTGTTTGAGCAGTAGAAGAAGCATCGCTACGCACATTTATTTCTATACTGGTTGAATAATTGTAATACATTTAGATGAATATGTCGAAAAATATCCAGTACCAGTATTTCTCATATTGAAATGTATTCTAGGAAGATGCTGCCATCTAGTGAAAGATACTCGAACTAGATGTAAGGCGGGGGCCTGATCTTGGAAGGAATAATTCAGGTCACTTCATGAAATAATCTTCCGCCACCAATAAATAGCGATTTCCATCATTAGTCCTAAGGAACGGACCCATTACATCAATGGCTATTCTCTGAAGAGAGTCACGAACATTATACGTTTGGAGCTTAGTCTTACAGCCTTTCTTTGCTGCACAAGCCTCACATTGCCTACGCCATCTTTCAAACTCTGCCCTACTTTTAAACCAATGAAATTTCTTCTGGTGTTCGCTAATGTCTTATTAACAGCGATATATTATAACCTCATCTGTCAGACGATGCAATGGCCTTGCGATGTAATGAACAAAGAAACTATACTAGGATTACAAGATTTATTGTTTCTTTAACTATGTATTTTTTTAAATAAAAAATTTAAATACCCCCCTCAAGCAGCTGCTTGCCCAGTGGCACTATTATGAAGATCTTTCATCGTTAGTTCCTCTCTGGAGCTAGGAATG
Organism: Ryuthela nishihirai; assembly: GCA_038380435.1. Classification (NCBI taxonomy): domain Eukaryota; kingdom Metazoa; phylum Arthropoda; class Arachnida; order Araneae; family Heptathelidae; genus Ryuthela; species Ryuthela nishihirai. Next base: position 39,564,612 of record JAWZYU010000019.1, read on the forward strand.
ATTATCTGCTAACTGATCAGTCGCCCAGTTTGATTCTCTCATCTTCTGTAAAGTACACCATAGTTCACTTCTAAGGAGTCCCACTACGCCTAATATTTTTTAGTAGTTGGGCTATATCTCGAGATTTGCTCCCAATTAGGTCTTACATTAGATTTTTCAATTAAATCTGATATTGGCTTTATATCTTCATTGTCTAGTTGGTCCTTTCTAATCTGTATTGGGCTCCAGATGTTAGGATTATCACTCTTTTGTTGTGTATCGATATTAACAGTCTTATGAGCATTATATCATTAGTACCATAATATTTTCACTCTGTATTATAGCAATGCTTACAGCTGTCAATACATGGACGTCTGGAAAGAGCATCTACATTTCTGTGTAGCTTGCCACTTCTCTACGATCAATAGAGAAATTGTACTCTTGCACTCGCTGTATTCACCCATTAATTTGTCCAGGGTTTTTAAAGTTTAGTTTCCACTTGAGGGCAGCATGATCGGTACGAATAAGAAATTTCTGGCCATAGAGATAATGATGAAAATGTTGCATTGCTTTTATTATTGCTAAGAGTTCTTTACATGTGACATAATAATTCGGTTCTTGTTTGGACAAAGTTTTACTAAAATATGCAATAACTATTTCTTGTCCCTCTGGTTGTTGTGAAAGTAAAGCACCAACTGCTGTGTTGATATCTGATATCTTAATAAATGTTAATTAAGTTCCTGGCCTTAGGCCTTAACCTTCAAAATCATAGTATATAGCGCCAATAGCAATGACAACATAAAAAAAAACCCGAAGGTGCCCTATGGGCAAAATAAAGATGTTTACTTAAAACGCAACAGAAAGAGCATAAAGGTTAAAAATAACCATCAAAGCAATAAAAGTGTAGATTACATCGTAGTATAAATACACGTTCCTCAAAAAACCATTAACTGTGGGCGTTTGAACTTCTTTAGCACCAAAGGATCATAATTCAGTAAAGTATTTATAATTTCGTAAGGATAGTTTCCCACTTCCTCGAGAAAGGTCTGCGATAATTTCCTGATGTATGTATATATGTGGTGAATGCCCAGGTCATTGTGAATGGTTTTATTCTTCACAAACCATGGCGCACGGACCACCGATCTTAAAATTTCTTTTTTAAAACTCTGTAGTCTCCTGACGTTCGTGTTGGTAGCGATGCCCCACACTGGTGAGGCATACGTCAGAATAGGCTGCAGAATGGTCTTATACAAGAATAGCTTCTTTTGCGGAGGGAGCGTAGAGTTTCACATTATCAAGGGACCAAGTTTACATCTAACGATATTGGCTTTGGAAAACACATTAGTTACATGTGAATCCCATTTAAGCTTCTTATCTACAGTGACACCAATTATTTAACCGTTGGTGTACATTTAGTTTGTATACCAAATATAGTTGGAGAATCACGATTAATAATTCCTTTACTGGAAGAGAGAGCCAACTCCTGTGTTACTTGCGTCAGTATCTAAAATGAACTGTTATTAGCTTTTGCATATGCTAACACTGGTGCTGTGGAAAGAGCTTGCTTCCATTGTTGGAAGGCTACTTCACATTCGGCGGTCCACATGAACCTCTGGACCTCATCTGTCAGAAGATGTAATGGCCTTGCGATGTAATGAACAAAGAAGCTTTACTAGGATTACAAGATTTATAGTTTCTTTAACTGTGTAATTTCTTTTTAAATGAAAAAATTAAATACCCCTCAAGGAGCTGTTTGCCACAGTGGTCTGACAGGAGCCTGTCAGTTTATATGTCATAGTAGAAGGTCTGTGAGGATGGCAGGACCTCAGCAGAAAGAGAACACAAACATCCATGCCTTACCCCCCACTCGACCTTTGTTAAAAAAATATTTCACTACTCAACAACACTAAACTTTATATAATAGTATTGCATATAAAAAAAAAAATCATAGAAACAAATATCACGTGATTTTATGAGTAACAATTCACGATGTTTAAACTGTAATGCAAAACGTCACTCTGTTAAAATGCTACAGTTAAAATTAATTTCAAGAAAAAGGGATGCAATCTATAGGACACAACTTAATTCATCAAATGGAAGATGAGGATATTCTGAATGCTAGTAAGAAAGGAACTCTTACTCTTGTGCTTAAAGACTTCAATAATAAAATTGGTCTTCCTCTGTTCTTTGGGCAGGGGTGATAGGTCCTTTTGTCACTAGTAGTTACAATGGCATTGGGGCATGTCTCCTACAAGGAAGGAAAATTAATGGTTTGAAAATATCTATTGCCTTATTGCAAAAAACTAAGTTACTCTATGTTAACAGCAAATGTATATCAAACCCTATGTTAACAGCAAATGCGATAGTTTAACTAAGAATAGTTGGTCATATAAGGAAGCTGAAATTGGATCTGACAGTTACCTTGTTAAAAGTATCTTGCAATTTAAACTTGAAGGGTGTTGAGTAATGGTTAAAAAATTTTCTTTAACTCAAGTTGTAATCAAAGTTGTGTGTTTTTACTTCTGAAATGCATTTTGTGCACACAATGGGCAGGTCACAAGAACCCCGAAGTCTCAGTGAAGGTTGGGGAAGAGGACCCATTGGAGCAGCAGTTTGAAGATAGATGCACATTGGATGGCCTCCCGTCAAGGCCATCTAATGTGCTCTTTAATGTGCAAAACACATTGGTCTCCTGCACCTGGAATCACGGCTTAGTGTCCCATCAGAAAGACGGCGGTCTTTCTAAGGCCATCGGTGACCTCTGCTGACCAAGGGCAGGGAGTTTTGTGGAGATAAATCTCAGAACGTCGCATTCGACGGACGGCGGCCTTTACAAGTCCATCGGTGACCCATCCTGAGTAAAGAGAGGGCCGAGAGCTTCTGCCGAGATAAATCTCAACGATCACTCAGCTGGGACTCTAACCCGGGAACTGCAGATCAGGAGTCTCTGGCACTACCGACTGAGCCATCGTATCCCTCGATATGCTTTGGAGGAGCAATGGAGATTACTGCCCACAGAGATGCTGAACAGGCTTATCAATAGTATGAGACATCGCTGCGAGTTCTGCATAGTGGTTATTTCCACTTATTTTTTGGGACATATGGTCTATGCAATAAGTATTTGAGACTCTCCTGCGCACGAAAATGCGAAATTTGATTAAAATCAGAAGTGTGTTTTCTGAAAGAAATATCACTGTAGTAACACTTCTAAGAGAAGGTAACCCTTCTCCTGGAAGTATCCTAATCATTCCGTCACAAGTTCCGTATTCATAGAGACATTAATCCGAAGAGAAATATGCGCAGTAGGATGAACTGTTGAGGTAGGAGAGGCCGAACTAACAGAAAATCGTTTTTCAGAAAGACTTTAGGGTTCATGGACATCAAAAACTTGCTTCTAATCCAAACACTCGTCATCGCCTTTTCCAAATCAATATAATATTTTCTTTGTACACTTTTTATGAAAAAGTTCAAACCCATTTTTTAGCAGCCTCAGATCCCACTGTTCATGAGCATTAAGTATTAACTTAATTTCTACCTTTTCACTTCATTTCGTATGGAACATATTTGAAGGTTAAATTTCTTGTTTTAAATCACTCCATAAGATGGCATCGATTTATCAGGGAATAAATATTTATCTTTTCTCCCTTATTCGATAATATTTTCAAAAATAACATTTTTTTTTCAATTAACTTACCACTGGTTATGTTTCATATAAAATATTTTCTTTAAATAAAAATTGTACAAAATTTCCCTGCGATAATTAAACATCAAAATTAAATTCTATTTCTTTTTTAATTATCTGTTGAATCCACTACTGACGATGTAATAATTTCTAACTAATTTAGAAAGAATGTACTGTAGTGTATCTAAACGTTTGAAAATAAAGAATAGTATAGGACCTGGGTGTTAAAACTACGAGCCAGTTATGGCCCACAAAGATTGACAATCCAACACCCGAAATGCCTGACGAATTAGACAATTCAAATTAATGTTTTGACAAATACATTTTTGCATTTGCCGAGGACAAAGCACATACACATTTCTCATTTTAGTATAACAGTACATGTGATCATTCTTTATTTCGAAAACAATATGTTTTATTCACTTATTTAAAACACTATTTTTCTAATTTATATTCGAATAAATAATTTTTTTTGAAAATTTCCAATTATCGTTTTTATTCGGCCTTCCCAGTGAATTTTAATGCAACATGTAAATCTTTCAATGAGGGTGTTAAGTACACTAATTATGAGCCACATTAACGCTTTAAAAGTAAAAGATCATGTAAAATTCGCTAATATGGTCTGCAGATAAGAACGTTTAATGATCTCTCGTTTAGCACATTTGTATTGGATCAATTTTAGAATCTGGAAACAACTTCATTAATTCGATCACAAATAATAAATCTTTACTAGTTCTCGTTTCTTAAACGGTTGGAAAGATAATATATATGTCTCCTAAAAAATTTATATACTACAATTAATCACACTTAGGAATGCTAACAATGTTTAAAAGTAGGAATTCATCATCATCATCCTCAAGCAGCTATGGGCTACGGAGGTCCAACCCAGACCGTGCAATTTAGTTCTCCAAGCAAGTCTATCCTGAGCTACATCAACTGCATCTGGCCACTGCACACCAATTCTAATAAGGTCCGGTTTGACATTGTCTGCCCACCTCATCCTAGGTCTCCCCCTCTTTCTGAGACCTTTAGGCACACTGTTCATAACCCTATTCGTCAATCTATAATTTTTCATACGGGCAACATGGCCAGACCAGCGGAGTCTCTCTCTGCAAAATATGCTGCTTAAACCTCATCATTAGTTACAAAGTTGAACCACCTCTTGCCCAAGATACTGCGTAAGCATCTGGAATTTGGGTTGGGTTGTTTTACCTCTGAGCGACACTTTTTTGCACACCATGGGCTAAATGGTCAGGTCACATGGACCCCCGAAGGCTCAGAGAAGGTTGGGTGAGGGGACCCACTGGAACAGCTGTTGAGAGACAGATGGTAGCCTCCCGTCAAGGCCATTCAGCGTATTCTTTAACGTGCACAGGGTATGGCTCTCCCGCACACGGTGCCACGGCTTAACGTCCCATCCGACGGACTTTCCAAGCCCATCGGTGTCCCCTACTGACCGTGGGCAGGGCGGGGAATTTTGCGGAGAGAAATCTCAACGCTGACCCAGCTGGGACTCGAACATGGGAACTACAGATTACGAGCCTGGCGCGCTACCGACTGAGCCACCCCCGCCCCAAGCATCTGGAATCAAAAGCATCTAGTTTGCTGTTATCTTGTTTACAAAGTGTCCAAGTTTCACTACTATAAGTAACCCTAGAAAGAACCAAACATTATAAAGTCTAATTTTAGTCTTTAGGTGTATACGCCTATTTTAGTCTTTAAGTGTATATGAAATTACTTGAGAGAAATATATTAGTAAAAAACATTCATTATTAATAACTCTTTGTAGTGCTGCCATCTGTCGGAATGGTTTTGAACAAAATATCCAGAGTTTTCAAAATATTTATTGCTTACCACCTATCATTTTTTTTTGTAGCATTTAAATATGAACTTGCAAAGCGTCTATTTGTTAACGAAAAACATATTTTTAAAACAAGGTGTATGAATAAAATAGGTAATATAGAAAACTGATATACATTATTGTATTTATCATGCTATCATGTTTTACAACATGTCAGGATCGCCATTTTGGCGGCAGTGCCTACCATGGAGGTAGGAAGATAAGAGGAGGAGCCCTAAGCACTTGAAAATGATGCTACGGCGACTGCGCGGCAGCCATGTTGTTCTATTCAAAACATTGATCAGTAGTATAGGTGAGTAACGAAGTGTTGCGCTATAAATATTTAATTTTTTTCGACATTTGTATTATGGCAGCCTGTTCAGCTTACGGCTGCACGAATCGCCCTTCAAAAAAGATACCAGGAATTACCTTTCATAAGTAAGTTTGTCATTTTTATAAAAGTTTAAATAATTATATAATGATACAAGCAACTTCGTGTTGAAATTACGCCGCTATGAAATCGGTTTTATTTCGAGTTACAAACCTCGATTCTTCACCAGATTTTTTTTATTTTCTTCGGATTGTACTCAGTGATAAATGTGAAGATGTACTTCTTATATTGATTGATTTTACGTTACACTTATTTGAGAATTCCTTCTGCAGGCTTTCTCAGTTAAAAAATTTTGTTGGCTATAATTGAATATTAGTGTTCATTCTATTTAATGGATGATGAATTTACATACTTTGAAATAGAGGTGATTAAAATATCAAGGAGTTTCTTTTTTGTTTTTTTATTTTATTTTAGGTGGAAGTATTAGATATTATTTTGTTTAAATGTTTCAGTTTTTAAATTCCTCTCTCTTCATGATTTAATAAGTTCAGTGTAAGAAGGGGAAAAGTAAATTACAATAAAGTATTTTCATAAGGTGAGAAATATAATCTTTCTTTTTTTTTTTAAATTTGGATAGCATTTAAGGGTTTTGTTTAAATGCCCCCTTTTTTTTGGATTGGAGTCTTATATTTTTGAATTTCTTTTTAGATTAATTTAATGTATATAGTGTAAATTGTCATAGGTGAGTGACAGCGATCATTAGTTAGGGTGAAAATTTTTCAAATTGTTTAAATAATTTTAGTTAAAAGAGGAGAGGAGAGTGTAATGCTTTTCTCCTTTTCGTTAATTCTTCTGATAGGGTTCTAATTGTCCCTTTTAAGGTGAATACTGAATTTATTTAATTCTGTATGGATTTCAAATAGAGCGAGTTTATTGCTTGTAGTTATTTTATTTTTACATTGGTTGAGGGGTAGGTTAGGCGTACATGAAGATAGGTATGAGAGACTAAGGAATCAGGCACTGAGGTGTCGGGTTCAAGCCTATGTCTGGAACACTGCCTTTTTTTTAAATGGATATTATATTCCCGTCACCCTGTGGATATATTTTTTTTCTTTTTCTTATATTTTTTTAATTTTTTATTATTTTTGCTTAGTATAATTTTTAGTTGCTTTTTTTTTTCATATAGTTTTTTCAGATATTATTTTGAAATTTTCCTTTGTGGCTGAGGAAGGATGTATTTCAATCCTTATGAATTTTTTTTGAGAGATTGTAATAATTGTGTATTTTGTATTGATTGTTAACTCTGGTTGAGGGAGGAGAATGAGCATGAGATGGGGGAGAGATGTAAAGCTGAGGGTACAAATATAGAGCTGGTGGGTTCGAGCCACCATCTGGGGCGTTTTTTTTTTAAGTGTGTAAAAAGTGTTTTTTTGTATAAATATATATATTTTTTTGGTTCTTTTTTTTACCTTCTTATACTATTGGCTTTATTTAGTTTTGTTAAGCAATTTTTTTTTACTTTTGTGGAATGAGAATTTTTTTAACGTAAAACATCTATTTTCTGAATCTTACAAATGTGATTTTTTTTTAGTTTAAATGCTACTATTGCATATAATGTTTAGTGTTTTATCCATAAAATGTGTTCTATTGTTTTCAGTGCAGTATAAATAAACTTTCAAAATCTGGTAATTGTTTGTTATTGTCGTATTCAACGAAATACATAAATAGTTCTGCTATACAGTAATTCTGTATGGAAATATTCATTGCATTAAAAAAAGGAATATAAATTCTAAATAGCTTAAATGGGCTTTCTCTTAGTCGTAAAAAAATAATCTTCCCGTATATAACGCACAGTAAAACTGAGTACAGCACGTGAAAAGTAGGCTTGATTGCAGCGGCAGACGGTTTGTTTTGAATGCAACAATATGGCTACCGCCCTGCTGCCTAAGCATCATTTTCCTTGGACAGGGAAAGCGCGTTAGGGCGTCTCCTTATCTTCCTACCTCCATGGTGCCTACCCGCCTGGCGACATAGCGCCAGCGGCAGGGCCAGTTTTGAGAGCACAATGAAGAAAGGCGACAAGAGTCGTCGTGGCACGGCGATCGTGTTCGAACACTATTGGCCGAAATACCCTAACGTTCCCCGAAGGACACATGACATCATCCGGCGGATGGTTCAAAAAACTGAGACTTGCGCGCGGACCACGAAACTGTCCGGTTGTTAGACTGTTCGTTGGCAGCTCGTTTCAAGCTTTGTCTGTATCTAGCGGTGGGACCCCTGAGGCTCATTATAGCCTCTGTTATATTCGGCGAGTGACTGTACCGGGTGGGCAGTCACTGTATGTATATAGTTATAGTGTTTGTAAATAAAAAAAAGTGTACATATTTTAAATACATGAGTTTGTGTATTCGGCCACTTGAGTGATTATCCTGACAAGAGAAGGGCAGGTACCCTTCTACAAAGCTCTTACACACATAGGTTGTAAAAGAACTCAGCCCAGACAGGCAGAGTGCTGTCGACATACATATATTAATATGAAAGGACTAAAATATACTGGGTTAATCAAAAAAAATAAAAATAAGTAGGTTATAAAAATAAAATAAACGAAGGTTGCTTTAGGTAGAAAAACGCGAATTATAAAGAAATAAAGAAATACGAAGGTTGGAAAAAAAACATAAGATAATAAAAAATACAAAAATCTATGTTAATAAAAATACATGAAATATAAAACTGCGCGTTGAACTCTAAAGAAATAAAGAGATACGTAATTTATAACGATCGGTGATCCCCCACTTGAGACACATCTAATTCACCTCATCAAGTAACAAGACGTAGTCGAGTGTGTTAGCGCACAGCTACTGATCTCCAGTCATGGTTCAAATCACCGTGTGGGAAGGATTTTTTTTAAATAGAGGAGATGCACTAAAAATAGTACGTAGGATGGCACCACAATTAGATTAAATGGGCATAGAGAAAACTGATTTGCCACGCGATGGGTCAACAAGGGGGGGTTGTGACGTGTGGATTCAAAACGGCGGATCAGAACTTGGAAAAAATTACGGATGAGGGTAGAAATCATGTAACTTATTCGGGTGAACGGTGGGGGAGGATTCAAAAAAAAGGGGGCGGAACAATTGATAACGGGTTGATTAAATACGGGACGAAAGTGTGGACCTGGCCGAAATAACCGGAAATTAGGTGTATAACTGAAAAAAATGACTGATAACCTAAATGTGTAAAAGATGTGTAAGACATTGTCGAGATCGGTTGTGTGCGTGGCCGTAATCGTGACCTTGGGGACTTTTCAAGGTCAGGGACTAGTACCACTACTTATAGGGGAGCAATTATTTTCATCTCCCCCCTTATTTTAGGGGGAACGAAAGCATGGGGGGGTCAATGTTTCGTAGCCTATGATATTCCCAATGTCAAAATCTTTCATTCCACGTGTGCTTGTTAGTTTCGGCCTTCCCGTTCTGGAGATATAACTTAAGAATTGTTTTAACGTTTCCCTTTTTTTAGGGTGAAGAAAGCCCGAAGAGGGCAATATTTTATAGCCTATGAACCTCCCTGCGTCACAAGCTTTCATTTGGCAAATAAATCATTAGGTTTCTTCAACGTGTTCGAAAAATACGGTGAAAAAACATTTCGTCAAATCCACAAAACGACCAACCCACAAATGTCAGAGCAAAAAGCAATAGGAAGATAGGATACGAAAATAATTATGCACTTAATACAAATATAAATATCTAAGATATAAATGTTTTTTCTCGCACTGTCACACTTAATGAATGATTAAATTTGTGTAGTGCAAATTGCTTCATTGAAAGCCACCATGGAAAACATTTGCAATTACTTACGTGAAAGTGTAGGTAGAAAATACTATTCAAGAACGAGATTAGTGAAACTACGCTAAATTCTAAATTCAGAAAACAAACCTTACCTATGCATATACACCGAAGACTCAAAATATTATGACGACCTGCCTAATATGACGTTGGTCCTCCATGTGCCGCCAAAATAGTTCTTACCCGGTGAGGCGTGGACGCTACAAGATTTCTGACCAGCAGATACTTTAACTATTCTAAGTTACGTGGTTGACCACCACAGATCGGATATGCTGTTCTGACACAAACCACAGTTGTTAGATTGGATTGAGGTCTGAGGAATTTGTAGGCCAGGGCAATACCTTGAAGTCTTCCTCATGTTCCGCAAACCATTCTCGAACATTCCGGGCAGTGTGGCGTGGCACATTATCCTGCTGAAATAAGGCACTACTAGAGGGAAATACCGTTAATATGAAAGGATGCACCTGGTCTGCAATGATATTTAGGTTGGTGGTAGACGTCATAGTCTCCTGCACCTGAATGACTAGACACAGGGTTTCCCAGCTGAACATTGCCCAAAACATTACACTACTTCCACCTGCTTGTTTTAGTCCCATGGTGCATCCTGGTGCCAACACTTCCCCAGGTAAACGATGCACACATACTGGGACATCCATATGGTGGAAGAGGAAACAAGATTCATTCGACAGACGACCTTCTTCAAATCATTCAAGGTCCAGTTTTGATGCTCGAGTGCCCATTGTCCCACTTGTTTCAACAGTGAACCAAGATTAGCATGGGCACTCAGAGCGGCCTGCGCATTACCATTTTCAGCAGGGTTCGATGTACTGTGTGCTGTGACCAGTACCGTCGCCAGATTAGATCACGCCTTGAGGCAAACAATTAAATATCGCAGCTCAAAACGTCGGATTGCGCATACGCAACTCCTACGCTCGGAACGAGAATTTCAATGTCCTCAAAACGAAATAATAATCCACAAAATGATAAATATAACCTAAATTAAACCAAACTGTTTAAGGAAAAGGAAAAGTGAATGGGTGGAACATCACATGTGCAGTGAGGAAGGCTGCCTCGATGCTACACCCTGTCGACGGTAGTGGCTGTGACATATTTCTCCTGTCAGCAGCATTCAAATTACGGGCGATTTGCGCCACAGTATCCCTTCTGTTGGCTTGTACCATATGGGATAGTCTTTTATCACCTCTAGCATCAATGTACCATGGTCAGCCCACACCTTGCCGATCGTTTATGGTTTTTCACCACTCGGACCACTTTTTGGAGGTGCTAAACCATGCTGAATGTGAGCACCCCAAAAGCCATCTCGGAAATGCTCTGAGCCAATCATCTGGCCACAACAAATTGTCAAACTGAGTTAAGTCCGCTGTCTTTTCCATCTGGAGAACAAGAATAACACTGATTAACACAGCTCAGTATCACGTGTTATTTATACCTTTTCATGACCTTCACACGCGCCATCCTTTGCCTGCAACTGGTCTGCTTTGCATAAAAACGCGTTGGTCATAATGTTTTGACTCTTCGATGTACAATGCAATTTACTGGCTAGAGGTTCCAGAAACTCGGGAGACATTTCATTACGGACATCTAATTGAACTACCATATGACTCTCGAACAGCATTTGACGTTGAAGGTTGAGAAGATGTGAAAATAGATCTCATAGTTTTCTTAAATAAATTTCTTATATCTGCCTATTTGCATGTTTTCCCTTTCCTGTTCAAAAATGCCGCAACAAGTTCGAATGCTCACTTTTTAAATTATGCCCGCCCCCGACTCTAAACCGGATTCGGGATTTAGTGGTGTCAACGTAAAACCACTACAACAGAACATTCTTCCTTCAGTCGATTGATCATGCAACTTAACCCTGACGAAATAAGCGTGGAAATATTGATGTACTTTTAAAATCAGGGACATTGAAAAATAGTTTTCGCGTTATAAAATGTATATTTTGCGAGAAATACAAATAAGAAAGGTTAGAAAGTTATAGTTACGATCACAAACAATAGATGGCGGGATCAACTAACCGTAATATTTTATCAACTTAAAATTGGTCTTAATGTTAATATTAATTAAAGAGTTACTATTATTCCTTTCAGAAGGCGATCGATGTTAGTCAATTATGTACTATACAAAGACAATCTTAAAATATATTCCTTAATTTTCTCTTACAAACTTTCGTACAATTTTATTCGCAAATCTTTTGTGTTCCGATATTTGCCCGTAAATGGTAGCTAGGTAGTCACTGGAAGGATAGCTATGCACCAATCCCCTGTGATGAAGTATAGAAACGCCGAGTCCTAAAACCAAATGTCCGACCGTTAGTACCTTGTGGAAGTGAACGGAAGCGAATGGCTGCCAGATTAGGGTGGCCTACTGTTCCCGACACTTATGGCTGCTTTTCTTTTTTTCTACGCTGCTGAGGAGCTGTATAAGGAAAGTTGGTAAAAAATGAACTCTGGTGTATTGTGGAGGACTTTTAAGATTAAGTTAATCTTATAGAAAGTAATATATTTCCGACCATTAAATCCTTGAAATCATAATTTTATATTACCTAATTTCTAATATACGTCATAATCTCAGTTTTAATATTCTACTTAGTATTCAGTCTTCAACAACTGAATCTAGACTCAAAAGATTTTGACTCGTAATAAATATGTGCTTGTAGTTTATCCAACATTAGCTTAAGAATAATGAAATTAAAAATAAAATCTTCTAAATAAAGAATGTAACGAATTGGCAGTGCATATCATGTCTTTGTTATTGGTGGTAACACATTTTTAATCCTTGTACAAATACAAAATAAGTTGAATAAACTAGCACTCTAACGAGTATAATTCGGGCCATTTCAAAACGTTGGGTTTCAGTCCGAGACAAAATTCTTAACTCGATTTTTCGCATGACCGTGTCGTTGAGAGAAAGGATGAACACTGTTACTAAGAAACGAGAATTTGATGACTTGAGATAGGAGGCCACCTGAAAGAGACCGGACTAGGATGGCTCTCGAAGAAACGAAGAATAAAAAAATTAAATATCTTCAGATTTTAGGCTTTTTATGCAATCTAATAGTTAGCTACAAGCTATTTATTTCAGAATAATACAAAATAAAATATTTATATAAATATTAAAATGTACCGCTTTCTTGATAAAGAAACAAGTTACCACTCTTATATCAATACAAATAATAATAATATAAATATCCCCTCAAGCAGCTGCTTGCCACAGAGGTCTGACAGGAGCCTGCCAGTTTATAGGCCACAGTAGAAAGTCTGAGAGGATAGCAGGATCTCAGCAGAAAAACGACACAAACAGCCATGCCTTACCCGGGGCTCGAACCCAGGTCCCGTAGATCAGTAGCCAAGCGCGCTAACCACTCGGCCACATATAACTTAAATTAAAACACATAAATTCATATGCCATTTAGGTTATATCTTAATTAGACCTTACTATATCTCGGTGGCTCTGGATAGCGTATGAACATATCGTACAGTGTCTTGCATACCTTCAATGACGCAAGCCATTGTGCAGGTACGAACTTTAACTATCTCTATATAATATAACTTTTCAATAACCATAACAAATGATCAATCAAGGATGTAATACTACATTTTCGGATCCAGATATTCTCACGACCAGAAGGATTCATGAAATACTTTTGATTATTTTTCATCACTATGTGCTATCAACTGATGTAAGACCTTCAACAATATGTATAGAACTGGAATAAAAAAATGGAACACACAACGTCAGATTATCGCTGAACAAAAAGAGTGCTAACATTACAGCACGTGCAGGGCACTTTATTCACGATTAAAGACAAAACAGTTAAAGATATTTTAAAGGTCAAGTTTGTGAATTTTGACCATTTTCTCTGAGGGTGGGAAAAATGTTAAACTTCAGGGGAATACAAGTTGAATTCGGCAAACTGATATGACAAACCCTCGCGCTTCCATCAAGGGAGATAATATATCCTTTTAAAGGCACTAACGATATTGACCAAGAAAGGACGGGAGTAGTATCGTCACAACCTGGCGTACCCCCTTTGCACAGTGCTTTCCCCCCTATGTCGCAATCGTCCACGTTGCCTTCTTGACTTGGACCCCCTATGTCGCAATCGACCGGAAATTGACCTGTGCTGGGCCACGTTGCCTTCTGAACTTTGACCCTTATATTGCAATCAACAGGAAATTGACCCTGGCGTTGCAACTGTCACGGTATTAATAATTCATAATTCATAATTAATAATTCATAATTAAAAATTCCTCCCCCTTTTAACCCCCGGCGCTATCTAGTGCCTATGAGGGACACTATTTTCCCAAAAAATCTTCATTTTAACTCTAATTTTAAACCCTCCTTCTCGAATAGTCTCGATTTTCCTTTATCGATTTTTCTTTATTTCAGACCCCCCAATGGTTGACTTATATTTTAAACCCTCCACTTGCAGACCCCCTGGTTGACCTATATTTTAAGCCCTACCTATATTTTAAGCCCCCCTCCTTCCCTCGGATTACAAGCCTCAGAATAATTGCACAGAAAAGGATGACACGTCTCAATTGTAAAAACACCTCCAAAAAGACCCCCCTGGTTGACCTATATTTTAAGCCCTACCTATATTCTAAGCTCCCTCCTTCCCTCGGACTGATTGATGCACGCCTAAGAATAATTGCACAGAAAAGGATGATCACAAGGCTCAATTGTAAAAACACCTCCAAAAAGACCCCCTGGTTGACCTACATTTTAAGCTCTACCTATATTTTAAGGCCCCTCCTTCCCGCGGACCGGCTGATGCACACCTCAGAATAATTGCACAGAAAAGGATGATACAAGTCTCAATTGTAAAATCAACTCCCAAAGTTGTATTCTTATTAAACCTCCCTCCCCTTAAAAAACTAATCGGTGGTGTCCAATACGTATTTTAGTACATCTCCTGTATTTAAAAACTCTCTAGGTATTCATCTGAAATTTTACAAGACCACTCAACTCTTTCTGAATGACAACGGTCAGAATGCCTAATGCAGCTCTCTAAATAAAACTTTCTTTAACAGAAAATCAACTCTCAAAGTTGTATTCTTATTAATTAAACACTCATCAAAACCACACATCCCTTCTATTAAAAGTTACCTCTATTAAAACTTCACAAACTCACGTCCTTTTACAAGTTCTCTAAATATGTTGTATATTCTCCGTATTTATTCCTTATAATTAAACACTCATCAAAAATTCTCTCACCTTTATTAAAAAATCACTCCGCGGTCGTAATAAAAAAGTTTTCTGTAGATGGGTTTCATCCAAAAAAAAAAAAAATCCTCCACCTGCAGTGAGATTCGAACCGACTATCTTGGGCTCGATAGCCGGACGCACTCGACTATGGTTTGTACTTAATGTGGCCTAGAAAGGTGTCGAACGGGTCAGACATTTCAAATATTAACCTAATACGTTTTTTACAACCTTCGTATTCTTTATAACTAGTTTTTTCTACGTATTTCTTATAATGAACCCGATAGTCCTTTCACATTAACATATGTATTTTTTATAACTCGCGTATTTTACGTCCGTTTCAGTAACACTTATTTCTTTTAACTCCGTGACTGTTGGCTGTCGCTTACTAGGACTATCCACAGTAACTATTTTTAAAAGACTGGCCCGCAGAAAATGCCGATGGGTTAAAAATTAATAAAAACTGATTATACTCGTCATGATGAAAAATATTGAGGGGTAATAGGGCCGACCTAAAAGACTCAGTGTTCGGATCCTCACCCTGGACTACGTTTCACTGACGGATGGTTAAGTCCTGTGAAATTATTCCAAACGGGGAATCACAAGGGTTTTATTAACGAATGAATCATGGATCTGTGCTGCTTCCGTGTCAGGAGCACTGCCCTACATCGTGAAAACCCACTAGCACTCTTTATCGTGGTTTTCGGACTCGATATTTTTCCAAGTCCCGAGACGGTTCTCCCAATTCTATCCTTTACGATACAAGGGCGTTTCAATGTACCCAATGTAGACAAACCCTTTTGAAATGACGCGTCCTAAACCTCCAAGTGCTGGGCTTATTAAAATTAGTCTCCATCGGGTTGGTCCCGTCAGATATCTGTGTTTCCACGTAGTAATGCTACACTGAAGAAAAGTCGGCTAAAAAACCGTCTTTAACATCGTTTGCGTGCGAACGTATGCCGCATTACGCTGTTGAAATCGGGTAAAAAAAATAACTTTTTTTTTTTGTACGCAGTAGAATGTTCAAAGTACGTTGCAGTTACTGTTGCGTAAAAACTTTAGTTCCATCACGAATGCACGTTAACGGTGTAGGGGAACATTAGTTTTAGCAAATACTTCAACTATAAAAAAAAATAATACAATGTCTCACGCACCCTTTCAACTTACCTGCACTAATCCACTGATATTTTATTTGCAGCTGGACTGATAGTCAAAATTTAGCAAATATTACAAAGAATCTCTCAATTGTAAAAATCAACTCTCAAAGTTGTATTCTTATTAATTAAAACCCTTTCTATTAAAAGTTACCTCTATTAAAAATCTTTTGCTATTCATTTTGCCAGGACTGCTAAACGATTCCCTTTTATTAAATTTCAATTCTTTGGGATTCATTTTTTCCAACCCCGTTAATCGATCCCCTAGTAAATAAAAACTCTCACTCACCTTTATTAAAATCATCCAGCGCTCGTAATAAATCAGTTTAATCGGGGAAAAAAAAAAAGAAAAAATCATTCCCTCGCTAGCGTACCTCAACGTTAATTTCGGGAAAAAGTCTCATCGGATCCAAGGTTCACGTATTTTACTAGAAGAATGACACAGTAATTGTTCCACAGAAAAATTAATAAAATTTGGTTTAAATTATTCGTAGGACTTGTATATAAGATCTACCTTGCAATAGACGTTCAACAGGCTAAAAGTTTTCCAAGTCCGTTATCAGTGTATCGGAAATCGTACGTTTCCTGTTGACATCCTTCAGATCGTTTATCCGTGGGTAACAACAGCACTTTCGCCACATCACACGATATGGTGCAATCCTTTCTCAGCTGGAAGATCAAAAGGTCAAATGTCCAGCGCTTCACTGTGTCTGCATTTGACACTGATAAGGTTTAAAAATAGATGTTTCCTAGAATCCACATTGCCTTCTCAGATTGGACTTTGAACCCTATGTCGCAACCGACCATATTTTAAGTCCTCTTCATAGAACCCCTGGTTGACTTATATTTTAAGTCCCTTTCTCGAATTTTCTTGTTTTTCCCCTGTTTAACCCATATTTTAAGCCCTCCCCTCTTCATAGACCAACCTATTGATCCACCTATATTTTAAGCCCTCCCCTCTTTAAACCAAATCAGTTTTTGCGCATTTAATCGGTGTCATCCAACGTCCATACTATTTTTAGTACGTCTCCTGTATTTAAAAAAAAAAAAAAAAATTATTGGCTTTCGTCGCCGTATTTGAACGCGCTACCTCAGTGCCGATAGCTGAAGTGTCATCGCCAGGGCGCGGATTTTTGCGGAGCTAAATCTCAACTCTGGCCCTGCTATCCGCTCGACAATATTTGCTACTGATAAAACGATTTCCTTCATTAAAAATAAAAACTAATTAAATAATGGGGTATCACTGGGAAAATACTGGGAAGAACCCAAACTGATTTCGTGCTAAAACATCTCCAGATTTCAGCTTACTTGAAAAACTATTGTTAGAAATGAACCAGTGACTTGAATCACTCAACTTCCATAAGAATACACAATTATGGTACAGTGTCGGGAAGAAATATGTTTCAACGAAATTCAATTGCATGTATTACGATCAGAAAAATAATTTAGTGGACAAAGTTTAAAATAGTTATTAAATGGTACCTTACAGTGCAAGTGCGCTTCAGGCGAAAAGCCTCCCCTTCGAACACTGCACCCCGTTTTTCCGAAGTAACTGTGTCACAAGTCTTCCTACATCATCCCTAAACAGAGAATCGGATTCAATGTGCAAGAAGATCAAGACCTCATTTGAAGGAGCACATAGTGGATACTGTACTCCATAGTGAAATGAACATTGGCCTCTTGCGGGACCTAGTTATATCCCTACTCCAAGAGAATTACTAATGAAAACATGCTATTGTTAATGTATGTAATTCCGACAAAAAATGTTTTGTCTGTTTTAGCCACTTTGTATCCTGCAATAGGAAACACTGAACACTTTAACAACTATATACATTTAGAAGAAAACACATCAGGTCTAATTTTCCCTTTAACAATAAATCAAATATCTAAATTCGAAAAAATTAACATTTCTGTCTGGATACGAGAAAGAGATGTTCCCACTCTACATCACACCATTCAGATTTAAAGCACACGCAAATCTCCTACTGTTATCAGACGATGAAAAGCAGCATTATTGTTCCATTAAGAATTTGTTTCTATGAAATTCAAAGGGAGAATGCTGTTTTCCATATTATAGGGAATGCAATTAATAATTCCTTGCAGAAGGTTGTCCTTTAGGTTATGAAATAATCTTATTAGAATGCTTAAAATTGAGATGACACACATTAGCTCCTCGGAGAAGCGCTAGCGGGTAGAAGACTATACCCGTGTAATGAAAATATTCATTCGACATAAAAAAAACCTACGCCAATATCGCGTACACTGACGTGCTCCTCTTAGCTGATGTGTTTGGTGGCAGATACTGACCCCTGCTATGTTTACACAACTCCTGCCTTCATACCTGAAGATGACAAATACTAGAGTTGATAACCTACAATGTATCTTTTTGGAAGGCATACGAGGAGGAATTTCGGTGATATGCAGACAACAAGCATTTAGAATGAAAAACTGATTGCAAGTTTGCTTTACTGTCATACAAACCTGAAAAGAGATGAAATGGGTAGTACTTTACCCATGATATACCATGTGACTAGGTCGTTAAATCAAATTACATGCATAAACGAAAATTAGAAAAACAACGAAATGCTTGGTAAATTCAATGAGAATCACTAAAATGTAAAGAGTGTTGGAATATCTGTAAATGCACACACATTTCAGTGGATAGGTGAATATTTTCACAATTCTTTAGAAGTGGAAGGCACAATAACTGTAAAACATACTGTGACGAGAGAGAAAGTATAAAAATGTAGTGGGATGGTTGTAAAAAATCGCTTCAAAACAGAAAATTACAACGCAAATACTGAAAGATAGAAAAAAAAACGACTATTCGACGGTTATTCCAAACTGCTATCTCACGCTCTTTTCAGATTTCCTGGTTCTATAGTTCCCTGGTACGTAGCGCATAAGTGTGGGTGTAGTTGGCTATTTTTCGTTGCAAACACAAGTTGTTTTTACTATTAGTTATTTTTCCTGCATGAGAATACACATTTCTATACTACATTGCGTACACACGGATGGACGAATATCACAAAATACTTTGCATATAGAAAACATCAGCAAAGAACCACAGAAGTTTGGAAATTTAAAATCTGAAAACTCAGTGTTTATAAGAAAACAACAATATTTTCAGTACTTCCATGAAAAGTTGAGTCCCAGAATCGATCCGCTAGACATGACTTTGCATTCTCTGACTTCAACCACCAATAAAACGTAATGTAAGCTCTCTCGTCAGTTATCCCAAGCCGCTATCTCTTTTCAGAGTTTCTGCCCCCCTCGGTACGTTTGAATAAGCGCATAAGTGTGGGTGAAAATGCCTATTTTTCGCTGCAAACACAAGTTTTTCGACAAAGATAGGGTGTTTCACTACAATCTAACACGGGATTTCATGTGTGTTTAGTTATTTTTCCTGCATGAGAATATTTCTAAGCCTTCTCATAGACAGCAGGTTAGTTACTTCGGATCTAACAAAGCCAAGGTTTGAGATCCATAGTAAGACATGAACGTTTGTGTTGTTTTCCTACCAAGATCCCGACATCCTCTCACCCCCTTCTACTGGGTCGTATGAAAAAATCCAGTAACTGTTACGACAATTAGCTGCGTGAAGGCGTATTTATTTTTAAAGCAAAGACACTAATTTCGGACTCGCTAGCTAGAGAATGATATATTAACTTGCTAAAGTTTGATTTTAATGATCAGATAGTGTATACATCACCACTTTTTTAGTTCATACTAATATCTTCTAACTTTCAAAGGAAATATTGTCTCATTATAAGCGATTTCATACAAAGAGATGCGCACTCTATGCTTCATCTATAGAGATAACGATCACTGCCCATGGAACACATCTGTGAAAAACACGCTGTGATAGGGTTTGAGGAAGATTTTTAGTCCATGGGGGTGCTGTACTGCAGGAAAGCACATTATCTTTGAGATCAGAACCTACATGAAAGTTATACTGTTTGGGTTTGAGAAAGATTCTTTAGTTCACGGGACACCGCATGAATAAGTGCATAAGTGTGGGTGAAGACGGCTATTTTTCGCTGCAAACACAAGTTTTTCGACAAAGATAGGGTGTTTCACTACAGTCTAACACGGGGTTTCATGTGTGTTTAGTTATTTTTCCTGCATGAGAATATTTCTAATCTATCTCATAGACAGCAGGTTAGTTACTTCGGATCTAACAAAGCCAAGGTCTGAGATCCATAGTAAGACACGAACGTTTGTGTTGTTTTCCTACCAAGGTCCCGACATCCTCTCACATGAAATATTACTGTACTAGGATCTAGAAAAATCACTATCCATTACATTAAGTTTTTTATTACATTCATGTATTTCACCCCATTTTCTTGTCAAGAGCTAAAATTATTTGATGAATGAACGACAAAATATCTTCAAATGCAGTGGACGCATGACAAAATAACTTCAAAATAAGTTCCAATAGCTGAAAAAAACAACTGTAAAAAATTAGATAAATACAGGGATAGGGAAAGACAGAATTGCTTTCAAAACATTAAAATACCTTAAATGTGTGGTTGAATCACCACCAAATATCTCCAGCACACTTTTAAAGGAAATATTTTCTCATTATAAGCGATTTCATACAAAGAGATACGCACTCTATGCTTCACATTTAAATCTATAGAGATAACGATCACTGCCCATGGAACACATCTGTGAAAAAACACGCTACGATTGGGTTTGAGAAAGATTTTTAGCCCATGGGGGTGCTGCACTGCAAGAAGGCACATTATCTTTGATATCAGAACGTGCGTGAAAGTTATACTGTTTGGGTTTGAGAAAGATTCTTTAGTTCACAGGGCACCGCATTACACTAAAGCACACTGTCTTGTACGTATGTCTGTCTGTATGTTTGTTTCTCTCTCTCTCTGTGTGTGTGTGTGTTTGTGTCTATGTGTAAATATGTATGTTACTACGAAATGTGTGTATGTGTAGATGTGTGTATATATGTCAAGATGTAACTGTGTCTGCATGTTTGTTTCTCTCTAGGTGTGTGTGTGTGTGTTTCAGTGAATCGTGTATGTGTGCGTATGTGAGTGTGTGTATGTTCATGTATGTTAATATGTTTCTTTATATGTATATGTTTTCGTGCGTATGTGTTAAGATGTCTGTGTGCACATAGTCGTTTCTTTGTATGTGTATACGTCTTCATGTTTGTCTCTGTGTGTGTGTGTGTGTGTTAAAGTGTCTTTATGTGTTTCATCTTTATGTGCATATGTTATCGTATGTGTGTGTGTGTGTTCACATGCAAGAATAAACATATTGTCTTACGGACACTTGCTTGCTACAGAACAAGCTAACAATTTAAAACGAGACTTGTGGTTATGCAAAATATTTCATGTGTGCGTATGTGAGTGTGTGTATGTTCATGTATGTTAATATGTTTCTTTATATGTATATGTTTTCGTGCGTATGTGTTAAGATGTCTGTGTGCACATAGTCGTTTCTCTGTATGTGTATACGTCTTCATGTTTGTCTCTCTCTGTGTGTGTGTGTTAAAGTGTCTGTATGTGTTTCATCTTTATGTGCATATGTTATCGTGTGTGTGTGTGTGTGTTTGTTCACATGCTCTTGCATGTACATAAACATATTATCTTACGGACACTTGCTTGTTATAGAAGAAGCTAACAATTTAAAACGAGAGTTGTGGCTATGCCAAATATTTCATCACAGATCTTAACTTGAATACTCATATTTCAGGAGATGTAAGGATTTTTCTTCAGCACGTTCGAATATTTTTTGAACACGACTGTCTTATGTTACGTTTCCTGTCAGATGTCTCGTAACGAACAAAGCGTGTGTGTGTGTGTTCTGCTAATACAGAAGAGGACATTCAACCGAGAATATTTCAAACTTAGAATAATACGACATCCTGATGCGTTAAGAACGAAGTGGAGGGATACTAACAGCTGAAACACGACCTGAAGCGATCGAAATCCTGTTGTTTCGCGCAAGGCCTCTTTTTTGAAACAAGGATTTTTTACGTTTTATCACCCTTCGTCCCCTTGCGCGAAACAACAGGATTTCGATCGCTTCAGGTCGTGTTTCAGCTGTTAGTATCCCTCCACTTCGTTCTTAACGCATCAGGATGTCGTATTATTCTAAGTTTGAAATATTCTCGGTTGAATGTCCTCTTCTGTATTAGCAGAACACACACACACACACGCTTTGTTCGTTACGAGACATCTGACAGGAAACGTAACATAAGACAGTCGTGTTCAAAAAATATTCGAACGTGCTGAAGAAAAATCCTTACATCTCCTGAAATATGAGTATTCAAGTTAAGATCTGTGATGAAATATTTGGCATAGCCACAACTCTCGTTTTAAATTGTTAGCTTCTTCTATAACAAGCAAGTGTCCGTAAGATAATATGTTTATGTACATGCAAGAGCATGTGAACAAACACACACACACACACACGATAACATATGCACATAAAGATGAAACACATACAGACACTTTAACACACACACACAGAGAGAGACAAACATGAAGACGTATACACATACAGAGAAACGACTATGTGCACACAGACATCTTAACACATACGCACGAAAACATATACATATAAAGAAACATATTAACATACATGAACATACACACACTCACATACGCACACATGAAATATTTTGCATAACCACAAGTCTCGTTTTAAATTGTTAGCTTGTTCTGTAGCAAGCAAGTGTCCGTAAGACAATATGTTTATTCTTGCATGTGAACACACACACACACATACGATAACATATGCACATAAAGATGAAACACATAAAGACACTTTAACACACACACACACACACACAGAGACAAACATGAAGACGTATACACATACAAAGAAACGACTATGTGCACACAGACATCTTAACACATACGCACGAAAACATATACATATAAAGAAACATATTAACATACATGAACATACACACACTCACATACGCACACATACACGATTCACTGAAACACACACACACACACCTAGAGAGAAACAAACATGCAGACACAGTTACATCTTGACATATATACACACATCTACACATACACACATTTCGTAGTAACATACATATTTACACATAGACACAAACACACACACACACAGAGAGAGAGAGAAACAAACATACAGACAGACATACGTACAAGACAGTGTGCTTTAGTGTAATGCGGTGCCCTGTGAACTAAAGAATCTTTCTCAAACCCAAACAGTATAACTTTCACGCACGTTCTGATATCAAAGATAATGTGCCTTCTTGCAGTGCAGCACCCCCATGGGCTAAAAATCTTTCTCAAACCCAATCGTAGCGTGTTTTTTCACAGATGTGTTCCATGGGCAGTGATCGTTATCTCTATAGATTTAAATGTGAAGCATAGAGTGCGTATCTCTTTGTATGAAATCGCTTATAATGAGAAAATATTTCCTTTAAAAGTGTGCTGGAGATATTTGGTGGTGATTCAACCACACATTTAAGGTATTTTAATGTTTTGAAAGCAATTCTGTCTTTCCCTATCCCTGTATTTATCTAATTTTTTACAGTTGTTTTTTTCAGCTATTGGAACTTATTTTGAAGTTATTTTGTCATGCGTCCACTGCATTTGAAGATATTTTGTCGTTCATTCATCAAATAATTTTAGCTCTTGACAAGAAAATGGGGTGAAATACATGAATGTAATAAAAAACTTAATGTAATGGATAGTGATTTTTCTAGATCCTAGTACAGTAATATTTCATGTGAGAGGATGTCGGGACCTTGGTAGGAAAACAACACAAACGTTCGTGTCTTACTATGGATCTCAGACCTTGGCTTTGTTAGATCCGAAGTAACTAACCTGCTGTCTATGAGATAGATTAGAAATATTCTCATGCAGGAAAAATAACTAAACACACATGAAACCCCGTGTTAGACTGTAGTGAAACACCCTATCTTTGTCGAAAAACTTGTGTTTGCAGCGAAAAATAGCCGTCTTCACCCACACTTATGCACTTATTCATGCGGTGTCCCGTGAACTAAAGAATCTTTCTCAAACCCAAACAGTATAACTTTCATGTAGGTTCTGATCTCAAAGATAATGTGCTTTCCTGCAGTACAGCACCCCCATGGACTAAAAATCTTCCTCAAACCCTATCACAGCGTGTTTTTCACAGATGTGTTCCATGGGCAGTGATCGTTATCTCTATAGATGAAGCATAGAGTGCGCATCTCTTTGTATGAAATCGCTTATAATGAGACAATATTTCCTTTGAAAGTTAGAAGATATTAGTATGAACTAAAAAAGTGGTGATGTATACACTATCTGATCATTAAAATCAAACTTTAGCAAGTTAATATATCATTCTCTAGCTAGCGAGTCCGAAATTAGTGTCTTTGCTTTAAAAATAAATACGCCTTCACGCAGCTAATTGTCGTAACAGTTACTGGATTTTTTCATACGACCCAGTAGAAGGGGGTGAGAGGATGTCGGGATCTTGGTAGGAAAACAACACAAACGTTCATGTCTTACTATGGATCTCAAACCTTGGCTTTGTTAGATCCGAAGTAACTAACCTGCTGTCTATGAGAAGGCTTAGAAATATTCTCATGCAGGAAAAATAACTAAACACACATGAAATCCCGTGTTAGATTGTAGTGAAACACCCTATCTTTGTCGAAAAACTTGTGTTTGCAGCGAAAAATAGCCATTTTCACCCACACTTATGCGCTTATTCAAACGTACCGAGGGGGGCAGAAACTCTGAAAAGAGATAGCGGCTTGGGATAACTGACGAGAGAGCTTACATTACGTTTTATTGGTAGTTGAAGTCAGAGAATGCAAAGTCGGGTCTAGCGGATCGATTCTGGGATTCAACTTTTCATGGAAGTACTGAAAATATTGTTGTTTTCTTATAAACACTGAGTTTTCAGATTTTAAATATCCAAACTTCTGTGGTTCTTTGCTGATGTTTTCTATATGCAAAGTATTTTGTGATATTCGTCCATCCGTGTGTACGCAATGTAGTATAGAAATGTGTATTCTCATGCAGGAAAAATAACTAATAGTGAAAACAACTTGTGTTTGCAACGAAAAATAGCCAACTACACCCACACTTATGCGCTACGTACCAGGGAACTATAGAACCAGGAAATCTGAAAAGAGCGTGAGATAGCAGTTTGGAATAACCGTCGAATAGTCGTTTTTTTTTTTCTAACTTTCAGTATTTGCGTTGTAATTTTCTGTTTTGAAGCGATTTTTTACAACCATCCCACTACATTTTTATACTTTCTCTCTCGTCACAGTATGTTTTACAGTTATTGTGCCTTCCACTTCCAAAGAATTGTGAAAATATTCACCTATCCACTGAAATGTGTGTGTGTGCGTTTACAGATATTCCAACACTCTTTACATTTTAGTGATTCTCATTGAATTTACCAAGCATTTCGTTGTTTTTCTAATTTTCGTTTATGCATGTAATTTGATTTAACGACCTAGTCACATGGTATATCATGGGTAAAGTACTACCCATTTCATCTCTTTTCAGGTTTGTATGACAGTAAAGCAAACTTGCAATCAGTTTTTCATTCTAAATGCTTGTTGTCTGCATATCACCGAAATTCCTCCTCGTATGCCTTCCAAAAAGATACATTGTAGGTTATCAACTCTAGTATTTGTCATCTTCATGTATGAAGGCAGGAGCTGTGTAAACATAGCAGGGGTCAGTATCTGCCACCAAACACATCAGCTAAGAGGAGCACGTCAGTGTACGCGATATTGGCGTAGGTTTTTTTTTTATTATTATTATGTCGAATGAATATTTTCATTACACGGGTATAGTCTTCTACCCGCTAGCGCTTCTCCGAGGAGCTAATGTGTGTCATCTCAATTTTAAGCATTCTAATAAGATTATTTCATAACCTAAAGGACAACCTTCTGCAAGGAATTATTAATTGCATTCCCTATAATATGGAAAACAGCATTCTCCCTTTGAATTTCATAGAAACAAATTCTTAATGGAACAATAATGCTGCTTTTCATCGTCTGATAACAGTAGGAGATTTGCGTGCGCTTTAAATCTGAATGGTGTGATGTAGAGTGGGAACATCTCTTTCTCGTATCCAGACAGAAATGTTAATTTTTTCGAATTTAGATATTTGATTTATTGTTAAAGGGAAAATTAGACCTGATGTGTTTTCTTCTAAATGTATATAGTTGTTAAAGTGTTCAGTGTTTCCTATTGCAGGATACAAAGTGGCTAAAACAGACAAAACATTTTTTGTCGGAATTACATACATTAACAATAGCACGTTTTCATTAGTAATTCTCTTGGAGTAGGGATATAACTAGGTCCCGCAAGAGGCCAATGTTCATTTCACTATGGAGTTCCACTATGTGCTCCTTCAAATGAGGTCTTGATCTTCTTGCACATTGAATCCGATTCTCTGTTTAGGGATGATGTAGGAAGACTTGTGACACAGTTACTTCGGAAAAACGGGGTTCAGTGTTCGAAGGGGAGGCTTTTCGCCTGAAGCGCACTTGCACTGTAAGGTACCATTTAATAACTATTTTAAACTTTGTCCACTAAATTATTTTTCTGATCGTAATACATGCAATTGAATTTCGTTGAAACATATTTCTTCCCGACACTGTACCATAATTGTGTATTCTTATGGAAGTTGAGTGATTCAAGTCACTGGTTCATTTCTAACAATAGTTTTTCAAGTAAGCTGAAATCTGGAGATGTTTTAGCACGAAATCAGTTTGGGTTCTTCCCAGTATTTTCCCAGTGATACCCCATTATTTAATTAGTTTTTATTTTTAATGAAGGAAATCGTTTTATCAGTAGCAAATATTGTCGAGCGGATAGCAGGGCCAGAGTTGAGATTTAGCTCCGCAAAAATCCGCGCCCTGGCGATGACACTTCAGCTATCGGCACTGAGGTAGCGCGTTCAAATACGGCGACGAAAGCCAATAATTTTTTTTTTTTTTTTTAAATACAGGAGACGTACTAAAAATAGTATGGACGTTGGATGACACCGATTAAATGCGCAAAAACTGATTTGGTTTAAAGAGGGGAGGGCTTAAAATATAGGTGGATCAATAGGTTGGTCTATGAAGAGGGGAGGGCTTAAAATATGGGTTAAACAGGGGAAAAACAAGAAAATTCGAGAAAGGGACTTAAAATATAAGTCAACCAGGGGTTCTATGAAGAGGACTTAAAATATGGTCGGTTGCGACATAGGGTTCAAAGTCCAATCTGAGAAGGCAATGTGGATTCTAGGAAACATCTATTTTTAAACCTTATCAGTGTCAAATGCAGACACAGTGAAGCGCTGGACATTTGACCTTTTGATCTTCCAGCTGAGAAAGGATTGCACCATATCGTGTGATGTGGCGAAAGTGCTGTTGTTACCCACGGATAAACGATCTGAAGGATGTCAACAGGAAACGTACGATTTCCGATACACTGATAACGGACTTGGAAAACTTTTAGCCTGTTGAACGTCTATTGCAAGGTAGATCTTATATACAAGTCCTACGAATAATTTAAACCAAATTTTATTAATTTTTCTGTGGAACAATTACTGTGTCATTCTTCTAGTAAAATACGTGAACCTTGGATCCGATGAGACTTTTTCCCGAAATTAACGTTGAGGTACGCTAGCGAGGGAATGATTTTTTCTTTTTTTTTTTCCCCGATTAAACTGATTTATTACGAGCGCTGGATGATTTTAATAAAGGTGAGTGAGAGTTTTTATTTACTAGGGGATCGATTAACGGGGTTGGAAAAAATGAATCCCAAAGAATTGAAATTTAATAAAAGGGAATCGTTTAGCAGTCCTGGCAAAATGAATAGCAAAAGATTTTTAATAGAGGTAACTTTTAATAGAAAGGGTTTTAATTAATAAGAATACAACTTTGAGAGTTGATTTTTACAATTGAGAGATTCTTTGTAATATTTGCTAAATTTTGACTATCAGTCCAGCTGCAAATAAAATATCAGTGGATTAGTGCAGGTAAGTTGAAAGGGTGCGTGAGACATTGTATTATTTTTTTTTATAGTTGAAGTATTTGCTAAAACTAATGTTCCCCTACACCGTTAACGTGCATTCGTGATGGAACTAAAGTTTTTACGCAACAGTAACTGCAACGTACTTTGAACATTCTACTGCGTACAAAAAAAAAAAGTTATTTTTTTTACCCGATTTCAACAGCGTAATGCGGCATACGTTCGCACGCAAACGATGTTAAAGACGGTTTTTTAGCCGACTTTTCTTCAGTGTAGCATTACTACGTGGAAACACAGATATCTGACGGGACCAACCCGATGGAGACTAATTTTAATAAGCCCAGCACTTGGAGGTTTAGGACGCGTCATTTCAAAAGGGTTTGTCTACATTGGGTACATTGAAACGCCCTTGTATCGTAAAGGATAGAATTGGGAGAACCGTCTCGGGACTTGGAAAAATATCGAGTCCGAAAACCACGATAAAGAGTGCTAGTGGGTTTTCACGATGTAGGGCAGTGCTCCTGACACGGAAGCAGCACAGATCCATGATTCATTCGTTAATAAAACCCTTGTGATTCCCCGTTTGGAATAATTTCACAGGACTTAACCATCCGTCAGTGAAACGTAGTCCAGGGTGAGGATCCGAACACTGAGTCTTTTAGGTCGGCCCTATTACCCCTCAATATTTTTCATCATGACGAGTATAATCAGTTTTTATTAATTTTTAACCCATCGGCATTTTCTGCGGGCCAGTCTTTTAAAAATAGTTACTGTGGATAGTCCTAGTAAGCGACAGCCAACAGTCACGGAGTTAAAAGAAATAAGTGTTACTGAAACGGACGTAAAATACGCGAGTTATAAAAAATACATATGTTAATGTGAAAGGACTATCGGGTTCATTATAAGAAATACGTAGAAAAAACTAGTTATAAAGAATACGAAGGTTGTAAAAAACGTATTAGGTTAATATTTGAAATGTCTGACCCGTTCGACACCTTTCTAGGCCACATTAAGTACAAACCATAGTCGAGTGCGTCCGGCTATCGAGCCCAAGATAGTCGGTTCGAATCTCACTGCAGGTGGAGGATTTTTTTTTTTTTTGGATGAAACCCATCTACAGAAAACTTTTTTATTACGACCGCGGAGTGATTTTTTAATAAAGGTGAGAGAATTTTTGATGAGTGTTTAATTATAAGGAATAAATACGGAGAATATACAACATATTTAGAGAACTTGTAAAAGGACGTGAGTTTGTGAAGTTTTAATAGAGGTAACTTTTAATAGAAGGGATGTGTGGTTTTGATGAGTGTTTAATTAATAAGAATACAACTTTGAGAGTTGATTTTCTGTTAAAGAAAGTTTTATTTAGAGAGCTGCATTAGGCATTCTGACCGTTGTCATTCAGAAAGAGTTGAGTGGTCTTGTAAAATTTCAGATGAATACCTAGAGAGTTTTTAAATACAGGAGATGTACTAAAATACGTATTGGACACCACCGATTAGTTTTTTAAGGGGAGGGAGGTTTAATAAGAATACAACTTTGGGAGTTGATTTTACAATTGAGACTTGTATCATCCTTTTCTGTGCAATTATTCTGAGGTGTGCATCAGCCGGTCCGCGGGAAGGAGGGGCCTTAAAATATAGGTAGAGCTTAAAATGTAGGTCAACCAGGGGGTCTTTTTGGAGGTGTTTTTACAATTGAGCCTTGTAATCATCCTTTTCTGTGCAATTATTCTTAGGCGTGCATCAATCAGTCCGAGGGAAGGAGGGAGCTTAGAATATAGGTAGGGCTTAAAATATAGGTCAACCAGGGGGGTCTTTTTGGAGGTGTTTTTACAATTGAGACGTGTCATCCTTTTCTGTGCAATTATTCTGAGGCTTGTAATCCGAGGGAAGGAGGGGGGCTTAAAATATAGGTAGGGCTTAAAATATAGGTCAACCAGGGGGTCTGCAAGTGGAGGGTTTAAAATATAAGTCAACCATTGGGGGGTCTGAAATAAAGAAAAATCGATAAAGGAAAATCGAGACTATTCGAGAAGGAGGGTTTAAAATTAGAGTTAAAATGAAGATTTTTTGGGAAAATAGTGTCCCTCATAGGCACTAGATAGCGCCGGGGGTTAAAAGGGGGAGGAATTTTTAATTATGAATTATTAATTATGAATTATGAATTATTAATACCGTGACAGTTGCAACGCCAGGGTCAATTTCCTGTTGATTGCAATATAAGGGTCAAAGTTCAGAAGGCAACGTGGCCCAGCACAGGTCAATTTCCGGTCGATTGCGACATAGGGGGTCCAAGTCAAGAAGGCAACGTGGACGATTGCGACATAGGGGGGAAAGCACTGTGCAAAGGGGGTACGCCAGGTTGTGACGATACTACTGACGGGGTACGATCTTAGTTGATTTGCCTGGCTGGTTTGGCACATTTGTATATTACAGGGGAAAACGTATTGCATTTATCTTCCAACATATCTGTTATCGTTTACAATCTAATGCAATAAAAGGGAGATTTATTTTCCCACAGTTACAGAAACTAACGACAGCGATCAAATTCAAGTTCAATTTTAAATCATTTTACCATGTGAACTTGGTTAAAATTAAATTTCATTGTACATTTCAAGAAGTGTAGCATATTTGACTTTCGTGATTGATTTCGTTTCAAAATGAATTTTGCATTAAGTTTCGTAACATGTTCGCTACACGTTTTGCTGTTAACCAATATATTTTCATTACAATAATCAGTAGAGCATTGCGATTTTTTTATTCGTTTGGCATATAGTGCATTTTCTAATTCCTACCAGTTGCAAAACAAACTAAATCTTTCATTATTTAATTCATAATTTAGTATCACTAAGTTGTTACTTTGTGTATATTGCATCTAGAACTGTTTCTGCGTATGTGGGGGCAAATTATCAACTATCTTTCACTTTTGTAAAAATAAAAGTAAGATGCGAGCATTGTATAGAATGTATAAAAGGCTGTTCATTTATATTTACACTTTAGAGAAGAAATATATGTTTCATTTATGACTTTCTTTGTAAGTGTGAGAGAATGAGAAAATATAAATTTAAAGATTTATATTAGAAAAATTTCACATCTCCTCTTTCGAATATGAGACGCTCGTTTTCAGAGAAAATGAAGTTTTTAATTTGCCGAGTGCTGCACCGATTAAGAGTGGCAATTCGAACTAATGGGTAATTGGAGTAATTCAAAATAACAATATTTTATTAGTATTAAAATATAAATAGAAGAACGCATATTGTCTCTGGCGCAAATGGTAATCTCATTTTCAAAGAAAATGAAGTTTTTCGCGTACCTAAATTTTCACACATTAAGAGTTTTAATTCGAATTTATATAACAAAACGTAATTGTTCTCTAATCCTTTAATTTAAAAAGTTATTTTTCTCAAACTCCTCTGAGAAAAGGGTCCAGATTGTTCCTGTCAGTGGAATGTCTCTTCACATTCTATCACCGAAATTTCAAATTTTTACCATAAACAGATCAGTTGCAACATTCGTTAAATGTTATGCCGTTTACATATTTAGTGACCTCTAATGATACAAATTAAAATTATCTAAGGGTTTGAAAATGTGAATTATTGGATTTCATTAATACAAGTCCGACTAATAATTAATTTTACAATGATATCATAAATTCAAAACTGTTAACTTTCCTCCCGCCCTTCCTGGGGATTAGGGGTCAACTCATTGTTGCCAATGGAAACGTCATGATTTTCAGAATTTGACGAAACAAAATTTTTAAATTCTAGTATAAATGCATCGTTTACAATATTCATTGAAATTTTTAAATTTTCAAATTTTCCACCGTTAGAGGACGTAATCATAGCTTTTTGGTAGACTCGGAATGTGAGAATGGTAATATTTCATCCACACTTACCGAACCCTAAGATAATTTTTACCTCTAAAAACCAAAATGTTCAATGTCGACAGACAGACGACATGGCGAATGCATTATCTCACCTTTTTCTTTTTCGAAAGCGAGATAAAAGGAATATGTCATTTATCCCGAAAAATTAAAAAGGGCAAATGTTTGCTATCGGTGCAAACCCGTGACACTCTCCCGACGACATTTGGAATTTATAGCATAAATATATCGTTTTGAATATTCGTTTAGAACGTGCTTCAACAAAAGGGCCGTTTTTTATTATTATTTATGCTTTATTTAATGAAAAAAGAGTCGTTTTTTAAGAAGACAATGTTCCCATTGTGGTTTGAGGAGCATGAGCTGAACCTTTAAACGGCGTCGTTAGAAATTTCCTTGGAAATGTTGAACGGAGTTCCTGGACATTGGCATCTGCGGCGTAGAGTTATTTAATTTTAAAAGAAATGTGTTATGAAATACACAGATATATTTTTACAGTCATTCTAATCTGTAGTAAAATATTAACATGAATCTTCTTCAATATACTTAAAATGAAATATAATAAAACCCGATTTCACTTGGTAGGTAAGAACACTGCCATACTAGGCGTCAGTACTACACCAAGAGGTAAATTACTTTCTTAAATAAATGTATTTTTATAATATTTTATCTTATACCTAAATTGGTAGCGTCATGTTTTTAAATTTTTTGTAATCAATTTTTAAATATTGATAAATATTTTAACTTTTGTTTTACTCCTGTTTCAAAATCATAACTGGCCATCGTTTCTTCAGATTTTTTCTTCTGGAGTCCTCCCTCAGTAGGAAATTAGACCCTGATGAGCTTGGAAAACACGATGCCTATCTAATGGGGTGTTTAGGAATGGCTCTGTGTGCAGGAGAAATAGAACAGATGAACGTAACGAAAGATTCTAATAGCTGTGTAGCGAGATCATTTTCCCAAACCTTCCGCGATCAGTCCAATTCCTGAGACCATTTATTAAGCACTAGCTGAATCTCTTTTGTTGCGATCTTATGCAACCACGGCAATTCCCGGTTCCGCTTGTACAGCACTACCTGGTTATGAAAAGCCATGACCATCTAGAGCCGGGGGCAAGGAATACGCCCTACAGGCGCACCTCAACCCCAGCCTCACATGGCAGCAGTCCTATAGAAGGAAAGCTGACCACCGGAAGAAACCTAACTTTAATCTATTCCCCGGTTTGCAAATGTGCAAGGATATGTAGATCCAAGCTCGATCGGCACCCGGGGTGGAGACTCTTAGTAAGACCCAGACTTTTGTGAGGGCTCTAGCTTACTAGGAATCAATCCGTTCTACCGAGCCCTCGAACAGCTCCACTGAGCTCCTGATAGTTGAGGTCTCCGACGCCGTCACCATCCGGCCGGCAGCATCTTCAACCTCGGTTGGCTTCAGCAATGCTCCAGCCGGGGACCATCCCAACCGGCAAAACCTTGGCAATGCTCCAGCTGGTGCCCACTACAGCCGGCAAAGCCTTCGGCATGCTCCAGCTGGGGTTCATCTCGACCGGCAAAGCCTCAGCCGGGTTGCTGGGCCCTAGGCCCCCCCACCACGACAAGGTGGTCCCCTATCGGGGGGGGGGGGTAAGTACTAGCTGAGCGGCACCTGATTCTGCCCGGGTGTCACTTTTAATCTATGCATTCTTATTTTCATTGCACTAAAGGTAAAAGTGCTACCCCCCGCCCCCTCCCCGACACTTTAGCGAAGATTTTCAACACAGAAAATTACCCGATTATTGCTTGGGTCGTTGTTGACGTCAGCGAGCTATCTCATAACCCGTGGCTTAGTTTCTACTTAAACTACCGAGATTTTTATTTCCGTTACAAACAGATTCTGCTGCCCTATAGCTCCTGTGATACTTGACCGCATGGTCCAAATTTCCTGCATAGCAGTCCCCCGCGTGCCCTGGTGATTGGTTTAAAAATCAGGTTCCCATTGTGGCTTCGTTTCTATACAAACTGTCACAGTTCGTCCAAACTCCTTCAATTATAGCATATCCTTCAATCATAGTCCTTCAATCATAGCATATCCTCGAATCGTGTGATTTTTCCATCTATTCACTTTCATCTGCTTTTTTTGTTGTTGTATACTACACTAAATTTTAGCAGTTTCAACACGAAGAATTTTCCTGCGTTGCAAAAGTCATTGCCGACTCAGCGCGCGCTCTCATAGCTCTTGGCTTCATTTCAAACTATCGAGATTTTTATTGGGACAGATTTTGGTATTTTGTAATTTCCGAGGTATTTGACCGAAAGATCCCACATTTCGCAGACTGGTTTTCCGTGCCTGGTTCCAAATTGGGTTAGAAAATCAGATCCCCAGCTGCGATGGGACGCCTTAATAGTGCCTTTGGAAATGTGGAGAAATTCGCATCGGCAGCAGATTTAAATGTTAACTCTTAATACGTTCGAGCGGGGGTGGCTCAGTCGTTAGCGCGCCAGGCTCGTAATCTGTAGTTCCCAGGTTCGAGTCCCAGCTGGATCAGCATTGAAATTTATCTCCGCAAAATTCCTCGCCCTGCCCACGATCAGTAGGGGACACCGATGGCTTGGAAAGGCCGCCGTTCATCGGATGGGACGGTAAGCCGTAGCCCCGTGTACGGGAGAGCCATACCCTGCGCACGTTAAAGAACACGCTGGACGGCCTTGACGGGAGGCTACCATCAGTCTCCCAACAGCTGTTACAGTGGGTACCCTCCTCCAACTTTCTCTGAGCCTTCGGGATCAATGTGACCTCGCCATTTAACCCATGGTGTGCAAAAAAGTGGCGCTCAGAAGTAAAACAAAACTTAATACGTTCACAATTAGGAAGAGTTAACGGCAACAATAAATTTTACAGCAATTATTGTTTCCCGTAAGAATAGCAGGGAAAATATTTTGCTTCTAGCCAGCCCCCTTTTAACATTCGACTTGAAATTTCGCACTGCAATCCGAACCACAACCAGAAACATTGTCTGAAATTTTCAAGCATCTACGTTGATTTACTGATAAGTTATGACTACTATAGACAGACACAAACAGACATCTTTTATTATATACAGTAGCTGAACGTACCTGGCGCTGCCCGGATGTCACTTTTAACCTCTATATTCTTATTTACACTGCACTGAAGGTAAATTTTGCAAGAACACCCCTCCCCCTCTAACTTTAACACAGATTTTCAACTGGAAGAGATTTGCCAGGTGTTCGCTTAGATAGTTGTTGACGTCAGCGAGCTCTCTCATAGCCCGTGGCTTAATTTCTGCGTAAACTACCGAGATTTTTATTTCCGTTACCACAGATTTGCTGCCCTATGGCTCCCGTGATATTCGTCCGCACGGTTCA
This sequence comes from Ryuthela nishihirai, assembly GCA_038380435.1. Classification (NCBI taxonomy): domain Eukaryota; kingdom Metazoa; phylum Arthropoda; class Arachnida; order Araneae; family Heptathelidae; genus Ryuthela; species Ryuthela nishihirai. The sequence goes on from JAWZYU010000019.1 coordinate 39,599,906, forward strand.
AATTTCCTGCATAGCGTCCCCCGTGTGCCCCGGTGATTGGTTTAAAAATCAGGTTCTCACCTGGGCCGTGGCTTCGTTTCTACGCAAATTGTGACAGCTCGTATCTCACTTTTAATCTGCATATTCTGTTGTTTCCTGCACTACATGTTAGTTTTTTGAGTATCCCTCCCCCACGTCATTTTATCACAGTTTGAACACGAAGAATTTCCCGGTGTTGCAAAGGTCATTGCTGACTCGGCACACGTTCTAAGAGCCCGTGGCAAACAATCCAGTTATTTATTTCGTCAGATTTTGGCATTCTGTATCAGGTCCCTAGCTACAGTGGAACGCCTAAATAATACTTATGGAAATGTGGGGAATCTGGCAACGACATCAGATTTGCAGCAGAAAATTTAATTGCTGTTTTAAATCTTTACTTTCATAAGATTTAAAATAAAAAAGGGAGCAGAAAATGGCAACAGTAAATTTGATAGCGATTCTCGTTTCCCGTGGGAATAGCATGGTAAATATTTTTGGTTCTAGCAAGACCTCCCCCCCCACCCTTGGACTTTCGATCTGAAATTTGTCACTGCAATCCATACCACAACCAGAGACATTCTCTGAAAATTTGGAGCGTGTACGTTGATTTCCCGATGAGTTATGGCTGCCACCGACATACACACAGACAGACAGACACCTTCTTTATTATTTAGACTAGATGAGTGTACTCGGCGCTGCCCGGGTATAACTTTTAATCTGTATATTCTTATTTTCACTGCACTAAAGGTAAATTTTTAAGGACCCCTCCCCCTCCCCCGACACTTTAGCACAGATTTTCAACAGGAAGAAATTTACCCGGTGTTGGCTTGGATTGCTGTTGACGTCAGCGAGCTCTGTTATAACCCGTGGCTTAGTTTCTGCATAAGCTATCGAGATTTTATTTCCGTTACCACAGATTTTACCTCCCTATGTCTCCCGTCATATTCGTTAGCACGCTCCAAATATCCTGCACAGCATCCCCCGTGTGGCCCGGTGATTGGTTTAAAAATCAGGTTCTCACTTGGCCCGTAGCTTCGTTTCTACACAGATTGTGACAGCTCGTTTCTCACTTTTAATCTGCATATTCTGTTGTTTCCTGCACAAAAGGCTATTTAGTATTGCCCCCCCCCCCCCCGATATTTTATTACAGTTTTAACATGAATAATTTCCCGGTGTTGCAAAGACCATTGCTAACTTGGCGCGTGCTGTCAGAGCCCGTGGCAAAATATCGAGTATTTTATTTCGTCAGATTTTGGCATTCTGTAATTCCCGACGTACTTCACCGAAAGGTCCCAAATTTCGCAGACGGGTTACTCGTGCCAGACCCCATGTTTAGTTAGAAAATCAAGTCCCTAGCTGAAATGGAACGCTTAAATAATGCTCTTGGAAATATGGTAAATCTGGCAACAGCATCAGATTTGCAGCAGTAGATTTAAACGCTATTTTAACACTTTGCTTTCACAGTTAGGGTGCAATAAATGGCAACAATAAATTTGACAGTGATCCCATTTCCCGCAAGAATAGCATGGTAAATATTGTTTTGTTTCTAGCAAGCCCCCCTTTTGGACTTTCGACCTGAAATTTGGCACTGCAATCCAGACCACAACCAGAAATGTTATCTGAAAATATGGAGCTTGTACGTTGATTTCCCGATGAGTTATGGCTGCCACAGACAGACACAAAGACGGACAACTTCTTTTATTATATAGACTAGCTGAACGTACCCGACGCTCCCGGATATCACTTTTAATCTTTATATTTTTTATTTTCCTGGCACTAAAGGTAAATTTTGTAAGTTTGTTCTCTTTAACACAGCTTTTCAACACGAAGAAATTTTCCCGGATTGTTGTTGACGTCAGCGAGCACTCCTCATAGTCCGTGGCTTAGTTTCTGTGTAAGCTATCGAGTTTTATTTCCGTTACCACAGATTTTGCCACCTTGTGGCTCCCATGATATTCGGTCCAAATTTTCTACACATCGTGCCCTGTGTGGCCCGGTGATTGGTTAAAAAATCAGGTTCTCACTTGGCCCGTGGCTTCGTTTCTACACAAATTGTGACAGCTCCTGTATCACTTTCAATCTGCATACTTTGTTGTTTCCTGCATTAATTTCTAGTTTTGTGAGTATCCATTCCCCCGACATTTTATCACACTTCAATCTGAATTTCCCGGTGTAGCAAAAATCATTGCTGATTTTGCGCGCACTCTCAGAGCCCGTGGCAAACAATCGAGATATTTATTTCGTCAGAATTTGGCATTCTGTAATTCCCGACGTACTTCACCGAAAGATCCCAAATTTCGCAGGCGGGTTACTCGTGCCATACCCCATGTTTGGATAGAAAATCAAGTCCCTAGCTGAAATGGAACGCCTAAAAAATGCTTTTTGAAATATGAGAAATCTGGCAACAGCATCAGATTTGCAGCAGAGGATTTAAATGCTATTTTAACAGTTCACTTTCACAGTTAGGGTACAATGAATAGCAACAGTAAATTTGACAGCGATCCCATTTCCCGTAAGAATAGCATGGTAAATATTTATGGTTCTAACAAGCTCCCCCCCCCCTGGACTTTCGACCTGAAATTTAGCACTGCAATTCGGACCACAACCAGAAACGTTCTCTGAAAATTTGGAGCGTACGTTTAATTCCCGATGAGTTATGGCTGCCACAGACAGACACACAGACACCTTTTATTATATAGATGTGAGAAATGGATTAAATCTAACAGTTGTTCATTTTCCTTGTTTTAGTAAAGTGTTAATATATGTGCAATTTCAAGATCAAACTTTTAATTTTTATAAAATGTGTAACTACCTCTTTTATTTTAGTTTAAACTACATAATTAAGTTATCCTTTCATTTATTTTTATTATTCTTGATGTGGGCAAGGTTGGAGCTTTTACGACCATCTTGGAAGCTCAAGTTCAGGACAATGGTGATTTACAAAATGTTGAAAATGCACTGAACCATTTTTTCCAGTTGGTAACCTTAAGTATCAGATTTTGAACTGCTACGGAGGTTAATAACTCTATTAAGATGTAAAAACCTAGAAAGGCTCCTGGCCTCGATGATATTATCTACACCAGCGCTGTCCAACTAGCGGCCCGCATAGGGATTTTTGTGGCCCGCGAACAAAATCAAGTTTTTACTTGAAATTTTAAATAAACATCTGTAATCCACCTTATAATTTTTGTCAACTTATATCACTTTACTTGATATGCAATCTTCAACTTATTCATTCTGTAAAGGTTACAAAACATTCTTAACCCGATCGGGAAACTTCTGAAATCTTTTAAGAGCGGTGCGGCGTCATCAAACAAATGTTTTTATGAAGCTGCGGTAATAAGAAGCATCTAATGACAGCACGAATCGCTCTCACTGCGCATGCGTATGGCATGTTTTGTCCAATGTTGCACTGTATTGTGCAACAGGAGACTTGTGTGGCATTTCGCTGAGACTAAACGTCGTAATGGAAAAGGTTGTCAAAATTATCAATCTCATTCGTGGCGAAAATCGTTCTCTTACACACAGAAAATTTTAAGCTTTTTTGGACGAACTGCATGCTGAGTATGGCGATCTGCTTTTACATTGTAATATTCGCTGGTTAAGTGCCGGGGGGGCGGGGGTGGCTCAGTCGGTAGCGCGCCAGGCTCGTAATCTGTAGTTCCCAGGTTCGAGTCCCAGCTGGGTCAGCGTTGAGATTTATCTCCGCAAAATTTCCCCGCCCTGCCCACGGTCAGTAGGGGACACCGCTGGGCTTGGAAAGGCCGCCGTCCGTCGGATGGGACGTTAAGCCGTGGCCCCGTGTGCGGGAGAGCCATACCCTGTGCACGTTAAAGAACACGCTGGATGGCCTTGACGGGAGGCTACCATCTGTCTCCCAACAGCTGTTCCAGTGGGTCCCCTCCCCCAACCTTCTCTGAGCCTTCGGGGTCCATGTGGCCTGGCCATTTAGCCCATGGTGTGCAAAAAAGTGCCGCTCAGAGGTAAAACAACCCAACAACCTGGTTAAGTGCCGGAAAATACCTTAAGAGATTTTTTACAGTTCGAAAAGAAATTCACCTTTTTCTCACAGTAGTGGGCACCGATGAAGATTTAATAGCATGTTTTGTTCATGAAAATTATCTATGTTCACTTGCTTTACTAACAGACATTACAGATTATTTAAATGTCTTGAATAAATCCTTACAAGGAAAATATCAAAACTTGTACTGTCTTCATAATCATGTTAGTGGGTTTAGAAAAAAAAACTACAACTGTTGAAGTCAAATTTGGAGTTTCAACAATTTAATTCATTTTGAAACTTGTAAAGAGTTCTACGAAGAAATGAAGCAACTTAGTAAAACAGCCAATTTTGAAAAAAAATGTTCCTAAATTAGATATTCTAATTGAAGATTTTAATAGAAGATTTTCTCAATATGATGATCTTAAGCAAAGTTTAAATTTATTTGGTATCCGTCAAATATTGATATTAGCACCGTAGATACTAAATATCAAATGGAATTATGTGACCTTCAGGCTGACCAAATTATTGCATCTAATAGAGAAACTGGAATAGAATTGTTTATACTTTTGCCTAAAGAAAAATATCCAAAAATGAAAGATTTTGGACTCCAAATAATTTCTATGTTCGGAAGTACATATATATGCGAACGCGCATTTTCTGATATTAAACATATAAAATCAAGATACAGAAACTGCTTGAAAGACTCTACATTTGAACATATACTTCGGTTCGCAACAACAAATATCGATATGGACGTAAAATAAATTATTGCCCAATAACTACGGCCACAATGCTCCTATTAAATTTATTCAATATTTGATAAGGTTTAGAAATTTTATATTGGTTTATTATTACTTATTATTTTTCGTATAAATAAAATCATTTTTTGAGGTTTATTATTACTTATTATTTTTTCTGTAAATAATAAAATAATTTTTGAGGTTTATTATTACTTATTGTTTTTTGTGCAGATAATATATTTTTTGAGGTTTATTACTTATTATTTTTCGTATAAATAAAATAATTTTTGAGGTTTATTATTACTTATTATTTTTTGTGTAAATAATAAAATAACTTTTGAGGTTTATTTCTTTTTTTTCTTTTTTTTGAGACTTATTATTTTTTGTGTAAATAATAAAATAATTTTTGAGGTTTATTATTACTTATTATTTTTTGTAAAAATAAATTAATTTTTTGAGATTTTTGAAGTTTATTATTACTTATTATTTTTCGTATAAATAAAATAATTTTTTGAGGTTTATTATTACTTATTATTTTTTGTGTAAATAATAAAATAATTTTTGAGGTTTATTATTACTTATTATTTTTTGTGCAGATAATATAATTTTTGAGGTTTATTACTTATTATTTTTCGTATAAATAAAATAATTTTTGAGGTTTATTATTACTTATTATTTTTTGTAAAAATAAAATAATTTTTGAGATTTTTGAAGTTTATTATTACTTATTATTTTTCGTATAAATAAAATAATTTTTTGAGGTTTATTATTACTTATTATTTTTTGTGTAAATAATAAAATAATTTTTGAGGTTTATTATTACTTATTATTTTTTGTGCAGATAATATAATTTTTGAGGTTTATTACTTATTATTTTTCGTATAAGTAAAATAATTTTTGAGGTTTAATATTACTTATTATTTTTTGTAAAAATAAAATAATTTTTGAGATTTTTGAAGTTTATTATTTCTTATTATTTTTCGTATAAATAAAATAATTTTTTGAGGTGACATGAACTGACTTTTTAAATACCGATCCTATCTTATTCTTTTTTTTTTTTGACCCGCAAAATATTGGCAAAAGAAAAAATAGCCCGCGGTCTTAGAGAAGTTGGACAGCACTGACCTACATTATGATTAAGCAACTCCGCCTAGGGCCATTCTTTACATCTATTCCATCTTTAATACCTTTCTATGGTTAAAACATTTTCATCAATCTGAAAGAAGGCTATAATTAAAAGGATGCACAATCCTGAGAAAAACAGAACTTTTCCCCAGAGTTATAGACCTATCAGTCTGCTTCCATGCGTAGGCAAATTATTTGAGATAATAATCTTGATTCGCCTCATGGAGCACACTGATCAAAATAGCATAATTCCAGAGGAACAATTTGGCTTTAGGCGGAAGCAATCTACTGTGCATCGACTACTGAGAGTAGCTGCAAAAGTAGCTGAATCTTTAAATAAAAAGGAGATCATTGCGTCCCCCATTTTAGATGTAGCAAAAGCATTTGACAAGGTCTGGACAGACGGTCTCATTTTTAAAATGATCAAAGCTGACTTCCCCTTGGGAACTCATATCAGCTAATCATACTTGAATGGAAGAACTTTCTGTTTCACGATTGGCAACTGTCTGTCTACTGAGAGACAGATAGATGCAGGCGTTCCACAAGGTTCCTTGTTGAGCTCTGCTCTATTAAATTTTTACACTCGTGATCTTCCTGATCTTGAATCGATCACAACGGCATTTTACGCCGATGATATTGCTCTGCTTTCTCCTTCCCCAGTCCCAGTCTTGCAATTAAAACCTTTGATTCTGTTGCATCTCTCTTAAGGGGGTGGGGGGGTGGGGGGGTGGCTCAGTCGGTAGCGCGCCAGGCTCGTAATCTGTAGTTCCCAGGTTCGAGTCCCAGCTGGGTCAGCGTTGAGATTTATCTCCGCAAAATTCCCCGCCCTGCCCACGGTCAGTAGGGGATACCGATGGGCTTGGAAAGGCCGCCGTCCATCGGATGGGACCTTAAGTCGTTGTTCCGTGTGCGTGAGAGCCATAACCTGTGCACGTTAAAGAACATGCTGGATGGCCTTGACGTGAGGCTACCATCTGTCTCCCAACAGCTGTTCCAGTGGGTCCCCTCCCCCAACCTTCTCTGAGCCTTCGGGGTTCATATGACCTAGCCATTTAGCCCATGGTGTGCAAAAAAGTGCCGTTCAGAGGTAAAACAACCCAACCCAACGCATCTCTGATGGATATGTGACTGGACTAAAGATCCTTGATCTATTACAATCCCTTGGTTTTTTTCCAGTTCAAGCATCCAAAGATTTTGGTGTTTGACTCTCGCTTATTTCACCTTTAGTTGTGCTTTTTTAGCAAATTTGTTTTGCCTTTGTGGTCCTTTTGGGGTTTATCTGTTTTAACTTTTTTATTTCCAACAAGCAATATTTTAGACTTCAAGATATAAGCCTTTGACTTGGAGCTCATAAAATTAATGACGAATTGCATTGTTATTCACAAATCACTTTATTTTCGATAGGACTTAGATTCACCGAATTATCAGTAACTAACACTGCACTTGGGAATAGAAAAACCCTCCACATATGAAAAACACCACTTAAATGGAATAAGTGGTAAGTTCAGAATATGGAGAGTAGACCAGCTCATACATAAAAGGAAATGATCTCCATCCCAATAAAATCGCTGCTGGTAAGAAGGAGCTATCAGAAACTGCCGAAATCCGGGATCAACTCCCATGATTTCATGGTCGTTTGTTCTTCCTTGTGATTGTCCCTCTATCTATACTTATTTAACTCTTCATGTAGGTCGAAAATCTAATATTTTCACGTTAAGTCGTTGCCTAGTGTGAAGGAGAACTATATTCTGTGCACTTTAAAGAACATGATGGACGGACTTGATGGGAGTCTCCTAAAACCTGACTCTCAACTTTTCTGATCCCTTGGGGTTCTTGTGACTGCCATTTAGCCCATTTATTTCCCAAATAATTACACAAAAAAGGGGTCGAAAACCACCGAGCACAATGTATGTAGTATGTAGCATAATTATGATTTTCTGAAGTACCAGGACAAAAGATCCCATAATCTTCCTCCATCTGAGGATATCCAATAAGTGGCATAAGTCGCAAAAGTCAAGACAAAAATCATCAAAAGGTGAGCTCCAAGGGAGAGAAAAACAATGATAAATATGGTAGATCAAGATACTAGACCAAAGAGGTTTCCTGATCGAAAACCAATGGTTTAGCCCGCTGGAATATGCTCATAGGATCATGATCATGATTTAAAATGTTAGTAATGAAATTGCCAGGTTTCATACCCACAGTTTCTAAGAATTTCTTAGAGATCTGCTTTATGAGTGTAAATATGTTGGAAGCCAAAATCACCATGTATTTGTGTATTGATCACAAACCATGGGGCATTTACGACCTGTCTCAAGATTTTATTTTGATAAATCTGGAGTTTCTTCATATTTGCCTTTGTCGTGTTAGCCCATATGGGGGTTACATATGTTATAACAACTCTAAGAACTGTATGGTAAAGTAGTAACTTATGATCAATGGAGAGGATAGAATTCCTCCCCATCAATGGGCCAAGTTGGCATCGAATCATGTTTGCTTTTTGCAGAACATTTTCAATGTGCTTGTCCCATCTGAGCTTGCTATGCAAGGTAACGCCCAGATACTTAACAGTTTTCTGCCTGTTAAGTGGTGTATCGAAAAAGTTGAGATTCTGAGGGTTAGTGACTCTTTTGGTGGTAAATATAAGTGAAGCACTTTTCTCAACATTGATTCCAATCTTCCATTTACTGTACCATGGCTCTATCTAATACAGGCCTTGCTGTAATCTATTAATAGCAATAGTTGCGCTCAGCAAGGATGAGAGAAGAGCAATGTCATCTGCATACATAGCAGTAGTGATCCTGTCAATAACAGGATAATCATAAAGATAAATGGAAAAGATCCCTGGTCCAAGAAGGGAGCCTTGGGGTACTCCAGATTCGATGGGATGTATCGTAGAAAGGCTCTTTTTAATATGTACTTGACTGTACAATTGTTAAGATATGACTGTATAAATTGCGTAATTCATGATGGAATCTTAGTCCTGACAAGTTTCTACAATAAACCTTCTATCCAAACCTTGTCAAAAGCTTTGGCCACATCAAGGAAGACTGAGGCAACCGTTTCCTTTTCCATTATTCAAGGATTCATCAATCTTCTCAACTTTACGGAGGATCGATGCTCAGGATTTGACAATGTCAACTACCACTAAAATGTAAAAAAAAAACACAGCGGATAGCGCATAGGCACCACAATTCGAAATTTGTGAATCAGAACCTCAGAGGCACCACAGTTAGAAATTTCGAACAAAGTAACAGCTCCGGTGTACGTCATACGGGTCTGCCTAAGAAAGCCATTATGCATCTCTGTTCGATTTTGAATTTTTTGCTTCGAAAGCATTTGATTCCTGAGATATGGATAACGCTTTTGTCCGAAAAACGCTTATTCATAAACCAGGAAAGGATCCCTCTTTTCCAGTCAGATAACGCCCAATCAGCTTGTTCCCTTCTTTGGGCAAGCTCTTTGAGCGAATTATTTTGAACAGATTGGACGAATTATTTTGAACAGATTGGACAAATTATTTTGAACAGATTGGACGACTTTCTCTCCCACCACCCAGTCCTGCCTGAATCCCAGTTTGGATTCAGACGAAACAGGTCAACGGAACATCAGATGCTCAGGGTTGTTGAGAAGATTGCCGAATCCTTAAACAAAAAGGAAACAGTTTCTGCTGTCTTTCTGGATGTGGCCAAAGCTTTTGACCGTGTCTGGATGGATGGCTTAATTTACAAGCTTATCAAGATCGGTGTATCAACGGTCTCATCTGTATTTTACAGTCGTATTTATCAAATCCAACTTTTCAATTTCTAGTGAAAACCTCTACTTCTACAAAGAGTGTTGGGTTGGGTTGTTTTACCTCTGACCGGCACTTTTTTTGCACACCATGGGCTAAATGGCCAGGTCACATGGACCCCGAAGGCTCAGAGAAGGTTGGGGAAGGGGACCCACTGGAACAGCTGTTGGGAGACAGATGGTAGCCTCCCGTCAAGGCCATCCAGCGTATTCTTTAACGTGCACAGGGTATGGCTCTCCCGCACACGGGGCCACGGCTTAACGTCCCATCCGACGGACGGCGGCCTTTCCAAGCCCATCGGTGTCCCCTACTGACCGTGGGCAGGGCGGGAAATATTGTGGAGATAAATCTCAACGCTGACCCAGCTGGGACTCGAACCTGGGAACTACAGATTACGATCCTGGCGCGCTACCAACTGAGCCACCCCCGCCCCCCTACAAAGAGGGTAATGGCTGCTGAAGTACCTCAAGGCTCTCTCTTAGGCCCTACTCATATCTCGCTTTACCATGTATGACATGCCATCTTATGATCGTGCCCATCTAGCACAGCATGAGGATGATATCGCCCTCCTCTCCCCCTCACTGGGTTAAACTTTTGCTATTAATAGGCTGCATAACTGCCTTGACGAGATGGAGGGATGGTACGATAAATGGAAGATAAAGATAAACGCCGAGAAGAGCACTGTTATCCTCTTCAGTGAAAAAACGATAAAAATCCTACATGTTTACAATTTTCAGACGAACCTATTGGATGGCAGGAAACTGTCAAGTATTCGGGTGTAACTTTATACCAGAAGCTCAGATGGGTTGGGTTGTTTTACTTCTGAGCGGCACTTTTTTGCACACCATGGGCTAAATGGCCAGGCCACAAGGACCCCGAAGGCTCAGAGAAGGTTGGGGGAGGGGACCTACTGGAAAAGCTGTTGGGAGACAGATGGTAGCCTTCCGTCAAGGCCATTCAGCCTGTTCTTTAACCTGCACAGGGTATGGCTCTCCCGCACACGGGGCCGCGGCTTAACGACCCATGCGACGGACGGCGGCCTTTCCAAGCCCATCGGTGTCCCCTACTGACCGTGGGCAGGGCGGGGAATTTTGCGGAGATAAATCTCAACGCTGACCCAGCTCAGATGGGATCCTAATATTCATGAGATTATCTCCAAGGTAAATGCGGTGAGATGACTATTGGGACCTCTCCTTAGGAAAAATTATAATAGATGACTATTGGGACCTCTCCTTAGGAAAAATTCAATACTGATGACAGACCATAAACTTTTATTATACAATATGGTCATTCGTCCTATCATTACATATGTCTGCCCAATTTGGGCAAACACTATTGCAACCAATATTCGCAAGATCTACATTCATATTAAGTTCATCTCAAAAGGTTTTTTGAGTCTGTTCAGAGGAATCCTCATGAGATTATTTCTACACTGATCGACTATAATCATGAAGTTCTTAATAGATACAAGAGGCCTAAAATGATGGCTTTCTCTACAGAAATGGGGCGGGGGTGGCTCAGTCTGTAGCGCGCCAGGCTCGTAATCTGTATTTCCCAGGTTCGAGTCCCAGCTGGGTCAGCGTTGTGATTTATCTCCGCAAAATTTCCCCGCCCTGCCCACGGTCAGTAGGGGACACCGATGGGCTTGGAAAGGCCGCCGTCGGTCGGATGGGACGTTAAGTCGTGGCTCCGTGTGCGGGAGAGTCATACCCTGTGCACGTTAAAGAACACGCTGGATGCCCTTGACGGGAGGCTACCATCTGTCTCCCAACTGCTCTTACAGTGGGTCTCCTCCCCCAACCTTCTCTGAGCCTTCGGGGTCCTTGTGGCCTGGCCATTTAGCCCATGGTGTGCAAAAAAGTGCTGCTCAGAGGTAAAACAACACAAACACAACAACAGTAAAACAACCGAACACATCATCATCATCATCATCATCATCCTCAAGCAGCCATGGGCTACGGAGGTCCAACCAGACCGCGCAGTTTAATTCTCCAAGCATATCTGTCCTGAGCTACATCTGCTGCATCCGGCCACTGTACACCAATTCTAAAAAGGTCCTGTTTGACATTGTCTGCCTACCGCATCCTAGGTCTCCCCCTCCTTCTGAGGCCTCTAGGCACACTGTTCATAACCCTATTCGCCAATCTATAATTATCCATACGGGCAATATGGCCAAACCAGCGGAGTCTCTCTCTGCACAATATGCTGCTTAAAGGAGGTTGCAGACTCCTTTGCCTAACCTCATCATTAGTTACAAAGTTAAACCACCTAATACCCAAGATACTGCGTAAGCATCTAGAATCAAAAGCATCTAGTTTCCTGTTATCTTGCTTACACAGCGTCCAAGTTTCACTACCATAACTAACCCTAGAAAGAATCAAACTATTATACAGTCTAATTTTAGTCTTTATGTGTATACGCCTATTTCTCCACAATCTCCATAGATTCTTAAAAGTCCCGGCAGCAATACCTATTCGTCTGTTAATCTCATGCCGCACATCACCAGTATCAGTTACGCAGCTCCCAAGGTAATTAAACTGTGACACCTGCTCAAGACTGCAACCATTCAGATTAACTGAATCACAACCTGCCTGACCAATTTTCATCACTTTAGTTTTCTCTCTGTTTATAACCAAACCTACTGTATTACCAGTCTCATCAACAGTTATATGAAAGAGTTCATCTCATCAACATCATTTGCCAAAAGGGCTAAATCATCAGCATAATCTAAATCCGAAATTTTCGTATCTCCAGCCCATTTAAGGCCAAAAGCTTTCCCTTGAAGTGAATTTCGCATAACATAATCAACAACCAAACTAAAGAGAAAAGGAGACAAAATACACCCTTGTCGAACACCAGAAGTAATGCTAAACCAATTGCTACAAGACTTACCAACCCTCACACATGACTCAGTGTTATTATAGAGAGCTTTCATTATGTTAACTAACTTGTCTGGTATACCATATGATCTCACAATCAACCACAAATTATGACGATCAACAGAGTCGAAAGCCTTTTTGAAATCAACAAAGCTAGCAACCAAAGGTTTCTGAAACTCTAAACATTTCTCAAGAATCTGCCTAAGTGAAAATATCTGATCTACACATTCCCTACCACTTCTGAATCCACATTGCTCATCACGCAATTGCCTGTCAACCAGATTCTTAATTCTATTAAGCACAATCATGGAAAGAACTTTACCTGGAACGGAGAGTAGGCTGATACCCCTATAGTTATCACAAGAACTGCGATCACCTTTTTTGAAAATAGGGATGATAATAATAGCTCTGGTAAAATCTTTAGGAACCATGCCTTTATCATAAAAGTTATTCAAAATTTCAGTCATCCAAATGGTAACTGAAACATTCCCAGCTCTAAGCATTTCCGTAGTAATTTCATCCACCCCTGGGGATTTATGAAGTTTAAGTTTAGAAATAGCCAAACTAACTTCAGATTGTGTTATAGGGCCAACATTAAAGCCACCAATGCATCTATCATCATTGCAAACAATGGGAGTAGAACTAACCACATTGTTTAGAACATCACTGAAATGCTCAGCCCACCTAGCCATGACAGAATCCTCACCTTCTATAAACTTGCCTTGTTTATCCTTCAATCCCTGTATACCTGTTCGTTTTCTACCACACAAAACATTAACTATCTGGTACAGCTCTCTGCTGTTGTGCTGTCTAACTGCTTCCTCAGCTTTGTCAGCTAGGCCATCAAGCCAAAGATTCTTATCAGTAGCTAACTGACCCTTTACACGTTTATTAAGTTCTTTGTAATGCTTTCTATTAGGACTAGTAGGGTACTGATTAAGGACATTCCTGCAGTTCCTTCTTTCTGAAATAAGCTCAAGTGCCTTATCACTTAAATAATTCTGCCTCCTCTGCTCCTTTTTCCCTAAAAGAGTACTGTTAGTTTCCAAAAAAGCCTGTTTAAAATGGCCCCATTCTTCCTCAACTTCAGTATTAAGCAAACCATGACTGTCATAATGACTAAGTAACCTATCATGGTAAGCTTTAGCTATAACTGGGTCTTTCAGAGCTTCAGTATTAAAGGTAAATTTTTTAACCCTAGCACAATACTTTTTAAGTTTAAGTTGCAAGACACTTTTAACAAGGTAATGGTCAGATCCAATTTCAGCTCCCCTATATGCCCTGGTATTTCTAACAGAACTAGCCCATTTGCTGTTAATTAATATATAATCAATCATATTCTTATGCAGCCCATCAGGTGAAACCCATGTGTGTTTATGTATGTCGCGGTGTTTGTAATATGTGTTAGTTATTCTGAAACCATTTAGTTTACTTACCTGTAGGAGACGTTGCCCATTGCCTTGCAGACCCAGCTTTATATGCAATATGGTCATTCGTCCTATCATTACATATGTCTGCCCAATTTGGGCAAACACTATTGCAACCAATATTCGCAAGATCTACATTCATATTAAGTTCATCTCAAAACGTTTTTTGAGTCTGTTCAGAGTTATCCTCATGAGATTATTTCTACACTGATCGACTATAATCATGAAGTTCGTAATAGATACAAGAGGCCTAAAATGATGGCTTTCTCTACAGAAAGCTATCCATTTTATTTCCTTGTACATCATATCTGTTACTTACCATTTTTGTTATATGTTTGCTCCTAAGGGCCCATCCAAGGGTGGTTTATTCTTTACAAGTTCTACAATTGATGCCATTTAGGCCTAACATGAGATGGAGAAGTTGAAGGGTAAATTTTTACCTGGCACTTCAAAGATGCTATAACGATCTACGATCCACATCGTACCGGTCCGCTAAGATGCATCCGAAGCTATTGTTTCCAATTCGGACCACAGAGAGAACTCAGATTCTGGGACACACTATGCAAAGTTCTCAATTACCTGATCAGCAAAAGCAAATTTTAAATGCACTTATTAATAATATCGAGTTGCTTCCTCCACTTCATATAATAAATGATATGTGTACAGAGCACGCTGAAAAATTCAACCAGACAATTCTTCAGCGTTTTTATTTATATAAAGCAGTTGAAGAATACAACTGCTCTGAAGATTGTTATAGTAATGCTACTATGCAGCTCATTGCTGCTACTAGTGTTGGTATTATGGATCCCTCATCTATTGAAGATAATGACAAAAACAAGTTAACCCTTTCACGACTAAGGGAAACATTTTTCCCATTTTAAAATTGATGATTGTCGTATTTAATTATAACCTTATCTGCATTTTTTATACAGAATGTCAAAATAGAACGTATCCCGAACGCAATTACGTAAACGGGAACGTTTAGGAAACGAAAACAGAACTGTCAGGAGGCATAATATACGTACTATGTGCAATGTCCAACTTTGCCTCACTACCAAAAGAAATTGCTTCGCAGAATATCATAATTAGCACATCATTTTGTATAGTAATTTTATTTCATAATTTTGTATTATTTTAGTTAACATTTTGTTCTAATAAACCAATAAATAAAAGACATTGCATAATAAGCCTAACTATAATTTGTGTTACCTTTATAGTCCATTGGGAAAAATATTTCCCATAAAATTCCAAAAAAACTACACATTGTTATGTATTTTTCTTATGAATTTTATTTATTTTACGTCTAAACAAACTAAAATAAACAGTTACATACTAATATTTACTCTTAGAAACCTTATGGTCCTGAAAAAAAATATTTCCCATAAAATTCCAAAAAAACTACACATTGTTATGTATTTTTCTTATGATTTTTATTTATTTTACGTCTAAACAAACTAAAATAAACAGTTACATACTAATATTTACTCTTAGAAACGTTATGGTCCTGAAAGGGTTAAATGACTGGGATCAAGATTTCAAACCAGTTAAAATGGGATGCAAAAGGCCCTTAATTACAAATGAATTTTGTCACCAGTCAAAACAAGTACTCTACCAGTGTTCCTCGGAAGAAGGAAATGACATATATGAGGGTGTAGGAACATCCTCAAAAACGCAAAACGTTTCTTCGCTTCAGACTAAAGTTAAGAGAGACAAAATACCCCCAATAGTTTTGAAGCAGCCTAAAAATTGGCTGAATACTCACAAAAAGCTGGTTACATTAGCTCTCGCAGCATTTATAGGAAAACAATCTGGTGAGACCATTAGATTCCAAACGAAATGTAGCCAAGACTATAGAACATTTGTAAACTTCTTTGAGAAAGAAAAGTTTACTTTTCATACATACCAGCTGAAGTCAGAAAAGAACTTAAAGGCAATTATCAAGAACATTCCTGATGACATCACCTGTAAAGAATTGGCACAGGAATTGTCCGGAACGGGTTTCATGACTCTTAAAGTTTCTCAACTTAAGAAATACAGAGACAAGATTCCCTTACCTATATTTCTCATTGAGTTGGCAAAAACAGGTGACAAGAAACAGATCTTCAACCTGACTGATCTTTTCCATCTAAAGATCACTGTTGAGTCCTTTCAAATGAGGAAAGGAGTAACACAATGTCACAAATGCCAGCATTATGGGCACACGCAGGGTAACTGCTTCATCATCCCGAGATGTGACAAATGCGCTGGCAACCATCTTACTACTACGTGTTTCAGGACACACAACGATGGTCCATCGACCTGTGCTAACTGCGGGAAAGACCACATGGTCAATTACAAAGGCTGTGAACTCTTTCGTAAACCTCCCAACAGAGGAGTGCCTTTGGAAACGTCTAAGAAGGTAAAAATAAAGTATCCCATTACGTACATCCCAATATAAGCTACGTATAAGCTACCAGACTTCCTGAAGAGATTCCAGGAAAATCTAACATTGTTCCACCAGTTACTAAGTCTTCAGAAAAAGGGAAAGCCACAGTGAATGTAAAGAGAGCAAAGCAAATGAGGAGGAAACGGTTTGACTTTGCTAAGGAAATTAAAGATATCCTGAAATTCTTCCGGAAACTAAATTTGAGAAATATATTACTTAACGTTAAACAATTTTGTCCTAAATTTAAGATGACTATGGATTAGACTGAGATAAATTCAGTAGGTATCCAAGCTTTTGATTTTATTGCATCTTTCTTCTCCAATGGATAAGTCCTCGTCCTCTTCGAGCAACCTTCGTATTTTTGCTTGGAACCACAATGGTCTCTTAAGCAATTTATGATGGGGCTCGTTTGTTTTATGTCTGAGCGGCATATTTTTCGCACACAATGGTGTAAGTGGCTGGGTCACAAAGACTCCGAGGTCTCAGAGAAAGTTGCATTGAGGGGACCCAACGGATGGCTGTTAGGAGACAAATGGTAGCTTCCCTTTGAGGCCATTCCAGGTGTTCTTTAACGTGCAATCAGGATGGCTCTCGCGCACACTGCACCAAGGGTTAGGATCTCATTTTGACGGATGGTAGCCTTTCCAAGCCCATTGACGTGTCCTACTGTCCTATCTCAATGCTGGCCCAGTCGGGACTCGAAACGTGGGCAGATTATGAGACTGGGGCGCTACAGAGCATTTATAGGGCTAATAATAAATATATTGTTATTTACATTTTTCAATGACCCATTAAGTACCAATTACTACTATTAAAAGGTGCAATATTGGAAAATGAAAAACCTCATTTTCTCTGAAAATGAGCAGATCATATTCAGAGGCAATACGTTATCCTTCTAATTACTCATTTTTCTAATGTTCTTCGCTCATTATTTCTCATTTTGTTTGTTAAAATAGTTGAATCACCATATCTTTCGAAAGCGAAGGAGAAACTTAATGATTTATTTGTCAAATGAAAGCTTGTGATGCGGGAATTGTCATAGGCTATAAAAAATTGATCTCTCATGCGTTTAATTCTCTTAGAAAAAGAGGGGGGGGGACATGAAAACTGTTGTTCCGCTCTATCTGCAGAATGCGAGTGCCGAAAGTAACAAGAGGAGATTATCAGAAGTTATAAAAATTTTCTCCCACACTGACTTTCTCTCCCCAAGAAAGATAATTTTAAAGGAATTTTCTAGTATACATTTTGAACATGAGGGGCGAAAGTAGGAAGTTGAAAACTTGTGACGTGGGGGAGTGTTGTTGGCAATAAGGATATAGTCCCGTTGCTTTCTTCCCCCCTAAAAGAGTGCAAATGTGAAAGTCATTCCTCTATATCTTTCGAATGCGAGGGTCAACAGTTACAAGTTACGTGGAAATGATAACTGATATGAAGGACTGTCGTAAGCTAATTAGAATTATTGCTTCCCCCATGAAAAAGAGGGTTGGAAATTACGTAGGGTTTGACACTAAAGAGTTATATCTCAAATTAAAGACCATGACGTCAGCAATGTCATAGCTACCTCAAACACCATCCACTATGTCAAAAAAAAAAGAGTGGGTTGTGTTGTGTTGTTTTACCTCTGAGCGGCACTTTTTTGCACACCATGGGCTAAATGGCCCAGGTCACATGGACCCAGCTCACATGGCTCAGAGAAAGTTGGGGCAGGGGACCCACTGGAACAGCTGTTTAGAGACAGATGGTAGCCTCCCTCAAGGCCATCCAGCGTGTTCATTAACGTGCAGAGTGTATGGCTCTCCCGCACACGGGCCACGGCTTAACGTCCCATCCAACGGACGGCGGCCTTTCCAAGCCCATCGGTGTCCCCTACTGACCGTGGGCAGGGCGGGGAATTTTTGCGGAGATAAATCTCATCGCTGACCCAGGTGGGACTCGAACCTGGGAACTACAGATTACGAGCCTGGCGCGCTACCGACTGAGCCACCCTCGCCCCAAAAAGAGTGGGGATTCAAGGAAATTCTGAAGTTAGAAAAAATATGGAAATTAAGGTTACTTCGATTGTTAAAATCATTCCGTGCATTGTAACGACTTAGAAATAGCGGAATTTTTTTTATTTTAGTATGGATATTTGTGTTGTTTTTCTGCTGAGGTCTCACCATCCTGACAGACCATCTACTATGGCGCATAAACTGCTAGGCTCCTGAAAGTCCTATGTTTGAAAGCAGCTGCTTGTGGGGCGGGGGTGGCTCAGTCGGTAACGCGCCAGGCTCGTAATCTGTAGTTCCCAGTTTCGAGTCCCAGCTGGGTCAGCGTTGAGATTTATCTCCGCAAAATTCCCCGCCCTGCCCACCGTCAGTAGGGGACACCGATGGGCTTGGAAAGGCCGCCGTCCGTCGGATGGGACGTTAAGCCGTGGCCCCGTGTGCGGGAGAGCCATACCCTGTGCACGTTAAAGAACACGCTGGATGGCCTTGACGGGAGGCTACCATCTGTCTCCCAACAGCTGTTCCAGTGAGTCCCCTCCCCCAACCTTCTCTGAGCCTTCGGGGTCCTTGTGACCTGGTCATTTAGCCCATGGTGTGCAAAAAAGTGCCGCTCAGAGGTAAAACAACCAAACTCAACGCAGCTGCTTTGAGGGCTTAGTAATTATTATTATGTAATATTACTGCAGGTAACTTTATCATATACTTAACAAATGAATGGAAGTAATATTAAAATGTATTTTATTTCACCAGAACAGTAAAAAATTAAAAAATAGCATAATATTAGAAACTTATTATATATGTATAATTATTGCTACTTTAAATTTCGTTATTAATTGCAGTTTTATTTATTTCTCAGATATATTCTCAAGGAACCTGAAGTAATATACTAAAGGTTTTTAAAAATCATTTTCCCAATCATGAGGAGTATGTATTATGTGTATATCTATGAAATTCAAAGTCCAAAGGGAGAATGCTTTGCATTTCTTCCATGTTATTGGAATGCATTTAATCTTCTTATTTTTGATTCTGCCGATTTCTTGCATAATAAGATGGCTGTCATATCCCTTTAGGTTACGAAATATAACTGGAAACTTATTTGTGAACCTAAAATTGAGATTACATGCATTATGGGAGGCTCCTCGTAATTTGCCAGTTAAATGAACGTGATCTCTCACTCGATCTAGTCCCAGAACATCTTTGCAAATATGACAGTTGGTAGCGTTGCGAAATGATTCCTCTTCGTGATTTGAAAGTCACATTGGTTTGATCTCCAAGAGTAAATTTTTGATATCGTTTTCTTCTTTAAGCAAGCATTCCAAAAATTCTTTTGCCACATTAGGAGGGGTGGGGTGGCTCAATCAGTAGAGCGCCAGGCTCGTAATCTGTAGTTTCCAGGTTCGAGTCCCAGCTGGGTCAGCGTTGAGATTTATCTCCGCCAATTTCCCCACCATGCCCACGGTCAGTAGGGGACACCGATGGACTTGAAAAAGCCACCGTCCTTCGGATGGGACGTTAAGCCGTGGCTCCGTGTGCGGAAGAGCCATACCCTGTGCACCTTAAAGAACACGCTGGATAGTCTTGACGGGAGGCTGTCTCCCAACAGCTGTTCCAGTGGGTCCCCTCCTCCAACCTTCTCTGAGCCTTCGGGATCCATGTGACCTGGCTATTTAGCCTATTGTGTGCAAAAAAGTGCCGCTCAGAGGTAAAAACAACCCAACCACATTAGAACCTCTATAAACTACTGGTGGTTTATAGCTGCAGCCGTCAGGTCCAACATCAAGATATGCAAATCCACAGGGTTCATGATTTGCTGTGATAATGGTGTGAGATTTTAAAAGGTCAGATATACAAGTGTCCACTTTCACTAAGAATGATTTAAAGTCAGGGTAAATCACGTAAGGAACAAGTTGCTGAAACTTGAAATTTTTGAATTTCAGCCATTTCTCCTCTTCAGTTGGAAACTCTACTCTCTGGGGTCCATGTTCTTGACAATAGGGAATATGATCCTTTAAGAGTGATTTATTTGTGAAACGGTGAAGGCAGTAATTACAGTAGAAGGTCTAGAATTTATTTAGTGAGAGGACTGAGAAGTCTACTCATTTTCTTAATGGAACAATAATGCTGCTTTTCACCATCTGATAACAGTAGGAGATTTGCGTACTCTTTAAATCTGTATGGTGTGATGTAGAGTGGGAACACCTCTTTGTCGTATCCAAAAACATTGACAGAGATATTATTCATTTTTTCGAATTTTGATTTATTGTTATAGGGAAAGTTAAATAAGATGAGTTTAATTTTCCTTCTAAATGCACATAGTTGGTAGAGCGTTGTGGATGATCTGTAGCAGGATACAAACAAGCCAAAACAGAACAAATAAAGCACTTTTGGTCCAAATTACATATATTAACAATAGCATGTTTTAATAGTAATTCTCCTGGAGTAGGGACATAACTAATTCTCTTGGAGTAGAGACCCTGCAAGAGGGATATATTTGCCTACGTTCATTTCACCTTGGAGAACATCATACAGTATCCAGCCACTATGAATTCCTTCAAATTCTTCATATGAAGTCTTGATCTTTTTACACGCTGAATTCAATTCTCTGTTTAGTGACGAGGTAGGAAGACTTGCGAAACAGTTGCTTCGAAAAATAGGGTTGCAGTATTCGAAGGTAGAAGGAGAAACTTTTCGCCCGAAGCGCACTTGCATGACAAGGTACCATTTAATACTACCTTTCGAGGCTAATTCTTCTTTCAGAAGATTTAGGAGTGACTTCCGTGAGGACTCGAGGAAAATGGTGAGATCAACAGCTGTTTCTTCAATCGTTGTCAGCTTATGAGTTAACAAGGTCCTTTTAATTTCTTCTGTAAAGTGGCAGGGGTCTTCAGGGTCCGATTTTTGCTTCTTCTGGGGAATCCTTTCATCTTCAGAACGTTTTCGTTTATCATTGTGTGGATTTCTTTCATGTTTCGTAAAAGATTGTCTTTTCTTCCAAACTCCATTGCACAATCTTCACATTTGTAGGTTTTCCTGGAGGTATGGGATAACACATGGCGTTGTTTGTCATCCTTCCTTGAGAACGTAGATTCACACTGAGAGCACTTAAACAGGTTCTTTCCATCATGATATCTCTTATGACGAATGAGATTCGTTTGGAGTGTGAAAGTTTTCTGACATATATCACATGGATGCATTGCAAAACAGTAACTTGTGAAATAACTGGAGATGGGGTTGGGTTGTTTTACCTCTGAGCGGCACTTTTTTTCACACCATGGGCTAAATGGCCAGGTCACATGGACGCCGAAGGCTCAGAGAAGGTTGGGGGAGGGGACCCACTGGAACAGCTGTTGGGAGACAGATGGTAGCCTTCCGTCAAGGCCATCCAGCGTGTTCTGTAACGTGCACAGGGTATGGCTCTCCCTCACATGGGGCCATGGCTTAACGTCCCATCCGACGGACGGCGGCCTTTCCAAGCTCATCGGTGTCCCCTACTGACCGTGGACAGGGCGGGGAAGGATCAGAGAAGGTTGGGAGAGGGGACCCACTGGAACAGTTGTTGGGAGACAGATGGTAGACTCCCGTCAAGGCTATCCAGCGTGTTCTTTAACGTGCACAGGGTATGGCTCTCCCGCACACGGGGCCACTGCTTAACGTCACAACCGAGGTACGGCGGCCTTTCCAAGCCCATCGGTGTCCCCTACTGACCGTGGGCAGGGCGGGGAATTTTGCGGAGATAAATCTCAACGCTGACCCAGTTGGGGCTCGAACCTGGGAACTACAGATTACGAGCCTGGCGCGCTACCGACTGAGCCACCTCTAACTGGAGATGATTTATACTACACGAGGAAGTCGAGAATTATCACTATTGACATCTAGCAGTTGAAACTTCGCACAGATGCAGGAACAGAGAACTGTCAATGTCAACGTCTGACAACAGAATGTGGATTCTGACTCATGGAAGGCATATTTATACCAGTAGGAATATCCCACAGAAACTGAAATAAAAAAAGATGCTGTTGGGCAAAAATAATTTAAAAGGTAAAACTTCTAATAGGTGACGTCACCCGACGTCTCTGGACTTAGAGAAATTTCTAGATGGGTCCGAAAACGACGGTCAAGGTTGTGAGGGGGATGAACTTTTCCAAAACATGTTTAACTTATTACGTCTCATGCAATACGGAAACAGAGTGGGGTCGACAGCGTGGTGGGTGAGGTCATTCAAGATGCTCGTCGGTGGAATTTTGGATCCGGTTGTTTACTTCATCCAATATCATTTGTCATATATTAATTATTATTAGCAATTTAACTGAATAATATAATTTCAGATTAACATGTCACTGGAGGGAAGGAGGTATTTTATTCGGCGTTCTCCGACTTCAGTCTTAAAACAGTGAGATCCCTGACTTATAGGAGTGACAATGATACGCTGCCACTTTGAAACATATGGATCCCATAGGATTAACATTGATTCGCCACTGGCCCAGAACTCCCAATATCCTCCTACTGACTCCTCTCTGATTGCAGGAATACGTTGCTCACAAGCATTAATACTATCTAATGTCGAGTCGTTCACTTAATACTCTCGGGCGGGGGTGGCTCAGTCGGCAGGGCGCCAGGCTCGTAATCTATAGTTCACAGGTTCGAGTCCCAGCTGGGTCAGCGTTAAGATTTATCTCCGCAAAATTCCCCGCCCTGCCCACGGTCAGTATGGGACACCGATGGGCTTGGAAAGGCCGCCGTCCGTCGGATGGGACGTTAAGCCGTGGCTCCGTGTGCGGGAGAGCCATACCCTGCGTACGTTAAAGAACACGCTGGATGGCCTTGACGGGATGCTACCATCTGTCTCCCAACAGCTGTTCCAGTGGGTCCCCTCCCCCAAACTTCTCTGAGCCTTCGGGGTCCATGTGACCAGGCCATTTAGCCCATGGTGTGCAAAAAAGTGCCGCTCAGAGGTGAAACAACCCAACCCTTAATATTCTGAAGCGAGATGCGCTTTGATCTTACTGTAATTAATTTATCTAAAATGATTATCGTTTCAGCCACTGTCATAACTGCGGTGATTTATTCGTTGTACAGTCGCTCAAAAAAGTATCCGAACACTATGGTTGATTACAGAATTCAGAAAAATATCTGGCAACGATTCTTTTAGAAATTAGTGATCTGGAAACCTTCGTGTCACGTGACACGAAGGTTGCAAGATCACTAATTTCTAAAATAATCGTTGCCAGGTATTTTTTTCTGAATTCTGTAATCAACCGTACTGTTCGGATACTTTTTTGAGCGACTGTAGGTGATCATATTATTTTGATACTAGATCGTGTGGTCTCACTCACGGAAATATTGAGCGTGTGCAGTTACCGTTCACAGCAAACTGGAGCATGTGCGGTTAATGTTCATAGCACGTTGGATCGTGTGAGCTCACAAAGACCTGGATCGTGTGGGCTCACTCACAGAAATATTGAGCGTGTGCAGTTACCGTTCACAGCAAACTGGAGCGTGTGCAGTAACTGCACACGCTCCAGTTTGCTGTGAACGGTAACTGGAGCGTGTACAGTTGCTGTACACGCTCCAGATATTTTTCCTCAATTCTGTAATCATGTGACACGAAGGTTGCCAGATCACTAATTTCTAAAAAATCGTTGCCAGATATTTTTTCTGAATTCTGTAATCAACCATAGTGTTTAGATACTTTTTTGAGCGACTGTACATAAGCAAATACTTGATCTCCGGAACCGATTTTCTCCTGTAGGTTTCCCCTGTACCAACCCACATTGTGTTATGAGAATCGAGCCTTTATATATCATAAAACCCAAGTTTAAGACAGAAATTAGTTTCGTAATTCAAGAATCGTTGGATTTCAAATGGCAAAGCTCCTAGTAAGTATTATAATCCTGAGATACTCCGATGAAGTGACTAAGTTGCATTTCAATGAATGAAACAAACATTTATTTCAAAATATCATATTATATAGCATTGTTACACTTAATGAGCTTGGGTCGGGGGTGGCTCAGTCGGTAGCGCTCCAGGCTCGTAATCTGTAGTTCCCAGGTTCGAGTCCCAGCTGGATCAGCGTTGAGATTTTATTTCCGCAAAATTTCCCGCCCTGCCCACGATCAGTAGGGGACACCGATGGGTTTGGAAAGGCCGCCGTCCGTCGGATGGGACGTTAAGCCGTGGCGCCGTGTGCGGGAGAGCCATACCCTGTGCACATTAAAGAACATGCTGGATGGCCTTGACGGGAGGCTACCATCTGTCTCCCAACAGCTGTTCCAGTGGGTCCCCTCCCCTCAACTAACGATTTGAAAAAAATCTGAGCTAACTATACTGCTCACAAAAATTAGGGGATATTTCTTCGCTTCATATTCATCTTGAAATATCCCCTAATTTTTGTGAGCAGTATATTTAAACATCAGCAATACCGAAATTCAATAATATATCACTATCGAAATAAGTAACTCATACGTCTTGGGCTATTTAGGTAGCACATATAAAACTGAATTAAAATTCACTGGGTTATAGTAGCGAATTTAATGCTATATTTGAAAGTACCCTTTTGCAGGGTTAGGCATTTTTCATTCATTAATTTACAACAATCAGGCCCGAATCTAGAAATCGATGTGGTGGTGGTGGTGGGGGGGGGGGCAAGAAACACAATCCAAACGGAAAATGAAAAATTGGGGGGAGGGGTAGACTGGATTTTCAATGGAGTAAAATATTATAGCCACCGTTTCACACTTGCCTCCCTCCCCTAGATAATGCCACGATTACAATAATGTAACATATAGTAATAATTCACCTAGCAAGAGGAAAGGGTGTGTCAAAGTTGCAACATTTGTCTCTAAAAACGAAGATCTTGCGGGTTTCTCCGGAATTTAACTTCAGTTTTGGAGTTGGGAGAGGGTTGGGTTGTTTTACAACTCTGAGCGGCACTTTTTTGCACACAATGGGCTAAATGGCCAGGTCACATGGACCCCGAAAGCTCAGTGAAGGTTGGGGAAGGGGTCCCACTGGAACAGCTGTTGGGAGACAGATGGTAGCCTCCCGTCAAGGCCATCCAGCGTGTTCTTTAACGTGCACAGGGTATGGCTCTCCCGCACACAGGGCCACGGCTTAACGTCCCATCCGAAGGACGGCGGCCTTTCCAAGCCCATCGGTGTCCCCTACTGACCGTGGGCAGGGCGGGGAATTTTGCGGAGATAAATCTCAACGCTGACCAAACTGGGACTCGAACTGGGAACTACAGATTACGAGCCTGGTGCGCTACCGACTGAGCCACCCCAGCCCCAAGAGTTGGGAGAGGAAAGGATGAATGCAGAGTCGAACTGAGGGTATTTTATAGACTACTAATAGCAATCGGTATAATATTACTACTAATATAAATAATAAGACTACTAATAGATAGACTAATAAGTATATAAGTATAATAAGTATATCGTATAATAAGACTACTAATAGTAATAGTATTTATTAGACTACTAATAGCAATCGGTTTAATATTACTTCTGGTGATCAATAAGGGTGCATTCTGTCTCCTTTTCTCTTTAGTTTGGTTATTCATTATGTTACGCAAAATTCACTGCAAGGGAAAGTTTTTGGCCTTAAATGGACTGGAGATACGAAAATTTCTGATTTAGATTATGCTGATGATTTAGCTATTTTGGCAAATGATGTTGATGAGATGAACTCTTTCATTCGAGCTGTTGATGAGACTGGTAGTAGAGTAGGTTTGGTTATAAATAGAGAGAAAACTAAAGTGATGAAAATTGGTCAGGCGGGCTGTGATTCAGTTAATCTGAATGGTTGCAGTCTTGAGCAGGTGTCACAGTTTAATTATCTTGGGAGCTATGTAACAGATAATGGTGATGTGCGGCATGAGATTAACAGACGAATAGGGATTGCTGCCGGGACTTTTAAGAATCTATGGAAAGTGTGGAGAAATAGGCGTATACACCTAAAGACTAAAATTAGACTGTATAATAGTTTGGTTCTTTCTAGGGTTAGTTATGATAATGAAACTTGGACACTTTATAAACAAGATAACAGGAAACTAGATGCTTTTGATTCTAGATGCTTACGCAGTATCTTGGGTATTAGGAGGTTCAACTTGTAACTAATGATGAGGTTAGGCAAAGGAGTTTGCAACCTCCTTTAAGCAGCATATTGTGCAGAGAGAGACTCTGTTGGTTTGGCCATGTTGCCCGTATGGATAATTATAGATTGGCGAATAGGGTTATGAACAGTGTGCCTATAGGCCTCAGAAAGAAGGGGAGACCTAGGATGCGGTGGGCAGACAATGTCGAACAGGACCTTGTTAGAATTGGTGTGCAGTGGCCAGATGCAGTAGATGTAGCTCAGGACAGACTTGCTTGGAGAACTAAATTGCACGGTCTGGTTGGACCTCCGTAGCCCATGGCTACTTGAGGATGATGATGATGATGTGTATTTCAGTTCTACTATGTGTTATTAATGAGATTTAGAACCTTAGAAATTATTTTGTTTCCAAAGTATTATGTTTCTTTGAATGTGTTCTATTAAGGAATGTTTCGAAATGAAGAAATTTTGAAGAATCCTATTACTATCCGTTATGTTTGAAATTAAAATCTGTTGTTGAATTCTAGCTAAAAAAATATGAAAATGACAACAATCTGCATAAAAGGAAAAAATCAAGAAAAAATGCTTTTCAACAATACTCTTCAAAGCTTCGGATAATGTACAGTCGCTCAAAAAAATATCAATTTTTAGCAATTTTTAGCAAATTTTAGCAATCAGTGTCTGTCAACCTTTGTGTCAAGTGACAGGAAGATTGCCAGATCACTAATTTCTAAAAAAATTCTTGCCAGATATTTTTTATGAATTCTGTAATCAACCACAGTGTTTGGAAACGTTTTTGAGCGACTGTACTAATATTTGCTACAACAATAAATGAATTGCTAAGCAGGATGATTACATGAATCTCGATCTGGCATCTGACATTTTTTTTTCTTAAGATTTTAAGCAAAACGAAATCAGCTTCTGATGACCTCGAGACAAGAATTTGTATTTTGAGAGATGTGTCCCATCCATCCGATTTTAGTTTCGTCTTCCTCTTCATTCGTCCTCATCCTCTTGAGAGAAATTTTGAAATCAATCGAAGATTCTTCAGTTCCCCTCTCGGTTTGGATGACGTCACACTGACGATTAATTACCACTGTTTTTATAGTTGTATGAGTCAGATGTTATAAATCTTTCCATATTTTCGATTCGTTAACCACACTTTCAATCTTAATCTGAATGGTGATGCCGCATTCTATATCTTCTCGGAAACTTCCACATCCTCAATTTTATCACAAAGCAACGATGCATTGCAAAATGCTTCCAATTTTTCTTCAATCTCGTTGCAAGTCATCATACTTTTGCTTCTTCTGCTAAAACAAGGAGCCAGAAAAGCAAATCATACTTGACAGAGAATTTCTGAATTCCCTTAAAAAAAAACGTTTTCCTTTTATCAATAAACTAGCGCTTAATCTTCTCATTCGCTCCAAATACAAACAAAACAACTAAAGCAAATAAAACGTATTTTGTTAACAATACACTTTCTTAAACGAAACAACTCTTCTCAAAATCAATATTTACTTCAACTAAATTTCTTTTCAACAACTTCATATATTTCAAGTAAATGTCTTCATAATATTTCTCTTATTTTATTGAACTTTTTATACTAATTAAGACTGAATAAAACATTTTTTGTCAAAAAATTTAAATATTAAATTTATTTTTTCAACGATTAAGTTAGTCTTCCGGTGACATTGTTACTTTTTGCTCATCAGGTGACGAATTAAGATATTCTTAGGCAATGGCTAACATTCCTTATTGTATTATTATTATTGTGATGAAATCCGAAATAAATGCAAGAAGCTTTATTTGAATGCAAATTTAAATGGTAGTAATTTAAGTACATGATTTTTGTTATCAAAATTCTTGACTAAGTCCCTTATCGCAAAAAAAGAGTTTAAAGGGTTAAAAAATTATTCCACGCAATCACGTTGCTTGCCACAGAGATCTAACAGGAACCTCTCGGTATAATATACAGTCGCTCAAAAAAATATCCGAACATTGTGGTTGATTACAGATTTCAGAAAAACTATTTGGCAACGATTTTTTTTTTTAGAAATTAGTGATCTGTTAGTCGGAGACGAATTTCTCATTAGAAATAATGTAAATAAGGTAAATAAGGGTAAATGATTAATACTCAAATATTGGGAGACTTGGATTCGGGTCCCACTCACAACGGAACTCAGTTTTGTATCCAAATTATTTCTTCAAAGGGATATGTGTTCTGGAATCCTACACTGACTGACATATTTAAAATTTTATTCTTAAATTATGATTATACTTTGATTGATTACATTTGGAGCGTAATGTTAAGCCACATCCTCCTCAAGACATGTAACAAACTCTTACCTTCGATCAGTGTCTCGCAAACTTTTTTACTCTGCGGCACACTGAATTTAATTTTTTTTTCCGCGGCACACCTAAAAAAGAATTTTTGATGGTTACGTAAAAAGAGGAATATATTTAAGTTTCGTTAAATGCATTTTATTTAAAATAAATATAATAATAAATATAATTAATCATAACTCGGTGTTTGTTTTAAATATTTGTCCATTCTATGGCTTGAAAGAGTCAAAAATTAATACCAAAATTTGGAAAAAGCTTGATAAATATTTATAAGATCCCAGTTGCTAAAATCTGAAAGATTTTTATTAAAGCACGTCGATAACACAAGTCAAGTCAAAATGAAATCTTTGGAATATCTAGTGTCAATTTGAAAATCTCTCGCGGCACACAGTTTGCGAGACACTGCCTTAGTTAATTGCAACTTGTGAAATTCGTTAAGGAGGTTTTGGTAACGTGTGCCTTACCCTCAATAACAAAATTTCTTAGAACTATTCAATTAATATATGCACCCTTTGGATATGCAGTGAGCTATTAATAATTTATTATAAAATTCTTCGTCAATGAAACTAGGTTAAATAATTAAACACTTTAAAAAAAAAACGGTACAAAGACCGACCATTAGGTGCGGTCACGAGAGAAATTAATAATTAGAATTCCCTATAAATAAAAAAAGAAATGTTTGGATTGACACAAATGCAAACTTCAAATTAGAATTTGATTAATTTATAAAAAAAAGAACAAAACTGAAAATCTTAAAAATCATTTTCTTTTGAAAAGATATCTTTTGCTAGGAAACGATAGAGTAAATATATAGATTAAACTATTTCTCTTTCTCCATATCCATCCTTGTTATGTATGTTGAGGAACCTGTTAACAATCTTTAAATATGGGCCAGTAAATAAAAACATGTGATTTGGCATAAGAGAAAATTTATGTATTAGAATATAATTCATAATTTTCCAAAAAATGCATTGCCAATATAACTAGATAAGGAAATTGGACTTGCTTAATCGCAAAAGATTAAAGATATGTGTAACATAATAAATATTACATGAAAAACAATAATTAAAGATAAATATCTTGCAGTTGATTGACCTCCCATAACTTTTTAAATAGTTAACCACCGGATCCCATATTTACACGAAAGACAGCGTCTCCAACCTAATAGATATCCCTTTCTCACTGAGGGCAGAGCAAGGGTTATCAGAGAGAAATCTCAACTACAGCTCAGTTTGGAATCGAACATGGGAACAACAGATTGCGAGCCTGGCGGGCTGTTCATTGAGCTACCTCCTGTTCCACTTCATCTTGAGTGTTCTAATTCGAATGGTGCAAGTGTATTGCTGGAGCGCACACCAAGAAAGTACGAGATATTTCACCAATCGAAGGCGTATACGACCTTTTTTATGAACTCACTTTTCTTGGGCTTTTCTATGAGAATAATATGCGTAATGAGTTAAGGTGGATACTGTTTGTTTAGTACTTTGTAAATACGAGGGAATGTTCAAATGTAAACGATAATTTGATTCTAAAAAACATATTCGCAGCAAAATAGAAAAATAATGCATACTACTTTCCAACGTAGTTCCCGTTAGCTGAAATGCACGTGGTTTAAAGTTCTGGAAGCTTTTAATTACAGTTTCAAAGAAGGTGTTTGATTGCTTATCAATCCAACTATGCATTGCTGCAATCACCTCATCATTGTCTCGGAATATCTTGCCTTGGGATCCCTATGAACTCGTCATTTAATCCATCTTTCTAACTCTAGGACATATGAGATAAAAGCCATGCATCACTTCCCTTGGGATCCCTATGAACTCGTCATTTAATCCATCTTTCTAACTCTAGGACATATGAGATAAAAGCCATGCATCACTTCCCTTGGGATCCCTATGAACTCGTCATTTAATCCATCTTTCTAACTCTAGGACATATGAGATAAAAGCCATGCATCACTTCCCTTGGGATCCCTATGAACTCGTCATTTAATCCATCTTTCTAACTCTAGGACATATGAGATAAAAGCCATGCATCACTTCCCTTGGGATCCCTATGAACCCGTCATTTAATCCATCTTTCTAACTCTAGGACATATGAGATAAAAGCCATGCATCACTTCCCTTGGGATCCCTATGAACTCGTCATTTAATCCATCTTTCTAACTCTAGGACATATGAGATAAAAGCCATGCATCACTTCCCTTGGAATCCCTATGAACTCGTCATTTAATCCATCTTTCTAACTCTAGGACATATGAGATAAAAGCCATGCATCACTTCAATTGGGATCCCTATGAACTCGTCATTTAATCCATCTTTCTAACTCTAGGACATATGCGATAAAAGCCATGCATCACTTCCCTTGGGATCCCTATGAACTCGTCATTCAATCCATCTTTCTAACTCTAGGACATATGAGATAAAAGCCATGCATCACTTCCCTTGGGATCCCTATGAACTCGTCATTTAATCCATCTTTCTAACTCTAGGACATATGAGATAAAAGCCATGCATCACTTCCCTTGGGATCCCTATGAACTCGTCATTTAATCCATCTTTCTAACTCTAGGACATATGAGATAAAAGCCATGCATCACTTCCCTTGGGATCCCTATGAACTAGTCATTTAATCCATCTTTCTAACTCTAGGACATATGAGATAAAAGCCATGCATCACTTCAATTGGGATCCCTATGAACTCGTCATTTAATCCATCTTTCTAACTCTGGACATATGAGATAAAAGCCATGCATCACTTCCCTTGGGATCCCTATGAACTCCTCATTTAATCCATCTTTCTAACTCTAGGACATATGAGATAAAAGCCATGCATCACTTCCCTTGGGATCCCTATGAACTCGTCATTTAATCCATCTTTCTAACTCTAGGACATGTGAGATAAAAGCCATGCATCACTTCCCTTGGGATCCCTATGAACTCGTCATTTAATCCATTTTTCTAACTCTAGGACATATGAGATAAAAGCCATGCATCACTTCCCTTGGGATCCCTATGAACTCGTCATTCAATCCATCTTTCTAACTCTAGGACATATGAGATAAAAGCCATGCATCACTTCCCTTGGGATCCCTATGAACTCGTCATTTAATCCATCTTTCTAACTCTAGGACATATGAGATAAAAGCCATGCATCACTTCCCTTGGGATCCCTATGAACTCGTCATTCAATCCATCTTTCTAACTCTAGGACATATGAGATAAAAGCCATGCATCACTTCCCTTGGGATCCCTATGAACTCGTCATTTAATCCATCTTTCTAACTCTAGGACATATGAGATAAAAGCCATGCATCACTTCCCTTGGGATCCCTATGAACTCGTCATTTAATCCATCTTTCTAACTCTAGGACATATGAGATAAAAGCCATGCATCACTTCCCTTGGGATCCCTATGAACTCGTCATTTAATCCATCTTTCTAACTCTAGGACATATGAGATAAAAGCCATGCATCACTTCCCTTGGGATCCCTATGAACTCGTCATTCAATCCATCTTTCTAACTCTAGGACATATGAGATAAAAGCCATGCATCACTTCCCTTGGGATCCCTATGAACTCGTCATTCAATCCATCTTTCTAACTCTAGGACATATGAGATAAAAGCCTTGCATCACTTCCCTTGGGATTCCTATGAACTTGTCATTTAATCCATCTTTCCAACTCTAGGACATATGAGATAAAAGCCATGCATCACTTCCCTTGGGATCCCTATGAACTCGTCATTTAATCCATCTTTCTAACTCTAGGACATATGAGATAAAAGCCATGCATCACTACAATTGGGATCCCTATGAACTCGTCATTTAATCCATCTTTCTAACTCTAGGACATATGAGATAAAAGCCATGCATCACTTCCCTTGGGATCCCTATGAACTCGTCATTTAATCCATCTTTCTAACTCTAGGACATATGAGATGAAAGCCATGCATCACTTCCCTTGGGATCCCTATGAACTCGTCATTCAATCCATCTTTCTAACTCTAGGACATATGAGATAAAAGCCATGCATCACTTCCCTTGGGATCCCTATGAACTCGTCATTTAATCCATTTTTCTAACTCTAGGACATATGAGATAAAAGCCATGCATCACTTCCCTTGGGATCCCTATGAACTCGTCATTCAATCCATCTTTCTAACTCTAGGACATATGAGATAAAAGCCATGCATCACTTCCCTTGGGATCCCTATGAACTCGTCATTTAATCCATCTTTCTAACTCTAGGACATATGAGATAAAAGCCATGCATCACTTCCCTTGGGATCCCTATGAACTCGTCATTTAATCCATGTTTCTAACTCTAGGACATATGAGATAAAAGCCATGCATCACTTCCCTTGGGATCCCTATGAACTAGTCATTCAATCCATCTTTCTAACTCTAGGACATATGAGATAAAAGCCATGCATCACTTCCCTTGGGATCCCTATGAACTCGTCATTTAATCCATCTTTCTAACTCTAGGACATATGAGATAAAAGCCATGCATCACTTCCCTTGGGATCCCTATGAACTCGTCATTTAATCCATCTTTCTAACTCTAGGACATATGAGATAAAAGCCATGCATCACTTCCCTTGGGATCCCTAAGAACTCGTCATTTAATCCATCTTTCTAACTCTAGGACATATGAGATAAAATCCATGCATCACTTCCCTTGGATCCCTATGAACTCGTCATTCAATCCATGTTTCTAACTCTAGGTCATATGAGATAAAAGCCATGCATCAGTTCCCTTGGGATCCCTATGAACTCGTCATTTAATCCATCTTTCTAACTCTAGGACATATGAGATAAAAGCCATGCATCACTTCCCTTGGGATCCCTATGAACTCGTCATTCAATCCATCTTTCTAACTCTAGGACATATGAGATAAAAGCCATGCATCACTTCCCTTGGGATCCCTATGAACTCTTCATTCAATCCATCTTTCTAACTCTAGGATATATGAGATAAAAGCCATGCATCACTTCCCTTGGGATCCCTATGAACTCGTCATTTAATCCATCTTTCTAACTCTAGGACATATGAGATAAAAGCCATGCATCTCTTCCCTTGGGATCCCTATGAACTCGTCATTTAATCCATCTTTCTAACTCTAGGACATATGAGATGAAAGCCATGCATCACTTCCCTTGGGATCCCTATGAACTCGTCATTTAATCCATCTTTCTAACTCTAGGACATATGAGATAAAAGCCATGCATCACTTCCCTTGGGATCCCTATGAACTCGTCATTTAATCCATCGTTTTTTCACTACGAGGGACCTGGGTTCGAGCCCCGGGTAGGCATAGATGTTTGTGTCGTTTTTCTGCTGAGGTTCTGCTGAGATCCTCTCAGACCTTCTACTATGGTATATAAACTGACAGGCTCCTGTAAGACCTCTGTGGCAAGCAGCTGCTTGAGGGGGTATTTATTTATTTTATATTTATATCCAATTCCAATATCTTATATTTATATCCAATCAATGACGTCAATGTTAAGGAATCTATTTAAGAAAACTTTGTACACAAATAAGATAAATAACGGGCTCTTTTTGCACACGATGGACTAAATGACGAGTTCATAGGGATCCCAAGGGCTCATAGAAGGTTGGGGAAGAGGAGATACTGCACAGTTGTTAAGATGCATAAGGACTTCAACACTCAGGGTCATCCAGACTGGTTTTAATGTGCACACTGTATGGCTTTCCTGCATACGAAACTACAACTTTACGTCCCATTCTATTGGTAGCGTCTTTTCCCAGTCCATCGATGTCCCTTTTCTGACCTGGCACGGTATCCGTTCTCCCTTAAATAAGTCTACATTATGTGTACAATCCTCACATCTTGTGTATTATAGGCAATGTAACGGATTACATTGTGTGTACAATCCCAATCATACACAAGATGTATGAATACTACAAGTGTCTAAAGTGCCTGTGAGAAAAACTGCCCTGTATGCAACTTTAAAGTAAAAGCTTTAGTTCCCAGTTAAAATTTATTTGAAAAAATTTAAGTTTTTCATCCTTTTAATTAGCATAAATGAAAAAGGAATTCCAAAACTCCAGTTATCAAACATTAGTTAGAACACACCTGAGACCCGATATTAACAGTTAGAAAATGTCGTCTAAACTGACGGGAGAAATTGATTATTGTCAGAAATAACGAGAAATCAGTTACTATTAATCAGTTTCAAACTTTAACCGTAGCTCAAAGTATAGGAAGAGATTTAATAATATAATTTCAGTTAAAAAAGTTATATATAAAGATGCGGACAAAAATTTGACTTTAACTACCACCACATTTATATAGTAATATTATGCAATAAAATATTTGTCGTTCAATAAGTAAGAATTGTTTCAATCTAATAGAGAACGTTAAATAACGGATCATCTGACAATGTATCCAACATCTCAGAAAAATAAAACCTACCGGGAAATGCATTAATTAATCTCATGTATTCATAGACTCTCCGAACTGGATATGAAATTGCATCATCACTGTTGCTTCTTATTTAAGTTCGAAATCCCCTTTCATTTCTTCGGTCACGTTGAAATTTATAAATTTAGCCGTTGAAAGGTACAGTCGCTCAAAAAAGTATCCGAACACCATAGTTGATTACATAATTCAGAAAAAATATCTGGCAACGATTTTTTTAGAAATTAGTAATCTGGCAACCTTCGTGTCACGTGATTACAGATTTCAGGAAAAATATCTGGAGCGTGTACAGCAACTGTACACGCTCCAGTTACCGTTCACAGCAAACTGGAGCATGTGCAGTTATTGCACACGCTCCAGTTTGCTGTGAACGGTAACTGCACACGCTCAATATTTCCGTGAGTGAGCCCACACGATCCAGGTCTTTGTGAGCTCACACGATCCAATGTGCTGTAAACATTAACCGCAACCGCTCCAGTTTGCTGTGAACGGTAACTGCACACGCTCCATATTCATTGCATTATATATTCATAGGCATTATATATATATTAAAAATATCCGAACACTATGGTTGATTACGGAATTCAGAAAAAATATCTGGAAACGATTTTTTTTAGAAATTAGTGATCTGGCTACCTTCGTTTTACGTAACACGAAGGTTGCCAGATCACTAATTTATAATGTGTTGGAGATCAATCCATCATACCCGCTGTCTAACCAACTCACGAGTTTATTAGGCCTTTAGAAAGAATCTAAATAACCACCATGTGATAGACATTATCGCCGAAAAATATTTCAGTTAAGCAAATTCTCCACATTGAATTTACCTGCAGACTTGCGCTGTTTGAAAGATAATTTAAAAAAATATCAATGGTAAAACAAATATCAGTGTTTATGACAGAGTAATCGATATTTGTAGCTCAATAGGTTTTCAAATAAGCCTTCATGATGAAATAAGAGTGAAATAAGTTAAAGATCTAATTCAAAGCTGACAAAATCTTGAATTTCAACAAAATTCGTTTAATAACTAAACCTATTTTTTTGGGGGTCATCTCATGCCAGAGGAGTAGCTATTATTAGCGCCAGAAATAACAATTTCTATATCTGCAAATATGACTCTGACGTAGATGGAAGATTAATTAAAATAGTAGCTGAAAGAGAAGGTGTTAAGTTCTGCATCGTAAACATATACAGAGAAATGAATTTTATGAGCATTTAAAATATTTTCTTAATGAAAGTTATGGTTGTTTGATATTGGCAGGAGACTTTAATTCAGTCGTGGACGTTAATTCAGACGATTGGGGCGGAACCACTTTTCGGGCAGACAGTAGCAGGTTAAAACTGACTCGACTGATTAGTGGATTCGATTTATCGGACGTCTGGAGGCACCAACACGATGATCAATTCGTCGCTACCTGGACGTCACCTGACGGCCAGATTCAGCGGCGAATTGATCGAATTTACGTCTCCAGCCAATATCTAAATTTTTCTACAGATTTTAACTTTACTGACGTCAATTCCCAGAACTTTTTCGTCAGTGACCATCGGATCACTTCAGGAAATATAACTATTCCGAGGGCGGATGGCAGGGGCAAATCCTTGTGGAAAATGAACATTTCCCATCTGGAAGATGCGAATTTGAAGCAAGATTTGTCCGATATTATTAATTCAGATATTGCGCCAGCCGACTCTTGCACCGGCTGCTGGTGGCAGGTGCTCAAGGGAAAGCTACCCGTTCATTCACA
The DNA here is from genome assembly GCA_038380435.1 of Ryuthela nishihirai. NCBI lineage: Eukaryota > Metazoa > Arthropoda > Arachnida > Araneae > Heptathelidae > Ryuthela > Ryuthela nishihirai. The sequence goes on from JAWZYU010000019.1 coordinate 39,636,928, forward strand.
AAAAAAAGGGAAGGCAACTTGCTTGCGAGAAACGTGAACGGTTGAATTTCCTGAAGCGAATGTCTTTGAATCTCAACAGAAGGGGATGTCAAAAGTGACAATCATATCCTTTTAGTGCAATCTGTTCATAATGAAATCAATGAAATTTATGTGTCTACTGGGCTCATAGCAAGACAGGCTTCGGTAGCAAAAAGAATTGAGATGGAGGAAAATTTCACCTCTGTATTTGATTATGCGGCCCCCAGATCAAAGGAAGTCATCTCCATCGCTTCCATTCGCGATCCTGACGGGGGGGGGGGGGGGGGTTGGAACCGAAAATATCAAAAGAGTCTTTGTTAAATTTTTAGAACCCCTGTATTGCTCTGACTTTCTCAGTGAAGGTGACATGCTTGCGTGGATTAACAACTGCCCACGCCTCAGCGACGAGGATAAAGATCTACTCGATAAACCGATTACGGCTGCAAAAGGTCGAAAGAGCGATTAAGAGAATGAAGAGACCGACTGAGCCACCCCCGCCCCCTGTTTTTCAGACTTTGGGCCGCGATATTCTGCGCTCTGGCTAGCCAGTTGACAGAATTTCCAGCCCAAATAATTACTGAAAACGACACCCGGATGTTCAATACAATTAATCTTATTTATGGCCTCTCGCAGGAAAAGTGCCTTTTGCCACGAAACAGGATGTTTTAAATTTAAACCACCTTCGTCACAGGGGCGATAAATTAAGAATCTAGCGATTCTCTCTCTCGAGCCCTGCCAAATCACAAGAAAAACGATTTTTGTAAATTCCGAAAGAAATCTGGATGGTGGTTTAAAAGCGCTGCCTACCAGAGTTAATTTTGAAATCAAAATAACGTTTCCCAATTCGGCTCTGTTGGCGAAAGAGAAATCATCAATTTGCCAAAGTGATTCGATTTCTCGGGCCTGTTTCAAAATTTCAGTCCAAGTTTTAGAGTGGCATCCTTTCCTATCGAAAAACGATTGCCCATGCATTAGTAACGAGGAAAAGGAATTACTTGATAAGCCGATTACAGCAGCAGAAGTCGAAAGGGCAATCAAGAAAATGAAGAGAGGTAGCTCTTCAGGCACTGACGTCATTCCAATTGAGTTCTACAAGCTATTTTTGGATCAGTTTAAAGTTCCACTTGCAAAGCTTTTCAACAATCTTGTTCTTCAAGGTGAAATGACGGCAGACATCAAAAGAGCTAAGATTCCACTATTAGGAAAGAGATCCGATGGGTGTAATTATAGTGTAAATGATTGGAGACCTATCTCTGTTTGGAATAGTCACTATAAAATTTTTGCCAAGGTCGTTATGGTCAGATTAAGTAAAGTCCTTTCGAACCTCATTTGGCCTACGCAGACTTGCTCTGTAGGGGGGAGGAAAATTACTAGAAATTTAAGCACAATTGCTGACACAATTGACTATGTGAATTTAAAACATAGCAAATGTTGTTTACTTTCTGTTGACCAGAACAAGGCCTTTGATAGAGTGTCTCATAACTTTATGTGACACCTACTAAAGGCCCATAACTTTGGCGAAAATTTTATAAGCACTATAAAGTGTTTGTATAATAATATTGAAAGTGGTGTCGGTGTGAAATTGAGAATCTCTGATTTTTTCTTTGTTTCCAAAAAAGGTAAGACAGGGGTGCCCTCTGTCGCCTTTGGTTTTCGTTCTAACCATTGAAACTATAGCTAGGAAAATTCAAGTTGACCGGTTATTTCAGGGCATTCCAACCCCTGGAAAAACCAGCCTTCAGCTCAAATATGTCGTCTGTGCAGACGACATAAATTTCTCTTTCGAGAATGAATTTTCTCTAGATAAGTTTTTTAATGTTTTCAAAAACTATTCGAAAGCCACTGGTGCAGAGCTTAATCTGGAGAAGACACGAGCTCTGACACGGGGTGCTTGGAATGGATATTCGAGAAATCTTATTGTGTCATTTAACGAACCTATCAAAATACTTGGCATATATTTCGATAGGAAAGGATGCCACTCTAAAACTTGGACTGAAATTTTGAAACAGGCTCGAGAAATCGAATCACTTTGGCAAATTGATGATTTCTCTTTCGCCAACAGAGCCAAATTGGGAACGTTATTTTGATTTCAAAATTAACTCTGGTAGGCAGCGTTTTTAAACCACCATCCAGATTTCTTTCGGAATTTACAAAAATCGTTTTTCTTGTGATTTGGCAGGGCTCGAGAGAGAGAATCGCTAGATTCTTAATTTATCGCCCCTGTGACGAAGGTGGTTTAAATTTAAAACATCCTGTTTCGTGGCAAAAGGCACTTTTCCTGCGAGAGGCCATAAATAAGATTAATTGTATTGAACATCCGGGTGCATTATTTGGGCTGGCAATCTTTCAGTAATTATTTGGGCTGGAAATTCTGTCAACTGGCTAGCCAGAGCGCAGAATATCGCGGCCCAAAGTCTGAAAAACAAGGGGCGGGAGTGGCTCAGTCGGTAGCGCGCCAGGCTCGTAATCTGTAGTTCCCAGGTTCGAGTCCCAGCTGGGTCAGCGTTGAGATTTATCTCCGCAAAATTCCCCGCCCTGCCCACGGTCAGTAGGGGACACCGATGGGCTTGTAAAGGCCGCCGTCCGTCGATTGGACGTTAAGCCGTGGTCCCGTGTGCGGGAGAGCCATACCCTGTGCACGTTAAAGAACATGCTGGATGGTCTTGACGGAAGGTACCATCTGTCTCCCAACAGCTGTTCCAGTGGGTCCCCTCCCCCAACCTTCTCTGAGCCTTCGGGGTCCATGTGACCTGGCCATTTAGCCCATGGTGTGCAAAAAAGTGCCGCTCAGAGGTAAAACAACCCAACCCAACTGAAAAACAGTGCTATCGATATAAGGAGTTTGGGGACTTATACAAGTCCTCAGAGCGGCAGAGTAGCGACACTTCGGTTCGCGAAATGCGGCTACGGGACTTGTATATGATTTTTCTGCCAGCCTGGGTGGCTCTCGTCTCCTATCTTAACCCATATCACGACTGGAAAAAAGCCTGGGACAATATTTATCATTGTGGAGCTATTTCTCGGCACAGGGACATTACGTGGTTTGCAGCTCACAATGTCCTTCCGACCCTTAAAATTCTGCATCACAGAATGACCAATGTCTCCGATAAATGCGGTTATTGTGGCAGGATCGAAGACATTGGTCATATTTTGTTTTACTGTCCTTCTGCGGCAGAGGTTTGGAAGGAAATATGTAAATGGATGAAAATCCAGAGCTGCACACCGCGTCAGGTACTCTTTCACGAGGACATACCTGCACAGAACAAATATTCGTATAATTTGAATTTTGCTACTGTAAAGGCATTTTTGTGGAGATGTCGATGCTATAGGCTCTTCAACAATAATTATTGGGGACCCAGTACTACCCACCAAGTGATTGAAAAATTTATTATGGTTCGTAAAAACATCGATAGTGGGTTTAAAAAGAACCCTCTATTTTGGAAACAGTGGCGTGACCTCCACTTTTTGCAGATTTTTAATTTTGTATTCCGCGGTCTTCGTGCCCGGAATTAACCCATATGGTATTTAGTTTTTCCTATTTTCTCTGTATATATTTTTTGTATATTTTTGTGATTTGTAGAAAATTTTGTTTATCGTGTCAAAGTCGGCTTGGTACAATTGTTCTCGCCCGTTGGCTCGGTCGAAGACGATTTGTACGAAGTCCAAAATCCAATTCTATGACTCGGCGCGTGGCGGCCGACGACATTTTCCCTCACAAGACGCCAATGCTAATCACCAACCCCACCCTGCTTAAACTTGTGAAAACTAATTGATTTGCGTCCACACGAAGTCTTTCCGACGTTCCAGCATCTCCTCATTGCGCATGCGCCTGTTACCAAAAGACACCACGTGGTTCTTCTTCAACTCTCAAACACTCCTCAAGGCTATGAAAGGGACGGGCGGAGAGGGTGGACTGCAGCTGGAATTCCAACAAGCACGGAACGCCAAATTTTCCCAAGTCGCGATGCCCTTCCTAGTGTAAAGCTCATTAAAGGGGATTAGAAACAGTTGGTATGAGCCACTTAGGGATTGGCGCGTAGGAAAATGGGTCCGTGTGGTGCGGACTTAAACATTTCTCAAGAATCTGCCTAAGTGAAAATATTTGATCAATACATCCTCTACCACTTCTGAATCCACACTGTTCATCACGCAGTTGTCCATCAACCAAATTCTTAATTCTATTTAGTATAATCATGCAAAGAACTTTACTTGGAACAGAAAGTAAACTAATATCCCTATAATTATCACAAGAACTGCGATCACCTTTTTTAAAAATTAGGACAATAACAGCTCTAGTAAAATCCTTATGAACAACACCTTTATCATAAAAAATATTCAAAATTTCAGTCAGCCATATGGCAACACAAATATTCCCAGCTCTAAGCATTTCAGTGGTGATTTCATCCACCCCTGGGATTTATGCAGTTTTAATTTAGAGATAGCCAATGCGACTTCGGAATGTGATATAGGGCCATTATAAAAGCCAGTAAGGCATCTATCCTCATTACAATGGGAGTAGAAATAATCACATTATTTAGAACATCTCTGAAATGCTCAGACCACCTAACCATCACAGAATCCTTACCTTCAACCACCTTTACATGTTTATCCCTTAATCCCTGTGTACTTGTCTGTTTCTTCCAACATAAAACATTAACAATCTGGTATAACTCCCTGCTGTTGTGTTGTCTAACTGCTTCCTCTGCTTTGTCAGCCAAGCTATCAAGCCAAAGATTCCTATCAGCTGTTAATTGATGCTTTACACGTTTGTTAAGCTCATTGTAATTGACTTCTGACTAGTAGGGTGTTGATTCATATTGATCCTGCACTTCCTTCTTTCAGAAGTAAGTTCCAAAGCCTTATCACTCAAATAATTTTGTTTCCTCTGTTCCCTTTTATCCAAAAAGAGCACTGTTGGTTTCAAGAAAAGCTGTTTAAACTGATCCCATTCTTTTTCAACTTCAGCAGTAACCAAACCACAATTGTCATAATGACTAAGTATTCTATCATGGTATGTTTTGGCTAAATCTGGATCTCTGAAGTATTCAGTGCTATAGCCATTTTTTTTCACATTAGTACAACATGTCTTAAGCTTCAGCTGCAAAACTCTCTTGACCAGGTAATGTTCAGACCCAATTTCAGCTCTATATGATCTGATATTCCTAACTGAACTAGCTTATTTGCTATTAATTAAAATATAATCTATTATATTCCTGTGCAACCCATCAGGTGAAATCCAGGAATATTTATAAATGTCCTGGTGTTTATAGTATGTGTTAGTTATTCGCAAACCGTTAAGTTTACTTACTGTAGGAGATGTTGCCCATTGCCATTGGAACTACCAATGCCAAAGGGACCTAAAACTCCTGCCCAAATGTCGGAGTCAGTACCAACTTTAGCACTGAAGTCACCTAGCATAAGAGAAATATCACCTTTCTTCACAGAATTCAAAATATTCTGAAGCTGGCTGTAAAACATATCCTTCTCATTCTCATCAGAGTCCTCTGTGGGGGCATAACAACAGATGACATTCAAGTCTTTAATTTTTGTTTTAAATTTGGCTGTAAGAAATCTTTCATTAATGCAGTCATATCCTCGAAGAGTATCACTGGCATGTCTGCTACTTATCTCTGCAAAATTCTCCGCCCTGCCCACGGTCAGTAGGGGACACTGATGGACTTGGAAAGGCCGTCGTCCGTTGGATGGGACGTTAATCCGTGCGCCGTGTGCGGGAGAGTCATACCCTGTGCACGTTAAAGAACACGCTGGATGGCCTTGACGGGAAGCTACCATCTGTTTCCCAACAGCTGTTCCAGTGGGTCCCCTCCCCCAATCTTCTCTGAGCCTTCGGGGTCCTTGTGACCTGGCCATTTAGCCCATGGTGTGCAAAAAAAGTGCCGCTTAGAGGTAAAACAACCCAAGCAAATGAGAGTGCAAGTCTGACTGCTACAAATATTATTATTTTATCAAATTCAAAAACGTTTGAAAAGTGCCCAGAATGATTTTATATAAAAATGTTTTAAAAAAAAAAACACTCCCCGGCGGGGAATCGAACCCCGGTCTCCCGCGTGACAGGCGGGGATACTGACCACTATACTACCGAGGAATAAGTGTTCTGCCGAAACCCGGGATCGAACCAGGGACCTTTAGATCTTCAGTCTAACGCTCTCCCAACTGAGCTATTTCGGCGTTAAGGGCACGTGCTAAATACATGTAGCCAATCCGAATGCTGTGCTCGTAAGCAAAAGTTGCTTATTTTTCTCAGAGAATCTTATTTATTGTTCACGGGTGTTGTTTCAAATTAATCGCCTCACTTTAAAAATCCGAAGTCGTTCTATATCATATGATAACAACCGTAATTTATCATCCACAAACGTTAGGAAATGTAACGAGCCAATATTACCTCGTTCATCAAGTTTCAATACAGTGCTGCCATCTACCTGTAAGAGCTGAAAAGAAATTGTTTTTACACGTGACACGAGCTTGGCTAACAACCAAGACGTCAGTCGCCCTGTGAAGTTGACCACTTCTCAGCAGGGTTGAAAAAAAAAGAGAAAAGTAGCCATAGATGACCAGATCAGTAGGCCATACTGAACTGGCAGCCCTTCTCTTCCGTTCCCTTTCAAAAGAGATATTCTCTTTTGAAAGATACTAACTGTCTGCACCACGAGAAGGCAGGGTCGGACATTAGGTGCTAGACCTGGCCGGTTCTGTGCATCATCACTAGGGATTGGTACACAGCTCTCCTTCCAATTTATGCGTAGCTACCCTTTACGGACCAACATCGAATCATGATGAGCTAATTGTCCTATTTGAAATTTTGATATTTATAAACACCCAAATAATAAAAACTAAGTCTTTTTCAAATGAAGCGTAGTCACAGTCTTTTTTAAATAGAATTTAATTTATAAAAATGAAATATTATATTTAAAGATTTATCTGTATTTCTTCATTCAAACAAATATATAAATTGAAAACTAAAAAAAAAATTCTTTTATGTGCGTACAGAAAAGCAAAAAATAAACCTAAAGCATATCAATGGTGCAATTAGTCACTGAATTCGTATTCACTTCAAAGGAAGACAGGGCGCCGCCAATCTTGTTAGTAGGTAATTCGGCACTCTTGCTTCCTTTGAAGTGAATACGAATTCAGTCACTGATTTTGGTTATTTTCTACTCTTTTAGGGAACATATAGGAAGGTTTTTTAATTTATACTTTTTCTTTGCCACTAAAAACACCCATTTTCAGAAACTTTCATTTGATATATGACTCATAAACATCGACCACATTTTTCCTCTCTTTGGGAGTCGTTTTCGAGATAGCCCGTGGCACTGAAGAGGTCACAAGCTTTAATTTGAGATATAAATCGTTAAAGTCGACTCCGGTTACATCTCCGTCACATTTGAAATGTTGAAAAATTTGAGAATAATTTGAATTATTTTAGGACGGTCCTAACATGAGCTTTCATTTGATTCCTTAACACCTAACTGTAGATCTCGCATCTGGAAGGTATGGAAGACGAACGACTTCGACATTTCCCCTCTTTTAGGAGAGATGAAAGCAAGGGAGGTGTTCTTTTATTGCCCACAAATACTCCCCACATCACAAGCTTTCATTTGACATAGAGCTTGTTACATTCAACTCCCGCTTTTGAAAGATATATTTGAACAATTCACATATATTTTCACTCTTTCATTTGGTTTGGTTTGTTTTACCTCTGAGCGGCTATTTTGCACATCATGGGCTAAATGGTGCGCAAAATGTTTTTGGGGGAGAAGAAAGACCAGGTCGCAAGGACCCCGAAGGCTCAGAGAAGGTTGGGAGAGGGGACCCACTGGAACAGCTGTTAGGAGACAGATGGGTAGCCTCCCGTCAAGGCCATCCAGCGTGTTCTTTAACGTGCACAGAATTATGGCTCTCCCGCACACGGGGTCACGGCTTAACGTCCCACCCGACGGACGGCAGTCTTTCCAAGCCCATCGGTGTCCCCTACTGACCGTGGGCAGGGAGGAGAATTTCACTTTTTTTGGGGGGGGGGGAGAAGAAAGCATTATTATAATTTGTGACACTCTCAGTGTCAGAAGCTTTCATTTTACGCATATCCCTTTGCTTTCGATTTTCGCGTTCCAAGATATAGCGTAAAATAAAAAAGTATATATAGTGGGCAGGGAGGGGAATTTCACTTTTTTTTGGAGGGGGGGGGAGAAGAAAGCATTATTATAATTTGTGACACTCTCAGTGTCAGAAGCTTTCATTTTACGCATATCACTTTGCTTTCGATTTTCGCGTTCCAAGATATAGCGTAAAATAAAAAGTATATATAGTGGGCAGGGAGGGGAATTTCACTTTTTTTTGGGGGGGGGGGAGAGAAGAAAGCATTATTATAATTTGTGACACTCTCAGTGTCAGAAGTTTCCATTTTACGCATATCCCTTTGCTTTCGATTTTCGCGTTCCAAGATATAGCGTAAAATAAAAAGTATATATAGTGGGCAGGGAGGGGAATTTCACTTTTTTTTTTGGGGGGGGGGGGAGAAGAAAGCATTATTATAATTTGTGACACTCACAGTGTCAGAAGCTTTCATTTTACGTATATCTCTTTGCTCTCGATTTTCGCGTTCCAAGATATAGCGCGAACAATTGTTTTCATATTTCCATTTTTAGGAGAGAAGAAAACGTGAGGGGTAAATGTTTTAAAATCTATGATACTCCCCGCGTCACAAACACATAAACCAACAAATGACCAACGAAAGCAATAGGAAGATAGGTAAAAAGAACAAATAAATTTAAACTCTATTTTAGAAATCTATTTTATCTACTATGTTTTAATATTATTATATATTTATATATTAGAAATATATAATATTATTATATATTTATATATTAGAAATCTATTTTATCGAAAGCTCCCTATTTCCTCTTACCTGAATCAGACTTTCAGCCGTCACTATGCTCTCTAACTGCTTTTGGCAAGAAGCGTAGATTACTTATATAGGATGAGGCATTTCTGACATTTGCCCCAATGGTCTACTTAGGTCGAAATAACATAACTAATATATAATAGGTTTCTATTTTATCTCCTGTCTTGTAACGACAGGTAACGATTACAGTCTCACTGCAAATGTGAACCACACTACAAGAAAACCCTTGAATCGCACGAACATTCGCTCTCAAACGCTGCAATTTTCACGGCCTTATAAAGTTTCGATAGATTTTTTCCTCTCACAAAGCAAAGGAAAACATAACGCTGGAATGACTTGTTCTTAATGTCGTATTCAAGGACTTCTAAAAAAAAATTTGCAGTAAAAGTTTGATTAGATACATCACAAGATAAAGTATCACAATACTGCTTTGCTGTTCATCCCCCAAGGTTATTTAGTGGATCCTCCTTTAATTCGATTCTCTTCATAAATATTAAAATCTCGTCACAGAAAGGGAACGTAACAGGTTCACTTCAATTACGTTTCATTTTCCCATTGTTCCTTATTGCGTAATGACTTGCATCTCTATAATCCTTGGGTTTTTCGAATCATTAAATACTTATAAATTACATTTGCCGGACATCTGCTGAATAAATGTAAGTTAGCAGAGTTATCCTAACTAGTGGCATGAGGCTCTTACGTTCTTAAACCGCGGCCTTGAAACTTTCCGCTGAATTCCTTTTAGATAAATCGAGGCCTTAGAACAGCGTTTCCCAAACTATGTTCCGTGGAAAATGAATAAGTGTTCCATGAAAAATTATCAAAATTAACCTTTTACAACGACATATTTATGCGAGTCAGGATTTTCAGTTTATGCTGCAACCAAATCAAAGTCCAGGAACAGACTCGACGCTACACCAGATATGAGAATTCAACTTTCTAATATTGTGCCTGATATCAAAAGAATTTGTAATTCAAAGACCCAAAAAACATCGAAGAACGTAATTTTACAATATATATACGCTAGTTCATTTTGCTATTTTTATGTGTGTTTTTTTTAATAATTACCATTGCAGAATAAATGTTTGTTTGTTTTTCTTTCTTAACGATTAGATTTACCAATTTTTTTATTATTATTTATCTACCTACCCTACAAAATAACCAAGGTGTTCCGTTAAAATTTCAGGATTTGTTAAGTGTTCCGTCGCTGGAAAAGTTTGGGAAACGCTGAAACGCTGCCTTAGAAGACCGTGAAACCGTAAGAAACCATGTGCAGTGTCCCCCCCCCCCCCCCCCCCCAAAAAAAAAAAAAAAAAAAAAAGAACGGTCATCTGATATTAGTAATGCGAAAACTACAATTCAGTGAGGGGAAAGATTCTCTGCCATTCCACGCTTTCAACCCTCTGCTCATCAAAGAAGAGAGTGATAATGACTCGAAAGCAGGAATGATGCATGGGCTCGGTTACTTGAAGCTTCCGCGACACGGGCACACTGTAGTGAAGTTTTGTTTTCAGACGCAATTTGTTGAAATGCACACAACAGGATCGTTTATCTCTGGAGTAAACATTATTAAAAAGAGTTGGACTCTAATCTCTTTCATGTGGTGTGGGATGTTTTACTTCTGAGCGGCAATTTTTTTTGCACACAATGAGTTAATTAGGTCAGGTCACAAAGACCCCTAAGGCTCAGAGAAGGTTGGGGGAGGAGACCCACTGGAACAGCTGTTGGGAGACAAATCGTAGCCTTCCGTCGAGGCCATCCAGCATGTTCTTGCAATGTGCACTTCTGTTAAGAGTTAAGCGCGTGCCCTTCTGAACACGCGCTTAACTATTTAACGCCCCGTCCTACCAATGACAGTCTTTCCAAGCCCATCGGTGATCCCTTAATCACCGAGGGCAGAACGGGGGTTAGAGATAAATCTCAACGATGGAACAGCTGGAACTGAAAACTAGAAATTGTAGATGACAAGACTGGCGCTCTACCAAACCGAGCCAACCTCCACGCCAATTGGATAGGGAGAAATGTGTTTTGCGGTACATCAAATATTCAAATTACTGCCATAGATATATTACTATTTATATAAATAATAGTATTAGAGAACTCGTTTACTCGTTTTAGGAAAAAGTATAAGAAAAAGTCGCACAAAGAAAAAGTTCTTTATACCCATTGGTTGTTAGAGAAAGTCATCTTGTACACAACTAACTTTAAACTAAGATTGTAAAAAAATTAAATGCGGTAATTAATTTTAATAAAAAAATTAAATACGCAGTTCCCTAACCTTTTTTGTGATCCTTTAAAACAGTGAAACCAAACCTAGTTATTATAGAAAATCCGTTTAAAAAAAATATGAGCAATGTACTTATTATTTAAAAATTACCTCAAGGATTTAGCTTAAATGAAAGAAAGATAATCGGAAGATATGCCGAGTATCTGCAAATAATGATAAACAACGTCCACACAGCTACCTTTTCAGAACGTATTAGATTTGGTGCCTTATTTCCCACGAGGGAAAAATATGAATATAGAATCTTTGAAGTGAATCTGATTATCACACCAACTAGTCATCGTTGTTGACATCCGTTATATCTGCTCTGCTTTCTGTTAAAATAGTTGGACCAAAGGTTGACTATCTACATAAATATTTCAATCCAACAAAATATGCCAACTCATGACTACTACAAGGTCATCAGTAGAAAATAAGATAATGAAAAGGAAAATACAAATCGCTATAAAATAATAAATCATGCTCTACATTTGGAATTTAAGAATGGTCTTTCTTTTTAAAAATTATTTCGTGAGGTTAAAACAATTTTTTTTAAATTCCTGAAGAAAGGAAGAGGATTTTCGTTTGCCTACTTTTTCACCCTTTAAAAGTTTTAATTCCAGATAATGGTGATGAGGGTGGGGGGGGGGGGAATGCAAGTAGTGCTCAGCAAGTAGCGTTCCAGGCGCGTAATCTGCAGTTCCCAGTTCGAGTCCCAGCTGGGTCAGCGTTGAGATTTATCTCCCTGCCCTGCCCACGGTCAGTAGGGGGACATCGATTGGCTTGGAAAGTCTGCCATCCGTTGGATGGGACGTAAAGTCGTGGCCCATGTGCGGGAGAGTTATACCCTATGCACGATAAAGAACACGCTGGATAGCCTTCTGAAGATGGCTACCATGTTTCCTAACAGTTGTCCCTACCCCCAATCTTCTCTGAGCACTCGGGGTCCTTATGACCTGGCTATTTAGCTCATTATGCGCAAAAAATGCTTTCGGTAGAATGACTCTACGTATTTTTTTTATGGAATGCTACGAACCATTTCTAGTACTTTTCGTTCAATTATCATTAAGATTTTAATTTTGAAATTAAATAATTGCAATCGTTTCAACCCCCTCAGACCCGAATTTTGTTCACAGAAGACAAAAAATGTTTTCATTAAATGTGCTTTATTTATGACCACAGAAACAGAAATAAGCAAAAATTATTTTTAATATCATTTCACTGAAATTTATCCTGTACATTATAATATACAAATCGTCCCAAAAGTTGCAAAATTCTGAAATCTCCAAAACAAATAAAAAGGAACATAAAAGAATTATAATTTATATGCGCTTTGTCATGATAAATACATCAAATGGATGACACCTAGAAAATGTAACAGAACAATTGTTGTTGGGTGTCAGACACAGTTGCCTTCAATGTTATTGCTTGTAGTTTTTATGATATTCACAGATGGCACCAAATTCTAGCCCATCCCTGTATAATGGAGACAGGTCTACACTTTACAAACCTTCCATGACCACAAGCACCTCTTTTTAGTTTAAAAAAATTCTAAAAAGTAATGTACGGTCGCTCAAAAAAGTATCCGAACACTATGGTTGATTACAGAATTCAGAAAAAAATATCTGGCAACGATTTTTTTAGAAATTAGTGATCTGGCAACCTTCGTGTCTCGTGATTACAGAATTCAAGTGAAATATCTGGAACGTGTACAGGAACTGTACACGCTCCAGTTACCGTTCACAGCAAACTGGAGCGTGTGCAGTTTGCTGTGAACGGTAACTGCACAAACTCAATATTTCCGTGAGTGAGCCCACACGATCCAATGTGCTGTGAACCTTAACCGCAACCGCTCCAGTTTGCTGTGAACCTTAACCGCAACCGCTCCAGTTTGCTGTGAACGGTAACTGCACACGCTCCATATTCATTGCATTATAAATTCATACGCATTATATATATTAAAAAATATCCGAACACCATGGTTGATTACAGAATTCAGAAAAAACATCTGGCAACGATTTTTTTAGAAATTAGTGATCTGGCAACCTTCGTGTCACGTGATTACAGAATTCAGGAAAAATATCTGGAGCGTGTACAGCAACTGTACACGCTCCAGTTACCGTTCACAGCAAACTGGAGCGTGTGCAGTTACTGTACACGCTCAATATTTCCGTGAGTGAGCCCACACGATCCAATGTGCTGTGAACATTAACCGCAACCGCTCCAGTTTGCTGTGAACGGTAACTGCACACGATCAATATTTCCGTGAGTGAGCCCACGCGATCTAGTTTCAAAATAATATGACCACCTACAGTCGCTCAAAAAAGTATCCGAACACTACGGTTGATTACAGAATTCAGAAAAAATATCTGGCAACGATTTTTTTTAGAAATTAGTGATCTGGCAACCTTCGTGTCACGTGACTGTACACTGTCACAGAGCCTGAGTACAGTCACGTCAACCTTCGTGTCACGTGACTGTACTCAGGGTCTGTACACAGTAGACTGTCTATCGAGGATGAATGGTGGGTGTGGGGAGAGCAATCGCGGATAATTCGCGTTCAATCCGCCATCCATATGAAACGTTCAAAATTTTTAAGAAAATGTTATATCATGGCCTTATTTTATTCGTTTCAAATGGGAGAGCAAAGAAGTCACATGTCGGCGAATTATTCAGAAAACGCACTGCGTGAAACCTACTATTGCATCGTATTTTAACAGCCCTTTCTTGTATCCTTTTTATTTTCGGCATACATTTCTTTTTTCAACATCTCGCATAATCCGCCTCCGTATAATCGAGAGTCTACAGTAACAGTCTATACCAGAAATTCTCAAACTTTATATAGCTGGGGAACAATTTCGTTTTCCGTATCTTTTTTCGCGGGCCAAAACTATAAACGCTTATAAAGAAATACAAATAAATTTTCCCTCTTTTTTTAACCTTAGAAATACAACAAGTGATTATTATGTGCACCCTTTACTGCTTTTAGGTAATTAAGAAGAGAAAACTAAGAATAAAAAAGGAAATATGCGGTGGGACGAGTCTATCTTGCTGCGTTCATTAATGTTGGGCAGTAGTGAGTAAAGGAGAGTTCTGGACCAGAGGCGGGTCAATGTTAATCCTATGGGACCCGCCTCCTTGTGTTGTAAAGCGGAGGCGGGTCTTTCCTCCACACAAACAGGCCAATATTTCCCTCAATAATTTACATAATTTATTTTTTTTTTTAAATCAGAGATTTTCTTTTTTTTTCTTCTTTTAATTAGTTTTTTTACCCAATAACATTGTTTCTTTTTTTGTTTCTGCGGGACAGTCTTTTAAATCAGTTTCTGCAGGATAGTCCTTCTTCTAGTATAAATACGACATCCATCAGTCAGATTCCTCATTCTGTTGTCAGACGTTGACAGTGACGGTTCTCTGCTGCTTCGTGATTTTTTTTTTTTTCAACTGTTAGAAGCCAATAGTGATAGTTTCTGACGTCCTCCAGTTTCTGCGAATAGTCCTTCTAGTATAAATACGACATCTATCAGTCGGAATCCTCATTCTGTTGTTAGACGTTGATAGTGACAGTTCTCCGCTGCTGCTTCGTGATTTTTTTTTTCAACTTTTAGAAGGCAATAGTGATAGTTCTCCCTGTCCTCGTGCAGTATCAACTATTTTTCAACGCACTGTTTCATAATGTATCCATGCGATATATGTGAGAAGGTTTTCATTCATCAGACCCATCTCATTCGTCATAAGAGAAATCATGATGGAAATAACCTCTTTAAGTGCTCTCAATGTGAATTGGCATTCTCAAGGAGAGATGATGTCCGACGTCATGAGTTAATCCACACCTCCAGAAAAACCTACAAATGTGAAGAATGCGCCATGGAGTTTGGAAGAAAAGACAATCTTTTGCGACATCAAAGAAAGCCCCACAATAATAAGCGAAAACGTTCTGAAGCTGAAAGGATTCCCCAGAAGAAACGAAAACCAGACCCTGAAGACCCCTGCCAGTTTACAGAAGAAATGAAAAGGACCCTTTCAACACATAAACTGATGGCAACGGAAGAAACATCTCTTGACCTCACCCTTTTCCTTGATTCCTCGCGGGAGTCACTCCTAACTCATCTGAAAGATGAATTGACCTCGAAAGGTAGTATTAAATGGTACCTTGTCGTGCAAGTGCGCTTCAGGCGAAAAGTCTCCCCTTCTACCTTCGAACACTGTACCCCGTTTTTCCGAAGTAACTGTGTTACAAGTCTTCCTACATCATCCCTAAACAGAGAACTAGATTCAGCGTGTAAGAAGATAAAGATCTCATTTGAAGAATTTGAAGGAGCACATAGTGGATGGACACTGGACGCCGTACTCCACGCTGAAATGAACATTGGAAAATATATCCCTCTTTCAGGATCTAGTTATATCCCTACTCCAAGAGAATTACTGTTAAAACACGCTATTGTCAATGTATGTAATTCTGACCAAAAATGTTTTATATGGTCTGTTTTAGCCTCTTTGTATCCTACCACAGATCATCCACAACGTCCTACCACCTACATTCATTTAGAAGAAAAATTAAACACATCTGACCTAATTTTCCCTGTTACAATAAATCAAATATCTAAATTCGAAAAAATGAACAATATTTCTGTTAATGTTTTTGGATATGAGAAAGAGGTGTTCCCACTCTACATCACACCATTCAGATTTAAAGCGCATGCAAATCTCCTTCTGTTATCGGATGATGAAAAGCAGCATTATTGCTCCATTAAGAATATGAGTAGACTTCTCAGTCCTCTCACCAAACATAACGGTGTACGTTTCTACTGTGATTACTGCCTTCACCGTTTCGCAAATGAATCCCTCTTGAAGGATCATGTTCCCTATTGTCGAGAACATGGACCTCAGAGAGTAGAACTCCCAACTGAAGAAGAGAAATGGTTGAAATTCACAAATTTTAAGTTTCAGCAGCTCGTTCCATACGTGATTTATGCCGACTTTGAATCATTCCTAGTGAAAGTGGACACTTGTATGCCTAACCCTGAAAAATCTCACACCACTATCACGGCAAATCATGAACCCTGTGGATTTGCATATCTTGTTGTTGGACATGATGGCTGCAGCTATAAGCCTCCAGTAGTTTATAGAGGTCCTAATGTAGTAGAAGAATTTTTAGAATGTCTGCTTAAAGAAGAAGAAAACATTAAAAATTTACTGTCGATGATAAAGCCAATGCAGCTCTCGAATCATGAAGAGGAATCATTTCACAACGCTACTGACTGTCATATTTGTAAGCATGCCCTAGGAGCAGATCGTGTGAGAGATCACGATCATATAACAGGTAAATTCCGAGGAGCTGCCCATAATTCCTGTAATCTGAACTTTAAGTTAACCAATAGGATTCCAGTTATCTTTCACAACCTAAAGGGATATGACAGCCACCTTATTATGCAGGGAATCGGCAGAATCAAAAATAAGAAGATTAATTGCATTCCCAATAACATGGAAACATACATAACCTTCTCCTTAGGGACATTACATTTTATAGACTCCTATCAGTTTTTAAGCACATCCCTTGAGAAGCTAGTAAATAATTTATCACCAGATGAGTTCCATATTTTAAAGGAACATGTTGAAACTGAACGGTTACACCTGGTTTTGAGAAAAGGAGTTTACCCCTATGATTATATTGACAACAGTGAAAAGTTTGAACAAATAGTATTACCACCACGTGAAGCATTTTACAACCAACTCACAGAAGAAGCACTAGGGGAAGAAGACTACACCCATGCAATAAGAGTATGGAATACATTCAACATAAAAAATCTAGGCCAGTATCATGACTTGTACCTGAAGACAGACGTGCTCCTCTTAGCTGATGTTTTCGAAAGTTTCAGAAAACTATGCATCAGATACTATGAAATCGATCCCTGCCATGTTTACACAGCTCCTAGATTAGCCTGGCAAGCATGCTTAAAAATGACAAATGTAAATCTTGAGTTGATAACTGACCCTACAATGTACCTTTTCCTGGAAAAAGGCATACGGGGGGGAATTTCTGTGATATGCAATCGTCTTAGTACAGCAAACAGCAAGTATTTGGACACCTATGATCCTCAGTTACCCTCTAAATACATTATGTACTATGATGCCAACAATCTTTATGGATGGGCAATGTCACAATGCCTCCCTCAAAGCGATTTTCGATGGCTTAATAAAGAAGAAATAGCAGATCTAAATATTACGACAATTGCTGACGATGCGAATAAAGGATACATATTGGAAGTTGATTTAGATTATCCAGTTTCTCTACACGACAAGCATAATGATTATCCACTAGCCCCTGAGAAACTTCAGATTACCAGCAGCATGCTATCCCCATATTGTCAAGAGGTTGCCCAAAGCCTTGGAATAAATACAAACCAATCAGTCGTGAAATTAGCCCCAAATCTAAATTCTAAGGAAAAATATGTCCTTCATTATCGAAATCTCAAACAATATTTAACCTTCGGTATGCAGCTCAAGAACATACATCGCGTTTTAGAATTTAATCAGTCTTGCTGGCTAAAACCATATATAGAATTTAATACAGATCAGCGGAAGAAAGCTAGAAACGACTTCGAGAAGGACTTCTTCAAACTGATGAATAATGCTGTGTTTGGAAAAACGATGGAAAATTTGAGAAATCGAATGAAAATTGAATTGACTCAGAGCCCGAAGAGAGTATGTAAGCTCGTAGCATCCCCTGCTTTTCACGCTTTTCGTGTTTTTGACAACGACCTTGCATGTGTGCAATCAAAGCTAACTAAATTGAAACTCAACAGGCCTATTTATGCTGGTTTCAGTATTCTAGATATTAGTAAACTATTGATGTATAGCTTTCATTATGACTATATTAGTCCGAAATATGGAGAAAAAGCTAAATTATTGTTCACTGATACAGATTCACTGTGCTACGAGCTTCAAACCGAGGACGTGTATGCTGATATGAAAGACGATATAGATCATTTTGACACGTCCGACTATCACATTGACCATGTTTTGCATAGTACACATAATAAAAAGGTACTAGGTAAAACGAAAGATGAACTTTCGGAAGTACCTATCAAACAATTTGCAGGGCTTCGTTCTAAAATGTATTCCCTTCAGAGTTTACATGAGGAGAAGAAGACGGGGAAAGGAGTCCCCAAATACATCGTAAAAAGAACCCTTCGTCACAAGGATTACAGAGACTGCTTAATAAACAAATCACCTTGTCGAGTAGATTTGACAAGGATTCAAAGTAGCAGCCACCATCTTCATACAGTGAAAGGTGTAAAGCTTGGTTTGTCACCATTTGACGATAAAAGATATATTTTAGAAAATGGTTATGACACCCTTTCGTACGGTCACTACAAAACATTGAAAAAATAACATAGCAGAAAAAACGAATATTTCACTGTGATTTTTAATATGCTTGAGCTATTTATGTATAAAAAATATGATAATTTTATCCAAATGTGTGCATATAACCCCCTATATATGTAAAAATAATACATGTTATTATTATATGTAGATAGCTGTATGTAAAAACCATTTCCTCTGTTAACCTGCATTTTTTTTTTGTAAGCAGGCTGTAAAGTATAATCAATGTGAAAAAGCATCATTGTGAAATGTATAAAATTGTAAACCAATGGAAATCATTACATGTGCACGCATTGTCATTGTTTCACCTAATACTTTGAAATCAATAAAAATTTTTAAATGAAATATATGTGTCGTCTGAGTCTTATCCTTGGCAAGTGGAGCGATAAACAAGCGTTAGCCGCTTCTCACGTGACTTACTCCGCATGCACCTGTGATGCTGACTCACTTCCAACCGCTCATATCCTGTTGGAAGGTCAGACCTCACTCACTGCGAGAAAGCTCTTCTAGGATCCATTTCTGGGATTACACTTATAATGAAAGGTGAGTAATTCTCTAAATTTTCATGGTTTATCAAACATTACTTATAATTTCGTGATGTAGTGACGTTCTCAAGTATTAAGAAGTGATGAAAACATAAGATTTCCTTTCAAAGTTATCGTAACTCGCTTGCTTGCTTGTTACCGGAACAAGCCTCCTAGAAATCAACGTCTTTTTTTTTAAAGCAATCACCTCTCAAAAGCACCGGGATTTCAATAAATGCTCTGAGTGCTGTGTTTATGAAAAATATATCAGTACGGGATGAAATTCTAATTTTTACTTTGCAGAGACGAGAACTTTACGTAGATTTTTACAGAGAAATAATCGAAATTATTGCATCAGCCATTTAGCGATAAAGTATTTTAGAGCAGATTTTTACTGAATATTAATACTTTAGAATAAAGGATAATTTCCTGTATATAATACAGAGGTGTACAGACGAATTTTATTTCCTACGAATAAAAAACAAAAATAGGATTTTCATACTGTTATTCGAATTACTCACTTACCACTTATTTCAACTGTTTAGTAAAAAAAAAATACATTTAATTCCCAGTTTTTTAACGACTGAGATAAAAAAAAATATGCTTACCTACATTAAATACAATGTAAAATAGCGAAATTCACCACTTATTTCAACTGTTTAGTAAAAAAAATACATTTAATTCCCAGATTTTTAACGACTGAGATAAAAAAAAATATGCTTACCTACATTAAATACAATGTAAAATAGCGAAATTCACCACTAATTTCAGCTGCTTAATACCAAGAAATACAGGCGATTTCCTGTTTTTTTTTAGCATTGCACATAAGAGAAAAAAAAAGACTAGCGAACGTATTAACATGTATACCTCTGGTACTTAAATATGACATGCTCTGTGTTTCAATATTACACATTTTTTCAGTAGTTTACAAATTAATTACTATTTTTTTTTTCATTCAACAGTTAAGTATCACAATTGGAAGTAATGTGCGCAATATTTCCTGTTTAAATGCATCTCTCTACAAAAAAAAGATTTCCTTTCAAAATTATCGTAACTCGCTTGCTTGCTAGTACATTACATGGCCCGAATCGAGCCACCTCGAAATCAACGTTTTTTTTTTTTGAAGCGATCACTTCTCAGAAGTGGAAGACTTCAATAAATGCACCGAGTGCTGTGTTTATGAGAAAATTATCAGCACGGAATGAAAATCTAATTTTTTTTACTTGCAGAGACGAGAACTTTACGTAGATTTTTACAGAGAAATAATCGAAATTATTGCATCAGCCATTTAGCGATAAAGTGTTTTACTGAATATTAATACTTTAGAATAAAGGATAATTTCCGGTGTATAATACCGAGGTGTACAGACGAATTTTATTTCCTATGAATAAAAAAATAGGATTTTCATACCGTTATTCGAATTACTCAGTTAATTCACCACTTATTTCAACTGTAAAAAAAAATACATTTAATTCCCAGATTTTTTAACGACTGAGATAAAAAAAATAATATGCTTACCTACATTAAATACAATGTAAAATAGCGAAAATTCACCACTAATTTCAGCTGCTTAATATCAAGAAATACAAACGATTTCCTGTTTCTTTTTTTTTAGCATTGCACATAAGAAAAAAAGACTAGCGAACGTATCAACATGTACCTCTGAGACTTAAATATGACATGCTCTGTGTTTCAATATTACACATTTTTTCAGTATTTTACACATTAATTACTTACTTTTTTCATTCAACAGTTAAATACCCAATTGGAAGTAATGTTAGCAATATTTCCTGTTTAAATACATCTCCAGAAATCCGCTTTAAAACATTTTCTTATAATTTAAGGGGAAAATAAAGAATTTTAATTGAATTTCTTTTAACACTATATACTTAATATATTGTAATCAACGTATTCTATATACAAAACGAATTAATACAGCCTAGTTACTGGAAATTAACATAATGTTGAAGTGCTTTCTACCTAAAGATTTAAAAAAAAACCTGAAGACTTTAATTTTAATTACATTTTCAGCCACTAGATGGCGACACAGTTACTATTAGACCTTGGGACAGACGAGAGAAACTTGAAGCCTTTGCTCAGAGCGCCACCTAGCGGGATTTTCAGTAGTTTAATCACAACCTACCGATTCCCCTTTGCACAGTGCTTTCCCCTCTGACGTCACCACGTGGACTTTGACCCAAGGGGGACCGTCCGGTTGCGACTAAACTACTGAAAATCCCGCTAGGTGGCGCTCTGAGCAAAGGCTTCAAGTTTCTCTCGTCTGTCCCAAGGTCTAATAGTAACTGTGTCGCCATCTAGTGGCTGAAAATGTAATTAAAATTAAAGTCTTCAGGTTTTTTTTTAAATCTTTAGGTAGAAAGCACTTCAACATTATGTTAATTTCCAGTAACTAGGCTGTATTAATTCGTTTTGTATATAGAATACGTTGATTACAATATATTAAGTATATAGTGTTAAAAGAAATTCAATTAAAATTCTTTATTTTCCCCTTAAATTATAAGAAAATGTTTTAAAGCGGATTTCTGGAGATGTATTTAAACAGGAAATATTGCTAACATTACTTCCAATTGGGTATTTAAATGTTGAATGAAAAAAGTAAGTAATTAATGTGTAAAATACTGAAAAAATGTGTAATATTGAAACACAGAGCATGTCATATTTAAGTCTCAGAGGTATATGTTGATACGTTCGCTAGTCTTTTTTTCTTATGTGCAATGCTAAAAAAAAAGAAACAGGAAATCGTTTGTGTTTCTTGATATTAAGCAGCTGAAATTAGTGGTGAATTTTCGCTATTTTACATTGTATTTAATGTAGGTAAGCATATTATTTTTTTTATCTCAGTCGTTAAAAAATCTGGGAATTAAATGTATTTTTTTTTACAGTTGAAATAAGTGGTGAATTAACTGAGTAATTCGAATAACGGTATGAAAATCCTATTTTTTTATTCATAGGAAATAAAATTCGTCTGTACACCTCGGTATTATACACCGGAAATTATCCTTTATTCTAAAGTATTAATATTCAGTAAAACACTTTATCGCTAAATGGCTGATGCAATAATTTCGATTATTTCTCTGTAAAAATCTACGTAAAGTTCTCGTCTCTGCAAGTAAAAAAAATTAGATTTTCATTCCGTGCTGATAATTTTCTCATAAACACAGCACTCGGTGCATTTATTGAAGTCTTCCACTTCTGAGAAGTGATCGGTTCAAAAAAAAAAAACATTGATTTCGAGGTGGCTCGATTCGGGCCATGTAATGTACTAGCAAGCAAGCGAGTTACGATAATTTTGAAAGGAAATCTTTTTTTTGTAGAGAGATGCATTTAAACAGGAAATATTGCGCACATTACTTCCAATTGTGATACTTAACTGTTGAATGAAAAAAAAAATAGTAATTAATGTGTAAACTACTGAAAAAATGTGTAATATTGAAACACAGAGCATGTCATATTTAAGTACCAGAGGTATACATGTTAATACGTTCGCTAGTCTTTTTTTTTCTCTTATGTGCAATGCTAAAAAAAAACAGGAAATCGCCTGTATTTCTTGGTATTAAGCAGCTGAAATTAGTGGTGAATTTCGCTATTTTACATTGTATTTAATGTAGGTAAGCATATTTTTTTTTATCTCAGTCGTTAAAAATCTGGGAATTAAATGTATTTTTTTTACTAAACAGTTGAAATAAGTGGTGAATTTCGCTATTTTACATTGTATTTAATGTAGGTAAGCATATTTTTTTTTTATCTCAGTCGTTAAAAAACTGGGAATTAAATGTATTTTTTTTTTACTAAACAGTTGAAATAAGTGGTAAGTGAGTAATTCGAATAACAGTATGAAAATCCTATTTTTGTTTTTTATTCGTAGGAAATAAAATTCGTCTGTACACCTCTGTATTATATACAGGAAATTATCCTTTATTCTAAAGTATTAATATTCAGTAAAAATCTGCTCTAAAATACTTTATCGCTAAATGGCTGATGCAATAATTTCGATTATTTCTCTGTAAAAATCTACGTAAAGTTCTCGTCTCTGCAAAGTAAAAATTAGAATTTCATCCCGTACTGATATATTTTTCATAAACACAGCACTCAGAGCATTTATTGAAATCCCGGTGCTTTTGAGAGGTGATTGCTTTAAAAAAAAAAGACGTTGATTTCTAGGAGGCTTGTTCCGGTAACAAGCAAGCAAGCGAGTTACGATAACTTTGAAAGGAAATCTTATGTTTTCATCACTTCTTAATACTTGAGAACGTCACTACATCACGAAATTATAAGTAATGTTTGATAAACCATGAAAATTTAGAGAATTACTCACCTTTCATTATAAGTGTAATCCCAGAAATGGATCCTAGAAGAGCTTTCTCGCAGTGAGTGAGGTCTGACCTTCCAACAGGATATGAGCGGTTGGAAGTGAGTCAGCATCACAGGTGCATGCGGAGTAAGTCACGTGAGAAGCGGCTAACGCTTGTTTATCGCTCCACTTGCCAAGGATAAGACTCAGACGACACATATATTTCATTTAAAAATTTTTATTGATTTCAAAGTATTAGGTGAAACAATGACAATGCGTGCACATGTAATGATTTCCATTGGTTTACAATTTTATACATTTCACAATAATGCTTTTTCACATTGATTATACTTTACAGCCTGCTTACAAAAAAAAAATGCAGGTTAACAGAGGAAATGGTTTTTACATACAGCTATCTACATATAATAATAACATGTATTATTTTTACATATATAGGGGGTTATATGCACACATTTGGATAAAATTATCATATTTTTTATACATAAATAGCTCAAGCATATTAAAAATCACAGTGAAATATTCGTTTTTTCTGCTATGTTATTTTTTCAATGTTTTGTAGTGACCGTACGAAAGGGTGTCATAACCATTTTCTAAAATATATCTTTTATCGTCAAATGGTGACAAACCAAGCTTTACACCTTTCACTGTATGAAGATGGTGGCTGCTACTTTGAATCCTTGTCAAATCTACTCGACAAGGTGATTTGTTTATTAAGCAGTCTCTGTAATCCTTGTGACGAAGGGTTCTTTTTACGATGTATTTGGGGACTCCTTTCCCCGTCTTCTTCTCCTCATGTAAACTCTGAAGGGAATACATTTTAGAACGAAGCCCTGCAAATTGTTTGATAGGTACTCCCGAAAGTTCATCTTTCGTTTTACCTAGTACCTTTTTATTATGTGTACTATGCAAAACATGGTCAATGTGATAGTCGGACGTGTCAAAATGATCTATATCGTCTTTCATATCAGCATACACGTCCTCGGTTTGAAGCTCGTAGCACAGTGAATCTGTATCAGTGAACAATAATTTAGCTTTTTCTCCATATTTCGGACTAATATAGTCATAATGAAAGCTATACATCAATAGTTTACTAATATCTAGAATACTGAAACCAGCATAAATAGGCCTGTTGAGTTTCAATTTAGTTAGCTTTGATTGCACACATGCAAGGTCGTTGTCAAAAACACGAAAAGCGTGAAAAGCAGGGGATGCTACGAGCTTACATACTCTCTTCGGGCTCTGAGTCAATTCAATTTTCACTCGATTTCTCAAATTTTCCATCGTTTTTCCAAACACAGCATTATTCATCAGTTTGAAGAAGTCCTTCTCGAAGTCGTTTCTAGCTTTCTTCCGCTGATCTGTATTAAATTCTATATATGGTTTTAGCCAGCAAGACTGATTAAATTCTAAAACGCGATGTATGTTCTTGAGCTGCATACCGAAGGTTAAATATTGTTTGAGATTTCGATAATGAAGGACATATTTTTCCTTAGAATTTAGATTTGGGGCTAATTTCACGACTGATTGGTTTGTATTTATTCCAAGGCTTTGGGCAACCTCTTGACAATATGGGGATAGCATGCTGCTGGTAATCTGAAGTTTCTCAGGGGCTAGTGGATAATCATTATGCTTGTCGTGTAGAGAAACTGGATAATCTAAATCAACTTCCAATATGTATCCTTTATTCGCATCGTCAGCAATTGTCGTAATATTTAGATCTGCTATTTCTTCTTTATTAAGCCATCGAAAATCGCTTTGAGGGAGGCATTGTGACATTGCCCATCCATAAAGATTGTTGGCATCATAGTACATAATGTATTTAGAGGGTAACTGAGGATCATAGGTGTCCAAATACTTGTTGTTTGCTGTACTAAGACGATTGCATATCACAGAAATTCCCCCTCGTATGCCTTTTTCCAGGAAAAGGTACATTGTAGGGTCAGTTATCAACTCAAGATTTACATTTGTCATTTTTAAGCATGCTTGCCAGGCTAATCTAGGAGCTGAGTAAACATGGCAGGGATCGATTTCATAGTATCTGATGCATAGTTTTCTGAAACTTTCGAAAACATCAGCTAAGAGGAGCACGTCTGTCTTCAGGTACAAGTCATGATACTGGCCTAGATTTTTTATGTTGAATGTATTCCATACTCTTATTGCATGGGTGTAGTCTTCTTCCCCTAGTGCTTCTTCTGTGAGTTGGTTGTAAAATGCTTCACGTGGTGGTAATACTATTTGTTCAAACTTTTCACTGTTGTCAATATAATCATAGGGGTAAACTCCTTTTCTCAAAACCAGGTGTAACCGTTCAGTTTCAACATGTTCCTTTAAAATATGGAACTCATCTGGTGATAAATTATTTACTAGCTTCTCAAGGGATGTGCTTAAAAACTGATAGGAGTCTATAAAATGTAATGTCCCTAAGGAGAAGGTTATGTATGTTTCCATGTTATTGGGAATGCAATTAATCTTCTTATTTTTGATTCTGCCGATTCCCTGCATAATAAGGTGGCTGTCATATCCCTTTAGGTTGTGAAAGATAACTGGAATCCTATTGGTTAACTTAAAGTTCAGATTACAGGAATTATGGGCAGCTCCTCGGAATTTACCTGTTATATGATCGTGATCTCTCACACGATCTGCTCCTAGGGCATGCTTACAAATATGACAGTCAGTAGCGTTGTGAAATGATTCCTCTTCATGATTCGAGAGCTGCATTGGCTTTATCATCGACAGTAAATTTTTAATGTTTTCTTCTTCTTTAAGCAGACATTCTAAAAATTCTTCTACTACATTAGGACCTCTATAAACTACTGGAGGCTTATAGCTGCAGCCATCATGTCCAACAACAAGATATGCAAATCCACAGGGTTCATGATTTGCCGTGATAGTGGTGTGAGATTTTTCAGGGTTAGGCATACAAGTGTCCACTTTCACTAGGAATGATTCAAAGTCGGCATAAATCACGTATGGAACGAGCTGCTGAAACTTAAAATTTGTGAATTTCAACCATTTCTCTTCTTCAGTTGGGAGTTCTACTCTCTGAGGTCCATGTTCTCGACAATAGGGAACATGATCCTTCAAGAGGGATTCATTTGCGAAACGGTGAAGGCAGTAATCACAGTAGAAACGTACACCGTTATGTTTGGTGAGAGGACTGAGAAGTCTACTCATATTCTTAATGGAGCAATAATGCTGCTTTTCATCATCCGATAACAGAAGGAGATTTGCATGCGCTTTAAATCTGAATGGTGTGATGTAGAGTGGGAACACCTCTTTCTCATATCCAAAAACATTAACAGAAATATTGTTCATTTTTTCGAATTTAGATATTTGATTTATTGTAACAGGGAAAATTAGGTCAGATGTGTTTAATTTTTCTTCTAAATGAATGTAGGTGGTAGGACGTTGTGGATGATCTGTGGTAGGATACAAAGAGGCTAAAACAGACCATATAAAACATTTTTGGTCAGAATTACATACATTGACAATAGCGTGTTTTAACAGTAATTCTCTTGGAGTAGGGATATAACTAGATCCTGAAAGAGGGATATATTTTCCAATGTTCATTTCAGCGTGGAGTACGGCGTCCAGTGTCCATCCACTATGTGCTCCTTCAAATTCTTCAAATGAGATCTTTATCTTCTTACACGCTGAATCTAGTTCTCTGTTTAGGGATGATGTAGGAAGACTTGTAACACAGTTACTTCGGAAAAACGGGGTACAGTGTTCGAAGGTAGAAGGGGAGACTTTTCGCCTGAAGCGCACTTGCACGACAAGGTACCATTTAATACTACCTTTCGAGGTCAATTCATCTTTCAGATGAGTTAGGAGTGACTCCCGCGAGGAATCAAGGAAAAGGGTGAGGTCAAGAGA
Organism: Ryuthela nishihirai; assembly: GCA_038380435.1. NCBI lineage: Eukaryota > Metazoa > Arthropoda > Arachnida > Araneae > Heptathelidae > Ryuthela > Ryuthela nishihirai. The sequence continues at coordinate 39,664,248 of JAWZYU010000019.1, forward strand.
TGTTTCTTCCGTTGCCATCAGTTTATGTGTTGAAAGGGTCCTTTTCATTTCTTCTGTAAACTGGCAGGGGTCTTCAGGGTCTGGTTTTCGTTTCTTCTGGGGAATCCTTTCAGCTTCAGAACGTTTTCGCTTATTATTGTGGGGCTTTCTTTGATGTCGCAAAAGATTGTCTTTTCTTCCAAACTCCATGGCGCATTCTTCACATTTGTAGGTTTTTCTGGAGGTGTGGATTAACTCATGACGTCGGACATCATCTCTCCTTGAGAATGCCAATTCACATTGAGAGCACTTAAAGAGGCTATTTCCATCATGATTTCTCTTATGACGAATGAGATGGGTCTGATGAATGAAAACCTTCTCACATATATCGCATGGATACATTATGAAACAGTGCGTTGAAAAATAGTTGATACTGCACGAGGACAGGGAGAACTATCACTATTGCCTTCTAAAAGTTGAAAAAAAAAAATCACGAAGCAGCAGCGGAGAACTGTCACTATCAACGTCTAACAACAGAATGAGGATTCCGACTGATAGATGTCGTATTTATACTAGAAGGACTATTCGCAGAAACTGGAGGACGTCAGAAACTATCACTATTGGCTTCTAACAGTTGAAAAAAAAAAAATCACGAAGCAGCAGAGAACCGTCACTGTCAACGTCTGACAACAGAATGAGGAATCTGACTGATGGATGTCGTATTTATACTAGAAGAAGGACTATCCTGCAGAAACTGATTTAAAAGACTGTCCCGCAGAAACAAAAAAAGAAACAATGCTATTGGGTAAAAAAACTAATTAAAAGAAGAAAAAAAAAGAAAATCTCTGATTTAAAAAAAAAAAATAAATTATGTAAATTATTGAGGGAAATATTGGCCTGTTTGTGTGGAGGAAAGACCCGCCTCCGCTTTACAACACAAGGAGGCGGGTCCCATAGGATTAACATTGACCCGCCTCTGGTCCAGAACTCTCCTTTACTCACTACTTTGGGCAATAACAATGAGATGATGCGATTATTTGTCTACCTTTCGGGAAAAGATGATCTATTCTACGAATAATAAAAAATGGTTTAGGGCAGTGGTTCTCAACCTTTTATGCTTCACATAGCCCCTTGGAAATGTGTATGTAACTGGCATATCCCTTGTATAGATAGATAAAACTATAGTTATAGTATAACAATGGGAATAAAATAAAACATATATATACACACACATTAAATTTTGTATTCATAAATTACATATATCGATAAACACAAAAAATGACGTAAACAATTTAACAAATCAGTAGCAGTGTTGCCAACTTAACGACTTTGTTACTAGATATAGCGACTTTTGAGATCTCATGGCGTACCCCAAAGTCTTTTATCGCATACCCCAAGTTGAGAACCCCTGGTTTAGGGGAATTCATTTCTGTCAATTGCATATATATTTTACGATGTGTCAGAGAATTTTTTAGTTCCCTAACGGAGCTCGCGTTCAATAATCATCGAAATGGTTCGGACAGGGGCATAGCCATGAGGCTCCCTCGGCGTTGGGAGTTGGCAAAATTCGAAAGTCGGCAAAACTCGGAGTTGGCAAAATTCGAAGCGACTTCGTAAAATCTAGGTGAGTTTTGAAAATTTGTAATCTTTCTTTTTTGGAAAATTAAGGGGAGTTGTCAAAATCGAGTCAACTTGGCAAATCTAGAGCAGTTTTGAAAATGGAGAGACGGCAAAATTTAGAGCAGTTGGCAAAATTCGAAGCCACTTAGTGAAATACAGGTGAGTTGGCAAAATTCGGAGTGACTTGGTAAAATCTAGGGGAAGTTGGCAAAATTCGGAGTGACTTGGCAAAATCGTGGGGAGTTGGAAAAATTCAGGTGAGATGTAAAAATTGGGATTTTTTCTGTAAAATTATGGCGAGTTGGCAAAACTTAGGGAGTTGGCAAAATCTAGGGGAAGTTGGCAAAATTCGGAGTGACTTGGCAAAATTGCGGAGAGTTGACAAAATTCAGGTGAGATTTCAAAATTGCAATCTTTTTTTCTGTAAAATTGTGTCAAGTTGGCAAAATTCGGAGTGACTTGGCAAAATTTTAGAGAGTTGACAAAATTCAGGTGTGATGTAAAAATTTAGATTTTTTTTTTCTGTAAAATTATGGTGAGTTTGCAAAATCTAGGGGCAGTTGGCAAAATCTAGGGGTAGTTGGAAAAACTAGGGGCAGTTGGCAAAATTCGGAGTGACTTGGCAAAATTGCGGAGAGTTGACAAAATTCAGGCGAGATTTAAAAATTGCAATCTTTTTTTCTGTAAAATTATGGCGTGTTGGCAAAATCGAGGCAACTTCGCAATATCTAGGAGAGTTGGAAAATCTGGGGCAGTTGGCAAAATTCAGAGTGGCTTTACAAAAATCAGGTGTGATGTAAAATTGGGATTTTTTTTTCTGTAAAATTGTGGCGAGATGACAAAATCGAGGAAATTTGGGCAAAATCTAGGGCAGTTGGCAGTATTCGAATCCACTTGTTAAAATACGGACGAGTTGTGAAAATTGGGATTGTTTTCCTGAATTTAAGAAGAGTTGACGAAATCGAGAAAACTCGTCAAAATTTGAATCCACTTGGTAAAATATAGGTGATTTGTAAAAATTTGGATTTATTTTGTGAAACTGTGGAGTGTTGGACAAATCGAAGAAACTTAACAAAATGTAGGGCAGTTGGCAAAATTGGAAGCCACTTGGTAAAATACAGGGGAGTTGTGAAAATTGTGCCTTTCTTGTGCAATTAAGGAGAGTTTATAAAATTCGAAGTGACTTGGCAAATTCAGGGAAGATGTAAAAATTGCGATATTTTCTGTATAATTATGGCGAGTTGAAAAAATGCAGGTGAGTTGGCAAAATTCGAATTTACTTTGCAAAATATAGGCTAGTTGGCAAAATCTAGGGTAGTCAGCAAAATTCGAATCCACTTGGTGAAATATGGGCGAGGTGTGATAATTGGGATTGGGTTTCTGAAATTAAGGAGAGTTGACAAAATCGAGAAAACTTTGAAATTTTGGGGAGTATGGTAATTTTGAAGTGACTTGGCAAATTTATAAATTTAGGAAAGATGTAAAGATTGCGACTCGTTTTGTGAAATTAAGGAGAGTTAGCCAATTCAAGGGAAAATTAACACTGACTTGCTACAATTCAGACAAGATGTAAATATTGTTCATACAAAACAAACAAGATGTAAATATAATCATAGAATTGTCTGAATTAATTGGAAGTCAACAAATGGCAAAAACGCAAGAGAGTTGACATTATTTGGTCAGTTGGCAAAATTTGATTTCTGAGTTGGAAAATTGTCGATTTCTCCCCGCCTCCAACCATAGTCCTTCGCTACGCCCCTGGGTTCGGATCAGGGCTCAATATCTTCGGAGCTCTCGCTCGAGAATTCGAGCCGAAGTCGTCTGTACTACATATGCGTCTAATTGATACAGATGAAATACAGTTCATGACATCAATGCGGTCAGGTTTACTAAACGCTGGTCCGGATCTATGTGGGGGGGCAACCCCCCCCCCTCCCCCGAGATTACTAATAATACAGGCAAAAAATTGTGAAACTTATGTACACCCAATTCTGTTTTTATACGGTAGATAGGTTCCCGAAAAAACCGTGCAAAAAAAATGTAAAAAAAAATACAGTGCATATGAAAAAATAGAAGATTGGTTCCAGACGTAGAAGATTGGTTTCCAGACCCAGTAAAAATAATAAGATGTTTTCAAACAAATGATATCAAAATTTTTAATTAAATCTTTATTTGATTTTTATTCATTTAAACCAGTGGTTCTCAACCTTTTATGCTTCACGTACACCCTGGAAATGTGTATGTAACTGGCGTACCCCTTGTATAGATAGCTAAAACTATAGTTTATAATATAACAATGGTTTTCTGCTGAGGTCCTGCCATCCTCACAGACCTACTGTGGCATATAAACTGACAGGCTCCTGTCAGACCTCTGCGGCAAGCAGCTGCTTGAGGAGGTATTTATTTATTTTTATTTATTATTTTTACTTTGTTACTAGAGCTAGCGACTTTTGAGCTCTCACGGCGTACCCCAAAAAATTTTACCGCGTATCCCACGTTGAGAATCCCTAATTTAAACATTTTTTATTTTATAAACTTATAAAGATAATTATATGTACATATATGAAGTAAATTATCCTTCATAAAGAAAATAATATGTCACTAATTCAAAAATACAAAAGTGCAAAAAAATACGACTACTATATGCTTATTAACTAGATTTTATTCGTTGTCACTTTCTATAATAGACGCACAAAAAACTTCAAAAAAAAATTTTACTTCTTTTATTAAACATCTAAACACTTCTAACTTTAAACACGAAATGAGAGACCAAGACTAACATGTGTATTGAAGATAAAATTGAGGGGAATTCCCGGAACTCAATGTTGCCACTTTATTCCGAATAAAGTAGGTTTTGTACAATTTTTCCATAAAATAGAGAATAAAACAGAGAAAACTTGTTGTGTAGTTATGTTAGTGCAGTTTTTATTTTGGGGATTTTAGTACACAAAATGTGTATCTATATTACATTTTCAAAGTGAAAACTACTTCGAAAAACGTGACCATAAAAGCAGCATCTTTGTTATAAATGTAAATTTTAGAAATTTTTTCTTGAATAGGAAATAAAATCAATGGTCAGTGGTGAATAGGAATAAATATCAAATTTTTCAGAATTAAATTCAAATGGAGATTTGTAAAAAGGCGCAGTTTGAACCGTGTTAGATCAAAATAAATCATTTAAAAAGAGAATTGGAATTTTTTTTTCTAAACCGTGTTAAATCAAAATCGTGTAAAAAAAAATCCGTTTAAAAACAGAATTGGGTGTATATTTTCTGCATTTTTCAAGAAATACTTTAAAAATCAATAAAACAGGGGGGGGGGGGATGCTGTACTGCAATGGAAATTCGGTTGTTGCCCTTCCCGGCCCCTTTTTTCTGAGTTGATTGAGTTTTCCGTAAATCCCCCCCTTCCCCCGTTATTTATTTATTTTGTTTTTTATTTTCTAGATATCTCGGCCTGACTGAATAGTTTTACGTCCTTGGATTGAAGCCGAGATAAGCGAAACGAGACCAATGTGAATGAAGGAAATCGAAAAGGAATGCCTAGCTGAACGATCAGAGATAAAACTCTACTAAGCAAAAACTGAAAAAAATGACAAAAATTCAGATCTTAACTTTTTTTTTATACTCCCCCTGTGACCTTCGCTTTTTCTGTGAATCTAGAAGTTGAAAAAGCTTCTGGTTTCTTTACAATTATTCCCTTGAGTTTTTGATACGCATTCTTGAACACACTAGTCATTAAGCAACTTCATCTTGGCTTAGGTTTCATCTTGGCTTAGGTTTATAGGCATTCGCATCTGCCACTGAATTAAGTGTTTATACGATTTCAGATAAAACGAACTTATTCTTCGGGAGCTTCCGCAGTATTTTGGCGACGTTAGGAGGCAATACAGTTCATAGGGTGTCCGGTGACTTTAGTCAATACTTCGGGATCTAATTCCTAAGCTCATTCCGAGTCTGAAACAGGAAGTTTTAGATCTTCAACCCAACGTTCTCCCAGTCGAGATTCATTATTTAAAAAAAAATCCATATTCAACTTTCTTGTTTTAGAGATAATTTAAAAATTCCTTTTGGATTGGGTAAGTATTGACGAAGTATTATGATTCGCATTTTCCGAATCCACCAATAGCTTTAATAATAAATAAATAATAAATACCCCCTCAAGCAGCTGCTTGCCACAGAGGTCTGACAGGAGCCTGTCAGTTTATATGCCACAGTAGAAGGTCTGAGAGGATGGCAAGACCTCAGCAGAAAAACAACACGCACAACCATGCCTTACCCGGGGCTCGAACCCAGGTCCCTTAGATCAGTAGCCAAGCGTGCTAACCACTCGGCCATGGGAAATTGCAAAAAAATTAACGAATACTCCCAACAATCTATTCATGGTAGAAATTTGCAATCGTAGTGATAATAAAGAGCATATTTGCATTGGCAATAATGATTTGCGCGGGGGTTTGTTTCAAGAGATAAAGGAAAAATATTTTTTTTTTTGCTATATAAGTAGTAATAAAATAGTACTATTTACATTTTCCCTATTATGTATATTAACTCGAATTTCCACTATTAGAGGTTGTTAATAATAAATGAAATGAATACCTCCTCAAGCAGCGGCTTGCCACAGAAACTGACAGGAGGCTGTCAGTTTAATTCGCCAGAGTAGAAGGTCTGTGAGGATGGCGAGACCTCAGCAGAAAAACAGCACAAACATCCATGCCTTCCCCAGGGCTCGGTAAGCCAATCGTACTAACCACTCGGCCATGAGATGGCTCGATGATGTTAAAGGCGAAAAATAGAAACTTCCGTGGGGCCCTCTAACGGTGGGAAACGTTGAAAATGCAAAACTTTAAATGTACATTGCAAACGATCTATTTATGATAAAGATTCAAAATTTGGTCTAACGTTTCATGGTTCAAAAGATTACGCTTCTGATAACAATGATTTACCCTCTTATCCCCAAGAGTGGAATGGAAATACAACATTTTTGTTTTAAGAGAAAAATGACAAATTCTCTTTGTGTTCTCTAGGTATTAAAAAAATTGCTCTATGCATTTTCCTAACCATCCATCAGTTCGAATTTTCCCTATTAGAAGTCATTAAAGGTGTAAAATGAAACTTCATTTTCTTTGAAAACGAACGTCTAATATTCGTCAGAGGCAATATGTTATTTTTCAAGTTATTCTTTTATATCTCATTTTATTTCTCGTAGAATGATTTGTGCTCAACATCATTACTAATGTTAAATGAAAAAATTATTTGTATAATTCGTTATCTATTGTTAAATAGAATTATTCAAAACATGTATAAACTTCTATTTTCATTCATAAATTATAAATTTATATCTAAATTTTTGAATCGATGTAAGAATAAATGACCTAAATATACAATTTGTCACCGAAAAGATTTGATTTGAAGTCGTCTTCCTAAAATTAGCAGAACCCGAACATGATTACAAATAAATGCAGAAAGATAACATAACCCACCATAAAAAATCTCTTTTTTAAGAGATTGCAGCGTTGATCATAATTGTTTAGCTATTGAAAGATAAGAGGACTTTTCAAAGCAATTTATGAAACTTAAAATATTCCCTTTCATTGAAGTGCATTACTTTCAGGGACAAAACGTGTGAGATATTAATGATCAAAAATTCATCTTCGCTAACAGGTTTTTATCTCATTACACTCTCTCTTAACATTGTCAAGAATGAGGTGAAAACAAAGCATCAAACTTTTCATTAATTCTACGCTTGCATCAGAAAACGTCGGCATTACTTATTTTAGGCTGTTCAATTTCTTGCGGTAAAAAGCCTTTATACTTAAAAAGGGACGGGCATGGCTCAGTCGGGAGCGTGCCAGCCTCGTAATTTGCAGTTATCAGGTTCGAATTCCATCTGGATCAGCGTTGAGATTTATCTCCGCAAAACTCCCTGCCCTGCCCACGTCAATATGGGACACCGATAGGCTAAAAAGGCCGCCGTCCGTCAGATGGGAAGTTAAGCCACGGCTGCGTGCTGGAGATCCATAACCTGTGCACGTTAAATAACACGCTGGATGGCCTTGACGGGAGGCTACCATCTGTCTTCCAGTAGGTACAGTCGCTCAAAGAAGTATCCGAACACTATGGTTCATTACAGAATTTAGAAAAAATATCTGGCAACGATTTTTTTAGAAATTAGTTAGATGGCAACCTTCGTGTCACGTGAAACGAAGGTTGCCATCTAACTAATTTCTAAAAAAATCGTTGCCAGATATTTTTTCTGAACTCTGTAATCAACCATAGTGTTTGGATACTTTTTTGAGCGACTGTAATAAAAAAAATAAATAAATACCCTCTCAAGCAGCTGCTGGACACAGAGGTCTGACAGTTTATATGCCACAGTAGGAGATCTGAGAGGATGGCAGGACCTCAGCAGAAAAACGACACACACATCCATGCCTAATCCGGGGCTCGAACCCAGGTCCCTTAGATCAGTAGCCAAGCGTGCTAACCACTCGGCCATGTATTATTTTGATACTAGATCGTGTGGGCTCACTCACGGAAATATTGAGCGTGTGCAGTTACCGTTCACAGCAAACTGGAGCGTGTGCAGTAACTGCACACGCTCCAGTTTGCTGTGAACGGTAACTGGAGCGTGTACAGTTGCTGTATAGTCCAGATATTTTTTCTGAATTCTCTAATCACGTGACACGAAGGTTGCCAGAACGTGAGAAAGTTGCCAGGCGTGACACGAAGGTTGCCACAGATATTTTTTCTGAATTCTGTAATCAACCATAGTGTTCGGATACTTTTTTGAGCGACTGTACCCTCCCCCAACTTTCTCTGAGCCTTCGGGGTATTGTGACCTGGCCATTTAGCCCATTGTATGCAAAAAAACCAACAACCCAATACTTAAAAAAAAGGTCATTTTCAGACCATTGTTTCAATAAAGGAGTAAAAACTGACAATCGAAAAATTTTCGTTTAACCTCCTTTTCACCCACATTGTCATTTAGAGATTTTACAAATTTTTGAATTAAAAATTTTTAAGTTTAGGAAAAAAAAAATCAAAAAAAGCTCATTTTCAGATTCGAATTCTATTAGAAATAGTTAATTTGGAAATCCGAAAATTTCCTTCAAAAACCTTCGTTGTCCTACTTCTACCTAGATTAAGCATCTTTTTTTTAGGTTCGGATATGTTCTTTAGCAAGCCCATGTGGAGCCATACGTCGGTCATCGCAAAAGAATCTGCGACTCGTAAAAGAAGTCATCAATATACTAAATCTACCTCATTGTTTCTAATTTTTTTACCAAACATTTTTAGGTGCATAATTAAAAATGCAATTCCTCAAGCAGCTGCTTGACACAGAGGTCTGACAGTTCATAGTACTCTTTAAAAATGTATGTATTTGTTTTTTAATCCGGAACATTTTTCTCTAAATCATTAGTTGTTGAAAATGTATGCGCTCGCTTTTTTTAAGTATAGAATTTTTCCTGTGGCTCTTTAGGCTCTGTTTATTCCTAATAGATTTTTAATGAGTTTGGGTTGGACGTGTCTATTCTAGAGTTACCAAATTCAAATTTTTCGAAAAAAAGTTAAAGAAAGTGCCTTTTTATTCCATTTTTATTGAAATTTTTAAATTTTATAATCAAAAGATTTCTCTGTTTGACATTCTCTAATCAAACCCCAGTGAATTTCACATCTTGTTTCGAGACAATTTCAGAAATAGGAAAAGAAATTGGGAAGCTGAGGGACATTTTTTTTATTTCTTTCTGCATTTTTCCTGCATAATATATTTTAAGAGATATGAAAAATTTATTCTCTTTCTTTCTAAAAGGGTTTAAATTTAAAAAGCCTGTTTACTCATCCAGCGCCCTTGTGACCTGTTCCCGCTCGATATCGGTGGTTGTTTTGGAGTATCTTTTAAATTACGGAATTTCAAAGGCTAAAAAATTTCCCATATTTTGAATTTTGTTCTGCACTGCAACGAAACGATATTATAAGACTATTTTGAGAGTCTGAAAAAGACTTTCTTCGAAAAGTCGCCGTCCGTCGGATGGGACATTAAACCGTGGCCTCGTGTGCGGGAGAGCCATACCCTGTGCACGTTAAAGAACACGCTGGATGGCCTTGACGGGAGGCTACCATCTGTCTCCCAACAGCTGTTCCAGTGGGTCCCCTCCCCCAACCTTCTCTGAGCCTTCGGGGTCCTTGTGACCTGGCCATTTAGCCCATGGTGTGCAAAAAAAGTGCCACTTAGAGGTAAAACAACCGAAGCACATGAGAGAGGAAGTCTGACTGCTAAACATATTATTATTTTATCAAAAGTCAAAAACGTTTGAAAAGTGCCCAAAATGATTTTATATAAAAATGTTTTATAAAAAGAACACTCCCCGGCGGGGAATCGAACCCCGGTCTCCCGCGTGACAGGCGGGGATACTGACCACTATACTACCGAGGAATAAGTGTTCTGCCGAAACCCGGGATCGAACCAGGGACCTTTAGATCTTCAGTCTAACGCTCTCCCAACTGAGCTATTTCGGCGTTATGGGCACGTGCTAAATACATGTAGCCAATCCGAATGCTGTGCTCGTAAGCAAAAGTTGCTTATTTTTCTCAGAGAATCTTATTTATTGTTCACGGGTGTTTTTTTATATTAATCGCCTCACTTTAAAAATTCGAAGTCGTTCTATATCATATGATAGCAACCGTAATTTATCATCCACAAACATTAGGAAATGTAACGAGGCAATATTACCTCGTTCATCAAGTTTCAATACAGTGCTGCCATCTACGTGTAAAAGATGAAAAGAAATTGTTGGCTAACAACCAAGACCACAGTCGCTTATCATGATTTCGAAACCCACTTAGCTGGAAAGCATTATATGTTTCAAATTCCATGATGCGTTTTGAAAATATGTTTGGAGTTCGATTTTCGTCAAAGGATATATGAAAAAAGCAATTAATATGTAAATATTTATAAAATCAACAAATAAATAAAAAAAAAATCCAGTGGTATATTTTGTATCAATGCTTAAGAGTAGAACAAAAAAAAAATAAATTTTAAACGTGTACATATTTTTTTTTTCGGGGGGAGGAGTTAAACTACCTTCCCTTAAATACGCTCTTGGTTTCAATTATAACCTTTTAAGCCACCTTGATAACAATGCATTTACAACATACACCATTTGGACCCACATATTATTTGCCGGAAAATTTTTTATTTCAGCGTTTTTAAAAAAAAATTGAAGCTTTCCGAATGAGAAAAATTATTGAAAATAAAAGACTTTGCAAATGAGAAAAAATACTGTAAAATATTGTAAGTGAAAAATTCGAGATATATTTCTTATCATATCTTAGTTTATTTTCTCTATGCAGCAGCCGATGGCGCTGAAAGAGTATGAAACCATTCTACTCAATATTACTAATGGTCCTGTGAAAAAGAAACGTTTCCTTACGGACACGCCCCACTATATCACCACATTAACCACTCTTGAACTTATCTGTGCTTTTGTTATACGTTTCTTGATGCCTTTGCTCAGTAATATCCTTGCTCAACTTGATATTTTGTACAACTGTTCTTTTGACAGCAAAGTATATCTCAAATTTGAAGATAAAATAAATTCCTCAATTAGAACAAAATATGACAAGGTTACACCAAAATAAAAATAAAATTTGTTTGCCTAAATGCTAAACAGGCACACGTATCTGAAAACGGTTTCTTGTATCATACACATATTTCATTATTTTATGATTCTTTTATCTTGCTGTTTAGGCCACTTATTCCTTTCGTAACGAATCTCTATAAATAAAAGGTGCCTATGACAGCCATAACTCATCGGAAAATCATAGTAGACGCTTAAAATTTGCAGAAAATTTTTCTGGCTGTGGTCCGGGTTGCAGTATCAAATTTCAAGTGGGTATCCCAAAAGGAAGGTTTGCTATTTCTACCAGAAATAGCAATGGCTGTCAAATTTATTGTTGACATACTAACATTTAAATCTGCTGCCATTGCGAAATTCCCCACATTTCCAAAGGCATCCGTCACATTGCAACTGGGACCCTATTTTCAACCCAACACAGGTTCAGGCAGGGGGAACCTGCCTATGAAATTCGGGACCGTTTCGTCAAGTGCAGCAGAATATCAGAATCTGCCAAAATAAAAATCTAAACAGTTTATAACGTCATAGGCTTTGAGGGCATGAGCTGATAATAGAAATGTTCTGAGCAATGCCAGGCAATGTATTGAATCTCTGCTAAAGTGTCAGTGGAAAGGCAGAACTCACAAAACTAACCTTTAGTGCAGTAAAAAACAAATACACAAATTAAAAGTGAGATTCAGACAGCCTAAGTGCCATTCAACTAGTCTACAATACAGGTATGCTCCTTTGTTATAATATACAAGGTAGTTCTGAAAAGATGCTAAAGTTATTTTTTCGTTTATTTACCACAATACACGACATAGATTATTGTGCTTCATAAAATTAATCTTCAGAGTGTGCTTGAAGTGAAAAGATCTTAATAGCCTTCCAATACCATTCAAGTGGAATTGGAACTGCAGGAGGTTCAAGAGACTTACCATTGTATTTGTTTTTGAGGTTTTCTAATAGGAAAACTTTGAAGTTCTGTAGAGCGTATGGTTTACTGATAAGGCCCATTGGAATGCTATCTTAGAAAGCAGAGTATTCCTGAGTGAACACTTGTATGTCTAACGCTGCAAAATCTCACACCACTATCACAGCAAATTATGAACACTGTGGATTTGAATATCTTGTTGTCGGACCTGACAGCTGCAGTTATAAATCTTTAGTAGTTTATAGAGGTCCTAATGTGGTAAAAGAATTTTTAGAATGTCTACTTAAAGAAGAAAACGGTATAAAATATTTACTCTCGGAGATCCAACCAATACAACTTTCAAATCACGAAGAGGAATCATTTCGCAACGCTATCAATTGTCATATTTGCAAAGATGTTCTGGGACCAGATCGCGTGAGAGATCACGATCATTTAACCGGCAAATTCCGAGGAGCCACCGAAATGCATGTAATCTCCATTTTAAGTTCACAAATAAGATTCCGGTTATATTTTATAACCTAAAGGAATACGACAGCCATCTTATTATGCAAGGAATCGACATTATCAAAAATAAGAAGTTTAAATGCATTCCCAATAGTATGGAAAAATATATAGCATTATCCCTTGGAATTCATAGACTCCTGTCAATTTTTAAGTGCATCTCTTGAGAAGCTAGTCCATAATTTATCAGCAGAATTCCATATTTTAAAGGAACATGTTGAAACTGAACGGCTGATTTGAATATATGTATAATTTTTTCTGTAACACCTGTATATGTAAAAATATCGCATGTAATTACCATATGTAGACGGCTGTATGCAAAACCATTTCCTCTGTTAACCTACATTTTTTTGTAAGCAGGCTGTATAATATATCTATAACCAATGAACAAAAAGCATCATTGTGAAATGTATAAATGAAATTGTAAACCAATGGAAATCATTACTTGTGTAAAATATTATGTGAAACCTATGAATTGTCATTATTTATTCACTGTATCTCCCAATACTTTGATATCAATAAAAAATTTTAAAATTAAATATGTGTTGCCTAAATTTCTGACTGGAGCCTGTTTATACACCATAGTAGAAGCTCCATGAGGATGGAGAGACCTCATCAGAAAAACAACACGAATATCCATAATTAAAACTTTTAAGGAGTGAAAAAATAGGCAAAGGAAAAACCCCATTCTCTTTAAAAATGAGATTCTCATATGCGTCAGAGGCGATATGCGTTTTACACTTTCAGTACCCTCTGACAGTGGAAATTCGAACTACTGTATAATTAAGAAAATAAATTATTAATATTTTTTTAGTACCTGTAATGTGCAAGAAAAGTTTTCCATTTATCTCTTAAAGTAGAAAAGTTGCATTTTACCAATGGGAGGATTGCAACGGGACAAATCATTACTATTAGTGTAAATCACTTGATCATTACACTCTATGACCAAAAATTTAAGTTTCTAGCAAAAATAGATTGTTTACAATATTTATTTAAAGATTGGGTATTTTCCATCTTTTTTCCGCCGCTAGAAGTCGCCTTTCGAGTTTTTATTACCGTCTTTAGCACTCTCTAACACTGTAAATTCCAACTGATGGGGATTCGAAAAAATTTCGCCGACATACGGGATTCGAACCCGCATCTCTCCAGAAACATGCCAGAGTATTCTAACCTGTTGAACTACGCCGGCTTTTTTCACAAAAAATTTTATTGATTTATAGACGTTTAAACGTCTACAGGTAAAGCTGAGATTATCAACTATTGTTTAAATCATTAATATTTTGTTAGTGCCTGTAAAACAAAATATATATATATACATACATTGTTTCGTTTATCTCTTAAAAGAAGTTTCGTTTATCTTTTAAAAGAAGTTTCATTTTCGCATCCCATTTTGGCTAAGACGGCAAAGCCTTGTTGTGCCGTTGTAAACCTTCTAATCATAACACTCTACTATCCAAATTTCAGATTTTCGGTGTAAATAGTTTGTTTGCAATATTCGTTTAAAATTTTATCATTTTCCATCTTTTCCCACCGCTAGAGGGCGCTATTAAAGCTATTGAAAATTTTCAAAATTGCGAATCGCAATATTTGTTCGACACCTATCCAACACAAAAATAATTTTTCATTTAGCTCTAAAAGTAAAAAAGAAATGATTGCGTATAGACGGACAGACAGATGGAAAGACAGATGGACAGACAACAGTTAAGAGAGAGACAGACGAACAAGTATTGGCATAGTCAGATGACAAAGTGAAAACATTAGCTCGTTTTTCAAACGAAGCTTAAAAGGAATTATTTGTTGGTTTTCAGTTAGCTCATTTCACTTTTGCAGCCGATTGCCGTCTTCTGATGGAGATTCTCGGAAAAAAATATTCATTAATTTATTTCTTTGAGTGAAATTTTTACACTCAAATGCAGCGTAGTGAGACATTCATAAAATATGACAGCTTTTATAAACAAAAAAAGTGGTAGAAATGTATAAAACTATATCAATATATTCATTAATTTATTTCTTTGAGTGAAATTTTTACACTCAAATGCAGCGTAGTGAGACATTCATAAAATATGACAGCTTTTATAAACAAAAAAAAAAGTGGTAGAAATGTATAAAACTATACCAACTGAGAAGTTTTAAATTGGTACATACACTAACTCATAGGCTTTCCCCTCACGGTACGACAAAACATGGCGCCCATAAACCACGTGACTCAATCAACCAATGGCAGTGAATCACCGAGATGGCCAGCCTCTAATCTAGCTATGGACCAGATGATAAAGGGGCCAAGGTCCCCTTTACAAATAGGTCCAGACTAGATGAAGGATGTTTAAGAAGAAGAAGGCCAGCCTCTAACTATACAGGACCTCTAAACCAGCGCACTTGAAGTCACGTGCGGAGAGAAGTCAAACACAAAAATTATGATTACAAAATTAAATGAAAATAGTAATTACATGGCGAATTTCGTTAATTTTCATTTCATTGTATTTAATGTAGGAAAGCATATTACTTTTAACTCAGTCATTAAAAGTCAGATTTTTAGGAAACCACCTATATTTTTACTAAACAGCTGGAATTAGTAATTACATTGTGAATTTCGTTATTTTTCATTTCATTGTTGTATTGTAGAAGAGCATATTATTTTTTATCTCCGTCATTTAAAATCAGATTTTTTAGGGAATTATCTGTATTTTTACTAAGCAGTTTAAAAAAGTAATTAAATGGCAAAACCGCTTATTTTTCTTTTCATTGTATTTAATGAGGGAAAGCATATTTTTGCTATCTCAGTCATTAAAAATCAAATTTTTAGGGAATTAAACGTATTTTTTACTAAACAGTTGAAATAAGTGAAATCGCTTAATTTTCGTTTCAATGCATTTAATGAAGGAAAACGATATTTTCACCTCTGTAATTAAAAAAAACTCATTTTTAGGGAATTTTCTCTTTTTTTTAAAAAAAAACAGTTAAATTATATGGTGAAATACCTTAATTTTCAATCGATTTAGGGGAAAAACATTTTTTTAAATTAAATCATCATACTTTTTGTCACATAAACATTCCAAAGTAAAAGAATTATTATTTCGAATAACAGTATGAAAATCCAATTTTTTTACTTACTCATAGGAAAAGTATATAAAATTCGTCTATACTCCTCTGTATTATATAATGCAGAGAAATTATCCTTTTCCCTGTATGTTATTATTGAAAAGTATTAATATCCAATAAATGGTGAAATCTGCTCTAAAACACTTGATAATAAATTCTATCATCGTCTTATGACTGTTACAATAATTTCAATTATTTCTCTGTAAAAACCTACATAGTGAAAGTCAGAAATATTCCGTCCCTGAAAAGCAAAAATAAGAATTTCATCCCGTGCTGATAAATTTCTCATAAACACAGCACTAGACGCACTTATTGAAGTCCTGCCACTTTTGAGAAGTATAACAAATGCACAGATAAGTTCAAGAGTGGTTAATGTGGTGATTTTTTAGGTTTATTTTTTGCTTTTCTGTACGCACATAAATGAAATCTTTTTTTTAGTTTTCAATTTATATATTTGTTTGAATGAAGAAATAAAGATAAATCTTTAAATATAATATTTCATTTTTATAAATTAAATTCTATTTAAAAAAGACTGTGACTACGCTTCATTTGAAAAAGACTTAGTTTTTATTATTTGGGTGTTTATAAATATCAAAATTTTAGGACAATTAGTTCATCATGGTTCGATGTTGGTCCGTAAAGGGTAGCTACGCATAAATTGGAAGCAGAGCTGTGTACCAATCCCCAGTGATGATGCACAGAACCGGCCAGGTCTAACACCTAATATCCGACCCCGCCTTCTCGTGGTGCAGACCGTTAGTATCTTTCAAAAGAGAATACCTCTTTTGAAAGGGAACGGAAGAGAAGGGCTGCCAGTTCAGTATGCCTACTGATCTGGTCATCTATGGCCACTTTTTTTTTTTCAACCCTGCTGAGAAGTGGTCAACTTCACAGGGCGACTGACGTCTTGGTTGTCAGCCAAGCTCGTGTCACGTGTAAAAACAATTTCTTTTCAGCTCTTACAGGTAGATGGCAGCACTGTATTGAAATTTGATGAACGAGGTAATATTGCCTCGTTACATTTCCTAATGTTTGTGGATGATAAATTACGGTTGTTATCATATGATATAGAACGACTTCGGATTTTTAAAGTGAGGCGATTAATTTGAAAAAACACCCGTGAAATAAGATTCTCTGAGAAAAATAAGCAACTTTTGCTTACGAGCACAGCATTCGGATTGGCTACATGTATTTAGCACGTGCCCATAACGCCGAAATAGCTCAGTTGGGAGAGCGTTAGACTGAAGATCTAAAGGTCCCTGGTTCGATCCCGGGTTTCGGCAGAACACTTATTCCTCGGTAGTATAGTGGTCAGTATCCCCGCCTGTCACGCGGGAGACCGGGGTTCGATTCCCCGCCGGGGAGTGTTTTTTTTTTAAAACATTTTTATATAAAATCATTCTGGGCACTTTTCAATTTTGATAAAATAATAATATTTTTAGCAGTCAGACTTCCTCTCTCATGTGCTTGGGTCCAGACGAGAATATAAAAAAAGCCATAAAAAAGCTTTGGCGCGCAATTTCCAACTGTTCATATTGCTTTAAAAAAATAAAATTTTGTTACATAGATATCTTTTTCTTTGGACGAGAGTTCATAATTTGTACATTGTATTGAATTATTCTGTTTATAAACCCCGGGATTGTTAAAGATCAACATCAGGACACGAGCGTACATCATTACTTTGTTTCCTATCAATTGAGCAAGAACTGACTCAAAAAAAAATAACTTCGATGAGATTATTAACGATTTTGCAAACGAAAAAGTAGGAAAAATTGAATTACTTTAAAAAATAATTACTTGCATAATTAATTGCAATTTCTTTTGCAATTATTTATGTGCAATTAACATTTATTCATGTAACTGTATTAAAATGACAATAAATATATATAATA
Source organism: Ryuthela nishihirai (assembly GCA_038380435.1). Lineage (NCBI taxonomy): Eukaryota > Metazoa > Arthropoda > Arachnida > Araneae > Heptathelidae > Ryuthela > Ryuthela nishihirai. The sequence continues at coordinate 39,681,886 of JAWZYU010000019.1, forward strand.
TAAAAAACATGTATTTTTTTATCAATAACTGAACAAGGGCGGGCAATTACAATTTTGCCAAGGGTGCCAAAAGCCTAGCTACGCCTCTGCCCATAGGATTAACATTAATCCGCTTCTGTTCCAGAACCCCTATTATCCTCCTACTTGGAAAATACCCTTTTAAATTAACATTACAATCTATTCATGCTAGAAACTTCAAAGTTCGGTAGTAAAGTGTGATGATCATGATGTTTACATTAGCAGCAATGGATTGAACCTTACCTCCAGGGAGTGGGAAGAGCTAACTTTATTTTACGAGATAAATAAAAAAACTGGATCATTTAATTCGCGACTGCTGTCTTCAACAATTAGTACTTTTTCACAGGAGTTAATACGTGATATCTAGCAACACAGAAAAGGGCTCAATGTGCAACTTCAAACACTCTGCGATATGGTAGCATGTAAAAGCAGAACAGTCCGCAGTCTCCATCTTTTTTTTTCGTTTGGAAAGGTGTTTTTGAGTGCATGTGATTTTTTGCAGGCTATAGCTAATCGGGATACTGAGAGCAGTATGTAGTACATTATGTTCGGCGAAGCATCTTAAGGGTGTACAGACAATTGCAGAAATGACCCAAGTGTATGGGGAACAGTGCTTCAAAACGCAATTTTCAACTGGCAAAAACGCTTCACAGATAAGTTTTACATGGATAATCCACGATCTCGACAACCAAGCACTTTTCTCCACATATAACTTTTGGGACTATCTGTGCACCAGTTAAGCTTCTCCGAATGCAGTGTCAGTGATAATCCTATGGCTGATAATTCCTGATCAGCTATAATATACTAAAAATCAAACACACAAAAAGAACACCTTTCCAAAGCAAGAAAACGGCAGTCTATTTACAAATATTTGCATAGTTTCAACAGACACATACCGCTATATGCCCTTGAAGAGCAGTTGTGTTGCCATATATCATACATTAACTCTTACAAAAACCTGCTAATTCTTTGCGACGGCAGTCCATGAATTAAGTGAACTACCACATAGGAAGTAATATTGCATTTTCCCAATCACCTCTTGAAATTCTCCTTTAGGGAATTTGAATGTCAGAAAATAAAAACAAAATACGAAAACTTTAAACGAATATTATAAACGGTCTAGTTGTCCTAAATTTGATGGGTCAAGTGGTTCACACTGACATTAATGATTTGCCCCCCTTACTCCCAGAGGGGGTGGAAATGTAATTTAAGGGCAAATGAAAAAAAAAATTGTTGTATATATCCAAATACTACCTATATTTCCCAAACAACAGTTCGAATTTCCATCGTTAGATGGAAAAATAAAAAACTTCATTCTCTTCCAAAACGAGTATCTCATGTTTTCCAGAGGTGATATGTCATTTTAATTTTTAGATAAAACTCCAAACTACTGTGATTAAGATGTAATCATTCCTTAAACTTTAAAAATATAAAAGTTTATATTCTTGTATAAAGTATCTAGTAATAATATAGAACGACAAATTTTCTCCAGGGTGGTAGTAAAGAATTTAGACTTTACAGCTTATACATATTCTAATTGAATGCAGATGACATAAGCACAGTGAGACCCCTCTATCCTTTACAAATGGCACACACCAAGTTTCCTTGCTTGGGGAGCTATCAGTTAGAAACAATTGTTTGAATGCCAGGCAATAAGTCCAAGATATGACCCATTTAGTACCGTTTATCTCCAGGCACCATGTTCCAGCAGGATAACCCACTACATACAATTTCATCTCCATGGAATGTCTAAAGAACATCAGACTGTGTCATTCCAGCCAGATCTTGAAGCATCCTTCACTCAACCTATTTTAGACATAACATCATCTGCAAACCTACCTTTAGCCAGCCCAATAGGTTATATTACACATTTACAAAAGTCCAATCAATATAACACTAACGGTTATAGCATATTAATGTGTTGTATTGTTTTCTATATGATTGCATTGCTGGGTATGGCATCACTTCATAACCATCTGTCCTCTTGTCCCTTCTGCACCTTGCAGGGATTGGCTCAATCAGTAACGTTCCAAGTTGCAACCTGTGGTTTCCAGGTTTGAGTCCCAATTTTGCCTGCATTGAGAATTTGCTCTCTTAATTATGCCTTCTGGGGGGATACAAATGAGCAGGGCAATATTGATTTCAAGCACTCCTAGGCACAAGCAGCAGTAGGAACCAACTTACAGTCATGTTTTATATATCACACACAAATTTATTTTGCAACTATAAAAATATAATCGAAAAAAAGTGTGGAATTTTAAAAATAATTTCAAAACCAAAGCCTATAGAAATGCAACATATATAAATCAAATTGCTCATTTTTAAATCTTCCTCTACCCTCTTTTCATGCCTTGGGAATGAAATTACATTCTTACAATCCATATCCATTAAAATTTGGATTGCGAAAAGGGAGAGCATTTTAACTGTTCTTGAACCTTGGCAAGTACATAGCATGCATTATTGGAAATCCATCCCTGTCAATGGGATGTCCAGAGAGCCAACAATGTGCAAAGAATATGTTGGATTACCTTAACAAAAAGCTTTCATCTGTTCAGTGTATTCCCTACCCAGATTTGAGTCTTGGAGTTTTTGTGATTTGGGCATTTAGCACTTTGTGGGCAAAAAAAAATTGTTGCTTAGAGGTAACAACGCTGCCGAGTTTGTATCCGTCCACTGCTTCTAGATGGAAATTTCACTTTCTCAGAGTGTATTTGCATTTTTGCAAACAAAATATTTCCTTTTTCATATTTTGAGAGGGAAAATGTCATTTTTCCCCCTTATCAGATGTCCATGTCCTCCCCCTAAATATATATCCCCTAAATCACTAGAAGTGCAGTAGAATAATTAACACGTAATCTTGACATTAGCCCAATAGGGCACTATACTGCATCCATATTCAACACACTGAGCCAAATCATAAAATTGGTGGCCTAACCTCCAAAAAATTTTTATTGGAGGTTAAATATTGTGATTAGAGCCCAAACCTTTCCTCAATTAACATATCAATATCGGTTATATTATTGCCATGTCAACACGTTCTCACGAAAAATATTTTTAATCCATAACTAAAATGTATTATCAAGCCAACATCAAAACAACTGGAAAATTTATATAAATTTTATTATGCATATTTACTTCTACAATCACAGCAGCACATATATTATTTGGTACATACTAAGCATTAAACTTTGACTAAGATATACATACTGCTCTATGAAAATCTGTGCATTGAAAAAATAAAAAGTTCTGTAAAAGTGTATGACAAAATAAAGTACAAAGTGGGCTTCTTTATAATACACAAATGCATATATATATTAGTAGCACCAATGTCTGTATTCAATAGTAGTGGAATTATGCAGTACAGTTGATAGTGAGCCACAGGGAAGAGAGGGATATGCTACCAGGATGTTTCTGAACAAGCAAATGCAGATGTTTTATACTGCCTATTCAAACAATGCTTTAAATATATCAAGATAACTTTAGAAATTCCATGCTCAATTGAATTTTAATTTAGCTTTCATTGTTAAAATGGTATCACTTGGTAAGAGATCAATTTGCAAAAGGTGAATACAGGAATCAACTTACTATATATTGATTCTTGTATTCACTTTGAAGTATTTGGATATGCCCTGTGTTAGTGATATCTTTTCAACAATTTTTTTTAATAAACTGCAGATACAGATGGTAAACAAAATATTGATACCAAATGTTATAACAATAGCAAAGACCTCAAATCTCTCTAAATCTTGATTTTTAATAATATTTTGCAGAATTTAAAGAGTTATGAAAGATGGAATATTAATAAATTACATTTCATCTAAGAAACATCTTTTAAAATTGATGAAAACTGAATCTTTGTATAAACTTTAAAATTTGATCAAAATATTCATGTTGTTTATGCATATTTTTCCATTTAAAATAATTTGTTTCACAAGTTACACAGCTGAAAATTTGACTTCTTAGCCTAATGTAACATTAGAAGTTCCATTATTGCTCCACCATCTGTAAATTAAATGTTTCAGCATTCATATAATATTAAATTCAAATTAAACATTTGAACAAATTGATTATGATTTTCACTACATAAACTAAAAATTACTCCTGCAGTGAACTATGTAAACTATTTTCAAGTGATCAGCATAATCTGAGTAAATCAACACTTAGGAAATTTTTAATTAATATTTTCCATTTGTTTGAAATTTCAATCCTCATCAATTTTGCAAATTTCAATCAATTCAAACACAATATCATTAAACCATAGATTGCCTTACGACAGGACACAAAACTAAAATGTGAAATATAACTGTTCAGCTTTAAATTTTAATAATACAAGAAAATAATATTATTTTGCTTCTATTTGTCACTATTATTCAACTTGTTTCAAATTTGTTATGTTCCATTTATGTTTTATTGTACACAATTAATATCTATAAAATATGAAGATTCTATTTTGCTTTTCTTTAGATATTTCCATTATTAGAGATGTATGTCAACAAAATAAACTTTGGTCTATCAACTTGCTTCTGAAAAAAGGCCACATTGGTGGTTTATTTCTATTTTTTTCCTTTTTTCAGGTTGTTGCTTGCTATTAGCAGCAAGGAAAATCTGAGCATTTTAGCGATACCCCAAAAGAGGCTAAAAGCTTTTTTGTGCTCAATTAACACAGAACGATTTATTGATCCTCAAATTACAGGTCGAATATGCTGAAATGACAAGGTGCACAATATGCTTTGCAATTTTCAGCACAGAAGAAATCAGGAATGCTTAAAAATATATACATAGTACAAAATAAAAGAAACATAAAGAGAATAAGAGAGCCAGAATTACATCTATAATGAATTTGACAATATTTAAAATTTTTTCCCACTGAAGTAGAATTGTCATTTGTGAATCATAGTGTTTTGTATCATCACAGCTACCTTTTATGATAAATAGTGCAAAAAATGGCCTTTCACTTTCTTGCATTTAATTAATTACAGAGAAAATTAATAATTCAAAATAAACCAGACAATGAATGTTACAAACTCATTAGTCATCATAACTTTAGATTTGAAAGTGTTTTAACAACTTTAGAATTTGAAAGCATTTTACTCTGTCAGACTGTCAAGTTGTTCCTTTCACTTGCTGGTAACTTATAATAGTTTCATTATTAGATCAGGAAACACCAACTTATTTGTGTATGAAACGACAAAGTATTAAACACTTGAAGCAGTCAAGGGTTGTATATTATTAATACACATAATCTACTAATTTATAAAAGGAAATTAGTATAATAATTTAATAATAGTTCTATTTTAAATAATTATGAAAGGTCAACATAAACATAAAACAAAATTAGTTACAGAATATCTTTTGCAAGTCACATTTTTGTATCAATAAATATGTAGAGTATTTTTATGTGCACTAATTAAAGCAATTAATTTTAAATCCTCATATAACTCAACATTTTCCCACTTCTTTCTCCTGTAACTAAAATGGAATCTTTTAATACACAATCCTGTAATTAAACCTTACTTTTCTTCCCCTAGAAACATCAGACTAGCAAGATGACAATGCAGCAATATGTTTCTAAAATACTACTTTTTTTTTCTTTTTTTTTTGTATAAATCTATTGATTTTGTTTTTAGATCATGTATAATTTATTTTAATGTTAGATAATTGTGCAAGTATCATAAGTATCAGAATGTGGTTTTCAAATATTTCTTTCTGCAGTATTATAAAAATATGTTTACTCGTAATGCATTTCCAAAATCTTATCATCCATACACTTATGCATAAAACAACAAATATCCATTTCGTTGAAAATGTTTTCCAAATTACTTAAAATTTAAAATTGTAATATACAGAAAAAAAATGCAATGCCTACCCAAAAAAATGCAATGCCTATCACCATTCTAAATTAAGTAACATTGTTGAGACCAGTGGCAGTTAGTTCATGTAAACATTGAAACCAATGCTTGAATTATACTTCAAATCAATTTTATATTATACCTAGTGAAACATTTTTTAAAGCTCTTAAAAATCATAACCATTACAAAAATTAAAATAATATTAATATATATATATAATTTTCACGATTTAAATACATTTTGACAGCCTCAGTTGTGTTTTGTGTTATTCATGCACTACCATGCTTCCAGCAATAGCCCAGAAGTAAACTTCAACTTTCTTCTGAACCCTTTATATGGCTGGAGATGAGATAGTAGGGCAAAGAGAAGAAGGTAAGATATAGGTGTGCCCATTGGTGGGAAAATAAGCAAAATTTGAACTGCCTCCAGTTGCCAAGGAATATTTCAATCAGTGAGGGATAAGAATGGAGAGAGGTCAATTCCTCATTCTTGGCCAATGATGCTACAAATATACATTTTACACAACAATTAAAAAAGTATTAAAACAATGAATTCAATACCAAAAAATAGAAATTTTATTACGATATGGAACCTTTTCATTCCTTGCCATTTTCAAAGTTTGTTTTCCTAGCTCCTGAGTTCACTGGCTGCCACTGATTCAGACAGAAAATAAATTCCTATCACATTCAATACCTCTATTTTCACCAATAAAAATATTTTTTGACGTATTTTATTTACAACAATAATGTTATTTCAAAAAAGATGTTTAATTACGACCTTGATATTGCAAGATACTATAACTACTTAAATATATTGCAAGAGATCTACCAGGGTGCTAAATACCATTACAATATTACTTGTCTATTTTCACTTTACCATTGCATAAAACGTTTAAAAACCTGTCAGTGCAATTTGAAAAATATCAATTATAAATATTAACTTGACTAAGCATACTCAATAGAGTAAAAACCTTTTTACTAAAACAGAAGAACCAGGACCAACATTTTCTTTATCCCTGTTCAATGATGAAGTCATAAACTACTATATATACTGCATTATACTTCTTACCAGGATGCTTAAATATTTCATTTAAAAAAAGGCTTTCTATTCCAAATCATTAAAAGAATACCAACAAATAATACAGAAATATCACATTTCTTTCTTCTATTCAGGTATATATACAATAAGCTAAATACAAAATACAAAGCAAAGAAGTAAATGGGAGTTCAGGCTAAATGATGTGCATGAAACAGATGTCCAGATTTACCTAGAAATAAGAAAGTTGTGAATGTTGAGTAACTAAACATCTACACCAGGCATGCACAAACTCTGTTTCTTGAACCAATCCAACCACTTAACAATTTTATCTGACCTGCAGGAAAATATAAAAAAATTTTCCTTTTAAGCTGGTTCTACTAAAGTTAAGGTAGTTTAACAAGATGAAAGACAAAATTTTGAAAAACATCACATAACTAGCTACAATATCATTGAAGCTGAATGTTTAGCAGCTCGTTTTTAGGATCCAGTAACATCCTTCACATACTGATTCGATAAGCTAGCTTCAGTTTTGAAACTAAAATAAATTTTATATTAATATTTAATTTTTTATTATTATTTTGTACCTATACATATGACAAGTAAAATATAATCAAGTTTAACAATTGTTTTTGTTCCTTTAATAGCACCCTTCCTCCCAACTATTATAACCCACAGTAAATGTAATATTTTTCTATTCGGCCAGATGCCAAAAAAGTTTGTGCATTCCTGCTTTACACTAATGTACTATGTACAATAATTGATCATATTTTATAGAAACTCTTATATCAACATGGCAGAGACCAGAGAAATTAACTTTTTATCCTATCCAGTAGAAAGCATAATACTATAAAAATAGTCATCATATGTGATAACAGTTTTATCTACAGTATCAGTGTGATGTCCCCTCATTCACTTTTACTTTACCTTAACCAGTTTTGCTTAATTTACATTATATTTATCATTTTGGGGATTTTAATTTTATTTTTGGCATCACAGCGCTTGTTTCCGAGAGCATTGGAGTTGCGCATGCGCAACTGCGAACTTTCGATTGTCACCCGCTAAAGTGCGCGTGTTCAAGGACACGCCGTCTCTTGTGTCATAGATTGCACACTCGTCACTTTATGTAAATGTCTTTCCTGGCGTGCAACATGACATGTGCTAGCCTTTTGTATAATGCATGATATAGCAGTGACAGTAATTAGACAGAGTTAGTAATACTGAGACAGAGTTGGTTGGAAGTAGTGAGTTGTAGCAGAGGTGGTAGTTGGAAGTTGTAACAGAGTTGTAGTTGGAGTAATAGAGATGTAAAGTTGTAGTCGACATTTCCATCGGCTGTTGGTGAGTTTTAATATTTGGAAATAAATTTGTTTGTTATAGAAACTTTTTTGAATCTTTGCTATTTTTTCTCTTGAGCAACGTAGTAGATAAATTTTTGATTATATATATATATTATTGACAATCATTTATTTTGAATTCTTACTAAGTAACACCTGCTGGTAATTAATAAGAACCCTATTTCAACTTATTTGGCAAATTGCTATTATTGCCTGGCGCCTGATTAAGCTATCTGGAGCTTGAATAAATATTGGATCAGACAAAGGGTCCAAAACTTTAAAAGTATTTAATTTTTTGGCATGTTACATCAGCCACATATCCAGTTTAAGTCAGAGGGAGGAAGAAATTTTGCATATATGCCGGTAATATATAATTTATGATACACATATCAATGTTAAGATTACATGTTACAATGATTAGGGAAAGGTTAAAATTTGATACACTTTGCATAAAGTATTTTCTCTTGATGCATATGGGAAATGAATCTTATGATAATGAACTAACCTTACCTCATTACTAAGCTAATGAGGGTTGTGTGTTCGTATATAGTAGGAAAAACAAAATCTAGCTTAAAGCTTACAGGTTATCTTTCCCTTTATATTAAAAATAACCTGCTTCTGTTTTAAACAATTTTTTTTTGTAATTCACAAAAACCATAACATGGAGGAAGCTTTAAAATAGTAACAATGATAAAATTCAATATTTATTAGCCCTTAGTGTCAGGTTTCTGAAACTGAACTCACTGTGGTGGCCTGATTTATTTTAGTGTTTTCAGAAAATAAAAGACTTTCGAATTTCATCCTGAAGTAATTAAAGTACAGAAAAATGTCACATCAAAAAGAGCTTTTAATTATGATTAATAAAATGGAAAAATTTTGAAAAAAAATTGTAAGTTAAATATTTTACACTTTTTTCTCATTTTAACTTTTATAAATTTTTTAAAATATTTTTCCATTTATTATTCTAATATAAACAGTTCATAATATTTCTATCAATACTTAAATCTTTCATTTAGCTTTTTCTAAAATTTTAGTCATATATTCATATAATACATATGCTTCAACTATTGGCAATCAGCAGAATCTAAGCTTACAAAAAAAATTATTTTGCTTTAAAAACAAGATAATTTAAATAAAAATTCAAAAATATATCTGAAAAATGATAAAGAATTATGAAAAAATAAAAACAAAGTTCCAAAGTATTTAGTGTTTAACTGAAGCACTGAAATTGAAAATGAACCATTTTAGCATGAAGCTGAATAACTGTTATTAGAAAAGTTTAATTTTAATATTCCAGAAAAACTTTTGCTTAAAAAATTACAATTTCCTGACCTTAATTTGGTTGAAATGTAATTAAAAGTATTGCTAAAATAAGTCCTACCTTTAAATTGCTTAATCCTATGGTTCTACCAATATCTGCCATTACAGAACGCCAGCAGTTTCAATTTCAATCATTTCAAATCAATTATTGTTTATAATTGCAGAATGCATTTGATTAGCAATGAAAAATAACTTTAGAAGCATTAGAGTAAACAAACATCATTAAAATAGAAAGTCTGCTATAATATTGATTGAAAGCCAATGTGTGTAGTTCCCAGATGACACAATTTCCAGAGTAATAAAATCTATATCGTCATTACATTAAAAGTTTAGAAAGCATTACAACTCTGCATGAGTGGGAATTAAGCCAGACCAGAAATCACAACTGATCGACAATCTGTGTATGGGACAGCAGAATGAAAGCATAAACTAAAATCATCACTACTTGATGCTATTTATGGTGACTGAACATGAGCATTACGTTCACTGCAGAATCAAATAGATTTATTTTTAAACTTTATTGTAATTTTTTCAAGATGGAATCAACAGGTAAATATATATATAATTTTAATGTTATATTCGATATTTGATTAAAAATTATTTAAAAAACTGCCAATTCCTATTTGGAAATTTGTTTACAACCTTAATAAAATGAGAATACTGTGGCACTGATTTACTCCTCGGATCACTAGAATTCAAAAGATGACACCAATTAATATTACTTTGACGTGGAAAGGGTTAGTCATTATATTTTTCACTTACATCTATTAAACATAACTGTTATCACCAAAGCAAAATGTAGTGGCCCTAGGCATGGGTAATAATTGAAGGTTTTTCATCCTTTACAAAATCAAGAAATTCATTCTACTTGGGCTATCAGTGAGAATTTCATGTAACTGGGCCTAGGTGGCCTATGCATCAATCTACTGATTGTCTAATTGTGAATTTATAAGTATTCCCAAGAGGAAGCTCATTTCAGATACTTTAATTATCCACTTTTCACCCACTTTACACCTCTTTTGATCATGCTAATATATACATCTAGTCTATCAGCTGCCTGTAACTGAATCTTAACCATCTTTAAAAAAATTTGCCTATACAATAATTTTTTTACATTCTTCCCCAAATTCTATAATTAATTTTTTTGAAAATTACACAAATGTTATGCGATTTATATTTTGGCAAAAATATACAGAAATAGCATTAAGAAATTAGCTGGAACGTTAAGGAAAAAAGAACACTCTAAATTAGTACTTAGTGTAGCATGGTTCAAAATAAAATTACTATTTACTTATTTCACATTTTTTTGTATTTTAAAAATATTTAACCTTGCTTTCAATTCATAATTTACCAAAATATACTCAGAATGTTTTGTAAAACTTTTGAAATGGTTTTAGCAGACTTTATAGGCAATTTAGAGTGGTATTGTGTCATGATGGCATACATTCATAATTCTTAAGGTAATATTTACCCATTAGCCAATACAAAAAAAACTGCACAATCAGCAATTAAATTTTAAAACAGAGCAAACTTACCATGGGGAAATCATTTAAATTATAATGCAGCTTTTGTTTTCCTTATATGGGTTTTCAGACTGAGTTATTCCTTGTACAAGAACATCAGATTTCTCATGCTCATTACAATATTTTATTAATCTGAAAAAAAAAAACGAGTAAATTTTAAAACTCAGTACACTTTAATAATACTTGCCATTTATTATGTACACCAAAGATCCAAAACATTTTGACCAATGTGTCTTTATACAAATCAAAGCAATTACAGGTAAATGATAGCGTGTGTGAAAGTCATGAAATGGTATAACACTTGATACTGAGCTCTGTTAATCAGTGTTATCCTGCTCTGTTAATCAGTGTTATCCTGCTCTGTTAATCAGTATTCTTGTTCTTCAAATGGGAAAGGCAGAGGACTTAGTGAGTTTGAATGAAAATTGTAATGGCCAGACGACTGAGTCAGAGCATTTCCGAGATGGCAAGGCTTGTGGGGTGCTCACGGTCAGCTGTGGTTAGTACGTTCAAAAAGTGGTCTGGGGAGGGGAAAACCATGAACCATTGGCAAGGTGTGAGCAGACCACAGCTCATTGATGCTAAAGTTGAGCAAAGGCTATCCCATATGGTACGAGCCAACAGAAGGAATACTATAGCAATTTGCCCATAATTTGAATGCTGGTGACGGGAGTAATGTGTCACAAAACAAAGTACATCAAACCCTGCTGAAAATGGGGCTGCATAGCCACCCCATTTTCAAAAACAAAATTAACAATTGTAGAATCCTATGCTCTGAGTGCCCATGCTAGCCTCAGTTCACTGTCAAAAGAGCCTACAATGGGCACATGAGCTCAAAACTGGACCTTGAATGATTGAAAGAATGTCGCCTGGTCTGAAGAATCTCATTTCCTGTTACATCATATGGATGGCCGGGTATGCTTGTGTCATTTACCTGGGGAAGTGTTGCCACCAGGATGCACCATGGGATGAAAACAAGCCAGTGGAGGAAATTTAATGCTTTGTCAATGTTCTACTGAGAAACCCTGGGTCCAGTCATTCATGTGCAGGAAACTATGACATCTACCACCTACTTTAACATCATTGCAGACTAGGTACATCCTTTCATGGCAATGGTATATCCCTCTAGTAGGGCCTTCTTTCAGCAGAATAATGTGCCATGCCACACTGCCCAGATTGTTCAAGAATGGTTCACGGAGCATGAGGAAGACTTCCAGGTATTGCCTGGCTTCCAAATTCCCCCAGACATCAATCCAATCAAGCATCTGTGGTTTGTATTGGAACAGCATATCCGATCTGTGGCAGCTCAAACACGCAACTTACAAGAGTTAAAGGATCTGCTGGTAATGTGTTGGCACCTAATACTACAAGATACCTTTAGAAATCTTGTAGGATCCATGCCTCGCCGGGTAAGGGCTGTTTTGGTGACACATGAAGGACCAACATCATATAGCAGGTGGTCATAATGTTTTGCCTCTTCAGTGTATGTGTAGAGCAATGAAAGATTTTGTAACCTATAAGGGCTTGGATCACACATACACTAACTTCATTACACTAACTAACTTATCAGATATTCCATATGATCTAACAATCAACCACAAATTATGTCGATCAACAGAGTCAAAAGCCTTTTTGAAATCTATACTGCTAGCAACCACAGGTTTCTAAAACTCTAAACATTTCTCAAGAATCTGCCTAAGGGAAAATATTTCATCAATATATCCCCTACCACTTATGAATCCTCACGGTTCATCACACAGTTGTCCATCAACCAAATTCTTAATTCTATTTAGTATAATCATGCAAAGAACTTTACTTGGAACAGAAAGTAAACTAATTCCCCTATAATTATCAAAAGAACTGCAATCACCTTTTTTAAAAATTGGGATAATAACAGTTCTAGTAAAATCCTTATAAACAACACCTTTATCATAAAAAATATTCAAAATTTCAGTCAGCCATATGGCAACACAAATATTCCCAGCTCTAAGCATTTCAGTGGTGATTTCATCCACCCCTGGGATTTATGCAGTTTTAATTTAGAGATAGCCAATGCGACTTCAGAATGTGATATAGGGCCATTATAAAAGCCAGTAAGGCATCTATCCTCATTACAAACAATGGGAGTAGAAATAATCACATTTAGAACATCTCTGAAATGCTCAGACCACCTAGCCATCACAGAATCCTTACCTTCAACCACCTTTACATGTTTATCCCTTAATCCCTGTGTACTTGTCTGTTTCTTCCAACATAAAACATTAACAATCTGATACAACTCCCTGCTGTTGTGTTGTCTAACTGCTTCCTCTGCTTTGTCAGCCAAGCTATCAAGCCAAAGATTCCTATCAGCTGTTAACTGATGCTTTACACGTTTGTTAAGCTCATTGTAATGCCTTCTGTTAGGACTAGTATGGTGTTGATTCATATTAATCCTGCACTTCCTTCATTCAGAAGTAAGTTCCAAAGCCTTATCACTGAAATAAATTTGTTTCCTCTGTTCCCTTTTATCCAAAAAGAGCACTGTTGGTTTCAAGAAAAGCTGTTTAAACTGATCCCATTCTTTTTCAACTTCAGCAGTAACCAAACCACAATTGTCATAATGACTAAGTATTCTATCATGGTATGTTTTGGCTAAATCTGGATCTCTGAAGTATTCAGTGCTATAGCCATTTTTTTTTACATTAGTACAACATGTCTTAAGCTTCAGCTGCAAAACTCTCTTGACCAGATAATGTTCAGACCCAATTTCAGCTCTATATGATCTGATATTCCTAACTGAACTAGCTTATTTGCTATTAATTAAAATATAATCTATCATATTCCTGTGCAACCCATCAGGTGAAATCCAGGAATATTTATAAATGTCCTGGTGTTTATAGTATGTGTTAGTTATTCGCAAACCATTAAGTTCACTTACTGTAGGAGACATTCTCCATTGCCACTGGAACAACCAATGCCAAAGGGATCTAAAACTCCTGTCCAAAGATTAGAGTCAGTGCCAACTTTAGCATTGAGGTCACCTAGCACAAGAGAAATATCTCCTTTCTTCACAGAATTCAAAATATTCTGAAGCTGGCTGTAAAACGCATCCTTCTCATTCTCATCAGAGTCCTCTATGAGGGCATAACAACAGATAGCATTCAAGTCTCTTATTTTTGTTTTAAATTTTGCTGTAAGAAATCTTTCATTAATGCATTCATATCCTAGAAGAGCATCCCTGGTGTGTCTGCTGAGAAGCAAACCTACAACTTGGAGATGCTTTCCATCTTCCCTGCCTGAAAAGAGAAATTTAATATTTTTAAATATCTCACCTTTACCTGTCCATCTGGTCTCTTGCAAGCCTAGAATATCTAGGTTATAATGCTGGAATTCCTGCATGAGGACATCAAGAGAATAATCTGTATATAACATCCACGTGTTCCACATACCTGCAGCGAGAAAATTAGTAGGATTTTTAAAGAAATGGTTTAGGTTTATTCAGAGAGGTAGGGCCAACATTATCAAACAGTCCCTGATTGCAGGCATGGGACAACATCCTGTCCCTCCTCTGCTAAAGGCTGAAGTCACCGATGGTGGTTGGAACTTCAGGCACTACCTTTTCAAGAGCCACATGGCATGCCTGAGACACATTACTCTAGGATTGATGATGCACAACTAGCTAAGTGACAGTTCAGGTACCTGTGATGGCTCTAATCAGGATTATCCATTAGCTGATATAAGGTATTCGTGCCTCTGTTCACTTATGGCTGACAACCCACAAACAAACAGAAAACACAGTGGCAGATTCTTCCTCAACAAAGGTCCACCAGTGCAGCTAGTTCAGGATCCATAATCAAGTTCAAATCCAAAAACCAGTCTAGTGGTTATAAATGGTCAGCACCAGGACTGTGTGAAGTTGACCACTGCTCAGCTGGGTTGAAAAAACAAAAAAGTGGCCATAGATGACCAGATCAGTAGGCCACACTGAGCTGGCAGCCCTCCCCTTCTGTTCCCTTCCAAAAGAGACTTGAAAGTTACTAACGGCCTTGCACCACGAGAAGGTTGGGTCAGACATCAGGTGCTAGACCTGGCCGGTTCTGTGCATCATCACTGGGGATTGTACACAGCTCTCCTTCCAGTTTATGTCTAGCTACCATTTACAGACCATTTTTTAAGGGGGGAGGGCAATTTAATTATTTTCAAAAGATTAAAAACTAGGTAACCGATATTAAAAAAAATGGCAAGTAAATAAAAGCCAGAAGTATATTTTGCACCAATGCTTAGGATTTAGGAAATGCATCCTACACACTTCTTAATCAGTATCTTGCTGCTGCAACCTGCCTTTTCATGCGTTGGCTAGCAACATGATAACTGGAAAGAATCGATATATGAACCATTCTTCATTACTTTGCTTGTCATAATATACAAAAAAAAAAGACAATAGTACACAATACATTTACAAGCTTTTTAAGTGATTCCCGAGTAATGATTCGGAAGAATTACCAAAAAAAAATGTGATTACAAAAGAGGTGAAGACTCTAAAAGTTTGGAAACCTCTGCATCAGGTGATTCATGCAGCCCAAGGGAGTGGTCAAGAACAGAAAGTATAAAAACTTACTCTTCGCAGGCTTGTGAAACCGTTATTCTTTGCACATTTGCCTCCTGTCGCAATTGGAGGACTTGTTTTCTCATAGCTTGAATCTGCGACATATTTTAAATGTTTTCAATTTAATCAGACCACGATACAAATAATTTAACAACAAATTTCTATTCGATCAGCTAGTCTACTTTTTCGGTTATGGTTTATACTCTTAATATACAACTTGCCAGATCTATGATCTTTTACCACCATTTTGGTAGTAGAAACTACCAATTGCATGTAATTCTCATTGTATTGAACTTCTTTACTGACTGTATTGAACTTCTTTACTCATTGTATTGAACTTCTTTACTCATTGCATTGAACTTGTATATCGTCTTGCCGAATGGCAGAGGGACTCCAGTTGTTCCTCATTTAGGTACCTGGTAGATCCCTCACTCATTGCTCCTAACCTCGGTAATCTCAACAGATATGAGGAGACCTCCTACATCGTCTTCTAGTCACACATTCGGCATAGTCTACAGTCCTAACTGTGGCACATGCAGTACACCTGAGACTATATCTCACATTCTACATAACTGCTCCCGCTACAATGCTGAAAGAGAAGTTTTATTTCTGGAATTTCATGCTATCGGAACTATAGATTACTCGATTTCCTCCATTCTTCGAACTCACTAGAACAAGAAATTGCTGCGAATGCACGTGCGACTTCTCACTGATTTCTTTCAGAACATTGGTCTTTTCTGAAAAGTCTAATGTCTTTGATTTTGTCTATTTTTTTCCCTATCATGTTTTTCTACTACCTAAGTGATATAACAGAAATGTAGTATTTTCTGCTTCTGCTATCTCGCCCTTCTGTTTGACTGGTGTAGGAAGCCCTCTTGTTGGAGTCTAATTTCACCATGTTCTTCCAATGTTTTGAACCTTGATCGTAGATTGCGTTTTCATTGTACTGAACGTGTTTAAAATTACAAAATTGCGCTTAAGCTATCCTTTGCTGCAATGATTTGGATAAATCTAAAGCATATATCTTTGATTTCCTCTTTTAATTCTTGCAATAGAGAGGATTTGTCATAACAGCTCTTCCATGTTTCTGGCAAAAGCAAATTTTTGATTCATTAATAACAGATCCTCAAATCTAACAGCTTACAATGTTATAGCAAGTTGTTCCTCAAATAAAAGCTAGACAGAAAACGCAAGTCATAATAGCATACCTACAGTTTTGATTGCTCAGTCACCATATGGTTTGGTACAAGGTAATAAGATATGTTGCGTCCGTCAAGTATCCCAAGCAGCGCCATTTGTTTGGCCGAGGACCGTAAACAGCCAACTGACCAAATTTCTTTTTCCGAAATAATTATATAAAAAAATTATTCAAGATATTTCCCTGAAGAAAAGCACTAGACACGCGATTTGAAGTAATGAAAAAAAATTTAATTATCACAATAGAAAGAATATTGCACTCCAAAAGAACGTTCCGTCAATGCCTAAAAAATTGCATTAGTTTCAGTGAAGATATTGCAAAACGAGAATACGTCTAATAAACATTTAATTGCAAACACTTATTTCTAAATGTTAAATTTTGATTCCGCACATAAAACCAGCCAAAAGAAGTTGGTGCTATTTCATGCCAATTGGACTTTAGACATAAAGCAATTTGCACCCGAATAATTCTACTGCATGTTTTCTCAGAAGAAAAAAGAAAAAACAAGAGCCAATTGAGTTATTGCGGCTTTAGTTAGTATCACGTAAAAGTAGTATTAAAAGAACTTATAAAGATTTCAACACCTATGTAAGCAGTTTTCGTATACTGATTGCTATACAAAAGAAATATATTTTAAAAACGCATTTTTCCCCCCATGGGGAAAAAAAGTCAGAAAATCAACTCCTACGTTTCGAAATTATAATTATAGGAATAATTTCCGGATTTTTGAATAAAGTACGTACCAAGAACCACCCCCACCCCCTCCCGCACTATTCCCGAGAATTATATTAATGGGAAAAGAATTCAGTTGCGCATTAACAAATGAAATTTTTTGAGAGTAAATTTTTTAAGCAGTTTTTTATTTTACTGTACTGTTCTACCAATATATTAGAAAATTTCCACTTTATGTTAATAGGGATCTATAACATAAACTCCCTTTATATTCATAGGGATTTACAGCGTGAAATGTGAGTTCAATGGAAAAAATGTGATTTAAAATAAATGGAAGACCATAATCAAATCCATTGAATTTACTATTTTCAACAATGATCGCTCAGTATTTAAAGAGCTATGAAGCCAGAATATTTCAAAATAAGTTACCATGTTTTATTAATAAAAATTCATAATTGCAAATTCAAACTACTATAATGTATATTTATTTTATTAAATGATTTGAAATAATACTTATAATTTAAGTTTTAATTAAATTCCGAGGTAAATTCCTGGCTCATTACTATTGTGAAATATTCTTCCGTCCGTAACTTTTTAAATACTGTTCGAATATGGTTGAATATCGAAATTCCAATAATTTGAATATACAATTTGAAATTTAGCTTCAATCATATTTTTCCATTAACTGCATCTTTTAGGAATTACAGCAGTGGAGTAGCTAGGTTGTATCATCATGGGATTCGATCACATAAAATGGGGCACCCCAAGTCATCAGGGGAGTGAGCACTAAAAAAGCAACACCCCACTAACAAGTCTTCAGAGGATTATGTTTAATCTGGACAATATAAACGATAGACATATAACACTCTCATAAAAAGAAAAGGAACTTAAATTGTTTTCCCAAATATATATATATTCAACTGAATTCTGAACCCAAACTCCTGGTGAGGGGCATAAAACATAATAATAGATCTGCTAGGCCTTGGAAAAGAGACGCAATACACCAGCACTCAAAGCTCACCACCCTTTGACTTCCTTTCTCAGTGTGTCTCAACGTGACCACTGATGTTTCAATTGCGTATTGAACAGACTGACACCATGAAGACCTCTTGCCACGCCACTGACCTATAGAGTGTCGAAGTAAGAATCGTAAAGACATGGAAATTTTATAATATTTTGGCAGGGCAGTGCACAAGCAATTACATTTTATAAGTAGGAAATAACGAATATTCCACCTGCAATGAATTTTTTTTTTCTTCTGCTGTTCATAACCCCTCCCCCCAAAGGGTTAAGGAGGAGGGAAAAGTCGCTGAAGACTGTAAAATAATTAAATTATACTATCTGTGTATTTCGCAGATTAATTAGATCGCTTTATATGAAAAAAAAATAATTTTGAATCGTTAATAACAATTTATTTCACAAAATGATGAACAGTAAACCAGACCCTTCAGTAAACGACGTATATTTTTATAGGGACAGAGAACGGTGCTTGACAGAGATTTCTATTACGTAAGATCCAATAAACCGTAACTGCAGACTGAAACTGTTTTTAGCTGTTTGCAAACATACTTTTGTCATAAGCGAATAGTGGGTGATATATTGGATTGGTGATACTTATTTCACCATATTTGTTAAACCTCTTTGCGTTTGTCTTAGGAGATGTTAAAGGCATTCAGATAATGCTATATTTAGTAGGATCTACACTGAAAATATATGCCAAATAAAAGTGTGAAGTTGGAGGATCTGTTTACTACCGGTAAACTTCTCGAAGCTTTATCAAAATAAAAGATATATTATGTACGAATGTTTGGGAAACTTAAATTAAAATTTGTTAATTACATTGGTTTGCAAAGTGATAGTGTTGTGGTGTTCCAACTGCTATTGATAGATATTGAATCGTAAATAAAAATAGATATATCTTGCCACTAATTTTGATAAAATTTCTTATTATTTTGATGTGATTGGGCAACTAATAACACATAATTATAATATCGATACACCTTATCTATACTGGTTTCAACAGAAATCTATGTAATCACTTTGTTTTACATTGATATCAAATTTAGATTTGTGTTTCCAATAGGCTTGGAAAAACTTCCGTCCGTCGGGTGGGACGTTAAGTCGTTGCCCCGTGTGTATAAGAACCATACCCTGTGCACGTTAAAGAACACGCTGGATGGTCTTGACCGGAGGCTACCATCTGTTTCCCAACAGCTGTTCCATGGGTCCCCTTCCCCAATCTTCTCTGAGCCTTTTGGGGTCCATGTGACCTGGCCATTTAACTCATGGTGTGAAAAACCTAGATTTGTGTTGAGCCACATGGGATACCTGACATGTTGTCATGGGTTCGTATCCCACCCAATTCAAGACAATTTTTCTTCTGAATTTGATATCTATGTGAAACTAAGAGTGAATACATACATTTCTATAATATTCATAATATGAACTATTAAGAAATTAAAAATTATTTTATTGATATTTTTTTTTGCAATTTTGAATAATTTTTTGAATAAAATTAATATATTCATATCATTTGTTTTATTTTAGAGCTTTTTAGGATATTTACCACTTTTTGAGGATTACTTTGCTAGACATAACATAAAATTAATTGTTTCATGACAAAAAAATTATGAAATATGTATAGTACTAATGACAAAAATTGCCAGAAAATATATTTTTTAATAAGTGTCCTATATTTTCCTTGGAAGATAATGGTCACCATACATATATATATGTTACATTCAGGAGTTCTGTATAAATGAGTTATGTGCATAAGAGTAGAATGATATTTAGGTCTACTGATAAAAATCTTTCAGTGAAGACCTTTTCTCTTAAACTCTTATTCCACTTGTAAATTAACTGGCTGTAATATTATCATTAATTCATCAATACTACATTATGTGACACTTTAAAGACACTACAATATAATTATTATTGCAAGTTTCAGTAACGTTAAACCTATTTAGGGATTACTACTCAAAATTCCTTTATGTTTAGAATTGATCAAATGCCCATAAAATGTCAATATTTTTATTATCTAGAGGAGGACCATTTCAAATTTTGCCTGAAAGTTATGTAAAAGATATGTATGTTTTAAATTTTTTTAGATCTTTAGGGCCAGAAGTTTTCTCAATTTAAAATCTTCAAAACCATAACACAATTTATGAAATTTTTTATTGAATTTAAGCCATAAAACTATACCAGAACACCAAACTGTGTTCTAGATGTAATTTTTGATTTAAATTCAATAAAAAGAGTTCCATACACCAAATAAGTAAATTTGGTGTTCTTATTTATCATAAAAAGAAAAGAAAAAAAAATAAGAAAAATGAAAAACTTCAAAATTCTGAAGCAGTTTATATATTTTCTTCTAACTTATATTGGCTATAACTTCTTTCAGAAATTATTTTAATTCCTTAACATTTTTAACAACTATGTGTCTTTTATATACTACTAACATTTATACCCCATTTCATTGAAATCTGTGATGGGTTGTGAATTTTTGAAAAAATTTTGTTCCATTTGACATGGAATGATTCATACAGAATAAGCAATGGTCAATGTATTGTTCATGGTCCTCAGCCAAAGCATGGCTGTGGCCAAAGATTGCTTATGATAACGGGAGTACATTTATCCTCTCTTTGATATGTAAATAATAATAAGTATTTTATGGCTGAGGTTTTAAAACATTTCTTTAAAGAAATTATTTTTGCATATCAGCTTTAAATGTTTTTGCTTTTCAGTTCTAAATAATGCTGAGTGACTGTCTTCCAACAACTAATAAGAAAAGCAAAAAGCCAATTATACTTCTAAAGCAAAAATTAAACCAGATATTAATAGCGAATGGTATAGAAGAACCTCTACCAGCAGATGTTCCTTCAAAATGGGAAAAACATGGTGATTTAGTTTTATTGCCATCTACTTCATTCTCTCATAAAATTTGGCAAAATATTGGTAAGTATGTTCCTGATGATTCATATTTTTGTCTGGCCTCAGGGCCGACTTACACATAAGCTAACTAAGCTACAGCTTAGGGTCTCACAACTAAGAGGGGCCTCAAAATAATGAGTTTGAAGTTTGCTATATCACAAACTTTTTCTAAAATTAATCTATTGTTGATATATTGTCCAGCATTATATATCAATTCTAGTATAATATTTTCACCACATTAAATTCATGTTTATTTTTTAAATGTTTCCTTCAATCAGTATATTACCAAAGCTTAGGGCCTCAAATTGTCATAGCTTAGGGCCTCAAGAAATCAAAATCTGACCTTGTTTGGCCTATTTTTATATAAAAAAAATAAATACCTCCTCAAGCAGCTGCTTGCCACAGAGGTCTGACAGGAGCCTATCAGTTTATATGCCATAATAGAAGGTCTGAGAGGATGGCAGGACCTCAGCAGAAAAACAACACAGACATCCATGCCTTACCCAGGGCTCGAACCCAGCTCCCTTAGATTGCCCAAATTAAAGCTTGGTTTATTTAAGGTAAATAAATAATAAATACCCCCTCAAGCAGCTGCTTGCCACAGAGGTCTGACAGGAACCTGTCAGTTTATATGCCACAGTAGGAGATCTGAGAGGATGGCAGGACCTCAGCAGAAAAACGACACACACATCCATGCCTAATACCAGGGCTCGAACCCAGGTCCCTTAGATCAGTAGCCAAGCGTGCTAACCACTCGGCCACGGGACGGCTATTTAAGGTAATAATGTTAAAAAATATATAAATTAAAAAATTTTAAAAATCTCTCTTTTCCTATGTTTGCCTTAAAAGGTAGAAAATAAAACTAAAGCATATTGATGGTACAATCAGTTATTGAATTCATATTCACTTCAAAGGAAGATAGGGCACCAGCAATCTTATTTAGTAGGTAAATTGGCACCCTTTCTTCCTTTGAAGTGAAAATGAATTTAGTGACTGATTGCACCATCCATATGCTTTAGTTTTATTTTCTACTTTTAGGGTGCATATGAGAAGATAGGTATTTTGAAAAATTTTTATTTTTTTTTCTTTGTTACTAAAGCACCTATTTTCAGAAACTTTCATTTGCTATATAACTCATAAATGTTGACCACATTTTTCCTCCCCTTGTTTGTGTTTAATATCATTTAATAAGTTGAGTGTAAGATAGTCCATGACTTGAAGACATCACAAGCTTTAATTTGAGATATAACTCATTAAGGTCCACCAGCCCTGAAATAATCCACTCCCTTTTTTGGGGGAGAGAATAGGAGGCAAAATTTGAAACAGTCTGTGATGGTCCTTATGTGAGCTTTCATTTGATTTTCATTTTCTTTCAGTTTTCTTTAACACCTAACTCATAATTGTAGGTCCTCACATTCGAAAGATAAGAGCATAACAATTATTTTCAGATTTCCCTTTTTTGGGGGAGGGGGGGGAGAGAAACAGGGGTGGTGGTATTTTTCTAACCTGTAACATTTCCCATGCTACATGCCTTCATTTGACTTATAGATTAGATATAGCGGAACAATCATTTTCATATTTTCACTTTTTTAGGGGGGAAGAAAACACAGAGGTCAATTTTGTATGGTCTGTGACTTCCCTGCATCACAAACTTTCATTTAACGTATAGCTTGTTACTTTTGACACATTCTGAAGATATAGAGGAACATTTGTTCTCATATTTCCCCTTTTTCAGGGGGAAGAAAGCATGGGGAGGTAAATTTTTTATAGCTACAGCACTCCTAGTCAGATCCTCAAACTGACAAATGAGCAGCAAAAATCAGTAGGAGGATAGGTAAAAATATGCCTCACTGGTCAAATCCAACGTACTAACCTATTGAGCATCTTTGGTACATGAATTGAATCTTTAAATTATGTTGCCATTTAGAGATAGTTACTACTTAATATTTTCAGAAATGTGGTAGAACTCAATTTTTTCACATTTGCTTATAATTTTTTTTTTCAGTTTTATGTAAAATTTCTAAATTCTTTTTTTTTTATGGCAATGTATGTAACTGAGGCTGCATGTGTTGATGGCATTGATCCATAAATATTTCTTATATACACTGGTTTCCATAAATTAAGGAAAATCCCTATGTTAAGTCAATGGGAAGCTAACATCAAAGCTCTATATCTTCTAAAATAAGTTTTTTTGTTTTAAAAAATGTGATTGTAGATAAAGATCTCAACCAAATACATCAATATCTCGATTTTCAACAATATTCATTCAGTATTTAATGAGTTATGGAAGTTTGAATATTTAACAGCTATGCGTCTTAAGAAACTTATACAAAAGTGAAGAATAGTGAAAGAATTCTTTACACAAAGTTCTAAAATACAAACTTATTTTATTAAACACTTTGATATAATACTTATTACTAAGTTTTATTTAACTTCTGAAATAATTTTTGTGGCTGGCATTGTTATTGCTAAATATTCAAATTTCCATAATTCATTAAATACTGAACAAATACTGTTGAAAATCAAGATATGATTTATTTGATTGAGATCTTTACCTACAATCACATTTTTCAAAACTAAAAAACTTATTTTATAAGTTATAGAGCTTTGACTTTGAACCTACCCATTGACTTAACATAGGGATTTTTCTTAATTTATGGAAACCAGTGTATATATATATATATCAGCCCTTTAGGTATACCGAATGCCAAAATAAAGCAAACTCATTTTGATTTTAAGCAACTGTAATACAGTACTATCTTGCTCATTGGTTTATATATTTGTAATATGCTTTATGTATGTGAAAAGAATCAGGTGGGGGGGGGGGGGGTTCTATCTCCTGACATGACATTCTTCTGCACTCTGAGTTCTAATGTGCACAAAAGTTATCTAAAAGTTACCCCCTCAAGCAGCTGCTTGCCACAGAGGTCTGACAGGAGCCTGTCAGTTTATATGCCATAGTAGAAGGTCTGAGAGGATGGCAGGACCTCAGCAGAAAAAACGACCCATACATCCATGCCTTACCTGGGGCTCGAACCCAGGTCCCTTAGATCAGTAGCCAAGTGTGCTAACCACTCAGCCATGGGATGACTACCTAAAAGTTAAAACAGCCCAAATCATATATTTGTGGCCAAATCACAGTGCTAATAAAAATATTTTTAACAGTCTCTACATTGATTTTAATATTATAGGCACCTGTGGAAAAAAAAATCGGAGACTCTGTATATTAGATAGCCTTGTATAATATGAACACCTCATGGAGCTGTTAGGTACCAAAAAAGCAAATCCTTTTTATATTAACCCAGCTTGTGTATAAAATAACTTCTTATGAAGCTAATGGTACAGTGAACTATTGGTTATACATTTTTCAAGAGATCAGAATAAAAAAAGTGGTCGGTGTATTGGTTATGGTCCTCAGCTAACAGATGGCAGTGCTCAAATGGCATATGATGTAGGAGTGTAAAGTATAATAGTGATGTGTGGGTTTTCCTTAACGAGTTTACAAACAGCAGCGATGCTTCATTCATGGTCTCCTTTGGTGTTCCTGCATGAGGGAGGTCTTCAAAGCTCTGCCATCCTTCTCTCAATCTGCACATCCATCCTGTAACAGTACCATATGAACAGGCATGATTCCATGTGCTTGTGATAAATCAGCATGAATTTTTTATTTTTTTTGCATCATCCCCAAGCTACATCCTTGAGAAAATACAAAATCTTTCCGCCTTTAGTAGGCTCCATGGCAACAATGCACAGATTTCACAGACTGAACTTTATTCAACGCCAGTGAAGAGTAAAATGATGATACATCCTTTGTTTTTAACATGTAATGACAAGTTTAAACAAGCTTTCAAACAAGTTGTAGCTTATTAACTTTGGAGGAATGAGTGCAAATCTACAGACAGGTGTCAAGAACTTTTTGAATGCTCTCCATATAAACATACTGATTTCAATAAGACTTATTCATGTGATACAGTTTAAAAAATAATCAAACTGTGCAATTACGGCTTAATTTCAGAAAACCTGACAGATAAAAACAGTTAAATTGTATATTAATCAAATGGAAATTTCTTTCTGAATATTATAATATTTACCTGAATTATGATTTTTATTTCCTTTAATGATTCTTTTCAGTGTTTATATTTTGAAACACTAGCCAGCATTATACAAGGTGACTTGGACTGCTCACATTAATGGTATTTTCTGTTCTGTTTATGAAATGGAGGAACACTTTTATGGCTACTTTTTTAATAAATGTTATAAATTATTTCTTTGGGTGTTGAAATTTGGGGATCTTGGCTAAGTGCTAAAAAGTTGGGGGAAAAAAAGCAAAATAAAAAGAAAAAATCACCTGGATCATCAGAGTGGTGCAAACAAGATATTTAGACTGAGGAGAAGGTGGGGAGTTAAATCTTTTAAAACCATTCAATATAAACTTAGTAACTGGTAATTTTTTTTTAAAAATTGCTGGGGGGTGGGTGTAAAAATACTTTAAGAAATTGCCCTCCCACATAAGGACTGATTTCCATGTCAAGGAAATCCTTTCTACTTCCTTATCCAAGACTATGAATTTTCAGAAAATGATACAAGATCAAAGTTTTTTGCTTTAATAAAAGAAAAGTATTGAAGTGATAAAAGAAAAATTAGCATATAACCTAATGTGATGCTAAATAAAATATCTGCAATAACTTGTAAGTTGGTCATCTGATGTAGCATAACTCCAAAAGGTCAATAATAATCTATTGATAGATCAACTGACTAAAATATCGATAATTTACGGAAATAAATCTACAGAAATTAAAATTAAGGTTTAATTATATAAAAAGAAAATACAATAGTAACTTTGTGAAGGGAAATGATATCCATTGTGTGGGGAGGAAGTATTTGGACTTAAATCAACCATGTAAACAACTACCATGCAGCATTTAGCAGATGGCTATTGCCAGTGTTGCACATGTGAGCAAGCAATTTTTAACGCCTGCAGCTTCCTCTGCCATGGCACCATGCACTGCAGCGGGTCTTGAAGAAGCTATGGCTATAAACCCTTTTTTTTTTTAGTTATAGTTTTGAAAAGCAGTAAAGAAGCATAGGCAGCTGGGATAAATGATAAAAAATAATTCTAGGTATTTTGAAATAGGTTTAAGGCAGAAAAGAATGTAAAATGGGGAGAGGGGGACTTAGGTACATACTTGGTAATTCCAAAATCTTCCGTTTTCAAAAATAGCAATTTTTTTTTGTTAATTTTTGGGAGATTTTTGAAACTCTAAAGGAAATTTTGTTGATAATAGTTCAAATCAAATGTGAACTTAAATCTTGTGATTGCTTTAACATAGAGTAACAAACAAATCGCAATACCATATAGTGCTTCTAAGAAATGACAATCAGATTGCTTTAACAAATTGTTTATATTGTAGTTTAATAAAATATACATCAAATGAAAAAGTAAATATTAATTTTTAAGCTTGAATTGCATATTTTTATATGTAAGTAAATTTTCAAATGGCTTTTTTTATTGAAATTGTACTAAAAACGAACATAGACATCTTGCCTCTCATTTCAGATTCTGTCAATGTCTATATTAATCTTTGACCCAGGAAAGGTTAAGTAATGGACAGAGCTGGGAAATCCACTCCCAACAGCAAGAGAATTTTCGAACTTGTTTCTTTCAAATTTTGGAAAAATTAAAACAGTTGTTTTGGGTTGGGTTGTTTTACATCTGAGTGGCACTTTTTTGCACACCATGGGCTAAATGGCCAGGTCACATGGACCCCTAAGGCTCAGAGAAGGTTGGGGGAGGGGACCCACTGGAACAGCTGTTGGGAGACAGATGGTAGCCTCCCGTCAAGGCCATCCAGCGTGTTCTTTAACGTGCACAGGGTATGGCTCTCCCGCACACAGGGCCATGGCTTAACATCCCATCCGACGGACGGCGGCCTTTCCAAGCCCATCGGTGTCCCCTACTGACCGTGGGCAGGGCAGGGAATTTTGCAGAGATAAATCTCAACGCTGACCCAGCTGGGACTCGAACCTGGGAACTACAGATTACGAGCCTGGCGCGCTACCGACTGAGCCATCCCCGCCCCTGATTAAAACAGTAAAATATTTCCAGGGAGAAGAACATCAATTTTTCACTGTGAATGCAGTTTCATTAATTTTCTGCCATGCTCTTTTTTTATACATATAAAAGCATGAAAAATTTTTTGCTTTCTCTCTCCCATGTTGGTACATACTTGTCTAGCTTAAGATGAAAACTGTTGGTCAGATTTTTCCAAATTTCCCCACTGCTGATAGTGGATGATTTGGTTCCTTGATGGTATTTGTAATCCCTAGGATGCCAACTGCTATTATACATATAGTAATGATGATATGTTTCTTTATATTGTAAATATTTAAGGTTGAGTAAAATTACTAAGTGGCATGTTGATGATGAAATTGTTGATGAATTTTTTACTTGGAAGTGCTTTTAAATATAACTGTGAAGTAAATAGTTTATTATTTATGTAACTTGCACTATGTTGTTCCATATTTTTAATTTTGATTCAAATGAGATAGACCAATCACCTCTTGTGAATATAGAATACTCATTTTTAAGAGAATAAAGTTTGTCATTTCCCAACTTTAGTCCATCTAATGGTAAAAATTCAAACTAATTGAGGATAATAATATTTGAAAAATAATATTGTTTCAGCACCTATCTAACCAAAAAAGATTTTTCATTTATCTTTTGAAACTAAAAAGTTTTATTTTCATTCCCCTCCTGGGGAAGAATGCAAATCATTGCTGTCAATGTAAACTTATGTAACTGTCATGTAACATCATGCTGTACCATCTAAATGTTACATTTCCATCATAAATAGGCATTATGATATTAGCTTCATGTTTTGCCATTTTCAAAATTTGTTACACGTTTGAAGGTGAAATTTCAAACTGTTGAAAGAGTTAGAAAACATGAATATAAATATTTCATTAGTACTTATTCAACTCCCAAAATTTTAATTTATCATTTAAAATGAAACATTGAATGTATGCAGATGAACAAGCCAAGAAAGTATAAACAATAGCTCATTTTTTTTAAACAAGTTTACAAAAATGATAGTTAAGAAACAATATTTTTAGCAGATCAAAAACTTTCAAAGTTTTAGTACTTTAGACACTTAATTTTTCAAACTTAATATTGATGTTAAGTTTTTGAAAAAGAGATACTTGAATTAAATAGAAAAAAAGTGAAGAATAAAATTATACAAATAAAACTGTTTGGATTTAAGCAAAATTCAAAGTTAACAGAATACAAATTATAAACAACCCATATTAAATTGTATTTTGAGACAATATTTTATTTATTATTTATATTACAGAATAGTAGGTACATTATAAAATTAAACTAAAATAAATAAGAAAATGTACCATAGTATATTTTTCACAAATATAATTAACTTTTGTTTGGAAAAATATTATTCATTTTTATTAAATATTATTTCTTTTTGTGTGTAATATAAGGATCTCAAGTTTGGGATGCTGTAGCAGAAGTTTTAAAGTGCCAAAGAGTTGGAAGAAAATATAGTATAATAAATGATGATTATCGAACACCACATGTTGAGCTACTCAGAGGCAAAAGTGGTTGGGTAACTCATATTGATAATGGAATTAAGTAAGTTCATATACTAACAATTAAACAAGGAACATTTTGTAAATTCTTGAAGTGACTACAATGCCAATCATGGAAACATGCCATCAACCCTTAAGTTTCTGGGATAACCAGTCCTTGCTTTTAGTGAATTATGAGTTATAAGATATATTTAGAAACACAGTGCTATTATTAAAATTAAAATTTAATTTCACAAATTCATTGTTAAAATCTGGAGTATTGCAACAAGTTGTCTTTTATTGTCAAATGGCAAAAGAACTGAACCTTCCTTATATAAACAGATATTTTAAGTGTACACTTACTGCTAATCACATACAAGTAGGTTCTCATCATAGTTCAAGTTCTTGTTTGTACAATAACTGGTGTGCTCCGTCTTTGAGTTGCCGCTTGGCATTCGGTCTTTCGCTGTTATTAGCTGCTGAATTGAATTGCCATGGTTGTTTTGTGGAGTTTTTACTCTTTCGACATTCTTTTGGAGATACCATGTCCTTGTTACTCTGAGTCATTAGGCTTGCTTGGTGATTTCTGCTGATTTTCTTTCACACTTTCTTGTACTAGCAGATCGCACTTTGGATGTTATTTTTGCCATCTGAGAACACTCATTTGAAAACTCTTCCCTCCAACTTATATTTTTTTACAAACACACAAAATTAAGAAAAAATAAATAAAAAGGAACTATGTGACTGGACACATTTTGCCCATCATACTAATGGTGTCTTCAGCTGTGCAGAGCTATCTTCAGTGGCAACAGAGATACCACCAAAGACGCTGTTGGTATGACCGGCAAAACACATCTGGTCAAATAATTCCTCTAAAAATTATTTCTCCTCAATTTTGTATGTTTGTAAAAGATTATAAGTTTGAGGGAAGGCTTTTTAAAATAGTGTTCTCAGATGGCGAAAATAACATCTAAAGTGCAACCTGCTAGTACAAGAAAGTGTGAAAGAAAATCAGCAGAATCAAACAGCCTAATAACGACTCAGAGTAACAACAAGGAACAAACAAGGACTGATATCTCTGAAAGAATGAAAATTCTGAAAACAACAACAGTAATTCAGCATCTAGTAATAGTGAAAGACTGGATGCTAAGCAGCAACTCTAAGACAGATCACCATCTATTGTACAAACAAGAACTTGAACTATGGTGAGATTCTACTTGTAAGTGATTAGCAGTAAGCATACACTTAAAACATCTGTTTATTTAAGGAAGGCTTGGTTCCTTTGTTGGTTGGCAAAAAAGATAACTTGGTGCTATTTTCTCATTATAAAATATCATAGTCTTAGAAAAATACACAAGATTTTAACAGTGAATTTGTGAAATTAAATTTTAATTTTTTATCAGTTATGATCAAAGTAGCAAAGTAGTTAACCTTCTTGTCAGTAGATGGTAGCACATGGAAGAATGTAGTTCATATGGTATTTAATTATTTTGATAACAGCTGGTGTAATTTGTTTTACATTTACAAGTGAACAAGCTGAAAATTAATATTCAGCTTATTTGTAGCACATAGCCCACTAAGAAGGAGAATTGGTCAGTACTTTTATTTGTTTCCAGTGATTTAATGTATGAATTTTTATGAAATCTTTTCTTGCTTGATTATTGCTGCTTAATCATATAATATTTAAAAAAAAAATGCTGAAAAGTGCTAATATTTGGGAAGTATATATTTATCTGAGATTTTTTAATAGAATACTAAAATAATACTATAATTTTTATAATTTTTTTAAATGCTCATAGGCTTCTGATAATTAAATATTTTAAAATAGATAGAATGTGCAATATTCTGTGATGTCAATACAATTGTTCTTCTCCATCAAGTAATTAAATCAACTAAATTAACATGACAAAGCATTTTGGAATATTGTTTTTACATATTAAAATATTACTGTTTTCACCAGAGTAAGGCTAATTTTCATAATGAATTTATTAGCAGCCATGAAAAGGTTTTAAGTTACAGCTGATGAAAACAGGGAGCTACTTTTTTTGGATGATAATAGTTCCACATATATTGTTATTATAAAGTAAATCGTGAAATATAAAGTAAATAGGAAAAATCAATATAATTTTCACTCTAATACTTTAGGTTCAGTGAAAAAAAATGCTGCCCTCCCCCCTTTGAATGCACATAATTTGAAATTTTTTTAATATAAAATAAAAATAGTAATTTTTAAAATAGAATTAAAAATAGTAATTACTAAATTAAGTGTTTTTAAATACTGGCAGATATACCCAGCATTGCTCAGGTCTGGAATTCTCAAAAGTATATATTAGATGGCACTACCGACATTGCAAGTTTTCATCACTGGGAGGGGTGGCTCAGTTTGTAGTGCACCAGGCTCGTAATCTGCAGTTTCCACGTTCGAGTCCTAGCTGAGCCAATGTTGAGATTTATCTCTGCAAAACTTCTTGCCCTACCCACAGTCAGTAGGGGACCAATGGACTTGGAAATGCTGACATCCGTTGGATGGTATGTTAAGCAATGGCCCCGTGTGCGAGAGAGCCATACTCTGTGCACATTAAAGAATATGGTTGGAGTATGAGCCCATCTTACACTGAAATTGTTGAGCTGAATTCAAACCATTTTGATAATTATTTAGTCCAGTTAGAGAAAAACATCCTCTGACACATTGCGAAACATACACTGAAGAGCCAAAACATTATGACCACCTGCCTAATATGATGTTGGTCCTCCACATGCTGCCAAAACAACTCTTACCTGGTGAGGCATGGATGCTACAGATTTCTGAAGGTGTCTTGTGGTATCTAGCATCAACATGTTACCAGCAGATCCTTTAACTATTGTAAGTTACATGGTTGAGCTGCTGCAGATCAGAAATGCTGTTTCAACACAAACCACAGATGCTCAGTTGGATTGATCTCTGGGAAATTTGGAGGCCAGGGCAATGCCTGGAAGTCTTGCTCATATTTCTGCAAACCATTCTCAAACAATCCAGGCAGTGTGGCATGGTGCATTATCCTGCTGAAAGAAGGCACTACTAGAAGGGAATACCGTTGCCATGAAAGGTTGTACCTGGTCTGCAATTATGTTTAGGTAGGTGGTAGATGTCATAATTTCCTGCACATGAATGACTGGAATTTCCCAGCAGAACATTGCCCAAAGTATTACACTTCCTCCACCTTCTTATTTTCATCCCATGATGCATCCTGGTGCCAACACTTCCCCAGGTAAATGACGCAAGCATACCCAGCCGTCCACATGGTGCAACAAGAAATAAGTTTCTTTGGACTAGACAACCTTCTTCCAATTATTCAAGGTCCAGTTTTAATGCTCACTTGCCCATTGTATGTTCTTTTGACAGTTAACTGAGGTTAACATGGGCACTCAGGGCAGCCTGTGGCTATGCAGCCCCATTTTCAGCAGGGTTCGATGTACTGTGTGTTGTGACACATTACTCCTGTCACCAGCATTCAAATTATGGGCAAGTTGCACCACAGTATCCCTTCTGTTGGCTTGTACCATATGGGATAGCCTTCACTCACCTCTAGCATCGATAAACCATGGTCAGCCTACACCTTTCTGGCAGTTTGAGGTTTTCCTCTGCTTGGACCACTTTTTGAATGCACTAACCATCGCTGATCATGAACACCCAACAACCCTTGCCATCTCGGAAATGCTCTGACCCAGTCATCTGGCCATTACAATTTGGCCTTTGTCAAATTCATTTAAGTCCACTGCTTTTCCCATCTGAAGAACAGAATAACACTGATTAACAGAGCTCAGTATCAGGTGTTATTTATACCGTTTCATAAATTTTACACGCGCCATCGTTTACCTGCAGTTGCTTCGATTTGCATAAAGATGCACTGGTCATAATGTTTTGGCTCTTCGGTGTATATAAAGAGATGCATTCTGCTTAATTTTAATTCTTCATAATGTTGTCTGTTATAAACTTTAATTATAATCATTTGATAACAAGTTAAATGCTATTAGGTACAAAAAATATTAGAAATAATTCTTAGAAACAAAGGTGTTGAGTAGCATCATTATAGATGTAAATAGAGATTTATTAATAAAAGCAATAAGACCTAAAAATAATCAAAAGAAATTGTTTGTCATTTTTATTTTTTCACAGTTACAAGAAAAACTGTGATTAAGCCTGAACCTGAAGTCATCTGTGTTATGTCAAAGCACCTACCAGCTCCCAAATTAATTTCTAACATTTATAAATATTCCATAGCATTTAAAACTGAACTGACATTGAATTCAAAACCATTCTGGATCATGTTTGCATTGTTGCTGCAGAAATGTTTTACTTCAAGGACTTTTTTTGCAAATTAATAAAGATTAAAAACTCAAATTAGATGTATGATTTTGAGCTTTGAATACTAATAAAATACCAAGGCTTGATTTAGATAAAGTTAAGATTTTTAAAAATATTCTTTTTTTATTGCATATTATCTAAGTAACAAAAATAATTTTGCTAATAGCAAAATAAGTTTTATCAGTTTAAAATTAGAACAGAAATTTTACAGGTGGGAATGTACTACATCAGTAACTAAATTGACAAGGAGAGCATGCAGAAACTATTCAGAATCATGTAGCAAGATATTAATGCTCACTTCTATTTGCAATGGCTCCATCTGCAAGAGAGCCATAAAGAATATTCCAGATGGCCTTGACGGGAGGCTATCATCTGTCTCCCAACAGCTGTCAAGTGGTTTCCCACCCCTAACCTTTCACATGCTAATAGAGCATTTGGTGTATGCCCAATGCATAGTGGGTCAGCGTTGAGATTTATCTCCGCAAAATTTCCCCGCCCTGCCCACGGTCAGTAGGGGACACCGATGGGCTTGGAAAGGCCGCCGTCCGTCGGATGGGACGTTAAGCCGTGGCCCCGTGTGTGGGAGAGCCATACCCTGTGCACGCTAAAGAACACGCTGGATGGCCTTGACGGGAGGCTACCATCTGTCTCCCAACAGCTGTTCCAGTGGGTCCCCTCCCCCAACCTTCTCTGAGCCTTCGGGGTCCTTGTTGGCCTGGCCATTTAGCCCATGGTGTGCAAAAAAGTGCCGCTCAGAGGTAAAACAATCCAATCCAATCCCAATGCATAGTTTACATTGATACTATTATGTGGCATGTACATAACATCTATGTGAGACCACAACACTCATTCATATGATTATGCCATGTATTAATGTTTGATTGTAAAGTATTACTTTATATGGCCTTGTATTGGATATGGGATTCAAGATTGTATATAACTAAATTTTTTTCATGGTGGCAGATAGGTGACATTTTTTTAAGTGCATCTAATCAAATACACTGGTTTCCATAAATTAAGGAAAATTCAGAAAAAAATATGATCAAGAAAAAACTATATGAATGATTTTAATGAAATTTGATGAAAACATGAATTACATTGTTAGTTTCAGAATGTCATAAAATATTTTAGACTAGAAACATTTTTCATCAAAAAACACTTACAGGAACTTGACCAAAAATGAGGTGTCAGAAGGCATTGGACAAAGTTCTTTGATATGGAGTGTGGTCACCCTTACAGCAATGCAGGCATGGCAGTGAATCAGCTCAACAGGGAGTAATGACAAGTGTTCCTTTAAAGAAGTAATAAGCTCCCCCTTTGTTTCAGATGGCGGGTTGAGGGCAGCAATACATCTCCCCAGAGCATCGGGGGGGGGGGGGGGGGGGGGGGGGGAGTGTCAGTCAGTAGCGTGCCAGACTTGTAATCTGTAGTTCCAAGGTTCAAGTCCCAGCTGGGTCAGCATTAAGATTTATCTCTGCAAAATTCCCTGCCCTGCCCATGGTCAGTAGGGGACACCGATGGGCTTGGAAAGGCTGCTGTCCATCGGATGGGACGTTAAGCCATGACCCCGTGTGCGGGAGAGCCATACCCTGTGCTTGTTAAAGAATACACTGGATGGCCTTGACGGAGGGCTACCATCTGTCTCCCAACAGCTGTTCCAGTGGGTCCCCTCCCCCACCCTTCTCTGAGCCTTCAGGGTCCATGTGACCTGGCCACTTAGCCCATGGTGTGCAAAAAAGTGCCGCTCAGTTATAAAACAGCCCAATCCAACCCCAGAGCATCCCACACATGCTCAATCAGATTTAAGTTGGAAGATCGAGCTGGCCACTCCATGCACATAATGGTCTCCTCTTGAAGATATTGTTCTACTAGTTGAACTCTGTGTGGACGAGCATTATCTTCTTGTAATATAAATGTTTCACTTGTTGCACCAGCGTAAGGACATACATAAGGGTCCTGGATGTCCTCTATACCTTTGAGCATTGAAGTTCCCAATCATAAGAATATTCTGGATGGATTCTTCTGTGCATCCATCTAAGGAAATGCCACCCCAAACACACACGCTACCTCTGCTGTAACCGTCTATTTGATGGATGTTACTGGGATGATAGCAGGTACCTTGTTCTCTCCATATCGAACAATGTCCAGAATCACTCTATAAGCAATATCTGGATTCATCTGTGAAGAGTATGGACCTCCATTGCTCTTCTGTCCAGTTAACATGTGTACATGCCCAATTCAACCGCTCTCTCCTGTGACGTGAGGGGTATACAAATTACTGGCTTCTAGTGTACAGACTTTGCTCATGAAGCCTTCTATGCATAGTAGAAGGTGATATAACCCTCCCAGTGACTGCTGCAAGAGAGGATCATAGTGGGAGGGAGTAGACATCCTGTTCTTTCATGCTGTTAATCGCAGATATTGGTCTTGTACAGTGGTCGTAACTTTAGCCCTTCCTTGGCTAAACCTCCAAGACATGGTATCCGTGCTAAGAAATTGATTCCACAGTCTATGGACCACAGAAGGATTCGTATTCAACTATCATGCCATGTCTGACTGACTTTGGCCTGCTTCGAGCCAGCAATTGAAAAATACCACAGTTCATTTGTCAAATTATGTCTCAAGATCATTCCTACAAAATGGTCATTTCAAATTTCTTTACTCACGTTACAACACAAAATAATTATCCACTCCAAAACACCCATTTTTATGCCATTATACGATTGCACAAATTGACCTAGACTAATTTGCATACAATATGCTCACTTGGCATTACTTTACTGGTTATATGAACAAGTTTGGTGAGGATCGCACAATTTTTTGACAAATTATTGTGATTTTTCTCATTTTTCCTTAATTTATGGAAACCAGTGTACGTGATCAGTAAGGATTTCTTTTACTTAAGACTTCAAAGTAATCTGTTAAATATATGTATGGTATTTTTTTTTTGCCTATAGGGAAAAAAATTATTTTTTTTGCTGTTCAGACATATTTTTTAAAATTCACCAAATGAAATATTTAATATCATATTTTAATAGGTACACCTTTGATGTAACTAAATGCATGTTCAGTGCTGGGAACATAAGAGAAAAGATTCGTATAGCCAAATTTAACTGCAAAGGAGAAACAGTTGTTGATTTATATGCAGGTAATGACAGCTTAAATTTTTATTTAGAAACAATGACAAAATTGATGCAAATCTCTAGTGAAAATTTAAGTATATATATATATAATTTTTAACTATCCTGAGTATTATGAATAATGTAACCAGGATTGCCACCTTGGAGCTAAAGAATTCAGGACATTTTGCAAAAGACCACTTTTTCGCCTTGAAAAATTTATAGTTTTCAAATGGCCTTCAGCTTGTTTGTATAGTGTAGCAGGTATTTTGGAGTGAGTTTTCTGACATTATTTGTTTAGATTGGCTCCATTCAGTATAAGAGAATCTCTACAGAATATACACGCACACACATATATATATTTTATGACCTATTCAGTTAGTGTGCAAAAAAGTGCCGCTCAGAGGTAAAACCCAACCTATTCAGTAGGACTGGAACCAAAAAAATGATGAAATCCAAAAAAATAAAACCTAGCATCCTCTTAACCTTCAACATCCACTCAAAGCCCTACTCAATCATCAACTGCTACACGAAGTCCATCCAAATCTCCAGGAAGGATCATTTGATGAAGACCCAGATGATCCAGAAGTTGTGCCATCCCTTGCATCCTTCCTTCAATAATTTTTGGTTTCTTAATTTTACATTCATCACTCCTTATAAGCAAAAGAAGAATAGATTGAGTGTAAGAAGAGTATTTATTTTAATTGTAAATGCTTTATTTACATCAGTTATGCAGATATATGACTGCTTAAAAATGTTATTAAACCATTACATGCATCTACAAGTGAAAAAAAGCAATGATTTGCTATATGATGGTGATCTGGAACCTAACATGTTGTATGATCAGCGTACACCTGTACTTAAAAGTAATTCACTGGGTTCTACTGAACTCACTTTGGTGGCTGATTTAATTTTAGGGTGTTTTCAGAAAATAAGCAACTTTATAATCTTATCCAGAAGTAAATAACAACATAATAAGCCATTCAGTAACATCAATTTATAATCTGTAATTCTCTAACCTTCTAACATTCTAAATTTTAAATAGTTTTAAAAGTTTTTCAATGTGTATAGTTCAAACTTTTCTATTAGTATTTGCAGGGAAGTTGCATTATTGGTCTGTGCACACATTTTCCTTTATAGTTCTGTCTACTCACCTCCTGTATATGCTCTTGGTGTTCACATACTTAGGTTGTTTCTGTTCATTGGTAAGTCATACTTGTTTGCTGAGTTCACAGTTAACAAAATAAAAGCAACCTGAGTGTGCAAGTACCACAAGAAAAGAATTCAGGAGATGAATAGATATAACTAAAGAAAACCATGCCCATGGACCATTGCTTACCTACAGTGTTAAAGGGTAGACAAACTAAGAGTGCAGCCTACTTGCAGATATAAAAAAAGGATTTAAACTAGACACACTTAAAATTTTTTATGAGATTTAGAATTTTAGAAGGTTATAAAAGCAGCTACAGAATTTCAATTGATATTATTGAATATTAAACTATGTTTTATATGAAATAAGTCATGTTTTATATAAAAAAAATTAATTGAGAGTGGTAAAAGAGAAAAAAATTGGAGGAAGGGTAGGGGATTTTTATTTTATTTTAATTTTTTTGAGAAATTGGCGAAATATTCTGTATTTTTATTGTTACCTCAACAAAATTGAAATAGCTGAATTTTATTCTGTAATTTTATTTTAACTTCAACAAAAAAAAGTTAATTTTGCCATTTTGTTTAAATTATTTATTATTCCAACAAAAATAATTTACAATACTTCTGTATTATTTAATTCATTTATTTTTCGTCAAATTTTTTAGTTGTGCAAATAAGATAATGTATATGCGTAGATTTTTCAGTGATTGATAAACTAAGGAGTAGTGTCATAAAAACATTTTGATTTGTAAACAAAATAAATAAAACTGAAAAATTTATCTAAAACAAAGTAAAGAACCATGAAAAATAAAAATAATTCAAAGTATGTAAAGTATAACATGTATTGTAATTGAGGCGAATCATTTCCCAATCAATCTACATTATTGCTATAGAAATTCTTTATTTTAGAATGGCAAAAATTTCATTTCATAGTAATATTTTATAATGTTAATTATCAAATATAATAATATAATTAAAACATCACTAAAATAAGTTTTTACCATTTGAAAATAGAGTTTTTCATAATCCAAAAGTGTCATATGAGGCAATTACCATTTCCTGACAAAATCTTATGTATACTGTAGAATAATTTCGTTTTTGTTAAAAATAGAAGAAAAATAACCTCCTCAAGCAGCTGTTTGCCACAGAAGTCTGACAGGAGCCTGTCAATTTATATGCCATAGTAGCTATGCATGCTACTATGGCATATAATCTTGATTTTTATTTGATTTTCATTTTAGAAATATAGCCACTCGGCTATATTTCTAAAATGACATATAAGGTCAGACGTAAGTTTGCAAAGTATATGGTTTGAGTTTTTATATTACAATACATAATATGAGCAGTGCAAGGTGATGATATTGCCATCGCATTGTTTGCCAACATGGTCTCTGGAAAGATTAAGACATACTGTGGGAAGAGTTTTTGTGTTCCTTGTCAGTAGAAGTCCATTTATCTAAGCCATCATTTCACTGCTGTTTCAGGTCATCATTTTTTGAAACCTTTGACATCCAAAATGTTCTTTCAGTGCTAGAAAAAGATGGTATTCCTTAGGTGCCAGATCAAAGCTATATGCATTATGTTCTAATATCCCCCACAAAAAATGTGAAATATTTTGGATTGACATAGCAGAGTGTAGCTGTTCATTTTTGTGCAGAGCACTTTTCCAGAGAAGACTAGGACACTATGCTGACATAATGTCATCAAGACATCAGACAATGCTTTATCCAAGATTGAAACCCAATCAATTGAAACAAACTTATTTTCATTACAAATACTTAGTAATTTCTTATAAATAGCAGTTTTCTTTTTTAAGGTATTGGATATTTTACTCTGCCATATCTTGTTCATGCTGATGCATCTGAAGTCCATGCTTGTGAATGGAATCCTAATGCAGTAGAAGCTCTAGAAAAGAACCTAGTACTAAATGGTGTGAGGGAAAAGTGCACCATACATTTTGGTGATAACAGACAGGTATGTATATAAATTTAGGTTCATTTCGAATGTAAAAAAAAAATCACTTTCAGCTTTACTATTGTGTTTTACCTTCCATTTGGAAACAATAAGAATTACCTCTGCATTAATACTATCGCTAACACCCTCATTATATTTTGGGGAGAAAGGCTTCTCTATGTGGTATATTCCAGGTGTCAAGAAGTTTGTATTTAATCTATTGAAATGGCAAGAAGACAACAATAAATCAAGAACTAAAATTAGAGAGACAAAAATGCTAAAAAAAGCAAAAGCCTAAAAATATTAAATTACCCTGCAAATATTTGAAAAGGGAGTTTTGTTTCTTAACCCAAAAATAAAATTTTTATATTAGAATGGTAATTCACTTTACCAGCTCAAATTATGATGAACCTCAAAGTTCAGTCCTTTATTGTTTACTTTGGAAACAATTACTACATTATCTCTGCACTGTAGTGATGAAAGCTTGACGGTGAGAATTGTAAACTATGGTTGGTGAAAATCATTATTATGTTAAAGCTTGTCTCTTAGAAGCCGATTAAAAGTCAGATATTGATAGTGTTGATAGATGTAACAGTTCCACTATTTGAAGGTGGTTGTGTGAAGACAATCACTATTTTGTAGTGGTTTGTTAAAAATTCCAGCTGTCCTTTTGACACTGCATAAGAACATTGAAGGAGCATGGAAATGATGCAATCAGAGGTAAGTTGAGACAGAAAGGTAAGTTCAGGAGCATTGAGAATATTTTTATAGACATGATTTGCACATATATTAAACTAATTTATTATGTGCAAAATAACTTTGATATTACATTTTTAGAAAAATGCTTAGAAATCCATTGAATTCAGAGCATCAGTTTTTTTAAGTGATTTTAACTTTTTTTTAAGATGAGTTAAATTATTGATTTAAACTCAGTTTAATAGAAGCTCTGTCTCAATTTACCATTGATTGTATTATCATATTCCTGCAGCAGGATAGATGGAATCTTCAATAAGCCACTATGAAACAGAGATTTTCTTCAAACAACTGCCACCTGTAATAGAACTGCTATCCTCATCTATCGACACCAGTAATATTTGACACTTCATCAATCTTCATAGAGTTGAGCTTCCACATCAAAATGATTTTCACTAGTTGTGTTCTACAGGATGCTCTCAACTATTTACACTTTATTCATAGAAGCATTTCAAATCAGCGGATGAATTTCATAATATCTTTACATTAAGGGTGAAGTCTTGCTTTGGTAAGTCAATATTCAGCATTCATTTTCCTATGTGTCATACGTTCCAATATCTAACCTTGATATTTTAGTAGATATCATTTGGCAGTTTGGTGTACTATAATTTATTAATTCCTTTGCATACTGTACAGTGATGATGATCGTCAGAAGGCATGTGACCATTCACATCATTTCAGGTGTCCTGCGAAAGTTATTTTGGAAAAAGCATCACTTTTAGTGCAGAACCATTTTTTTCTTAAGGAGCTGTTCACACTGTTTTTATTTATTCATTCATATTGTTTTTGGTTCTTTTATATTTAATAACTGAGTTTGGAATTTTTTCATTACCCTTTCATAATTTTTAACAATAATCAAATTTTGCTGTTAAAATATTTAAAGTATTTAATCTTATTTTATTTACATGTTTTTTAATGAAAGTATTATATTAATTTCCTTTTGTTATTATAATCCACTGGTATGTGTGTATTAATAATCTGCAACCCTTGGCTGTTTCCAAGATTTAAATCATTGGGTGAAACCCATGTATCATCAACCATCAGGTGAAACCTATGTATATTTATAAATGTCCTGGTGGTTATAGTATGTGTTAGTTATTCACAAACCATTAAGTTTACTTATCTGTAGGAGACATTCTCCATTGCCATTGGAACAACCAATGCCAAATGGACCTAAAACGTCACCTAATACAAGAAAAATATCTCCTTCACAGAATTCAAAATATCCTGAAGCTGGCTGTAAAACATATCCTTCTCATTCTCATCAGAGTCCTCTGTGGGGGCATAACAACAGATGACATTCAAGTCTTTCATTTTTGTTTCAAATTTTTCTGTAAGAAATCTTTTATTAATGCAGTCATATCCTAAAAGAGCATCATTGGTGTGTCTGCTGAGAAGCAGACCTACAGCTTGGAGATGCTTTCCATCTTCTCTGCCTGAAAAGAAAAATTTTATATTTTTAAGTATCTCATCTTTACCTGTCCAGCTGGTCTCTTGCAATTCTAGAATATCTAGGTTATAACACTGGAATACCTGCATGAGGACATCAAGAGAATAATCTGCATATAACATCCTCACGTTCCATGTACTTGCAACAAGAAAATGATTAGTAGGATTTTTAAAGAAATGGTTTAGATTTATTGAGAGAGGTAGGGCCAACAATATCAAACAATCCCTTTATCACAGGCATGGGGCAAAGACCTGGCCCTCTGCTGAAGGCTGAAGTCACCAATGTTGGTAGGAACTTCAATATAATTTGTTATGTTCGGCTCTCACATTTGAAAGATATAGTAGAATAGTCCTCTATTACCCCATTTGTTTGAGGAAGAAAAGTATGGGAGACGAATATTTATTGCCTGTGACACTCCCCATATCTTTAAAGTTAAAAAAAAAATTTTTTAACTGTAGTAAACATGCCCATTCATTAGTGATAAAGTTAGTTTCTAACTGTTGAACATTTACTTCTCACATATAATAATTTTGCTTCTAATAAGCTGAACAATACAGTGATCTTAACATCCCTTGATATAGTCTAGTCCATATAATTCTGTAATATCTGAAGTAGCACAGATATTTAAAAATTTATATCACTTCTAATTTGTTTTATATTAGTCTGTTCAGATTAAATCAGTTTAACACCGTTCCAAATTTGTTCCTTTTTTTTAGTGTTTCACATTGCATCAAATGCATAAATCATATACATAAATCACTAAGTTGCCATATCGATAGATTCACAGAGCATCAAACAGATGTCAGCCGAAACAAGCTAACAACAGCCACTGCCAAGCTAGCAGTACAACATGTGGCAACAATAGACTGGAAGCATTCCATACTGCTTGAACATGCATACACTTTCTACGGAACCATAGTCCACGAGGCTATTGAAATAATGATCTTGCCTGTCCTCATCTGCAACCAAGACACTGGAATTGCCCTTCATGACACGTGGAAAGAAGCTCTAAACAGCCCTAACGTCACCACATGGTATCACTTCACTGAAGATGGAGCCCTGTCCTTGCTCCTAAAAGCTTCCGAGTTTTCTCCTAAAAACTTTTACATGCAAATAGTTTGAAGTGTTAAAATTTTATTACTCAATAACAGAGAATTTTGTTATTTTTAACAAGCTTTCATTTGATGCATAGCCCTTTACTTTCAACCCTTGCATTCTGAAGATACAGCAGAACAATCAATTTGATATTTCTCCTTTTTTAGGGGGAAAGAAAGTACTGGGCAAATTTTTTATAGCCTATGACACTCTCCACATCACAAGCTTTCATTTGATACATAAATCACTAAGTTGCCTATCATGTTCTAAAAATATGGTGGAACAACTGTTTTCACAAACACACAAACCAACAAACAATCTGTCAAAGCAACAAATAACGAGTGAAAAGCAATAGAAAGATACCTATCTTCTAAAGAATCTGTCTAAAAACACTACCTATCTAAAAAGGAAGGGCGTATTTAGTGATAAATTAAAGAAGAAATGATCATATTTGAAATTAAACAGATTCTCAGTCTGATTTAAAATGCAAGGAATACTTTTTATTGAGTAATGAAGTGTGGGTGTACACCCATCAACTAAATGAAATATCTTGCTTTTATATTTTAGGAATATGGCAAATCCTTTCCAGTTTTGAAAATCTGGTTACTGTATACTCTTACAAATAAGTACAAAATAATTTCAAGCCTACTTAAAATGTTATACTCCTAAATATTTTCCACTTAATGCAGGTAATAAAATCAAAAATTTTTTCAGCATTCACCCAACAAATCAATTTTCATCTGGATGAATGAGCAAGAGCTTTTATCAGTGGGCTTCTCTAAACTCGCAAGTAAAAACAACTTGACCAGTAATCTTTTAATTCTGAATGAATCAAACAAAATCGCCATGAATCATTTGTATTTGTTATATTTTTCAACTGTAGTAAACATGCCCATTCATTAGTGACAAAGTTAGTTTCTAACTGTTGAACGTTTGCT
Source organism: Ryuthela nishihirai (assembly GCA_038380435.1). NCBI lineage: Eukaryota > Metazoa > Arthropoda > Arachnida > Araneae > Heptathelidae > Ryuthela > Ryuthela nishihirai. The sequence continues at coordinate 39,725,739 of JAWZYU010000019.1, forward strand.
TCTCACATATAATAATTTTGCTTCTAATAAGCTGAACAATACAATGATCTTAACATCCCTTGATATAGTCTAGTCCATACAATTCTGTAATATCTGAAGCAGCACAGATATATTTAAAAATTTATATCACTTCTAATTTGTTTTATATTAGTCTGTTCAGATTAAATCAGTTTAACACCGTTCCAAATTTGTTCCTTTTTTTTTTAGTTTTTCACATTGCATCAAATGAAAGATTTTTAAAAATATCTTAAAATTATCTGTCATTGAGCAATAAAATTTTAACACTGCAAACTATTTGCATGTTAAAAATTTTTAGGAGAAAACTCGGAAGCTTTTTGGGGCAAGGATAGCTCTTCATCTTCAGTGAAGTGACACTATGTGGTGACGTTAGGGAATAATTTGGTATTTAGAGTGTAGGTTTGAAATTTATCCATGATTACTCCAAGAACTATTTATATTTTTAAGTGTCTAAATTACAATTAATAATAAATCAATTTACAATATTGGATAATTAATAAGAGTATTTACTATTTAAAGGTATGCCCAAAAGGAATTGCTGACAGAATCAACCTTGGCCTCATACCTTCATCTGAGCCTGGATGGCAAACTGCATGTGAAGCATTAAAGCCCGAGTCTGGTGGCATCTTACATGTTCATGGTACTGTCACTTCAGGACTACAATTGAAATATTTAGGTGGTTGTGGAATGACTGAACTCCAGACAGAGTTAAATGCAACAGATAGCACTAAATTAAGTGATGAAGTGAAACATAGACCTTTAGGGCTGACAGCTACAACTAAAGTAATGAGCAGTACATCTGAAGCTGTGCACTTAAAAAACGGAACTGATGAAAAGCAACAAAAAATTAAATTGGAATGGAGAGAATGGACAAAATATGTTTGTTCATCAGTCAAGAATATTTTATCTGACTTATATAAGAATGAGTGGGAAATTATCATTTTAAATATAGAACGTATTAAACCTTATGCACCACATATAGACCATATTGTTGCAGATATAAAATGCCAACCTTGTAAATGCTAACTTGGAATAAATTTTATATACTATATTAATAGAAGACTATTAAATGAATCATGTATAAGAAATCTGTAATATTTTTCCAACTTTAAAAATTTTACATTTTATAATCCAATATCTTAAATTACAATAGAGGTCGCAAATTTATTTACCTATTATAAAATATTTAGATACTTAAAAATGATTCAGCTTCATTTTCCTAATGACTTGAGCTCAGTGCTAATGAAAAAGGAGATATGTACACACTTCATATTGCCCTTTTAAGAATTCAGTTAAAACCCCATAGTTAAGCCTAATATCTTCATTAAGAGATTGCAGGAAACCTTATTTATTGGGTAATAAATAATTAAATCTTTATATTCCGTGTGCCTATAACACTAAGTGCAACTGACTGTGCTCTGGGTGATATTTTTATATTTGTTTGATAATTATGCATCTTCATCCTTTTCACATTTTTTAATTTCTCTGTGATCACAATGAAGTAAACTATTTTTAGGCCACTCTCCACAGTATGATTGATGCTATCTTATAGAAATAAAAAGTTACCTCCCGTTGACATGGGGTGGGGTACCTCATGTCAATAGGATACGAACTTCAAAGCTTTATAATTTCTAAGGTAATCATTTTATGAGACAATATGCATAAATATATTACAAATTCTAGAGGGTTGCATTGCCAAGGTAAAGTTCTCAATCATTTTATCTAAAATCGATTTTCAACAATATTCCTTCAGTATTTAAGGAGTTATGGAAGCTCGAACATTTCACAGCAGCAATACTGCATAAAATACATGTTAGAGTGCTATTAGAAAAACTGTTCAATAAATATATCCAAAGGTTGGGTTGTTTTACCTCTGAGGGACACATTTTTGCACACAATGGACTAAATGGTTAGGTTACAAGAACCACTAAGGTTCAGAGAAGGTAAGGGACCCATTGGACAGCTGCTAGGAGAGAGATGGTAGTCTCCTGTTAACATCCAGTGTGTTCTTTAACGTGCATTGGGTATGCTCTCCCGCACGTGGGCCACAGCTTAACATCCCATCTGACGGACAGCAGCCTTTCCAAGCCTATTGGTGTCCCCTACTGACCGAGGGTAGGGTGGGAAATTCTGCGGAGATAAATCTGGATGCTGGCCAGGCTGAGAACTGCAGATTATGAGTCTGGTGCACTGCCGACTAAGCCACTCCCACCCCATATCAGAGGGTGTTAAATACAACTGTATTATTTCAACATACACATGCATAACAATAAAGCATACCAAAATGTTTAATTCACCACATAATCATCAGACGACAGAGACATTTGCCCCATCAATACATAAGTTGTTCAGTTCCTGCACTGCAGAACTCTGTGCATGTAACTCAGCTGTTATCACTCTGGAAGTGTTTTCCTTCGATGTATTTCCTTATTCCAAACAGGCGGAAGTCTTGCGTTGTGTGTGTGGGAATCATGAGCTGATGGTCCATACCAGTGGTTCTCAACCTTTTATGCTTCACATACCCCCTGGAAATGTGTATATAACTGACGTACTCCGTGTATAGATAGATAAAACAATAGTTATAGTATAACAATGGCTATTTTTACTTTGTTACTATATCTACAGACTTTTGACATCTCACGACGTAACCCTAAAAATTTTACCACGTACCCCACGTTGAGAACCCCTAATCTATACAATGCCTGCTGCCGCACAGTCCATGTAACGATGCAATTCCTTAAGTCGCTTTGCTGGGCATCTTGACCATTTTCCCCAAAGCAGACATTGTACACGACTTCCACCTGTGCTGGACTGTTGACAAAGTTTAAAAGAACAAAAAATAATTTGAAAGGAAACTTTCGACATGATGACACAGTGACAGAAGAGCTGTGCCAATGCGTGCACACCCAATTTCTTCGGCACATAAATAGCTGGACAAATGTCTGAATTTCTCGCGCTATTACGTGGAGAAATAAATGTTTTGTACGATATTCTTTTTGTTATGGGATGTGTATGTCAACATAACGTTACGTGGTGATCATCTCTAGTATGAATTATTTCATTATCTTTATTGCACAACTATTTTATGACTGATGGCAATATCTATGTGAAGTTGTGATATATATTTTGTGTCAGTAACAAACTTGTTTAAAAAAGTTTCAATTTCAGAAATTCATTACGTTTCTATAATTTTGCTTGAGAAAGAAACTTCTAGAGAAAAGGTCTGTTTTCGTCTTATTAAAACACTATTAACATAACTGGAGCCATATTAAAAATTATATATTGTCCAATTTTCATACAAGCTTGATAAAATTGTTAATAGGGTCGGAGTTTGTGCACCTCTATTCTAGGCATGGAAACGTCGGCGGGTGAACCAGCTGCAAACAGTTGACAAACTCATCACAAATATCAGCACCCTGTAATTCCCCAGATACTCGACTGATTAGTCCCAAATTTTTTACGTCGATGTCCATTCTTGGTGATCGGACCCTACCTGCCTTGTCGGGAAGAGTAATCCTTTGCAAATAGGTGGCACTGCCTTTGTATTGTGAAGCGAAACGGCAAAATAAGTGGACAGAATGATTTTCGTACGTGGTTCTATGAATTTGGAAAAATAATTGTTTCTGATATGTTTGCAACATAGTTGAAAATGGTTGCAATACACTGGATATTTGGGATATAATTATCAATTTCGTGTTCTAATGCTATTTAAAGGGAAAAGTGTGAGAATTCCTCTAAAAGGCATAGCTGAAGCAACCCCCCCCCCCCCCCATCATCCTGAAATTTGACATATTTATTGCTAGTGTACAAGTGTAACGATATTTGGAAACGGCGGAAATGTATTGGATCTTTGACAATAAATATCTTAAGAAGTTAAACGGCAATGCTATTCAATGAGAGAAATCAGAGAATGTTTCTGAAAGTATACTAATTCAAGTAGAAAATATTCCATCATTCTGAAATTTGTAATGTTAACTACTCATGTACTATATAACATACAGTGGACCCCCGATATAACGCGCATGTCGGGCGGGAAACAACACCCGCGTTATACCGAGCGGCGCGGTGGTCAAGCTTTTCTTTTACTCATCATGCATACAATAATTAAACACTATTCAAAATACATGCAGGAACTCAATACATACACAATTACTCAATACGCAGTAACAATAAAATGCGATACTCACTAACGCCGCACGGACCTGTATAAACATGTTTGAACTTGTCGCGAACATCGCCCGCGCTATAACCGAGTGCGCGGTATAGCGAGCAGCACTATAACGAAGGTCCACTGTATTTGAAAATTGTGGAAATATACTGTATATATTTGTCAAATAAATTTCACATGAACTTCAAGTGCTAATGCTATCAATGAAAAAATTTGAAGACCGATTTTTCTAAACCGTACAACTGCAAAAAAAAGAGATCCGATTCTGAAAATTTGAATACAAATTGTTGGTGAATCAGTCCATTAGATATTTGAAAACGAGCTCTTTGTCTTGGAAGAATGGATCTTGATTTATGAGTCAAGCAAATTATCTCAAGTCGTATTGCTGAGAGTTGGGTTTTAATACTTATGACCGACACTTTCTTAGAGCACAAAGTGCTAAATTTGCGCGATTGTGTGGAAAAGTGTGACTGATAAAGAAACGCGTATGGAAAGCCCACAAAAAACAGTCTTTGCAACCATTTATTATTTTAATAAGTGTGTGCAGCGTTTGTTTGCAAAACCAGAACTTTTTAAATATTTAATGGATATTGCTGAAAAATTCCAAATTCTCATAGCAATAACCAACAATTTGTATTCAAAATTTCAAGATGAATTTTTTTTATAGTCTGTACTGTTTCGAAAAATTATTCTTCAAAATTTTACCATTGACAGCATTAGCGTTTGAAGTTCATATGACCTTTAACAAATATATAGTACATTTCTACCATTTTCAAACGTTATATACTTATACATCAACAATTTATCCCCCTCCCTTGGAGACCCTTTTCTCCCAGGAGAACACTTAGGAGCAGCTTATTTTTTGCAGATTACAAAGGAGTCTTACAAGTAACAAGATATGAAACTTGGGAATCGTGTGGATTTTAACTCTTTTTCACTTTACATGAAAGATTACGTCTTTTCACTATATCAAAAATCTTATTAATCCCTCTCTCAAACAAAACTTTATTTTATGCCGTCGTAAAGAACAGAAAAAATACTTTCAAAATCTTTTAGAACAATTTAAAGCTGAATTGTTACTGAAAAAAAAAGATACTGAAATTAATCTTAAAAAAAATTTTTGTCGGAAAAATGCCATTTCTCGGTACCTCAACTTTAGGAGTAAAAATAAGACTTCGGAAAAAAAAAAGTCAATGTTAAGACTTTTTTCCCCCAATAGTTATCCGTTTTGCAACACTGCCTCGCTTATGTTACGCCCCCCTAATATTAATTTCAGCATCTTTATTTCCAATTATGCGAATTTGTCCTAAAAAACTTCGAAAGCATTTTTTTCAGCCGTCTACAATGGCGTAAAATAAAATTTTGTTTGAGGGATTTTTTCTTTTGGCCTGCTTTTGTGATATAATGAAAAGACAAATAACTTTTCAGGTAAAGTCAAAAATAGTTAAAATCACGATTCCCAAGTTTCGTATCAAGCTACTTGTAAGACTAATCTTTGTAATCTGCAAAAATTTGGAATGGAACTTTTCGCGCCAAAGCTCGCAGTTGCGAAAGTTGGAAGAGGAGAAATACGTTTTCGACAAACTTTTTGGGCTGGCTGTAACTAGCACTGCAGTAACATGCTTCCAAAACTGTAAATTTGTTAATCAAATAATAAAATGAAAGAGTACAGTGAATTTTTTATTCAGCAGACGTTTGTAAAAAATATAAATACGATTTTTTTTATACATTTTTAAATGACCAGCTCAAAACAGAAATATTACAAAAATACTTTGAATTAATACTTAATTTTTTTTCTTGTTATAAATGTACACTGATGCTCAAAAGTGAAGCAACAAGCATAAAAACACGAATTACAAATTAGTCTTGGATTTCAATGAAACGTACAGATGAAACCCATGATCATACACTGAATGGACAAATTATCATATATACCTACCCAATAACCTCACAAAAGCAGCCAGACTTCTTGATAAAGACTCAATGAAGTGTTGAAAACACGGAGGTGGTTTTGCCACCCATGAAGTGGGGCGGGGCGACTTAGTCAGTAGCATGCCAGTCTCATAATCTGCAGTTCCCAAGTTCGAGTCCCAGCTAGGTCAGTGTTCAAATTTATCTCTGCAAAAATTCCCGCCTTGCCCACGGTCAGTAGGAGACACCGATAGGCTTGAAAAGGCCACCGTCCCTAGGACGGGATGTTAAACCAATAGCCGCTCAGGGGTAAAATACAACCCACCCATGAAGCAAGGATCGCATGCCAGAGAGCTCCACAGCTGTGGATGGGTGCCTGCATGCTCAACAGATTTTTCCAATTTGTCCCACAAATTTTCAATAGGGTTGAGGTTCAGCGATTGGGGGGTAAATTCGAGTGTGGTGGGGGTACACCGTGAGAGCTCAAAAGTCGCTACATCTAGTAACAAAGTTTTATTCCCATTGTTATACTATAACTATATTTTTATCTATCTATACAAGGGGTACGCCAGTTGCATACACATTTCCAGGAGGTACGTGAAGAATAAAAGGTTGAGAACCACTGGTATACACGAATGATGGTCTAACGTGGAAATCCCAATAGTTCACCAGTTACGGTGGCTTAACAACCCGCCTTCCTCGCACCTACTATCTGGCCACGGTTAAACTCACTTATGTCTATACATTAATTACCACTTTGGAAGTCGATTCAAATTTTTAGAAAAATCCCACCCGGATCAAAACAATTTTTCCTCTAAAAATTTGAATCGACTTACAAAGTGGTAATTACTTAGTGTATATCAAAAAAGTCGAGTTTATTAAATATTTAATTACTTATTACTTTTCCGTGACGTGACGTTTTCAATGCGTAGGGACCAGCTCTAAAGGCATCGTCAGTTCAGCGTCCCACGTGACTAGACCCAATACTTCTGCTTTGCATATTGTTATTGGGGTGTATATAATAATTTCTCCATTTAATGTATATCCCACTAAGAACTGGAAAACAAACGAATTCCCGTGAACATTTAACGAGATTCAAATTAGAAAATTACCTCAAAATGCCATGTAAAAGTTCAATGAGAATACGTTTATAATATGGTGTGTGATCAGCTCAGACAGTGAGACACCCTGTAGTATTACTCATCATGCTGCAAATCAGTGTCAATGAGGGTTCAAAGGAGTAATTGCCACTCGCACACGACTGCAGTTCAGAGCTCCTGGAAGGATGGATTGCAACTGCGATGCGTCGTCAAGTCCCAAATGTGTTCTATTAGATTTAGGCCACGTGATTGGGAAGGTCAGTCCATACTGCTTATAGTTTCACTCTCAACATATTGGTTCGCCAAGCGAGCTCTTGTGAGGGTGAACATAATCAGTCATTAACATGGAATCCAAACCCATTGCTCTGACAAATTGAGGATCTCACTGTGATACCTTATAGCTGTTACAGTCAGTCTTGGGAAGACATTAAGGGCCGCCATTGAGAGCAGGCCCGGATCTAGAAGTAAATCGAGCCTGAAAAATAAGGAGAGGGGAATAAAAGAGACCGGACTTCCAATGCAATGTAACATTACTTCCCACTCCATTTTACAGATGTTTAAATAAATTCTTGAAAAATGAATGAAATACAAGTGTAATAATTTCTTTCCTCTATTACCCTTACTAGCATTTTGAAAAAGAGGCCATGGCCTCCCATAGTTTCCCTTAGATCCAGCGTTGATTGAGGGTGATGCCTGTCCACCATCACCTGCCCCAAAACTCTTTCCAGATTGGGTTGTTTTACCTCTGAATGCATTTTTTTGCACACAATGGGCTAAATGGCCAGGTCACAAAGACCCTAGAGACTCAGAGGTTGGAAGAGGGGAATCACTGGACAGCTGCTGGTAGAAAGATGAACATACTGGATTTCATCAAGAACATCCAGCATGTTCATTAACATGCACAGGATACAGTTCTCCAACATATGGTCCTAAGCGACACATCCAATAATGGCGCCTTTCCAAGCCCATCGGTATCCCCTACTGTGTGAAGGGCAGCGAGTTTTACAGAGATAAACCTGAACACTGGCCCAGGTGGGACTCAAACATGAACTCCAGATATGAGCCTGGCATGCTACCAACTGAGTCACCTCGCGCCCATCTTTCTTTCCGGATGTTAACCCTTAACTATGCTGGTGTTTTCAACTAACAATGCTGGTGGGGTTTCAGATTACAAATGAAAGAAACTACACTTAATGTTTTACCACTGTCAACAACTTACTAAAAGATAAACATCAGATGGCGCTCAGATCGCATGTTAATGCGAATTTTACGCCAAGTGCTTGGGTTTTAGCAGACCCCTCTGGCACAGTCAAGGGTTAATGGAATATCTGGTTCTAGGCTCTCTCCAACCAATAGTCGATGGAATCGGTTTGCAGACTAAATCGGTATTCATCGGTTAACAGAACATTGGCGTCGAGGCCAGTTGTGATATTGTCTAGACTAGGGGTTCTCAACGTGGGGTATGCCATGAGAACTCAAAAGCTGCTAAATATAGGTTTCATTTTATTCCCATTGTTATACTATAACTATAGTTTTACCTATCTATACAAGGGATACGCCAGTTACATACACATTTCCAGGGGGTACGTGAAGCATAAAAAAGGTTGAGAACCACTGGTCTAGACCAATGAAATCAGGCTCTGCAATGGCCGGACGTCAAAAGGATACACAGGCTCTGCACTGGCCGGACGTCAAAGGGACACAGAGCTTATCGTCTTGAATAAAAATGACCTTCAAAAAGCCTTCTGGACACAATTTGCCTGGATACAGCCCGTCCTTATGTGTTTTATACTGACCCATTTTGAATGCGTGACTGCATTTAATATAAATTTTTTGTGCAGATTTGAACTGTGTATTTTTATTATATTAAAAAAAAATCTTACTTTTGTTATCTATTGTCAATTATCACAAAGATATATCGATTTTTTGCATCTGCTGCATTTTTGAGCATCATGTATTAAAATATATGGCACGATTTCATTTTTATTGCACATCTAGATTTTCAAATTATGTACGCAATAAAAAAATAATGCAATAGTTTCAACGCAGATAATTTTAGTAAAACTACTGCATGTTAAGTTCTAGGGAAAATTTTCCTGTTTTTAACATTAATAGCAGAATGACTTTTCAAGTTTAAATAAATGAAACATATTTAAACAAAAGCATACACCACATATAAAGGCTACTGAAATGACAACAAAAGAAAAAGTCGGAGACTCGCAAAGAATTGTGAAAGAGGTAAAAACAATAATTATTTGTTTTCCTGGAAATATGACAAATTTTTCAAACAGGTGAAATATACATGTCATATGAATGCACTCAAACTGAAAATTAAGCATAATTTACATACGATTGCACTGGTAAGAACACTTGAAGACTTTCCACAGGATACAAAGTCCATTAAATATCAAGGTACGACACTAGTGTTTATAACTAATATGTATTTAACAGTAGTTATTATTTTACAAATTTGATAAATTTCCAAAGTTCCAACAGCAATTTCAGTTCTATTAAAACATTTAATTCAATTAAAAATTACTAAAACAAATAATAATTTTAAATGTCAGAAGCTAGCCTTAAAATATTAATCTGAACAAGTTACTTTATCTAAAGCAAAGTTGTTCAACTTTTTCTTCATAATGGACCACGTTAATTATTGGCGTATGCTGAGGGAATTGTCATTTTGTGACAAGAGATGATAGTTGGAAATGGGCGACTCTAAAAAAGAAATTATCCACCAGCCAAGCCACATGTTGGACAAACCGGGCCTATAATATTGCAGGATTAATGCAATATAGAATTCACATTTTCTTTAAACCCTCCAGGTGGCAGGAATGGGTTCTGCCCACCCCAGCTATCTGGTCCTGTGGCATTAGTGAAGTGAGAGTATCACCACATAGTCATCCCTTACGACTTACTGTGGCATTTAAGAGCCCAACAGAGGGATAGATGCGTAACACTTGGAAGGTTAAGACTGTCAGTCAATTAACCTAAATAATGTGATATTAAACAAATTAGTCTTAAGTGTAGACATTGGTGACAATCACAGCGTTTACCTGGTTGACATTATAGTAATAAATATTTTGTGGAAAAAATTTCGCTGACATACAGGACTTGAACCCGCATCTCTCCAAAAACATGCCAAAGTCTTACTCTGCTTAATACAAAAATAGTTGCCACCCGTATATCATAGATGGCGCAAATGGTAGGCATGGAAAATCATCGGTGAAAAGTTTAATGTCTTAAATTAGTGGAAAAAAGTAGAGCCGGCATTAGTTCAATTGGTAAGAATACTCTGGCATGTTTCTGGAGAGATGCGGGTTAAGTCCCGTATGTCGGCGAAATTTTTTCCACAAAATATTTATTTAACTGTTAGTGTGTAGAAAGAAAATGACAAATCTTCTTGACATGAAGTTCTTTTTGACGTTTCCATTCTGATACATTTTAAAATGTGTATATTCACTTTTACCAAAAGTGCTCTATATTTAAAAGACAAATTTTTCATTTTATCATAAACAAAGTGAAGTTACTCAATAGTGAACTCAATAATAAAATATGTGGCATTCTGGTAAAAACATGAACTAATCAAGTTCTCTACATCATGGAACCCTTAACATTTTATGATAGCAGCAATCAAACCAGAGAGCAGGCTGGCAAAAATAACTGACTACTTCATATTAAAATTATTTTTGTTTTTTTAACATAATACACTCATTACATGAGAAAAAAGATATGTATACTTCACAAACATTTGAACACGAAATTAAATAATTCGACATTTTATTGCCAAATATATGAAATATTTCCTTTGTCAAAGATTTCACTATGACATGTAAATAAGTTTAATAAATAGTATTTACTACAACTTATATTAAGCGACCAATATATTTAACTCGGGGATATTTCTCCTTCAGCTGTGGCCACTGAACTAGAAAATAATTGGCAATATAATAAAGTATTTTTCCAGATAGAGACATTGTTTTAACTCGACAGATGCTTTCAACATAAATCACAGTTATCCTCTTTATGCCCAAAACCTGAAACATTTAATAACATTATATCATAAATGTGTAGCTAAAAATATTACTTAAAGTAAAAGTACTTATAACATGCACTGAAAATAATGCAGATAATATGAAAAAAAATGGGTAAAGAGTTATAAACTTTATAAACAGTAAACTGAACTGAAATTTCACAATGGTAGTCACCATAATAGTAATAATAGGAACTCTGAGTTATGAAAAGGAAATCTCTTTAACAGTAATTAGGAATTAATGGATGTCTTCAATTCACGATATCCAGTTTCTTCAAGTGTGCAAGGTATAACTATCCTATGCATGGAACCAAAGCTTGACATTTCACTCAACAGATAATAAAACTACTAAGATTAACCCTTAAAGTACAGAGTTTTTAACAATAAATTCTGCCTTTTGGCAGTATTAATTTCAAGTGATTTCAGCATAAAAAAAAGAAATTGGAACCTTATCATAAAGTTACTGGACAGAATATGTCACATACAAGAAAAAAAAGAGTATTTAATTCTGAAGAGTAATAAGGCAAAATATTTAACTGAAATCGGAAGTGCATAAATTTTAAATCATTTTTAGATCAATGCAATACAAAGTGATTTTTTTCTGATTTGAATTTCATTCTGAAATAATTAATGAATAGAAATATGACTTGTCATATATCAAAAGAAAGCTATTTAATTCCAAAATAAAAATATTACAACAGATACAAAACAGGACTATAATGCTTTTGTAGTCTTTTTTGGATGGTAATCCTCTAAACAAGGTCTCTTAACAATCTATGCATTCATAGGCTTGGTGTTTTATTGCTTTTTTTTTTTTGCAATGTAGACTACACACTTTCTGTTTGACTATTGACACTTCTAAGCAAAGTGCCTGCAAGTATGCACACTGAAACTAATATTATTAAAATGGCACAGCCAGTTTTTTAAAGGAAGGGTTAAAAATTCTTAATAATTTAAACCTAACTCATAAACTAATGATATCTTTAAAATGCAATCTTGCTAGAATGTGAGGGGTTAACTCCTTTAATAGCTCAGCAAGGAAGGGGTGGTTTAATGCCTTCCCGCATTGGCTCAAAGAGAGTTATCCTTCTCCATGAAAATGCCTGACCCTAAACACGTGGCAATACAATTCCTCGGCTGGTTTTGCTTGAAGTGTCTCAATCATCTCCATATAGACAAGATCTTGCACTAGTGACTCGTATTGTCTCTCATATAGACGAGAAGCCAATGACATGATGAAATGAGAGCTGAGGTGCACTAGTGGGTGCACATGCTGAGCCCCTATTTCTTCACTCTAGGAACAGCTTTTGAATTTTGAATTCTGATTTTGAATTTGGAATTCTGTCAAGAAAGGATATATTACCCTTGTTCTAGGTGACTTCAATGCCACAGTTGGTACTGATTCTGACCTGTGGGGTGGAGTAATAGGCCTTTTTGGTATTGGTAGCTGCAATGGCAATGGGCAACGTCTCCTACAGGTAAGTAAACTCAATGGTTTGAGAATAACTATAAATTATTATAAACACTGTGACATACATAGGTACACACGGGTTTCACCTGATGGGCTGCATAAGAATACGATTTATTATATATTAGTTAACAACAAATGGGCTAGTTCTGTTAGGAATACCAGGGCATATAGGGGAGCTGAAATTGGATTTGACCATTACCTTGTTAAAAGTATCTTGCAACTTAAACTTAAAAAGTGTTGTGCTAAGGTTAAAAAATTCACCTTTAATATTGAAGCTCTGAAAGACCCAGTTATAGCTAAAGCTTACCATGATAGGTTACTTAGTCATTATGACCGTCATGGTTTGCTTACTACTGAAGTTGAGGAAGAATGGGGTGGTTTTAAACAGGCTTTTTTGGAAACTAACAGTACTCTTTTAGGAAAAAAAGGAGCAGAGGAGGCAGAATTATTTGAGTGTTAAGACACTTGAGCTTATTTCAGAAAGAAGGAACTGCAGGAATGTCCTTAATCAGTACCTTACTAGTCCTAATAGAAAGCATTACAGAGAGCTTAATAAATGTGTAAAGGATCAGTTACCTGCTGATCAGAATCTTTGGCTTGATGGCTTGACTGACAAAGCTGAGGAAGCAGCTAGGCAGCACAACAGCAAAGAGCTGTACCAGATAGTTAATGTTTTATGTGGTAGAAAACGGACAGGCATACAGGGATTGAAGGATAAACAAGGTAAGGTTATAGAAGGTGGGGATTCTGTCATGGCTAGGTGGGCCAAGCATTTCAGTGATGTTTTAAACAATGTGGTTAGTTCTACTCCCATTGTTTGTAATGATGATAGATGCATTACTGGCTTTAATGTTGGCCCTATAACACAATCTGAAGTTATTTTGGCTATATCTAAACTTAAACTTCATAAATCCCCAGGGGTAGATGAAATTACTACAGAAATGCTTAGAGCTGGGAATGTTTCGGTTACCACTTGGATGACTGAAATTCTGAACATCTTTTATTATAAAGGCATGGCTCCTAAGGATTTTACCAGAGCTATTATTATCTCTATTTTCAAAAAAGGTGATCGCAGTTCTTGCGATACTATAGGGGTATCAGCCTACTCTCTGTTCCAGGTAAAGTTCTTTCCATGATTGTGCTTAATAGAATTAAGTATCTGGTTGACAGGCAATTGCGTGATGAGCAATATGGATTCAGAAGTGGTAAGGGATGTGTGGATCAGATATTTTCACTTAGGCAGATTCTTGAGAAATGTTTAGAGTTTCAGAAACTTTTGGTTGCTAGCTTTGTTGATTTCCAAAAGGCTTTCGACTCTGTTGATCGTCATAATTTGTGGTTGACTGTGAGATCATATGGTATACCAGACAAGTTAATTAACATAATGAAAGCTCTCTATAATAACACTGTGTCATGTGTGAGAGTTGGTAAGGCTTGTAGCAATTGGTTTAGCATTACTTCTGGTGTTCGGCAAGGGTGCATTTTGTCTCTTTTTCCGTTTAGTTTGGTTATTGATTATGCTATGTGATATTCACTGCAAGGTAAAGATTTTGGCCTTTAATCGTCTGGAGATACAAAACTTTCTGATTTAGATTATGCTGATGATTTAGCCCTTTTGGAAAATGATGTTGATGAGCTGAACTCTCTTATTCGAGCTGTTGATGGAGACTGGTAGTAGAGTAGGTTTGGTTATAAACAGAGAAAACTAAAGTGATGAAAATTGGTCAGGCAGGCTGTGATTCAGTTAATCTGAATGGTTGCAGTCTTGAGCAAGTGTCGCAGTTTAATTACCTTGGGAGCTATGTAACAGATACTGGTGATGTGTGGCATGAGATTAACAGATGAATAGGGATTGCTGCCAGGACTTTTAAGAATCTATGAAGAGTGTGGAGAAATAGACGTATACACCTAAAGACTAAAATTAGACTGTATAATAGTTTGGTTCTTTCTAGAGTTAGTTATGGTAGTGAAACTTGGACACTGTGTAAACAAGATAACAGGAAACTAGATGCTTTTGATTTAGATGCTTACGCAGTATCTTGGGTATTAGGTGGTTTAATTTTGTAACTAATGATGAGGTTAGGCAAAGGAGTCTGCAACCTCCTTTAAGCAGCATATTGTGCAGAGAGAGACTGCGCTGGTTTGGCCATGTTGCCCGTATGGATAATTATAGATTGGCGAATAGGGTTATGAACGGTGTGCCTAAAGGCCTCAGAAAGAGGGGGAGTCCTAGGATGCGGTGGGCAGACAATGTCAAACAGGACCTTGTTAGAATTGGTGTGCAGTGGCCGGATGCAGCAGATGTAGCTCAGGGCAGATATGCTTGGAGAACTAAATTGCACGGTCTGGTTGGACCTCCATAGCCCATGGCTGCTTGAGGATGATGATGATGAAGAACAGGTATTATTGAGACAAATGTGTGTTATTCTCATATCTCAGTGTAACTGAGAGAAATATTTCAATCATTCAGGTGACTACGTGAAGAAATATGCAGTTTGGTATTCTTTGCCATTATGGAACATGTATGTCAATAACATGAGTAAAATACACCCTCTGATATTACTTATTGAAGAGCCTTTATGCATTGCTGTCTATTATTATAGCATCACTATTATTTATACAGGTACAAAGAAGTTTCATCACATTACTAAGAGATAAAAGAGGAACAGGAATAAAATAATTGAAACTTGAATACTCGTTATAATTATTCAAGGCATTATTCACTCTTATTAAGTTTAGATGTACATAGTGTAGACCCTTGCCGATCATAAGATTGTGGTTCACATATTTGACTACACAAAACAGTTTGAGGCATAATTCACCAACTGTAAACCAGATGCTCAATTATTTGTGGTTTGTCTTATGGTTTACTGCAAGGCTGGTCATGATTTGCTTGTATTGTGAAATAGTGCTTGTGAATATGAGAACTTTTGTGTAACAAACATCACAAATATTTTAATATACCTTATAAGAATAATTACTGCAACAAAGCAACAAGATAATTGGAACAATGTGGCAGACAGTCAGTATGGAGTTACCTACACCACAAAGTTGTAACATTCACAACAACAGTGCATAGGGGATGCATGGGGAGCATGCACAGGAAGGAATTATGAATCTCTCTCGGGAAAAAAAAAATCTAATAATAGTTTACATTGTTGCTGTACATTAACAGTATTTTATTACAATAGAACATTTATGATTGTTTTATTAAAATAAAAGACAATTATATGAGTAAGCAGAAGGATAGGTTTTGAAACTATTTACTACAATGTTTTCTTCAATTCGACAGTGATCTGTTCTATATTCTGTAACAACTCATCAAGTTAAAAAAAAACCTCCATATTAATCTTGCTAATGTTTGACACAAAAAGAAAGAAATGATATGTTCATAAGTTTACAATATTATACAACTTTTCATACATATATTTAACGGAGTCATGAATTACAACTTACATGGAATAAGAAAGAGACTAAACAAATAGGCACACAAGTCCCTGGTCCATTGCATAGAATCTAGTAAAGAGTAAATATAAATCATTAGTATTACAAAGTTATTATCAGTGTTTCAATTAATAATTCATTCATCATTTAATTTTCTCTGTAACTTATTGGAAAGAAGGAAGGGCTGTTACATTAGCTTATATACGTATTAGTGTTATGTCATTTGTGTGTTCTTTTAGACTAATGTGGAATGGTCTACATACCCTGCCTGGCCAAAAAATTAGAATCTATATAACATAACTATGTGTAAAGCAGGGATATGAAAAGGAGGTCCAAAGTCTCATAATCCCTGAGCTGTCTTAAATACAAACAACACAGACATTGCTCAACACTTAGTCAGGAAATGGGAAAAATGTAATAAAACCAACTGTTGGTACAACTATAGCCAAAATTATGGAAATCACAGTGCTGTCCAATGGTGTGTATGTGTGTGTATGTGTGTGTGTTTAGGTGGTGGTGGGGGGTTATAACTTTCTCGCTTTGTGGGTTTGAACGACATATTTTCTAAGATATCCCAAATATTATAGACTGAAGCTTGCTAATAAGATCAATCATCAGAATCAAACATATAACTCCCTACCCACTCATCCATATTACAACTTTCTGGGCACACCACTACACAGGAAACACAAAAAAATTTTATCATTCCATCCCTATTTAGAAAGCTTTAGTATGAATCAAAAATTGGAAAGTGATGCTTCAGTGGTGTTCAGAGAAGTGTGAGTGGATTGTAGAGGAATGGAAAAGATAATAAAATCTCCTGTCATAAGGAGAATAGCTGAGCTCAGCTTAAAAATGTTATAATTTTTAAAATGGATTCCAAACATTCCATGTTTCAAATCTGCTAAATAAGTGAGTATGTCATTCCAGCAATTCTTCAGTCTTGCTTTCCTTTCTACTCTGTCATCTGCAGCAACATTCATTGACAAGATCTAAACTGCTACCAATGCCATAAAAATCAACTTCCGATTCCTTTTTCCTGAAAACCATGTGAAACTAGAGTTAATGGTGTAGTAGCAAGGACTGCTGTTCTAGTAAGCATACTTTTTGTGTTGTAGTTCTGAGGCTGTGATCAGCAAATTTGACTTGTCTTGATGGAGGTATGCTACTGTATGAGAAAGCTTGATTGTGTTGTTTTTACCTCTTAGCATCATTATTTTGCACACAATGGGCTAAATGGCCAGGTCAGAAGCACCCAAAGGGCTCAAAGAAGGTTGAAGAAGGGAACTGCTGTTAGGAGAGTGATGGTAACCTCCCATCAAGGCCATCCAATGTGCTCTTTAACATGCACAAGGAAGGATCTCCCGCACACAGTCCCCCAGTTTAACATCTCAATCAATCAACAGCATTCTTTCCAAGCCCATCAGTGTCCCATTTCTGATCAAGGTGAGCGAGGATGGAGGTTTAGTGGAGATATATCTCAATGTTGGCACAGGTGGAACTCAGACACCTGGGAACTGCAGATTAGGAGCCTGGTGCACTACTGATCTGAGCCAACCCCCCCCCTGTATGAGATACTATCTACGATCTGAGCCAACCCCCACCCTTTACAAGACAGTAGTAGTTCCTAGGACCCTTCTTGCAAAAAGCAATGCAGTATTGGCAAAAATAAATTTAAAGTGGAACTGTTTTTAATTGATAAAAAAATTGAATGCTTGTTCAAGAGCTTCTTTGGCAGCTTTCCTACACTATCAGAATACCAAAAAGTCTTTTTTTCCTACTCCATTACACATTTTTGATTTTGTTTGTGCCACATGATTTCTTTCTCTCTTTCCTGCATTTGATTTTCGCATTTCAGCAGATGAATGGTTTTGCCCCTAACTATTTGCAGCCAATAGAATTTGAGAAAATCAAATGGAGATATTGTCAGGTACTACTCATATGCTTTCAGCATACTCTTTCAATTATTGAAAATTGCTATATCCAGTAGAAGAGAAGCACCTTGGTTGAATGTTTGCAGTTATGCAGGAAAGTTTTTTTTGCTCGTTTTCAAAAACAGAACTACTGTTTTCATTTTATTCCCTGACTGCCTCTGTGGACATTAACATTTTTGGTTTTAGAGATAAATGAAAAATTCTTTGAGTTGAATAGGTACTAATGAAATATTAGGATCTACATTTTCGAAACCTTCCCAATTATTTTAATTAGAGGGCCCTAAATTTTGTAAATGCAAAATTTTAAACAGATATTATAGATAGTTTAATTCACTATTAGCTCTGTATAAATTAAAATTAATAGCACTTCTAAGCAATTAAAATATGGTAAAACATTATCACTTGTATGCTCTGCATATAGTCTTAAGAAAAATTGGCTTTAGCTAGGTGGGATTTGAACCCATCACCTCCTTATAACATGTCAGGTGCCATGACCATTGAACTACCAGCTGTCAATCATTTTCTATCGTTGATTACACAATAGGATCAGTCTCAAGAAGCCATCTTTGACTTCATATGGGGACTTTAACCTTAACCATTAACATGCCAGATTTGTAGAGCAGAATTCATTATGGTGTCAGAGTTAATTTTGAGGTGTTTTCATGAGAAAAAAAGAACTTTGAAACTTATCCCAAAATGAGTAATAGACATAATTAGCCATGTCTTATACTAATATAAAGAGCATTTATTTGAAAATTTTTAGAAAATAAAATATTTGGGAAAAACAGCAAACATACTAATTTTAATAGTGTTTTTTAAAATAATATAGTAAAGTAAGAGTAATTTTCACTGTATTTGAACCTCATTCTGAAATAACTAATGAACAGAATATGACATGTAATATGTTAAATGAAGGAGCATTTAATTCTGTATAATAATATATAAATAGCTTATCCTGAAACATTTTTACAAACAAAAATGTTGTAAAACAATTCAAAAACCAGAAATAGAGTAAAATTTGCAACACTTAGATATATGCATTCTTATAAATAATGCATATATCTTCCATTTAAAAACATCCATTTTACCACTTTTCTTTTGCGGCAATTCCAAAAGTTTAAGAAAAAGCTGAATGACAACAGTTCAAATAATGTTCTGCATGAAATTTTAGTTTGGAAACATTAACATACAGAAGAAAACTACAAAAACACTCCGGTGTGAAAATGAGACTACAAAAATGGCTGCTACAGCAGGGTAACATTTTATTTTTTCAACTGTAGAGAATATATAAATAATCAGTTTTTTTTTTTATTACCAAATCTAATTCAAAAATTTGCATGATTAATTTTAAAAAATGTCAAAAATGGACGATTTCTATGGGGAGAAAATGGAAACTTGAAGCATATTTCTTGGAAACTATGGTTCCCACCAGATATGACAGTGAATTTGGTTCTGTGATTATAGTTAATTCTAGGTATCACAAAGGCTGGAGTGTTAAGGAGATGGCCATATTTCAGCTTGCAAGTACCTCCAATGACATGTTAGATGCTGGTAACTGTCACCAGTGGCATCTCATGACTAAAATTTTTGGTGGGGCACTTAGACTACTACAAGCAGGTTAGGATGTAGAAAAAAAATTGGGGAGATGCTTGATATTAAATTGAACTGAATAAGACTGAAAAGATATTTTGTAATGCATATATTCATTTTTTCAGCTATTCTCAAAATGCATTATTTCACAAAAATTTCTGGGAAGAAACAAATTTAAAAAAGAAGTGTTCTTGCCTTTTCTACTTCAATTTAGTATTTTGCCCCTCCACTATAATAATTACTATAGGAATGTATTTTCCTCTCTATTTTAATATCTTAAAAAACTATTCATGAAAGTTATATTTAATATATAGGTTTACTATTTTTTTTACTAATATATAGTTACTTTTTTTATTTTAAACTTATATTTATTATTTTAAACTGAATTACACATCATAAATTATCACTTGCAAAGTTGTCTATTTTGGTTATATTTAATTTACAGTATTAATTTATTATATATATATTATTACATATATTAATTCATTTTACAACGAATTGTAAAAAAAGTGATATGGTATAAAAAAAAATAAATAAATACCCCCTCAAGCAGCTGCTTGCCACAGAGGTCTGACAGGAGCCTGTCAGTTTATATGCCAGAGTAGAAGGTCTGAGAGGATGGCAGGACCTCAGCAGGATATGGTATAGAATGAATTTAAAAAAACTAATGAGAGTAGCTGGGATCAAACTAGAGACCTATAATTTGCAAATCTACCGGTCTAGTGTACTTGACTACTGAAACTAGGGAGTATGCAATAGTGTAAGTCTCTGCATGTTGTATGAGAAACAAAGACAAGCCTAATATAGCTTCTAGGTTATCTCCATCCTTTGTATACACCTTCTTCCTTTTAAAAAATTTAAATTTAAAAATTAATTAAAATTAAAGTACAAAAAGAGATGCTGCATTTAGCCAACTGAGCTACGAGTTGTTAATGTATATAATATTGAAATATAATAGTAGCATTCTCCTGTAGACCATATGTTCAACACATTTCATATTTTCATATCCAATGTTGCTCTTAAATTTTTCATATATAAGTATCCTTCCTTGGCAAAATAAAATTTGACAATTTTTTTTTAAGAAACAAACTTAAAAAGGTGTTCTTGCCTTTTCTACTTCAAAGTGCCATGGGCCACTACAAAATGGTGACCTAGCTCCTGCAGTTCAGCAATATTGCATTTCAGAGCATTTGTGTCATCACTATAATAGATAATGCTAAGATTCTGGCTGGTGGCCATAATGTTAAAAATCATATTGGCAATATTAAAGCAGCTGACATAGCCCTGATTCACAAAGTAAATCTGTGACTATATACTTAACATGGCAAATAATGATTACAAAAATTAAAAAAGTTATTATGCCGATTTATTATGACAAATAGTGATTAATAAATTTGATTTTTTTTTTTTGTAATTATTTTTAGTGAGACAGTGCCCCACATGGCCTAATGGACAAGCTGTCGTTGCCTGTCACTATATGACATGTTATAGATGCTAATAATCTGTCATCATGTTGAGATTATGGCCAATGCATTCCATCTGTCATCATGTTGAGATTATGGCCAATGCATTCCAGGGCATCCAGGACAAAATAAGACATGTGCAATATATAGCAAGTTGTGAATAAACTGCATGCAAAGCAATTAATATGGCATACTAAATTTTTAGTATATAGAAGTGCTTCATAAAATTTGCTCCTTATCCATAGTGTGAGAATGCAACTGTTTTGTGTTAGGAGAATAATAAAAATATTTTTGGATTGGATAGGTATTAAACATTTACACTCTAAAGTCTGCAATGTTATCCTATACTTACTATAAGTGCAGTTTACCCTATACTTAATTTTACTATCCACCAATTTAACCATTATTTAAACTCTTTTACTGCTCCTATAACACTGCATTTTCAAATAAATAATAATAAAAAATATTGTTTCCATGTGAAAAATGTGTCTCTGTGGGTGAAACTACGATATACAGGAACAGCAGAGACAGCTTAGGATTGCAAATTACAAGTGCCAGCAGCTGATGCAGAAGTACTGCAAACAGAAGGACACAAGCAGCTTGCAATGGAATAGAATGGAAGGCAGCTCTACTCTTCTCCAGAAAACTATAAGTAATACAACTTTTCCCAAAGTTTATATATCATTTTGGGAAGTATGGGGGTAATATAAAAATATAAGGCGTATGAAAGTTTATATACAATAGTTATAAATTAGGTGACAGAAAAATTAAATTATTATTATTTACATTTTTTTAATTATCCATTAGTTTGAATTTCCACTGCTAGGAGTTGCTAAAGCCATAAAATGATGAATTTTATTCCATTTGAAAATTGCCATTCCACATTTGCCAGAAATGATATGTTATTCTAGTTTCTGCTTGTGTATTGACACAGAAGAGCACTGAAAAGCTTCATTATGCTACAACAACAACAAAAAAAAACTACTGCCAAGATATGTAACAAACAGAACATGTCTTCCCAATCATAATTAAAATTCTGCACCAGAAACTGGGAAATGAAACATAAAATGATACACCATGCCTCTGATGACAGTATTATGTATAGTGTGAGGGATGCATATTGATACTGTACAACTTTTAATATTTTAGGTAATATCTTGCTAGTTACTATATATGATACTTTTGCTTTCAGAATTTTACAATATTTTATCTGATAATAAGCATTTTGCTATTAAAATTTAACATAAATCAATGAAATTACTAATGCTAATTAAGTAATGCATTAGGGATGAATATTAGTTACTTCTACTAGAAAGCATGTAGCTCTAGTTATATCATAAATAGTGAAACTACAGAAT
The DNA here is from genome assembly GCA_038380435.1 of Ryuthela nishihirai. Taxonomy (NCBI): domain Eukaryota; kingdom Metazoa; phylum Arthropoda; class Arachnida; order Araneae; family Heptathelidae; genus Ryuthela; species Ryuthela nishihirai. Next base: position 39,748,229 of record JAWZYU010000019.1, read on the forward strand.
GCTATTTAACAGCAATAATAATAATAATTTACCGTTAAAAGAACACTTACTGCTTCTGGCATATGTCTAAACACTATTAGAAGGGAATATAGACTTGAAAGTACAGTAGTGAAAATAGTAGACATCCAAGACTGGTGAACCTCTCTGCTTCGTGGAATTTTTTCTATGGTATAAGGAGCTGAAAAAGACTATTAAGAAATAAAACTGAGATGTCTAACAAAAAATTTTTGCCTACATATAAGAAAAAGCAAACAATAAAATTATGCTCGAGACATTAATCATTTAAATATAAATTTTCAAATGATTATAACACTATTTTTCTAATTAAAATATTTCATGTTGTGTATCATAATTAATTTACATAATAGTGCATACAATGGATGCATTGTACAAGTTTACAATATTAAAAAATGACAATGTAAGAAGACATGCAAATATTATTTAACCATAATTGTGATGGGTTGGGTAGTTTTACCTCTGAGCGGCACTTTTTTGCACACCATGGGCTAAATGGCCAGGTCACTGGATGGAGAAGGTTGGGGGAGGGGACCACTGGAACAGCTATTGGGAGACAGATGGTAGCCTCCTGTTAAGGTGATCCAGCGTGTTCTTTAACATGCACAGGGTATGGCTCTCCCACACATGGTGCCACGGCTTAACATCCCATCTGACTGATGGCGGCCTTTCCAAGCCCATTGGTGTCCCCTACTGACCATGGGCAGGGTGGGGAGTTTTGCGGAGATAAACCTCAACGCTGACACAGCTGGGATTTGAACCTGAAAACTACAGATTACGAGCCTGGCATACTACTGACTGAGCCACCCCCGCCCCTCCATAATTGTGATGTGATTTGCATATAATATTATTTAAGGTAGATATTTAGGAAACAGTGCTGAGGTGTTTGAGGAGTTTGAAATCATGGTAATTTGGTGTATTTGGAATATCTAAACTTAGATCAGAAAGCAGCTTTTTAAAATTAAAATTAAATATCAAATACAAAGCATTTTGGTGAGGGATTCTTTTATCATGGGATACTACTGTTGTTGTAAAGTCTATGGAGTTGTGAGTACAGTGAGTCGGTATAGGTTTAGGAATATGACAGAACATCGTATTGTGCCATATGAATAGAATTTGGTGGTAGATAGGAGTGAGTGGGTGTGTTAATCTTGTGAATAAGTGTAGTTCTAATATGTGGTGGAATTTTACTTGTTCAAAATGTGATGCCCCATCGTTCACTTTTACTTTACCTTAACCAGTTTTGCTTAATTTAAGTTATATTTATCATTTTGGGGATTTTTATTTCCTTTTTGGCATCACAGCGCTCGTTTCCAAGAGTTAGGAGTTGCGCATGCGCAACTCTGATCTTCCGACTGTCACCCGCTAAAGCGCGTGCACGAGGACATGCCCCCCTCTTGAGTCATAGCTTGCGCCGCTCATCAAGTTATGTAAATGTCTTTCCCGGCGTGCAACATGACACGTGCGGGCCTTTGTATCTCTTGCTAAACCTGACGACATGTAGTCACAGTAGCACGGAGCACGTAGTAAGAGCACGTAGAGCACAGCACAGAAGTGAGTAATGTAGAAGTGAGTGAGCTCAGTAGAGCATAAGCATGTAGCACGGAAGAGTGCTCAGTTAATGTATCTTCTTCAATGAAGTTTTGGCGAGTGATTTTTGGAAATAAATTTGTTTGTTATTTAAACCTTTTGAATCTTTAAAATTTTTTCTCTTGGGCAACGTTAATTGTTTGATTAGCACTTATATTTACGTTTTGACAATCATTTTTGAATTCTTACTCATTAATGCTCGCTGGTATTTTGAACCCTAATTTAACTTTATTTATTTATTTGGCAATTTGTTAATTATTGCCTGGCGCCCGACTGAACTATCCGGAGCATAAACCTAATTGGATCAGTAAAAGTATTTTGCCTTTCTTTGGAGCGTTACAAAAAGATATTGTGGGAAATTTGATACAATTGTATTTTTTCATAGTTTTTTGAAGTGTGGTGGTTATTGCTGTGTTAATAGAGAGAATATGAGCGAGTTTGAAAATTTTGTTGCACTAGATATTAATGTTGATAGTTTGGTGGATTACAAAGTGTTTGAGTGGATTACAAATATTAATTGGGAAAAGTGGTGTGTGTTCAGAAAAGAATACTTGATTTGGGAATGAATAGTTTTAGATTATGTGGAGGTTTTAAGGTTAGATAGATGCTTTCTGGTTTTTTTTTTTATGCATTGGGTTATTTAACCCGAGGCTTTTTTTGAGTGCAAAACAAGAGTTTGTTGTTTATGATTTTGGGCATGCCTGTGCTTCTATTCACACACTGTGTTATTTAACCCCTGGGGATTTCTTGAAGTGCAAAACAGTAGTTCGTTGTTTATCATTTTTGGTGATTTGTGCTTGTTTTAGCTCATTGGGTAATTTAACCCGTAGGTTTTTTTTTTTAGTGCAGAATTCATTGTTCACAATTTTAGGCATCTTTCATGTTGTTTATGTTCTTATATTTATTTTGATTTTATAGTGTTTGGTACATTTTCAGGGGAAAAATTATTTGCCGGTCTTTGGGATTGTATTTTGTTTTGTATGTATGGAGAAAATTGCATTACTTTGAGGAACTACTTTCGAGGAGGTGGGAAAAATGGTGACATCAGTGCTGTTTTCTAAAGAATTATCTTATTTAATGTTTCTATTAACTTTTTGTACATTAATCTATTGTAAATTTCATACAGAAAATTGTGATAACAGTTAAAAACAGCACTTACTTCATCTTTAATTTTAACAGTGTTAATATTTTTGGAGCTTTCAAATGCAATGACCTTTTCTTCACTCATTTTATCTGTATCAGCAACAACATATATCCTGGGTCTACACTTTTCACTTATGTTTTGAATAAGACGGATCATCTCAAAAGTGTGCCCTCCTAAAATAAAACAAAAAAAGTTGTTAAACATTTTTCTTCTCTTCTAGACATCTCCAATAATTTTAGCAAAATAATGTTTTAATACATTCTTTATTATATAAATAAATCATCAAATTAGTATCAGTAACGGCATATCTTTAGAAACAGTGATATATGATGCAACAACCTTTAAACTATATCTCTAATCATGGGTGAGAAATATTTTTTATTGGCTTGTAATTTAAAGGTATAGGGAAATTCTACCTTTAATTACAAATGCTATTACTCGCATTCATTTCAGTTACAACAGACATATTAATTCAGAGATAAATGGGGGCTATGGAACACATGCTCCATAAAAAAATATAAAATGAGTAATGGTGTAGAAATATTTTTTTCTGGCATATCATTGAAACTGAGTGTATATATCACAATAAGAGTGTTTTGAATTCATCGTGATTATGAGGCCCTGCCATCCACTCAGACCTACTATGGCATATAAACTGACAGGCTCCTGTCAGACCTCTACGGCAAGCAGGCTCTTGAGGGGGTATTTATTTTTAATTATTATTTACAAGATTATGTAAAGGATAAAGTGTAGTCCCTGAAAGTTACTTCACTACAAGAATTAAAAGACAACATTAAAGATGCTATAGCTACAGTTACTATGCAAATATTGGAGCACACATGGCAAGAGCTGAGTGACAGATTGGATGTATGCTGAGTTACACATGAAGCTTACATTAAAATTGAATCACCCATAATTTAAAAAAAAATTACACTCCAAACTGTCATTCAGCATATTTGTTATATCCCAATTTTTTCAATTTATATTTGCATTTGAAATACTGACATTCTCTTGTGGAAAACCTGCATTATGTGAAGATGATTAAAATGTGGTTTTTTTTCCACTTTAATACTTTATTTAAGTAATTAAGGTAGGTATTTAACTCTTCCAAGGTCAAGGATGTTTTTTGTTCAACACATGAAATTTTTTACGATATTTTTTAATTGCCATTTGAGAGTGTTCTTACATAAACTTTTAAAAATATGTAATTCAAGCTTGAAAAATAGCATTTTCATTTTTCATTTTATGCATATTTTATTAAACTACAATATAAATAATTCAATAAACCCATCTGATTAACATATTTTAGAAGTGCTATACAATATTTGGGTTGTTTTACCTCTGAGCGGCACTTTTTTGCACACCATGATCTAAATGGCCAGGTCACATGGACCCCGAAGGCTCAGAGAAGGTTGGGGGAGGAGACCCACTGAAACAGCTGTTGGGAGACAGAGGTAGCCTCCCATCAAGGCCATCCAGCATGTTCTTTAACATGCACAGGGTCCTATACTGTATTGCTGATTTGTTTGTTAACATTACTCTGTATTGAAGCAGTCACCTGATTTAAGCTCATAAGTTTGATTTGAACTACTATCAACATATTTTTACTTAAATTCTCAAAAAACTCCAAAAAATTAACAAAAACTGTTATTTAAAAAAATAGAAGACTTTGGAAATAATTATGAAATATTTACCTACTTTTTTGGTACACTACTGTAAAAAGTGTTATTAAAATTAATACATTACTACAATGTTCATATTTTTTACTTCAGTATAATTCAGAATTAAATTCTCTTTAATTTGGTATATAACATGACCTATTTCTGTTGATTAGTTATTTATTAAAAATATTCTAAAGTTGATTAGTTTATTGGGACTCTGGAACAAGCAGGACTTTTCTCAAAGTATGGTATAGAGAAAAAAAAATACAAAACGGATGAAAAGTTTACTTTAAACAAGAAAATTATATAAGAGATATAAACCTTTTTATTCATGTGCATTATAATCATTTCTGTCTATTAGTGTTTTTTAAATAAATTTTATTTGTGTCGCCAGAGGTTTTTTTACTACATGACTCTAAATAAGTTCTATTAAAATAAACTAGTCGTCTTTCTTTGTTAAATGTTTTATTTTCAGAAAATCCAGAATTAAATGCTAACTAATTTGGCATATAACATGCCATAATTCCTTTCATTAGTTATTTGGCCAAAAAGTTCTAAATTTAATTTTTTTGCCTGATCAGAGTGGAAAAATAGCTGGCCTGGGAAGGATTAATAAAAGTTATTCAAATAATTATTTCTCTATAAATATTGATAAGTTGTGTGGCTTTTATCTCTTAATGATACTCTATTGCCCACAACAGGCTAAATGGTCAGGTCACAAGGACTCCAATGATTCAAGAGATGGTTGAGGAAGGGGATCTACAGGCAGCTGTTGGGAGATGGATGGAGGACTCTCATCAAAGCCATCCAGCATGCTGCTTAATTCTTAAAATGCTGGATTAATTATCATTTCTGTTTAACATGAAAATTTAAAGAGCTGTAGAATTTTATCCTGAATTATGTAACTGACAGAGGTTTATCATGTTATTGTACATAATATAATTTATTAATTTTCAGGTTTGATTTGAAAAAAAATTAAAAAAGGGAAATTTATTTTTGAAAAAATATAAAAACTTACAGCAAAGTTTTCTGGGAACTAAAGGATCATCCAGTACTTTAAGGATTAATATGCACAGGATATAGCTATCCTGCACATGGGGGCCATGGCTTAATGTTATATCCAATGGATGATGGCTTTTACAAGCCCAACAGCGTCCTCTTTCTTACTGAGAGCAGGGTGGGTGGGTGTTAGTGGGGATAAATCTCAAAGAAATGGGAACTGCAGATTATGAGCATAGTGAGCTACCAACTGAGCCAACCCTCACCTGATAAATACAGATAAAGCAATCAATAAGCACAATGTTGGAACTGCAGTCAAATCTTTTCAGATATGACATACATTAATTTTTTTAACATCTCATATGTAAAATGTGAACAATCTCACCTTAAACTTTTTTTCAGAAATTCTTGCTATCTTTCGGTGTTAAATCTACTACAATTACACTAAATGCCTCTTATTTCAGGTATTGATCATTTAAATTATAATTCATTAAACCAGTATACATCATAAAACTTTCAGATGTAATGTTCTGGGATATATAGGGGAAAAACATGGAAAGTATTAAACTCTGTTCTTTTATTATTGGATGCAAAATAATTGTAAATTAAATGAAATGCACTAAGCTAACTCACTGCCCAAAAACTAGACTGGCACCACATTCCATAAAAGCAAAACCAGACAACACTTCTCACACTCTTTCCACGATATTGCAGTGTTTATCAAACAATGTTAGTAGTAACATATTCAAAATGGATGATTGCACATAACTAAACTATGCTAAATTACTCCCATAAATAGTGTACTTGAAAGTATAAGGGACATTAAAATAAAAACCAAAACTGTGTTATAATGACTGGTGGAATTGGTCATTTCATAAGTTGGAAATACTGGTTGATTGAGCTTCAGTCACTTTGGCTATTAGCCACAATTTCAGTTCCCCTCCATCTCCTAGAGCAGTAATAATTGCTACTGCTGAGTAAAAAATGTCGGCTAGAGTTACACAGAATATAATTTTCATATATCATATTTTTCAAATATATTCTTCCACAGTAAAATAATCCCTAAAGTTATTTTCATTCTATTAACACTATAAAACAAAAGTAAATATATCACAATACAAAACTTTAAACTGTACTTAAAAAAGCCCCAAGGATTAAAGAATCAGGTCAAATAAACTTATGACTAACAACTAATTCTTTTATTTTTTCTTGTTTGTTTTCAGCAATTTTTCGTGAAAATCAATTTTGGCCAGATGGTAAGGTTATATACTTTGGTTTTTGAGATTATAATGGGGGAGCAGGATCTACTTTCACTGACTATGTTTCGAAAAATTATCTCATCAGTATGTTCTGTTAAATGCATAGAAATGGTTCATGAAATTACATGAAAATAAAAATTTGTAACTTTAACAATACAAAGTAAATCACCATTGGGAGTGGAGATTAGGAAGATATCCAATATAGTGTACAAAAGATACATTTCGCCATTCCTATTTGTAGAACACAAATGGAACCATTTGCTTGTCTTTAAGCTGTTGGGAACAATATGAGAGGGAAGTTCTTAGCATCTATCATGACTTATGATGAAATGTGATCAGAGTTTATTTTTTGCAGAAAAATACTTTTCTACATAAGAATGCTGTAATGCTGAATAAAATTTGAAAATTGTCTTGGGACATGCTACCACATTCACTATACAGTCCTGATTTGAATACATCAGATTTCCATTCGTTTGGGCTTCTGCAGGAGTTTTTAGGTTGAAAAAGATTTTGGATCAGTGGTCGAGTTATTAATAGTGTGCAAAGCCAGATTATGGTCAACCAAAAAACTTTTTTTAACAGATGATACAGAAGCTTTCTGATTGATGGCACAAGTGCATTGAAATCCAGGGAGATTACTTAGAAAAGTAGTATATATTATTTACTTAGAAAAGTAGTAAGTGCTATATATATATACAAACCAAAGATTTATATATATATATAGCAATTAAAATTTTTATAAACAAATTCTGGCTTATATTTGAATACCCTATATAGCTAGGAAGGCATCATTATTTTCAACCAGTTTAAAAGCATGGAATTGATCAAGAAGTGTTCCTTGATTGCAGTAAATAAAAGAAGGCTGAGGTGAGTTGATTCACCTCTGAATGGCACTTTTTTTGCACACAAGGGGCTAAATGCCCAGTTCACAAGGGCTCAGAGAAGATTTGAAAAGGGAATCCACTTGAAAGCTTTAGGAGACATATGGAAACTTCCAATCAAGGTCATCCAATGTGTTCTTTAATGTCTACATAGTATGGCTCTCCAGCACACAAAGACATGGTTTAATGTCCCATCTAACAGATGTCAGCTTTTCTCACAAACAACAAAAGGGAGATGAGAAAATTATTAACACAGACAGAGTTGGGGCTCAAACCTACGAACTACAGATTACAAACCTGGTCACATTGATGCTGGCTCCAACCAAATTAGGACGGTTGTTAACATATTTTAGCATTAGCAACTGACTAAAACATCTTTATTACACTCTATTTTTATGATAAACTTAATAAAGCATTGGGGTAAATTAATTTTAAGCAATATTTTAAAACTAATAAATATTCAGAATCTCCATCTATAAACGATGAATCTAACTTACCAGATCCCAAAACAATCATAAATTTAGACGTCGGAGATTTATTTACAGCTATTGTTTTTTTAGGATTATGAATCCTCAGATACACTATATATATACGAATTACAAACAAGCATATTAGTGTGAATAGTATATTACTTAAAAAGGCGAATATGCAAAACGATTTATTTTCGTCTGCATCCGCCATCCTTAAATATGCAACGGTTACAGTTGCAGACTTTGGTTCCAGTTGGTCAAAAATAGAGAAAATAACCTAGTTGCTTATCATATTTCATTTGCTAAGCCTGTGACAAAGATCAAATTAAAAGCAGTAAAATTTTTCTCTTATGTCCACTGTTAGGATTATACAAAAGAAGAGGAACGTCAAACTATTTCACCTATTTTAGGCTGTTTTTCACACATAAAAATAATCGTGTCCTGCATCATTAGTAGGTTGATTGTAACGTACAAATCATACAGTGCATACAAAGAAGAAAGTTTGTCTGTGTGTCCACTTATGCACACGACCTCCAGAACGGATAGATGCACCAAACTTTGCATGAACGTTCATTTCACCCAGGAAAAGAGATGCGCTCTTTGCAAACCCACTGGGGGTCAAACCAGGGGCCTAGCGAAGGACTATGGTTGCGAAGGGGACGGGGAGAAATCAAAAATTTTTCAACTCAAAATTCAAATTTTGCCAACTGAGCAAACTAACTTAGATTTTCGTTCCAACTAATTCCAATATTTTCATCTCGTCTGAATTCTAGCAGGTCAGTGTGAATTTTCCCTTGATTTGGCCAACTCTCCTTACTTTCAAAATCCAGTTTTTATATCTATCTTAAATTTCCCAAATCATTTCAAACTTTTCAAACTCCCCAAGATTTTGCCAAGTTTTCTCGATTTTAGTCAACTCTCCTGAATTTCACAAACCCAATCCCAATTATCACAACTCCCCCGTATTTTCCAAGTGGATTCGAATTTTGCCAACTGCGCTAAATTTTGTTGTTTCATCAATTTGTCCAACACTCCTTAATTTCACAACACAAATCTCAATTTTTCACAACTCGCCTATATATTATACCAAGTGGATTCGAATTTTGTCAACTACTCTAGATTTTGCCAACTCGCCGTAATTTTACAGAAAAAAACCGCAATTTTTACATCTTCCCTGAATTTGCCAAGTCACTTCGAATTTTATCAACTCTCCTTAATTGCACAAGAAAGGCACAATTTTCACAACTCCCCTGTATTTTGCCAAGTGGCTTCGAATTTTGCCAAGTTTTAAATAATTTATTTTGAACAAACCAGTTTCTAATTATCCCTAAACTATTTTTGACTTTGTCTATTAGTGATTTTTGTTCACCTGTCAATTGCTGTACCATCAGCAAATGTAATAATTTTTCCGTTCAGTTGTAAATTGCAAAGATGGTTTGTGTAAATTAAAAATAAAATTGGGCCTAAAACCGATCCTTGAGGCACTCCATAATTTAATTCTATTTTATCACTTACCCATTTATCTATTTTAACTCTTTGTATTCTACCTCTTTCATTTCCGATACGAAACTTCGGAATGACGAGGAGGAGAAAGAGTAAGTTACCACGAAGGGCAAGAATTTCTACATAAATGTCTTGTACACACTTTTAGATTGTTTGAACATGGTCCTATCTACTAATGGTAATTACTTTCTTGATTTATGAAACATTGGTTAATCATTGTAACGATTATTTTTGTATATCTTATGTTTTCCCATTACGTTTGCATCAACCCTATACTGTACACTTTAAGGAGATTCAGACTTCCCCTAAAACGGAGGAATAAAACTTTTATCGAAGGGGGGGGGGACAAACAATTGTAATAAGCCTTATGCCAAATGAAAGTTTGCAACATGTGGAGTGTCATCTACTATATACTTAGAGGATTTCAGAGCTCCCCTAGAAGAGGGGATAAAATTTTCACTGGGGGGGGGGGGGAAACGATCATATTTAGTTTCATGCCAAATGAAAGCCTTCAGCATGGCGAGTGCCATCTACTATATATTTTAGAGAGCTTCAGACCTCTCCTAGAGGGGGATAAAATTTTTACCAGAGGGTAGTGTGTGTGGGGAAATGATAGCAATTAGGTTTATGCCAAATGAAAGCTTGTGACATAGGTAGTGTCATCTACTATATACTTTAGAGGGTTTCAGACCCAAACAACGCCAGGTAAATCTGCTAGTAAGTCACAAAGAGTAGACAGCTCTACAGAAATAATGTTAGAATGTGCTCCTGAGAGTGTGCTTTTCTCCATTACTAATTGATCTTCAAGCGGAAATAGCCTCGAAAAGCAGTCGCTATTTACAATTTTGATGCCTTCTTTCCCACCCCTTTAGCTGGAAAAAATTTACTTTTAACAATTTCAACTACACTGTGAAGTTTAGATGGAAAAGTATTGTTATTGATATCTTTATAATGTATAGCATTTCAAACATCTTATGTCTAAAGAAATAATACAAATAGCGGAAATTTCCGAGATAGTACATATATTGTATTTGTAAAGGATATAGTCAAACTTTCTGTTTATTTTCTGATAATAATAATAGTTATAGATCTCGAAAACTATTAGTATACGACTAAACAGAGCAAAATGAAACATAGTATTTGGTGATTTATTTTGAATACTTTGAATGCTGTGTTCGAGCCCCTGAAAGTCGGCTTTCTTACTCGTTAACTATTTGAATCCTCAATTGGAATTTACCGCAAAAAGGCCCCCTGTACCCATTTGCCAGCTCTCCTTTCTTATTCATTATACCAGTGTTCCGCAAACGGTAGGCCATGATAGTAACTTAGGTGTGCCGCAGAAATGTCTAAAAATATTTTCATACATCATCAGTAATATACAAAAAAAAAATCAATTAATTAATAAAGTAATATTAACTTGCGATTCCATATGATCCGGTAACTCTCTGGTCTCTTCTCCGAATTTCGAGAAGGGAAAATAGTAAGAATCAGAATATCATTTGACGTTATTACTTATCCAAAATACCACTCGTTCGCCGTAAAAGATATCTTCAAGTGCTTTCAATGTGAATCTACATTCTGAAGGAAAGATAACATCCGACGTCATGCGTTATCCCATACCTCCAGGAAAACCTACAAATGTGAAGAATGTGAAATGGAGTTTGGGAGAAAAGACAATCTTTTGCGGCATCAAAGAAAACCACACAATAATAAACGGAAACATTCTGAAGATGAAAAGATTCCCCAGAAGAAGCAAAACCAGACCCTAAAGACCCCTGCCAGTTTACAGAAGAAATGAAAAGGACCCTGTCAACGCATAAGCTGATGGCAACAGAAGAAACATCTGTTGATCTCACCTTTTTCCTCGAGTCCTCACGGGAGTTACTCCTAACTCATCTAAAAGAGGATTTGGCCTCGAAAGGTAGCATAAAATGGTACCTTGCCGTGCAAGTGCGCTTCAGGTGAAAAGTTTCCCCTTCTACCTTCGAATACTGCACCCCGTTTTTCCGAAGTAACTGTCTGTCACAAATCTTCCTACATAGTCCCTAAACAGAGAACTGGATTCAGCGTGTAAGAAGTTGATCTTTCACGCTTCTTTGAAGGAGCACATAGTGGATGGATACTGGATGTTGTACTCCACGGTGAAATGAACATTGGAAAATATATCTCTCTTGCAGGGTCTAGTTATGTCCCTACTCCAAGAGAATTACTATTAAAACGTGCTATTGTTAATGTATGTAATTCTGACCAAAAATGCTTTGTCTGGTCTGTTTTAGCCTTTATGTATCCCGCTATAAGAAACACCGAGCGCCTTAGCAACTACATGCATTTAGAAGAAAAATTAAACACATCTGGCCTAATTTTCCCTATAACAATGAATCAAATATCAAAATTCGAAAAAATGAATAACATCTCGATCAATGTTTTTGGATACGAGAAAGAGGGTTCCCACTCTATATCACACCATTTAGATTTAAAGAGCAATAAAATCTCCTACTGTTACCAGATGATGAAAAGTAGCATTATTGCTCCATTAAGAATATGAGTAGACTTCTCAGTCCTGTCACCAAGCATAACGGTGTGAGTTTCTATTGTGAGGCAGCTGTTAAAAATCAGCTGTTAACGCCTGTTGTTAGGATTAATTAATTTTGATCACCCATAAAAATGCATCTGACAAAGAGTCTAATCAGTGGCGGTCATAAGAAGGGGGGGGGGGGGCATGGCCCTCTCCAAGAGACCCAGAAGTGTTTCATTTTTTCAACAGCCAACCAATTTCCTTTCCAAGAAGACAACCCCCTGACGCCTTCAGTATTCAATATGAAGGCAAATATAAGAACATATAAAGGATTTTGTACACCATAAATGACACTTTTCACTACAAAATCCTTCGTATGTCCTAAATGCCCCCCCCCCTCCAAGATTCAGACTTATGACCGCCCCTGGGCCTAATAGGACCTTAATCGGGCCCTCGCCACTTCCACTCCCCCCCGACCCTTAGTACTTTCTGGGTATGCCACTACCTACAGATCCTATTCATTTAATTTTCTAACAAAATATAATTTTTTTTAATATTTAGCGAATTTCACTTCCATGCAAAAAAAAAGGGGGGGGGGGAAGCAAGCGAAAGAAATATTTACTCCCTCAAGCAGCTGCTTACCACAGAGGTCTGACAAGAGCCTGTCAGTTTAATATGCCATAGTAGAAGGCAGGGGCGTAGCGAAGGACTATGGTTGGAGGGGAAGGGGAATCAAAAATTTTCCAACTGGAATTTCAAATTTTGCCAACTGAGCAAACTTCTTAGATTTTCGCTAGGGGGGGGGGGGGGCAATTTTCACAACTCTCCAACATTATGCCATTTTATTTCCAATTTTGCCAACTAGCCATAATTTCGAAGATATAATTCCAATATTTACGTCTCGTTTGAATTGTAACAAGTCAGTGTGAATTTTCCCTTCATTTGACCAACTCTCCTTAATTTCGCGAAACTTATCCCAATCTTTACATCTATCCTAAATTTAACAAATCATTTCAAACTTTGAAAACTCCCCAAGATTTTGCCAAGTTTTCTCGATTTTAGTCAACTCTCCTGAATTTCGCAAACCCAATCCCAATTATCACAACTCGCCCGTATTTTCCAAGTGGATTCGAATTTTACCAACTGCGCTACATTTTGTTCTTTCCTCAATTTGTCCAACACTCCTTAATTTCATAAAACAAATCTCAATTTTCAGAACTCCCTCTATATTATAGCAAGTGGATTCGAATTCTGTCAACTACTCTAGATTTTGCCAACTCGCCGTAATTTTACAGAAAAAAATCGCAATTTTTACATCTTCCCTGAATTTGCCAAGTCACTTCGAATTTTATCAACTCTCCTTAATTGCACAAGAAAGGCACAATTTTCACAACTCCCCTGTATTTTACCAAGTGGCTTCGAATTTTGCCAAGTTTTCTCGATTTTCTCAAATCTCCTTAATTTTACAAAAACAATCCCAATCTTTCCAACTCGCCCGTGTTTTGCCAAGTGGATTCGAATTTTGGCAACTGCCCTAGATTTTGCCGAATTTCTTCGATTTTGCCATCTCGCTACAATTTTACATCTCACCTGATTTTTGCAAAGCCACTCTGAATTTTGCCTCTATTCAATTCGTAATTCTTTTAATACTAAAATTTTCTGTCCAATTTTAAATTGCCTTAATATAACGAGATTTCAAATTTATTTAGCCAAGAAGGCTAAGGTATTATTATTGTTCCTTAGAATTTTTTTCTTAGGAAATAATGCGAGGATTTTGAGATTGCAGTAAGCCGTCTCTGTTGCTTCTTCCCCTATTTCCTGAATAAACTCTCAACTTTTAACTCGGAACGATGAAACTTTACAAAAAATGACAGGTAGATAGTTTTTGCTGTATCTCTGCTCATTCTAAAATAGTTTGTTTTCAACAAATTTAGAATTCCTAATACACAGAATTTGAATAGCCGTGATGACGTCTAGGAGTGATTCATCGCAGGAAACTGCAGGTATGTTGATTAAGATGAATGGTTTCTCAAAAATCGGGGACGCCTTTGTTCAGTAATAGAAATAGACGAGAATGACGTAAAACCGATCACATTTAACGTTATGAGGTCATACGATGCAGGCAGGGTCGGATCTAAGGAGAGATATGCCCCCCCCCCCCTTCTGAACACTAAAAATAGTAAAAGAGACAAAAAATTATGAAATTTATTTATGTTTCATGCATTTTTCAAAAAATTTTTTAAAGGCCTGTAAACGGAGAGGAAAATGTTATACTGCATTGGAAATCCAGTTTCTTGCTCCCCCCCGCCTCGATTTTCTTTCTATATCCGGGCCTGGATGCAGAGCTAAGCCTCATAGTTCAAAGTTTCTCTTCGTCAGGTGATCCTGAGTGAACTTCATTTCCTTCCATGGCTTTTACGTAATGATATTCTTTCGACCAATATTACTGTATATACTAGCAGCAGGGGCTAGTTTTGGAGACCCTGGGCAAATAATTAGAGAGGACACAAAGAATTCTATAACACACTATGTTTATTTATGTGCATGATTACATCGTACGCACATACAAACGCAGAATTAACTTTCTCATGTATTTAATGACGTAGATTGCTTAAAGACGTAATGTACAGAAATTTCACTATCGAAGCGAGAGCCCTTATCACCACGGCGGCCCTGGGCGACATCTTCAGTTGCCGGAACGTTCTGCTGGCCCTGAGTAGGAAATTTCCAGTTAAAAATCAACAGTTCTTCAAGTATAAAAATAGCAGTAATTTCAAACTCGAATTCAGGTTTTACCATGGGTAGAGACTTGAATTTTTAACACAACACAGGGGATAAGAGTAATTTTAAACCGGACTGCTAAGCATTTAAGAAGTTATGGGGTGTCGAAAAGTGTTAAAATTCTAAATAATAAATTATAAAAATAGGGGGAAACAACAGTTCGAGGTTCCAAATTGAGTTCTATTGTGAGTAGGAATATCAATTTATGAGTAGCGGTACCAATATTTAACCAAAACGGTGAAAATCCGTGTGTAAAATTTGGGTCCCGTTAGTCAAGCATTTGAGAAATCACATGTGGTTTAAATCTGTTGAAAAGGGAAAGCAACTTTCTCCACATTTAATCAAGAAGTGTGTCTCATGAAACTACCAAGCGTAATGCCAACATGCATTTTTTGGAAAGAAATCTTGCTGCTGTCCCCAACTCGGAATGATTTATATCTATTATTTATACGAGGTGTATCCAATAAATCTTCTTGAGAAGTGGCTGGATTGAACAAAAAGACACTTCGGACTTCTTTTCCAGAAACGATTCTCCAAATAACTGTTTTTCCCCCTCTGTTCTTCTAGTGCTCTTATGTTTAAAAAATTTTTTTTGTAAAATGTGTGTAATACATATTAGAGATGAATTAGGGTTCAAATTTTGAGCCCGAACTATTTCGAGAATTGTTGAACCCCATTTGGGGAAATAATTTCTCTGACGCATCATAAGACACACACACATGTCACTAATAATTTATTCATTCCTGTGTTATTAATTATAATCATTTTATGAAAAAATTAAAATGTTAATGTTATTTAGAATGAAAAATATTAGAAAAATACTAGTAGAAACTAAAAGTTCGTTTCATTTATTAATGAATAGGGAATGAGCAAAAAATTAATCAAAGCTCCGTGATGTTTATTTTTAATTACTGATTGATCGAAAGGTTGAAATTAAATTTAAAAAAATGTTATTTTTATTTATATTTTTCACAATTACAGGAAATATTTGAAATTTAAATTATTCTGAGCGGGAACTCGAACTCATATATTCAACAATTTTTGACTTTTCCTCTAGATATTGATATCTATCTCTGTGGGATGCTTTACCAGCTTTCATCCCTTTCTCTTCTCTACTCGCACACTCATATGTAAGCAGGTAATTCCAGTTTAACGCGCCCCGACCAATGCGAATTTGCTACAACGCGGTGTAAAAATATTAATATTTGCTTACTCTCAAATCGTTAAATAACCACAGGATTTCTTATTCACAGTGTAAACGACACGTAGCTGGTCTATCCATAATGCATTATGTTTTGCAAGAGGTCTTGTGAAATTGTTGACTATCGAAAACACTGCATTTTCCCCCCATATTCAGTGCATGGCTTTGTTGGAGGGGTACAACGAGGAGGCCATTGCCCCCCCCCCCTCACAATGCTAATAAAGGCAATGGAAGCCAAAAATTATTAAACTTCTGCATATTTCAAGCGTTTTTCAATAATTATTTTAAATATTTCTGAAACGAAGGAGAAAATGTTATATTAAATGGAAATCCAGTTTCTTGGTCTCCCACTCCCAATCTTTTTACTTAGATGTGTAGATAAATACACACAAGGAAAAGTAATTACGCAAGTGTGAAAAAATCCACTCATTCGCCTCTCGAACTCGGGATCTCCTGGTTACGCGCCAGTTGCACTAACATTTGAGCTGAGGAAGGGATAATTATTTTTTTTAAAACAACAATTAGTTCCTTCCTTTCTATAGCATACAAGGAAAAACTACTTACATATTAGTGTATATTCGTCTAATGCTTTGGACCTATTTGCAGGTATGTCGGCGTTAGACGAGACGGGCATGGCTGCCACCATTCCGCACTTCTTGCAACCATTTCCAGGAAATCTTCAACTGAGCCAAGTCGGCGATACGGACATTATGGTAAGTATAACACTTGCAAAGATTATCTGTTAATCGTTTCTTCTTTCAACTGTGCATTGCGTTTTACACGTCCTTATGGGCGTCAATTGCTCTAAGATGGGGTATGGACGTCTTATATTCATCATTTTTAAGGGCCTAGATAAGAAACAATATTTGAATTTTTTTTACATTTTCACCTTTTCCCTACCAATCCTTATTTTTGGAATGCGGGTAATTTGTAACGACACTTAGTGATTAGGAGAAGGGTGTTGTGAACTACAGGCTCTTCTGTATTAAATTGTTTAGATTGCCTTTTTTGTATAAATTTTGAGATGGGTTGTTTTACCTCTGAGCGGCACTTTTTTGCACACAATGGGCTAAATGGTCAGGTCACATGGACCCCGAAGGCTCAGAGAAGGTTGGGGGGAGGGGATCCAATGGAACAGTTGTTGAGAGACATGGTAACCTCCCGTCAAGGCCATCTAGCGTGTTCTTTAACGTGCGCAGAGTATGGCTGTCCAGCACAAGAGGCCAATGTTTAACGTCCCATCCGACGGACGGCGGCCTTTCCAAGCCCATTGGTGTCCCTTACTGACCGTGGGCAGGGCGGGGAATTTTGCGGAGATAAATCTCAAAGTTGATCCAGCTGGGACTCGAACCTGGGAACTACAAATTACGAGCCTGGCGCGTTACCGACTGAGCCACCCCGCCCCTTTTTTGTACAAAAGCTACTTTCATTTTGTAAAGGACCTGGTGATTTCTTATACGTTTGCAATAAACTTTTAGATTATCTGTACAAGTGAGATGGTCTGGAATATTTTTTTTATTATTTTTAATTTTAAATTACTATAATACCTGATAGGATTTAGGTTTTTCATATTTATGTGACCAAAATTACAGAACTTTGCGGTGCAGGCAGAACTTACTGTGCAGGCATTAGTATGCAATCAATGGTGTAAAATATTGAACATTTTTCCTTTTTTTTTCAGTTTGAATCACGTTAAACCCTTTGCAAATTTCAGAAAAAGTAGAATTGGAAGATTATGTAGCAAAACAAAAGCAGCAAAAATAAAGCCGAAACGTTGTCGCGTGAATTCTAATTGAAGCTATTTTCGCAGAAGGAGGGGAAGGAAAAGACAAAAAATAGACTCCCTCCAGATTTTTTACTCCTTTTTACTTATACTTAAATATATGTAGTTAAAATCTGATTGCAAATATTCCAAATATAAATGATACCAAACATATTGTTGCAAATTTTAAATGGATAGGCACTGAGCCTGAGTATCAATAAGTATATTTTCAAGCAAATTACAATGCAATGCAAATTATTGCAAAAATATGGATGAAGTAAGTTATAAACAAACTAACTACTATCATACATAAGTCAATAACCCTTTTTCTACAGAGCATACAATATCAGCTCTGTCTGTTTTACTAAGCTACTACCTCTTCACTTTGTCTGTCATATCTCTTGAACACCTTCACTTCAGGCGTAAACAATCCTTCGTCTTTGATTAGTTCACTAGATTTATCACACTAGCAAAACAAAACGATCACCCGTGCACACAACATATAAAAGATACTTCTTGTTTTTAACTTATCGAGCACTGACTCAGACTATTTAAACCTGCTTTCATATCTCCACAACTTTAACACACTGAAATTCTATTATTCTCTTTTTCAGGTTGGTTCTACATTTAAATTCGTTTATTGTATAAATTTCACGCAGAAGCATATGCGAGCGTTCACGACACGTTTATCATAAATTCACTGTAGCATGTTCATCTGTCGTAACACTGCCCCCTCCTTAGGTCTTGTTCGTGCAGAACAATTCTGGATTCGGAAGCTTCTTCAGTTCTTTGATGAAACGTGGCCAAACGATCCACATGAACCACCTTGCACTTTGTTGTTGGATGTCGACGAATGCGAAACACCACGTTGTTAATCCTGTTAACTATCGTATATAGACCTTCCCAAGGTTTCTGAAGTTTTGAAGAAAGTCTCTTCTTCCTATGTGGATTGTACAGCCACAAAAGATCTCCTTGATTGAAAAGAGTTCCATTTGTTTTACTGTCGTATCTGATTTTGGTTCTTTCGCTTGCTACGTTGATGTCATTTCTGACGGAGTGATGGATTTCTTCTAGTCGTTGTTGTAATTCTTGTACGTATTGTGGTGTGGATACAGGCATCGTTTCGGGCCGACTATAAAAAAAGGTCACAGGGAAGACGTAACTCTCTTCCAAAGAGCATCATGGATGGTGTCTGTCCAGTTGTCTCATGCACTGCTGTTCTATATGCCAACAAAAGGAGTGGTATATGGCGATCCCAGTCACGTTGATGGTCATTCACAAACAATGCTAGATGCTGTGCAATTGTCGTATTAAATCTTTCAACCATACCATCCGACTGAGGGTGTAGGGGAGTTGTTCTGGTTTTTTGAATGTTTAATAATTGGCATATGCCTTTAAGCACATTGAATTCAAAATTCCGTCCTTGGTCAGAGTGGAGTTGCAAAGATACTCCATACATACTAATCGAATTATTTACTATTATTTCTGCCACTCTTGTTGTTTCCTGGTCTTGGATGGGATAGACCTCAGGCCACTTTGTGAAATAATCCATTTCCACTAATAAATATCGATTCCCATCATCATTCCTAGGAAACGGACTCATTACATCAATGGCTATTCTTTCAAAAGGGGCACCAACGTTATACGTCTGCAGCTTACTCCGACTCCTAGTCTTAGGGACTTTCTTTGCTGCACAGGTCTCACATTGTCTACACAATCTTTCAACGTCTGCCTTACTTTTCAGCCAATGAAATCATTCCCTGGCTTTGGCTAATGTCTTATTAACACCGAAGTGTCTTCCATTGGCACTATCATGTACATCTTTCATCACTAGTTCCACTCGGGAGCGAGGAAGAATTATCTGACAACGGATCAGCCGTCCAGTGAGATTCTCCCATCTTCTGTATAATACACCGTCTTTCACTTCTAAGGAGTCCCACTGTGCCCAGTAACTTTTGGTAGTTGGACTATGCCTCGAGATTTGCTCCAAATTAGGTCTTATATCAGATTTTTCAATCAAATCCATTATTGGCCTTTTATCTTCATCATGTAGTTGAGCCTTTCTAATTTCTATTGGACTCCAGATGTTAGGAATATCACTGTTTTTTATATTCTTCTTGTTTCGATGTGCCGATGTTATTTGTCTTATGGGCATTACCTCTTTAGTACCAAATTTCAACTCTGCATTATAACAATGCTTACAGTTGTCAATACATTGACGTCTGGAAAGGGCATCTGCATTCCTATGCATTTTGCCACTTCGACGCTCGATGGAGAAATTGTACTCTTGCAACCGCTGTATCCACCTAGAGGTTTGTTCTTCAGGATTTTTAAAGTTTAGTAATCACCTGAGTGCAGCATGATCAATGCGTATAAGGAATTTCTGGCCAAAGAGATAATGATGAAAATGTTCTATTGCTAATAGTTCGTTTCCTGTGTCACAATAATTTCGTTATGGTTTGTATAGAGTTTTGCTAAAGTATGCAATAACCTTTTCTTCTTGTTGTTATGAAAGTACAGACCAACTCCTGTGTTACTTGCGTCAGTATCTATTATGAATTGTTTTCATAATAGTTTGTTGTTATGAATAGTTTGTGGGTATGCTAACACTGGTGCTGTGAAAAGAGCTTGCTTTAGCTGTTGGAAGGCTACATCACATTCGGTGGTCCACATGAACCGCTGACCCTCTTCTGTCAGACAATGTAATGGCCTTGCGATGTTAGAGAAACCCATGACAAATTTCCTATAGTAGGTGCAAAGTCCAATAAAACTACAAAGTTGATGAACATCTTGTGGTGGAGGCCAGTCTCTTACAGCTTCTATCTTACTAGAATCAGTCTTAATTCCTGATGTAGTGATCACATGACCAAGGTAATGAACTTCTTGCTGGAACAGGTTACACTTTGTCGGTCTCAATTTTAGCTTGGTTGCCCTAAGTTTTTCAAACACTTGACGAAGATTTCTGAAATGTTTTTCAAAAGATCTTCCAAGAACGATGATGTCGTCCAAGTAAACCAGGCAGACCTCCCAAGACAAACATTTGAGCTCCGATTCCATTAGTCGTTCAAACGTTGCAGATGCGTTGCAAAGGCCAAATGGCATCACTTTAAACTGCCAAAGTCCATTTCCTGTAGTGAAAGCTGTTTTCGCATGGTCTTCAGGATGTATACCAATTTGCCAATAGCCGCTCTTTAAGTCTAATGTTGAGAACCATTCTGACCCAGATAGTATCCAGTGTATCATCAATCCTGGGTAAAGGAAAGCAGTCTCTTTGTTATATCATTTAATCTGCGATAATCTACACAAAATCGGGTAGATACATCCTTTTTCTTGACAAGAACCACTGGTGATGTGAGGTGCTCTTGTCAAATGCTGTATTCAGGTGTGTTTTTTTGACTGACACAATTTGCTGCAAAACGTAAGAGAAATAAAAATTATTATATAATTTTATATTATTAATTACAAAACGGCAGTGATTTTCGAGTTCCACACCTAATTGAAATATAATCCAATATATTATTTTGAACCCTTATTATTGCACGAAATACCAGACTCTGAGAGAGCAAAGAATCGAAATGAATAACTGAGGTCAGGATAAATAGTTTTAGACTTAGGACTGGACTCGCGTTTGAGATTGTGAAATTCATTCAGGGAAGAGCTGATTAATAAAATAATTTATTAAAATCTCCGATTGCAAACGGAATTTCAGGCAATATTCTGACTCCCGTGAGCAATAGACGACCAATAAGAAGAAAACAAACAAACAATAATAAACGAATTTTAAATTTAGTATTCATTATTTGTCATATCCAAATGAACATAATATCTTTTTTATACCCCCTCAAGCAGCTGCTTGCCACAGAGGTCTCTGTCAGTTTATATGTCATAGTAAAAGATCAGGACCTCAGCAGAAAAACGACACATACATCAATGCCTTACCCGGGGCTCGAACCCAGGTCCCTTAGATCAGTAGCTTAGATCAGTAGCCAAGCGCGCTAACCACTTGGCCATATATATTCATTTAATAATCATTATTTGCGGTGTTATGTAGACAATGGCAGCATTGCTTTGTGAATCAAGGCTACGTCGTCTGCTTTCATACTGTCAATGGGAATTTTAACATATAACATTACGACCACCATCCGGAATCTTAACATTATCTGTTACAGTGATGACTCAAATGCGCATGCTCTGAAATGCAATAGCGCTGAATTGCAGGCCCGTCACATTAAATAAGCTGATTCTACCAAAGCACTCAATAGTCGAAGATCTTGTTACTTTGTGGAAATCTTCATTTAACATGTGACAGGCTCAACAAGATGTGTATAATAAGATGTGTTTGAACTGGGTTGCCAAATTTTTATTTTGCCAAGGAATGAACGTATGAAGAATTTAAGAAAATATTAAATATGAAAAATATAAAATGTGTGTAACATTTGATCTGCAAGGGAATGCGAAATAGTATATTTTAACAGGCCATGCCGTGTAATGTAGAGCTTCATCGGCTAAATGCAAAAGTGTTTTTAATACTGGACTTGCAACTTAAAAGTCTGCGGTTTGATCACATCCGCTGTTAATTTTAATTGTTTTTAAATTTGTTTTCATTTATAATTCGTTTTATAACTGTATCACTTTTTTACAATTCATTGTAAAATAAATTAATATATGTAGTAAAATATAGACCGTCCTGTGGCCGAGTGGTTAGCCTGGTTCGAGCCACGGGTACGGCATGGACGTTTGTGTTGTTTTTCTACTGAGGTCCAGCCATCCTCTCAGACTTTCTACTGTGGCGTATAAACTGACAGGCTCCTGTTAGACCTCTGTGGTACGTAGCTGCTTGAGAGGATTTTTTTAAAATAAAATATATAGGTAATAAATTATTTGCAAAATAATTATAACCGAAAAATAATTATAATTGCAAATTAATTATAACCGAAATAGACAACTTTTCAAGTGATAATTTACGACGAGTAATTCAGTATAGAATAACACATGTAAATTTATAATCGGGACGGAGTCAAAAGATAGTAAACCTATATAATAGGCATATTTCTCACGAATAGTTTTGAAAACACCACTAGAGTGAAGAGGAAAAAATACACATTGGGTAATTATTAAAGTGGAGGGGAAAAAATGCTGAATTGAAATAAAAAGAGCAAAAACATCTTTTCGAGATTTTACCCCCGAAATCTTTCGTTAAATAATGCGCTTTGAGAATGGCTGAAAAAAGAATGCATGCAATACGAAGCATCTTTTCTGTCCTATTCTGTTCAGTTCAATATCAGGCATCTCCCAAATAATTTTCTTACATCAGGAGACTGCCGAGAAGTACAGTTGCTCAAATAAATATCCAAACACTATGGTTGATTACAAAATTCAGAAAAAATATCTGGCAACGATTTTTCTAGAAATTAGTGATCTGGCAACCTTCGTGTCACGTGACACTAATTTCTAGAAAAATCGTTGCCAGATATTTTTTCGGAATTCTGTAATCAACCATAGTGTTCGGATACTTTTTTGAGCGACAAACCTGACCATTTAGCCCATTATGTGCAAAAAAAGGTAGAGGTAAAACACACCAACCCACTAAAATATTTGGTCTCGAGCAGCCACTGCTTTAATTTAAAGAGAATTTCGTAATACACCCTCCTTCAGGTTTATAAACATTCATTCTAGAATTTTTGCAATAACAACAAACGGTACAAATTTATACCTTTCTGTTTATGGAGAAATCTTATCAATAACGAAGAGAATGTCCGTATGTAAAGAAATACAGAGTAAATACAGAATAAAGAAATACAGGTATAAAGAGGGAAGGGGGCCAAACACTGGATTTCCAATGCAATATCTCTCTCTTTATTTTAAAGGTCTTTAAAATTTTGAGAAATGCATGAATTATAAATAAGTTTAATAATTTTAATTTTTTCCCTCTATTGCTCTTATTAGCATATTGAAAAGGAGGGCATGCCCCTCCCCGTGGATCCGGCCCTGGGACGATGTAACTTATGTTGCATTTTAAAAATTAATTCAGTACAGTTATAGATACTACTTCACCATTTTTCATGCAAATTGGTTGAACGATATTTTTTTAAGCCTTTGTACAATAATAATTGAATCAAAGTTGCTTTTGTTTTTAAGAAATATTAGTTTTTTAAGTTTATGATAGGTCAGGGGCAGATCAATCAATTTTGAAGCTCGGCGTACCTGAATAGTCTGGGGCTTGTTACCAGAAAACAATCATAAACTAATTAGTAAATTAATAAATAATATAATAATGCTAAGCGCCGCCACCAAAAATTTTAGTCATGAGCTTCTACAATAGTTTGCTGCGATAGGGCTAGTTTTCAAAGTTGGGTAGTTTTGAATATAGTTTTCTATTCACGTTAGTTTATTTCCTCACAATCAACAGCTGGGCCAGCGTTGAGATTTATCTCCGCAAAACTCCCTTCTTGACGGGGTTCTCCATCTGTCTCCCAACAGCTATTCCAGTGGGTCCCCTCCCACAACATTCTCCCCCCTCCCCCCCCGAGAAGGAACCACCTTATCGTGGTGTGAAGTTGAGGGCTCTGCTGACTAGTATTGGGGAGTATCTGGTCGGACGGGGTCCCGATGGAACGGCTGGGCCCTGGTGAAGTTGAGGGCTCCGCTGACTGGTATTGGGGGGTACCTAGGTTGGACGGGGCCCCCGATGGAGGGGCCTGGCAAGGTCGAACTAAGAGTTCCCACCACGGGAGCCGAGGCAACTTGGATCTATTTTCCTTGTTTTGGCTAACCGGGGCGCAGATAAAATTTAGGTTTTGACTGATGGATGAACTTTACTTCTATAGTACTGTTCGCTATAGGTAGTCGTGGGGTGAGCTGCATCTATATGGTGTTGTCTTGCCCTCAACATAGGTAGTGGAGATTTTGGCATTATCCCGATAGATGTAGTGCAGTCCATGTATTGCGGAGCATCTGGGTTTTGTCTTCATTTATAATTTCCTACAACATTCTCTGAGCCTTCGGGGTCCTTGTAACCTGACCATTTAGCCCATTATGTGCAAAAAAAGGTAGAGGTAAAACACACCAACCCAACCCTTACAATCGATATTATCTTAAAAGTTTGTCTTTCCGTTTTTATGAGAGAAGAGTACTTTAATAATGGCGTAATCGCTCCTCATAGATACTTATAACTAGTTAAAATTTAAAAAAAGACAGTTTTGTTGTTACTTAAATACACAAATTGTAAAGTTTAAATGACGTCACACTCTCGACTAGTGCCTAACGTGCGAAATGGGAAATTCGGGCACCCTTGCATCTTAGATTCGCCATTAATTTAAAAAAAAATATTATGTCCAATGAGAATATTTTTAAAACCTTTCTTGCGTCAACAAACGTTTTCTCGAAAACCGATACATGCTGCGACGAACTTGAACGTCTGCCTTGTTCTTAAATGCTTTCCCATGTCATACGAATTTCGCAGCAGATGCTGAATGAAACCCAGACTAACGTTGAAGTGAAGTGCAAATAACTTTAAAACCACCATTTCCTCTCTACAGCAGATGTGGAGAGCAAACTCCAAATGGAGAGAATTAGCTCTCTTTCAGCCTCAGACACACAGAAATTTATCACATTATATCTCGCGATAACTGTTCACTTCAAATATTCATTCGAACGTCGCAGTCGCAGATTTTGTTCGTTCTGAAAGGTGATGTATCTGTGCCAAATAGTTAATATTCCGATTTAGAATTTTTATTTTATATATGAACTTCTTGCTGGAACAGTTTACACTTATATATATAAGGAATTTCTGGTTCCTTAATATGTTGGGTTGTTTTACCTCTGAACGGCACTTCTTTTGCACACCATGGGCTAAATGGCCAGATCACAGGTTGGGGGAGGGGACCCACTTTAACAGCTGTTGGGAGACAGATGGTAGCCTCCCGTCAAGGCCATCCAGCGTGTTCTGTTAACGTGCACAGGGTATGGCTCTCCCGTATACGGGGCCACGGCTTAACGTCCCATCCGACGGACGGCGGCCTTTCCAAGCTCTTCGGTGTTCCCTACTGACTGTGGGCAGGGCGGGGAATTTTGCGGAGATAAATCTCAACGCTGACCCAACTGGGACTCGAACCTGGGAACTACAGATTACGAGCCTGGCGCGCTACCGACTGAGCCACCCCCGCCCCTCTCCTTAATATGCTAAGTGAAGATATCCTTTAATATGCTAACCTCATTATAACAGTGCAGACTTCAGTGTTTTAGTCCGCAAGCTGCCAATTGCAATTTCGAACAATAAATTAGAAAATTTCGATTTATATGTTTTCTATAACAAATAAATTCTTTTCCTGAAAATATTCACTTTGATTTCTTTTCAGGTAATGAATGATAGAGAAGAAAAAAAAGGAAGCAAAATCTGACGGAAGGTAAAATTTTTCTTTGAAAAAAAAAAAGACGATATTAGAGATAAAAAATAAACTGTGGAGAAATTATTTTTTGGGGGAAGATTGTTGATTTACCTATTCGAACCGAAGTTTTCGCCTACGAGTTCGGTAATAATCGGAAATATAACACAATATTTCCTACGATATACACCAGAAAATGGTCTTGGCTACTTTGAAGAGAGTTTCCCTCATTTATTTAGTGACTCTAAATTTCAGTCCTACTCAGCAATGTATTATAGGATTTGATTATCCACATTGTAGTTGTAACGAGGTTGATTGGTTAGAATTTGTATGCAAAGATATTTACGCACCGGCCCAACTCTTCGAGGTCATCTCCTCATTGTATGATACAGATATGATAGTTGTGTTCCAGTTTTACAACTCAAAACTGAGATTTTGGCCTTCAGACATTTTCAAAGGGATAGAATTTAAAGAATTTCGTCTGAATTCCTGCGAAATATTGACTTTTGGCGAAGGAGACGATTGTGACGGATATGACGAATCTGTGAAACGATTGATTGCAGAAAACACCAACTTGATTGAAGAGGAAGAATGGAGACTGAACGTAGCTTGCCTGAAAACTCTAACGACGCTGAAAATAACGACGAATAAGATTCCCAAACTGACGCAATCTTTGGCTTCAGAAAGTTTATCAGAAAGCTTGCGAGAATTGTTGTTATATAACTGCGATATCGAAGAAATTGAAGCTGGATTCCTCTCAACGTTAAAAAAATTAGAGGTGCTACGCCTTAAAGGAAACAATATTAAAAACTTACCTGATAACATGCCACCACTTCCGGAGCTGATAACCTTGGATTTAGCGTAAGTTATCTTTTATTTCTTAAGGTAAGATTCGAAAAGTTTTGGGCTAAGTTAAGGTTATAGAAAATGTTGTCTTGAGACACGTGCGATGCAAACTGAATTGAAAGCATCTTGGGTTCGCAATCCAGTTGGTTCGAGACAATATTTTCTCTATACTTAATACTGTTCATGGTCTTAGAAGTGATTGCCTGAAATCAAATGTTATCAGTTCAAATGTATCAGCTGTTATCTACAATTTTCCGTTTGCCCTCCATGAAGACGATCTGGAAAGAGTGGTCTTGTATTAAGGTAAGCCTACACAATGGACGTAAGCAGGAATTATTCTGAGGTGGGTTTGAAGAAATTTAACTAGCTAATATGATGCAAATGGAAGCTAATTTAGGGATTTCTGCAAATGCATGGCGTGGGGTCAGCAATATGCTCTGCCAGTGGCGACTCGTGAGTTTCTAAATAGGTGGGGCGAGCATAATATTATGTAGAGAAAATAACTGGGCAGGGGCGGTGATGACGGCAGGGGTATGATAGTACACCGCTACATCGGCGTTTTTCTACACTAACCCCAATTCTGTAGTGGGCGGGGCGGGGGTGGCTCAGTCGGTAGCGCGCCAGGCTCGTAATCTGCAGTTCCCAGGTTCGAGTCCCAGCTGGGTCAGCGTTGAGATTTATCTCCGCAAAATTCCCCGCCCTGCCCACGGTCAGTAGGGGACACCGATGGGCTTGGAAATGCCACCGTCCGTCGGATGGGACGTTAAGCCGTGGCCCCGTGTGCGGGAGAGTCATACCCTGTGCACGTTAAAGAACATGCTAGATGGTCTTAACGGGAGACTACCATCTGTTTCCCAACAGCTTTTCCAGTGGGTCCCCTCCCCCAACCTTCTCCGTGCCTTCGGGGTCCATGTGACCTGGCCATTGAGCCCATGGTGTGCAAAAAAGTGCCGCTCAGAGGTAAAACAACCCAACCAGTAGTCGGTGAAAAAAGCAACATCGATTGCATTGGAAAAGAACATACATGTATATGGACCTGGAATAAAATTTATATTTATATATATATATATTGTGGGTTATGGGTCTCAAATGGTGTTAGGTAGTCACTGGAAGGAGAACTATGCACCAATTTCCTATGATGATGAGGGGCGGGGGTGGCTCAGTAGGTATCGCCAGGCTCGTTATCTGTAGGTTCGAGTCCCAGCTGGGTCAGCGTTGAGATTTATCTCCGCAAAATTCCCCGCCCTGCTCACCGTCAGTAGGGGACACCGATGGGCTTGGAAAGGCCGTCGTCCGTCGAACGGGACATTAAGCTGTGGCCACCTGTGCTGGAGAGTCATACCCTGTGCACGTTAAAGAACATGCTAGATGGTCTTAACGGGAGGCTACCATCTGTTTCCCAACAGCTTTTCCAGTGGGTCCCCTCCCCCAACCTTCTCCGTGCCTTCGGGGTCCATGTGACCTGGCCATTGAGCCCATGGTGTGCAAAAAAGTGCCGCTCAGAGGTAAAACAACCCAACCTGTAGTCGGTGAAAAAAGCAACATCGATTGCATTGGAAAAGAACATACATGTATATGGACCTGGAATAAAATTTATATTTATATATATATTGTGGGTTATGGGTCTCAAATGGTGTTAAGTAGTCACTGGAAGGAGAACTATGCACCAATTTCCTATGATGATGAGGGGCGGGGGTGGCTCAGTAGGTATCGCCAGGCTCGTTATCTGTAGGTTCGAGTCCCAGCTGGGTCAGCGTTGAGATTTATCTCCGCAAAATTCCCCGCCCTGCTCACCGTCAGTAGGGGACACCGATGGGCTTGGAAAGGCCGTCGTCCGTCGAACGGGACATTAAGCTGTGGCCACCTGTGCTGGAGAGTCATACCCTGTGCACGTTAAAGAACATGCTAGATGGTCTTAACGGGAGGCTACCATCTGTTTCCCAACAGCTTTTCCAGTGGGTCCCTCCCCCAACCTTCTCCGTGCCTTCGGGGTCCATGTGACCTGGCCATTGAGCCCATGGTGTGCAAAAAAATGCCGCTCAGAGGTAAAACAACCCAACCTGTAGTCGGTGAAAAAAGCAACATCGATTGCATTGGAAAAGAACATACATGTATATGGACCTGGAATAAAATTTATATTTATATATATATATATTGTGGGTTATGGGTCTCAAATGGTGTTAGGTAGTCACTGGAAGGAGAACTATGTACCAATTTCCTATGATGATGAGGGGCGGGGGTGGCTCAGTAGGTATCTCCAGGCTCGTTATCTGTAGGTTCGAGTCCCAGCTGGGTCAGCGTTGAGATTTATCTCCGCAAAATTCCCCGCCCTGCTCACCGTCAGTAGGGGACACCGATGGGCTTGGAAAGGCCGTCGTCCGTCGAACGGGACATTAAGCTGTGGCCACCTGTGCTGGAGAGTCATCCCTGTGCACGTTAAAGAACATGCTAGATGGTCTTAACGGGAGGCTGCCATCTGTTTCTCAACAGCTTTTCCAGTGGGTCCCCTCCCCCAACCTTCTCCGAGCCTTCGGGGTCCATGTGACCTGGCCTTTTAGCCCATGGTGTGCAAAAAAGTGCCGCTCAGAGGTAAAACAACCCAACCTGTGATGATGCACAAAACTGGCCGGGCCTAGCACCTAATATCCGACCCCGCCTTCTTGTGGTGTAGGCCGTTAGTATCTTTCAAACGAGATACTCTCTTGTGGTAGTGAACGGAAGGGGAGGGCTGCCAGATTAGCATGGCCTTCTGATCTGGACAACTATGGCTATTTTTTTCTTTCCTACTGAGGAGTGGTCAACCACACAGGGTCCTGGTGCTGAACATATAAACTTACTGGATGGACTCGAAGAAAGCTCTGATCTTGATTATGGATCATGAATTTGCTGCAGTGGTGGGCTTCTGTGGAGGGAAAATCTTCCGCTGTGTTTCCTGTTTGTTTGTGGGTTGACAGCCCCAAGTGAATAGATTCACAGGATATGTTTATCAGCTGGTGCATAATCCTGAGCAGAGGTCATCGCAGGCACCTGAACTCTTTGCTTCTACTGGCATCGTCAAATTCTACATTGGAGGAAGTCTTCCAGTGTAGATGGCTTCAGCCTTTAGTGGTTTATTTAGTGGTTGGGGAACGGGTCTTTGCCCCATGCCTGCGAATAGGGGGCTGTTTAATATTGTTGACATTCCCTCTCTCAATAAACATAGTTTCTTTAAACATCCCACTAACCATTTTCTCTCCATAGGTAGTTGGAATGTGAGGACTCTGCACAGAGCTTTTTCTCTTGATGTCCTCACACAAGAATTCCACCGTTATAATTTAGATATTCTCGGCTTGCAAGAGACCAGATGGACAGATAAAGGTCAGATTCTTAAAAATAATCTTAAATTTCACTTTTCGGTAAGGGAAGATAATAAATATCACCAAGTCTGCTTCTCTGCAGACACACTATAGTGAGTGTATTAATGAAAGGTTTGTTACAGTAAAATTTCGGACAAACGTTAAAGACTTGAATGTTATCTGCTGTTATGCAACCACTGAGGATGTTGATGAGGATGAAAAGGATGTGTTTTACGGATAACTTCAGGATATTTTGAATTCTTTCAAAAAAGGAGATATTACCCTTGTTCTAGGTGACTTCAATGTCAAAGTTGGTACTGACTCTGACCTTTGGGGAGGAGTAATAGGCCCTTTTGGTATTGGTAGCGGCAATAGCAATTGACAACGTCTCCTACAGGTAAGAACTCGATGGTTTCAGAATAACTAACACTTATTAAAAACATCGCGATATACATAAGTACACATTGGTTTCACCTGATTGGCTGCATAAGAATATGATAGATTATATATCATAGCAAATGGACTAGTTCTGTTAGAAATATCAGGTCATATAGGGGAGCTGAAATTGGATCTGATCATTACCTTGTTAAAAGTGTCTTGCAACTTATACTTAAAAAGTGTTGTGCTAAGGTTAAAAATTTACCTTTAATACTGAAGCTCTGAAAGAAGATATTTAGTTATAGCTAAAGCTCACCATGATAGGCTACTTAGTCATTACGACAGTCATGGTTTGCTTACTTGTCAAAAGGACTAAATCATCAGCAAAATCTAAATCAGAAATTTTCGTATCTCCAGACCATTTACGGCCAAAATCTTTCCCTTTATACCATTTTAAACAGGCCATTTTATACCATTTTAAACAGGCTTTTTTGGAAACTAACAGTACTCTTTTATTTGATTATTGATTATGTTATGCGAAATTCACTGCAAGGGAAAGATTTTGGCCTTAAATGATCTGGAGATACGAAAGTTTTTGATTTAGATTATGCTGATGATTTAGCACTTTTGGCAATGTTGTTAATGAAATGAACTCTTTCATTCGAGCTGTTGATTACTACTGAAGCGATGCTTACTACTGAAGTTGAGGAAGAATGGGGCCATTTTAAACAGGCTTTTTTGGAAACTAACAGTACTCTTTTAGGAAAAAAGGTGCAGAGGAGGCAGAATTATTTGAATGATAAGGCACTTGAGCTTATTTCAGAAAGAAAGAACTGTAGGAATGTCCTTAATCAATACCCTACTAGTCCTAACAGAAAGTATTACAGACAGTTTAATAAACGTGCAAAGGATCAGTTAACTGCTGATAAGAATCTTTGGCTTGATAACTTGACTGACAAAGCCGAGGAAGCAGTTAAACAGCATAACAGCAGAGAGCTTAGTAGTAGGTAATAGTTGAACTAAGAAAATGCACCTAAAGACTAAAATTAGACTGTATAATATTGACTCTTTCTAAGATTAGTTATGGTAATGAAACTTGGACGTTTTGTAAACAAGATAACAGGAAACTTGATGCTTTTGATTCTAGATGCTTACGCAGTATCTTGGGCATTAGGTGGTTCAACTTTGTAAGTAATGATGAAGAGGTTAGGTAAAGGAGTCTGCAACCTCCTTTAAGCAGCATATTGTGCAGAGAGAGACTCCGCTGGTTTGGCCATGTTGCCCATATGGATAATTATAGATTGGCGAATAGGGTTTTGAGCAGCAGTGTGCCTAAAGACCTCAGAAAGAGGGGGAAACCTAGAATGTGATGGGCAGACAATGTCAAACGGGACCTTGGCCAATTGGTGTGCAGTGGCTGGATGCAGCAGATGTAGGTCAGGACAGATATACTTGGAGAATTAAACTGCACGGTCTGGTTAGACCTCCGTAGCCCATGGCTGCTTGATGATGATGATGATGGTGGTGGCTTATGTCAGGCATGTACCCGAGGATTTAGTTTCAGGGTTTCGAGAATTTTGTTCAGGGGAGAGCCCGAGAATTTAGCCTAGAGGGGTGGTGGGTGGAACTTAAAGTTTTCCCCTAATATTTCGCGCTGATAATTAAGACAGGCAAGGCAGTTTCGAATGTATT
Organism: Ryuthela nishihirai; assembly: GCA_038380435.1. Classification (NCBI taxonomy): domain Eukaryota; kingdom Metazoa; phylum Arthropoda; class Arachnida; order Araneae; family Heptathelidae; genus Ryuthela; species Ryuthela nishihirai. The sequence goes on from JAWZYU010000019.1 coordinate 39,780,645, forward strand.
ACTTCCCTAAATGCTCATTGAAATGAAATAAAACCGGCAAGATATTTTAGAGAGAAAATAACCATGAAAAAAATTTTTTTTTATTATTTATTCCAATTCGGAGCCTAATGTTTTACTGTATATATATATATCACAAAAATATAGGTGGGACCGACTCCTCTGGCCCCAAATGACGAGACGCCACTGTGCTCTGCATTCCCATCTTCGATGTCCATGGGAAATCGAATACTCTAAGGCAGTGTCTCGCAAACTTTTTTATTCTGCGGCACACTGAATCTAATTTTTTTTCCGCGGCACACTGAATCTAAATTTTTTTTCCCGCGGCACACCTAAAAAAGAATAAAAGCAAACTCTATATAATCGTCATTATATTTGCGCTTTGTTGAAGTCATCAGCCTGGTTTTACTTGAAGATTTGCTCTCGTTCTTTAATTCATAACTCGGTGTTTGTTTTAAATATTTGTCCATTCTATGGCTTGAAATAATCAAAAATTAATACCAAAATTTGGAAAAAGCTTGATAAATACTTACAAGATCCCAGTTGATAAAATCTGAAAGATTTTTATTAAAGCACGTCGATAACACAAGTCAAGTCAAAATGAAATCTTTGGAATTTGAAATGAAAAAATTTAAAAAAGTGTCAATTTGAAAATCTCTCGCGGCACACTTGGAATCTCTCGCGGCACACAGTTTGCGAGACACTGCTCTAAGGGAAATGCCCTGGATGGCTTAGTCGAAAGACTGGGTGTGGGTGTTTTACCTCTGAGTGGCATTGTCTTGTACACGATGGACTAAACGGACAGGTCATAAGTACCTCAAGGGAATAAAGAGTGCAGTACGAAAAGCAAGGCAAAATTTACACCTCACTCGCCCCTGGGCGCAAAGATTTATTTTTTTTTTGGTTGATGATATCTTCGAGGAAAAGTGGAGCTTGTTAGACCCCCCTATTTCCGTATCAAAAATAAGAGATAAGGAAGGGAAGAAAAGGGGGAAAAGAACAATTATTATCCAGAAACGTTATGGTTTAGCAATTTTCAAAATTCTTCTGCGGTGAAGTTTGGAGAAGTGCTGCAAAGTTCTCATTTATTTTTGGTTTAAAAATTTATAAGAATTATAAGCTGCAGTTTGTTTTCTTTAGAGCCCTGACATTTGACATTTTTTTTCTTTTTGTTTCTTTTTTTTATTTGAAATTTGTGCAGTCATCAACAAAATAGTTTTCATTTTTGTTTTGTTGTTGTTCAAGATGAATTTTTGTGAAAAATTTTATATGGTTTGACCAAAATAATGTTTCGTACAAGGTTAATAACATATTTTTATTTTACTTTTATTTTAGTATATCTTGAAATTAATGAGTTTTCCTTTTAACCATCAACACTGCATTTATGTGCCTTTAAATTTTGTGTTTGAACTGTCCATACGTTTTGATTTCCATATGCCTTACCCTGTCGCGTCATAAATTTATAGTCATTTTTTAATATCAAGGGATCACAGATTAAAAAAAAATGTCATGCTCATTAGCATTTTATGAAAATTCTATGAGAGCTGGTTGCTTAAAAATGACCTTTGTGTTGATGGCGCTATAGGGCAATAGATATGAAACTCAAAACGTATGCGCAATAAACCACGAAATTTTCCACCTGTTGTGAGTTGGATTGGGTTGTTTTACCTCTGAGCGGCACTTTTTGCACACCATGGGCTAAATGGCCAGGTCACATGGACCCCGAAGGCTCGGAGAAGGTTGGGGGAGGGGACCCACTGGAACAGCTGTTGGGAGACAGATGGTAGCCCCCGTCAAGGCCATCCAGCGTGTTCTTTAATGTGCACAGGGTATGGCTCTCCCGCATACGGGGCCACGGCTTAACATCCCATCCGACGGACGGCGGCCTTTCCAAGCCCATCGGTGTCCCCTACTGACCGTGGGCAGGGCGGGGAATTTTGCGGAGATAAATCTCAACGCTGATCCAGCTGGGACTCGAACCTGGGAACTACAGTTGTTGGGTTGTTTTACCTCTGAGCGGCACTTTTTTGCACCCCATGGGCTAAATGGCCAGGTCACATGGGCCCCGAAGGCTCAGAGAAGGTTGGGGGAGGGGACCCACTGGAACAGCTGTTGGGAGACAGATGGTAGCCTCCCGTCAAGGCCATCCAGCGTGTTCTTTAATGTGCACAGGGTATGGCTCTCCCGCACACGGGGTCACGGCTTAACGTCCCATCCGACGGACTGCGGCCTTTCCAAGCCCATCGGTGTCCCCTACTGACCGCGGGCAGGGCGGGAAATTTTGCGGAGATAAATCTCAACGCTGACCCAGCTGGGACTCGAACCTGGGAACTACAGATTACGAGCCTGGCACGCTGCCGACTGAGCCACCACCGCCCCACCTGTCGTGAAGTTGCGCCTTTTATAAGATCACTTTATAGTGTAAGAGGATTAAATGATCAGCAAAGAGCGAAATATATGAAAGAAGAAACTGTTTACAAAAATCTGTACTGGTTTACGAGTATAGATTAAGAGTGAAGTTAAAATTAAGCGAATTGCGTTGTGAATTTTGTATTCTATCAGACGATTATTGCTTTCATTTTTGTTCTAATAAACAGATACATTTCATCTTCAAACACGACACGTAGTTTTATATGAGGAATCATTGTAACAAATATCAAGATGATCAAGACAATTATTTGGGAGTTATTGTGAAATAAATGCACACAAACTCATGCCTGCAATGGCTTTTGTGCCCCCAAGGGGGTAATCTGTAGGCTCGTAATCTGTAGTTCCCAGGTTCGAGTCCCAGCTGGGTCAGCATTGAGATTTATCTCCACAAAATTCCCCGCCCTGCCCACGGTCAGTAGAGGACACCGATGGGCTTGGAAATACCGCCGTCCGTTGGATGGGACGTTAAGCCGTGGTCCCGTGTGCGGGAGAGCCATACCCTGTGCACGTTAAAGAACACGCTGGATGGCCTTGACGGGAGGCTACCATCTGTCTCCCAACAGCTTTTCCAGTGGGTCCCCTCCCCCAACCTTCTCTGAGCCTTTGGGGTCTATGTGACATGGCCATTTAGCTCAAGGTGTGCAAAAAAAGTGCCGCTCAGAGGTAAAACAACCCAACTCCCAAGGGAGGCGTGGCCTTAAGAAAACTTGCCACAAATCTTCGAGTTTAAAGCATCTCCTTTCTATACTTATGTCCATGATTACAACCCCAACATATAATATGTGGTGTTTGTCTAACATTATATAGGATTAAATGTATTATAAGAAGATTGTTTTTCTAATTACTTATTAATTGTTAATTGATTGGATTCATTATCTAAAAAACTAGCAATGGCTCTCTTACAAAGATTCTTGCCCCACCCACTGGAGAAATTTCTGCTGACGCCACTGTCGAGGAGTGGCAGCGTTTGAAAGTCAAAAGGAATTGGAATCTAGCATATGATTCAAAGTCAGGTTTCCTTTGAAAATATTGATTGCAATTTTAAAAAAATGCAGATAATTATCATATGTAATATAAAATAATCCGCCTTTAAATAAATAACTTTATAAACTCTAATAATGATACAACGTTTAATATTCCAGGAACAATAAACTGCAACAACTTCCAGAGAATATGATGGATATGTTCCCGAATTTAAACGAACTGAATTTACTACTAAACGATATACATTACTTGCCGGAAAGCTCATGGAGGGACATCCTTGGAAAGCTTTATCGCCTCTCTTTGCCAGGTAAGCTTAGCATTATTTTATTGCAATTGCAGATGAGGTGGTTCTCGGGCTTTGTCCGACTGAGCTCGATCCCGCTCAGGCTAACAGAAATATCACAGACGACTTTGGACTCGGGGCTCAGAATAATTTAAATTTCAAATATTTCTCAAAATTCGAAGGAAAAAATACGCAAAAATATAAAATATTTTTGAAATATTTCACAAAATTCGAAGGAAAAAATACGCAAAAATATAAAATATCTTTGAAACATTTCTCAAAATTCGAAGGAAAAAATGCGCAAAAATATAAAATATTTTTGAAACATTTCTCAAAATTCGAAGGGAAAAATGCGCAAAAATATAAAGCATTTTTGAAATATTTCTCAAAATTCGAAGGAAAAAATACGCAAAAATATAAAATATTTTTGATTATAATTTCAACTTTTCAATCAGTCTTCAGGAATTAAAAATAATCACTCTGTGGCTTTCAATTATATTTAAGCGTTCTCCAGCTTTAATAAATATATAGTTCTTTGCGTTTACATTGATGCTAAACATGAACTTTGAGTTTCCAGTAGTATTTCTGCTATTTTTTGTAAATGGTATTAATATTTTATTTGTGTCAAAACAATATATGAATAAAATAAGCTATTGGAGACTTACTTTTCTGTAAGTTATTGGAGACTTACTTTCTGCCTTTTGATGCTTCAGAGAAACTTTTTCCCCAAATTCGGCTCGAGCTCACTTCTTTCTTATCCATCCAGAGATGCTTTTCCCCAAAATGTTGGGGGGCGGGGTGGCTCAGTCGGTAGCGCGCCAGGCTCGTAATCTGTAGTTCCAGGTTCGAGTCCCGACTGGGTCAGCGTTCAGATTTATCTCCGCAAAATTCCCCGCCCTGCCCACGGTCAGTAGGGGACACCGATGGGCTTGGAAAGGCCGCCGTCCTTTGGATGGGACGTTAAGCAGTGGCCCCGTGTGCGGGAGAGCCATACCCTTTGCACGTTAAAGAACACGCTGGATGGCCTTGACGGGAGGCTACCATCTGTCTCCCAGCAGCTGTTCCAGTGGGTCCCCTCCCCCAACCTTCTCTGAGCCTTCAGGCTCCATGTGACCTGGCCATTTAGCCCATGGTGTGTAAAAAGGTGCCGCTCAGAGGTAAAACAACCCAACTTTTCCCTTGTCACAAAAAACAGCTTGATAGTGGATGAATATTTATTAAATCAATGATGAGCTGTGAATTCGTGTGTCTAAATAACAATGTCATGCAGAAGGCTACTGATCAAACCAAAGGTGAGGCAGATTCAGATTTGCTCACAAAAAATAGATCACCTCGTGGCTGGTTGTGTACACATGACCGGGATGCTCTGAAGAAATAGTTCCTAGATGCACGTAAAAGACAGTGATTGATCAGATGGTGTATAACATAACATCAGAAGTAGAGGAGAGATTGATGGCCAGAGAACCTGACATGTCATCAGGAGTTTGTGGGTTCAGATCCCACCCTGCTCAAGACAATTTGTCCTCTACGCCCATCTTCTCCTGTCACTTAATAGGGGCGGGGGTGGCTCAGTCAGTAGCGCGCCAGGCTCGTAATCTGTAGTTCCCAGGTTCGAGTCCCAACTGGGTCAGCATTGAGATTTATCTCCGCAAAATCCCCGCCCTGCCCACGGTCAGTAGGGGACACCGATGGGCTTGGAAAGGCCGCCGTCCGTCGGATGGGACGTTAAGCCGTGGCCCCGTATGCGGGAGAGCCATACCCTGTGCACGTTAAAAACACGCTGGATGGCCTTGACGGGAGGCTACCTTCCGTTTTCTCAACAGCTGTTCCAGTGGGTCCCCTCCCCCAACCTTCTCTGAGCCTTCGGGGTCCATGTGACCTGGCCATTTAGCCCATGTTGTGCAAAAAAGTGCCGCTCAGAGGTAAAACAACCCAACCCCAAAATGATGAAATGGTTAGGGCTCAATAACTTCGAGCCTGAACGGATTCGGAATCGAAAAATTGAGCTAATTGAGCTACTTGCAGTGTTTTGTTCAAAACCAAATTTTAGTATATTAATGGCCCAAACCTGTATCATTTTTAATTGGAATTATTCGGTGATTCGTAAAAAGATTCCGCGCAGTCTTCTGTTAAAACGTTTGCCAAAAACAGTTGTCTCTCGATTTACGGAGATTTAATTAACACATTTCTGGAATAACGACGTCACAATATTTACACTTTAATTAATATAGACGTTATTTCTTTTAATAACGCAGTTTGAATTCAGAAATTTTAAAAGCCTCTCAAACTCGTTCCTTTCAATTCATGTTCAGACCTGCAAGGCCATCCCAGGACTCGAACCCCGGCAGTTGCAATGTTACCGAGAACCAACGCCATACCACTACGTCACTGAGACAGCGAAGTTTTCTCGACATCGCTACTGAGACTTCCTTACGACAAAGGAGAGCTTAAAACCTCAACCCTCTTATCTCATCCAAACAGTTGCCGGCAGGTGAAAAGGATTCCCTAACCTCCAATCTCATCACAACCAGCACCAGCAAGCCATCATTTCCTAATCAATTAGGGTTCCCGCCGACAGACCGTAGCCAGAAAAGTTTCTTAGTGGGGCAAGAGTTGTTCAAAACAGTGTGACCTAGATAAACCGACCTTCTATAATTCGTTCATCGTTTTAACCGGGCAGTCTGTTGAGCGTCGAATTGTGTATAGGTACCACTTGGTGATAAAGCTACGTTTCCTAGCGCTTCCCCCCCCCCACACACACTTCTTCAAGAATGTGTGAAAACTTCTTACAGGAAAAGCAATATATTATAGTCACTAAATGTTCCAATTTTAGGATTAAGTTTTCCAGTAAAATTTAAAATAACGTATTTACTTTCGTAATGCTGCCCTCCTCCTTTTTCCCTGATTAATGTACCCAAAAACGTTTCTTCAAAGCTGTCATTAGGATGGAAAATTTTTTCAGAATTTTTCATTTTTTTTTCATTTTGTCGCCTTATAAAAGCGACAACATTTGATTAAAATAATACGTATTATATTACTCTTCCTTATAGCAGCTATTTTACAGTATTAATACGATGTTAACTCTCTTTGACAGATATTCACTGTATAGATTAATCTCTCAATATAATTTTATATTTATCGTTATGCCTTATTAACATGGGTTTTTTTGTTTCCATTTTTGTTCATAAATAAGTTGCATTTCCATTTTCCCCAGCCTTTCTTAATTATTCACATTTCTCATCAAATATCCGATATTTCGGCGTATCTGAACCATATACAGGCAGATTAATCGAAGTTCTACTTTACTCGGATACCCGATTATCAATGACCACCTTGAGGGATACTGTGGCTCTGGCAATGACACCAAGTAATAACCCTTTTTGTTTTAAAGGGGAATAAGTTACTCCCTTATACAAAGGACGGAGATAACCTAAAAGCTAGCTTGGGCTTTTCCTGGTTTCTCATATAACATACAAACAAACGCATACACAGGGATGTGCCTGCTAGTTTAATAGTCAGGTTCGTTAACCATTACCCATGAATGAGGTACATGGGCATTTAGTGAAGAAAGTTTTTTTAGATTTAAGAACGTCTCAAAAGTAGCTTTAACATTTTCGCGCCTTGGGCACATTGAGTAGCATCGGTTTCCCCTAAATATTTTCTTGGAAAGAACACACAATTTCATCATACTTAGTAACAAATATTATTTACAATATTATTTACAAAAAACGCAGTAAAAAAAACTGCGTTTTTTTTTCACTTAACTACGTAAATAAATATGTATTTATGTTAGAATATTCTAAGGAGGGGGCATCCGAGCCCATTCCTGCCAACGCCCCTGTAGCCAAATAAATAATAAGTAACATTAGACTAATTACGAAGCAAACATGGAACAAATTGGTACAAAGCCAAATTTATGTTCTTGATAGAGTTTATTATTCTGTATAACACTAATAAGCCCTTAAAAAACCTTCAACCGAGTTTTAAGCACCTTATGCAACAAAGCAATTCGGAAAAAGCTATTTTATTTACCTCTTTATAACATAAGAGTCGCTTGCCATAGTGAATAAGGCATCAATTTAAAGCTAATGATGGTGGCGGAGATTGACTCCAAGCTCGTAAGGTTCGAGTCCCAACTGTGTGAGCTTCGAGATCTATCGCCGCTGTCCCCCGCCTCTGGTCACAAAGGAGACCCCGTTGAGCTCGCAAAGATCGCCTTCCGTCCGATGAGAAGTTAAGCCTCGTTAACTGCACACTTCAAAGAATACGTTGGATGGCCTTGACGGGGAGGCTTTCATCTGTATCCTAAGAGCTATCCAGTGATCCCCCTTCAACCTTCTCGGAGAGCTTGGGATCCTTGTGACCTGGCCATTTAGCTCACTGCATTAAAAAAAAGTGCCACTCAGAGGTAAAACATCGCAAATTCAAAAATAAAATAGTTTTACGAGTACTTAATCAAAAATGAAACAAATTTAAGGATTTTTTTAGCACAACTTAAAAATTATTAAGAAATTTCTATAGCATATATGTACTAGCGATGAGCTCGGGCTCAAGATAGTGCAGACAACCTCTGGCTCAGTTACAATTTAAATTTCCAGCTTTTCTTGTTAAATTAAAAAAAAACTAAAGGAATAATTGAAATTAAATAAAAAAACTTCTTTTTTATTATAATTTGTAAATTTTAAACTGTTTTTAAGTAATAAAAATAAGCACGAGAAATGAGTTTGGGTTCAAATTTTCGAATCTGTGGCTGAACTTTTTTTCCCCCATTTTTAAACATTAGTACAGCCACAATGCAATTAGCCACTATAAAATCTGACGCTCATTAAATAAAATATATGAAAAAAATAAAAATTAGTAACCGACTGGATATTATAATATATATTGTAAAAAAATATAATAAAAAAATTCTGAGAAGTAGTCTTCTTAGACAGCTCTCGTACAGTGGCTCAAAAAAGTATCCGAACACTATGGTTGATTACAGAATTCAGAAAAAATATATGGAGCGTGTGCAGCAACTGTACACGCTCCAGTTACCGTTCACAGCAAACTGCAGCGTGTGCAGTAACTGCACACGCTGCAGTTTGCTGTGAACGGTAACTGGAGCGTCACAGCAAACTGGAGCGTGTGCAGTTACTGCACACGCTCCAGTTTGCTGTGAGCGGTAATTGCACACGCTCAATATTTCTGTGAGTGGGCCCATACGATCCAGGTTTTTGTGAGCTCACACGATCCAATGTGCTGTGAACATTAACCGCGCACGCTCCAGTTTGCTGTGAGCGGTAACTGCACACGCTCAATATTTCTGTGAGTAAGCCCACACGATCCAGGTTTTTGTGAGCTCACACGATCCAATGTGCTGTGAACATTAACCGCACACGCTCCAGTTTGCTGTGAGCGGTAACTGCACACGCTCAATATTTCTGTGAGTGGGCCCACACGATCCAGGTTTTTGTGAGCTCACACGATCCAATGTGCTGTGAACATTAACCGCAACCGCTCCAGTTTGCTGCGAACGGTAACTGCACACGCTCCATATTCATTGCATTATATATATTAAAAAATATCCGAACACTATGGTTGATTACAGAATTCAGAAAAAATATCTGGCAACGATTTTTTTAGAAATTAGTGATCTGGCAACTTTCGTGTCACACGTACACGAAGGTTGCCAGATCACTAATTTCTAAAAAAAACGTTGCCAGATATTTTTTCTGAATTCTGTAATCAACCATGGTGTTCGGATATTTTTTGAGCGACTGTACACAAATAACATTTGTTTCAATTTTCGAAATTTCTCAGAGATAAAAATAAAATTAACGATTTTTTTTTCAATTCTTCAATTTTTTTAGATAATACTTTGAGATGTGAAGCGAGCATGAAGTGGATAGTGGATGCAAGAAAACCTGAAATGTTGCGTAAAGCGCAATGTGCAGCTCCTGAAAAATTACGAGGTAAACAACTAACAGATTTAACATCAGCCGATTTCGTTCCCTAAATCTGAGAAGAGATGGGACTACGAAGCCTGGTTTTTTTTATTTTATTTTTTCGTGATTTTATACTTTCTTTTCTTTTTTGTAAATTCGTCCGATAAGAGAATAAGTTTATGTGTTTAAAATATTTATATTGAATATCGTTATGTGTTTATTTATTTATTATTTGTATTAAATTCTTATTTTGCGCTAAAATTTATTGTAATCGTGTTATAACTTAATTATATCACTATATGATAAAAATTAAATATGCTGTTACAATCCTTTTACAAGATGGAGTTAATGTATGGTAACATGTACTCAAATTACTTATTATGGTAATATCTAACAATATAGCAATAGCAGCACTTTTTGGGGGAAAAATGGGCTAAATGACTTGGATCTCAAGAGTTCAGAGAAGGTTATAATAATAAAAGCTTCCTCAAGCAGCTGCTTGCCACAGAAGTCTGACATGAGCCTCTCAGTTTACATGCCACACTAGAAGGTCGGAGAGGATCTCAAGCAGCTGCTTGCACAGAAGTCTGACATGAGCCTCTCAGTTTATATGCCACACTAGAAGGTAGGAGAGGATCTCAAGCAGCTGCTTGCCACAGAAATCTGACATGAGCCTCTCAGTTTATACGCCACACTAGAAGGTCGGAGAGGATCTCAAGCAGCTGCTTGCCACAGAAGTCTGACATGAGCCTCTCAGTTTATATGCCACACTAGAAGGTCGGAGAGGATTCAAGCAGCTGCTTGCCACAGAAATCTGACATGAGCCTCTCAGTTTATATGCCACACTAGAAGGTCGGAGAGGATGGCGGGATATCAGCAGAAAAGCATTACAAACTTCCATGCCTTAACCGGGGCTCGAATCCAGGTCCCTTAAATCATTAACCAAACGCACGAGGAAACCACTAGGCCACGAGGAAAACTAGTGAACACCTCTTAGGAGGCAGATTGATACCAAGGGCACCCAGGTGTTCTTCAGGGTGTAGAAGGTATGACTCTCTTGCACGTTAAAAAAAAATTTTGCAGATTACAAATGATAAAAATGAATGCAGCAGGTTAAATTGAATTATACAAATGCATATATATAGAAAATTTAATATGAATTATATAATTTGCTCATGCTGAAAAATGAACAGAAATTTAATTATAAAAAAAAATTATATTTGTTCATTTTAGTTTATTAAAAAATACATTACATAGTATTTGGCATTAATCTAAGCAACCCCAGATCTAGAAAAAAAACGAGGAGGGGGGGGGGGCAAGAATCGCAATCGTGCCTGAAAAATGTAGAGGGGGGGGACAATAGATTATATTTCTAAGGCAGTACAACATTTGCCCCCTCCGTTTTAGAGGTCTTTAAAAAATTCTTGAAAAATGCATCATATATAAAAAAAAGTGACACCGCCTTCTCGTGGTGCAGGCGGTTAGTACCTTTCAAAAGAGATACTCTCTGGTGGAAGTGAACGGAATGGGAGGGCTGCCAGATTAGTTTGGCCTACTGATCTGGACAACTATGGCTTTTTTTTTTCTACCCTGCTGAGGAGTGGTCAACCACACAGGGTCCTGGTGCTGACCATATAAACTTACTGGACTGAATTAAGGCTCTGAATTCGATTAAGGATACTGAATTTGCTGCACTGGTGGGCTTCTGTGGAGGGAAAATCTTCCGCTGTGTTTTCTCTTTGTTTGTGGGTTGACAGCCCCAAGTGAATAGATTCACAGGATATGTTTATCAGTTGGTGGATAATCCTGAGCAGAGGTCATCGTAGGCACCTGAACTCTTTGCTCCTATGGGCATCGTCAAATCTACATTGGAGGAAGTCTTCCAGTGTAGATGGCTTCAGCCTTTAGTGGTGGGGGAACGGGTCTTTGCCCCATGTCTGCGATTAGGGGGCTGTTTGGATATTGTCGGCATTCCCTCTCTCAATAAACATAGTTTCTTTAAACATCCCATTAATCATTTTCTCGCCATAGATGACTCTAGTAGACCGTGGGTAGAGTTGAAACCCTCGCTACATAGATCATTAGTCTAAACTCTTCGCAAGTGAGCTAATTTGTTTGTGATGTATAAGCATTGTGTGATATTTCCCGATAAATTCCAGAAAATAATGTCAAATAAAATTTACAATTTGAATGAAATCAGTATTCTAAAGAGATCAATACTGGGTTTGTACTAGTGAAAATTTGTGTTAAGTACGTGATTTTCCCCATACGGGAAAATAATGGTTTGAAAATAACGGGAAAATAATTCAAATTGATGAATTCAAAATGATTTTATATAATTGTTCTAAGAACAAAAGAAAAGTCCTCGGCGGGTAATCGAACCCCTGTCTCCCGCATGACAGGCAGGGATACTGACCACACTGTACAGTCGCTCAAAAAAGTATCCGAACACTATAACTGACTACAGAATTCAGAAAAAATATCTGGCAACGATTTTTTTTTAGAAATTAGTGATCTGGCAACCTTCGTGTCACGTGACACGAAGGTTGCCAGATCACTAATTTCTGAAAAAATCGTTGCCAGATATTTTTTCTGAATTCTGTAGTCAGTCATAGTGTTCAGATACTTTTTTGAGCGACTGTAGGTGGGCATATTATTTTGATACTAGATCGTGTGGGCTCACTCACGGAAATATTGAGCGTCTGCAGTTACCGTTCACAGCAAACTGGAGCGTGTGCAGTAACTGCACACGCTCCAGTTTGCTGTGAACGGTAACTGGAGCGTGTACAGTTGCTGTACACGCTCCAGATATTTTTCCTGAATTCTGTAATCACGTGACACGAAGGTTGCCAGATCACTAATTTCTGAAAAAATCGTTGCCAGATATTTTTTCTGAATTCTGTAATCAATCATAGTGTTCGGATACTTTTTTGAGCGACTGTACTACCGAGGACCATGGGAACAGTTGAAACCCTGGCTATAGAGATAATAAGTCTAAACTGTTCGTAAGTGAGCTAATTTGTTTGTGATATAAACTCAGTGTATGTTTTATCCGATAAATAAAGGAAATAATGTCAAATAAAAATTATACATTTGAATGAAATCAGTATTCCAAAGAGCTCAATGCTGAGCACGTAGTATTAGTGAAAATATGTGTTAAGTATGTCATTTTCCCCATACGGGAAAATAATGGCCTGAAAATAACGCAAATTGATTTTATAGAATTGTTCTAAGAACACTTCACGGCAGGGAATCGAACCCTGGTTTTCCACGTGACAGGCGGGGGGGGGATACTGACTACTATATTACCGAGGACCATAGGCGCAGTTGAAACCCTGGTTATAGAGATAATTAATCTAAACTCTTCGTAAGTGTGATTATTTGTTTGTGTTATGTACGCAATGTGTGATTTACCCTATAAATAAAGGAAATAATGTCAAAAACAAAATACACCTTGAAATCAGGATTGCAAAATGATTTTATAGAATTGTTCTAAGAAAAAAAAAAGAACACTCCCCGGCGGGGAATCGAACCCCGGTCTCCCGCGTGACAGGCGGGGATACTGACCACTATACTACCGAGGAATAAGTGTTCTGCCGAAACCCGGGATCGAACCAGGGACCTTTAGATCTTCAGTCTAACGCTCTCCCAACTGAGCTATTTCGGCTTAGCGAATGATGTGTAAAATACACTGCCAACCATGAAACACCGACACTAAGCAATTTCTGATTTTAGTTTATGGATTTGGATTTGAAATGTAAGGCAAATGATATTTTTTTTTCCTCAAAATACGTATGCATAATCATAATATGCTTCTTATTCAGTCTTTTAAAATTCTTATTTCTCTGTCAAATAGAAATTACGTTTATGCAAAAAGCAAAACTCTCGTAAGCAGCAATGGAAACGAAAGCTACTTTAAAAGTGAAATATCTTTTGGTAGTTTTCTCTATATTATTAAGTCGTAAGTCAAAATTTGCGTGACACCTAGTAAAGTTTTGAAATATCGTGTATAGTTTTTCAAAACTATGTAATATATAAAGGTAATAGAGAAGCAATGATCGCTCGATAACATTACCTTTAGATTCGTGCTGCCATCTGTCGCTTGAATCTTTGATGAAATATTAATTTCCCAACTGTCGGAAGTCAACAGCGTTAACAGGGGCGTGGGAGACGTAACAAAAGCCTTCCCCCTTCCCCCCAAGAATCCATGAATGCAAATATATGTCATTTATTTAGGTTTAGTAAATTATTTAAAATAACCCGAAATATCCCAAAGAGTAAGAGAACTGGGTTTACGAAAGTGTTGCCAGATTAAGGATTTTAGTTATAAAATTGCATTTTTTTGTCTATGGGTTGGGTTGTTTTAAGAAGGTTTTAAGAAGTTAAGTTGTTTCCAGAAGGTCGCACTGGTAGAATGTTACTTTCTTCCCTGTAATTTGTTCGGCTCGTCTAAGGCTAGGTGCTTCTCCATGTTGACCTGCATTCAAAAATAATTTTAACGTTAGAACTCCAAATGCAATAATTTTCAATTAACTTAAAAGCAGAAACAAGTCGTCTTAATGAACTACAACATAAGGGTCGATTGGGTTGTTTTACCACTGAGCGGCACTTTTTTGCACACCATGGGCTAAATGGCCAGGTCACATGGACCCCGAAGGCTCAGAGAAGGTTGGGGGAGGGGACCCACTGGAACAGCTGTTGGGTGACAGATGGTAGCCTCCCGTCAAGGCCATCCAGTGTGTTCTTTAACGTGCACAGGGTATGGCTCTCCCGCATACGGGGCCACGGCTTAACGTCCCATCCGACGGACGGCGACCTTTCCAAGCCCATCGGTGTCCCCTACTGACCGTGGGCAGGGCGGGGAATTTTGCGGAGATAAATCTCAACGCTGACCCAGCTGGGACTCGAACCTGGGAACTACAGATTACGAGCCTGGCGCGCTACCGACTGAGAACTACAGATTACGAACCTGGAACTACAGATTACGAGCCTGGCGCGCTACCGGCGCGCACCCCCGCCCCTTTGTCTATGAGAGAATCTAAATGACATTTTGCTTAGGAAGTGTTTTGAGAAGTTCTTGCAATAAAGTAAAATAAGACTAATTGTAGCGGACAACTGGTATCGTGATTCTAAAACAGCATCTAATTGCAACTGCTTTCCGATTTGATTAGATCAAAACCAAAACAAAATCAGATAATTGGATATCATTTTGTGTCGGTGTTATTTAGGAATCGGATATGCGGCCGAAGTTGCTTGAGATTAACACGGTCTCCTCAGATATAAAAAAAAATAAAAAAATAATAAATACCCCCTCAAGCAGCTGCTTGCCACAGAGGTCTGACAGGAGCCTGTCAGTTTATATGCCATAGTAGAAGGTCTGTAAAGATGGCAGGACCTCAGCAGAAAAACGACACAAACAGCCATTCCTTACCCGGGGCTCGAATCCTGGTCCACTTAGATCAGTAGCCCCGGGACTCAAACCCAGGTACCTTAGATCAGTAGTTAGATTAGCAGAACCCAAGTACCTTAGATCAGTAGTTAGATCAGCAGAACCCAAGTACCTTAGATCAGTAGTTAGATCAGCAGCCTAGCGTGCTAACCACTCGGCCATGGGACGGCTCCTCAGATATATGGTATATAAAAAAAATAGATGAACATTTTTTCCCCTTACACTCGTTCCGGGACCATCTGAAAGATATCTATTCTGCCAACAAAATCATTTAAATATTTTTGGGGACCATGCAGCGAATTTGCAAAGATTGGGGGGGAGGGGAAAGATTAATAAGTAGTGACCAGGTGGCTCTTGTAGGTCTTGAAGTAGTGTCAGTCTTCTTTACCAAGAGGATTTGCAGTAGTGCATCTCTACAAGATTAGGAGTGTAAAAAGGTTGAGTCATCTAGCTTTTTTTTTGCTGATATTCCTAGTTATTTTTGTTCATATATCTTTAAAACTTGATTTTGATACTTATGCCAAGCAGCAGTTGTTCTTCTGAGAAGTACGGCCCATCAGGCCAGGGCTCCTCAAAAGACCTTTACTACAATTACACTGCAGGAAATAAAAATGCAACACTTACAAGAAGTTATGAAAATGTGAAGAAAATTTTAAAGAGGCAGTAGTAGTAATAATAATCTTTATTCATATTCATGTTAGTTATACAAAAGTTTAAACGAATAATAATAACCACTTTACATGAAATAATAACTTTACATGAAAATACATAAGATATAGTTTAAAACAATGTCATCGAATTATGTGAATTTCAGTGGAAGCTCCATTGTGGTGGTT
Source organism: Ryuthela nishihirai (assembly GCA_038380435.1). Lineage (NCBI taxonomy): Eukaryota > Metazoa > Arthropoda > Arachnida > Araneae > Heptathelidae > Ryuthela > Ryuthela nishihirai. The sequence goes on from JAWZYU010000019.1 coordinate 39,796,551, forward strand.
CAAATTTTTATTTTAAATTTAATGCCTGGAAGAAAAATTTTAGTCTTATTTTGATTTCTTTAAATTTGTTTTAAAAAAAATTTCCCTTGGTAATTGATTGAACGCGTAAGGTCCTATATATGCCCTTGTACATTTCCCTAATTTTTTAATATTTTTGGAAGTTGGAAAAATTTTCGGATTTTAATCTTGTGTTTTTTCCATTAGAGATTTTAGATTTAAATTGATTGTCAAAAAATATTTTAAAGTGATGCTGTACTTGTAAAGGTTGTGAAAAGAAAGTATGCCTAGAAAATTTAGTCTTTCTTCGCTATGATAAAATGAATTTCTTAAGTTGTATGGGATAATGTTTTTAGCAATGGATGATTGAATAGTTTCTATTTTCTTTATATTTGTGCGGTTAGTTGAGCCGCATATTGTCAAACCATAAGTCAATATAGGTTCACAGATAGCTTTGTAAACCAAAATACATGTATGTGTGTTTGAAGCAAATTGTAGTTTGTAAAGTTTAGATGCACATACAGTACTGTGCGAATTAGTTGGGACAAGCATCATGAAGCTGCATAAGGAGACAGGGTCCGTGGACACGCCCCGTAAAGGACATTGTGAAAGAAAAAGAAAAACCACCCCTAGAGATGAAAGTCTAATTCGAAGATTTTGTATCATAGACCCGAAGAAGACCAGTGGAGACATCAAAAGGGAGATTGCGTCTCATGGGGTTAATATAGATGCTTCCACTATATGTCGTCACCTTCTGTAGTGTGGCCGCCGGGCTCGACGCCCCTCCAACAAGCAGATAAAATATCACTTTTTCCCAATTCTCCACAGTCCAGTCTCGATGTTTCTTTGCCAGGATAGTTCCAAAATGCTATCCTGGCAAAGAAACATCGAGACTGAACCGTAGAGAATTGGGAAAAAGTGATATTTTTCGATGAAACCCACTTTGTGGTGCATGGCTACAGGTGAAATTTCGTCCGCCTCTCTCCTGGAGAACCTCTTCGATCTGGCCACATCCAGCAATCCCCCAAACACCCACCCAAGGTCATGTTTTGGGGATGTTTCACAGCTCCAGGCCACAGACGCTTCACCCCATTGAAGGAATGATGAACAGCGAAAAGTACATAAGCGTTCTGGAGGCGAAAATGGTCCCAATACTGCAGAAGCCGTTTTCTAACGGTGATGGGGTATTTCAACAGGATCTGGCTCCATGTCAGAATTCTAAGCTTGCTAAGAGCTTCTTTACCCTGCAACATTTGAAGGTATTGGAGTGGCCAGGAAATTCACCCGATCTAAACCCCATTGAAAATTTGTGGGCCATTATTAAAGCGTGCCTATCTAAGATGGATTTCACGACGAAAACCAAAATGATAGAAAGTGTCATGAAAGTGTGGTACCACGACCCTGAAGTGAAGGAGATGTGTGGAAAGCTAATGGCATCAATGGTTATGAGGGTGGAAGAAGTAATTAAAGATAAGGGGGGTCACATTCACTATTAACTACACTATTAAACAAATAAATATTTTAGTTGTGTCTTTGTTACTGCATTTTCCTATTCTCCCAACTAATTTGCACAGTACTGTAGATGCAATATCCCTGCTAACTTTTCAATGTGTATTCCATCGGAAGGTTTGTGTACGTGTAAAGTTCAAAATATGGAACTGCATGGAAAATATTAGGTTTGCAGGGCGATCGAAACGATTGGACAGGCGCAAGCTGACATTACAGGTGCAGAGCAGTCAAACACAGATAAAGGAAACCAAAGTTCCCTGGTTGACAAAACGTTGTGGAAATTATTCTAAACCACTAAAGCACACGCCAATAAGAATCAGGAAGATGACGTATGACCACGGAGCAATAGGATCGCCATTTTGTGACGCATGGCATTGCGTGACAGATTCGTGACTACAAGGCAACTGCAAAGGGAATGTAACAGGTAACACATCGAATACCTACCAGGCGAGCGGTAAGCAACAGGCTTTTACAGCCTATCGTCCGGCACTGCGTTTGCCTCTCATATCTGCCCATATGCAAGCACGTCTTTAGCGATGTCGCCTCAGACAGAACTAGAATGCACAAGAGTGGAGAACTGTGTTTAGTGACGAATCTTGTTTCTGTCTTGGTCAGCACGATGGATGTGGCAAACACGTTGTCTACAGACAAAGTGTTCGCCATCATCCAGGGGAGAGGAACGCCACCCAGTGCGAGCGACATCATCCCACAGCTCCAGCACCTGGTGTTTAGATGTGGGATGCCATTAGTCGGACATCTCTGTCAGAACTGGTCATCATAAGGAGGTCTCTAACTGACCGAAGATATGTTACCAACATTTTGCAGCCAGGGCCTGTCACAGTTGTTCAGCAGCACGGAACTTTTTACCAGCAAGATAAAGCCCAGCCCCACGCAAACCGCAATAGTTTGAAGTAGAGGCCTTATAAAGGGCCATGTTTTGTCGTTGGGTTGGTTTTTTTTACCTCTGAGCGGCACTTTTTTCCACACCATGGGCTAAATGGCCAGGTCACATGGGCCCCGAAGGCTCAGAGAAGGTTGGGGGAGAGGACCCACTGGAACAGCTGTTGGGAGACAGAGGGTAGTCTCCCGTCAAGGCCATCCAGCGTGTTCTTTGACGTGCACAGGGTATTGCTCTCCCGCACACGGGGCCACAGCTTAACATCCCATCCGACTGACGGCGGCCTTTCCAAGCCCATCGGTGTCCCCTACTGACCATGGGCAGGGCGGGGAATTTTGCGGAGATAAATCTCAACGCTGACCCAGCTGGGACTCGAACCTGGGAACTACAGTTGGGTTGTTTTACCTCTGAGCGGCACTTTTTTGCACACCATGGGCTAAATGGCCAGGTCACATGGGCCCCGAAGGCTCAGAGAAGGTTGGGGGAGGGGACCCACTGGAACAGCTGTTGGGAGACAGAGGGTAGTCTCCCGTCAAGGCCATCCAGCGTGTTCTTTGACGTGCACAGGGTATGGCTCTCCCGCACACGGGGCCACAGCTTAACATCCCATCCGACTGACGGCGGCCTTTCCAAGCCCATCGGTGTCCCCTACTGACCATGGGCAGGGCGGGAATTTTGCGGAGATAAATCTCAACGCTGACCCAGCTGGGACTCGAACCTGGGAACTACAGATTATGAGCCTGGCGCGCTACCGACTGAGCCACACCCGCCCCTGTTTTGTCGTTGATCGGATTGTTTAGCGTACATAGCTGAATGTTATTGCCCGGTACTTATGGATTACGGAAAAGGGTAGGGTAACATTTGATACAGATTTCAGTGTCCATGATTGGAAGCACTTTAGAAACGTCTAAAAAAGGAAAAGTAAATTTTAGGGCTTTTTTTAAAAAAAGATATAATTTCGCTTTATTGTTCGTCCTTCTGTAGACATCGAACTTTTTTTATACAGATAAATAAAAAATTCTTTTTGTGTTAGATAGAAATTAATGATATATTTGATTTGCATTTTTAGAATCTCCCAAAAGTTATAACTGCGCCCTCTAACGGTGGAAAATTTTAAAAATTCCAAAATATCAAATGAATATTCCAAACGATGTATTTATGTTAGAAGATTGAAAGTTTGGTGTTGAAATGTGAAGGTTACAAAGTTACCATTGGCAACAATCACTTGACCCTTTAGACCCAGGGGGGGGGGGGGGGAGGCGAGGTGAATGCAACTTTTTTTTTGTTTTAACAGAAAAGTGTATGTTTTTAGAGATAAATTAAAAATTCTTTTTGAGTTGGACAGGCATTGATGAAATATGGCAATTTGCATTTTGCGGATTTCCCAAAAGCTATAATTGCGCGCTCTAGCAGTGGAAAAATCGAAAAACAAAATTTAAAACGAATATTGCAAACGATGCATTTATGCTAGAAATTTAAACTTTTGGTCGTGGAATGTGACAGTCTTGAAAATTTCATTGACAACAATGAGTTGGTCCTAAGCCAAAGGTAGGTAAGAAACGGAACGGTTTTAAGAGATAATTAGAAATCTCTTTTTAAGTAATGAAATGCAATTCGCATTTTCAAAGGTAGTTTTAATTTATATCATTAGAGATCACTAAATATCGAAACTGCAAAACTTTTAGAAAATGAATAAGTAAGTCCTCTTACTATTCTATGATATTTCGGGGCACCTAATCAGCCGTCCCGTGGTCGAGTGGTTAGCATGCTTGGCTACTGATATAATAACAGTAGACAAGCATGCTAATAGAGGAAAATAAAGTGCAGTGCCAAAATTAGCTAATAACTAAAGACCAGTTGTGATTCTAAAACACTAAATAATTTTAACTGTCTTCTGATTAAATGAGCTCAAAATTAAACCATGTTGTGTCTGATGCTCGGGAATTGGACGTAGGTTAGGTTGTTTTACCTCTGAGCGGCACTTTTTTGCACACCATGAGCTAAATGGCCAGGTCACATGGACCCCGTAGGCTCGGAAAAGGTTGGGGAAGGGGACCCACTGAAACAGCTGTTGGGAAACAGATGGTAGCCTCCAGTCAAGGCCATCCAGCGTGTTCTTTAACGTGCACAGGTATGGCTCTGCCACACATGGAACCATGGCTTAACGTCCCATCCGACGGACGGCGGCCTTTCCAAGCCCATCGGTGTCCCCTACTGACCGTGGGCAGGGCAGAGAAATTTGCTGAGATAAATCTCAACGCTGACCAAGCTGGGACTCGAACCTGGGAACTACAGATTACGAGCCTGGCGCGCTACCGACTGAGCCACCCCCGCCCCATCGGACGTAGGTTGAAATTCCTCAAAACTTCGAAGAACTCAACCATAGGCGCGTAGCGAAGGACTATGTTGGGGGGGGGGGGGGGGGGGGGGGGGGGGGGGGGGGGGGGGGGGGGGGGGGGGGGGGGGCAGGAGGAGCAATCATTTTCCAACTCGGATAAACCCCATAGCTACGCCCCTGGCCTCACCAGAAACGTAAGAGTGGGAGAACATTCTTTCCCCCTAATACTCCTCCGGACACGTCTAATAGTAAGGATTCGAAAGAACGGTCATTTTGTGTGACCGCAGACTCAAAAGCTTTAAATTTAGATACTTGTGAATTTTAATTTTTTTAAATATTAAAGTTAGGTTGAGTTGTTTTACCCGTGAGCGGCATTTTTTTTGCACACAATGGGCTAAACGGCGGGTTTACAAGGAACCAAGGGCTCACACAAGGTTGGGGAAGGGATCCATTCTGCACCTGTTAGGAGGCAGATGGAAACCTCCTGTCAAAGCCATAAAGGATATTCTTCAATATGCACATGGTATAGCTCTCCTGTTTACAGGAGGATCGTGGGTTTACATCCCATAGACTTCGGAGCAATTTGGAGAATTTTATTTTATCATTTTGAAAAGTGTGGATCTTGTTAAAGCTAGATTAGCTTTAATTCATAATATTATACTTATTTTTTGTAAGCTATAGTTGTTAAATCTTAATTTTAAGAGAAATCGTATATCTTTACGAGTTACTTGCAATGAGTGGTGTACCAATTTTGAAGATTTTTTTATTTAAATTTTTGTGTAGAAGAATATGAAAAGGAGAAACCATAGAATGGTTTAAATTCTTTGCGTTTTTTGCTAAAGTATCAGCAATATCATTGTATTTTAAGTTTATATGTGAGGGTATCCATTGAAATTGAATGTTATTTTGTTGCGATTGTAAATGTGTAAATATCAAGTAAACTGACTTAGCCATTAGCCCACTGCGTATACAAAAGTACCGCTCAGAGGAAAACATCCGAACCTGGACACCTGTGGTACCAACTGCTCATTCTAAAAGAGATTTCATACGAAAACACATTTTTCGAGCTCAGAACAAATTTATTCTCATAAATATATAAAAATACCCCCTCAAGCAGCTGCTTGCCACAGAGGTCTGACAGGAGCCTGTCAGTTTATATGCCATAGTAGAAGGTCTGAGAGGATGGCAGGAACTCAGCAGATAAACGACACAAATAACCATGCCTTCCCGGGGCTCGAACCCAGGTCCCTTAGATCAGTAGCCAAGCGTGCTAACCACTCGGCCATGGGACGGACACAAATATATACAAAGCCAAAAATTCTTTGTCCCAAGACCTTTATTCTGTAGGAATCATGTACCCGAAAAGTGCTTTAAGACAGGCCCATAACGATATTTCTTTGGTTGACAATGAAATTCGAAAACTATTTCCTTTAAACTATACAATGATGGTCTCCCAAGCTCACTTTATTTCACTCAAAATATGTTCATCACTACTTTCCACAGTGAAATTCCGCTCTTTGCCTTTAATGGTTTCTTTTTCATGGCGATAACCTTCAGGATTAACAGTCTGCCATCGCCAGAAATCTTCACCTATCAGGAAAAAAGAAATTGATTTCTAAAGTAAAGCAAAAGTATTAAAAAGAGACAAACATTTTCAAGTATAACATTACTGTGTAAAATCCCTCGCTAATCAGATTGTATTAACCTGTTATATTCAATAGTAGACACTGCTGTTACACTCGTCCTGGGGCGGGGATGGCTCAGTCGGTAGCGCGCCAGGCTCGTAATCTGTGCAGTTCCCAGGTTCGAATTCCAGCTGGGTCAGCGTTGAGACTTATCTCCGCAAAACTCCCCGCCCTGCCCACGGTCAGTAGGTGACACCGATGGGCTTGGAAAGGCCGCCGTCCGTCGGATGGGACGTTAAGCCGTGGCCCCGTGTGCGGGAGAGAGCCATACCCTGTGCACGTTAAAGAACACGCTGGATGACCTTGACGGGTGGCTACCATCTGTCTCCCAACAGCTGTTCCAGTGGACCTCTGAACCTTCGGGGTCCATGTGACCTGGTCATTTAACCCATGGTGTGCAAAAAAGTGCCGCTCAGAGATAAAACAACCAACAAACACTCATCCTAAAACCAATTTTTAAAAATTAATCCATATTGCAAAACTTAAAAAAACCCACATATTTCGAATATACTTTCATTTTTGTGAAAGATATTTTATAAAAAGTACAATTGCTATTGTTTGCGATCTAATTAACTTTTGATATTGGTTAGCGCGCTTGGCTTCTGATCTAATGGGACCTGGGTTCGAACCTCGGATAAGGCATGGATGTATGTGTCTTTTTTTGCCGAGGTCCTGCCATCCTCTCAGACCTACTATGGCATATAAACTGACAGGCTCCTGTCAGACCTCTGTGACAAGCAGCTGTTTGAGGGGGCATTTATTTTTTTTTTAATAAATTCTTATGATTAACAATATTGCTTTTACAGGTTTAAGTCTCTAACTCTTTAAATATTAATCTTTTTTTTAATCGAGATTTGGGCATATCTGATTAGAATAAATTGCATCGTATGGAGATGCTTGCCACAGACGTCTGACAGGATCTTCTTGGTGGACCTCTGAACAGTGGACCTCTGAACCTTCGGGGTCCATGTGACCTGGCCATTTAACCCATGGTGTGCAAAAAAGTGCCGCTCAGAGGTAATACTCCACAGAGAAGACCTGTGAGGAGAGAAAGACCTCAGCAGAAATAGAAGAAATATTAGTACCTAATCATATTTTCGAACCTATATATTTTTGATCCGCAATTCTATCCACTCGGTCGCTGGAACGAATAAAATCCCAATTTCCCTGCCATTAATTTTTTTTATTATTTCAAATTAATTCAGTTTTAGTTTATTTTTTTACCAAAAGGTTTAGGACGAGCACAACAGCAGTGTTTGATGTTAGATATTCCAGTTTTAATAACTTTATTATTTAGTCGCTCAAAAAAAATATCCGAACACTATGGCTGATTACAGAATTCAGAAAAAATATCTCTCAAAGATTTTTTTAGAAATTAGTGATTTGGCAACCTTCGTGTACTAAAAAACTATTTGCCAGATATTTTTTCTGAATATATCATAATAATGTCATCAACCACAGTGTTCGGATATTTTTTTGAGCGACTGTACATGAATGTTGTTGAAAGTCCAGACACTAAGGGGAAAAAACACTGCAGAAAGAATATTTTTAACGTTATGGAGCTTTGACTGCTCCTTTCTATTCACGTAATATGGAATTAGCTTATTTTTTTGATAATGTACTAGAAATCAATCTGTAGCTTCGGTATTTCTTGATTTCTTGCCCGTCACGCCGAACTGTTTTACCTTGAACGCAACACTGGGTCTGAAAATTCCCCTTATTTCTCAGTTCTTCTGCCTGAAATAGCCTTATTCACCAATTTTTAGCTTTCCAGCATGGGTATATAGAATTTGACCTCGAAGGACCCATCGCATCCAATATTTCGCAACATTTCTGATATCTACGACTCAAATAACCCCCAGGAACCAATTTTTAGCTCTCAAGAACTAATAGAACAGAATTTGACCTTTGACCTCGAGGGACCCTCGGGATTCGCCATTTCGTTACGTTTCCGACATCTACAACTCGAAACATCCACAGATCCCAATTTTCACATTTCTACCAATTGTAGATCAAGGTTTAGCCTCTATTTGAGCTTGATGGACACGTCAGAGGACAAATTTCGGATTTTTTCCGAGATCTACGACAAGGACTACCCTAAGGTGCTAATTTTCGGAGATCTACCATTTGTGCATTATAGTTAGAATTAGCGTGATCACCTGTCAGCCGCAAATCGCTCACAATCGTCTATATATATATATTAGCTATCTATGTCTTATATATTAGCTATCTATGTCTATATATATTAGCTATCTACGTACCAACAGGGCGTTTCGTTAATTTTGGGAAGGCCGTTTTCAGTAGAATATAGAGTAAACAGAACAACTATTATATTAATATAGTTATGCAATTAAAAACTTAATCACTATCGAAGCTGTTTTACTATTGTTTTAGTAGATGAAAATAGCATTTTAATCGGTGAATACAGGATAGTAGGGATGTTACTCACTTCTTGTCGAAATATGTCACCACCGGTGGTCTAAATACTAGTGTGTGATCCGTGTATAACAGGAAAAGACTTACTTCATATATTTCGACAAGAACTGATTAACATCCCTACTATCCTGTATTCACCGATCAAAATGCTATTCTGATCTACTAAAACAATAAAAAAACAACTTGGATAATGATTAAGTCTTTAATTTAACTCAGCTGTGTTAAATCTGTTATAGTTATGAAAATTTCGTTTCGATAAAAAAACTCAAATTCATGGAGTATCAAAATATTCGTAAATTTCTATATACAATAAATATTATTCCAACTAATTTTATTCAAGATAAAATGGCTGGGCTCAAAATGGATGAGAACCACTGATCTATTGCATCTGTGTTGGGTCCCCAGGAACCAATTTTTAGTTGTCTAGAACTGCTGGATCAAAATTTGACCTTGCAGTCCCCGATCCGAAATTTCGTAACATTTCTGAAATCTGCAACCAGAATCACCCCCAAACATCGATTTTCAGATTTCCAGCACCCGTAGATCAATGTTTGACCTGTATGTGACTTCCGTTTGATCTTGAAGCAGGTCGGAGGTCAAATTTAAGATTTCTTCCGAAATCTACGACCCGAATTACCACTAGGCCCAAATTTTCAGAGCCCTACCACTTCTGCATCATAGTTAGAATTAACGTGATGCCCTCTCAGTCAGCTAGTCGTAGTCTAGCATGTCGTAGATCCCAATATATATGATAGATATATCCTTTGAAATTTTCCTTACGCCCAAGGAGGATTCAGTGACGTATTGCCGTGATTCTGTCTATTTCCAAGTGTGTGCTGCCTGAGAATCATTCATCAGTTGTAATTATTTGTTTTAATTTACTTCTGGATTGTATGAACATTTTCTTACACATCTCTTTTAATCCATAGACAGCTGTCCATCCCAATTCTTTTTCTGCCAGGCTGCAGTCTCCCCAGATGGCTGGGATGTCTCCTTTCCTTCGGTCAGCGATTCTGCAAGGCACCTGATTTGAGAGAAAACATTTCTAGTAAAGCTAGCATCCAAAGGCAGTTTCAAGGCATCATACAACTCGATATTTTCAATTCTGATCTAAATATTTCAGTTTTTTAAAAATGCCAACTTACCTTTTTGCCGCTGACTTTCTCGAATGTTTCCACTAATTGCAAGACTGTATAACCAGTCCCTGTTCCTAAATTATAAACCTGAAAAAAACATTAATAAACATTGTATTAATTATACATTATAAAATATTAAATATACACATTAATAAACATTTGCTCTTCGAAAGGAATACTATTTATATTACTAAAGAATTAAAGAGTACTCTGAATCTATCATTATTATTAGAAATAACAAAATAATTGAAAACGTAACCGTTGCAGTGATGATTTTCTGAAGCAAAATGAAAGTCATGGAATAATCGTTTCAAATGCTCACTTCATCCAGGATACCTGACCAACGTTGAAGCTGAATCGTTTTACTTATGACTAGCACTTATTTTGAAAACAGTCAGCGTCGGATTTACACTTGAAGGTCCCTAGACACAATAAGCAGTAGTGCGCAGTTATGTGCGTTTTTTGTAATGTTCTATAGAATAATGCCTTTCTTTTACTTTTACAACCGTGAAGAAAGGAAATGCCATTAAAATTTCCAAAGGCAATTTCCATTTTAAGTTGGGTTGTTTTACCTCTACGCAGCACTTTTTGTTTTTACACGCAATTGGCTAAATAGCAAGTCACAAGAACTCCAAGGGCTCAGAGAAGGTTGGAGGAAGGTGCCCACTTGACAGCTGTAAGGTGAAAGATGGTAGCTTCCCTTCAAGGCTATCCAGTGTGTTCTTTAACGTGCACAGGATATGGTTCTCTCGCATCCAGAACCACGGCTTTACATCCCATCCGACGGACGGTGTCCCCTACTGACCGAAAGCAGGGCGAGAAGTTATGCGGATAATTCTTAACGTTGGCCCAGCTAGAACTGGAACCTGGGAACTAGATTATGAGCATGGCGTGCCACTGACTGAGCCGACCCATTCGATTATAAATAATAAAAAAATGTATCCCTTCAAGCAGATGCTTGCCACAGAGGTCTGACAGAAGGTCTGAGGATGCAGCTTTATTAACAAGTACTGTAAAAATTATCTTACTACATAATGAATATTGTAAATTATATGCGTAAGATTTAAAAATCAAAGTATTAGTCTTTAAATTTTAACATCGTCCCTTCTTACTTTTCTTAGCTCTGGGAATGACCAAATTACCTTAAATTATCGAAGTATTAGGATACATCCAAGTTGTGTGAATGGAAAGCTGTATTCAAAACTTCCCTGCTTTAAAATAAACATTTGAAGCAAAATGTCAGAGCAAATAGAAATCTCCAAAATAAATATCGTTGTTGAGCAATATTTGTGTAATATTTAAAGAGTTCTGGAAGTTGAAACATTTAAAGGAATGTTGCTAGTCGTAAGAATTTACCTCAAAAGTTATAACAAATCGTTTACTAAAATAAATGGAGATGCTTGCGTCCAGGTTTTTTCTTTTCTATAAACCGTAACTGCAGCGTCTGCTATCAAACGTTACAGAATTATCAAGCCCTATACCTCTTCTTGTGTCTAGGGAACTTTAAGTGTAAATCCGGCGCTGACTAGGCGTAAAATAAGTGCCAGTCATAAGTAAAACAGTTCAGCTTCAACCTTGGTGAGGTTTCCTGGAGGAAGTAAGCACTTTAAATTATTCCAAGACTTTCATTTTGCTTCAGAAATATTAAACGAACCTTTTAAAAAAATAGATTTGAACTCACGGCAAAACCAATTTATTTTTTCATGAGTTCTATGTCTACAGGACACATCCTGTGATTCTTTACTATCGAAAAAGATTTAAATCAATTTTATTGAGGTTTATATCTACTGGAGCATTTTTCTATAAAATGTTTATTTTTAAAGTTAGGGAGCTTTAAATGTGGTTCCCAATTCACATAATATGGTACTATCCCAATCAGGCCAAGCTGGAGAGAAAAAAATTAAGATGGGGGGAGGGGGGGGGGGGGGTTGTGACAAGCAAAGCAACCAAGCAGGGAAAAAAAAGGACTGACTTTCCATTGCAGTGAACATTTCCCCCTTCGCTTTAGAGATTTTGAAATGATTTCATGAACAATGCGCGAAATATGCAGAAGTTTAATTTCTTTTTACCTCCATTACCTTTACCATCATTCTCAAGGGGTGGGGGGGGCACAAATAATTTTGTTGATACTTATTAAAATGCAACACTTCAATGCGAGCGCCTCTATTACATTGGCGTCCTAGTCAAGTAAGTGCCTAACGTGTGTTATGTGAATTCGGCCCTGCACACAACAGATTACATCATGACAAAGTCAACAGGCTCGCCTGGGCACAACAGACTAATGATAAATTCAAATGCCCACTCCCATACAAATAATGTTTAACCTAAGGTATAATATTTTGAAATATTTTGAAATTACATACTAGAAACAAAATTTATGCATTATTTTTCATAACCAAAATTAATTCCTTTGAATTTGGTAGCCTACTTCAGAGCAGGTGTTAATCCAGTAGTGATTGTATTAGTTTTTCTTTTCAGGTTTTTTTTTATCATACCTTATATCTAGGATTTTTCTCCAATTTCTTTAGTGCAGCCACATGGCCAGTAGCCAAGTCCATCACATGGATAAAATCCCGAACTCCTGCAGGGAAAAATAATAGAAATAATAAACAAATACGGGATAGCAAAATCATATATCATCATCATTACAAACTTGAAGTGTATATAAGCATAATACGAGATCCCTTGTATTATGTAAGAATAATCAAGGATTTTTAGACACTAGTAAGAATAAAGAATAACCAAGGATTTTTTAGATACTCCCGAATTATCGTTATACATGACCGAGTGGTTAGCATGCTTGTTTGCTAATCAGAGGGATCCGGGTTCGAGACTCGGATAATGGATGTTTCTTGATTTGTCTTTCTGCTGAGGTCTCGCCATCCTCACAGAACATGTCTGTATCGCATTATATTGACAGGCTCCTGTCAGATCTCTGTGGCAAGTAGTTTGTGGGATAATTTACTTTTTTTATACATAATCCACATTCAGGGTCAATCTGGAAAAAAAAAGTGAAGGGGGGAGAGAAGTGACGGAATCTAGCCAGAAAAAATATAAAATGGAGGGGGATGCGAAAGACTGGATCGCTATTTCAGTACAAAAAATTTATCTCCGTTTCAGTAGTCTTTGTTGGGTTGTTTTACCTCTGAGTGGCACTTTTTTGCACACATGGGCTAAATGGCCAAGTCACATGGACTCCGAAGGCTCAGAGAAAGTTGGGGGAGGGGATCCACTGGAACAGCTGTTGAGAGACAGATGGTAGCCTCCCATCAAGGCCATCCAGCGTGTTCTTTAATGTGCACAGGGTATGGCTCTCCCGCACACGGAGCCACGGCTTAACGTCCTATCCGACGGACGGCGGCCTTTCCAAGCCCATCGGTGTCCCCTACTGACCGTGGGCAGGGCGGGGAGTTTTGCAGAGATAAGTCTCAACGCTGACCCAGCTGGAACTCGAACCTGGGAACTACAGATTACGTGTCTGGCGGGCTACCGACTGAGCCACCCCAGCCCCCGTTTCAGTAGTCTGTAAAAAATTTCTTGAAAAATGCATAAAATATACATACGTTTAATAATTTATCACCACCATTCGATCACTAGCATTCTCATGGGGAGCTTAACCCCCTCCTCCCCCCCCCGCCGCCACCACTAGATCCTGTCGACATCCTTCCCATCATGTACACAAACCTTCCTCTCCCCACCTCGCACAGATCCCTCCACATACATGCATACTTCCATCCAGGCCCGGATCTAGAAAAAATCGAAGTGGGGGGGGGGGGGGACAAGAAACGGAATCAAGCCGGAAAATGGAGGAGGTGGAAAGAAACGCAATTAAACAGAAAAATTGGGGGGGGGGGGCAAGAAAATGCAATTAAGCTGTGAAATGAAGGGAGCGGAGGCAAGAGACTGAATTTCCAATGCAGTGTAACATTTCCCCCTCCGTTTTACATATCTTAAATTCTTTAAAAATGCATGAAATAAGTTTAAAAGTTTAAAATACAAAAAAGTTTAATCTCCTCCCCTTTATTCGACCCTGCTCCCATCCTCATCAATTGACCAACTAGTAACAAATGGAGTTGTCAGTTTAGTCGCCATTTTGAACCTTTATTTATAAAATAAGTTAGTTCTCAGGCAATTGCTTCCCACAGAGGTCTGGCAGGTGTCAGTCAATGTAATAACGATGCCACAGGAAAGACGAGACCTCAGCAGGACGACAACCAAGCATCATGGAGGCTCGACTCAAGGGTCGGTTTATACGGTTACATGATAAAATTACACAGGAAAAAATTACACATGGATAGAATTACACAAGGAATAAATTACACATGGAAAAAATACAGAATTCAATTTTTATTTAAAAATTATTAAACAATTTGGTTGTCATATCAAGTACTTAAACTTTCTTATAATTACAAAAATTTTCACTTACAAAAATACATAGATAAAATTAAATTTAAATATCAAATATCAAATAAAAAACGCTAAGTCATATGACGCAAGAAATCTAATCGTCTATTAGAGTCGTAATTCTGTACAATTATTGAAATACATTGTTTTAAAGAAATGTGCCTACCATGTCCGGGGTTTCGTTGACCAGTTAAATGCTGCAAATAGTTTGCATTTGTAAGGATAATTCTTTGACGATGCTGTCTAGAAATTTCCAAACAGTTGGATGGGAACAGTGAAAAAGTGACTGAAGTCCGTAGTGCCATCCTTCGATACAATTTGTAGTCCTTGCTATACAGTTGGCTACAGATGGCCTATGCTTCCAAATAGAAATATTAAATAGAGGTCGTTTGTAAGTGACGTTCCTGAACTGTCGATCCCGAACATATGTACGTCCGAAATAAAGGAGATGAATGATCTGGAGAAGATACTTTTCATTTTTGAAAAACCTCTTTCTACGGAAATCGATGTTGGTGGACAATTTTTAAGAAAGAAATTCTAATGGAGAAATATCATTTGTACGAAACAAAACAACTTTTATTCCATTGCTTTCTAACCTTGAAATACATATTATTTTAGCATACATGGATCAAAAGATACAAAATAATGCTTATTTCAGCACTTATTTAGTCTTAATGTCTTGTCAGTTAAGCAATGGAAGGGCCGAGGGGACACCATTATTGGACTGAGCTTAGGGCATCAGTTGGCCTTAATCCGGTCCTGCCTCTGGGTTAAACTGAATAGTTGGGTTGTTTTACCTCTGAGCGGCACTTTTTTGCACATCATGGGCTAAATGGCCAGGTCACATGGACCCCGAAGGCTCAGAGAAGGTTGGGGGAGGAGACCCACTGGAACAGCTGTTGGGAGACAGATGGTAACCTCCCGTCAAGGCCATCCAGCGTGTTCTTTAACGTGCACAGGGTATGGCTCTCCCGCACACGGGGCCACGGCTTAACGTCCCATCCGATGGATGGCGGTCTTTCCAAGCCCATCGGTGTCCCCTACTGACCGTTGGTAGGGCGGGGAATTTTGCGGAGAAAAATCTCAACGCTGACCCAGCTGGGACTCGAACCTGGGAACTACAGATTACGAGCCTGACGGGCTATCGACTGAGCCACCCCCGCCCCGTTAAACTGAATAGTTACAAAATAACGAATTTGCCAACGGAGGCTTTTGTACTACGTGCAATTTTTTCCTTGTGTAATTTTTGTTGTGTAATTTTATTCCTTGTAATTCTATCCTAACACCGTTTTATACAATACCCACACCTCCTTGAAAAACCATTTCTTAGGGAAAACACTGGATAGATTTATCATGCAGTTCCTTTGAAACGAAAATAATTTGACGAGTTTAAAAATTCTAAAAGCAACACTTAAATGATGTATATCGTGAATCTAGTTGTAAAAAGGTTTTGATGATTTACCAGTTCCGTCCACACTGTTGTAGTCGCCACCGTAAATGACCAGTTCGTCTTTTCTTCCTGTGGCCACTTCGCCGATGAAAGGCATTAGGTTCGTGAAGGCTCTCGTTGGGTCTTCTCCTACTAAGCCTGTCGGATGGGCTCCCACTGGGTTGAAATAGCGGAGGGAGATGATGTTCCATTGCTAGGAGAGATTGGAGACAAGAGAGCTTTAATATCGAAACAAATCAGAAGGAGGTGATTTCTAACGAGATGCTTCCACTTTGGAATGGTGGCGAAACCATTTTCGCTCATTTCAACAAAACTCGCGAATTAGGGAAAGTAAATATCGAGACGATCAGACAATTTTGAATGATACTGATGTTAACAAACATTTGAAGCTAATCATTAAAATTTATTACTTTATGATCTATCTATTAAATGGGGTTTTTTTTATAGTGGACCCCAGTTCGTGTGATTAAGCTGGAATTTCAGAGGGGTCGAATATTTCTGTATCGTTCCTCAAACCAAACCGACTTGGTTTATGCAAGAAAAATGGGCGGGGGTGAAAATGAACATGCAGGCTTTGTATTGGTCAATCGAATGATGAGCCATTTCATTTAACGTTGCTTTTCTAAGAGGGGCTAATTTGCAGAGATTCTAGAGGGAGGATATCCACTAAAAATACCCATAATAATTTTTTCAGTACTTCGAACAATGTAATTTCACTTTAACTTCCTTCTTTAAAACTTGATGTTTCAATCTATCCATTCTCGTCTTCCTGTCAAAACTTCTGAAGAAGTCCATTTCTGTATGTCTGAGCGCTTAAAAAAAAAACTGTCAGGAACCATGTCAAGGGCTGACCACGTTTGAAATGAAAAAACGAAATTCGTTCAGGAAGATAAATAGGAAATTTATGATGAAACACATCAGAATAATAAAAAATGGTTACCATCTTCCTTGATTCAAAACTTGAAACTTTTAAAAACGTTTACAACAAAAAATGAGGTTATAGACAAATTACCAATCTACTTCAGTTAAACCTTTCCTGAATCTGAAATATGATCTTTAATTATCGACTCGTGTGCGTTTCTCCCTGTGACCACAATTCAACAGAAGGCAACAGACAGTGACGAAAAACCTCTGAGGAAAAAGGCATTACATTATATGCAGAAGTTATTACCTAATGGGCTTTATAAGATGCAAATTTAGCATAGTAATATTCTGTTATTTGAACAGATTAAGTGCTTCAACAGAGATCTTGACCATCGGGTCTGGATTTTTCGTTAAGAGCAATAAGTTATTTTCCTGGTCTACTAAAAATTCAATAGATCTAAGTTCCATGCCAACTTACTGGTTATCAGAAAAAAAAAATCATAAAATTAAGAAATGTACTAAATTTTGAAATCTTTACTACGTTAACAAAGTGAACATAGAAATGATTTCTATCAAGCGAAATTTAAAATCAGAAAGTTTTTCTCTGAATGTTAAATGACCCTGTTAACAATTTATGCCTCGAGTTTTAAAATTTGTCTTAGAACAGTTGAACACCTTCTTCAGCAAACAAGTTCCATAATAGCTACTCCAGATACACATTTTGAACAAGGAATTATATTCACCACTTCACATTTGGGATTTTGGTGATTACTAGTGATCAAAATTATTCTTTAGTACACTTTCATTGACGTTTGAGAAACAAATGTTATAGGAAAAGTGAGTTATTAATATGAAAAGTTTCTCTTGCCCGTTTTCGCAGGTTTTTAAATCGAAACTGCAAAACAAAAACTACAGGACATTTTGGGCCTCTGAAGAAAAGATTAGTTAATAATATAACCCTTAATTCATTTGTTTTCCTTGATTTTTCTCAAAATTATCTCAAATTAAAAAAATCGGTATGCAAATTTCTAAAATCTACTTAATGTACTCTTGTAATTCACTAAAAATTTAAATTTGCAGAAAAATGTCTTCTTTCAGACTTGGGTGATGTTACAGTTGTTTCGTAAATAATGAATTTTGAAAAGGAATGCTTGAAGAAGAAATGGTCGAAGAATTCAAGATTTTAACCCTAAAATCAGAGGTATACAGATCACTAGTTTTCTATAGTTTTTTTTTTTTTTATTTTGCTTAGGACTTTTAACCGTAATAAGCAATATTAAGGATGCAGTTTATTTATGGAGGTGATAGTTAATAAAATATAGGGCATGAATGATTGCCCCGAGAATACATAAAAATATTTCAATTTTAAATTTTAACATTTTCCCCCATTTCTGACGTTCTAGTCCTCCACTGATTGCAAAAATGTTAGGCTGCTATCCCACTTTTGCTTTCTCTTTGGGTCATTTGAGTTATCCCTCTCTTCCTATGCTGCTTTTTATGGAAGTGACTATACTTAAACGTAATAAAGTTTCATGAACAATACAAGAATCTGTATAACCAACCTGTTTTGTATTCTGCTAAAGTCAGCAAATGCATTCACTCACCTTCTCTGCCTTACAGATGTCTTCCAGCATCTGCTCGATAGCGAACTTTGTACGCCCGTATACATTAGTCACATTTCCTATTGGATGAGCTTCGTCGATTGGAAGGTATTGGGGATTTCCGTACACAACACAGGAGCTGCTGAATACCATGTTGTAGATTCCATGCTCTTTCATTGCCTGCAAGTGTAATTATTTAAGATATAAAATAACTGATAAGTATTATCAGCTTAAAACTGAGTATCTAACCTATACACTTGGTTGGGTTATTTTACCTCTGAGTGGCAATTTTTTGCACACATTGGGCTCAATAGCCAGGTCACATGGACCCCGAAAGTTCACGGAAGATTGGGGGAGGGGACCCAATGGAACAGCTGTTGGGAGACAGATGGTAGACTCCCGTCAAGGCCATCCAATGTATTCTTTAACGTGCACAGGGTATGGCTCTCCCGCACACAGGCCACGGCTTAACGTCCCATCCGACGGACGACAGCCTTTCGAAGCCCATCGGTGTCCCCTTCTGACCGTGGGCAGGGCTGGGAGTTTTGCGGAGATAAATCTCAACGCTGATCCAGCTGGGACTCGAACTTTGGAACTGCGAATTACGAGCCTGGTGAGCTTACCGACTGAGCCACCCCCTTCCACCTGTCAACTGCAATAGTGGAGTAGGTAAGGGGGTAAGCTCCTACCACTTTATTCTCTCCCCCCACATGATAATATTTTATTTGTAAGAAATTATTATTCATCAGTTTACATTAACAAAAATACGAAATAAATTTTTTAAATTTCCGCTTCCAAAAATCTTGGTTACACCATTGGGCTGTATTAAGTCATAAGCCATCATCGTTCAACATAAGAACAGAAAAATATAACTAGTTTGCAGAGGTCTTCAGACAAATTTGAAACACATCAGGTATATAAAGTCAGAAAACATTTTTCCTGGGAAGAGTTAAATACCTTTGGAGTGGGAAGGGAGGGTGTGAATTGTCTCTAATAAAGCAGTGTTAGTTTATTTCTGAAAAATCCCAGAGGTATGCTTAGTTATGAAAGGGCTATGGGTACAAATCGCAGGAAGAGCGTGGATGTTTTCTTTGAAATGTGTCTTTTTTGTATTTGCCTTCCTCACATATCTGTAAGGATTTTTTCATAGTTGCCTATAACAGAATAATAAAATGATTAAAAATAAAAGAACACACATAAGTTTCTTAAATCTTTACGCTTCTGAATTTTTTATTCCTAAAACTTCGGAGTGAGTGAAATACTCGTAGGATAGGTTTCTGCAGACACCCTATTTATCCGACCATGTGAAGCAGGATATTTGATGTGGCAGGAATTGCAAATGGATCAAGTCACAAAAACCCCAAGGATTGGGACTGGGAGAATGGAACAAGGAAATTCATTGCATAATGATGGTTTTAAGGCAAGAAATGGCCTATTCCCTGCATATTTTCGAACTTAATTAGAAAATGAAGATTAGCCATTATATGTATAAAAAAAATTCTAATTTTTCCTCAATAACAGACTTTTACTATTGAATTTCATCAAGCAATTTTTGTGCGAGTCTTATGCGCTGCTCAACAGTTCCTGTCTAAAAACCTCCACGGGACTCCAGGGGACAAAGGGAGCACAATCGACTGCTTTTCTTTTAAGCTTCTACAGGTATACGAGTTGGGTTGGGTTGTTTTACCACTGAGCGGCACTTTTTTGCACACCATGGGCTAAATGGCCAGATCACATGGACCCCAAAGGCTCAGAGAAGGTTGGGGGAGGGGACCCACTGGAACAGCTGTTGGGAGACAGATGGTAGCCTCCGGTCAAGGCCATCCAATGTGTTCTTTAACGTGCACAGGGTATGACTCTCCCGCACACGGGGCCACGGCTTAACGTCCCATCCGACGGACGGCGGCCTTTCCAAGCCCATCGGTGTCCCCTAATGACTGTGGGCAGGGCGGGGAATTTTTGCGGAGATAAATCTCAACGCTGACCCAGCTGGGACTCGAACCTGGGAACTACAGATTACGAGCCTGGCGCGCTACCGACTGAGCCACCCCCTCCCCTAGGTATATCAGTTCTCTGCTCGTTAACACACAACTTAACCTTGACAGATAGTCTTTCAAAAACCACTTTATTTTCTTCCTCTTTTATTTCCTTCCTTTCCTTTTTATTTTCAGCAGGGTATGAACCAACACTGCAACAAGGGGCTTAATTTCTGGGGCCTCTGCGAAACCTTACAATTCCTTTAGTGAACTCAATTATCCCATTACTTCTAAAAGTATGAACCATAATTTTAAAACACAAATTTATAGGGTAAAAAAATTTTTCTCTTTGTATAGCCAGTGTCCTGTAGCCGTGTTATTAGTATCATATGCATTTCCTCTATGCACAACACCAGACCCACTCCTGTAAATACACACTTGATGCAGACGAAATTTATGTTACGTAATTTTACTTTCAAGTGTGTGGCAGTCTGTAGCATGCCAGGTTCGTAATCCGAAGGAGCTGCTGAATACCATGTTGTAGATTCCGTGCTCTTTCATTGCCTGCAAGTGTAATGTCTTGTTATTTACGATATAAATAACTGACGAAATTTAGGTTACGTTAGCACGCTTGGCTACTGATCTAAGGGACCTGGGTTCGAGCCCCGGATTAGGCATGGATGTGTGTGTCGTTTTTCTGCTGAGGTCCTGCCATCCTCTCAGATCTCCTACTGTGGCATATAAACTGACAGGCTCCTGTCAGAACTCTGTGGCAAGCAGCTGCTTGAGGGGGTATTTATTTGTTATAGCCGTCCCGTGTGGTTAGCACGCTTGGCTACTGATCTAAGGGACCTGGGTTCGAGCCCCGGATTTAGGCATGGATGTGTGTGTCGTTTTTCTGCTGAGGTCCTGCCATCCTCTCAGATCTCCTACTGTGGCATATAAACTGACAGGCTCCTGTCAGACCTCTGTGGCAAGCAGCTGCTTGAGGGGGTATTTATTTGTTATAGCCGTCCCGTGTGGTTAGCACGCTTGGCTACTGATCTAAGGGACCTGGGTTCGAGCCCCGGATTTAGGCATGGATGTGTGTGTCGTTTTTCTGCTGAGGTCCTGCCATCCTCTCAGATCTCCTACTGTGGCATATAAACTGACAGGTTCCTGTCAGAACTCTGTGGCAAGCAGCTGCTTGAGGGGGTATTTATTTTTTTTTTTTTATTTTACTTTCAAGTGTGGGGCAGTCTGTAGCATGCCAGGCTCGTAATCTGAAGATCGAGTGCCATCTGTCCAGCATTGAGATTTATCTCCGCTAACATTCACATCCTCAATGAGGAAGAGGTCACTGATGAGCTTGGTAAAGTCGTCGTCCATCGGATCAGATATTAAGCTATGATTCATGTGCAAGAGAACCATAATGTGTTTGCATTAAAAATCTGCTGGATGGCCTTGATGGAACACTTCCATCTATCTCCTAACAATTGTCCAGTGGATCCCCTTCCAGAACGTTCTCTGTGCTTTTCGAGTCCTTGTGACCTGTCCATTTAGCCTAATGTGTGCATAAAAGTGCAGCTAAGAAGTAAAACAAGCTAACTTCTAAGTATCACTTTTGCACACACATAGGGTGAATTGACTTGGTCGCAAGGGCCTGATGGCCATTAAGCATGTTTCTTAACATGTGAAGGACCTTGATGGGATCAAGATCGATCAGGTTTCCAGATTTTCATTGATATCCATTTCTCATCAAGGGCAGAACAGAATTTAGAACACAAAATCTTATCACAGGCAAAAAGACTCGAAACATTAAATTACAATGCCGGTGTGCTATTAATTGAACCAACCTCTATCCCACAACTTTTAAGAGTCTGCAAAATCGGAATTCAAGCTGTTTTGGATTGTTTTACCTCTGAGTGGCACTTTTTTGCACACAATGGTCAAAATGACCAGATCACAAGGACTCGGAGAAGGTTAAGGGAAGGGGACCAACTGGACAGCTGTTACGAAACAGATCGCAGCCTCCCATCAGGAGTGTTCTTAATGTGTACAGGTTATATCTCTCCAGAACATGGGTTGGGTTGTTTTACCTCTGAGCGGCACTTTTTTGCACACCATGGGCTAAATGGCCAGGTCACATGGACCCCGAAGGCTCAGAGAAGGTTGGGGAGGGGACCCACTAGAACAGCTGTTGGGAGACAGATGGTAGCCTCCCGTCAAGGCCATCCAGCGTGTTCTTTAACGTGCACAGGGTATGACTTTCCCGCACACGGGGCCACGGCTTAACGTCCCATCCGACGGACGGCGGCCTTTCCAAGCCCATCGGTGTCCCCTACTGACCGTGGGCAGGGCGGGGAATTTTGCGGAGATAAATCTCAACGCTGACCCAGCTGGGACTCGAACCTGGGAACTACAGATTACGAACCTGGCGCGCTACCGACTGAGCCACCCCAGCCCCTAAATCCAACCTGTGGAATCAATTTCTTAACCCACCATCAACAAAGTCACTCTAATATCCACTTGCAATAAGAAATCAAAAGTATCGTTAAAAACTCATCCTTTATGCATTAAACAGGATAAATTTATTTTTGGCGGACAAATTAATAAACAGATAAAATCCAACTTACCTCGAGTAAATAAATTGTACTAACGACGTTATTTTTGTAGTAAAACAAAGGCTTCTGCATCGATTCGCCGACTGCCTTCATCGCCGCAAAGTGGATCACGAGGTCGATCTTGTGCTGAAAATGAAAAACGATGCAGCACGATTTAGAATTTCCATAATTTAACAAGTGTGCTGAAAAATTTCATATTTGGCTCTGGTGTTTTTAGACTTTCATGTTCGAACTCGTTTTAATACACATCTATAAGAGTTCTTACCTTCGAAAATAATTCAGAAATTCTTTCTTTGTCCAGAAGGTCGCACTGGTAGAATGTTACTTTCTTCCCTGTAATTTGTTCGGCTCGTCTAAGGCTGGGTGCTTCTCCATGTTGACCTGCATTCAACAATAATTTTAATGTTAGAACTCCAAATGCAATAATTTTCAATTAACTTAAAAGCAGAAACAAGTCGTCTTAATGAACTACAACATAAGGATCGATTGGGTTGTTTTACCTCTGAGCGGCACTTTTTTGCACACCATGGGCTAAATGGCCAAGTCGCATGGACCCCGAAGGCTCAGAGAAGGTTGGGGGAGGGGACCCACTGCAACAGCTGTTGGGAGACAGATAGTAGCCTCCCGTCAAGGCCATCCAGCGTGTTCTTTAACGTGCACAGGGTATGGCTCTCCCGCACACGGGGCCATGGCTTGACGTCCCATCCGACGGACGGTGGCCTTTCCAAGCCAATCGGTGTCCCCTACTGACCGAGGGCAGGGCGGAGAGTTTTGCGGAGATAAGTCTCAACGCTGACCCAGCTGGGACTCGAAACTGGGAACTACAGATTACGAGCCTGGCGAGCTACCGACTGAGCCACCCCCGCCCCCAACATAAGGGTCGAATATTATTTACTAGAATTAAGCATTACGTCTAATGTTTTAAGGTTAAATGCACCTTAGGACATTTTTTTTAAAAATATTTCTTGTGAATGCCTTCTCTCAGCCAATCATGTCTTTCCACGTAAGATACGTTGACGCCACATAAGACCCCTTAGAAGTATTTTTATTTTATTATTTTCCAGATATATGTTAAAGATAATCGTTATTCTTCAATACTGTAATGAAATATATTAGCATATTCACACGAGCAGCTAATTGCTCAAATCGAGATTATGTAATTAACACGATTCACAAGAGCTACTTAACTTCCAGTTACTGGGTTGGGTTGTTTTATCTCTGAGCGGCACTTTTTTTGCACACATTTTTTTGCACACACAATTATGTAATGAGGTAGAGGCCAGGTCACATGGACCTCGAAGGCTCAGAGAAGGTTGGGGGAGGGGACCCACTGGAACAGCTGTTGGGAGACAGATGGTAGCCTCCCGTCAAGGCCATCCAGCGTGTTCTTTAACGTGCACAGGGTATGGCTCTCCCGCACACGGGGTCACGGCTTAACGTCCCATCCGACGGACGGCGGAATTTCCAAGCCCATCGATGTTTCCTACTGGCTGTGGACAGGGCGGGGAATTTTGCAGAGATAAATCTCAACGCTGACCCAGCTGGGGCTCGAACCCGGGAACTGCAGATTACGAGTCTGGCGCGCTACTGACTGAGCCACCCCCGCCCCAACACACTGGGAATCACACTCTGTAATGATTTTAAACAGGCCCGGAGCTAGCAAAATATTAAAGAGAAGGGGGGTCTCGATCGAGCTGGGGGAAAAAAGGGTTGCCACGTGACTTGAATTCCATTGCAGTATAACATTTCCCTCTCCGTTTTAGAGGTTTTCAAAGATTGCTTGAAAAATGAATTGGTCTGTTTTATCTCTGAGCGGCAGTTTTTTGCACACAATGTGCTAAATGGCCAGGTCACAAGGACTCCGAAGGTTCAGGGAAGGTTGGGGGCAGGAGAATTGTCGTGTACTGGAATGGCGAACGATTAACCACTCTAGTAGAGGACGATCAACTACACCCTTACTTAAATTCACCGTTACTTAAGTGAAATAATAGGTTCGCGGGTGTTACACCCGTACCGACGTATGCCTCAGACTTGCTGAGCCAAATTATATACCGAAATATGTTCAACAATTCACGAACGAAAGTTGTATAGGGACCACACAGTTTATTCACATTTATATACAATCAAGTGCTGGTGATGCGCTCGACTCCGTAGGCCTTTGCTGCTGCAAACAATTATGCAATGAGGTGGAGACCCGCACTTTGCAGGGGCGGGGGTGGCTCAGTCGGTAGTGCGCCAGGCTTGTAATCTGTAGTTCCCAGGTTCGAGTCCCAGCTGGGTCAGCGTTGAGATTTATCTCCGCAAAATTCCCCGCACGGCCCACAGTCAGTAGTGGACACCGATGGGCTTGGAAAGGCCGCCGTCCGTCGGATGGGACGTTAAGCTGTGACCCCGTGTGTGGGAGATCCATACCCTGTGCACGTTAAAGAACACGCTGGATGGCCTTGACGGGAGGCTACCATCTGTCTCCCAACAGCTGTTCCAGTGGGTCCCCTCCCCCAACCTTCTCTGAGCCTTCGGGGTCCATGTGATTTGGCCATTTAGCCCATGGTGTGCAAAAAAGTGCCGTTCAGAAGTAAAACAACCCAACCCGCACTTTGCAGATCCCCGCTTTACCGACCTCAAACTCGGCGAAAGGATATCCAATCTTTGCCTACAATGTGGTTCACATAGAACTCACTTCAGTTCCATAGAACTCTACTTGGTTCACCAATAACCATATTTCGGTTCTCACTTAGAACCGAACCCCTTCCCAGCAAGGGTTTGATTTGAGTAAGAGCGGCGTCCCTTGACACCTGTTCAAATGTCCTTCCTGCTTGACAGCGACGCTCAAGACTATTGTTTACCCCCGCTGCCGTAATCTCCAGCGCCCGCACTCGCGCTCAAGACAAGTTGTAAATAGTCGTAAAAAGGACTTTTGGACTCGTCATCTTGTGCAGGCAGCCAGCTGAGACCTGAAAACAACATTTATGAGTCACATCCCCATAATAGAACTTCCAAAAACACACTTAATACATAAAAATATTTACAACAAAAATGCAATAATAAAAATAAATAAGAGGGAAATGACAAGGATTCGGTGGACAGATGGTAGGCTCCCATCAAGGCCATCCAGTATGTTTTTTAACGTGTACAGAGTACGACTGTCCTTCACAAAGAACCATTGCTTTACGTCCCATGAGGCATACGACCTTTCCGAGCCCATCAGTGTCCCCTTCTGACCAAGGGCAGGGCGGGGAGTTTTGCGGAGGCAAATTTCAACAGGTGGGGCTGGAACCTGGGAATTGCCCACACGACCATAATATCCAAAACACATTTAAACGTAAATAGATATCCATTAGATATCCTATGGATATATAATGGATGTTGTGTACGTGCAGAATATGAGCTTGTGGAACTTTACCTACTGACCCAATCCCGCCCACGAAAAAATGCATAAAACATGAATTTAGTAGTTTTTTCCCTCCATTTCCCTTACTAACATTGCCAAAGGTGGGAAGCTTGTATATGTATAAGACCTTATATATTACAATCTCCTTGTAATATTCAAACACAGGATAACTCTCTTGAAGATGGGGTGATTACATTAGTGTACAATTAGTGTACTAGATCCTTTTGGTTATCCTTGATGTTTTCATTACTTAGAGCTACTTACCGTGCACTGCATTGACGAAATTATCAATGACGATCACATCGTAGTCGGCATTCAGAAGTTCAACCACCGTGTGGCTCCCGATGAAACCTGCGCCACCAGTTACGAAGACGGTCTTCTTCGAATTCATCGCTGCAAAATCCTGGATGACGAAATAAAAAAGTTATGCCACACACCTGCAATTATGACATCACTTACTCAACAGTGTATATTTTTAATGCTAACGTGTTTCGTGACGGACATAGAAAATCACGAAGAGACGAAGACTGAAATATTCTCAACAAACTGGACGTAAGAGTTTGATTGTATTTCGGAAAAAAACTACTTCTCAAGCAACTTATTTGCCACAGAGGCTTGACACGAGACTGTCCGCATGATACGACACAGAGGTGATCTGTGAAGAAGGCAGGAGTTGGGTTGTTTTACCTCTGAGCGGCATTTTCTTTGCACACAATGGGCTAAAAGGACTCCAAAGGCTCAGAGACGGTTGGGGGAGAGGACCCACTGGAACAGCTGTTGGGAGACAGATGGTAGCCTCCCGTCAATGCCATCCAGTGTGTTCTATAATGTGCACAGGGTATGGCTCTTTCCCACACACGAGGCACGGCTTAACGTTCCATCCAACGGACAGCGGCCTTTTCAAGACCATCGGTGTCCGCTACTGACCACTGCTGTGGGCAGAGTGAGGAGTTTTACGGAGATAAATCTCAACGCTGACCAAGCTGGGACTCGAATCTGGTAACTGCAGATAATGAGCCTGGCGCGCTACTGACTGAGCCACCCTCCGCCCCAAAGGAGAATCAAGAGCTCAGCAGAAAGACAATAAACATAAGAAAACATCCATGTTTATTCAGGACTCGAATTCAGATTCCTTCGCAAAAGAAATCGGACACTGCGACACCCAATAATGAATGTCTTCTTTACGTAACCCAACATTTGCAGTGCAATAGACACTGCCAAGAGAAAATATTAGGTTTGATTGGTTGTTTTACTTCTGAGCAGCACTTTTTTTTGCCCCAATTGGGCTAAATGGCCAGATCACATGGTCCCAGCACCTCAGAGAAGGTTGGGGAAGTTGGGTTGTTGGGTTGTTTTACCTCTGAGCGGCACTCTTTTGCACACCGTGGGCTAAATGGCCAGATCACATGGACCCCGAAGACTCAGAGAAGGTTGGGGCAGGGGACCCACTGGAACAGCTGTTGGGAGACAGATGGTAGCCTACCGTCAAGGCCATCCAGCGTGTTCTTTAACGTGCACAGTGTATGGCTCTCCCGCACACGGGGCCACGGCTTAACGTCCCATCCGATGGACGGCTGCCTTTCCAAGCCCTTCGGTGTTTATTTCCCTACTGACCGTGGGCAGGGCGGGGAATTTTTGCGGAGATAAATCTCAACGCTGACCCAGCTGGGACTCGAACCTGGGAACTACAGATTACGAGCCTGGCGCGCTACCGACTGAGCCACCCCCGCCCCCCAGGTTGGGGAAGAAAATCCAAAGTTTGTGCCAGTCACAGTTGGGACTCAAATTGCATTAACGCCCTTTATTTTCTTCTAGATGCAGGCATAGTACATAACCTTTCAAGCCAGTTTGTTGGCCAAATTCGTTTCTCTCTAACATTAAATCACAAGCTTAAAATTGTCATCTGACTTGGAAATAACTCACAAAATCGGCAAAGCCATTTAGCAGAATAATATTTTTGGGAGAGGTAAAAATTGGAGGCACATCCCTAATTGTTTAAAAATGATGACAACAGACGGTTTATTTTAAAATTTTTCGAACAATTTACAATGGGAAATTTTTATGTTTCGTAATCACTAAAAATGGGAAGGTTTTTTAAATGCTTTTCTAGTCATTCTTTCGTTTTATGTTCAGAACAGGGCTATTAATGATCTAATCGGGGTAGCCCAATAAAAATATGGGGCGGGGGTGGCTCAGTCGGTAGCGCGCCAGGCTCCTAATCTGCGAGTCCCAGCTGGGCCAGCGTTAAGATTTATCTTCGCAAAATTCTCCGCCCTACCCACAGTCAGTAGGGGACACAGATGGGCTTGAAAGGCCGCCGTCAGTCGGATGGGACGTTAAGCCGTGGCTCCGTGTACGGGAGAGACATCCTGTGCACGTTAAAGAACACACTGAATGGCCTTGACGGGAGGCTACCATCTGTCTCGCAACAGCTGTTCCAGTGGGTCTCCTCCCCCAACCTTCTCTGAGCCTTCGGGGTCCTTGTGACCTGGTCATTTAGCCCATGGTGTGCAAAAAAGTGCAGCTCAGAGGTAAAACAACCCAACAACAATAAATCAGAGGTTAGAAACCCAAGGAAACAGAATTTTTTCAACCAAAAGTAGATTTTACCCTTCTGGTATTGTAACATCAAAATTTGCTTAAAAATATGCTTCTATAATGATTATCTCTATGCTGAGATCCCACTTTTTTAACAGACCTTAATGTCGTATTATGCCAGAAAGCTGTTATATATCTTTGAGTCAAGAAAATGCTTGAGAGGTAACTTTCCTTTTTACAACGCGTAGAAATTGCTTTTTTCATATTTATTTCACAAGGTAAACGATAATTAACTTAAAATTATTTTTGACCTATAAAGTTTGAATGGTGATGGTAAGATTACGATATAAAGCAGAGAAAGCTTGAACATACCTCAAGCTTTAGTTCCACGTCTGAATGATCGCAGATGTCCAATATGGCTTCCCTATATAGTGACTCAATTCAGAAATTCGTCGGAGACTTTTTAATAAATCTAGGTTTACTTTCATAAGAGCAAACCTCCGCTTCAGGTATCAGTTGCAGTGTTTTGTACGTATCGTAATATTGGCTTGTGTGCAATTGATCTAATGGAGTTTAATGAACAAGAGAAGAAACGAAAGAGGCTCCGCTACCAACCCAGACAGACACTAGGGTAGATGTAGATCAGCTGTTCTCAATACGTCACCACAGATGTTTATTCAGGGCCCATGGACGGGGGATCAGAAATTCCGGCCATGCTCAGGAAGATATTGGATATGACAAAAAATATGAGGTCTCAGTTTGGTGGCGCGCCAGGTTCGTAGTCTGAAGTTCCCTGGAATGGCCAGGTCACATGGACCCCGAAGGCTCAGAAAAGGTTTGGGGAGGGTACTCACTGAAACAGCTGTTCGGAGACAGATGGTAGCATCCCGTCAAGGCCATCCAGCATGTTCTTTGACGTGCATAGGCAATGTCTTTCTCGCACGTGGAGCTATGGCTTAACGTCCCATCCGACGGACGGCGGCCTTTCCAAGCCCATCGGTGTTCCCTACTGACCGTGGGCAGGGCGGGGAATTTTGCAGAGATAAACCCAACACTGACCCAGCTGGGTTTAATTTTGGAGGCTTTCGTTCAGTTGGCATCATTGGTTTATTCAGTAGTTTATCTTTTACCAGAGTTCAGCTCTCATGGTTTAAAGTTGTGCGTTTTCGAAGTTCCTCTATTTTGTCTGCGCATTCCATGTAATATTTAAAAGATATTAATGTTATTTAAAATCCTATTATACGTATATTAAGATTTTCGGAAGATATGTTAACAACGTGAAAGCCAATAAACGAAACAAGCAAGATTTAGACTCTTTGCAAGTATTTTTCATTCTAGTTCTTTTGGAGATTGGCTCAGTTTCGGTAGGGAGTCAGACTCATAAAGTGATGGCCCCAGGTTCGAATCTCACGTATGCCAGTGTTGGTTAGGTTGCTTTATCTCTGAGCGGCACTTTTTTTGTACACCTTGGGCTATAAATGGCCAAGTCACAAGGACCCCAAAGGTCAGAGAAGGTTAGGGTAGGGGACCCACTGGAACAGCTGTTGAGAGACAGATGGTAGCCTCTTATCAAGGCCATCCAGCGTGTCTTTAACGTATGGCTCTCCAGCACACGGCACCATGGCTTAACGTCCCATCCGACGGACGGCGGTCTTTCCAAGCCCATCGGTGTCCCCTACTGACAGTGGGCAGGGCGGGGAGTTTTGCAGAGATAAATCTCAATGCTGACCCAGCTGGGATTCGAACCTGGGAACTGCAGATTACAAGTCTGGCTCGCTACCGACTGAGCTACCCCCGCCCCATATGCCAGCGTTGAGATTTATCTTTGCTAAATCCCTACTGTCGGTCAGAAAGGTGACACCGATGGGCTTAGAAAGGCTGCCGTTGGTCATCTGGGTTGCGAGTTGTTTTATTCCTTTTTGCACACAACAAGCTAAATGGCTATGTTACAAAGACCCCAAGGGCTCAGACTCGGAGAAAGTTGGCGGGAGGGGGATTCCCTGGACAGTTGTTAGGAGGCAGATGGAAGCCCCTCGTCATTTCGTCCAGTTAGTTTTTAACATACTGGGTATAATTCTCCCTCACACGGGGCCACGGCTTGACATCTCATCCGACGGACGGCGCCTTTTACAGCCCACGGGTATCTCCTTTCTCACCGATGGAGAATAGAATTTGGATTAACGGAGGAAAATCTCAATGCTGACACAGTTGGGACTCTCATAGAAAAAACTAAAATCACCTTTGAAATCAGCATAAATAAAACTTTACAGCAATCACTAAAACGTTAAACGTATTTAATAATTACTTGGCTACAAATTAATAGGAACAAGAGAAACATGCAAAAACACAGGTATTCTGAACGTTTTCCCAATGTAAAAGCAGAAGTTTTTAAGGGGTTCCATTCAAAAAAGAGGGACGAGAATTCCAGCCAAAAAGGAGAGCTTGAAAATACAGAAGTCCGGCGCCACAGCCTGCCATAGCCCAATGGCTATTCCGGGCATGCTCAGGAAGATATCGGATATGACAAAAAAAATTTGGGGTCTCAGTTTGGTGGAGCGCCAAGTTCGTAATCTAAAGTTCCCAGGTTCGAGTCCCACCTGAGCCAGCACTCAGATTTATATCTCTCTGCCTTGGTCAATAGGGAACACCGATGGGCTTGTAAAATTCGTCAGATGGGGCGTTAAGTAACTCGTGTACGGGGAGAGTCACACCCAGTGCACATTAAAGAACATACTGGATGGCCTTGACGGGAGGCTACTATCTGTATCACAACAGTTGTCCAGTGGTTTAATGAATATTCATCTACTATCAAGCTGTTTTTTAAGTGACAGGATGGGTTGGGTTGTTTTACCTCTGAGCGACACTTTTTTGCACACCATGGCTTAAATGACAAGGTCACAAAGACCCCGAAGGCTCAGAGAAGGTTGGGGGAGGGGACCCACTGGAACAGCCGTTGGGAGACAGATGGTAGCCTCCCCGTCAAGGCCATCCAGCGTGTTCTTTAACGTGCACAGGGTATGGCTCTCCCGCACACGGAGCCACGGCTTAACGTCCCATCCGACGGACGGCAGCCTTTCCAAGCCCACCGGTGTCCCCTACTGACCGTGGGCAGGGCGGGGAATTTTGCGGACATAAATCGCAACGCTGACCCAGCTGGGACTCGAACCTGGGAACTACAGATTACGAGCCTGGCGCGCTACTGACTGAGCCACCCCCGCCCCTATTAAGTGACAGGAGAAGATGGGCGTAGAGGACAAATTGTCTTGAGCAGGGTGGGATCTGAACCCACAAACTCCTGATGACATGTCAGGTTCTCTGGCCATCAATCTCTCCTCTACTTCTGATGTTATGTTATACACCATCTGATCAATCACTGTCTTTTACGTGCATCTAGGAACTATTTCTTCAGAGCATCCCGGTCATGTGTACACAACCGAGGTGATCTATTTTTTGTGAGCAAATCTGAATCTGCCTCACCTTTGGTTTGATCAGTAGTCTCCTGCATGACTTTGTTATTTAGACACACGAATTCACAGCTCATCATTGATTTAATAAATATTCATCCACTATCAAGCTGTTTTTTGTGACAAGGGAAGGGTTGGGTTGTTTTACCTCTGAGCGAACTTTTTTGCACACCATGGGCTAAATGGCCAGGTCACATGAACCCCGAAGGCTCAGAGAAGGTTGGGGGAGGGGACCCACTGGAACAGCTGTTGGGAGACATATGGTAGTCTCCCGTCAAGGCCATCCAGCGTGTTCTTTAACGTGCACAGGGTATGGCTCTCCCACACACGGGGCTTAACGTCCCATCCGACGGACGACGGCCTTTCCAAGCCCATCGATGTCCCCTACTGACCGTGGGCAGGGCGGGAAATTTTGCGGAGATAAATCTCAACGCTGACTCAGCTGGGATTTGAACCTGGGAACTACAGATTACGAGCCTGGCGCGCTACCGACTGAGCCACCCCCGCCCCTACAAGGGAAGAGATTCGGTACCCGGCTCAAGACAGATTTTTCCTCTACACCCATCTTCTCCTGTCACTTAAAAACGGCTTGATAGTGGATGAATATTCATTAAATCAATTATGAGCTGTGAATTCGTATGTCTGTATACCAGTGGGTTCCCCTTTTCCAATTTTTTTTTCTGAGCCCTCGGGTCCTGGCCATTTAGCCCATTGTGTGCGAATATGTGCCGTTCAGAGGTAAAATAACCCAACCCAAAAAATATAGGTTGAATCACTGGAAAACATGTAGGTTGGCGTTCACATCTGTAAGGACAATACCTCATCCAGTTGCTGCCTTGTGCGATCAGACTTAAGCTTGTTTATTCTGTAGTCGACAATTGTACCTATCACCATTCAAGATATAAGGAAAATGACACCGTAATGTTGGCTTACCCGGTATTCACTTTCATATTTATCGAAAAAGAATAAGCCAGTAATTCTAAATTTGGTGATATTAGATTATGGTAAAAAATGAAAAATAACTTTATTTAGTAACTAGGTTAACGTGAAAAAAAAAAAATCGAACCCGTCTGCCTGCCGTACTCGATCTCATGGAACTAGATTTCGAGTCCGTTTAGGCGGAGGCGAATTTTTTCGGCTTGCGTAATTACTACAAATGATTATCACCGTAGTAGGACTCGTTCCTTACCAATTATTTTTTTTTACCATTGCTACAAGTTAAAATTCTCCTATAAATTCTCATATATTTCTAAAACTGCCTTCAAAAGCTTACA
The DNA here is from genome assembly GCA_038380435.1 of Ryuthela nishihirai. Taxonomy (NCBI): domain Eukaryota; kingdom Metazoa; phylum Arthropoda; class Arachnida; order Araneae; family Heptathelidae; genus Ryuthela; species Ryuthela nishihirai. The sequence goes on from JAWZYU010000019.1 coordinate 39,830,115, forward strand.
GATTTGTCCTATAAAGATGAAAATTTGCTTTAACAGAAAAAAAAGGAATCCATATTTCACAAGTGTCCTTTACGACAAAGTTTAGCATTCCGACAGACTGTACTGTCGCTAAAAAAAAAAAAAAATGGGGCGGGGGTGGCTCAGTCGGTAGCGCGCCAGGCTCGTAATCTGTAGTTCCCAGGTTCGAGTCCCAGCTGGGTCAGCGTTGAGATTTATCTCCGCAAAATTCCCCGCCCTGCCCACGGTCAGTAGGGGATACCGATGGGCTTGGAAAGGCCGCCGTCCGTCGGATGGGACGTTAAGCCGTGGCCATGTGTGCGGGAGAGCCATACCCTGTGCACGTTAAAGAACACGCTGGATGGCCTTGACGGGAGGCTATCATCTGTCTCCCAACAGCTGTTCCAGTGGGTTCCCTCCCCAACCTTCTCTGAGCCTTCGGGGTCCTTGTGACCTGGCTATTTAGCCAATGGTGTGCAAAAAAGTGCCGCTCAGAGGTAAAACAACCCAACCCACAACGCTCAAAAAAATATCCGAACACTATGGTTGATTACGGAATTCCGAAAAAGTGTCTGGCAACGATTTTTTTTAAAAGTTAGTGATCTGGCAACCTTCGTGTCACGTGACACGAAGGTTGCCAGATCACTAATTTCTAAAAAAAATCGTGGCAGATATTTTTTCTGAATTCTGAAATCAACCATAGCGTTCGGATACTTTTTTGAGCGACTGTAGGTGGGCATATTATTTTGATACTAGATCTTGTGGGCTCACTCACGGAAATATTGAGCGTCTGCAGTTACCGTTCACAGCAAACTGGAGGGTGTGCAGTAACTGCACACGCTCCAGTTTGCTGTGAACGGTAACTGGAGCGTGTACAGTTGCTGTACACGCTCCAGATATTTTTCCTGAATTCTGTAATCACGTGACACGAAGGTTTCCAGATCACTAATTTCTAAAAAAAATCGTTGCCAGATATTTTTTCTGAATTCCGAAATCAACCATGGCGTTCGAATACTTTTTTGAGTGACTGTACCACATATAATGCCTACAAGCAGAGATGGTCCCAGGAAGATTACCACACAGATCTCCACCACAAACGACACAGCTGGAAGAAAGCAACTCGCGAAAAAATAAATTATGGCAACACACGCAATGGTTCTCTATCGTGGCCCTTTTTTAGGGGGGAGGGGGGGTATCCTCAAAAGATCCTCTTGAGATCGCTACTGCCTGAAAGATGAGAACAATTATTGCCTAAGGAACAAAGGAAATCACTTTTCCTAGAAGAGCTTTAAAAAGATTATTGAAAAGTAACAAGCCCCCTCTTGAGAATGCTGCTAAAGGTAAATGGAGGCAAAAAATTATTAAACTTATGTATATTTCATTCATTTAAAAAAAATTAGAGACTCGTAAAAGGCACGGGGAAATGTTAAGCCGCAATCGAATTACCCGCCAGTGGCTCACCCTTTTATTTTTTTTCCAGCTCGATCGATACACTAGCCTCCCCCCCCCCTCTCTGCTCTTTTATTTCATTATTTTATTCTAGATCTGGGTCTGTTTAAAATCATTAGAATGCATAACCGGTTTCAGAAGCAATTTCCCATGAAACCATCGAGACAGTTTTTTTCTCAATAAAACCACGATTTTCAGCTTCTAAGAAAACATTTGGCACCAGAGACTTTCCCTATGATCCGTAAAGAGTCATCTTCTTAGCATCTGAACCTTCTTCTTCAGCATCTGAGCTTCTGCCTTCTTCTTTGCCATTCTTCGAGTTCATCAAACGGCCATTCATCGTAGATAAACTCACTCGAAATCAACGTAAAAAATGTCTGCAATGCTTACTTAAATTACAATCTAGATTTTTAAAGCACAAAGGAAAGTTTATTCTTCCCATTTGCGGATAATTTTGGAAATGTATAGCAGACAGAAAAAAACGTAAATAAGTACCTTCGTTTTTTATCCGAGTGATGTCTCTTACAACTTCCCCCAATCGTGATTTAAGGAATTTACAGATCGACAGAAACCTATCAATAAATAGAGATGCAGCAAAGATTAATGCCTTTTTATTAATGAAATGTAATCTTCAATTTTTGCGTTTGGAGGCATGTCACTTATTTTTATTTATTACTGTAGAAAATCCTTTTTCCTATATTTTCAAGAATAAATTTCTCTATCGAGAAAAAAAGTTTCGAGATGGAGAGGGCTAGAGACAAGGGTGATTGGATATTTAACAGGAATGAACCAGAATACTATTTCGTCTTCCTTGCGCAATGGGGCGGGGGTGGCTCATTCTACAGCGCGCCAGGCTCGTAATCTGTAGCTCCCAGGTTCGAGTCCCAGCTGGGTCAGCTTTGAGATTTATCTCCGCAAAATTCGCCGCCTTGCCCATGGTCAGTAGGGGACACCGATGGGCTTGGAAAGGCCGCCGTCCGTCGAATGGGACGTTAAGCCGTGGCCCCGTGTGCGGGAGAGCCATACCCTGTGCACGTTAAAGAACACGCTGGATGGCCTTGACGGGAGGCTACCATCCGTCTCCCAACAGCTGTTCCAGTGGGTCCCCTCCCCCAACCTTCTCTGAGCCTTCGGGATCCTTGTAACCTGACCATTGCCCATGGTGTGCAAAAAAAAGTGCCGCTCAGAGGTAAAACAACCCAAGATTAATATTTATAGAACTTTCAAAAGACAATCTAAAATGATTGATACAAATTCTAAAGCATAATGGCTACCATACTTCAGACTGTTGGAAGAACAGGACCTCCTTCGAGGAATCCCCCCCCCCCTCCAAGAACCCCTGAGAAAAATCTTCTTACCCTTTGGTGTTATCCCAAGTAGTCACTCGTCAGCACACAACAGGAAGCAACACCTACATGGATGCCCGACAACTTCCGCTAATCCAGGGCTATATAAACATTCATATTGTTTCAGTTTCGTTGTGCGCAGATTAAAGCGGAGTGTTAAGACTTCGCTAGGGTGGAGTTAGTATCCATCGGTGAATCACTGCATCCACACTTATTAGAGTTCGGAGTACATCTCTGACAAGTTTGATTTTCTGGCTCAATACTTATCCTTGTAATCGTCCACTTGATCTCTCTTTACGTGAAGTTAGTTTTTGCCAAGTGCAAGGTTTTGGCAGAAGCACGACACACAGCACAGATCATCCCCACAAACGACGTAACAGGAAGTGACACAGCGGATCATGAATGGCCCACATCGTTCACGTGACTCCCCCCATAAGAAGCGTTTCATCACAAAAGCATCGGTTGATCTACGCGTGCGCATCAACCCGGAACGAGGTCAGACTCGGGATTCCAGTCTGCTTTTCTCTCGACTTTCCCAACACTTTCTGAACTCGCTTCAAACGAAGCGTAATTGAAGGGATTAGTGAACTTCAGTGGTGATTATTTGCTTCAATGCGTCATCTCTATTAATGCATTTTCAATAGGATGCCGTTATCTTATGATGTATTGGGTCAGTGTTTTTTTACAGGCTGGGAGCTTCTATCCAAACCATAGAGTATTTGCTAGGAAAGTAAACAGTGGTGTAGGTGGATTGTTTTACCCCTGAGCGAACTTTTTAGCACCTAATAGGCAAATGGCCACGTTATAAGGACCCCAAGGGCTCAATGGTTGGTAGATTTGGGTTGTGTTGTTTTACCTCTGAGCGGCACTTTTTTCCACACCATGGGCTAAATGGCCAGGTCACATAGACCCCGTAGGCTCAGAGAAGGTTAGGGGAGGGGACCCACTGGAACAGCTGTTGGGAGACAGATGGTAGCCTCCCGTCAAGGCCATCCAGCGTGTTCTTTAACGTGCACAGGGTATGGCTCTCCCGCACACGGGGCCACGGCTTAACGTCCCTTCCGACGGACGGCGGCCTTTCCAAGCCCATCGGTGTACCCTACTGACCGTAAGGCAGTAGGGGACAGGGCAGGGCAGGGAATTTTGCGGAGATAAATCTCAACGCTGACCCAGCTGGGACTCGAACCTGGGAACTACAGATTACGAGCCTGGCGCGTTACCGACTGAGCCACCCCCGCCCCTGGTTGGGGGAAAGGGACCCACAGGACAGCTGTTAGGAGATAAATGGAAGCGAATCAGCGTGTTTTTATAATGCAGGTATTATGGCTTAACTTTTCATTTGATGGACGGCGCTCTTTCCAAGCCAAATGGTGTTCTCTTTCTCATCGAGTGCAAGGTGGGGATCAACGGAGATAAATCTCGACGCAGTAACGCTCGGAACAAAGACTTATTCTACACCCCTACACATTCTTTGCTCAGAACTCAGAAACTGCAGATTACCAGTCTGTTGTTGTGCTATCTAATGAGCCAACCTCCCCCCCTTAAAGTGATACAGTTGGGAATGAAAGAGAACGCTGAAAGCAATCCTTCCCCCCCCCCCCCCATCTCACACACATATTGCTTTTTAATCACAGTCAATATGTTGTAATCTCAAATTTGCTTGCCATTATCTATTAAATAAATTATTTTCTATTAACTCGGGTTCAATTTCTTTACTCTTAGGGGCACATTTTTGCATACGATGCACAAAATGGCCAGTTCCGAAGTATTTCAAATGAATTTTTTGTAAGGGTCCTAGCAGTCGCCAGAAATCACGAAAATTCAGAGAAGCTCCTAGAACATTAAAATTTGAACATCGAAGCAAGTATATTAAGTCTGCTACCATCAGCCTTTAGAATTACAAAGTTGGGAACAATGCAGCAGTTATGATGACCATCGGAACAAAGGTCTGGCAAAAGAGAATACATCGGGGAGGGGGGGATGAATAGACCCTTTGAATTCTTCATACTAGTATCTGAAGCACGGGGTATGAATTTAAGAATAGAAAAATATTTTCATTTCTATGAAATGAGGTCAAAATAAAAATTTAGTACAAATAACTATCTTAATTTCATAAAACTGTATAGAGGCTCCAAATAAAGTTTTTACCCACAGTTTTCTTTGCACAGCCCTAACCATAGCTACGGTTGGGTTGTTTTACCTCTAAGCGGCACTTTTTTGAACACCGTGGGCTAAATGGCCAGGTCACAAGGACCCCGAAAGCTCAGAGTAGGTTGGGGGAGGGGACACACTGGAACAGATGTTGGTAGACAGGTGGTAGCCTCCCGTCAAGGTCATCCAACGTGTTCTTTAACGTGTACAGGGTATGGCTCTCCCGCACACGGAGCCACGGCTTAACGTCCCATCCGACGGACGGCGGCCTTTCCAAGCCCATCGGTGTCCCGTACTGACCGTGGGCTAGTAAGTGGAGATGTCTCAACGCTGACCCAGCTGGGACTCGAAACTGAGAACTGCAGATTACGAGCCTGGCGCGCTACCGACTGAGCCACTCCCCCCCCCCCCCCCAGAGCTACGGTTGTGGGTTGGGTTGTTTTACCTCTGAGCGGCACTTTTTTGCACACCATGGGCTAAATGGCCATGTCACATGGACCCCGAAGGCTCAGAGAAGGTTGGGGGAGGGGACCCACTGGAACAGCTGTTGGGAGACAGATGGTAGCCTCCCGTCAAGGCCATCCAGCGTGTTCTTTAACGTGCACAGGGTATGGCTCTCCCGCACAAGGGGGCCACAGCTTAACGTCCCATCCGACGGACGGCGGCCTTTCCAAGCCCATCGGTGTCCCCTACTGACCGTGGGCAGGGCGGGGAATTTTGCGGAGATAAATCTCAACGCTGACCCAGCTGGGACTCTAACCTGGGAACTACAGATTACGAGCCTGGCGCGCTACCGACTGAGCCACCCCCGCCCCCCAGAGCTACGGAGGTCCAACTAAAGCACAAGTGGTTGGATTAATAACCGTATTTATGTCCCATGGGTAGTCCCCCCCCCCCCCCCGAAAGGGGACCACCTTGTCGTGGTAGGGGGTCTTCGGGCCCAGCAACCGGTCGAAGACTCTGCTGACCGGTATGGGTCCCAGTTGGACAGAGCCAAGACCAACCGAGGTCGAAGGCATTGCTGACCGGTTTAGTGGTCCGGTTGGACGGTGACAAGACCTCAAAATCAGATGCTCTGTGGAGCAGTTCAAGGGCCCTGCTGAACGGATTGGTTCCATACTAGGCAAGGGCCCTTTTCAAAGTCTGGGCCCCACTAAGAGTCTCCACCCCGGGAGCCGAGCGAACTTGGATCTACATATCCTTGTTCATAGCTAACCGGGGAATAGAGTAAATTCCAGGTTTTGACCGATGGATGATCTTCCATAGGACTGCTCGCCATAGGATGTCGGGGATGAGATGCACCTATAGGGTGTAGCCTTGCCCCGACGGTTATAGTCGCGGCTTCCCATTCAACTTGGTAGTGTCGTGAGACGGAACCGGGGATTGCTGTGTTATGCAGCAACAAATAGTACAATTTGTTCCATGGGTAGTAGCAGGCGCGGACTGTTAAGAGGCGCCGAGCCCTTAACCTTAGTCCCCGGTCCCTGGGACTTCATCGGAGCAGGATTTTTTAAAATAATTGTTATTTTACAGAAATTCCACAGAATTGGGGAAAAACCTTTTTAAGCTTCCCGTAGGAACTGTCAAAAGAATAAGTGCTGAAATCTTGAAAAGCGCAGCCCCTTTCCACTGCTGCATCCCTAAAAAAAATTACCAGTCCGCCCCTGGGTAGGAGAGTAATATTCTATGCCCGCTAAAGAATATGATGGATGTCCTTGACAGAGGACTTCTGTTTGTTGCCTAACAGTTATCCACACATATCTTAACGTTTAGTTCAGTAGTTCGCGACCTCTTATACTGATGTCAAAAAATATTTGACATTTTTATTCTTACAAATCAGTACATAATATTAATAATTTTTGTAATTTTCTCAGTGAAGTATTGTGTTTATGTGTCAAGTTATTCCTTCAATGTGTTCTACATATCAAAATTTTTATTACTGTGGGCTCGCAAAGGTTCAGAAGATCTCTTATTCACATGCAAAGGTTCAGAAGATCTCATATTCACATGCAAAGGTTCAGAAGATCTCTTATTCACATGCAAAGGTTCAGAAAATCTCTTATTCACATGCAAAGGTCATGCGCACCAGTGGTTTAGTTGGACCTTTTTGGCTCTCGTGCCTTCCTATTCCGTTGTCGAGAAGGTTAACTTTGAAATTTGATGGTAAGAAACTTAATATGCTTGTTTAAATGCACAAATATATTTCTATGTGCTTTTATGAATTTTTGCGATTTCTATTCATTGCTTAGGCCCAGGCCGGAATTAAAGAAAAACAAAACATATTATTGGAATGGATGACCACAATCGACCAGAGTGCCATTTTAGCATATTTTTTTTAATCAAATGATCACCCCCTGCTGGTTGGACCTCCGTAGCCCATGGCAACGGACCAGAATATTAACATCTTACGACCTCATTTGTTCTATCACAAAGATATTTCTTTCGTGAAGACCAAAGAACGTTTTGCTTGGTTTTGAATGACGGTACACCAGAATACATACTGGATTTACAAAGTGTTCTTGAAATAATTCAAATCAATACCCCCTCAAGCAGCTGCTTGCCACAGTTGTTGTTGGGTTGTTTTACCTCTGAGCGGCACTTTTTTGCACACCATGGGCTAAATGGCCAGATCACATGGACCCCGAAGGCTCAGAGAAGGTTGGGGGAGGGGACCCACTGGAACAGCTGTTGGGAGACAGATGGTAGCCTCCCATCAAGGCCATCCAGCGTGTTCTTTAACGTGCACAGGGTATGGCTCTCCCGTACACGGGGCCACGGCTTAACGTCCCATCCGACGGACGGCGGCCTTTCCAAGCCCATCGGTGTCCCCTACTGACCGTGGGCAGGGCGGGGAATTTTGCAGAGATAAATTTCAACGCTGACCCAGCTGGGACTCGAACCTGGGAACTACAGATTACGAGCCTGGCGCGCTACCGACTGAGCCACCCCCCGCCCCTAACAACCTGAGATGATCATAGAGGTCTACTTAAACATGCGTTAAAGGATAGCTGAAATTGTCGAAGACGAACCCGTAGTCTGAGCCAGTGATGGACAAACTATGACCCGTAATATCCTTTAATCTCGCCCGCAAAGTATTTTCAAATTCTGCAAACTAAAGTATAAAAATTAGCTTTTATATTCTCACTATTATATATTTAACGTGTATTAAATTTAAATCTTTGTATCCTTAGCATGACTCGATAATAAAAACTTTTTGATTAATCAGTTTTTTTTACCGTACCTAAAGAGAATACCTACTCCTATCTAATAATATTATACATCACTAAAAAAAAATCCTCTCAAGCAGCTGTTTGCCAAAGAGGTCTGACAGGAGCTTGTCAGTTTATACGCCATAGTAGAAGGTCTATGATATATGTATTAAAGCATTTTTTACAATAACAAAACTTTTAAAAAATCGTTGATAAACCAACAGCATAGCCAAGAGATATGTTACATCCTGCTTATACACATACACTAGTTAGGGGAAATTTTGTTCTCAAGAAACCATTAATCGGGTAAGGCAGGTATATAAGTGAGGGTCTCGTGCCTCCTCTCCTCTCATAATTCTACAATGGTCAAAAAATTTATTAGATTAGTTTAGAGAATCAAATTTTTGTGCATATTGCTCTTAAATCATTTATTATTTAATACATGCACAGGATGCAGCAGGAATGGATGCAGCAGGAGCAACAGAGCAAGGATGCTTGAGCAGCAGGAGCAACAGTAATGAAATACTTGTGCTTACATACTTTACCCAACAGTAAATGAAAGATTTTTTATCTATGTAGAATTTTTTTTTCCTTCAATCAAATTATTTCCATATATCTGAATCAAATTAACAAAATTCTTTCAAATACTCTCCCATTAAAAATAAATTCCCCCCACATGAGCTCCTTGCCACAGAGGTCTCATAGAAGCCCTTCAGTTCAATACGCAATAGGGAAGATCCTCACAGATCATGCAGACCTCACAAACATCCATGCCTTACCTAGGCTCTAGGGGGCGGGGGTGGCTCAGTCGGTAGCGCGCCAGGCTCGTAATCTGTAGTTCCCAGATTCGAGTCCCAGCTGGGTTAGCGTTGAGATTTATCTCCGCAAAAATTCCCCGCCCTGCCCACGGTCAGTAGGGGACACCGATGGGCTTGGAAAGGCCGCCGTCCGTCGGATGGGACATTAAGCCGTGGTCCCGTGTGCGGGAGAGCCATACCCTGTGCACGTTAAAGAACACGCTGGAGTGCACGCTAGATGGCCTTGACGGGAGGCTACCATCTGTCTCCCAACAGCTGTTCCAGTGGGTCCCCTCCCCCAACCTTCTCTGAGCCTTCGGGGTCCATGTGACCTGGCCATTTAGCCCATGGTGTGCAAAAAAGTGCCGCTCAGAGGTAAAACAACCCAACAACCTAGGCTCTATGATCATTAGCATTTTCAAAACTCTTGGCTTTGTCAAATTTAGCAATTTCTCTGTCACCTTTGAGGTTTTTTTTTTTGGTTCTGTTTTTTCATTTAAAACGGAATTATTGAATTTAAGAAATTCAATCGATTTCTTCTTAGGGAGAACAACAATCTGAAATAGGTAACCATGTCTTGTCTGGGATTCGAACCTAGATTTAATCTTCGCAACCAATACGTTGTCTCTTCAACGGGAATTGTCCATTAGAACCTGATAATGGAATTCGCAATGTTTTTCTTTTTACTTCCTTCAACTATTTGGAACACAATTGATTTAATGACCAGGCTGGAAGGATCCCAAAGGACTCATACAAGTCCTGGTAAGGAGATTCACTGAACACTTATTACGAGACGGAGGCCTCTAGTTCATGTCATCCAGTGCGTTCTCAGAATATGGCTCTATTATACAGGGAGCCAACGCTTAAGGTCTCAAACGTCGGAGGAACGGCCTTTCAAGCTCATCTTTGTCTCTTTCGTACCGAGGACAGTTGTATGTTGGGGGGGTGTTTTACCTCTGAGCGGCACTTTTTTGCACTCCATGGGCTAAATGGCCAGGTCACATGGACCCCGAAGGCTCAGAGAAGGTTGTGGGAGGGGACCCACTGGAACAGCTGTTGGAAGACAGATGGTAGCCTCCCGTCAAGGCCATCTAGCGTGTTCTTTAACGTGCACAGAGTATGGCTATCCCGCACACGGGGCCACGGCTTAACGTCCCATCCGACGGACGGCGGCCTTTCCAAGCCCATCGGTGTCCACTACTGACCGTGGGCAGGGCGGGGAATTTTTTTTGGGGAGGGGGATAGCGGAGATAAATCTCAATATTTTTATAGTTGGGACTCTAACCTGGGAACATTAGAATACGGTCATGGCCCCTCGTAGTCTGTATCCGTAGAATTTAAATAAATCCCCCATTACACACTTGTACAAATGACCCCAATGCTGATTTAGGTTATAAAAAGAAAGATAAAGTTTAAATGCAAAAACAATTTCTTTCAAATTAGCAAATTCGTGGAAAATACATCGGTGATAAAATGTTGAATAAATTTCGTTTCAATATTCGTGCAACAGAGTGGTTAGTGTGCGTGAATGTAGGATACAGTATCTGGGTTCGGATTCCAAATAAAGCATGGCTGTTTTTGTATTGTCTTCTGAGGTCTCACAAGATTTCATTATGGCGTATTGTAGTGGCAGGCTCCTGTCAGTTCTCAATGGCTAATAGGACTGCCCAAGAAATTATTTTTTATCGTGCTAACCTGGAATATGTTTATTAGAGAATTTGAAACTTTTACGCAAAGCTTTTATACAGGTTGACTTACCTTTTAATAAAGACGACTTCAGATGAAAAGAAATAGGTTTAAGCGGAGTGCCTGGAAGTGGTGCCCTGCAGCAAAGAAGGTGAGAGCGAAAGTGAGACAGACAACAAGCAGTCTGTCTACAAACACAGCTGATGACGTAGCCAAGAAGCGGGCTAACCGGTTCCCCATCTTGACCCTTGACCTGCCCTTGAGCTAAGCACTGTTGCCTTCAATGCCACTGAACCAAAGGAAGGGGGGTCATTTGCTCTTTGGTCGTATGATTTCAGCTGTAAAGTGACGATGAGACAATTCTCATTGCCTCTTTCGAATGGTGACATAATCAGTCGCAGCTCATGACTAAAATTTCTGAAGGAGCACTTTGAGTCCAGTAACCATTTTTGAAAATATGTTTGGGATGGGGGAGATTTGATTTTTTCAAAGGATTAAACATAGGCAATCAAAACGTGACTGTTAAAAAATGGCAACTAATAAGTAAATAAAAACCACTGGTACATTTTGTATACATGGTTAATAGTTGCTAAATGTTTCGAAAGCATAAAAATGCAAAATAAATGCAATAAAATCACCCCGTGACCGAGTAGTTAGCGTGTTTGGCCAAAGGATCTGACCTTTAAGGCCCCGTGGTGTTTGTGTTATTTTTCTGCTGAGATTCTGCCTTCCTCACAAACCTTATACTACGGCATGTACACTGACAGGCTACTGTCAAACCTCTATGCTAAGCAGTTACTTGAGGGGGTATTTTTTTTATACATTCCCTCTCCCCAAACCTTTTCTTAAATACACCACGGACTTTGAGTAGCACAGACAGGGGGTCCGAATGTAGGAAACAAATTCTGGGTTGGGTTGTTTTAACTCTGAGCGGCACTTTTTTGTACACCATGGGCTAAATGGCCAGGTCACATGGGCATGTCCAGGTTGGGGGAGGGGACACACTGGAACAGCTGTTGGTACACAGATGGTAACCTCCCGTCATGGCCATCCATGTTGTTCTTTAATGTGCACAGGGTATGACTCTCGCATACACGGGGCCACGGCTTAACGTCCCATCCGACGGACGGCGGCCTTTCCAAGCCCATCGGTGTCCCCTACTGACCATGGGCACGGTGGGGAATTTTGCAGAGATAAATTTCAACACTGACCCAGCTGGGACTCGAACCTGGTAACTGCAGATTACGAGCCTGGCGCGCTACCGATTGAGTCACCCCCGCCCCACAAATTTTGGGGAGACGCTTGATATTGAATTGAGCTAAATCGAACTGAAAAATACATTCCATAATGCACATATTCTTTCCTTTCCAGCTGTTTTCAAAACACGTTAGGTAAAATTTTGGGGGGGGGGGGGGAAACACTCGTAAAATTACTTTTCAATTTAGCATTTTGCCCCTTTGCTGTAATCATTACCTATATATATATATGCATTTTTCCTCTAAGTTCTAGTGATGATTTAAAAACCTATTCCTGAAAAATGTGTCTAATATACTATAGGATTACTATTTTTTTTGACTCGGTTCCAATAATAAATTTATATTTATTATTTTAAATTGAATTGCTCATAGTAAATTATCACTTGATGAGTTGTCTATTTTGATTATTTTTAATTTGAAATATCAATTTATTACATATATTATTACATGTATTAATTTACTTTAAAAAAAATTGTAACAAAGTTATATGATAATAAAATTATTAAAGAAAATATTATCAGAGCTCGGCTGGGATTGAACCGGAGATCTTTGAGTTGCAAGCCAAAAAAAAGCACAACGCATTGAACTGACTGAGTTAAGTAATTCTATTGAATTATTTTGTTAAAATATCGTATTAGTATTCTGTTGTAGACCAAATGTTCATCACATTTTAAATTTTCATATCCAATGTTCTTAATTTTTTATAGATAAATATTCTTCCTTGGCAAAATGAAAAGTTGGCAATCCAGTTCAAGTTCAGTTCAAACAGATCCTATCAGGAAAATTCAGTCCTGTTCAACTGCCAAAGTGAAATGAAGATATTCGTTAAGGTCTTCCACTATTGGTTGCATTGGTAGATCAGCCAATCCATTGTCACGGGCCACCTAGAATCAGTGGCCTGCCATCTACATTTCATTACTGTTGTATTTCAGCGCATGAGCACTTGTGTTTTTGGCAAACAATGCATGGGATAAAACTAGAAATTAAAAGAAAAATTTTATTTTATGTAAAAGAAACGATCGGTTTAGACAAAGATGAATATAAGTTTGAAAAATTACTCAAGTCTTGCGTAAAAAACTAGATTTAAATTTATTAAAATTTCAGACATTAAATTTTCATAAATTTAAATCTAGTTTTGTAAACAAATGAAAATTAAATAAATGAATTTAAATTTATGAAAATTTCAGACTGGAGATCAAAAACTTTAGGTAGTGAAATGCAAAGTGGAGTTACTGGGTAATGAAAAGGAATGGTTTTCCCACAATCTCTGACAATTGCATTTAAAAGAGAAATGGGAACTAAGAAGAATTTGCAAAACTACATTTAGGCAAATTTTCATATAATAATTAGTAACGCATATTTTTCTGAAACAACTTTTTTTGCACAGCATATTTCTTTCAGTTAATTTCAATGGTATGCAAATTTTAACTTTTTTTTTCTGGTGCCTAGGAAAAATACCTGTATTTGGTCAGTTTCGTCATGCCGAATAATGACCACAAATCGGTATGTCTCTGTCAGGTCGTATTCTTTGCCAAAGTTAAAGTTTGTAAAACTACAAAACACAGTATTTTAATATACTACACAGTCGTATCAGAATAATATGACCACCTACCTAATAATGGGAATAACCAACCTTAGCCCCGATGACAGTGGCGAGACCGCGTGGCATGGATGCAATGAGGCCCTGGAAGGTTGCCAGAGGCACACTGCCCATTCAGATTCCAGCTGAGCATGGAGGTTCCAGAGATGGCGTGGCTGTGGGTCCGCACACTGAACCTGTCGATCCAAATGGTCCCACAAGTGCTCTATGGGGTTGAGGTTGGCCGATTTCGCCGGCCAAGGGAGAATGGAGACATCACTGTCGTGTTCCTGGAGTCACACACCACCTTAGTGATATGACAGGGCATATTGTCCTGTTATTACCCCCCCCCCCCCCCCCCCGGAGTGGGTCCTCCTTGAACGGGGGGGGGGGCTTCGGTGCCTCTGAGAAGTTGGGCTCGGATCACTGGCACTCTTGGGTTCAGATGCCTGGTGGCCCCCAGTGGAGGGGGGCCTGTTGAGGGTTGGCGGACCGTGGAAGGGGGGCCAGTCCAGTCAGCTTGTTGACTTGTCCTCCAGCGAAGCTGGGGGTTGCAGCCTTGGTTGAGGGGCCGTTCTAAAGGCCTCGGAGAACCCTGTCTTCTGCAGGCTTATTGGAGAGTACTGTGGACTGAGCTGTGCACCTCTTCGTACAATGGGGCGGGGGTGGCTCAGTCGGTAGCGCACCAGGCTCGTAATCTGTAGTTCCCAGGTTCGAGTCCCAGCTGGTTCAGCATTGAGATTTATCTCCGCAAAATTCCCCGCCCTGCCCACGGTCAGCAGGGGACACCGATGGGCTTGGAAAGGCCGCTGTCCGTCGGATGGGACATTAAGCCGTGGCCCCGTGTGCGGGAGAGACATACCCTGTGCACGTTAAAGAACACACTGGATGGCCTTGACGGGAGGCTACCATCTGTCTCCCAACAGCTGTTCCAGTGGGTCCCCTCCCCCAACCGTCTCTGAGCCTTCGGGGTCCATGTGACCTGGCCATTTAGCCCATGGTGTGCAAAAAAGTGCCGCTCAGAGGTAAAACAACCCAACTCTTCGTACACTCGTTCGTGGGCTCCCTGATGCAGTCTCTGTGATATCGAGGTGGACGGACATTCAGCGGGTGCTTCGGCCCGTTCACAATGGAGAGGTAGAAGTTGGAGGCTCGCGGCCTAGGTTGGCCACCAGTGGCCAGCGGGCTTATCGATGGAACAGCCAAACTAAGAGTCCCACATGAATGAGATTTGGACTTATGGCTTTTTCAGTGGAGGAACTTGGTTCCTCTGCGAAGTGGTGCCCGGGTGCTGCAGTGTTGTGAACCCCGGTAGGTGGAGAGCTTTGTCGGGGTTGTGGGAGGGGCGTGGACCAGCTTGGCAGGCTCTGGTCCAGCGTTCCCCGAAGCGGCCTCGGCACGGTGCAGAAGCTGAGGCGGGGAGCGGGCTGTGGTGCCCGGCTCAATGGAGAGGACTAAGTTGAGGGTCATGCCGAGAGGTTTGGAGTCCCTCGAGGTGTGGCTTATCGACGGAAGTACCTAGGGCCTCTGCTGCAGAGGACTCTAAAAGTTAGGACTTCTGTTTATTTTTCTGGCTCAAAATTCAAAAGACAAGATCTTTTTATTTATATATTGGCAAGTTTCTGGACTAAATTCAGTGAGTGTTGGGAATATTCCTAGGCAGCACTCAAAATTTCAAAAGATCCCACTCTCACTGCACTTCAATGATTATATCTTCAAGCAGATTAATAAAACCCAAGTAGTGCTTTTCTCTTCACATCAGGTCTTCTCTCGCTATAGGCAGGAACAATGTAAGGCAGTTTAAAATGTTAGGTGCCTTTTTAGTTCATAGTGGTTTCTGCGACTTCTCCCACATGGTGATATGCAGTCAATGTACTGCGGTGCACTGGGGCTGTCACGATTTACTTCGTTGTCCCGTTGGTACGTACAGACCAATATGACTGCTGCTGGTGTTCGGAAAAGTGCTGGATAAACTCCTGACAAACAGGATGTATTTCCACTGTTTCAAAAACGGATTCCTGAACCCTAAGCAATTCGGGTTCAGGACAGACCAGTCCACCACAGCTGCTATGAAACAAGTGGTGGACATTTTTAAGGTAAACAAAATGCACAAGATGCATACCTCTCTTATAGCCTTAGACGTGACGGGCGCCTTTGACAATGTCTGGTGGCCCGCTATATTAAATAGCCTAAAAGAATGTTCTTGTCCCAGGAACATATTTGTCCTAGTGGCCAATTACCTCAGTGAGAGGATGGTCAAGTATTCCCACGCTAGCGGGTCAGCCTCAAGAAACTTGGAAAGAGGCTGCCCACAGGGTTCGTGTAGTGGACCATTCCTCTGGAACTTGGTCGCCGATACTGCCCTGGAGTTGACCCTACCAGAGGGCGTCTGGCTCCAGGCCTATGCTGATGATATGCTGCTTGTTATAACAGCACCCTCCAGAGCAAGACTGGAGACTGCTGGCAATGCAGCACTATCAATACTAGAAGGCTGGTGTCTGCACAATAAGCTAGGGTTCAACTTTACTAAGACAACAGCCATGACGGTTGCTAAAGAGGCTAATAGGGTCCTCAAAAAGAGACCCTATTTATAAATTACAAGGCAAAAACATCTGCTACATGACGACTCTTAAGTACTTGGGGATCACTCTGGATGAGCTGGATCCCGCACTTGCAGGACCTTAAAGTGAAATGCACTGTTATGTGCAAGCTGGGGCGAATGTCTCGCGTCTCATGGGGACTCAGAAGCGAAGTCCTCAAAGAAATTTATCTGAGGGGAACGGAGCGGATCCTATCCTATGGTGCGGGCGCCTAGTGGCGCCCGACAGACTACTCCATAATCTGTAGAAAGCTGCTTGCTGCCCAAGACCAGCTTTATTGCGTATCACCAGGGCTTATAGGACATCTACGGATGCCCTCCTGGTGTTAGCAGGGCCTCCGCTATTTTTGACGGTCGGCAAAGAAGCGACCATTTTTAGAGTCCTGAAGGTTAAGGGGAAAGCAACATTCCTCGGAGTCCAGTATGACCCCGAGGAATATGAATTTAATACCGCTAAGTGGGAACTCTATCCCACGAGAAGACTATGTGTATAAATCAGCGATATCTGAGAGTAATGGTATGTTGTATTACTGAAGCACATTGACTGGTTGTACCTTATGGAATGCATATTAAATCTCATAATGAGCATCAAAAGGACTCATCGATAGGCGCCCAGAAAAATACCTCTTCACATGTGCAAACTAGAGAAAAAAATCTCCATACAATTGGCAAAGCGATCACCATCTGCTCCAGCAATGCACATAGTTGTTTCGAGTGTGTCTGGAACAAGAATCTCAGCACAGACTGTTCAGAGCAGTGAGTAAAAAGGAACCTGCTAGACGCAAGGATTAATTCAGTGCAAAATGCGAGATTAATCAGAAAAGGCATGTGCAATCGTTTCGACGCGTTTTTGAGCTTCAGAGCGAAAAACAACCGGCCATAATTAGGCTTGCTTAATTTCATACGGTAGAAGTACAATATGACAAGAATGCATTCACCACTTTGGTTCATTTTGGTGATGAAATCTCTACTAGAGATGTTTACCCCATATTTTTTAATACTAAAAGGGAGAATCTCCTTTAAGTCAGGATATGATAAATGAGAAGCGGCCGACATAATTCGTGCTCCACTACGGTTACTGGAGGGAAGGACAATTTCCGGACTTCTTGGATTGTTCCAAAATTAACCTTGTGATGCTGTTTCTTCCTACCTGGCGCTTCCTGCACTTTTGATAAAAGACTATTTTTAAAATTTAACTATACAACAGTCATAAGGGACAACTCGCAGTAGGTACAGGAAAAAAACTTAAGCATTTTGAATAGATTGCATAGTTTGAAAGCGTCCATTTCTTAGAGATGCGACGCGTCTCATGGCATGGCTAATTCGAATCACAGAAGTGTAGTGCTTGCAGCCAAGTTCATACTTTGCCAACTGCACAGATTGTTTGGCACTCAATGTAAGCCTATTGTTCCAAAAAAAAATCCATGTAAATTTTAAATAGGTGGAAATACATTGACAGCTATTGAATACCCACAATTTCAGAAAGTTGCAAGACACCTAATCATTGCTACGGAGAATAGGGTAATCGGTACTTAACGATTCCACACAGTGCCAAGCGAAGACATGGTTTATAGGCTTAGTACCCGGATTACTTCGTAAGAGTAGTGGGTTCTAAGATCGATTCTTCACTATTTAAAATTTCTATTCTCCAGATGTGGAATGCTTTCTATCTGTATGTGTCAGAACCTTTAGCAATCTAGGCTTGTAGGAGGCCATTTCTAAATCAACACTTCAGTACTATCTTTAAGAGTTCTTTTGCAAAGTACCTTTGGTAAATTGTAATTCCTGTCATTGAATTGATGCTTTAGGCGCTTTATGATAGAGGAGCTAAATACTTCTGCTTTTAGATGTTTGGAATTTTCCCTTCGAGACCAGTGCTTATTATCCCATCTGAAGGCAGTGTTTCCAAGCCCACTGGTGACCCGGGTGGGGCTTGAACCCGGGAACTGCAGATTAAGAGCCTGGAACCCTCCCCCAGCAGTGAAATATTTCTAGACTAAATTTTCAAAATTCTATCCACTTTAAAAACATATTTGGCTATTTAAAAAAAATAAAAACAATGCTACATACAGCACCTGAAACCAGATTACGGAATTTCAACACTTGAAAACACATTCCCTCCACACTATATTAATAATGAATAGGGTAACTTATAAAACAGAATTTGAGCACAACTGGTGCCAGGGATGTAGCTGTGGGGGGAACGGAGTGACCTCTTAAATTCCAGGTGAATTGTAAAAATTGGGACTTTTTTTTTTGTAAAATTAAAGGGAGTTAGCAAATTCTAGGGTGTTGTCAAAATCGAGGAATCTTGGCAAAACTCAGGTGAGAAAATTGGCATTTTGGTCTATAAAATTATGGCAAGTTGGCAAAAATTAGGGGATTTGGCGAAATTTGAATCCACTTGATAAATACAGGCAAACAAATTTAGATTGATTTTCTGAAACTAAGGAGAGCTGGCAAAATTCAGGCGAGATGTAAAAATTGGGATTTTTTTTCTTGTGTACTTGGCCTGAGACGGACTAGTGTAAAATTATGGGAAGATAGCAAAATATAGTTGAGTTGTGAAAATTTGGTGGATTGGTTTTGTGAAACAGAGTTGTCAAAATTCGAAATGACTTCAGGCACTGTAAAATTCAGGCGAGATGTAAAAATTTAAATTTTTTCAGTTAAATTATGGAAAGATTCGAAGGAACTTTGTAAAATACAGGAGAGTTGTACCATCCAGCATGTTCTTTAACGTGCACAGGGTATGGCTCTCCGGCACAAAGAGCCACGGCTTAACGTCCCATCCGACGGATGGCCTTTCCAAGCACATCGGTGTCACCTACTGACTGCGCAGTTAAATCTGAACGCTGACCCAGCTGGGATTCGAACCTGGCGCGCTCGAGACTCCCCCCGCCACCTAAAAAAAGGGGGAGAATTTTTAATAAGCAGCTAACGTTAAATTACGTTACACTTAGGCATTGTGTAATCGCGTTTGCGGCAGGATCAGAAATTTAGTGCCATTTGTCACGGTGTTAAAAATACGAATTTTCAAAATTGCACGTGTTATAACCAAATTTCATAAACTAGCTAAGAGTCACCTGTTTGACCAGCGCCATATTTGAAAAATAATAATGCAGCAGAATATGACTAAAACATAACCCTTCATTTAAAGACAAGCAATTTTATTTCACAATTTGCTGCATGTTTTCTACTCCTATGTTGGATTGTTAGTCACACGATATTCCCTCCCCCACAATGCTGTCTTCAAATTTGTCTGCCTGCTTTAAATTCAAAACAGCTATCTTCCTATAATTTTACTTTAGTCCCATAGTATAGCTTCCCTTGCAGATTAGACAAAAACTACTCCATATAAAATATCATTTTAAACTTTCCCGTCTGGTGTAATATTTGTTATTGCAACCCCCCCCCCCCCCCCCCAAAAAAAAAAAAACAATCTTGGTATGTGCCTGGATGTATGACAAGATATCCAATGTAAAGATTTGCTGCTCGTTGAGCATTTTGAGGCATGACCGCACATTGTTTACCCTCAACCAGCCTAAACATACGTCCGTTGCACATGGCGACTTGTCCTAAGGAACACATGTGAACCTTCTAGAATAATTAACCTTTTTTTTACACAGGCCAATGAAATATATTTCATTCACGCCGAAGCCCCAATACGAATTGAAACAAACCCTTTTACGACAGAATCTACGGCAATGTACTATATACCGTGTTTCCCAGAAAATAAGACCAGGTCTTATAATTTTTGCTCCAAAAGACGCATTAGGGCTTATTTTCAGAGGCCGTCTTATTCTTTCATGTACAACAATCTACATTTATTGATGTACAAAAATTACAAATATATTATTTTATAATTCAATAAGTCCGTCGTGTGTTGCAATGGACGTACTAAATGCGTCCGTCTGGTTGACGAACTTAACTGGGACTTATTTTTGGGGTAGGGCTTATTTTCGGGGAAATACGGTGGTGGTGGTGGTAGTAGTAGCAGTAGTGCGCATGAACAAAGATAATTGGATGTCAAGAGGCAAAACAAGTATACATAGGGTGGCGCCAAGTGGGTTTTACCAGCTTAAGCACTTCCCAACCCAGCGGAAATCAGCAATCATTACCATGATCCCCAAGCCAGGAAAAAAAAGACTACTTTCTCACTCATTAGCCTTTTACCTTGGCCGGGTAAGGTTCTTGAGATTATACTCAACGAAACTGAAATGTCAAGCCTTCTTCACGATCCTACAACTGCGGATTTAGACGTGAACATTCCTGTTCATTATATACTCCGTGTTGTAATGGCCATCACCGAAGCAAACAGCGAGTTGCCAGTGGCGGTCTACATTATTTTCAAAAAGTGTTTAACAGGGTTTGAACTGAGGGTCTATCCTTCAAGCTATCGAAGTTTGGCTTCCCACCTGATCTGGTGCGTCTACTATGAACATATCTCAACGACAGCACCTTTCATTTGCGGGTCGGAAATTAGATATCGACTGGGAGGAGGGTCCAACATGACTCGATCTTCGGCTCCAACCCTGTTTAACATATACATTTCAAACGTACCCAGCAAGGATCGGGTTCTTGGGCCATGTATACCGATGATACAGCATTCCTGGCCTCCTCCTTTCGGTACCCATTGCCCGATTCGTATGAGTAAGGCACTGATTAGCAAATTGCCATCAATATAGGTAAACGTATAGCTGTACCATTAAGAAAAGGAATATACATCATACGAATTTTTCTACTCTTCGATAACCAATGTTATAAATAACTCCCCGAAAGTGAAGCTCTTCCCCTTGACTGGTGGGAGAATCTCCCTCTAAGCTCCCCACTAGTCTTACTTTATAATAATCCTCCTATAGATTTTCCCATGCTCTTTTCAGCTCTTATTTAGCAAAGAAGTGAATCAGACCTAGAGCGTTTTATTTTAATATCAATACTTTCTAATGTAAAACTCGTGCTAAGAATGTCATCTGCTGTGTACAGAAATGTCTTGCAAATGCTAAATAGATATTTTTGAGCAAAATATGGATACACCCAGTCCCTGAGTATCACTTGTTCAGTTTTGCGTGATTTTTCAAACTATTTCACCTAATCATTTATAATTACTACATAAGTTCCAGGGCAGTTTGCTACTTCAGGCTTCTAGCCTCAAAAATGGTAAAAAGAGGGTGTTGCTCCATGCTCTTGTAAATATTTTTAAGTACGATGTTAATAATCAAGTTTAACGACAGCAATTAGAAAACATTTATAGATGACCTAAACCACATAAATTTTTCTAATACCGGATGTGTGAAAATAGATCATATTAAAATTAAGACAAGTCTTTTTGTATTATAAAAACACTCGGCAAATAATCCGAATCTATAAACTGACATGTTAATCTAATATGACGTTTCAAAGTCATAAAAAAAACCCACAATAGAACAGAAATGAAGACACCTATATGAAGATCCAGACTACGTTAATCTACTACAATTGTCGAAAACAAAACCCATAAGAAAAAAGAAAAGTCGTTCCTCTAAGAACAGAAACTGACTGCAAAAAGATACAGTTGCAGAATCTTCTAACAGAAATGCCCTAAATAGTCTAACAGCAGTCAGGAACAAACATATCAGGTGAGAAACCAATCAATAAGTTACAAATACTTTGGCATGACTGCACATAGTAATCACCCAAAATAGTTTAATTGGAAGAGATCTATCTAGCCCAAAAAACCTCAATAGTCCCCCCACCCCCCGGAAAAAAAGAATGGTTTTACAATAAATCATAACTGATGATATTGTCTATTATTTTTTTTGTTTTATTTATTACCTATCTTCCTGTTGCCACTTCGATGTCATAGGTTATAAAAAAAATTGACAGCCGTGCTTTCTTCTCTCCTAAAAAAGAACGAAATATGAGAACGATTGTTCCTCTATCTTCAGAATGCGAGAGCTGAAAGTAACGTTAAATGAAAGCTTGTGAAGTGCTTTCTACTTTTTGGAGCCCATATAGGAAGTATTTTAATATAGTATTTTTCAACTTCTCCCAACAGTCAGAACAAGGACCACCAAATTTTGTGAAATGTCTGTCCATTGATAACTTTGCAAATCAATAACCACTATTCCATTCATAGCATTTGACTCTCTATAAGGCAACTACAGTGAACCCCGAGATTTTGGATGCTTGCAGTGGGTCCAATCCTGACCCAATATCTAAACCCTACCTAGCAACAACTAAGTAGGACCACCACACCAAATTTAGGACTGATCAGTTCAGTACCTGTGGAATTTCAGGGAGCTAAATTTCCACAAGTGATGTCGAAATCGAAAAGTTTAAGGTAGCAAAATGTCAGCCCACCTATAAGATACCTTGGAGCTTTTCTTGCCTACCTTACCCATTGTCATATCTTATATACAGCACATCCAAAAACATTCTCATTTTCATATACAAATTAATGTTTAAATGTCTGTAACATGTAATCTATTTCCAAACAATACAGAACATTTCAACTACCACTGACAATGTATGCATATAGAAATTCGAAATTGACTCAAGATTGTGTGCATAACAGAAAAGAAATGCTTGTGATGTACAGATCTTTTGAAATTCAAAGAAATGAAGATGGCTTTACTTTGCTAATGCAAGTTTGAAACGAATGGCATAGTTAAAAATAAATCAGTTTTCGTTTTAACCTTAAGTGTTGAAAAATATAACCGTGTTATGTATACTAATAACCAAATATATTTTTCTTTTACAATAACATGTTTTTGGAAAACCAATGAATTCTTATTTAAAATTAAATCAATACTAAATATTATTTTTGAGTAATGCAAAACTAACACCTTTGGATCAGCAAGATAACTTTATTTGTACTAACAGAAGACTTCACTCCTAAAAGAGAAAAAGAAAAAAATATTTTTACACTTATAAATAAAAAAATTATGCAATTTTAACACTTTAAAGTGCAAAAACTACAGTAAATATAAAATATGTATACTATATATATAATTATGAATAAATTTTGCTTCGAGTACCTACAAATGGCATTTACGTGAGCAACATTTGAAATCCAAGAAATCTGTTAAGCACAATTCCACAAAGAAAACAGGAACATCTATGCATTTGATGATATTCTTAGTTGTACGTAATTGTATGGCACACCAAGGCTCTTTAAACATATCAAAACAACTAACACCATTATTCGATAGCTCATAGCATTTCTTGTAAAAAAATTTCTTTGCTCTAAATATTAAGGTTTTGTCAAATAAAGTGATAATTCAGTACTAAAGTATCGCAGAATATGTCCTGTAAACACAAGACTTGTGAAAAGTTAGCTAAAAAAAATTGCTTTGTCGTAAGTAAAAACAACCGCTTTCCAGTTACATGTCAAGTGTGGTACCACTACACCAGCTAATGTGACATATACACTTTCCCCATGAATTGTATGGCACATTATATGAAGAAATGGTTACCCGCTGATGGTGTATTGGCTAGCATCAGTGGCCGCCGCCACTGATGCTTTGGGAGCGATGAGCTTCCCAGCAGCCACACTGGCAAATGAGAATTTGCTGTGTAAGGAAGGGGGTAGTGCAACCATTTTTCGCATTCCCAGGTAAAAGATGTTCTGTATTATTTTCACATACTGAACCTCTTTTCCCTCCAATTTGGCCAGTTGTGGGAATATGCTGGATGGGCAACACTATAGCTGATCAAGGTGATCCCTGACTGCTGCAGCAAGCACAGGTAGGCTTACCCCAGCAAGCTGTGCAACCATGACCATATCTCTGGCACTGGAAACTGTGCAGAGGGTTGGGGATATGCGGTTGTACCTCGCAAAGTATCCTGCCTTGATGGAAGTAGGCAGGCGTGGCGAGTTGAAGGTATGAATTAGTACCCTGGTGGGTACTAATTTCCCATCCCAGTAAAATGAAACAGAGTGGACTGTGATCACTCCTTGGGATCATAACTCCGAGGGGATCTCCTCCTCAGAGACAAAAAATCAAATCACACCATGAGAGGAATTGAGAGATTTGTTGGTCATCACAGTGAAGGCCACTCTATCAATCACTGTTACTTTCAGGAGGAGCTCTGAATGCAGTCTCTACCAATAAGTCACCAGATTTTTGGTGCTTAACAGATTTCAGTTGACCCACAAGACATTCTAAACCCTTACTGATAAGAAATGGGGACATATCCCCAAGTATCTGATCATTCGTGGAACAAATGATCAGGAATCTTGGGGATGTAACAGACACAGAAGTTTACTGTGGCAATGAACACAAAATAGAAAGAGGGGCTCATGACAAGCCCTACTGGCCGATTTTTCCCCCCAAAATGGATTAGTCCTTAGGGGACCACCCAGAACCCCCCTTTTACCTGAAGCAGAGGCCAAAGCAGTGTGTAGTAGCAGCCCTCAAAATCGCTGCCCAACCACATGACAAATAGGCTCTGCAATGTTAAGACATGCCATAGGGGACCTCGCTAGTCATGAGAGCAGACAAGGACCCCCAAAGCGAATACTAGGATCCTCATTTCCAGTACACTTTTCTTTTTTTGCACCTCGTCTGATCTGTTGATGTTTATTTTCGAAGTTTTTCAGTGCAAAAAAAGGAATGCAAATTGTGATACAAGAGTACTGGATTAAAAAAAAGTTTCACTCTTGTCAAGTTGCAACTTAAAAAAAAAAAATTCAGGAAAACTAAGAAATAATTTTGTGAAAAAAATTATTTGCAAATGAGCGAGTGGGATATATATATATAAAAAAAAAAATCCCCTCAAGCAGCTGCTTGCCACAGAGGTCTGACAGGAGCCTGTCAGTTATATGCCACAGTAGAAGATCTGAGAGGATGGCAGGACCTCAGCAGAAAACCAAGTCAATTATTCCATTTTGCATCAACACATTATATCACCAGAATTTCTAGCACAAATATTTTGTTTGCAATTTTACTTCAAGTTTTAACTTTTCAATATTTAGCACCTAACAATGCTAAATTAAGGTCATTTCGAGGATTTGAAAACTATAAAAACTATATCATATTTTCATTAGTACCTATTCAACTCAAAAAGAATTTTTCAATAATCTCTCAAAACAATAACCACAGAATACCAGATATCCTCAGATACAAAATTTCATCAATCTCAGAACAGGTCTGAATATATCATCACAGAAGAGTCGATTCTTTCATGAATTGAGAGATATTAACTTAATCCAATAAGAAAAAAAATTATATATTAAAATTAAAATTTAAGCGTATCTAAAAATGATTTAACATTATGCAAAACTTGTTATAAAGTCTTATTACTGCAAGTTTAATCTAAAAATAAATTACTTCTCCTGCGTGCTATGGAATTACATTTATCATACTACCTTAGTGAATATAGCGTGAGAAATGAAACATGAATATACTTGTACTTTATTTCTGAAGCTGTTTTATCTAACCATAGAATACCAGATATCCTCAGATACAAAATTTCATCAATCTCAGAACAGGTCTGTTATGTATCATCACAGAAGAGTAGATTCTTTCATGAATTGACAGAAATGAACTTACTCCCAATAAGGAAAAATATTTTAAAACTAAATTTTAAATGTATTTAAAAATAAACATTATGCAAAACTTGTTATAGTGTAAAAGCTTATTACTATAAATCTAATTTTAAAAAAAATTACTTTTACTGTGTACTATGTAATTACATTTAATCCTACTGTCTTAGTGAATATGGAGGGAGAAGTGGAACTTGAATATACTTGTACTTCATTTCTGGAGCTGTTTTATCTAATCAGAATACATATCCTCAGATACAAAAATTTCATCAATCTCAGAACAGGTCTGTATGTATCATCACAGAAGAGCAGATTCTTTCATGAATTGACAGAAATTAACTTACTCCAATAAGAAAAAAAAATAATTTATATATTAAAATTAAATTTTAACCCTTTGAACTGGAGAGGCGACCCTCAGTCGCCACTTGGTTTGATGCAACAACTCGAATGGCGACTGAGAGGCGACAATAACTGGCTTATAAACAGAGATCCTTTGCACTTTAGAGGAGACTCTCAGTCACGACTTGGTTTAATGCAGCAACTCGAATGGCGACAGAGAAGCAACAATAACTGTTTAATAAGCAGATATCTTTCCTCCTTACATCTTAGATGTGTAAATCTATTATCTATGTGCATGTCATAGTACAGCATTGTGTTTAATTAAAATTATTTTAATCTTAGTCTGTTTTTAGTGGTTATAAAAATGGAACCAAATGATGTAATTAGTAGCAGTGAAGATGTTTGTTTTTACAGCTTATGTATGATTTATTTTTATGTTAGTTGTAAAAAATTTCACAAACTTTTCAGCAAAAAAACTAAGTTGCTACTTCCCTATAGCGAAAAAACCTTCCAAGTGCAAAGGGTTCAACGTATTTAAAAATGATTTAACATTATGCAAAACTTGTTATAAAGTCTTATTATTGCAAGTTTAACCTAAAAATAAATTATTTCTACTGCGTGCTATGGAATTACATTTATCATACTACGTTAGTGAATATGGAGTGAGAGATGAAACATGAATATACCTTTTACTTTATTTCTGAAGCTGTTTTAGTTTAGCATAGAATACAGATATCCTCAGATACAAAATTTCATCAATCTCAGAACAGGTCTGTATGTATCATCACAGAAGAGTAGATTCTTTCATGAATTGACAGAAATTAACTTACTCCAATAAGGGGGAAAAAAATTTAAAAGCTAAATTTTAAATGTATTTAAAAATTATTTAACATTATGCAAAACTTGTTATAGTAGAAAATGCTTATTTACTGCAAATTTTTTTTATCTAAAAATAAATTACTTTTAGTTTATGCTAATAATTATTCTTTCTCAAAAATAAATTTTTTTTTTGCATTTTGAAACAAACAAGTGTGAAGAATTGAATCTCATTACAATATCATACCAATTAAAGTGAAAATCTGTATCAACACTATTAGGATCTATATTGATTGCAAAGATGATTTGGTAACATTGGGCTTTTGCTTTTTGTGATCAAGACAAAATTGCAGTACTTCTGATCTTCACTCTTACTGGATTGCCTGATCACCATCCAATCTATCTCCAGACCAACAAACCACTTCAACCAAAATAATCCCTTTCCATGACATTCAGGGGGTGATAATGTGCTCCACACTCTCTCCAGATTATTCATTCAATTGAGGCACTGCCTGCTCCATTCCACTCAAGCCCTCCAATGAGCTGAGGTTAATGGTATGCACATTAGTCTTCTAGCATATGAAAAAGCATTTCCTCCATGAAGTCATTGGGACACATTTACTCCAGATACTGTCCTTCCTGTGGCAATTGACAGCTCCAATGCAAAGTTGGTATGCTGATATTCTATTGCATCTTGCAGTAGACAGATAATGAACCTCTTGAAATGTTGTTGCTCTGTGCCAACCCTCTTTCTTCTAAAACATGTTCCAGTTTCTCAAAAATCTCCAGTCTGAAAATTACTTTCTGACATGACATATTCAGGAATCTGGCAATCTCTTTATGTGACTGTTAATCTTTATTTGACATCCATACAATGGCTCTCCACCCCTGCACATCATCCAAATGTTACCTCTTTTACATTTTAACAAAACTATAAACCAAAATACTTGATAAATCAACTCTTGATCCAAAATAAGAAGTGCCCATTCCTGAAACTGCTTTTGTCACCAGATTAATTTGCATACTAGTCTTTTGCCCTGAGAAATAAAAATTTATAACTGATAAATGTGAATTATTTCACACTAAACTTTTCTTAAATCCAAATCTGCAACTTTCGTTTTAAATTCCAAAGAGGATTTATTGAGATATTTTAAATTTTGTCACCCTTACTGCCTGATCACCACCTTCCTTAAATTATGAACAGCAGTGTATTTGTGTTTCAATAGTGTCATCTATTACGCATTCTGATGCTACTCATATTTTAAACTTTAGTAAATCAAATCACTTGTTTACTATAGCACTGATTTGCAAACCACTTCTAAGCACTTCATCAATATTGAAAACTAATCTTATTTCAAAACCATGCTTTGTATGCAAACTAAATATGAATCTAAACACAAAACTGGAAAATAAATTTTAGATGTAAAAGTATTCAAAAAAAGTGTAGATGTCCATTATTCACAATGTAAAATTTAAAACACCTATTCGAAATACAAAAAAAAGCTTAATATTTATAACTAGGACACATAAATAGCACATTTCCAACAAATTTCTTTAGCAATTGATACACTAAATTTGTTTTACTGAAAGCAACAGCTGAATCTTAAAAATTAACATTTTGTATTGAAACTTAAATTTTATTAATATTTTATGTCACCAATATTGTGCTTTATACTACCCAAAACAAATACCATCACAATCAATCATGTGATCTCACATGCAAACAAAGCGGTTCACAATATATATATATAAAAAAAGGTTTATTTATTATGCATTTTGACTGTGCCAAAAATGGTATATTCAAAAGCAGATTTAATTGAAGATTTAGATTTATAAGAAATCACTTACATCTGGGACTTCCAATTCCCCATTGTTGATTTTGTCTATCATATCATGAGGATGAGTTCCATCTATTGTACATCCAACAGACTGGCTGGTTCCCAGAATTTCTTTTACAGTACCTTCCAGTTTTCTAGCCATGGAACGAGCTCGCATTGTTCGTGCAATAGTGATCACATCATCAAATGTAAGGTTACCAGTATGTTTCACTAAACAAGAAAATAAAAATTTTTTTTACATTAATACAAAGCAGGTTTAGCAAGAAAAGAGAATTTATAGAAGTGTTGCCAGATATTTGCATGTCTATCTGTATGCTGGTTTCCAAACATTTGAACAACAATGTTACAATCTATTTTGATCAACAATGTTACATCAGTGGGAACTTTTGCAATTTCTGAAATATGCATTTTATTGAAAAACTGTCTAACTACCTAAATATTAATTGTCATTAATATTCAGTGATGGGAGCTAGAACAGTTTACAGTTAACCCAAACAATATTAAAACTAGAAAAACACACACATATATATATCACCTCTGGCAAATATGGAAATCTTGTATTCAAATGAAGGTTTTTGTTTACCTAAATTTGCACTCTTCGAAAGTTTTAATTCAAATTAATGGATGACTCAGAAAATGTAAACAGTAGTAATTTATTACTATTTATAAAACATGTCTTTTATTCCCCAACCCTTCCAGTGTCCAGCCTGAAAAACTGGTTTCTATCCAGGGGCCAAGCTATTTTCTCCCTATACTCAGCCAAAAAAAATTAACTTTAGAACTTTTTTGCCAAATAACTAATAAAAGGAATTATGGTCATTGTTATATGCTAAATTAATCAGCATTTAATTTTGTATTTTCTGGAAATAAAATATTTAGCAAAAATGACAAGTTTTATTTGAATGGCCTTTTTTTTTTAGAGAAATGTAGTAAAAAAATGCATCTGGCAACACCAATAAAAATTTATTAAAAATAAAAAAACTAATAGACAGAAATGAGTATAATAATGCACATGAATAGAAAGGACATTTTTGAATAACGAAAATATTATTTTTTTTGGTTCCAAGTAAATATTTCTCTTGTTTCGTAATTTTTTTTCTCAGTACTATACTTTGAAAAAATTCCACACCTTTTAGCCAAATGTGCTGAGTCAGATAAACAAGTCAACTTTTGAATTTCTTTAAAAAATAACCAATCAACAGAAATTGATCATGTTATATACAAATTAAACATAATTACAAATTTTTATCAAAATAAATAATATAAACAAATTTACAAGCATATTGATTTTAATAAGACTTTTTCAATGTGATATGGTAAAAAAAAAAGATTGCACTATAATTAAGGCTTTATTTTGGAAAACATGGAAGAATAAGGTTGGGTTGTTTTACTTCTGAGCAACACTTTTTTGCACACCATGGGCTAAATGGCCAGGTCACAAGGACCCCAAAGGCTCAGAGAAGGTTGGGGGAGGGGACCCACTGGAAAAGCTGTTGGGAGACAGATGGTAGCCTCCTGTCAAGGCCATCCAGTGTGTTCTTGCACAGGGTATGGCTCTCCCGCACACGGGGCCACGGCTTAACGTCCCAACCGACAGATGACAGCCTTTCCAAACTCATTGGTGTTCCCTACTGACCATGGGCAGGGCAGGGAATTTTGTGGAGATAAATCTCAACACTGACCCAGCTGGGACTCCTCGAACCTGCGAACTACAGATTACGAGCCTGGCACGCTACCGACTGAGCCACCCCCGCCCCCATGAAGAATAAAAATAGTTGAATAATTGAAAGGAAATTTCTTCCAGAATAATATAATATTCAGCCTGAAATATGATTTTTATTTCTTTTAATGATTCTTTGCAGTATTGTTATTTTTACACAGCAAGTGTTTACACTTGGATTTCTTACATTCACGGTATTTTCTGAACTGATTATGAAATAGAAAAAAACTTCCTTGGCTGCATTTTTTTTAAACTAAACATCAAGAATTTTTTCTTTCGGTGTTGAAGCTAAGTGCAGAAAAGTTTGTGCATCAAAGCAAAAAAAAAAGCATTATATCGTCTGTGTGGAACAGCCAAGTTACTGGAGGGGGGGGGGCTTTAAAATCATTCAAAATAAATATAAAAACTCATAATTAAAAAATTATATTTTTCTAGGGGGGGGGGGAGAGAATGAAACTTTCACAGTGAGTTCAGCAGTTAGTAGCTCTCCCACATGACTGCTGATTTCCATAGCAAGGAAGTCTATTTTGCTTCTACATCCAAGACATTCATTTTCAGAAAACAGTGCTAGCTCAAAGTTTTTTTTTTTTACTAAAAAAAAAAACAAGATATTACAAAAGAAAAATTATATATAACCTAATGGGATATTAAATAAAATATTCACAACTTTTAAGCCAGCCTCTGATCTGGCATAACTTGGAAAGATCGATAAATCAGCCAATTGAAGATCGCTAACTAACGGAAGTAAATATACAGAAATAAATTTGTTTCCATATCCAAGATTCATTTATTTTCAGAAAATGATACCAAATCAAAGTTTTACCATAAAAATAATAAATAATAAAATGAAAATTAACAAATAACCTAAAGCAATGTTAAAATATCCACAGCAACAAGTTGTAGGCCAGCCATCCGATATAGCCTAACTATGAAAAATCAATACTCATCAATCGGCCAAAAGATCACTAATTTCGGGAAAAAAATCTACTGAAATAAAAAGGGTATCCAATATGCTGGACCAAATCAATATGGGAGCAACTTATAGCACACAGAATGGAAATAACATGTGTTAGCTATCTGCCTCTTGTTTGCTTCAGTGAGCCATAACGTAATTATTAAGTGCAGCTGCAACCAGAATTTCTAAGGATGTTTTCACTTCCAGTTTCCATTTTAAGAGTGGGGAAAGATGCATAGAATGCTGACAAAATGATAAAAATAATTTTGGGAATACTGAAATAGGTTTGTGACAGGAAAAAAAAAATGGTACATACTTTGTAATTACTTCCAAAATCTACCATTTTTAAAAATAGGTTTTTTTTGTTAGTTTTTAGGAGATTTTCGAAAATTTAAAGAAAAATTTGTTAATAATTCAAATTAAACTTATGAGCTAAAGTCAGAAGATTGCTTCAGCAAATAGAAATGTTAACAAGCAAATCAGCAATATCGTTTAGTTCTTCTAAGAAATGACAATCAGATGGCTTTATCAAATTATTTATATTATAGTTTAATAAAATATGCATCAAATTAAAAAACAAAATATTTTTATAAGATACATACAATGATTTTTTTTCCAACCCTGGCCAATTTACTTATGCATCTCCATGGTAAAAAACGTTTCATTTTAATGAATACCAGTATAACCAAATAAAACGTGCAGTATAACTAAATTTTTGAAAAATCTTTTATATTGTGCAATGTGCAATTCAGCACCTGGCAACACTGCAATAATTTAAATGCTATGAAATGTGCAAACTAATCACAGCACTATGAATCATGTGCTATTGGATATCAAACAGTAATCATTTTTTCTGATCTCACTATGTGGCACAGATGCCCCCCTACAGGTGTTCACATAATACTAAAAATTAGTCACATTTTCCAACACAAAAGGAGATTTTCAGACTTGGAATATATACAAATAATTGTACTGCATCGTAAGTTTAAGAGCATCAGCAAAAGTTCTTTCGAAGCATTTCCAATCCATGCACTTTATTATTATCATTCATCAAATTTATTATTATCTTAAGTTTAATTAGTTTTGTTTCGTTATTAGCAGCTAATATGGTGTGAAGTCTTTACGGTTTTGGAATAAAAAAAATACCCCCCTCAAGCAGCTGCTTGCCACAGAGGTCTGACAGGAGCCTGTCAGTTTATATGCCACAGTAGAAGATCTGAGAGGATGGCAGAACCTCAGCAGAAAACAACACGAACATCCATGCCTTACCCGGGGCTCGAACCCAGGTCCCTTAGATTAGTAGCCAAACACTCTAACCACTCGGCCACGGGACAAATATATAATTTAAGCTGTTTTGTAATGACATGGAAATATATTTCAGACAATATGCTGGAGAATTGCAAAATCATTTACGAATTCACTGAGCGTTCCAGTTATTAGAACAGTTGGAAACATTGTCGATAGTTATGATTATTCTGTTCTAAATATCTTAACATGTTTTTCATTGAATTTCAGTAAAAGGAAATTTATTTTGATCCCCTTCCCCTTGATTTCATTACACTGACTTTTCACTCTATAAATATATTATTTGCAATTTTCAAAATTTTCTACTGTTTGAGCAGGTAATTTAACTTTTGCCAGATTCAGAAGTGTGAATTGTAATATTTCACCAATACCTATACAACATAAAAATAATTTTTAATTTATCTCTGAAAACAAAATTATTTCTTAAAACCAAAAAGTTGCATTTTTCCTCCCACCTGGGGGTAAAAGGTCAACTCACTGTTACTAACTGAAATTTCATTACCTTCACATTTCACCACCAAAATTTCTAGCATAAATTCATTGTATTTTGTGTCATATACAGTCATGTTACACACATGCATATTTTTGAGAACCAGAAATGATCTCAATTTTGAACCTGTTTTTCACTTTAACTATGGCATATATCAGTAATGGCGAACCTATGACACACATGTCAAAGGTGGCACAAGAGATGATTTTTGTTGGCACGCCACTGGGAGCTGTAAAGAAATCCATGTCTACATCTAGTGTAACAATGTAGTCTACACTGTTGGAAACAATGGCCAAAGCAATTCAATACATATTTCTGGATGAATCATTGGTAGCAAGATGTTGACTACGTTACTATAATTAGTCACTTATTAACTAATAATTTCAATAGTGGGCCCATATGTTTAAAAGATCTTATCAAATAACTGATTAAACATTGCACAAAAAGCTATATCAAAAATAAACATACTAAATCTATCAACTATTAATAGAGTTCCTTTAAAGCACTTCTCTATATCTTAAAATTTAATTAAGGTTTTGGTTTAATGCCATATCTGAGGAGACATTTTACTCTCTATGACTGTAGAGGTGTTCCAGATACACACAATGATACCTACTGAAACGTTATTGTTAACTGGACACAATAGCGACTGGAATTGCCCATGCAACAAAACATTCCTGTTCAAAAGTCCTGGGTACTTTGCCTTTACTGTATGAAAAACAGCCCAGAAAAATCAAAAGCAGGACCTGATATTCAAGTCAAAACTTCAGCACATTGAACTAACTTCAGCACAACTATGAATGCTTCCATGTGGAATTTGACCGGAATCCACAAAACATAACTTCAGCACATTTTTCATTGCCACTGATACTAGTGATGATGAGTTCCTTCTATGTATGCCTTATTTCCTTGTGTGTGAGAACAAAGATCACCCAGTCCATTACCCAAATATGGGGTTGTCCACTTTTCATTTGAATGACCTTTATAGAATGATATGCATGATGAAAAAAAGAATACAGTAACAAAATACTAACCATGTTTGACTTTTTTCCTATCCCTTGGTGGTTCTTTTAATGCTCGGATGAGCAAGGAAGCTGCACTGGGCACAACTTCAATCTGAGCTTGTCTGTTTTGAATAACCAATTTTACAGTAATTTTCAACCCTTTCCAGTCAGCAGTAGCTTTGGCTATATCATCTCCTACCTTTTTGGGAGACTGCAAGATAATAAACAGTAAAACGTTTTTTAAATAAAATTGGTACCAGTTATTGCAATGCTACCTTACAACCAACATTTTGCTACATTTTCTCAAGAACAGCATAAAGTACGAAACAGCTTATCAAAATACAATTTGCAATACTTTACAATCCTAGGCAAACTGACCTCAAAAGAAGGAAAAACACAAGAAACATCCATACCTTATTTGGTACTTGAACCCAGGGTTCCATGCTAACCACCCAGAAAGTTGTTGGTTTAACATCTCAGTAACACTTTTTTGCATACAATAGCTAAATGATCAGGTCACAAGGTCAAAGGCTCAGAGCAAGTTAGGGGATACATTGGAGAGCTATTAGGAGACAGAAGGTATCTGGATGATCAAGACCATCCAACATATTCCATCAAAACCATCCAGCATATTCTTCAACACGTGCATAGTATGACTTTCAGAACAAATGGCCAAGACTTAACATCCCATATACAGCTGCTTTCCAAACCTGTCCCCTTTCTTAAAGAGGGAAGGATGGTGGTCAGCAGTAATAAATCTCAATGATTGGGATTTATTACTGCTGACCACATGGGGGGATTCACAGTTGATTGGGTGAACTCTGAGCAGTACTTTTTACCATACAATGGGCTAAATGTCCAAGTCACAGACTCCAAGGGCTCAGAGGATCCACTGGATAGTTATTAGGAGACAGGTGGTAGCCTCCTGTCAAGGCTGTCCAGAGTGTGAATGCACACAGGGTATAGCCAAAGCCCTCTCTAGGAGGAAATACGTCACATGACGATGACT
This sequence comes from Ryuthela nishihirai, assembly GCA_038380435.1. Lineage (NCBI taxonomy): Eukaryota > Metazoa > Arthropoda > Arachnida > Araneae > Heptathelidae > Ryuthela > Ryuthela nishihirai. The sequence goes on from JAWZYU010000019.1 coordinate 39,865,189, forward strand.
GTGTGATGTGAAAAGAGGCTATCGGTTTTGGGAACGAAACACGGCGATAAATTTTTTTAAGGAAATTTGCAACAGTGTTGAACCGAATTATTGCATGTAATTTTCCAAACAATACATGGACTGATCAGAACTGAATAATGCTGTATATTAGCATCTTTCACTCTTATATTTTGTTAAACACTTTAATATTCAAAGCCAATCTAATGTTATAAGCGTAAGGTTATTATGCCAAAAGCAATGTCATTTATGATTTTAGTTATATCAATTCAAAAATTTAATAATTTTTTTTCAGAATGATTAATTATTGAATAATCAAAACCTTGCATATTTTTATTCATGAAAAATCACTACCACTTTAGTTGTCTACAACAAAAAAAATTCATTAAGCATTTATACTCTGCTTCATATAAAACATTCTCCAGCATTTTTGACATCAAATCCAGGATAAAAAAAATGAATAAATGATAATTAATGGAAAAAATATTCTTCCCATTGTGGTCTTTTACTAAATTCCCAAAAGTGGGCTTACTAAAATGATGTATCAAATTTTTTCCCCTCAATTACATAATTGGCACATGTCTGGGTTCAAGCCCCAGGTAAGGCATGGATTATGTGTCGTTTTTCTGCTGAGCTCCTGCCATCCTCTCAGACCTTCTACTATGGCATATAAACTGACAGGCTCCTGTCAGACCTCTGTGGCAAAGCAGCTGCTTGAGGGGGTATTTATTATTTTTTATTTAGCAATATTTGAAAATATGTGATTTCATTTTTTCATGTACTGTTAAAAATGATGTATCATCAAAAACTTTTGAAGCAATTAACGATTCATATGATCACTGTAGTAAAAAAGGGCATTAAAACGTTCTCTGAAAAGACATTGTCATTATTGAATTCCTAAATTGTTCAAGTAATATCATTACATCCTTTTCAAATCCGCCTTTAACAATTTTTTGTACAAAAAATTTGATAAAATTTAGGCACCAGTAACATTTTTTTAGAGTGTAATAGTTGTCTTATAAGAATATGTTCAGCATATTTAGCATTGTTTGCCCTAAAGAAATGTGGAACTATTTCCTTAGATCTGTACTTCAATGCTAATCTTTAACTTTGAGATTCAGTAATACTCTATTTAGCGGCTGTATTTACCTATCACATTATGCATATATTACAAGAGAAGAGTGTAATTAAGTTCAAGTGGATTAGTATTTTATATCCTAGTAAGATTGTATTTTTATTCACAGAATAACAAGGCATATGATGCACATGATGAGCTATAAAATTCAAATATTAATTTACAATTAAACTGAAGCAAAATTGTGTTTCATACCAAACTATTATCATATATTATCTGATTATCATGCTCAGCATAAACGGAGAATCCTTTTCTAAAGCATTTAAATTTTAATTATGCAAATGATCTAAAGTAGCTGTAAAGATTTTATTAAAAGTTCAATTGTTTTAGTAATGCATATTATACATGCATGAGATCCTTCTATTTAATCTGAATGGAAAAAATGAAACCCCATACAACCTAAAATGTTTTGTGTCACTGTGAGACAAAAACATGTCAGTAACTGACACCTTTGCTTTGTCATAATTAGACTGCTTATTCCTCATACAAATCTAGGTTTTTAGTAACACTTATCAAATTAAGCTGAAAAAAAAAAACTATTCATAATATTTCAATCACATTTAATGACATATACATTCTCACCCTAGGTATTAAAGAAATGCCAGCTTGAATGAAATTTTTTTACATTCAAAATGCAATGACATATCAGTTCAAATGTAATGACTATAAAGTCTAATTTCTTTGCCACTAAAATATCAGTGAATGTCAAATTTAAGTCATTTAACCATTTAAATATCAACAACATGTGAACCAAATCATTTTACCACTTATATATCAGTGAAATGTGAACTATAAACCAAATCATTTCATCACATAAATATCAGCTTAATTTCACTTTTCACATAATTTTAGCTATAAACCAATCAATTTAGCACTAAAATCTCAGCGAATGCCAATTTTAAACTAAATCACTTTACTACTAAAATATCAGTCAATGTCAACTTATAAACGAAGTAATTTTATCATCAGATATCACTGAGATTTCAACTGTAAAACATCTGAGCAATAGTTGCAATCAAGCACACACTACATTCGAGTCAATTTGTGGTGGTTAGGCCTAACAAAGAACTATCACAAAGTGGCTCACACAAAAAGTATGTGCACAAACTTTCTAGAAATCACTTAACTGATTGCACCTGAGGATGCTAAACACTCTAATAAATAACAATTCACATTGCATTCACCTCCAAAACATGTAATATATATCTATTACAAAAGTTACAAAATTTGAAAATGCTGCCACTACTACTACACCGTGATCAGAGAGAACAAGTGAGACAAAGGCTCATGGGACTGCAGAGCCTCTTTTTCGAATGTCAGTCATGTGACATCTGGCCTCCATAGAGAGGGTTTTGTTATAGCTCTACTGCACACAGGGTTAAGGCTTAACATCACATCCAATGGACAATGGCCTTTCCAAGCTCATCAGTGTCCCCTACTGACTGAGGGCCGGGTTGGGAAATTTTGCAAAATATAAATTTCAATGCTGGCCCAGAAGGGGCTCAAACCTAGGAAATGCAGATTATGAGCCTGGCATGCTATAAAAATAAATAAATAAATACCCCCTCAAGCAGCTGCTTGCCACAGAGGTCTGACAGGAGCCTATCAGTTTATATGCCAGAGTAGAAGATCTGAGAGGATGGCAGAACCTCAGCAGAAAAACGACACACACAACCATGCCTTACCTGGGGCTCGAACCCAGGTCCCTTAGATCAGTAGCCAAGCATGCTAACCACTCGGCCATGGGACGGCTAGACCAACTATTAATTATTTAATTACATATAATTACCAGCATTAAAGAATATTGAATATTTTTTTTCCTCTACACAATCCCTGGGAATCATCCAGAGATTGTGTACAACTATTTAAACTGAATTTTATCCTCCCTGTCAGTTACACCTTTCTTTTCGTACAACTAATCAACAAACCAAATGCTAGCAGAGTACAATTGGAAGGAATGCAGCACTGCTGGCAAGGCTGGAACTTGTTGCTCAATTTATTGGTGATGCAATAATTTTTACTTCCTTTGGGGAGCGAGTCCCTGTAGGCCTAGGTGTTTTTCGTTGGATATTGTTGGTATGCTGCTGCTGTTTGTGAATACATAGTTTTCAAATACATCACTTGTAGCAAAACTGTGTAGTTGTGAACAGCATACCAACAGTATTATCAAACAATTTCTAGGCCTGCATGGATTCAGTCTGCATATTAAAGAAATATTATTTAACTTATCAACAAGCAACTAGCAACACTGCATTCCCTCTACCTGGACTCTACCATTTTCGAATTCTCTACTTACCATCAAGGATTCTCGTACAAGTAATTGGCAAATCGAGTGTTGTCATAATGCAAAACTAGCATTCTTAATGCAATAAGACTTACTTCAGAAAATTAAACTTTCATCAGAATGATCTGACATATGCTTGTCAAGACTCATCATTAGCAAGCCATTTTATATTACAAGAATTCTGAAAGATGTTTCAATTCAGTAATAACTTTAGATTACTCCCCCCTCTTGCCAAAATTTCATTCTTCTTCAAAGATTACAAGTTTTCATGTTTATATCAAATCATTTTAAAAAGCATCTACCCCCTCAGTATCTTAGCTGTGCCACTCTGACATTATAACTTTTTTTACTGCTTTGGTGCACAACTTTTCAGAACAGCCAAAATTCAACACAAAGAAAAAAAAATCATGCCATCTAGTAAAAAATAGCAGCCAAGAAATCATTTCCCAATTTTGTAACAGGATAGAAAATCCCATTAATGTGAGCAATCCAACTCACCTTGTAAAACACTGGCCCATGTTTTAAAATATACCACAATGAAAAAATTAAAAAAAAATAAGCAATCATATTATTTCGGAAGAATTTCCTTCCAATATATATAATTTACTTGTTTCTATTCATCACATTTTCTAAAATTAAACCATAATTGCATAGTCCGATCTATATTTCACTAAATCACTGTAAAGACTTATTAAAATTAATATGCTCATAATTTGTTTAAATTTATTTTAATAAAATTTGGAGTCAAATTCTGTTTAATTTGGTATATAACATGGCCTATTTCTGTTCAATGGTTATTTCTTAAAAGAATTCTAAATTTGATTTGTTAATCTGACTCAGCACAATTGGCAAAAAGCCTGGACTTTTCTCACAGTACCAAGAAGAAAATTAAATAAAAATAAATAAATACCCCCTCAAGCAGCTGCTTGCCACAGAGGTCTGACAGGAGCCTGTCAGTTACGAAACTTTTTTTACGTTTACTTGAAGAAAATGAACTATTTTGTTATTCAGAAATAACCATTTTGTTATTCAGAAATAACCATTTCTGTTTATTAATTTTATTTGCATTGCCATATGCATTTTTTAAATATGACACTAAAAAAGCCCTATTAAAATAAAACTGGCAACATACCATAATTCCTTTCATTAGTTATTTGGCAGAAAGGTTCTAAAGTTATTTTTCTTTTGTTTTAACATTCAGACTGTTCAGGCATATTAATGTATTCAGAATCAAAGACACTGTGTAATTTGACCATCAAATGAGTGTTATAGTGAAAAACTAGCATTCTTAATACAATAAGACTTACTTCAGATAATTCACTTTCAGCAGAATGATCTGACATATGCTTGTCAAGACTCATCATTAGCAAGCCATTTTATACAAGAACTCAGAAAGACTATCAATTCAGTAACTTTAGTGCCAGTGGGGAGTAAAAAAACTTAGGCCAAGTGGTTAGTGCAACTGGCTACTGATGAAAGAAAACCTGGGTTCAAGTCCTGGTGGTATTTCTAGTTAATTATACATGATAATGCAATCAATTTGCTGATATTACTTGATGAAGCACAGTAATGACAATAACAGTTAACTAAACAGGTGGTTTTAATTTTATTTCAGTTCAAAACTAATGTTATTGGAATGGTTACTTAATATTTTTGGTACCACCCTACATTTGTTTTAGTTTAAGAATCACTCTGCATCTGTAATTTATAAATTTGCACACTCAATAATGGAATTTTTGTTTGTGCATTCCAAAGCATAAATACTTTTATCAACTATAAAGGAGAGTGCACACTGTCGCAATCTGCAACAGCAATGTGATGTGATCCTCCTTTAAAGTGCATTTCATGAATATAACTAAAGATTTATGAATGCACCTAAAGGTATTAGAATGTTCTTAGAATGTATTTTAAAGAAGCAATTGCAACCGTCATCGCATTACTGTTGCAAATTGTGGCAGTGTGCACCCTGCTTTATAGCATTAATAATAGATCATATAGAGCTCTGGACAGCAAATGAATGGTAGTTACTTGCAAGATTGCTTGACCACAAGTGGAAAGCACATTTGTAATATCTGCTAGTGTATGTGCAATGCTCTATGATAGAGGTTCTCAACATGGGGTATGCCGTGAGAACTCAAAAGTTGTTATACATATGTTTTATTTTATTCCTCTTGTTATACTATAACTATAGTTTTATCTATATATACAAGGGGTATGCCAGTTACGTACACATTTCCAGGGGATACATCAAGCATAAAAGGTTGAGAACCACTGCTCTATGACATAATTATGTCCAATATGACAATGATACATGCAGTCCCCTGCAGTGTATGCTTACTGATAACATAAGTGAAAGTTACTTTTTTCTTGTTATGCAGAAAATTACTACACAAAAGTAAAAAAACAGTACAAATAAATTAGAGTAGATTTAATTCTCTATGTCATTGTTCAAAGCACTTAATTTAAATATTTTACTAATATTAACAGTTATCGTAATTGACTCAAGTTGACAATTAAATAAAAATAAAAAAAATAAATACCCCCTCAAGCAGCTGCTTGCCACAGAGGTCTGACAGGAGCCTGTCAGTTTATTATGCCACAGTAGGAGATCTGAGAGGATGGCAGGACCTCAGCAGATAAAACGACACACACATCCATGCCTAATACCGGGGCTCGAACCCAGGTCCCTTAGATCAGTAGCCAAGCGTGCTGACCACTCGACCACGGGACGGCTTGATAATTACATACCATGATATAACAGAATATCTTGAAAAGGTGATATCCATCATTTGATAGGTTAGCAGACTACAATTGGAAGGAATGCAGCACTGCTGGCAAGGCTGGAACTTGTTGCTCAATTTATTGGTGATGCAATAATTTTTATTTCCTTTGGGGAGCGAGTCCCTGTAGGCCTAGGTGTTTTTCGTTGGATATTGTTGGTATGCTGCTGCTGTTTGTGAATACATAGTTTTCAAATACATCACTTGTAGCAAAACTGTGTAGTTGTGAACAGCATACCAACAGTATTATCAAACAATTTCTAGGCCTGCATGGATTCAGTCTGCATATTAAAGAAATATTATTTAACTTATCAACAAGCAACTAGCAACACTGCATTCCCTCTACCTGGACTCTACCATTTTCGAATTCTCTACTTACCATCAAGGATTCTCGTACAAGTAATTGGCAAATCGAGTGTTGTCATAATGCAAAACTAGCATTCTTAATGCAATAAGACTTACTTCAGAAAATTAAACTTTCATCAGAATGATCTGACATATGCTTGTCAAGACTCATCATTAGCAAGCCATTTTATATTACAAGAATTCTGAAAGATGTTTCAATTCAGTAATAACTTTAGATTACTCCCCCCTCTTGCCAAAATTTCATTCTTCTTCAAAGATTACAAGTTTTCATGTTTATATCAAATCATTTTAAAAAGCATCTACCCCCTCAGTATCTTAGCTGTGCCACTCTGACATTATAACTTTTTTTACTGCTTTGGTGCACAACTTTTCAGAACAGCCAAAATTCAACACAAAGAAAAAAAAATCATGCCATCTAGTAAAAAATAGCAGCCAAGAAATCATTTCCCAATTTTGTAACAGGATAGAAAATCCCATTAATGTGAGCAATCCAACTCACCTTGTAAAACACTGGCCCATGTTTTAAAATATACCACAATGAAAAAATTAAAAAAAAATAAGCAATCATATTATTTCGGAAGAATTTCCTTCCAATATATATAATTTACTTGTTTCTATTCATCACATTTTCTAAAATTAAACCATAATTGCATAGTCCGATCTATATTTCACTAAATCACTGTAAAGACTTATTAAAATTAATATGCTCATAATTTGTTTAAATTTATTTTAATAAAATTTGGAGTCAAATTCTGTTTAATTTGGTATATAACATGGCCTATTTCTGTTCAATGGTTATTTCTTAAAAGAATTCTAAATTTGATTTGTTAATCTGACTCAGCACAATTGGCAAAAAGCCTGGACTTTTCTCACAGTACCAAGAAGAAAATTAAATAAAAATAAATAAATACCCCCTCAAGCAGCTGCTTGCCACAGAGGTCTGACAGGAGCCTGTCAGTTACGAAACTTTTTTTACGTTTACTTGAAGAAAATGAACTATTTTGTTATTCAGAAATAACCATTTTGTTATTCAGAAATAACCATTTCTGTTTATTAATTTTATTTGCATTGCCATATGCATTTTTTAAATATGACACTAAAAAAGCCCTATTAAAATAAAACTGGCAACATACCATAATTCCTTTCATTAGTTATTTGGCAGAAAGGTTCTAAAGTTATTTTTCTTTTGTTTTAACATTCAGACTGTTCAGGCATATTAATGTATTCAGAATCAAAGACACTGTGTAATTTGACCATCAAATGAGTGTTATAGTGAAAAACTAGCATTCTTAATACAATAAGACTTACTTCAGATAATTCACTTTCAGCAGAATGATCTGACATATGCTTGTCAAGACTCATCATTAGCAAGCCATTTTATACAAGAACTCAGAAAGACTATCAATTCAGTAACTTTAGTGCCAGTGGGGAGTAAAAAAACTTAGGCCAAGTGGTTAGTGCAACTGGCTACTGATGAAAGAAAACCTGGGTTCAAGTCCTGGTGGTATTTCTAGTTAATTATACATGATAATGCAATCAATTTGCTGATATTACTTGATGAAGCACAGTAATGACAATAACAGTTAACTAAACAGGTGGTTTTAATTTTATTTCAGTTCAAAACTAATGTTATTGGAATGGTTACTTAATATTTTTGGTACCACCCTACATTTGTTTTAGTTTAAGAATCACTCTGCATCTGTAATTTATAAATTTGCACACTCAATAATGGAATTTTTGTTTGTGCATTCCAAAGCATAAATACTTTTATCAACTATAAAGGAGAGTGCACACTGTCGCAATCTGCAACAGCAATGTGATGTGATCCTCCTTTAAAGTGCATTTCATGAATATAACTAAAGATTTATGAATGCACCTAAAGGTATTAGAATGTTCTTAGAATGTATTTTAAAGAAGCAATTGCAACCGTCATCGCATTACTGTTGCAAATTGTGGCAGTGTGCACCCTGCTTTATAGCATTAATAATAGATCATATAGAGCTCTGGACAGCAAATGAATGGTAGTTACTTGCAAGATTGCTTGACCACAAGTGGAAAGCACATTTGTAATATCTGCTAGTGTATGTGCAATGCTCTATGATAGAGGTTCTCAACATGGGGTATGCCGTGAGAACTCAAAAGTTGTTATACATATGTTTTATTTTATTCCTCTTGTTATACTATAACTATAGTTTTATCTATATATACAAGGGGTGTGCCAGTTACGTACACATTTCCAGGGGATACATCAAGCATAAAAGGTTGAGAACCACTGCTCTATGACATAATTATGTCCAATATGACAATGATACATGCAGTCCCCTGCAGTGTATGCTTACTGATAACATAAGTGAAAGTTACTTTTTTCTTGTTATGCAGAAAATTACTACACAAAAGTAAAAAAACAGTACAAATAAATTAGAGTAGATTTAATTCTCTATGTCATTGTTCAAAGCACTTAATTTAAATATTTTACTAATATTAACAGTTATCGTAATTGACTCAAGTTGACAATTAAATAAAAATAAAAAAAATAAATACCCCCTCAAGCAGCTGCTTGCCACAGAGGTCTGACAGGAGCCTGTCAGTTTATTATGCCACAGTAGGAGATCTGAGAGGATGGCAGGACCTCAGCAGATAAAACGACACACACATCCATGCCTAATACCGGGGCTCGAACCCAGGTCCCTTAGATCAGTAGCCAAGCGTGCTGACCACTCGGCCACGGGACGGCTTGATAATTACATACCATGATATAACAGAATATCTTGAAAAGGTGATATCCATCATTTGATAGGTTAGCAGACTACAATTGGAAGGAATGCAGCACTGCTGGCAAGGCTGGAACTTGTTGCTCAATTTATTGGTGATGCAATAATTTTTATTTCCTTTGGGGAGCGAGTCCCTGTAGGCCTAGGTGTTTTTCGTTGGATATTGTTGGTATGCTGCTGCTGTTTGTGAATACATAGTTTTCCAATACATCACTTGCAGCAAAATTGTGTAGTTGTGAACAGCATACCAACAGTATTATCAAACAATTTCTAGGCCTGCATGGATTCAGTCTGCATATTAAAGAAATATTATTTAACTTATCAACAAGCAACTAGCAACACTGCATTCCCTCTACCTGGACTCTTCCATTTTCGAATTCTCTACTTACCATCAAGGATTCTCGTACAAGTAATTGGCAAATCGAGTGTTGTCATAATGCAAAACTAGCATTCTTAATGCAATAAGACTTACTTCAGAAAATTAAACTTTCATCAGAATGATCTGACATATGCTTGTCAAGACTCATCATTAGCAAGCCATTTTATATTATAAGAACTCTGAAAGATGTTTCAATTCAGTAATAACTTTAGATTACTCCCCCCTCTTGCCAAAATTTCATTCTTCTTCAAAGATTACAAGTTTTCATGTTTATATCAAATCATTTTAAAAAGCATCTACCCCCTCAGTATCTTAGCTGTGCCACTCTGACATTATAACTTTTTTTACTGCTTTGGTGCACAACTTTTCAGAACAGCCAAAATTCAACACAAAGAAAAAAAAATCATGACATCTAGTAAAAAATAGCAGCCAAGAAATCATTTCCCAATTTTGTAACAGGATAGAAAATCCCATTAATGTGAGCAATCCAACTCACCTTGTAAAACACTGGCCCATGTTTTAAAATATACCACAATGAAGAAATTAAAAAAAAATAAGCAATCATATTATTTCGGAAGAATTTCCTTCCAATATACATAATTTACTTGTTTCTATTCATCACATTTTCTAAAATTAAACCGTAATTGCATAGTCCGATCTATATTTCACTAAATCACTGTAAAGACTCATTAAAATTAATATGCTCATAATATGTTTAAATTTATTTTAATAAAATTTGGAGTCAAATTCTGTTTAATTTGGTATATAACATGGCCTATTTCTGTTCAATGGTTATTTCTTAAAAGAATTCTAAATCTGATTTGTTAATCTGACTCAGCACAATTGGCAAAAAGCCTGGACTTTCTCACAGTACCAAGAAGAAAATTACAAAACTTTTTTTACGTTTACTTGAAGAAAATGAACTATTTTGTTTTTCAGAAATAACCATTTCTTGTTTATTAATTTTATTTGCATTGCCATATGCATTTTTTAAATATGACACTAAAAAAGCCCTATTAAAATAAAACTGGCAACATACCATAATTCCTTTCATTAGTTATTTGGCAGAAAGGTTCTAAAGTTATTTTTCTTGTTTTAACATTCAGACTGCTCAGGCACATTAATGTATTCAGAATTAAAGACACTGTGTAATTTGACTATCAAATGAGTGTTATAATGAAAAACTAGCATTCTTAATACAATAAGACTTACTTCAGATAATTCACTTTCAGCAGAATGATCTGACATATGCTTGTCAAGACTCATCATTAGCAAGCCACATTATACAAGAACTCAGAAAGACTATCAATTCATTAATAACTTTAGTTATGGTCAGGAACAAACGAAAAAGCTAGGCCAAGTTGGCTATTGATCGAAGAAAACTTGGTTTGAGTCCTGAAACATTTCTAGTTAATTATACACTGAAGAGCCGTATGAAGAACAACAGCACATGTGAAGGTCATGAAATGGCATAAACACCTGATACTGAGCTCTGTTAATCAGTGTTATTCTTGTTCTTCAGATAGGAAAGGCAGCGGACTTAAGAGAGCTTGACAAAGGCCAAATACTAATGGCCAGACAACTGGGTCAGAGCACTTTCAAGACGGCAAGGATTGTGGAATACTCATGGACAGCTGTGGTTAGTACCTTCAAAAAGTGGTCTGAGGGAAAAACCACGAACAGCTGGCAAGGTGCGAGCTACCACGACTCATCGATGCTAGAGTTAAGTGAAGGCTTTCTTGCATGGTACAAGCCAAAGGAAGGGTTACTGTGGCACAACTCGTCCATAATTTGAATGCTGGTGACAGGAGTAATGTCTCACAACACACAGTACATCGAACCCTGCTGAAAATGGGGCTATGTAGGTGCAGGTTGCTCCGAGTGTCCATGCTAACCTCGGTTCACTGTTGAAAGAACCTGCAATGGGCACGCGAGCATCAAAACTGGACCTTGAATGATTGGGAGAAGGTCATCTGGTCTGACCAATCTCGTTTCCTGTTGTACCATGTGGACAGCTGGGTATGTGTGCATCGTTTACTTGGCGAAGTCTTGGCACCATGATGCACCATTGGACGAAAAGTCGTTGGAAGAAGTGTAATGCTTTGTGAAATGTTCTGCTGGGAAACCCTGGGTCCAGTCATTCATGTGCAGGAAACTATGATGTCTACCACCTACGAAACATTATTGCAGACCATTGTTGCCATGAAAGGTATACCTTTCATGGCAACGGTATTCCTGTCTAGTAGGCCTTCTTTCAGTAGAATAATGTGTCATGCCACACTGCCTGGATTGTTCAAGAATGGTTCGCAGAACATGAGGAAGACTTCCAGAAATTGCCCTGGCCTCCAAATTCGCCAGATATCAACCCAATCGAGCATCTGTGGTTTGTGTTGGAACAGCATATCCAATCTGTGGTAGTTTAACCACTTAACTTACAAGAGTTAAAGGATCTGCTGGTAACATGTTTGCACCAGATACCACAAGACACCTTTAGAAATCTTGTAGCATACATGCCTTGTCAGGTAAGAGCTGGCGAGGCCTAGAGTTTTGGCGGCACATGGAGGACCAACATCATATTAGGCAGATGGTCACAATGTTTTGGCTCTTCAGTGTACATGATAAAGCAATCAATTTGCTGGTATTGAGATAAGATGTATATATTATTTGACGAAGCACAGTAATGATAATAACAGTTAACCAAATAGATAGTTTTAATTTTATTTCAGCTACAAAATTAATTATGCTATTGGAAAGGTTACTTAATTTGTTCAGTATCACCCTGTATTTGTATTGTAATTTATAAATTTGCACACTCAAGTATTGGGTGTTTCGTTTGCTTGTGCATTCCAAAATATACATACTTTTACCAACTGTTATAGCATTAATAATAGACTCATACAGAGCTCTGTACAGCAATTATGAATGGTAGTTATTTGCAAGATCACTTGATAAGTGAAAAGCACATTTGAAATATCTGCTTAGTGTATATGTGCAAAAAAAACCCCCATAATTATGTTGTATACGGATTTGATGCATGCAGTCCACTAAAGCATGTAGGTACTGATAAGAAAGGTGAAAGTTATTTTTTTCTTGTTACACAGAAAATTACTACACAAAAGTAACATAAAAAAAAATCACAGTGCAAATAAATGCATTAGAGTAGATTTAATTCTCATGTCACTGTTTAAAAGCACTTCAGCTTAAATACCATGATATAAATAACAATATCTTGAAAAGGTGATATCCATCATTTGACAGTTTAGAAGAGTACAAGTGGAGGGGATGCAGCACTGACAAGGTTGGAGTATGCTGCTCAATTTATTGGCGAGTACCATAATTTTTCCTTCCTTTGGGGAGTCCTTGTATGCCTAGGTGTTGTTCATTAGATATTGTTGGTATGCTGCTGTTTGTGATTAATTTTCACCACATCAATTGCAGCAAAATGTGCAATTGTAGACAGCATACCAACAGTGTGCATCAAACAATTCCTAGACATGCAGGGACTCACTTCCTAAATTAAAGAAATATTATATAGTTTGTCAACAAGCAACAGGCACATTGCCAGCAGCATTGCATTCCTTCTACCTGGACTCTTCCATTTTCAATTCTCTACTCATGTTCAAAATTCTCATATAAGTGATCAGCAAAAACAAGTGAGTGCTGTCATAATACAAAAAGACTTACTTCAGACAGAAGAACTTTCAGCAGAATGATATGACATATGCTTGTCAAGACTCATCATCAGCAAGCCATTTTATATTACAATAACTCTGAAAGACTTTCAAATTCAGTAATAACTTTAGTACTGGTGGGGAGCAAAAAAAAAAAGCTAGGCCAAGTGGTTAGTGTAATTGGCTACTGATCAAAGAAAACCTGGGTTCATTCAAGTCCTGGTAGTATTTCCCGTTAATTATACATGACAATGCAATCAATTTGCTGATACTGTGATAAGATGATTTGATGAAGCACAGTAATGACAATAACAGAAGCAATACACTGAAAAGCAAAATCACACATGTGCAGATAATTCAATCCAGACTGCCAACAGCCATTTTGCAGCATTGACCCTGTAAGCATGTTTTTCAGCAGTGTTCATGCATCTGGAGCAGAGTGACACTAGTAGCAACTCAGCTCTAGATACAAGAAGCATTTCATTCTTCTCATTTACATATTCTTTGGCTTAATGCCCCTCCAATGGAGTCTTTGGCCATGGTGTCCCCTTTCTCACTGAGGGCAAGATGAGGGTTAAGGGTTAAGAGGTGATAAAGCTCAATACAGGAACAGTTGAGACTTGAATCTGGGAACATCAGATTATGAGCCTGGGTGCTACTGAGGCAACTCCACCCACATTACTACTTATGGAATACATGACTTTAAAAAAAGGTTGAGACCACTAGTTTATACTTTTTTAACTCATAATATTTGGGACAATTATATATGTTATGTATGCTAACATTTATGGGTCATTCCATATGAAATCAACCAAAGATATGAAAAATGTCCACTACACAATACAGATTTCATTGGTATTGGCATAAATAATAGCATACATAAAGATATGCAATTACTCAAAATATTTTATATTAAAAATATTGTCAGGAGTTATAGTTATTTAACCCTTTAATGCTCAGAATGGCTGAGATTTTGAAATGGACTAGTCTGAATAGTGCTACTTTTGTCATTGCTAACCTCTACCTTTTTCTCAGATTTCTTGGGTGTTAAAGGATTAATCTAAGAGAAAATTTACAAATTGTCATTGTGACTTAATTTTCTTTTCTTTTTATGTATTATGGTTTAAAAATGGGAAGAAAAATGTTGAGAAATAAGATAAAACCTTTGATCAGCTTATTTAGCTACAGTACTACTCAGCAAATGGACTATTCTGTAACTGAAACATTACTTTAATGTTGTTTCAGTTATGGTTTCGCTCTACATTTGTATTGCTGTTTATAAATTGTTTACTCATGGGACCCAAAGCATCAGAACATTTATCTGTCGACAAGGCATTATAGCTATAAACAGCAACCAAATACTAATTTAAATAGCAAAGACACTTGACTACAAGCAGTAAGCCATATTGATAATGACTGCCAAGTGAATGGACACTAATGACGACATATTCAGTGTGCAGACCATTCAAATGTACATTTAGTAATATAGGTAAATATAGACATAGGCCTTCAGTTCTGTAAATGAATTTAGGTGTGACCTTTGTCTAATAAGAAGGGGGGGGGGGCAAAAGTGCACCTTTAATGCAATAGATAAAAACATCTATTTTATTACCATTTTCCTTTGAAAAAAGGAGAAAAAAGTAAAATGAGATTTTCTCAAAAGGCAAAACTGGAAAAAAAAAGAAGACAATTGTTCTTTTGTCTTTACTGCCTTCTACCCTTCCTGAGATTTAAAAAGAGTGAATCCAATCCACCAAAATTTCTAATCTTCGACACTAATAGATCAGTCTCTGATCACACCTCTAACAGTGAAATTTAAAACTAAGAAAATTGCAGGAAATGCGAGTTCTAATACATCATCTGCATTTAGGGTTGCCAGAAGTTAAAAATATAAAAAAAAATAACTTTACCCAAAAATTTCTTTAAATAAAAAAGACAGACATAAAATTTGAACATAATTGCTGATAGGTATAAAAAATATAATAAATAAAAATAAATACCCCCTCAAGCAGCTGCTTGCCACAGAGGTCTGACAGGAGCCTGTCAGTTTATATGCCATAGTAGAAGGTCTGCGAGGTCTGTGAAGGCTGTGAGGACCTCAGCAGAAAAACAACACACACATCCATGCCTTACCTGGGGCTTGAACCCAGGTCCCTTAGTTCAGTAGCCAAGCGTGCTAACCAATATGATTTTATATTTTATAAAATCAGCATAGGACCACTGAAGGATATATAGAGAATGTGAATACAGAAAAAGGTGTTATAACATTACTATATTACTAAAGCATTCTATACAGAATATCTGCTCCTGCTAGTCATTGTTGCAATGTTTAATGCCCTCTCCCAGGGACTAAGGCCCTCTGGAAGGAAAGCTGCATCCAGATGACCTTGAATGTTACAGAAGACTTTGTTTTACATTAATTATAATTCACATTTTAACAACAGATACAATGTTATTAGTTGGAAGGTCAAAATAAATAAGGTAAATTAAATAACTTTTAATATTTGATCTGTTGTTGTGAAGTTGTGTGAAGTCTGGGTTCTCTTGTCCTGTAGTATTTTCGCTCCTCAACATTGTTGTTGGGGTTGCCAGCACATCAATTGAGTCGCCACACTTCATATTTCAAAAATATTTTTTATTGAAAAAAAAGAAAAAAAAAGATGCTCTGGCAACCCTATCTGTACTTATCTAATTCAAAAAAATAATTTTTCCTTTCTCTCTGACATAAAAAAAGTTGAATGTCTACATACAGACAACAAAGTGAAAATAGCTAAATATCAGGAAGATGTTTCAAATTTAGTGTATACTCTTTCATTCACACGTCAATTGCAATTCCAGCTTCAGGTACACACATAAAAGGTAACAATGAAAGTCACAGCACATGCAAGTTAAAGAAAATGATATTGGTCCAAAATAGAGACAACCATTTATTTTGACACCTGTACAGTAGATTTGCCATCTGCTCTGAACTTGGGTCTTTGTCATTTAGCAATCGAGTCTACTACTCAAGGATAAATATCCAAACAGCAGTTGGTTTTCAATTCAGGTTTTATCTCTCAAATATCTTTTTTTTATCCTGGTAATATCACATCACAGGAAAAATAGATTTGCATTCTGATTTATATAACTTGAAATATTCAATAACCCAACTTTTGCATTTTAATGCATAATTTCAATTTCACTGTTTTCATTTACAGCAGGGATTCTCAAACTTTTCCAGTCACAATCCCCCTTACAGTTGACAGAATTTTTCACAACCCTCCTTACCACTGATTGTATTCTTCATTGCCCCCTTTTATTATTGATGGATTTTGTCACCCCACCCCCTTACCATTGATGGATTTTGTCTCATACATTCCTTTACCATTCACGAAAATAACTTGAAGTAAGCATATTCTCACAACAGAATGCTCCAGACAACAGTATATAGAGCAGCACCAGAAAGTTCTGGTAAACTAAGTCACCTGAAGAGGCTGGTTGAAGAACCAAGGGATTTGGGCTGCTTTACCTCTAGAATGGCACTTTTTTTTGCACAAAATGGGCTAAATGGCAAAGTCACCAGGACCTCAAGGGCTCAGAGAAGGTTGGGAGAGGAGATCCACTGGACAGTCATTAGGAGACAGATGGTAGCTTCCCCTCAAAGCCATTCAGTATGTTCTTTAATGTGCAAAGGATATGGTGTAACATCCCATTTGAGAGATGGCAGCCTTTCCAAATCCATTGGCAAGAACCAAGGGAGAGAGAGGTTTATGGATACTAGAGTTGGATATATTGTGATGTAAGGGGAATAGAGGAGGGTTTGAGGTTAGCATTTTCACATTATGTAGTATAGGAAGTATTAATGTTGCTATCTTTGGAAAACCATAAACGAGCAGAAAAGAGAAGGAAAAGGGATAGGTGTCTTGTGATTTAGATTGTTTATAAACTTTAACCCTCATTTTTACGATGCATGAAGTTTTTTTACACATTACACATTCAACCGTAGTTTGATAATAAATATAGTTTGATAGATAATAGTGAATATAGTTTGTATAGATAAAAATAGTTTGAGGAATGTCAATTTGCAGGGAACACAAATACCGATGAGTTACATTTTTTACCTTAATTTACTCCACCTACTGATAACTATGCATTCTACATATTCTAAATGTGAAAAACTAAAAGATAGATGTTTAAGTCACAGTGTTGATCAAAAATTATTAAATTTTCTCCATATCACTGTAATTAGCAGAAAAGTTGACAATTAGAATGAAGTTATCTAGATTTGTGAAAAATCTTTACCTGAAAATTTCCAACTTGCTCATTATATAGAAATAATTTTATTATCTTGGGGTAACTACAAATTAAAAGAGACCATCTATAATATTAGCACACCAAGAGAATACTTTCCCTTATTTTACCCTTTAATAATTTTGCAGGGGAAAAAGCAAGCATCTTCGTCAAAAATAAATGGAAAACCTCGTATAATACAAAGACTGAAACAAGAATTTTAAAAACACGGGACACTTACAAGACCAAGAGGTCCAACTTTGGGAGCAAGAGAAGAAGTAGCACCAACTTCACCTCCTACCACTCGAAGGTATACTGAAATGATGCAAACACAGTTATGCTTATTTTAATATATTGTATAAAAATGTAAAATTATCACAATTACAAGAAACAATAAATTAAAAAACAATGGCTGTTAATAATCTTGCAAAGTAATATACTATGATGACAGAGATAATGTTGCAGATGCAGAAACTAAAATATTCCCCCACCTTTATTGCAGAGGTGTACAAAACTCCTCACTTTAAAATCCTATCTAATACACCAAGCATTTAGAAAAATAATAAAAATATTTCTCACAAAAATGCATTACCAATGTAATGCTATGCTTTTTGTGCATATCTCAAGTGATACAAATGCAACTTTTTCCTCTTATCACTAACATAAAAATAAATTACCTCTCAAGCAGCTGCTTAACACATATCTTACAGGTCCTGTCAGATGAATACAATTCAGATAGTCATGCATTATAATTGACGAGTTACATAGACATTTTAATTTAGTTTATTTAATAATAGGTAGAGAAAAAACTATTATTAAACAAAAAAGTTGAACTTGCTAATGAAAAGAGTCAAAAAATTTGATCCAAATAAAGTTTCTGCACCCTTATTTAACAGCTCTAACACAAGTGGACAAATACACCAAAGAGCCAAAACATTATGACCACCTGCCTAATATGATGTTGGTCCTCCTTGTGCCACCAAAACAGCTTTTACCCAGCGAGGCATGGATGCTACAAGATTTCTAAAGGTGTCTTTTGGTATCTGGTACCTACAGGTTACCAGCAGATCCTTTAACTATTTTAAGTTACGTGGTTGAGTCACTGCAGATCAAATATGCTGTTCCAACACAAACCACAGATGCTCAATTGATGTCTGGGAAATTTGGAGGCCAGTGCAATACTTGAAAGTCTTCCTTATGTTCCACAAACCATTCTCGAAACAATCTGGGCAGTGTAGCATGGCGCATTATGCTGCTGAAAGAAGGCACTACTAGAGGGGAATACCATTGCCATGAAAGGATGTACCTGATTACAATGATATTTACATAGGTGGTAGACATCATAGTTTCCTGCATATGAATGACTGGACCCAGAGTTTCTCAGCAGAACATTGCACAAAGCATTACACTTCCTCCACCAGCTTATTTTCGTCCAATGTGCAAAGACTTCGCCAGGTAAACGATGCACACATACCCAGCTGTCCACTTGGTACAACAGGAAATGAGATTCATCGGACCAGACGACCTTCTTCCAATCATTCTAGGTCCAGTTTTGATACTTGGGTGCCCATTGCAGGTGCTTTTGATGGTGAACCAAGGTTAGCATGGGCACTCGGAGCAGCCTGCAGCTACACAGCCCCATTTTCAGCAGGATTCGATGTACTGTGTGTTGTGAGACATTACTCCTGTCACCAGCATTCAAATTATGGGAGAGTTGTGCCACAGTAGCCCTTCCTTTGGCTTGTACTATACAAGATAGCCTTCACTTAACTCTAGCATCGATGAGCCGTGGTAAGTTCACACCTTGCCAGCGGTTATGATTTTTCCCCCTTCTCAGACCACTTTTTGAAAGTACTAACCACAGCTGACAATGAGCACCCCACAAGTCTTGCAGTCTCCAAAATGCTATGACCCAGTCGTCTGGCCATTAGAATTTGGCCTTTGTCAAACTCACTTAAGTCTGTTGTGCTGCCTTTCCCATCAGAAGAACAAGAATAACACTGATTAGAGATTAGCATCAGGTGTTATTTATACCATTTCATGATCTTCACACATGCCATCATTTACCTGCAATCAGCGGTGCACGCAGAGGGGGAGCCAAGGGGCCCTGAACCCCCCAAAGAAAAAAGAAAAAAAAACAGAAAATTTTCCAAAAATCATTTCCTAATTAAAATTCATTTTTTTATATTTTGTTGTGTCTTCTATTTCTATACTACTTATGAATTAGCGGTCACATAAGGTGGAAGTATCCTATAGCTATCGGGAATCATGGCCACTGTGAACACAAGGCAAATGAATCGGGCAGACTGAGCACTACTTGGTTTGCCCTAGCCCCCCCCCCCCATGATTAAATCCTGAGTGCGCCACTGCCTGCAGTTGCTTCGAATTGCATAAAGATGTGCTGGTCATAATGCTTTGCCTCTCCAATATATTTTGCTTGTTGGGCTACATAAAATGTGCTGGTCACTCAGCAGGTCAGCTCTGAAGAATGGGGAGGCAGAAAAAGTTAATGGTATCGGACCTTCTGAGTCTCCATTCTAATATACTTACAATAATATAGGAAAAATATTTTCATTCTTAAAATATAATTAAAATATTTCTAAATATGCATTTTCATTCTGAAATTTATAATAAACCATTATAATATTAAAAAGTTATAGCCTTATACACATTTAGGTATCTGGCAATCATTAGTATCACAAATTACATAGAGATCGCAAAGTATTAGTGGTAAGATGATTACTGGACCAATAATTTTACAATTCTGTGTAGAATGGATTGTTTGCACTGAACTATATATGGCTACAAAGAACAATATTATTCTTTACGTGCAAAGTTAAACTAGAATGAAAAGAATTATTGTTTTACCACTGAACATTACTTTTTTGCACAAAATGGGCTAAATGGCAGGGTCACAAGGACCTCAAGGGCTTTATGCAAATGTTTGCAGGTGATACAGTGTTAGTGTAATGGTAATATTAGAATAACTGGTTTAGACCACCATACATATGAATTTGTAGATTTCACATATGGAAAAGAGGTTATATGTTTAGACAGTGTGTTGTTTACAACTGCTCTCGTGGCAGCAATTATTAAATTCAGATTTTTTTTTAAAATGAAGAACCAAGGTTTATTATTTATCAACAGGCATTGCTTAGAATAGCTGTCTCTTGTGGTTTATGTACAGAACCAAGTTTCATTATTTAACATTATGCTTTAGAAATAACCCATCTCTGATGGGTTTGAGGTTCAAGGTGTTGTAATTGCTCTTTGTTTTTATGTGCAGGAACAGAACTTGCATCTCTGTTGAAATTATTTTGTGCTATAAATAAAATAAATACCCCCTCAAGCAGCTGCTTGCCACAGAGGTCTGACAGGAGCTTGTCAGTTTATATGTCATAGTAGAAGGTCTGAGAGGATGGCAGGATCTCAGCAGAAAAACAACACACACACAACCATAGGTTCTTTAAAATGTGGAACCAAGGTTCATTGTTTAGCAACATGCACTATCTGAAATAGTTGCCTTTGACGATTTTTTTTTTTCTGTTCCATTTCTTTTAGAGTATGGAACCTAACATTATATTTTAGCTACATGTGCTGTTGAAAATTGCTGTCTAAGATGAAGTTATTCAACTCTGATGTTTTAAAATACAAAAGCAAGGTCCTATGTTTAGGAATTGCTTCAGTGGTACAATGTTGGTTTGAAGTGACACTGCAACTGGAGTTCCGGTTCCCAGTTCCATGCTGGCATGGTTAAGAGAAGGCCTGTACGAACTAAGAGTAGTTGCTCAGACCCTTTCCTTCCTATGGGTTGCAAATAAAAAAGTGTTGCTATTATCTTTATTCAGTTATGCTTATCAAAAAATGCCTACAACTATTATTGCATGAATTGGCCAGGTTCAGTATTGGTTTGAACCTATGCTATTTATGACTTTTTATTAGTTTGTCCTATTTGCTGTTGTATAAATTATTTAACAGGAAAAACAAGTGTTTCTTGGCCAAGAAACAAAGTCAACTGGCCCATGAAGTTTATTTAAAAATTGTCTAACTTGAGTTATTGAAAATATAAATTTATCGAAGACATTTTAAATATAATATCTTCATTAATAATTGAAAACTGTCACTAACTTTAAACTCTATTGCATCCTATATCTTAGCAGTGGCACTCAGGAATATGCCTCATGTAAGAAATTTATAAATCTTTTAGCAGTGAATTTTTTATGACTTGCTTTTTAGTTGTCTCTGATGAGATTATTCAGTTCCAGGTTTTTTTTTTAATACTGGAGATAGACTGCATATAAAACTGCAGAATTGTTTTCAAAATTTCTCTAATGAAATTACTTTTCTCCGAGATGGGGGTTGAATGGTGGATGGCAGTTCACTATTTAGCAGTAATGTTTAAGTTGAAAAGACTAATTTTATTTTGTTCTGGAGTTTTTTAAATTGTGGACTGCTTAAATATAAGTGGCCTTGGAATGGTACTAACCGGCATTCAGCACATACAGATATGCAGTTAGAAAAAACTGCCTAGGTTACTATTACTTCTGGTGGTTTTGTTTTATTTATGGACAAAATTTTATGCTTGGGAATAAATGTATCATTATATTATTTACTGGGAGTATTCTTATATGCTCTCTTCACTTTTTGTAATATGACTGTTTTAGTTATTATTGGTAGGACTTTCTAGGAAGTTGAATACTCTTTCTAATGTGATACTGAAACAAATTGTTCACTAGTTTAAATCGCATATTTTGCCTGTGTGTGGGATTACAGAGGTAATTAAGAGGATGTTTTTGTACAATTCTTAAAGAAAAAATGAAATTTTTTGTTGCCATCAGTTCACTACTAGCAGTGGAAGTTGATGTTCCATCAAAACTGCCTCAATCAATCAATGTATCACTGCATTGCGCTAAAAAAAAATGGCACCTGAGTGTCAAACTGCAGGATAGCCAGGGACCGTATTTGACCTTCTGAGGCCCTAAGCTATGTCAAGGTTAAGGGACCCCAAAAATTCCAAAGTTGAAATGCATATTTGCTTTCTGACTGAATGGAATATTAAAAACAAATAGGAAAGTAATGTGGTGAAAACATTTATATTTTATAACTACTACATTTGGTTAGCCTCTGCAATTCATGGTTACAACATGGCACATAATGAAGAAACATATGTAGATGGTACATGGATAAAACGAACATAATTTGAAAATATGTGAATAAATGCAATGTATGAACACAACAATTGGGGCTTTTTGCAGAACTGAACAGCAAACATGCCTCTGCTACAGAGATTTATGGTGGCCTCTGAATCCTGCATTTTGATATTTTTTAGGCTTATAAAAAAAGCCTTGGACATGAAATGATTATTTGTGAGTTTCTTTAAACTGTAATGTGGGGGGAACTTGAATCACATGAATTTTATGCATACTGCGAATTAAAAATGTTTTTAGTAATGCAGACAATGCACCCTCACCCCTACCAACTGAAATTCTTGGATTTTTAGGTATTTACAAGTACTTTTATATGTTTACCATTTGATTTTATCAGGCTTTTTTCCTACCTTTTATTGTTTAGGGTTTCAAGTGTAGAGCCAAATCTGTTCTTTAGCAATAAGCTATGGTTATAATAGTTGCCTCCAATAAGATTATTTTAGGAAGTATTTTTTTTTACATTCAAGTAAAAACCAATAAACTATGGTTAAAATTGTTGCCTCTGTTGAAATTATTTAATTATGGGGGCTTTTTATCTCATTACAAGTAGGTAACAAAAATCTGCTGTTTAGATATGCTCTGGTTAAAATAGTTGCCTTCATAACATTTATTTTGGGAGGCATTTTTGAAGTGCAGGAGCATGCAATATCTTTATAGATAGGTGGCTGAATCTTTCCTGTCTGACTGTGACAGTTGCAATAGGTCTATAGCCACAGGTTGGTTCGTATCTTTCCTACTCACTAAAGCTGTAAAGTTCCTATTGGTTCTTCTCTTGACTTCTAAGACTGTTGTATGATTTTATGTCTGTGGTTATCAATCACCCAAGCAGAGGAGGAACAAAAACTTAAGAATTTATTGTGAATGACAATAGTTATGAATACTAAGCTATCTGGCAATCTAGGAGACCATTCTATACTAGCAGTAGAGAATGCATAAACAATATGAATACCTTTGGATCTCCCCCTTCAGTTTCCAACACAAGTCCCTCGCAATCCTGACAGCCTTTGTTGTCATGCTCAAATCACAGACAATTTAACCAGCGACCTCACTGCCCCACTCATTATGCATTTACTTGGTTGTAAGCCAATTATCTATGCTTCTATGTTAGGCACCAGGATGTCTGATCAAGAATTGTGGGGAAGTTACTCACATTTCCAAATACATATATATGTCACAGGGAGATGATGAAAATAGGGATTTGATCAAATCCCTAAGGTATATGATCAATTCACGGAAGATGTTAAAATAACAACTCTGTGGGGTGATTTCCCTGAAGAAAGTAAATGATTTGATCAAATCCCTTAACTGTTTTAGTGAAAATATGAAATAAACAAGTCGGGACTCGCACAGCTCTATGTTTCGCTTGTTACCACTCCCCTTTACCTCCCCGCTCCCCGCTGGCATCCGTGCCGGCCAGCGCCCAAACATTACGCGAGGAAGGTTGCGTGCATTTTTATTGTTTTCTATATTTCGAGTTTTATCAAGTACCTACCGTAGAAAAATGAGTTCAGATACAGAAAAAAATCAAACTCTGACCGAATTTGTATCTGAAGAACAGTTTAATGAAACTATCAGGACGTTTTTGAACAAGCGGCATGAAAAAGAAAAACCTTTGTGGACTCGCGAAAGGATAGAAGAAGCTGTCACAATCATTGAACAATTTAAATTAGCACCACTACTTAAACATCTTTCCCAGAAAGGTAAAAAAAGGACCCTTTCTAGTGTCCAAAGTAGTGTCACGTGAGCTTAAGATTCATACTCAAGAGATTCAACACTTGACGGATTCGTTCTCACTTGGCCTCCGCTCATTCGGGGCGTTTCATTATAATTCGGACCACAGAGTCACGTGACCCGAAGATTCATACTCAAGAGATTCATCACTTTACAGATTCGTTTTCACTTGGCCTTCGCTCATGAAGGGTGTTTTGAATAATTCGGCAGGCGGTGTATTGTAGATCGAGATACATTAAGAATACCTTAAAAAGGCAATTCGGAAAGGAGATAATAAGAGGTGAAAAAGGCGATTCAGAAAAAACGAAAAAAGTACAATGTACCGGCTATTACAATTCCGTAATAGCCGAAATAATTTGTGTTTCAATGACTATTGTTGTATTAACTATTCTACATTTAATAATGCTGTTTTTAAAAATATCAGCTTAAGTACCTATTTCTTTTGTTGTATTAACTATTCTACATTTAATAATGCATGGTTTACTAAATAAATACTTTTAATATCTAAACAATATTATTTCATCTTTTCACTAAAACAGTTAAGGGATTTGATCAAATCACTTACTTTCTTCAGGGAAATCACCCCACAGAGTTGTTATTTTAACATCTTCCGTGAATTGATCATATACCTTAGGGATTTGATCAAATCACTATTTTTATCATCTCCCTGCGACATATACATAGATAGGAGTAAGGAAGTACCAAACTTTACAGTCAAAATAGTTGTGCCCAATGAGATTATATATCTTTTTGGATCTTTCTGTTATGTGCAGAAAGGGCATTTATTCATTAGTTAGTGCAATACACTGCTGAAAGTTGCTTCGTTTGGCACTGTTAAAAGTACTTAAGGTGACATTTGTTGTTCAGTGATATGCTCAGTTAAGAAAAAAATGCATTAGATGCAGTTATTTTTGCCCAGCATTTTATTATATCTTTGACAAAAAATTTTCATTAAAAAAAAAAACAAAGCAATTATATTCTTTTTGTCACATTCTCACTTTAAACTGTCTTTACTAGCTGGTAATTCAAATTTTAGGTCATTTTGGGTACAACTTTATTGGCTATTGTTTGTAATGTGGAAGTCTATGTTTTGTTTTATTCTGTTTTATATTTAATTGCTTTTATGGCAGCAATTCAGGGAATTTTTTATGTTTATTGAGGAAAAATTTTTTTATCGTTTCTGCTACTGATCACTAGGTGGCTGGTGGTTTGGCAAAACATAACTTATTATGTTACATAAAAAACAAGATGGCATTTTAACTGAACTGCAGTACTGCTCTATATTTATTTGTAATTACTAATACAATTAAATATTGAATAAACTCAACTTATTTAGTATACACTAAAAAATTTCTACTTTTTAAGCTGATTCAAATTTTTTAGAGGAAAAATTGTCTTGAGCCGGGTGGGATGCGAACCCATGACCTCCTGATAACATGTCAGGTGCTCTGGACCACCGAGCTACTGGCCACTGATGAAGATCTCCTCTAATTGATGATATGAACACTTCTACCTACAGTACATATTCCCATAGGCACTGTTTGAGCAATCTAGCCACAAATGTCAGACAAATGCCATATAGAAAGTATATTTTACAAGTACAGTCATCCCTCGACTTATGTCTGCCCGAAGATATGTCTGTGATCCCATTAGGGAATAAATAACATTTTCGACTCTAGTTTCGAACCAGACGCGAGCGAGGATAAGGTACAAAGGTTTTATTTCACAACAATGCATCATGCACAGTGGCAACAGCGCATTCAGCGGCAACCTCCCTTGGCAATCGGCAGGTGTCTTCAACAGTTCCTCTGCCAATTTTGTGTTTGAGAAATAGGTTATTTGTGCATTTATCATTAAATATTTCACGATATTTTGTGCAACATGGCCCCTAAACACCCAATGAAAAAAACTAGTGAAAAATCAAAGAAAAAGGGGCGAGCAATTCATTTTGAAACGAAGTTGCAAGTTATAAAGCAACATGAAGTTGGTAAGACCATCAATGTGATCACACGACTTCGGATGGTCTCATTCTACAGTAACAACCATTTTGAAAAATAATGATAAAATCGTAGAGGCAATGAAAGGATCTGCTTCCATTAAATCAACAATAGTGATGAAGCAACGACAAGGTCCTATCAGCGATATGGAAAAGCTACTTGCATCATGGACAGAGGACCTGAACCAAAAGCACATACCCCTTAGCACTATGACCATAACTGCTAAGGCACTAAGTCTCTTCAACATGTTGAAGGAGAAAGCAGGGCCCGATTACGACTACGAATTCAACGCTTCTTCCGGTTGGCTCGTGAGATTCAAGCAGAGTTTTGCACTGCATAATGTGAAAGTGTAAGGTGAATTTGCAAGGACAGATGAGAAGGCTGCCAAGGAGTTTGTGGAGAAATTGGATAAAATTATCTGCCACAGCAAATATTTAATATGGATGAGACCTCCTTGTTTTGGAAAAAATGCCCGAGCAGATATTCATCCACAAAAAGCTAAAATCTATGCCTGGTTTCAAAGCTCTTGAAGACCGTATTACAATTCTGTTAGCAGCTAATGTGGTTGGATATAAACTGAAACCATTTGTGATATGGCACAGTGAGAATCCACGAGCATTCAAAAACATTTGGAAGCATACTCTTCCAGTTCATTATCGGAGCAATAAAAAGTCGTGGATGACTCAAAAATTGTTTGAGGATGCCTTAATCAACTGTTATGTGAGTGAAATGGAAAGCTATTGTGTAAAAGAAAATGTAGAATTTAAAATTTTATTAATTCTAGATAATGCTCCAGGTCATCCACCTTACATCGGTGATCTTCACTCCAAGATCATGTTTCTCCCTCCAAACACTACTTCATTGATCCAACTGATGGATCAGAGAGTTATTGCAGTGTTTAAGGCTTATTATCTACGGAGAACTTTTTCACAAGCCATTTCTGCCACTGAAGGAAATGATCAGACTCTCATGCAGTTTTGGAAAGCATTCAATATTTATCATGCTATTAAAAATATTGCTGTGGCTTGGGATGAAGTGACCTCTTAATGTATGAGTGGCATATGGAAAAAAAGACATTAAAAAGGTTTGTGCACAATTTTGGAAGTTTTGAAAAAAATGACCTTTGTAAACTGAGTGAAGAAATAGTGGGCCTAGCAAACAATTTGAATCTTGAAGTGAATGCCCCTGAAGAGTTGACCAACGAAGAATTGGTCAAATTGGAGGAACGTGTTGCAGAAGAGGAAGAACGAGAAGAGGAAAAAGAGAAACAAGAAGAGGTAGTTAAACAATTTACAGTGAAGAGCAGAAATGTTCTCTGCAGTTAGCGATGTTCTCAAAATGGCTGAAGACATGGACCCCAATGTTGAACGCTACTTATTAGTAGAAAGGAAAGTACATGATGTGTTTGCTTGCTATAAATAAATTTATGATGAAAAGAAGAAGAGGAATAAGCAAAGTACATTGGACATTTTCATCAAAAAAAAAAGGTTACACCAGAAGAACCACAGCCTGGTCCTTCACATATGGAAGATAATGAAGATGTGATTGTGGAGGAAGATTTGGGTGATTATTCTCCTGTTTTATAGTGGCAGTAACACATAGTACAGTGTTACAAGGTTTAAAAATTAAAATAATATGCCATATCAAATGCTTTTTCTTATCTACAGCTGTATAGTTCAGCAACAGTCTTGGTGATTATTACGGTCTCTTCTTCCCCTTTTCATCATTACTATTGTTCTTGTTATTTATCAATAATAATTGTTAACAATCCAATATCAGTGAAATATAGTGTTTGGGACAGTATACCTATTGCGGTTAAGTCCCTAACCCCTATAACTCTATGGGATTTAATGTATTGACTTACGTCTGACCGACTTGAGCTGGGTGGGATACGAACCCACGACCGTTTTATACTACACAAACATAGTTGATATCCCACCCGGCTCAAGAGTTTTTCCTCTGAAAATTTGAATCAACTTAAAAAGTGAAAATTCCTTAGTGTTTACTAATACAAAATCACAACTGCTACACAGAAAAATTTTAAAATGAATTTGAGATTCCTCACGTCTTAGGCCCTACATGTCTGGCCCTGGATTTTTCCAACCATTTTAGCAATTCTGGTAAAACTTGATTGTATTTATATGCTACATACTTTAATCATCTCCATGACTTCCAACTCCACATACTAAGCTCAAAAGTATTATGCTGTGATAAAAGTGCCGTACAATTTAATTCCATAACTAATCATACTTTAGAAAAGTACTTTCTCAGCTATATTTGGCAGAAGTGCAGTGTAGGGTCCTCAACTATCATCTTGTTTTATTTCACTGCAGTGAAAAAAAAGTCTGAATGGTAAAAGTAGTCCATTCCGCATCTACATCATACTTTACACTTCGACGTCACACGCCACTTGAGCAATGCCATCTATCGGCTGAAGACCATAAACACTACATGGGCTTAATATTCTTATCACAACTAGATTTCATTAACAGCTCTTGTTGCTAAAGAATAACTCTTTGTTCCTTACTGAAAAAAAGCCTCCCCCCCCCCCAAAAAAAAACCTCATCGAAAGATTTCATTAACGCTTATTGCTAAACAATGAAACCTCATTTGGCACTTACAAAAAGCTAAAATAAATATCATAAGTAAATTTCCTTAATAACACTCATCGCTAAAGAATCAACTTAGGAAAAGCTCCAAAAAGAAAGAATTCATTAGAGAGAACTATTCTAAACAGAATATATCAGTCATAAACATTCGAACTGCAGATGGCTATCATATTGCAACTCAACATTACAGGTTTTCCTGGGGAAAAGGTCAACATGGCAGTTGAGGACCCTATAATGCACTGTAGCCCTATGTTTCCCTATTTAACCTTTTCACACTTCTGCAAACCCCTTAATAATCTTAGTACTCAATTCTAAATAATTACCCGCATTCCCACCCATAATAACTGCATAGGACACAATGTGGACATTATCTTCTGTGAAGATAATGACTCTGGTAACTTTTTTAATTACAAAGAATGAAATGCTCTTTAATTTGGTATATAACAAGTCCTACTCCACAACAGCCTGCTTACTTTTCTCACCGAGGGTGATCACTGTATATATATCAACCACTATGGTTTGAACTCTTCTGATGTATATCAGTCAACGCAGTTTTTCTACTGCATTCGAGTTACAAATTACCTTTGCAAAATTGCATGCACTGCGAGATGCATGCATTTATTGAATTTGGTTTTTCACCTGTAAATAACTGTTGAATTTTTATGATTACTGCTGATTTTACCGTGCAAAAACTCAATTGTTATGTTTAAAAATACTTATCATTCATTAATAATTAGTATTGTATGAACTTGTATCTATGCATAAAGCCATGACAATTACATAAAAAAACATATTTAACCTTTACAATTTGCAATTCAGAAATCATACCTGTCTTAATTTCTGTAGGATCGAACTTTGGGGGCATCTTTGTAGTTATTTAAATAACTTTATACACAAGTTGTATTATTTAACACAGATGAAAACAGATTGTATTTTTCACTTAAAAACGAACCTCAAGAGCAAAACGAGCTCAAGAGTACCTCTCCGACACGCTTCAGTCTGACATGGAATTGCCAGATTCCAGAAGAAAATTACATATTTCAATTGGAAAATTATAATATTTTTGGTTCATTCACTGTATTTTGGCCTAAAATTTAGCATACTTTAATGCATAATAACAGCACTTTTCAAAATAAAATTATCGTAAAAAGTTTTAATTTCATATTTTAAAATATACTCAGCATATATATGCTATATATACCAGCAACCAAGGAAGAAATTCAAAGCCACTCTTGTAGAGAATGAATGCGAGTTTTCATTGCAAAATTTAAAAAAAATTATTTCATGTGGACTGGACTTTTCTACAAACACCAGATTACATGTCATACATAACAAATCCAGAGATAAGGAAAGAGCAAAGGTGCCCGGCGTCCCACCCACCCACAGGGTTGGGAATGTGACTAGCTGGATGGAAAACGAAAAAATAGGCAAAATCTATTACACGTATTTTGAAGAAATCTTTAAGTACCATATTCCTTTTATCCCCTCCCTCCTATATTTTTAGAGATCTCGGCATGATGTACAATAATGATTTTTCTCATTATTAAATTTCCGTCCAGAATATAACAACTTTTACTTTTGATGGAAAAACATTCCCATAAATCCACGTATGGAATCAGCAGTGAAGAGTCGAACAGGAGTATGGCTGACATCGCTGCAAGCCACTGATCCTGACACTGACTGGGCAGCCAACAGATGATAAGAGTGGTTGTGGCTAGCAGTGGCGGTCGTAAGGATGGGGCCAGGACCACCTGCAAGAGACTTCCGAGTATTTTTCTTTTTTTTCAGTCATTTTTCATTTCTGAAAGAATTAGGGATGTAAGGTTTGGTCGCAAATTTCTTTTTTTTTTAGGAAAACCTCTAATACCTCCAGAGTTCAAATGATATTCTGTTTAAAGTCAAGTTGTTTGATAAATAATCCATTAGTATAGTTAAGAGTATAATTTCTGGGCTTCAAGTTCTTCCATACGACCCTAAATATCCTCCTCCAGGCTCGAGACTCACGATTGTCTCTGGATGCTGGAGAGAACGGTTGAGACTGATGCCTCACCAAGAGAAAAGCCTATAGCGAGCTAAGTGAGTTGGTGCAGAGCAGTGTTTTTCAAACTTTTTTGACTGACTCACAATAATACATTTTACTTTGCGACCCACAGTAAGAAATACATCTTACATCGTGGCCCAATCTGTGAGATCCAGGATGGCTAACTCGGTTGCAATCCAGGCTCATAATCTGCAGGTTCGAGTTCCAGCTGGGCCAGCGTTGTGATTTTTCTCCGCAAAACTCCCCACCCTGCCCATGGGCAATAGATGATACCAATGGGCTGGTAAAGACCGCCATCCGTCACATGGGATGCACATTAAAGCTGGATAGCCTTAACGGGAGGCTACTATCTGTCACCCAACAACTGCTCCAGTGGGACCCCTCCTCCAGAATTCGGGGTCCTTGTGACCTGGCCATTTAGCCCATTGTGTGCAAAAAAGCGCCGCACAGAGTTAAAACAACCCAACCCAACAACTGCAAAATCTACTTTGATATTTTCCATTTCATTAAAAAAATACTGGTCGCGACCGACTAAATTGATTTCACAACCCACTAATGGGTTACAACCCACAGTTTGAAAAATTCTGGTGTAGAGGACATGCAAATGATGATGCTTTGATGCCAAGTGGTCCAAAGCGAGGCTGATAGCACGCAACTCTGCAGTGAAGATGAAACACCAGTGTGGGATCTAGTTTGCAATGATAAATCACAGCAGATCACGGGGGTGCTCAGCATGGTGACTGGTACACGCAGAGGTGGTTTGGCTTGTTTTACCTCTGAGCGATACTTATTTGCACACCATGGGCTAAATGGCCAGGTCACATAGACCCCAAAGGCTCAGAGAAGGTTGGGGACCCACTGGAACAGCTGTTGGGAGACATATAGGTCTCCCAACAGGCCATCCAGCGTGTTCTTTAACGTGCACAGGGTATGGTTCTCCCGCACACGAGACCACGGCCTAACGTCCCATCCGATGGACGGTGGTCTTTCCAAGCCCATCAGTGTCTCTTACTGACCATGGGCAGGGTGGGGAAATTTGCGGAGATAAATCTCAACGATGACCCAGTTGGAACTCGAAACTTGCAAGTACAGATTACGAGCTTGGTGCGCTACCGACTGAGCCACCCCTGCCCACACACAGAGGTGTAAAGACCTTCCTCGTCCTGCAGAGAGAAATGTCACGGGAAGGGGGAAACAGTGAGCCATGGTAGAAATGGCTTGGCTGTTGACTGGGCAATGCTATTGAGACTGATTTTAAGATCTCTAAGGTAGCTTTGGTCACACAACCCGAAAGATGAATGGCAACGAGGCGATTCTGGTAAAGCATTTCCCACTGAGGAGTAAAAATGGTCCTAAGTGGGATGGCTTGGTCTGGATCACAATTTAGCTGAATAATGTAGGGAGAACTACTGAGCAAATGGATAACAGTGGTTCATCAGTCTCAAAGGCTCTGCAAACCCGCCGGCCATAATGATTGAAAGTTCCAGCACCTTACGTAAATGAGAAAGAAAATTATAAAAACTTGCAAATACTAAAAAATAAACAAAGTAAATATCTGTTCATTTTACTTGCATATTTGGTGTTAACCGAAGTAAAAACACGAGACGTACGTAGACTATACTGATTGTGGAATATTTCACTCGACAAAATGTTCGAAAAAAAAAAAACGTTGTTGAAACGAAAAAAACGTTGTTCGAAAAAAAAAAAACGTGTTGACTGCTTCAAGGCCTTAGGCAAGACCTATATGATAATCCATCAATATCCAGACCTGAATACCATGTACGAGACTTCTTGTACGATCAGTCAACTAATGTACAACATAGCTCGAAGCACCATGATGGATGTGGTGGCTACACTACATCCAGAACTCAAAACAGCCTACACAAGCTACAATTTATGCATCCAGACTTGCTGCCACATACATGGCGGACACTTCAAAGAATTTGCTTATTATCACGTAATGCTGGTTTTTGTGGTCATCTGGTTAAACCAACCTTTGGTCTACCTGTCAGATATACCTTGTTTATAATTTCTCTTTTAATTTTCCATCGTACAGATCTACATATTTTTGATAACGGGAAAAGATGGTTAACTTGTTCAAATTTGATTATCGCTTGCACCAAAAAATGTCGCATATTTTCGTTGTATTTTTGGCCAAGGAATTACATTATGAAATTTTACGAGACAATGTATTACAGGTTATCACTACAGTCAAAACTTTGCAAGATTTACAGAGGTAGGGTTGCCAGACGAAGTGAAAAACAAAACCGGACTCTGGAAAGACGAAATTGTTTGAGCCCATTCTAAATGTTTTTGAGTACTGACATGTGTGTTCGAGTCCCAGCTGGGTCAGCGTTGAGATTTATCTCCGCAAAATTTCCCCGCCCTGCCCACGGTCAGTAGGGGACACCGATGGGCTTGAAAAGGCCGCCGTCCGTCGGATGGGACGTTAAGCCGTGGCTCCGTGTGTGGGAGAGCCATACCCTGTGCACGTTAAAGAACACGCTGGATGGCCTTGACGGGAGGCTACCATCTGTCTCCCAACAGCTGTTCCAGTGGGTCCCCTCCCCCAACCTTCTCTGAGCCTTCAGGGTCCTTGTGGCCTGGCCATTTAGCCCATGGTGTGCAAAAAAGTGCCGCTCAGAGGTAAAACAATCCAATCCAAACTGACATGTGTAGAGATTACTTTTACGTCATCATAATTGAGTACTCGCATGTATGGTGGCGACTACTTTTAAGTCATCATAACTTAAGAGAAAAAATTAATATTACACAATTTTACACCTTGCGTTACAATTGTCTTAACATGGACACTTGATAGAAGAAAATTGTTTTCCATTTCAAATTATATTTACCCATTTTCTTCACTTTTTCAGCCATTTTAAAAATAATGTCGGATAAAATTTAATATATTTACGCTAAATTTTATATAGTCCACCAACAAACGTTTGTGCAGCGATTAATATTTTATCATTTTCTTAAAACAATGCATTGTGTGTAAACACTCGGACGGCTGCAGGCAGACTGCAGTGTTATTATACATTCATAATTTGCAGGAAAATGCGTAGACAGCCCTCTACTAAATATTATGTAGTCAAAGCCATAACTGCCATGATTTTTGCAACTAATTTATTAATGTTGAAATTATATTTGTATCATAAATAACTGAACAGAATGCTGCTTTACAATGAAAAGCTTATCTTTTCTCTTTACATTAACCCGGAAAACCCGACATTTTTGTCCGGTCGGATCCAAAATATTCGACAGGACAAAAGCGTTAGATATGTTCTCAACATAAAGTTCATCGGCAATCTCTCTTTCATTACTATTTTCTATAAAATTTTGACATTCCCTATGACATGGGCATTTTACAATTCTTCAGAACAAAGAATTGCCACTGTATTAGAATACACTGGTATCATTAATAAGTAAAAAAAATCTTTCCTCATATTCACATCTTTAGGCACAGGCTTATGTATTAATTCAATTCTTATTATGCTGGCCTTGAATGAAGGTCATTTAATCATATCTTTGGTAGGCATTTTAGTTCAATTCCATTTTTTTCTCCTCTGGCAAATTCAAAAGAAATACAATGCTATAAACATTAAATGAGGGCTCTAGGGATGTTACACTTCCAGTTTATCTAAATTTACTTCAAAAAATAACTCCAATTTGTCACATTTGCTAGTTTTTTCATTATCAGTCACAAGAATAGCAGATAGTTCAAAGAGGATAAATTCAAAATTGCAATAGTACTTTTCTGTATCAATCTAAATGGCAGAATGGAATACCTTTCATGTGTATTAACCTTTTTATGCAAGTGAGAGTCATCTGAACTTAACACTTTATCAGAGACAGCCTAGAGGTTTTTAATCCCATGGCCGAGTGGTTAGCGCGCTTGGCTACTGACCTAAGGGACCCGGGTTCGAGCCCCGGGTAAGGCATGGATGTATGGGTCGTTTTTCTGCTGAGGTCCTGCCATCCTCTCAGACCTTCTACTATGGCATATAAACTGACAGGCTCCTGTCAGACCTCTGTGGCAAGCAGCTGCTTGAGGGGGTATTTATTTTTTTTATTTGCTCATTTTATTATCCACACCTACTCTACATGCAATCCAATTTATAGTCCTGTTTGTAGCAAGACAGTTGTAAACTTGCTGTAGTAAGGAAAACATTATAGTGTTATACGGATTTACATGTGTAAATTTGTAGCAAAAAAAAAAAACTTGCTTTTATTTACAAGCTGAAGTTTAATGATTGTTACCATAACCCTGAAACAACTGGAGAAATCCAACCAGATTGTGCAATTTAGTTTTTCATTCATGTCCTGAGCCATTGCTGTTTCATAAAGGATTACACAAAATGTGCAAATCTTCTGCCACTCAATTAATTAGATCCTGAACTCATTTTTTCATGGCAACAGAAATTTTTGAGGCAAAAATTTAAAAGGGGTAAAGAATAAAACTGGAACTCTTCATGCAATTAATGACATTTTTTGTTTTGTAGATGACTATATTGAATGTGTCATAATTCTGCCAAACTGATTTCTGCATGAAAACAAAAATGTTTGGGTAAGAATTGTCGAAAAATCGAAATATTTGGCTGTTAATTCTCAACAATTTTTTTCTTTACACTTGCAAATAAACCTATGATACCAAACCTTATGCTGAATAATATTTTCTCCCATACTTTCCCTCATTGTTTGCCTATTTAGTATCCAGGAACATATTATAGAGATCATATTGCATGTACCATATCACATAAATAAAGGGTGCAGACTCTTTTTATGAACTACTATATAATCTAAATTCATTTCGAGGTACATGTATAAAATAAAATATATTTTAGATTTTTTAGGATGCAAGAAATAAAAAAATTAATCTAGTAGTAAAAGTGAAATTACCACAAACAAAAATACAAGCATTACAAAATGATGGTATTTATTTGGAAATTTTAGTATTAATACAGTAAAACTTAGATGAATGTGTGATAAGTTCAAAATTGGTCCCTGCAGCTTGACACTACACAAATAGCTTGTTCTTTAAAAGGACTTTACATACAAATAGATACAAAATTTGGCAACATAATTCACTGTACATAACTGATGTGGAATGAAAACTGCATGCCTTTTAGCATACAAAATAGCAAGATTTTAGTAAATGCTTTGAACATGAATGATAAGATTTGAGCAGCTGGTCCATTATTTTTTTAAATATCAATTTCCTGAAATGTGTATTTAACAGAAAATAATATCAATGCACTAACATAGTTTCACATTACTCTATGCTAAAATAAAAACTTAAATAAAACAACCAATAAGTTGGGCATTGATTGTAGGATGGAAATAAAAGAGAATTAAAAAGATTTGTTACTTGAAATCATCCTATGCTTTTTTTCCTGCCCTATCTGTGGCTATCTTTAGAAACTCTGCTGCAAAAAAATCTGTTTTAAAAATGGCTTTCAGGAATTGTATTTAATTAAACAGTGCCTGAAAGCCATTTTTGGAACAGTCGAATTCTTTTTGCAGTAAAGATGGAGTTTATGAAGTTGGCTAAAAATATTCATGATAATTTCATATGGATTTAAGAGACTTATATTACTGAAAATGAAGACAACCATGAATGCAACTGTTAAAAATAAATTATGAATAGAAAATACAAATTCCTTTACAGACGTATTCAATGTTCAGTAATCTGTAAAAAAAATGCTTTAAAAATGCTGGATATTCATCCTCATCAAAGTGTACAAAAAGTTTATTTCAAAAAGTTCACCTTCCATCAGGAAGTATTTGCCTGGTTGCACCATATGGAGTCATGCCCCTCTGTGAAGCACCTCTATTTGAACCAGATTGCAGTCCAATAATAGTTTTTCCCATATCTAGCAATTCTTTGGAAAACAGCCTTTTGTTCTCATCTGCTACTTTTACTCCAATAGTTGGTCCATCATAACCATTCTTTTTTGCCTGCAATGTTAAATACACAACAAATTTTGGAATAAAATTGTTTTATTAAAGTATTTATAATTCATTATGAGTAATAATATGTTGACCAACAGACAATATCTTAAACATTCCATGCATGAATAATTGAGATCCAGCAGAACATTTCCTTCCTGCTTAAACATTATCTTTTAATATTATAATTGCATAAATTGAGTGTAGGTTGTGATACAACGGTTGGAGAATTTATTTTCTATCCAGCCCATAACCAGCTCAAAGCAATAGAGCAACTATTGCAGTTAAGGGGGGGGGGGGAAGGAAGCTTCGACATTTGTAAAAGAGACTGTCCAAAGAATTTTTATAAAAATTAGAACTGTACCTCTGAGTGTATAATACTAGCAGCTTCAAATTATTTTTGCATCAGCAGGTATCCTTGTAAAGTAACAAAACTGAAAGTTTCAAAATATTCAGACAAAATATCTTTTTTTTGGTGGTGGTGAGGGGGGCAGTTCACAAGCCTATGGGTAGCATTTTTTTGCACACGATGGGCTAAGGGCTAGGTCATAAGGACCACAATGTTTCAAAATTGAATAGGGGTAGAGGATCTATTAGACAGTTATTAGACAGAAACCTCTGAAGTTTAAGCATGCATAAAAGTACGTCCCCCTGCACAAGAGGCCACAGCTTAACTCTTACCAAATGTATGGCAGATTTTCTAAGTCATCAGTGCTTTCTTTCCAATGGTACAACATGAATTAGTGTAGAAAATATCAGTGCTGACAGAGATTTAAACCTGAAAAAAACAGGCTACAAGACTGGTGAATTATCAACTGAACCAATCCCAATCCATTTTCAAAGGATTATACAAAAGAAAACAGACTAGTACTCAAACAAAATAGTGTTATAATGTGAATATATATCAATAATATATAAATCAACATCAGTAATATAATACAGTGAAGAGTACAATAACAGGAATCATTCAGACCATGTTTGGCTAACCCACAGCACATTGCAAAAGAACTTGTGGCTCACAAAACAATCATCAATATACTGAATGTCGTTCATTTTTTTCAATTCTTTTGACCAAATACTTATAGATGCATAACTAAACAATTTTGCCAATTCATAATATTCATAAGAAATGTAGATTTCTGTTTTTTAATCTAGTTTTTTATTCCTAAAAATATACTTTTTTATTGCAATTCATAACTCATTAGAACTGTATATTTTAGTTTTTAAGTATAAAATATTTCCAGTGAATCTTTATTCGTCCTGCAACCAGCAATACTTTAGATCTAAAACATTTCTAAAAGAACTAATAATTGTAAATACAAGGGTGGTTTAAATTCAATCCAGAATTTTGACCACAGCGTGTCAATAAATTATCTTACCTGTTTAATATTAATCTCTTGATGTATCAATCCCCCCCCCCCCCCCCCCCCACCGCTACACATGTATAGACTTATCCTGTTGATGTGGGGAGTATCTCCACAGCATGGAAATTATTTAGTATGGTTTGTACCTACTGGAGAACACACGTATGCTCTCCCAAAAAATTCTTTTTAACAGTCTAAAGGGATGGATATTCTGAAGGAGACATAACTGGCCTGTAAAGTGGTTTGGTAAATGATACTTGATCTCTGAATAAGAGTGCTGAGCAAAATTCGAAGGTATAAACACAGTGTGATGAATTAAATAAAGATTAAAATAACTCTATGAACACTGTAGGTGCTGAACTAATCACATAGTATCAAGGAGCTGATTGTTTTTCCCGAGGTCACAGACTAGTCCAGTATTTAGAGTGTTGTGATTGTCTTATTGTTTAAGCTGAGAGTATAGGCCTGAGAAATGTTGTCAAGAAGGATTCCTTTCTTGATTTTTTTAGATGTATTTGTGCACATACACTTATGCTACAATTAACATGTGAAAGAGGGATACATGAAATGACTATGCAAAACTGATATCGAATCCACAACAATGTATACAAGAAAGTGAAAATTCCATTTCATATTGAACTGTTCTTGTATGTTTAGGTACAAAATAGTCCAGTGAAGAGAATCCACTCAACTGACAAAAGAAAAATTCTTATTATCAGACTTTCAAAATTATATTTTCAGCCAAGCAGAATAACATATCACTTTATCCACTTTTTGAGCTCACCAAATAAATTTACTAAATTACATTTTAAAGGCATATATCAACTGAACTCACCATTAGTCAATATAAAGTTTTCCTGGTCTAATTCATTTTCAATTAATTCAGAGTTTACTACCTTTGATAAGAGTGATAAAGTCAAGCACAGCACACTTCAAATAGTATCTACTATTTTTATAATGTCAAAGAATAGCAAGCTCTCAACCAATCAGTTTATCTCGACTGCAAAATATGTAGTGATTTACACAAAAACTATGAGAAATATTTTGATGTCTAGAGAAAGCATACTACACATCTAAAGGTTTGTATACTGACTGGCAGAAAAATTACTAACAAAATTTCAAGGCATTCTTACAGTAAATTATTTAAATTCATATTTGTGCATTTATGCAAGTATTTATTAACATACTTGTTCAAAAAAAAATATATCAATTGTCAAAACCTGTGATGAGAACTGTGCTGATCGATGACAATCATCATCGATCAGCACAGTGGTTGAATACCATGGAACCACCAAAACATCGTCCAGAGCCACCCCTACACTCGCAGAAGGTGCTGATTCTCATATGGCGGTGTACTGCTGGCATGATATATCATTCTTTTCTCCGACTAGGTGAGACCATAAATTCGGACAGCTATTGTGCTGAAATGCTACAGATGCATAGAAAGTTCCATAACAGCCAGTTTTGATCAATAGGCATGAGGTCCTCCTGTTGTATGACAATGACTGCATGCATGTCTCACAAAGGACCATCCGACAAATCCACCAGTTGGACTGTGAAACACTGCTACACCCTGCATATTCCCTTGACCTTGCTCTCATGGATTTTTTCTGGACCATTTTCTGCATCTGGACCATTTTCTGGCAGAGAAAACCTTCCTAAACAACTGGGTTATGTGTCAAGCCATTGCCACCTTCTTTGCCTCACAGACTCCAGTTTTATGGCCATGGGATTTATAGCCTTGTAACCTATTGACAAAAATGTGTCAATAATGGGGGGGGGGGATGAACTACTTTGACTAGGCAGGTAACTGCTTCCTATTTTTATAAGGGTTTGCAGGAGGCACTCTTATTTTGGACATTGTGCATAAGTGTATCGAATCCAAAACACTGTTTACAAGAAAGTGAAAATTCCATTTAATATTGAACTGTTCTTGTATGTTTAGGTACAAAATAAGAGAATCCATGATCAGTGATTGTGAGGCAAAGAAGGTGGCAATGGCACCAAGTGGGACATTTCATGTGCACCAACCCAATACTATGGCATATTAAATTGACAGGCTCCTGTCAACCTCTGTGGCAAGCAGCTGCATGAGAAGGTATTTATTCATTATTATTTTATAAATTATCAACAGCTTGTTCATTTTGCAGTTAATTGCAACTATAAATCTTCCGATCCTTGTTGCTCCATTTAAGTTCAAGAATGGCACTCTTCAAATATTGCTCAGAAGTGGGAATAAATTGGATAGTCACTCACTCACACTATAGCATTATTAATGAAAGAATCAATAGTAAATACACAGACAATCTGACATAGAATTCAAAAATAATTTTACTGAAAAAATTAGTTTCACTGTGAGTGGAACATGAATCCATCTTCCAGCAGCATCAATGCATATGTACCCTTATTGCTCTATGCACCCTTCAATACTTTCATAAATTTAAATTGCTCCTCAAAGATAAATAGGTTGATTTCCTCTGATACAGAGAATAGTGCATACATACATAAAAGCATAGTTGAGATTACTGATTTATGGCCCACGAAATTTGGTATTCTGCAAGGCCTTAGCTCAAACATCGTAAAAAATATTGAAAAATTTGGAAATAAGATTTGTTAGGTTGTTTTACCTCTGAGTAGTACTTTTTTGCACACAATAGGCTAAATGGACAAGTCACAAAGACCGTGAGGGTTCAGAGAAGGTTGGAGAGAGAGGACCCACTAGACAATTGTTAGGAGACAGATGGTAGCCTCCCATTAAGGCCATCCAGCATGTTCCTTAACATGCAGAGAGTATGGCTCTTGCACACACGAACCATGGTTTAATGTCCCATCCGATGGACGAAGGTCTTTCCAAACCCATTGGTGTCCTCTACTGATGTGATCAGGGCAGGAAGTTTTGCAGAGATAAATCTAAATGCTGGCCCAGCTGAGACTCGAACCTGGGAACTACAGATTATGAGCCTGGTCCACTACCAACATAGCCACTCCTACCCCAGGATAAGTTGTAAGCTTTTTGCTACTTATACATGTTTAAATCTTAATGTCACAACTCAGAAATATATGCTGCTCATAGGCTTTGGCAGGGAGCAAATAGAGCATGTACTGTCTCCCTTCCCTGGATTTATAAGAATTCTAAATTTATATTTAGCCACCAAAGTCTAAAAGCAATTAGGGAATTTGCATATCTCTGACCATTAAAGTCTTTATATACAATTTTTGATGACAAGCCCAGAATAATTCTTGTTCATGTCCATAGTGTGGTTGTAAATTTAATGGTATACTGACATGTGCAAAAATTAATTGATTTTCCATTTAAATAATTATTAATAAATGAAAGAAAATGTCATACAGTAGTTTATCATGTGTTTACTGACTATATGGAAACATTTTGGAAATGTTGTTCTAAATTGTCTTTTCCAGAAATGAAAATAGAATATGCAAGGCTAAATGAAGTGCTTTGGTGAAATGCAACAATACTACGAGTAATCAATCTTTACAACAAGTTTTAACAACTAAAAGCCAATATATTAACAAAAATGATACAACTAGAAACTCACCAATCCACCAAGAGCAAAAACACAGTTGACTACCTGAAAATAAAATTAAAAATTTAAAATAACAAAGATGCAAAACATAATTAATAAAATACTCTAATATGTGAAAACCCAAATATAAATATTACAGTTGCTATTATGCAAAATCACATTTACAACATAGTTTTGTGATTATTTAACAGTTATGGATATGTCATGTTAAGTTCCCTCATTAGTTTTCAAATAAATATTACACCGCTATTACCACTGTTAACACTCATTAACTGGCATTAATAACGCCCTAAAAATATGAATACCAGCAGTAATCACATATGACAACTGTAGAAATAAATATAGATCAGAAGACATAACTTAAATCTTCCTGTAAGAGTTTTGAAAATACAATGATTATATATAATATACACTGATCAGCCAATACATTAAAACCACCTCTGTGTTATGCAAAGAAGCACATGTGCAGCCAATCAGTGTCAGGTGCCAAGGTCGCAAATGATATATATAATACCTGGGTCAGAGCTCTCACAGGCAGTATTTCATTTCATCTCAACATGGAAAAAGCAAAGGATTTATCGGATTCGACAAAGGCCAGATCATTATGGCAAGATGCCTTGGTAAGAGCATCTTCAAAACAGTGATGCTGGTAGGCTACTCTTGCTATGTAGTAGTTAGTATCTATCAAAGATGGTCCAAAACAGGTGACACTTCGAGTAGTCGATAAGGCATGGGTCGACCACACCTCATTGATGTCAGAGTAGGCTATCTCGTCTTGTCCACAGCAACAGGATGGCTACTGTGGCTAACATTACCCATAATTTCAATTGTGGTAAAGGACCCAATGTGTCTGAACACACAGTTAATTGTAAGCTCTTAGATATGGGTCTCTGCAGCCACAAACC
Organism: Ryuthela nishihirai; assembly: GCA_038380435.1. Taxonomy (NCBI): domain Eukaryota; kingdom Metazoa; phylum Arthropoda; class Arachnida; order Araneae; family Heptathelidae; genus Ryuthela; species Ryuthela nishihirai. The sequence continues at coordinate 39,908,192 of JAWZYU010000019.1, forward strand.
CATTTGTGTGCTTATGCTCACAGCCATTTACCATTGTCAACACTTGCAGTGGGCACGTAATTATCAACATTGCACCATAGAAGACTGGAAGAGGGTCGCATGGTCAGATGAATCTTGTTTTCTGTTACACCATGTGGATGGATGAGCTCATGTGCAACATTTACCGCAGAAGCCTTTTCACCTGGGATGCACTGTGGGATGGATCCAGGCAGCTGGAGGGAGTGTGATGGTCTGGGCAATATTTTCTTGGGGAACACTTTGTAATGCTCCAAAAGATGATGAAATACTTTTAAAGTTTGGACCCTTTGTCTGATCCAATTATTTTCATGCTCCGGATAGCTGAGTCGGGCGCCAGGCAATAATTGACAAATTGCCAAAAATAAAGTTTAATTAGGGTTCGAAATACCAGCGAGCGTTAATGAGTAAGAATTCAAAAATATTAAATGATTGTCAAAATTTTATGTTAATGTTAATTGAAAGAAACTAACATTGCTCAGGAGAAAAAAATTAGTAAAGATTCAAAAGGTTTAAATAACAAACAATTTATTTCGAAAAAGCACTCACCAAAACTTCAATAAAGAAGATACTACATCATTTCTTACTACAAACACCTTCAACAAACTCCAAACTGATCTCTAAACTGCGCTGTGCTCTACTACTCTCTCTACTCTACATCTTCTGTGTCTAACATGTCACCAGGTTATAACAAAAGGCTACAGAGCCCGCACGTGTCATGTTGAACGTCGGGAAATACATTTGCATAAATTGACAAGCAGCGCAAGTTATGATGCAAGAGGGGGCATGTCCTAGTACATACGCTTTAGCGGGTGACAGTCGGAAGTTCGGAGTTGCGCATGCGCAACTCCTAACTCTTGGAAACGAGCGCTGTGATGCCAAAAAGGAAATAAAAATCTCCAAAATGATAAACGTAAATTAAGCAAAACTGGTTAAGGTAAAGTAAAAGTGAATGAGGGGACATCACAACTTGGACCAATTACCCCTGTAGAGCAAACTCTGACAGCTGTCACCTACCTAAACTTTGCGGCTGACCAAGAACACCCCTTATGGCGACTGTATTTCCTGGCAGAGATGAAGTCTTTCAACAAGACAATGCTCCATGTCACACTGTGAAGAAGGTTCAGGAATGGTTCCTAGAACATGATGAGGAATTCCATTTATTGCAATGGCCCCCAAATTTGCCGGGCATGAATCCTATTGAGCATTTGTGGTTTGAGTTGGAGAAACGGGTACAAGCAGCATCCCCCCAACCACATTATTTACGGGAACTGCGGGATCTTCTGTTGCAGTCATGGTACCAAATATCAAGTGACACCTACCAACATCTCATTGAATCTATGTCTCATCAAGTGAGAGCTCTTTTGGCAGCGAGAGGAGAACCTACATCACATTAGGTAGGTGGTTTTACTGTTTTGGCTGATCAGTGTATTAAACATAAGTTATATAAATTTACTCACTGTGTATAAATTTTTTCTTTCATAAAGATCATTAACTTGGAAAAGGTCATGCATCTTCAGGCCATATGTTTCAGCTCCTTTTAGGAACATTTCCAGATTTTCTCTCTAAAATAAAAACTGGTTAACAAATGGATGCAACTAACATAAAAATTTAGTAAAAATATACCATTAAGATTGTATTCTTTTAGTTCTGGCTTACAATAATAAGGATAGAGAAACATAGCTCTTTGTAATTCTGTCATAATTTCATATAAACAACCTAGAGAAGATAGGTTGTTTATATGAAATTATGACAGAATTCCCATGTTTTCATTAGAACTTGAACTCCTGCCTATTCAAGTGACACAGCAAACCAATGGGATACCACAGCACCAACAAGGTTGGCAGCAGTAATCCAAAAACACACACACAAAGAAAGGTATTTTGTTTGAAAAATTTAGCTGCGACATTACATTTAGTGGTATGTTGATATTAAGACTGCCCAACAATAAAATTATAAAGCAATTAATCTAAATTTCATTTATGGTTCAAAATATGGCTATCAGCTTTTCTTCTCTGTGGATCATAGAGATCTCATATCCATTCAAAATAAAGTTACCATTGTTTACAGGCTTTAAATTGAATGATCAAACTTTATTTTTTCATTAAGACTTGTGACAAATGGTCAAAATTATTCATGCTTTTTTTTTTAACCTTTTGTGCATATACACTGCCCAGATAAAAAAAAAAAGAGAATTTACACATTATGTAAATGGAATTCAAAGCTCTCTAACCTCCAAATAGATTTATGAGAAAATATCAGAGGACAAAAATTAAAAATTTCAACAATATTATTTTGATATTTAAAAAGTTATGAAAGCTGGAATATTTAGCAACAGAAATATGCCTTGAGAAACATGCAAAATTGATAAATATTGAATCATTTACATAAGCTTGTAAAATATTTTATTAAATGGTTTCAAATAATGATTTTTCTTCCAAATTAAATTATTATTATTTGGTTAGGTTGTTTTACATCTGAACAGTACTTCTTGCATATAATGGACTGGACTGAATAATCACGTCACAAGGACAGCAAAGGCTCAGAGTTGGGTAGAAGAGGAATACTCATATAAAAATCTCTTTTCAAGATTATCTAGATCAGGGATTCTCAACGTGGGGTATGCGGTAAGATTTTTTTGGGTACGCAGTGAGAGCTCATAGGTAGCTAGATCTAGTAACAAAGTCACTAAGTTGGCATTATTATACTATAATTATAGTTTTATCTATCTATATAAGGGGTACACCAGTTACATACACATTTCCAGGGGGTACGTGAAGCATAAAAGGTTGAGAACCACTGATCTAGATCATTCTTTAACAAATGCAGATATAGAAAACAATAAAAAAATTCAGTCTCTTGCCTTAGCCATCCTCAACTTTTTTTTTACATTTGGGCTTGCCTATATATATGTTGTTATAAATTAAATGGATGGAAACTGAGGGCGAGATCAAAAATAGTATTTAACAATTATAATTCTAAAATAATGTAATTTATTACAAAAGTATGAATAAAATCATTTATATAAACTAAAGTCAACCAACACAAATCTTCATCAGTATAAAAATAAACCTTCAGAAGAACAAAGCACCTTTTTACTATTCCTACAAAGAAAAAATAAGGCTTTGATAACAGTCGATAAGTGGCACAATCATATCTGTGAACAAACCTGCAATCTATAAAGAATAACCTTACCAATTCCTAACCAAACTAAATATAACTATGCATCAATTGATTAACTCTTCCTACAGAAAAGTTGAGATCAGGTCTGCTTCTTCAACTAACGTATAACCTCCTCAGTCACATCTTTAAGTGTCCTTAAACATCCTACTTTTTCTTATCAAGTCCATTAACAGGATCAACACTAATAAACTTATTTAACCTCCCATGAAACACCAAATAAAATCATTTTTTTTAATACTCTGTCTGTGCACTAAAGACAAACTAGGTTTTGCTTCACACTCTATTTCCTCTTAGTACAACAACTTATTCTTTATTTCTAAGTTAAGTTCATTTGAAGTAGTTGTTGACATAATTCTCATGCTGAAGCATATGTGAACATCAAAATGATACATGGGTTCACTGTAGTACATTCATCTGTCGTAACAATAAGTATTTTCTCTCTCTGTTCTAGAAGTATTTTTAAAACTTAAAGAAAAAAATTTTTGCAGGAAAATTAAAAAAAAAATACTGAAAATTACGTTGAATATATAGGTTTACTCTTTTTGTTGACTCTGTTCCACTATAACATTTTCTTCTCCATTTTGGAGGCCTTTAAAAATTTCTTGAGAACTGCATGAAATATACATATTTAACTAATATAATATACATACATATTTAATTACTACTAACATAATTTATAACTAATAAAAGTGCGATAAAGAAAGTTATGTTCATCCTTACCTAAATATAAAATTCTTACATAAGTACAACCACAGTAAGCATGCATAATCAGCAAAAAATACAAAGTGAAAAGTAAAGTTGATCCTATGAAGAATTTTTTATTACTGAAAACTATAATGTGGAACAAAGCAATATAGTGCAAGAAAACTGGACTGGGTTGGTTTACCTCTGAATAGCACTTCTGTTAAATGGCCAGGTCACAAGAGTTCAAAGAAGATTGGGAAAGGGAATCCATTGAAGATCTGTTAGGAAAGATGGGAGCCTTTCGTCAAAACTATCCAGCATTTTCTTTAATGTGCACAGATTATGGCTCTCTTGAACAGGACAACAACTTAATATCCCATCTGATGGATGGTGGCCATTTTAAGCCCAACAGTGTCTGTCCCCTTTCTCACTGAGGGCAGAATGTGAGTTAGTGGAGAAAATTCTCAATGCAGGCACAATTGGGACTCAAACCTGGGAACTGCAGATTATAATCCAGGAGTTCTACCAAGTTAGCCAACCTGTCCTGATTGAACAAATGGCAAACAAAATAAATGGTCATAAGAGCAGGTGAATTGAGTATTTTACCTCTGGGTAGCCCTTTTTTTTTTACACACAATGGGCTAAATGGCCAGATCAGAAGGACTCCAAGTGCTCAGAGAAGGTTGGGGAAGTGGATCAACTGAAGAGCTGTTAAAAGACAGGTGGAAGCCTTTCATCAACTATCCAGAATTTTCTTTAAAATGCACAGGGGATGACTCTCCTGCACACATAACCATGGTTTAATGGTTCATTGAATGGATGGTGGGCTTTTTAAGCCAAAGAGTGTCCCATTTTTCTCTGATGGGAGTAAGCAGAGAAAATTCTCAATGCAAGCACAGTTGGGACTCAACCTGGGAGCTGGGGATTATGAGCCTGGAGCACTACCAAGTTAGCCAACCCCTGTCCCAGTCTGTCCAATAATTGATCATAAGAGCAATATTCAGGCCATTTTATAAATTTGGCAAACTTAGACAAAGTTTTGGCCACCTTTTAAATCTCAAATTTTTTAATTTAATACAACCCTTATAAATGTAATGAATACTAAGTGAATTAAAAAAGTATTAATTTTCTTACATACAAATAAATATACCAATTACAAAGAATATACAATAATAACAAATTTTTAATTTTGTGCCACAAATAAAAATATTTTTCTTTGCTTACAAAATCTAATATGAAGTCAGAATATGTATCAGTGGTGCTCTGAATTTGTGACTTATGCAGATGCTTAGTTGGTCTACATACAACTCATTTTCTTGGTTGCAATGATTGCCACCATATTATGCACAAGAAAATTAAAGCATAAAAATAGTAATTAATAATTCAAAATTTAAATTATAAACACCTCATTCTACACAAAGGTAACATACAGTTTTCATAAACTATAATTTTAACATAAATTATTCCTCTAAGATGCAAAATGTATAAATATGATTGACAGGTGTAAGAGATTTGCAGTTACTTATTTTAACTAGTAATACCCATGCCAAACTTTGGGTGGACAACTTTTCAATACGTTCATTCACACCTGCATTCATAAGGCAGGTGATGGTAGTGCCACAGAAATCTTGGACAGCTTTTGAGGAATCACTCCCACGGCAGCTAGGAATTTCATTCATCACACCAAGAGGGTCAAAACTAAGTGGGTCCACTCCACCGAATTCGGGACCCTGAGGAAACTGCCAATTTCTGCCACCAATGGCATCACATGTGTTTGCCTGTCAGTCCACCCAGGAATTACAGCTAATATATAATAAGTTTAAAACTACAGATATTAATACAGAAATTCTAACCTGCTTAAATGGAGCTTTCATTGTATTAATCCTTGGCACAGAACCCGGAAGAAGTTTGTTGATTAATCTAAATAATTTGTTAAAAAATATATTTAACATACAGAAACAATACATGCAGTATATGAACAGAAACACAATTAAAACATTATTATATAAAATAATATAAATGGCAGTAATGAACTGAAGAATATTTTAATTTGCATATTATACATAATGACAATTTATAGATGGTAGTATTAGGTGAAAGATTGTTAACTTTCATTATATATTCTATGGTATAGATGCTTCCAGAAGAATACTTTTCTATTTCTTCATTAAAAATGTGCAAAAAAAAACTATCTAAAAAGACTTTTATTAACTAAAAATAAAATTAACTGAAAAAGCTTAATTACAGTGATTATGTGCTTGCAAAAAATGCCTTAATATTACCAAAGAATACAATTAAATTTTTCTACTAAAGCTACATGTAGTTAACAGGTCTAGGTAGCTATAACTAAATGTAAATAAAAGTGCAATTAAAGATTAAATTCACAAACAGGAAGATCACATTTGTGAATCAGGATACCAATCAGAGGTAAGAAAATACGAAAAAAAAAAAAAAAATTACCACCACCCACCTCCCATACACTAACTAAGACCTCCTGGTTACATGTTAGTTGCTCTACCAGTTAAGCTAAAGAGGTGGCATTTTCACTTTTGCCTTAAGGTCATGAAGAAAGTTGTGGCAGGCTTTTTCTTCTGAGTAGTTCATATGATTGGGGTGCTGCCATGTGCTTTTCAAATTGATGGAAAAATACCCACTCAAAGCAGCTGTTTGCCACAGAAGTCTGACAGGAATGAAAGAGATCTCAGCAAAAAGACAAACACAAACACCTTACCAGAGGCTCAAACCAAAGTCCCTTTGATCAGTAGCTAAGAACTGATCAAAGGGACGATGATATTTTTGTAAGGCTATTTATGCCAGAGTTCACATGCCACTACTTTATAACTTGACCAAAGTTGTCCAAGTTTGAGTCCAGGAGGCAGATGGTATGTTTTTTTCTTTTCCATTTGCCTATCTGTGATTAGTATCCTGTTTTCCCAAGCCATGAGTTTCCTGTCAGTGATATAAAGTATCTGCATAGTACAACAGAGTCTGGTTATGATTAATATCTGGTAAGTACCTAGAGGCATGTTGCATATTTTGAAAGTTCTAAGTTGCTAAGCTCACTGTCAGACTAAAAGCACATGACAGCACCCTACTCATAGGAATTACCTGGAAGAGAAAGCCTACCATCACTTTTTTTCATAATACTACTTAGATAAGAATGAAAGAAACACCATCTTAGCTTAACCGGTACAGCAAATGGTATGTAACTAGCAGGTCCTCTAACCAGAAAATCCAGGCGAGTGAATTTCTTTTTTTTCCTGCTTTCCTATATCTGATTAAATTCACAATATACATTTAAAGCATAATACAGTTGGCTCTTGATTTACATGGGGGTTGCATTCTTAAAAACAGCTGTGAAAATCAAGCATACTTTTCTCCCTTTCCCATAAGAAAGGAAATGGCAGCATTAGGTGGAAAACAATGTCTCAAAACACCTATTTCCTTCACTGTTTTATTTTTCACTATACAATAATATAGATATTATGGTATATCAGAGTAATGCTAAAAATGAAAGAATATAGCCTATCTAAAATAAAATTATTGATGAAAATTTTTCCTAACACATGCTGAACACTGTCTCTAATAGTTTGTTGGTGGGACTGGAGAGAGATGGAAATTACAAGGTTAGGGGGTCACCTGGAGCAGATGATTGAGTCAGTGAAGAAGTAGATGCCTCCTCACCTACGTGCACTTGTTAGGCTAAAGCAGAGGAGTGATGTTTAAGCTTTATGCTTTCTTTTTCTTAAGATAGAAAAACAATATTATTTGGGAAGCTTTTTCTTCTCTTTCAAAAATTCTGAGTTCAAACTGTGTTATTTCAAAATAAAATAGTCCCATATTTCATTTACTACTATATATTTTAAGGAATTTTTGTCTGTTTAATCAAGAGCTTCTAAATGGTAAGAGCTAGGAATATCAAATTTAGTATACAGCTTATTTAAAGCAATGATAAAGTTTGAGAATTCCAGAAAAATGTGATATAATTAGGAGTTAGGAAGCTTCTGATATCATAATATCGTTTTCCTCTGCCACTCTTAACCTTACCAATCAAAACCATAAAACTACATTTGCTATGATATCACTTGGTAATGATATGATTATAACATATTATTAAGTTTTAGTGTATAATTTTAACATACGTGCATAATGCAACACCATCCTTAAGACAATCTGCAAAATCCAGTTGATCTTTGAAACCTTTTTCTTGATTAGGTGGATCTATTGGAAGACTGGTAACATCTCGAATCCACTCTAAAGCCACCAGTGCTTGGTTCATGTCAAATTTTGCTTGAGCCTGTAAAAATATACATTTTTTTAAAATAAAATACTGTTTCTTGCTGGTAAACAACAATGATAGTAAATTAGATAAACTTCAACAGCAAATAAAGCTGTTTCATTTGAACACATTTAAACTTAATAAAGTAAAAAAAGTTTAATTGAGTAACAGATTTTTAGAAGCATTAGTACAGTATAATTATTTAAACTGGATATACTTATCCACATGATGGATTACATCAGAAAATTTTGCCTTCTTTCCTCAGTCTTAAAAGATTAAAAAAACTTGACTGATAATATATTCTTTGTGCTTGAAAACCTGCCAACTTTTCTTCATCAAATGGTGTGTTCTTTCTGCTTTAGATGAACTTACTCTTACCAGTATGGCTGGCAACTTTTTATTTTGCTAGGGAAGGGCATTGAGGTATGAAAATATAATAATGCATTGAATTTGGTCTACAATGGAATACTAATAACATATTTTAACAAAATGTCCTACAAACAGTGCTTAACACAGTGAAATACTTATCATGATGCACAATACAATGGTCTCTGGTTCAACAAGAGGCATTTCCAGTTTTTTCTAAAAAAAAAAATTTGCTTTTCATGTTTTATTTTACCCACAATATGCAAATATTTCATGTGATAGATTTATTGCGATTTTTTTTTATAATTCATTATATTATTAAAGAAATGTACAGGATAATGTTACATTATAAGAGAAACGTAAGCTGAAAGATAGGTTGGAAAGATTTAAAAGTTCAAAATTAGGAGATAAATGACAGAGCTGGTGATAGCATAATGGTTAGAGCATCTGGCATATAACTGGAAGGCATTAGTTTAAATCTCATTCTTTGGCAAAATTAATTTTTTCTGCATTCTTACATTTGTTAAGCTTAGTTTTACACTGTAGAACAAATTATTAGTGTGTGAAGTACCATGAAACATGACAATGAATGCAAAATTTCTTACTGATGTTAGTATGGTATATCATTAGAAAGTTTAGAAGTTAGTTTTTGTGATATAGGTAAAAATGGCTGATCTGACTTCAAAAGGGGGCTCATTGTGCCTAGGTAGTAGCATCCATTAACGGAGGAGATGGAACTACGCATAAAATTATAGGGCATGTATCCCAAGTGTATCGAGAATGAAAACAGGCACAAAAAATCTGCAATTGTGCAAATGTGGAAGGAAAACAGGTTTCGAGAGGCAGAGACAGGTGTTTGTTGGCACAAACTGTATAGCAAGACAGCTGCTACAGTTCATCAGCTGAGAGAGAGATGACCTTTAGCAGTACTTTAAAACCCATTTCATCAAAAACTACATGCAGAGAACTGAAATTATTCAGGCAGTTATTTCTACCAATGAAGGCCTCAAGAAGTATTAAGTAGATGTTCATAATAATTTGGCCAAGCAGTGTACTCTCCATATGTACTTCATACTTATCTGTACTCTCCTTTATCTATGGACAACCAACACTTTTTAATCAAATCTGAATGCAACTCATAGTATGAAGCAGCTGAATGAGGCAGTTATGCTCACACGGTTTCATATGCAAACCATATCTTAAAAGTTACAAAATTTCTTTTCTCCATGCTTTTTCATGAAATGCTCTTTTGAGCCCAAGAAAGTACGAAGGACAGTTGGCAACCTTACTTCCCAACCATGTGATCTTATTCAATGGTTAGTGAATAGCTTAGTTGCAAAATGTAAAACGTAAAATACAAAAAAAAATGCAAAAAACATGTAAAAAGCTTAGGTGTTTGACTCTAGATTGATTAGGTTATGGAGCAGCTGTGTTTTTTGTTACACTACAAAATTAAATGTTTTAATGCTATCTGATGGTGGAACATTCCTTATTTCATGCATAATGGAAAAAGAGAATTATAGAGAGGAAAAAAGTTCTGAAAAGCTATTATTTCAATATATTTCTCAGCATCCACTTTGTTCAAACCACTCCTCTCCAGCTTATATTATGGCTTCCATATTTTTTTTCAATTCTTATATGTGTAATTAAGCATATGAAATAATTATTTACAATACCCAATTTTAATTTTAAAAAGCCCCTTCCTGATCTAAGTTTAGATAACAAAAACACATCAATTTACCATGATTTCAAACCCCCAAACCCCTCAAGTACCATTGGCTAAATATACACCAAAGATATTTTTCCAGATATTACTATATTTTTAATGCCATAGAAAAATGTTTGTCTCCTAACTGCAGAATACTCTCTTGATAGTAATATTGCTGCTCACTGGTTAACATTATTCTTAGTCGTCTTTGTGGAGGGTGGGAAGTGGGGCTTTAAATGTACTACCTACCATCCTCTCAGATCTTCTACTATGGCATATAAACTGACAGGCTCCTGTCAGACCTCTGTGGCAAGCAGCTGCTTGAGGGGGTATTTTTATTTTTTCTTGTGTGTGTTTGTATGCAAAATATAGTAAGCAATAACTCATGTAAGTTCTGTAAAGAAGAAATAATAAAACAGGACAGCTGCAAAAAAATTATACCTCATTCAAATTACTGTCCATTTTGATATTCAAATATTCAAATTACTGTCCATTTTGAAAGGTCAATTTGCTTTACCAAGAAATGCTCACTGTTTAACCTTAAAAACACAGGTGTTAAACACATGGCACACCACTCAAAAAGTGGTACAATTTGACTGCCCCCCCCCCCCCCCCCCCCCAAGTACATTCTTGACTGGTGTTACTCACCACCCAGTGTCCAACAATAGGTTAATATTCCAATGCCCTGATTTTAATTCCTTGAGAAAGCATTTCAGTGATTTTATGTGGGCTAGCCCTCACATATACATGTTTAAATTTTTTTTTTGATTTGCAACATATAGGAAATAGAAGAATTCTAGAAGCTATTCCTAGTTTTTACAGCCTTTTTGTACAAGGACATCCCCCACTATGACCAAAGTAACTGCTGATCACTGCCTCAGTTAAAGCTAACACAGCACACAAAGTTTGCATTGCTGAAACAGTCGCTAGCTCCCTAACCACTATGCCACAGTTAAGAATAAATGATTAAACCGAAAATGATATCTTGATTAGTTGAGGAGAAAAATCAAGTGTACAAATGGATAACCATGTAATTCTACAAACAAAACATTTAAACGCTATTACACATCTCTGGGATTTCAAATATGAAATTACAGATTGGGTTGTTGAAATTATATTTAACATTATCACTGTCAAGTGCATTATGTAGTGATTCTTCTTGAACTATATATATATTGCTTCTATTATAAACATGTATCTCTAATTGTTTACTATAGACATGCATATACACAAGTATGAAATAACTGCTGGCTTAAATGGTTCAAGTGTACCCTGATACTCCATCACAAAATCTAAGTAGGTGTGAAGCACTGTTAACCTAATTGAAAGAGCAACTAGTTTGTTACTTTAGTATATCTCGTGTTGTTCCAGAGAAAGTGTTTTTACGCAACTTTTCATTTATTGCATTTCTTTAAAATGACTAAAGCAAAATATGCTTTAATATATTTCAGTATTTTTTTATTAATAAATTTTGCTTTGTAAAATTGATTGCTTTAAAATTTAAGTTGGCTACCATATCTTTTGTAGTTATTGTTTTAAAATTTTAACACGATAACAATATATCATACTGCAAATATATTCTTTTTTCATGTCATTATACTTTAAACTTTCAAAGACGCTGAAATGAGAAAACTGCCAATGTGACACTGAAGTAGTTCCCCAAATGGTATGACAAATTTATCTATTACTTTTATACGCCTTAAGGTCTGGCAGCAATTCATCTTGCATTTTACTTACTCGATAGAGTTCTGGTTATTTACTTTGACAAAATTTTGCTTAATACTATTCATAACTTAATGCCTGGTTATACACAAGATCAAATATACACAAAATACATCCAATCAAGCTATGATAGCGCATGCTGCTTTTCATCTTCCGCAACAATGAAAAACCATCTTCGTACGTGATTTGCGGAACACGAATTGAAGTAATGATTGTTTATAACAATACTAGGAAACGAGTTAAAACTATGGATTAAACACGAATGTTAATAAGCTCATGCTTTTCTACACAACAGAAGATTTCAAATCCGTTCCTAACCACCTGCGAATTGATGAAGGTAGCATAACCACATTTTACTTTGATAATGCATTTAACGTACCTTTAGTTGACATTCTCTACTTAATCCATAACAAGGTCCTTGGTAAGCCATATTTTAAACAAACGTGTTGTTAAATACTACAAATTCCAGTAATTTTCTAGAACTTTGTACCCCGTCCCGTCTCACCGGAACAAGTTGTTGCGCTGCGCCGCACACACTGAAAATGGGCGGGGTTATTCATAGATGGCGACACTGCTTTTACCCAATCGTAATAGTTGTTGCAACATGAGAAAACTTTCCGCACCGGTTCTGCAAATCAAATTGGATTATGTTACTCACGGTCGCAAAAAATTTTCTCTTTGCTACCTGTTTATCGAACTTTGATATTGAAATCAATGCTTATATCGAATGACTACATACAAAACTATCCAGGAAAATTAGTTTGTAATAACATCCTATTTAAACAATTTAAACGAACTCACGAACTGTCTGATTACATTGAATGAGATCTTTCTCATGTCATCAAGGATACAAGGACGACAGGAATTGTGTGGTACGTAACAATAAATTTGAAATGAAGCAGTAGTGGCGAACTCAGGTGGGGTATTAAATCCCACAGTTGAGAGCTTCAATACATATATTTTCTATGGCACTCAGAAAATCAGACTCAAGCATTATCCCTCCCCCCCCCCATATACACGCTCAGTTAGAACTTTGGATATGTCACGGTGATGTATGTTTGTTTCTTTGAACTGCAAAGTCCATTTTTTTCACTCGACTTTCGTCTCGGGAGTGATGAAAATTCATAGAGCTAAGAAAATGAAGATATGAACGATATAAAAACTCGATGATCCAAAAACTTAGTAAACTCTATTCCAAAGTACAGTAGTGGCCAGACATATCAATCAACGATGCATTATGGATGTCTGGGTTCCAGGCGGTTTATGGTCATGGCCATGGAAGTATTTAAGGATGTGTTTGGGGGATCAAACTTCCCTTAAATGTATGTTTCAAATTTTTTTTTTGCATTTTTATTCTTTTGAAACATTTAGCAACAATTCAACATTGATGCGAAATGTACCGCTGGTTTTTATTTACTTATTAGTTGCCGTTTTCAGCATTTTATTACCTACGTTTTAATCTTTTCAAAAATAAAACTCCTCTCATCACCCACACCCAAACATATTTTCAAAATAAACTAGGGGTTATGACTACTCCTTAGTATACAGATGTATGATTAAAAATAATATGAAAAATACAGTTTTATCTAAAAGTTTAATGATTAATGGTATTTGAAAAATAATTAAAGTTTACTTTTAGAAGCGGATATATATATATCGGAAATTAATCAAACTAAAACTACTCCCCTAATTCTAATTTTTTTGCCAGGAGCGAACTTGAACATCTGCTGCCCCATTTTCCAGGTCTCTTAGCTATTAATGGTTAATGCCAATTAAAAATTGAAGATCATCCTGTTGAAAAAGAGGTCGTACATAAGTCGATCGTTCTTACTGCAGCTATGGTCGTTAGTTAATTGGGAATTTTCTGTCTTCTAAAATATACCAACAGGTGCAGTAATTCCGACCCAGCACTTACCCTCTAATCTAGAGTTTCGAATTTTTTTTGTGTGGCGCCTATTCCTTTTGTAACGAATCTACCAGTGGAGTGCAAAGTCCAAAAATCGAGGGTAGGCAGCTTCCAACCTAGAGGTTGCCAGCCGAGATAACATAATCAAACTAAAAATCTTTATTTTGTAGGTTTCATTTGCAAGGTTCAAGTCAAATTCAAGATTCTTGGGTGGGCGAAGTATATTCTCTGCGCACTCTCCAAATTTTCAGTGTGGGCAGCTGCCCACCTCCTCCGCACGCCACTGGAATCTATAATAGCAGTAGCCTCTCTATTGTAAGAAAAGGAGAAAATAAATGGCTATATATTATTTTTAAGCGAAACATTGCTTTTATTTATGATGAAAAATCCGTCATTACCAGATTTTTCTTTTGTGCTTTACTGACATATACAATTTCAACTCTTTTTACTCACAATTGGCAACCTTGGATGCATCACGAAGCTGATAATAAATGTGAAATTTGCTTTTAACGCAACAAATTTCCTGTTGGAATTCAGTGCGAAAGTTTTTTTACAGGGGGGGGGGGAGATGGGCAAGTGATCCGAGTGAAAGCGTGGGGCCAAAAACGATCCAGTAATATTCTCAGGGATGGGCAAACTACGGTCCACCACTTCTTTTTATGTGCGGCCCGCAAGCTACTGATGACAAGGGCAGGTTTTTTTTTTTGAGCAACCTTACACTGCGTTAAAAAAAACAAGTCTCCACCTTTAATAGAACTTGATTTCGAATTATTAATCCTCTCCCCCTCACTTTTCTATAGTTTATTACATTTTGAAATAATTCTTTTAGACGAATTATTTTTGGTGAATAAATAGAATCCTCATTTTCAAAAAGAATGAATTGTCAGTTTTTCGCTTTTATTACATTCTAACGATGGAAAATGGTATTAATGAAAATTTCGGAAAATGCAAATTGTAATATTTCCGTAGCTTCCACTCAATAGTAGTGCAAATATATAATAATATTTCTATCTAATATACCATTCCAATATTGAATTCGAAAAGAAGTTTTCAAATAGGGATGTTAACACTTCTCTCCCCCGTAACTTCCCAAATTTCTCATACGGATTTTCCCCCTGCCCTACGACAGAGTTCGAGTTAACTTTTATTTTTCACTTCGTCAAAGAGAGATAATTTACCAGTTCAAAAAGAATTTTTCATTCGTCTCATAAAGCAAATAAAGTTGCAGTTTCCCTGCGTTATGGATAAAAGGGCAAATCGATGCTATCAATGTAAATCTCTTGACCACCACCATTGTAACAATGAAATTTCACGTTATATCAATGAATTCTAACTTTAGTTACCTTTTAAAGACGAAAACTTAAAACTCGGAGATTTGGAAAATGCTAATTCTAATACTTCATTAGTACCAATGTGATCTGATTTTTTTTTCATTTATCTGTAAAAATAAAAGAGCCGAATGTCTACAGATGGACAGACAATAGAGTGAAAATACTCGTGTTTTTTTTAACGAACTAAATACTAATAAACACTTCCTGATGAAATTATTATGAACACTACATCGCGAGCAAAATACCATGAAACATGCCAATATATGCAAAATTTTCTATTGACATAAGTGTTCTATGTCACTACAAAATCCTACAAGAGCCGTAAAGGCATGGTGAAAAGCAAAGTGCAACATGGGTGAAAAGGCGGATCTGACTGTCTTCGAAATGGCGCGATAGGCAAGAACATCGTAACGGAGGTAAAAGTAATGTGACACGGGTATAAATGTGTTTAAGAGATAATTGAGAGGCATTGTACAGATTGCGTTACGCTTTAAATAGAACTTTAAAGCTATATTTTGAATGAAAATGGCTCGTACTTAGGCTGCCTAGTGTTGCAAAGAAATGGTTTCAAAAATAAAACGGCAAATTGTTTCACAGGTAAATTTTTTTTCATTTGAATTGTTTCGCTTCTTAGCAAAGAGTGATGTGGTGTATAACTATAGTAAAGACAAGATAAATCTTACAAGGGTAGAGATAAATAAAAACGGGGAAGCTAAGACGATATTTTTTTTTTGTGTTGAAGGGAGGAAAAAATCTGGAGAGAATTATTGTATGTTGTTTACGGTCTAAGGCATTACATTTGCAAATTTAGCAATGAATAATGTGCATAGACTGCTAAATATGCAGTATAGCAAAAAAAAAAAAATCATTACACGAATTAAATGCAAAATATTAAAAATAGTTTGAAAGATGTAATTGCTTTCAGAAGATTACTTCTTATTCAAGAAATTTAATGCGCATTGCTATGTATCACGGAAACATCTCTTGTTATATTTATATTATTATGCTTTACAGTATTATTGTGATAATAAAAAGTTTCTCTCTCCCCCTCCCTCAAATTAAACTTCAGATATCCCATGGATCCATCTTTTTTTGTATTGGCAACAGTTATAATCAATTTCATTGCAAAAATCCATAAAATTAAACGTATACTTAAAGTATTAAAAGGAACTATCATAAAACTATAAGAATAATAGATCATCTCTGACGAATATGGGATGCTCGTTATCAAAGGAAAGATATTTTTTATTTCTCGCTTTTAGCACCCTCTAATAGTGAAAACTGGAACTAATGGATGATCGTGAAAGTGCAAAACAGTAGAAAAAAACAAAAAACTTTTCATTTATCTGGTGAAAAAAAGGTCGTCGTCCCCCTTCCTGGAAGTAAGGGGGGGGGGGAAGTCCAAGGACGCACCGCATCTCCTCTTAAATTACGTTCCCTCTTACTTCCTGCCCTCCCCACTCTCTCCCCCGAAATTCCCTAGTGTTATACGAACTCTTGAGCTTGTCTGCCTGCTTTGAAATCCGAAACAGGTGTCTTTGTATAATTTTAGTCCCAGGTTATACTATACACCCAAAACCATAAATAGATTTAAAAAATAAATAATTATAAAATTTTATTCCATATATAAATACCATAGAGGTATTTCGGCCTAATAACAACATTAGAAGAGTAACATGTTTGCTCTGGCGAATATGGAATTCTTGTTTTGAAAGATAATGAAATTTGCCATTTTTCAAACTGCCACACGATCTGATGAATAATTCGGAAAATGCAAATAGTAATATTTCATTAGCACTTATCCAACTGAAAAAGAAATTTTCATTCTTATACAAAAATAAAGTTGTGTTTTCCTCCTCTTCCTGTGAGTAAGGGAACAAATTACTGCTGTCATTGTAGAACACCACACTAATTTTTAAATAAAAAAAAATAAACACCCCCTCAAGCAGCTGCTTGACACAGAGGTCTGACAGGAGCTTGTCAGTTTATATGCCATAGTAGGAGATCTGAGAGGATGGCAGGACCTCAGCAGAAAAACAACAACACACAACCATGCCTTACCGGGGGCTCGAACCCAGGTCCCTTAGATCAGTAGCCAAGCGTGCTAACCACTCGGCCATAGGACGGCTGATTACTAATTTTTAATTTAATAAAATTAATAAATTTTTGTTCAATAATATTAAGACCTAAATTTTAATTTTCGAGCATAAATCGATCATTTAGAACAGTCATTTAGAATTTTTCCCTGTTTCACGCCCTCTTGCGGTGAAAATTAAAACAATTGACAGATTTGGAAATTACAAATCCTAATATTCGTTAGTACTTATACACCCCAGAAATTTTTTTCTTACATTTATAAAAACAAAAAAAAAGTTAGTCTACAGACGGACGACAGAGTGAAATAATCACGAAGACCACCTCCATAAATAAACTGCAGTTCTTTTTCCAAAGCAATTCTTTATTCAATTACTAAAATGAAATCAACTCTTTTTTTTTATTAAGAAATTTTGCAATATTTTCCCCCAAACTTTCCTGATGTTTTGCACACCAGGTGACAGTTATTAGCAAGGCGGAAATAACAAGACTGTTGCAATTACAGTTGATATTTTATTTATGATTCCTCTGTCCTCCAGTAAAGTTCAACTTGCTAATCATTAGATATCGTCTGTACTCATCGAGAGGAAGATAAGAGAGACAAATGCAAAAAATATCTCGAGGATTAAAGGGGATTGGCAACAAAGTCTTGATCAAAATTCAGAAAACATCAATTTTCAATTATGAAGTATATTTAACACGCAAATACATATATTACGTAAAAAGCCAGTTAAACATAACTAACTAGCTGAACCGTACCCGGCGCGGTAGGGGTCTCGCTTTTAAAATGCAATCTGCATATTCTGATTTTCACTGAATTAAAGGTTAGTTTTGAGAGTACAACCTCCCTGCCTCTCCAACCTCTTGGCATAGATTTAATACTTATATATGTGGTTGTTGTAAGAAGGAAAAACCAATAAGGGGGGAGGGAAAACGTTTAAATGCAGTGTTGCCATCTCCGAAAGATATAATCATGCCTAGACTTCAGAATATGGCGATAGGATATAACAGCGATTACAGTTTTCTGTAGGAATAGCATGGTAAATATTTTTGCTTGCGGCAAGTTCCCCCTTTGGAAGTTCTATGTGAAATTCGACACTGCAAGTCAGACGACAACCAAAAAAAACTGTCAATTTTTGAAGCGTCTACCACGATTTCCAGATGAGTTATGACTGCCACAGACACCGACATCTCCTTTTATTAATATGAAATTATAGATATTGATTTAAAATTAATAAAACTCCACTTCAAGTTTTCAAAATATGTCCTTTTTTTATTGCTGAAGTTCGAAAACAGTTTCAACAGCTCGCATACTACTTCGGCTGATAATTTCGGGTAGAATTTTTTTCCGTGGGAGGGGCTTACATAATAAAAGAATGATTTATGTCTATAGGGGAAAGTAAAAGCACACATTTACATTTTTATTAATATAAATATAAACAAGCCCGGATCGAAAAAAAAAAAGGTGGAGCGAGACAAGTGACGTAATCGATCCGGAAAAAAATATAAGCGGGGGTGAACAAGAGACTGGATTTCCATTGTAGTGTAACATTTTTTCCTCCTTTTTAGATGACTTTAAAAAAATTGTTTGAAAAATGTGTAAAACATGTTCAAGGTTAATAATTCTTTTGCCTCTATTTACACTTACTAGTGTTCTGAAAGGAGAAGACATGCCCCTCTCCCCTAAGTCCTGGGGGCGGGGATGGCTCAGTCGGTAGCGCGCCAGGCTCGTAATCTGTAGTTCCCAGGTTCGAATCCCAGCTGGGACGTTAAGCCGTGGCCCCGTGGCCCCGTGTGCGCGAGACCCATACCCTGTGCACGTTAAAGAACACGCTGGATGGCCTTGACGGGAGGCTACGTTTTGTCTCTCAACAGCAGTTCCAGTGGGTCCCCACCCCCAACCTTCTCTGAGCCTTCGGGGTCCTTGTGACTTGGCCATTTAGCCCATGGTGTGCAAAAAAAGTGCCGCTCAGAGGTAAAACAACCTAATCCCTAAGTTCTGCCTTGCATATACAATTTTACTTTCACACTACAAGGAAAGGTTTCGGTTGGAGCAAGAAAAGCAGTTCACCAGGGGGGGGAGGGGGGCAACAAAAATAAACTTTCTTGGAGATGCAAAAAGGTAAGTTTGCCTGACTGTCAAACGCGCAAATTCGCTTCCGCCATGCCTTCTACTATCATTGATTTGGATCATCCAATATTTTGCATTCAGTTTCAGTTCAGGCCATTTAATATTGCATTCTGTTCCACTCAGACCATTAAATATTGCATTCCGTTCCATTCAGACAGTTTAATATTATTTAATGTTATAGGCAGAATGACCTTTGACAGCCCAAACCATTAATGTATTCTAAAAGGTAACATAGTTGCAAGTTTGCATTATTATCATCACGGTTCGTGAGCGAACAAATTAATTCTTCGCTGGATATCTGCTAGAGAGAAAAGAAGAATGACAGGAAATTTATAAAGTGCGTAAAAGAAGCTGAATATTCCTCTTGATAACTGGAATTTTGGGGTTTACAGACACAACGGTTTGATTATAACTCTCTCGGTTATGTACACACAATGGATGAACGTAGTTTTCTGCTTCAAGGAACCATGTAAAGATGCTCTTCCGTTGCAAACAGTCCAGGAGGAAGTGGAAATGTTATTTGAAGTCTCTCTCTGAGCTTTGTTCTATCCCACACTGCAGTTACGAAAATCATTACAACCTATGACTAAAATCGGATTTTAAAAATTGCATACCTCTTTAGTATTATTTATATTTATTCGAGTGGTTAGCGTGTTTGGCTACTGATCAGAAGGACCTGGGTTAGGGCCCCGGGTAAGGCATGGATGTTTGTGCTTGTATTTCTGCTGAAGTCCCCCATCCTCACAAACCTTATAAACTGCATATAAACTAACAGGCTCCTATCAGACCTCTGTGGCAAGCGGCTGCTTGAAGAGGTATTTTTTTCATGTTTTTAAATATTTATTACAAACTGTTTAGTGCAGGTCTGGGTTACGGCCTGCGACATACTGATGACAAAAAAAAAATAAATAAAATGTAAATAGAGGGGAAAAAACTTATAAAGGACAAAAAGTCCAACTTCGGCGAAGCAAATTATCATAAAAAAAACTAATTTTAATAAAATTATATTGTTTATGTTTCAAATTTTTTTCATTAATTTTACCTACGTTATTGATTACGTATTTCTTGATGGCCCGTTCTTCCATTTCAGCTAAAAAAAGTTTGCCCAGGTCTGGTTTAGTGTGTCAAATACAGTGCCACGTAAAAATAATGATTAAATAATTGAATAAACGTAAAAAATATAATTAAATGAAAGAAATATACACAGTCGTATCAGAATAATAAGACCACCTACCATAGTATATGTATCGTAGGTGGTCATATTATTCTGATACGACTGTGTATATGGTTTACGATTTCATCTAATTCGGAGAGATTCCTCAGGGCCTCTGGGAGGGTGTTGTTGGCTTCCCAATTCTTAAATGTGAATTTTAACCTCGTATATTTTGGTTCTAAAACCATCCCATTGGCCAAGAGATTAGAGTATTTAGCCTACAGAACGTAGGAACAGGGTTCGAGGGGGGGGGGGGGGGAAGGCGGAGCTCAGTCCGCATTGCGCCAGGCTTGTAATCTCTAGTTCCCAGGTCAGATTCGAGTCTCATCTAGCCCGAAGTTGAGATTTATCTCAGCTAGCGCCCCCCCCCCCCCCCTCCCTGCTATCGGTGAGAAAGAGACCTATGGTCTTGGAAAGGCAACCCTCCGTCGAATGGAAAGTAAAGCTGTGACCCCATGTGCAGGAGAGCCATACTTCATGCACCTTAAAGAACACGCTGGATTGCTTTGAGAGGAGGCTTCCATCTGTCTACTAACAGCTGTCTGGATTCTAACTGGATTCGTTTCCCAACCTTCTTTCAGCTTTTGGGGTCGTTGTGACCTGCCATTTAGCCGATTGTGTGCAAAAAAAAAAATGTCACTCAGGGGTAAATCAACTCAACCCAACCGTGATGGAGCCTCGGATAAATCATGGATATTTCCATTTTTATGTTGTGCTTCTGCTGAGTCTCGCCTTTCTCACAGACCTTCACTATGGCATACTCTAATGATGGGCTCTTGATATAAAAAAAATACTCCCTCAAGCAGCTGTTTAGCCACAGATTGACAGGAGTCTGCCATAGTAGAAGGTCTGGGTTGGATTGTTTTACCTCTGAGCGGCACTCTTTTGCACCATGGGCTAAATGGCCAGGTCACATGGACCCCGAAGGCTCAGAGAAGGTTGGGTGAGGGGACCCACTGGAACAGCTGTTGGGAGACAGATGGTAGCCTCCCGTCAAGGCCATCCAGCGTGTTCTTTAACGTGCACAGGGTGCATAGCTCTCCCGCACACGGGCCCACGGCTTAACGTCCCATCCGACGGACGGCGACCTTTCCAAGCCCATCGGTGTCCCCTACTGACCATAGGCAGGGAATTTTGCGGAGATAAATCTCAACGCTGACCCAGCTGGGACTCGAACCTGGGAACGATTAATTAATTCAAAAAATTAATTAATTAAACTGATTACGAGCCTGGCGCGCTACCGACTGAGCCACCCCCGCCCCAGTAGTAGAAGGTCTGTGAGGATGGCAGACCCTCAGCAGAAAAACAACACGAACATCCATGCCTTACCTAGGGCTCGAACCCAGGTCCCTTAGATCAGTAGCCAAGTGCGCTAACCACTTTGCCATGGGATGGCCAACTTAGCTTTAGGATAGTTTAATTCTTTTTGCTATACTTTGTAAAGTGATTTTAACTGTGGAAAACAAAATATCTAGAGATCTAATACTTCTCGGAACATATGGCTAAGAAATATTGAGAATTTTTTTAAATAGAGTTGACAACAAAATCAGTGATCTCAAATAATAACTGTAATGAATATCGTAAGCAGCTGATTAAACGGTAATTTTATTATATCTCATTATTGTATTTCTATTTTTAATGCCATATTTTTAACAGAAACTATATTTTCGCAATTTTAGAGCACATTTATTTGGAAGATCGCATTGCTTAATTCAATTGCTAAAGATATTTTCAAAAGAAAAATTATTCGTATATTTTTTCCCCCATAAAGAAATATTTCTTTAAAGAATTTTTTTTCGTGAAATTAGTCGTTTTAGCTGCTTACAAGCCCGTATAATACAATAATCACGGCCACATTTGAAATCATAAACTCATCCTCACTCCTTTCAGAGGACCACGTAAAAATTTAGTCATCGTTAACGTCACTGAAACCAGGTGGACCTTAAAAAATATAATTGACAGTTGGAGCGAAAAAATTGTAATCTCCTTTTATTAATATGGAATTATAGATATTGCTTTAAAATTAATAAAATTCCACTTCAAGTTTTCAAAATATGTCCTTTTTCTAATGGCTGAAGTTCGAAAACAGTTTCAACAGCTCGCATATTACTTCGGCTGATAATCTCGGATAGAATTTTTTTCTGGGAAATGTGAGGAAAAACCTAAATTATAACATTTTAGACAAGAAACTAAAGATTTGAGAACCACTGGAATAATAGGGTTAATGCTAAAGAGGAAGCAAAGCCTGGTTCAGTCGGTAGAGCACCAGGCTCGTAATTGGCAGTTTCTAGGTTTCAGTCCCACTTGGACCAACGTTCATTTTTATCTCGGCTAAATCCCCACGCTGCTCTCTGTGAGAAAGGGACCACCTGATGGGATTGCAAACGTTGCCGTCCGTCAGATGGGATGTTAAGCCGTAGCTCAGGGTTCGGTTGTTTTACCTCTGAATGCCTTTTTTTTCGCACACAATAGGTTAAATGGACAGGTCACAAGGACCCTAATAGCTCAGAGAAGTTGGAGAAACAGAACCTATTAGACAGCTGTTAGGAGACAAATGGCAACCTCCCGTGAGGACATCAAGAGTGTTCTTTAACATGCACAGGGTATGGCTCTCTGGAAGAAAGAATCATGGCTTAACATCCCATCCAACGGATAGCGGCCTTTCGAAGCCCATCGATGTCCCTTACTGACTGAGAGCAGGGGCTGAGAGTTTTACGGATATAAATTTCAACGGTGAGCCCCCCCCACCCCCACTCCCCGCAGTGTGCATGAGAGGTTGGGTTGGGTTGTTTTACCTCTGAGCGGCACTTTTTTGCACACCATGAGCTAAATGGCCAGGTCACATGGACCCCGAAGTCTCAGAGAAGGTTGGGGGAGGGGACCAACTGGAACAGCTGTTGGGAGACAGATGGTAGCTTCCCCGTCAAGGCCATCCAGCATGTTCTTTAACGTGTGCATGAGAGGAATACCCTATCTGTGCACTTTAAAGAACGCACTGGATGGCCTTGACGGGAGGCTACCATCTGTCTCCTAACAGCTGTCGTGGATCTCCTTCCTCCGACTTTCTCTGAGCTCTTGGGGTCCTTGTGACTTGGCCATATAGCACATTCTGTGAAAAAAAGCGCCGCTCAGAGGTAGAACAACAATCCAAATGCTAACAAGAAATACAAAAGTCTGTGAACATAGTAGGCAAAAGTTTCTAGAGCAAATTTTTTATATTCTCAACTTGAACAATATGCCCAAAAACCAGTTTCAGTTGAACTGTTACCGAATGCATTGGTGGATTCAGAAGACAGGAGGAGGTGGGTCGTCCCAACTGTCTGGAAGGAGTTATCTCACTCATCAATGGGCGTGCTGCTTTCTAATACCGACAAACAATTTGTCTTCTCCTCAAATACGCAACTTGATGGTAGGTCGAACTCTTCTCCTTTTTTTTAACTGTCGAAGGGTGCAACACTGACACCGATGTTAAAATATAGTTACAGCATATTGCAAAGACAAGAAAAAAAATCAGTTAAAACAAGAATCATTTTTGAAAATTTCCCGCTTTTTCTGTTCCCAGTGGCTGAAATTTGAGGTTATTATTTTAAAAAAAGTATTTTAAAATATACTTGTATAAGATTCGATTTCAAATTACACGAATGTATAAAATAATTACCCCTCAAGCAGCTGTTTGAAGGGTACAGGAACATGTCAGTATAATATGCGACAGAGCTCTGTGAAGAAGACGAGACATCAGCAGAAAGATATTTCAAGAAATACCCATGCCTTACCCGGGGCACAAACTTAGGGTTCCTTTGATCAGTAGCCAAGTACAGTCGCTCAAAAAAGTATCCGAACACTATGGTCGATTACAGAATTCAGAAAAAATATCTGGCAACGATTTTTTTTAGAAATTAGTGATCTGGCAACCTTCGTGTCACGTGATTACAGAATTCAGAAAAAATCGTTGCCAGATATTTTTTTTCTGAATTCTGTAATCAACCATGGTGTTCGGATACTTTTTTGAGCGACTGTAGGTGGTCATATTATTTTGATACTGGGTCGTGTGGGCTCACTCACGGAAATATTGAGCGTGTGCAGTTACCGTTCACAGCAAATTGGAGCGTGTGCAGTAACTGCACACGCTCCAGTTTGCTGTGAACGGTAACTGGAGCGTGTACAGTTGCTGTACACGCTCCAGATATTTTTCCTGAATTCTGTAATCACGTGACACGAAGGTTGCCAGATCACTAATTTCTAAAAAAAATCGTTGCCAGATATTTTTTCTGAATTCTGCAATCGGCCATAGTGTTCGGATACTTTTTTGAGCGACTGTACACTAACCATTCGGCAACGGAAGTATATTTCATTTTCTATTATCACCAGTTTGTCTAACTACGAATATATTCCTGAACAGAAATATAAAAAGCCTAAGCTCCTTCAAACTATTACTTGCTGTAGCAGTATTTGAATGACAAGTTTTGTCACACATTGATAGAGAATTATTTTTGGCAAACTTTCCGACGTTTCCTTCTGAATCCATCTTTTCTATTTCAGCAGCATCAGAATTGAATATCGTTTCCATTTCTGTCCACGTATCATTTTCCCTATTTCTCAGCTTACAGGGGCGGGGGTGTCTCAGCCGGTAGCGCGCCAGGCTTGTGTTCTGTAGTTCTCAGGTTCGAGTCCCAGCTGGGTCAGCGTTGAGATTTATCTCCGCAAAATTCCCCGCTTTGCCTACGGTCAGTAGGGGACACCGATGGGCTTGGAAAGGCCACCGTCCGTCGGATGGGACGTTAAGCCGTGGCCCCGTGTGCGGGAGAGCTCATACCCTGTGCACGTTAAAGAACACGCTGGATGGCCTTGACGGGAGGCTACCATCTGTCTCCCAACAGCTGTTCCAGTGGGTCTCCTCCCCCAACCTTCTCTGAACTTTCGGGGTCCATGTGACCTGGCCATTTAGCCTACGGTGTGCAAAAAAAGTTCCGCTCAAATGTAAAACAACCCAAACAAAAACAACTCAGCTTATAAAATTGATCTCTATCTGAATGACAAATCGATAGATCACTCCATTTACTTAAAACGAAATGAACCCCCCCCCCCTTCCCTCGGTCAGAAAGGGGACACCGATGGGTTTGAAAAAGCCGCCGTCTGTCGAATGGAGCTTAAAGGCCGTGCTCCGTATGCAGGAGAACGATACCCTGTCCGTTAAAGAACTTATTGGATGGCCTGGACAGAAAGTTTCTATCTATCTCCTAATAGCTGACCACTAAGAGGGAAAACAACCTAATCAACAAAAAAATTTGCACCTTAATGATACATCTTCCAAATCTTCTTACCTTAGATCTTAAGAAAAAAAAAAAAGAAACAAAGAAAGGTCCGTCTCCCCTGGTCCTTGCCTTCCCCCAACCTTCTCTGAGCCCTTGGGGATCTCATGACTTGGTCATTTAACCCATTTCGTGCAAAAAAAGTGCAGCTCGGAGGTAAAAAAACTCAGTGTATAATGGGATTTAAATGTCTTTTCAGTGTATAAAGGGGAACTGTTTACCCTTTCGCATCTTGAGCTGTATTCTTTGACTCGGAGAAATCGATATCAGTGATATGACTGATGTAAATTTGTAAGTGTTGCTCTGAAGGGCTTTCTTGATATTTGAAGATGCATTGGAACCAGTGGTAGTCATAAGGAAGGAGTCAGCTGGGCCATGGCCTCCTGCAAGAGACTTGCGAGTGTTTTTGTTTTCAGCCATTTTTCATTCCGAAAAGAATTTAGGGTGCAAAATGTGGTCGCCATTTTCTTTTTTCGGAAGCACAACCCCTATCCGAAAGGGCAAATGACAACATAATAAAAAAGATATCGATTGCTAAATAATCCATTAGTGAAATTAAATGTGCCATTTCTGGACTAAAAAATCTTCCATACGCCAACCCCTAAATAGCCCCTCCAGACTTGAGACTTATAACCGCCCCAGTTTGGAACCAGGAACACATTTACGGGGTGGGTGCAGTGAGCAACTCTCAGAAACGGACCTCATTGGAAATACGCAGGGAGGGGCGAAAGGGGATCAGGCTCCGGGCGCCGGCTTAGGAAGGGCGCCAAAAGTCATTTGACAAAATATATTAAATGAAAATCAACAAAATGAAAGGGCGCCAAATTCACACTGCGACCCAGGCGCAGTATTTTCTTCGAACGGCCCTGGAAATACGCAATGTTTCTTAGCCTTTGCGAGGCGTATGGCCGGACACTTCCGCCTTCCCCTGGTGACAGCCACTGTAGTGAGTTCCGTTTATGAATTATATATCACAGTTCGACAATCAGTTGCCATTTGGATTGGAATTTTACTAGGCCGCATCTGTTTCCCGCCTATTTAAAAACTAAGTTCCGGTAACCTTTTTAAAAAGGATTTTTTCCTTATCTGACAACCTCTTCTGTATTCTCTCCGGTTTGCTACTGCAACATCTGTTTCACTTGCAATAATAAATGACGTTTAGAATCAGAAGTAAAAAAGAAACAACAGGTTTATGTAGATGCTATCAAAAGGTGTGTTCAAGGTCGTAAGACTGGCGGATGCCAGGTTCTAAAGACGGAAAAGCAAAAAAATCAAACTTGTTTTTATTTAAAGAAGTTATGAATTATTTATTGTACTGCAAAACTAGAGTTTGAATATTTACTACTTTTAATTCGATCAAAATATTAAACATTTATTAGGGAATTAAGGTACAGTCGCTCAAATAAATATCCGAACACTATGGTTGATTACAAAATTCAGAAAAAATATCTGGCAACGATTTTTTTAGAAATTAGTGATCTGCCAACCTTCGTGTCACGTGGCGCGAAGGTTGCCAGATCACTAATTTCTAAAAAAAATCGTTGCCAGATATTTTTTCTGAATTCTGTAATCAACCATAGGGTTTGGATACTTTTTTGAGCGACTGTACTACATAAACAAAAGTGTTCAAATACTTCGATGTTATTTGATCAAAAAATCACATTTAAAGCTTCCTAACCTTGAAAATAAGCTTTTTAAGGAAAAATGTCATTAAAAATAAATTGATATCATGTATATATATCGTATATAGAGATTTTAAATCTCTCTGAACCTCGATTTTTCAGCAATATTCGTTTAATAATTCAAGAGTTACAGAAGATGGAAACATTGACCAGCAGACGCTGCTGTTACATTCGTCCTAAACGTTTTTTTTTTCAAATATAGTGAAAAAACAGTTACTAACGCTTTCAAATTATGTATTGTTGTATCAGTTAATGTTTCAGTTAACTTTTGCTGTAAATTAATACGATCAGTAACGCTGCTGTTAAAATTTCAGTTTCCGTAACTCTAAATATCAAACTTTGAAAATCTTCGATTTATTTCCAGTGATTTTTTGCGTGAAAAACATATTTTCAAAGTTAGGCAGTTTCCAATATCAATTTCCATTATATAACATGGAATATAATGTGGGATTTTCTCCGGAAAAATCTCACACAAAAAATGTCTTCATCGAACAGCTATTCACCGTTGAGCCAAAACATTATGACCACCTGCCTAATGTGATGTTGGTCCTCCACGTGCCCCCAAAACAGCTCTTACCTGGCGAGGCATGGATGCTACAAGATTTCTAAAGGTGTCTTGTGGTATCTGGTACCAAAATGTTACCAGCAGATCCTTTAACTCTTGTAAGTTACGTGGTTGAGCCGCTGCAGACCTGATGTGCTGTTCCAACACAAACCACAGATGCTCGATTGGATTGATGTCTGCGGAATTTGGAGGCCATGGCAATACTTGGAAGTCTTCCTCATGTTCCGTGAACCATTCTCGAACAATCCGGGCAGTGTGGCATGGCGCATTATCCTGCTGAAAGAAGGCACTATTAGAGAGTATTACCGTTGCCATGAAAAGATGTAACTGGTCTGCAATGATGTTTAGGTAGGTGGTAGACATCATAGTTTCTTGCACATGAATGGCTGGACCCAGGGTTTCTCAGCAGAGCATTGTGCCCAATGTTCTGCTGGGTGGTCTTACACTTCTCCAGGTAAACGGTGCAACAGGAAACGAGATTCATCAGACCAGACGACCTTCTTCCAATCATTCAAGGTCCAGTTTTGATGCTCGCGTGCCCATTGTAGGCACTTTCAACGGTGAACCGAGGTTAGCATGGGCACTCAGAGCTTCCTGTGGCTACGCAGCCCCATTTTCAGCAGGGTTCGATGTACTGTGTGTTGTGACATATTACTCCCGTCACCAGCATTCAAATTACGGGCAAGTTGCGCCACAGTATCCCTTCTGTTGGCTCGTACCATGCGGGAAAGCCTTCCCTCACCTCTAGCATCAATGAGTCATGGTCGGCCCATACCTTGCTGGAAGTTCGTGGTTTTTCTCTCCTCGGACCACTTTTTCAAGGTACTAACCATGGCTGACCGTGAGCAGCGCACAAGCCTTGCCTACGGAAATGCTATGACCCAATCGTCTGGACATTACAATTTGGTCTTTGTCAAACTCACTTAAGTCCGCTGCCTTTCCCATCTGAAGAACAAAAATAATATTGATTCACAGAGATCGGTATCAGGTGTTGTTTATACCGTTTCATGACTTTCACACGCGCCGTCGTTTACCCGCAGTTCCTTGGATTTGAAAAGAGACGCGCTGGTCATAATGTTTTGGCTCTTCATTGTATGTCTAAAGTTTAAAATATAAGAAGAGTACTAGGGTTATCACTATTTTGCACACGAAGGTCTAAAATGCCAGGTTATTAAGACCAGACTCGTATCCAGGATTCAGTTACGGTGGGTCTGGAACCCCCCCCCCCCTCACATCCGAGAATTTAATTTCGGAGGGGGACTTGATCCAAGAAAAAAAAATATTTTTGAGAAAAAGATTTGAGTAGGGTTTTCCAATTACAAAAATATTCCATCAGAGGAAATGTTAAAGTGATATTCTATATGGAATGAAAAATATAAAGATTTTATAGTTGTTTTATAAATCTATTTTTAAGTGTTTTTAAGTGTCGGACATATACTGTGGGGGGTTAAAATAATTTCTTTTTTTTTCAAAAACAAATGTTTTTGATTTCGAAGTACGTAGATAAGTTTGAGATTTCGTTATAAGACGACTGCATTTTCAGGGGGAGGGGTCCGGACCCTCTGGTTCCCCCTCCCCCATCTGGGTACATCCCTAATAGTGACTCTAAAGATTCAGCGCTGAAGGAGGAAGGGGTTCATTAGACAACTGTTAGGAGACTGAAGCCTCCCATCAAGACCCGCCGTCCGTCGGATGGGTCGTTAAGCCGTGATTCCGTGTGCGGGAGAGCCATACCCTATGTACGTTAAAGAACACGCTGGATGGCCTTGACGGGAGGTTACCATTTGTCTCCCAACAGCTGTTCCAGTAGGTCTCCTCCCCCAACCTTCTCT
Organism: Ryuthela nishihirai; assembly: GCA_038380435.1. NCBI lineage: Eukaryota > Metazoa > Arthropoda > Arachnida > Araneae > Heptathelidae > Ryuthela > Ryuthela nishihirai. Next base: position 39,938,212 of record JAWZYU010000019.1, read on the forward strand.
GAGCCTTCGGGGTCCATGTGACCTGGCCATTTAGCCCATGGTGTGCAAAAAAGTGCCGCTCAGAGGTAAAACAACCCAACCCATCAAGACCATGTAGTGTGTCCTGAACATGGAGCGAAGGCTAAACATTCCATTTGAAGGAAGGCGGCTTGTCCAAGCCCAATGATGTCCTCTTGACTAGAGAGGACTTGTTAATGATAATCTTCTTGATTTGACTTGTTAATGATGATCCTCTTGATTTGATTTGTTAATGATGTCCCCTTGACTACAGAGGAGGAGAAGGGGATTAGCGGAGAAAATCTCATTGCATGAACAAAGTAAAGCTCCACAAACTGAGACAACCTCCATCCGAATAGCAAAGGATTATGTAAATTATTCAAATAATATCAACATTTTTAGGAAGATCTAGCTTGTTTATAGTAACCTACTTTAAATACCACTGCCGTCCAGTGACACATATCATTGAAACATGACCACCGTGTATGCTGCCATAGAGGATGGGAAAAAACGTGCTCTTCCTGGTTGCATTCCTGCAGAGCTATTTTGGGCGGCTTATCTAAACTCGTACTCAGATACCAAAAGTGAATTCCATTTCTATCGGAGGCGACTCTGTCAGAAATAATGATGATATTAAGTGTGCAACATATTGCGATAATTTTCGATAATTTTTGTTATATTATAGCTGGGGTGAAAATAAATGTGTCTGGAAAATTTTGAGACAGTTCAAGTTACATTCTTTGACCATTTAAAAATATTGCTTGAACTGAATATGCTAAATGAACATGCTCGATACATTGCTCTATAAAAAATAATAAATAATAATAAATACCCCCTCAAGCAGCTGCTTGCCACAGAGGTCTGACAGGAGCCTGTCAGTTTATATGCCACAGTAGAAGGTCTGAGAGGATGGCAGGACCTCAGCAGAAAAACGACACAAACAGCCATGCCTTACCCAGGGCTCGAATATTGGAAATAAATTTTTAATGTAAGCAATGGATAGCCAAATGCTTAAACGACCTTTCATCTAATCTTTTATTTGGTAATTTTATTTTTAATAAGCAGATTAAAAGTTTTTAAAAAGGATTTTCAAATCTGTTAAGTACTGAGACTTGAGACTTGTGTAGTCTCAGTTGAAAATTCTAAAAAAACAAAAACACAGCTGCTAATGATCTAGTTTCTAGTTGTATCTTTTTGAAGGCTGTTTAAAGGGTCACTTGTCAAAAAGAAATAAGGAGTTGATAAAAGTAGCTTGTCTGAAATTAGGTTAGCAACGTTTACGTATCAGTGTACTAAACTGAATGTTGTCAGCCGAGTGCTTAAGATGTTTGGTTCGGGAACAAAACCGAGATGGGTTTAAATTCGAGAAAGGGATCATTTTCAAATTTAAGAGAAACACCAGACTCAAATCCAAGAAAGGAACCTGTTCAAATTCAAGAAAAGGTCAAGAAAAGAGACTTTTTCCCGACTTTTCCTGAGAGAAAAGGTTTGAGAGAGTCAGTTAGCATTCCACCGTCTTGCTGGATTCAAATCCAAGAAAGGGAATCTATTCAAATCTAAGAAAGGGACACGGATTGAAATGTAAGGTATCCTGTTCAAATCCTAGAATAAGACCCGATTCAACTCTAAGGAGCGGTTCAGTTTAAATCCAAGAAAGGGACCTGCGTTCCAATTCAAATCACGGCATGAACGTGAGGTTTTCCCCGCTTTACAGACTTTCTCTTTAGCGATTTATACTGAAAGACTTCTTCCAGACATCTTGGAAGTGACGTACACAAAGGGAGATGATTATGGATTTATATCCTCCCATTTGAGAACTTAAAGTGTTATATTTTTACCTAAGGCAATCCCAGAAAAATCAGAGATGCTAGCAGTCAACACTTCTGGTGGGGTCAGTGGTGTTCGGCACCGGGCCCCAAAGGGTAGATGATTCCCTCATCTCTTGGAAACAGCACTGATTCTAATATGTGTCTTCGGAGGGAACAGACTATAAAATTTCTAAATAAGTCTGAAGTCCTGCAGACCTGGAGACATTGTCACAAAGTCACCGGGCCCCAAAGGGTAGATGATTCCCTCATCTCTTGAAAACAGCACTGATTCTAATATGTGTCTTCGGAGGGAACAGACTATAAAATTACTAAATAAGTCTGAAGTCCTGCAGACCTGGAGACATTGTCACAAAGTCACCGGGCCCAAAGGGTAGATGGTTCCCTCATCTCTTGGTAACAGCACTGATTCTAATATGTGTCTTCGGAGGGAACAGACTATAAAATTACTAAATAAGTCTGAAGTCCTGCAGACCTGGAGACATTGTCACAAAGTCACCGGGCCCCAAAGGGTAGATGGTTCCCTCATCTCTTGGTAACAGCACTGATTCTAATATGTGTCTTCGGAGGGAACAGACTATAAAATTACTAAATAAGTCTGAAGTCCTGCAGACCTGGAGACATTGTCACAAAGTCACCGGGCCCCAAAGGGTAGATGGTTCCCTCATCTCTTGGTAACAGCACTGATTCTAATATGTGTCTTCGGAGGGAACAGACTATAAAATTACTAAATAAGTCTGAAGTCCTGTAGACCTGGAGACATTGTCACAAAATAACTGGAGTCCGCGTTAAGAAGCATTATCTCATCCTCATTTCCAGGATTCCTCTCTTTCCTTCTACTAACAATGAACGTTATACAAACAGAAGAATGCCTTGAAGAAAGTTATATGTAGGTTACGAATTAACAACATAGTTATGAAGAAGTACTTCCAATAAGTGTTTTCGCAGTTTGATAACGCTCATAATATTGCTATATTAAAAAGGTTACAAGGAAAGCAGTTGTATTGTTATGTGAAGGAAGACGAAGATGAGGAATGAGTCCAAGGCCCCACAGAATTCTCTATGATAGGGGTTCTCAACGTGGGGTACGCCTGGTGGTACGTGGTAAAATTTTTTGGGGGTACGCCGTGAAAGCTCAAAAGTCGCTAGATCTAGTAACAAGTCCATTTCACTGATTACCCAGTAAAATGTTTATAATTTTATAAGAATTGTTAAATTGTTTATGTTATGTTTTGTGTTTATCGAGATATGTAATTTATGAATACAAATTTAATGTGTATATATATATGTTTTGTTTTATTCCCATTGTGGATAATTATCTATAACTATAGTTTTATCTATCTGTACAAGGGGTTCGCCAGTTACATATACATTTCTAGGGGTTACGTGAAGCATAAAAGGTTGAGAACCACTGCTCTAAGCCACTATCTCCCTGGCAAGTGAGTTGGATGAGGACAGAGTGGTAAGAAGGTCTTTTTTAAAGAGAACATGTTCTCCTTTTTATTTCAGATCTACTTTTACTCTTTTGTTATAGAAGAAATGCTCTCTTTTTTTTAACTACTAGCAAAAAAATTTATTTCTAAAACGTTTAAAGAATACATTAATATTTTAGGAAATATTTGAAAAATAAAAATTAAAAATTACTGAGTGAATTTTAATAATTTATCGGAATATCTGATTATTTGAATGGTGCTCAAATTGTCACATTCAAATAACATTTATTCCTGATTGTTGACAGTGATTCTTGATTCATCTGTGATTGCTGGATATTGAATATGAATCCTTCCGAAGAAGACTATCTTTTAATTGTGAGCTTTAAAAAGACACTACTTTTTGGAAAATAAATTTCTCTAATGTGCTCTTTGACGCATTTTTCATTTTCAACAAGAAAATTAAAAAAAATTGTTTTTGGTATAAACAAGTATTCTTTATGTCTTTACTAATGACTACCCTATGTGCGTAGAAGTTTATGCTTTTTGTCTTTATGGCAAGAGAAATCTTTTCTTTTATGGCATTAAATTCATGCATATCTCCAAGGCTGGGTTGTGCTGTTTTACCTCTGAGCGGCACTTTTTTTTTGTACAAAAGAAATTCATGCTTTTAAAAACTTTCTACTTAACGTTTGTATTTCTGTTATAGTTAAAATTTGAATGTTCACGTCCTTGAGACGTGAACATTTAGATTATTTTGTACAAGTGATAAAAAGCAACGTTCAGCGATAAAACATCCCAACCCAAATTCTATTTCCCAATTGCTGACGTTCAAGGAATGTAGGAACATATTTCTGAACTAAATTATTAAAAAAAAAGAAATCTATAGCCACTAGACACAACTTGAGAGTGAAACATTGCTATCACTCTTATCATTCCTTACAGCGACAAGTCAGTTTCTTTTCCCCAGGCGGAATAATTTTGCGTAAACAAACGTTAAGTGACCCTCTTAAACGCCACTTAACTTTTCAAAAGTGCAGCAGAGTAATTTAAAAGCGATTAAGAAATCAGGGACCACAGAAATAGTTCCGAAATTATTTCCGCTATTTGCATGAGCGATAGGATTTTCATTGCCGTTTGCGATAGATTTTTCTAAAACATTTCACTTAAAGTGACTTCCGTGATCTATTATGACTATCGGGAATTTTATGCATTATAAGAAAATATTTTAAAACCGAAAAGTAAAATTTTTATTTTACCTAGAAAGGTATCCTTTTAAGCGAGGCAGGCTAGAGGTAAAACAGCGCCCCTGGGGCAGTAAGAGATCCTACAAGAGAAGTCTACTTCCTTACCTTTTAAAAGGAATATAAATTCCACATCAAAATGATTCATTTATGCTAGAAATTTTGGTGGTGGAATGTGGATCATGAAGTTTTTTTTATTGGCAGCAATGAGTTGACTTCTTACGCCCAGGGTGGGCGGAAAACAAAATTGTTTTAAGAGATAATGGAAATTTTTTTTTATTTGGATTAGTACTGACGAAATATTTTAATTCGCAGTTTCCAAATCGTCAGATAGTTTAAATTTATATCGTTAGAGATCACTAACTATGGGAACGGCAAAACTTTAAACGAATGCTGCAAGTGATCTATTTATGGCAGAAATTTGAAATTTCGGTGAGGGATGTTCCACTGAGAGCAACAATCTGCCTCTTTTTCTCAGAGGGGTGTGATAAAAGCAACTTTCAAACTTAAGGGACAAAAGACAAATACCTTTTATGTTGTATAAGCACTAATAAAACACTACTAGGAGGAGTGATTATTTAATTCGTGGACTGACGCCATAAGTACTCGTACGTAGCGCTTTTTCCAAAGTAACACTAGATGGCGCTGTGCGTGACCGCTTCGAAGGAGGTTCCACGTGCCAAGGTCATTTGGCGTCGACTGCTGTTGTGTTAAGACTGTGATTCGAGTTGAGTGTCATAGACGTTCGTTCAGAATGTGGGAAATTCAGACGGAACAGCGGTATGTCATTCGTTATTGTGTTAGGTGAGGCCTAAGTCCTTGCTGCGACTGTTGAAGAGATGAGTGAAGCCTATGGTAATGACTGTCTTCGTAGGTCTGCCATTTTTAAGTGGCATTGCGATTCAAAGAACGACTCGAATCTGTTGCCAATGACCCAAGACCCGGTCAGCATTCTTCCTCAATAATTCCTGAGCAAATCGAAAGAGCCCTGGCAATCCTAAATGAAGGCAGTTGAATGGCTGTGAAAATGTCAGTTTCATACGGAAGAGCTCACGCGATTGTGAAAACCCATCTGAAAATGTTACGAATCTGTGCTCAATGGATTCCACACAGTTTGACTCAAGAACAAAAATAAAAAAGGTACAGCTGTGCAAGGAGATGATTAATCGTTTTGAAAGCCTTCATGAATCGAATGGTGACTTGCGATGAAACTTGGATCTTTCACTACGATCCCGAAACAAAACAAGAGTCGAGTCAATGGAAGCATCCCGATTCAACAAGACCCAAAAAAATTCGGGTTTCTCGTTCAGCTGGGAAACAAATGGCTCTTGTGTTTTTTGACATCAAAGGTGTTCTCTTTACTCACTTTGTGCCTCGTGGAACAACCATGAATAAGGAAGCCTACTCGAAGGTTCTCAGAACCAAACTTCGGCGTGCCATTCATGAAAAACGTCCAGAACTTTCTGGTGTGACTTGGTTTCTCCATTACGACAACGCCAGGTCCCATAAGGCTAATATTGCGCAGCCAGTGATCACCGTCATAGGTGCTAAGGTTCTGCCACATCCTCCATATTCCCCGGATTAGCACTCTGCGATTTTTTCCTCTTTCCGCTACTGAAGAAACCTTTGAAAGGAAAACATTTCGCATCCGACGACGAAGCTTGCAGAGCCACAATAAACTTCGCACGCTTTCGAAAAATGGCTTCAAAGACGCTTTTAATGGATGGATCAACGATGGCAAAAATGTGTGAAGTTCAAGGGAGAGTATTTTGAGAAAGACAAATTCCAAGAAGATTCAGAGGATGATATTTAATGTAACATTTTGCTTCTGTCCACGAATTGAATGATCACGCTATGTATTTACGTTTTACCCCATCATCAATTATCTCGAATTAATATTTTTAAGGAGTGAAAATGTAGGCAACGAAAAACCTTATTCCCTTCGAAAACGAGATTGCCACATGCGCCAGAGGCGATATACGTTCTTCCAGTTTTCTTTTTTTTCTCTGATACCTTCTATGCTGCCTTGTTGACCACCATATAAAACATGAGATTTGTAAATGCAATTCTTTTTAACCCCGTAACTTTTCTGTATGGTAAAAACACGCCTTGGGTGTTAAGTCAGCACAGGAACTCTACCAGCTCTATCCGATCTTTGCATCAACTATAAATTTCTTTTATTATCCAAAGTTCTACCTACGCTTCAAATAAAAGCTTTAGACCAGAGGTTCTTTTTGTGCTATGCAACTTCTCTTTCTCAAGATAAATGAATCTGATCTCATTTATGTGAATGTAATTATCTTTTATCTATTGAATCTGGAAAAGATGCTTTTATTTCGCCACTGAGTCGTTCATTAAATAAGTTTCCTTCCCACAACTGGCAATCAATGCTGGCCTCGAGACGCAAACGTTGTTATTTCGACACAAAGGCAAGTCTTTCTTTTTGAAAACGTTTGCCTATAATATGTTTATTACGAGCAATTAATTATAATTCTTTTTTTTTAAACTCAATATTTCATGTTTCTGACAGACTAATTTGTTATTTTGCTTTGTAACTGTTGCAATTCAGCAATTTTTTTTTCACTGTGGTGGAATTTGGAAATAAATAGGCATTAATGCTTTATAAATCGTTCGGTGATAGATTTCACTGCATCTTGCATTAATGCTTAAAAAATTGTTTCCCACTTAATCATCATCATTTTCCACATTTCAATTTCACTATTGCTACCTAAATAAAACGTCTAAACTTTCATATAATGAACTTTTGCTCCATTGCCTTTACCAATGCCGTATCTTCCGTAATTCTTTTTTTGCTGAATCATTCTGATTTTGGGCTTTTTTGTTTCCATTTATTCTCCATCTGTGCCTGCTCTGCCACACAGGTCTGGATGTGAAAAAAAAAAGGGGGTGGGGGAAATAAAGGGCTATTGTCCCCTTTCACCCCATAGATAGGGCCATGCTGCCACACCAATCTACCTTTCCTCATCATCCATTTATTCTTTGTCGACTCATATCCAAGATCTACTCTCGTATACCCTATTTCTTCCGTTATCTCTATTTTTTTTCTATTTTCCTAAATCGAAACCATTTGGTTTAGCATTACTTATGGTGTTCGACAAGGGTGCATTTTGTCTCCTTTTCTCTTTAGTTGGTTATTGATTATGTTATGCGAAATTCACATAATGGGAAAGATTTTGGCCTTAAATGGACTGGAGATACGAAAATTTCTGATTTAGATTATGCTGATGATTTAGCCCTTTTGGCAAATGATGTTGATGAGATGAACTCTTTCATTCGAGCTGTTGATGAAACTGGTAGTAGAGTAGGTTTGGTTATAAACAGAGAGAAAACTAAAGTGATGAAAATTGGTCAGGCAGGTTGTGATTCAGTTAATCTGAATGGTTGCAATCTTGAGCAGGTGTCACAGTTTAATTATCTTGGGAGCTATGTAACAGATAATGGTGATGTGCGGCATGAGATTAACAGACGAATAGGAACTGCTGCCGGGACTTTTAAGAATCTTTGGAGACTGTGGAGAAATAGACGTATACACCTAGAGACTAAAATTAGACTCTATAATAATTTGGTTCTTTCTAGGGTTAGTTATGGTAGTGAAACTTGGACGATGTGTAAACAAGATAACAGGAAACTAGATGCTTACGCAGTATCTTGGGTATTAGGTGGTTCAACTTTGTAACTAATGATGAGGTTAGGCGAAGGAGTCTGCAACCTCCTTTAAGCAACATATTGTGCAGAGAGAGACTCCGCTGGTTTGGCCATGTTGCCCGTATGGATAATTATAGATTGGCGAATAGGGTTATGAACAGTGTGCTTAAGAAAGAGGGGGGAGACCTAGGATGCGGTGGGCAGACAATGTCAAACAGGATCTTATTAGAATTGGTGTGCAGTGGCCAGATGCAGTAGATGTAACTCAGGACCTCAGAAGGAGGGGGAGACCTAGGATGCGGCGGGCAGACCTTGTTACATCTGATGTGCAGACAATGTCAAACAGGACCTTGTTAGAATTGGTGGCAGTGGAGAGATGCAGCAGATATAGCTCAGGACAGATATGCTTAGAGAACTAAATTGCATCGTTGAGAATCTAAATTGGACCTCCGTTAGCCTATGACTGCTTGAGGATGATGATTGCAAAAATGAATGTTTATTCCGTAACGAAATGTAACATCGTTTCTCTTTTATGCATTTCCTTTCGCTTTTGAAAGTGTCATCATCATCATCATCCTCAAGCAGCCATGGGCTACGGAGGTCCAACTAGACCGTGCAATTTAGTTCTCCAAGCAAATCTGTCCTGAACTACATCTACTGAATCTGGCCACTGAACACCAATTCTAACAAGGTCCTGTTTGACATTGTCTGCCCACCGCATCCTAGGTCTCCCCTTCTTTCTGAAGCCTTTAGGCACACTGTTCATAACCCTATTCGCCAATCTATAATTATTCATACGGGCAACATGGCCAAACCAACGGAGTCTCTCTCTGCACAATATGCTGCTTAAAGGAGGTTGCCGACTCCTTTGCCTAACCTCATCATTAGTTACAAAGTTGAACCACCTAATGCCCAAGATACTGCGTAAGCATCTGGAATCAAAAGCATCTAGTTTCCTTTTATCTTGTTTACAAAATGTCCACGTTTCACTACCGTAACTAACCCTAGAAGGAACCAAACTATTATACAGTCTAATTTTAGTCTTTGGATGTATACGCCTATTTCTTCACACTCTCCATAGATTCCTAAAAGCCCCAGAGGAAATCCCTATTCGCTTGTTAATCTCGTGCCGCACATCACCAGTATCTGTTACATAGCTCCCAAGATAATTAAACTGAGACACTTGCTCAAGGGTACAACCATTCAGAGTGATTGAAGCAGCAACTGCCTGACCAATGCATATCTTGATATATGATATAGCCATATCATGATTATGATATAGCCATATGCATAATCTAAATCAGAAACTTTGAAATCTCTAGACCAGGGGTTCTCAACGTGGGGTGCGCGGTAAAATTTTTAGGGGTACACCGTGAGAGCTCAAAAATCGCTAAATCTAGTAACAAATTAAAAATAACCATTGTTATACTCTAACTGTAGTTTTATCTATCTATACAAAGGGGTATACCAGTTACATACACATTTCCAGGGGGTACGTGAAGCATAAAAGGTTGAGAACCACTGCTTTAGACCATTTAAAGCCAAAATATTTTCTTTGCAAAGAATTTCGAATAACATCTATCTATATAATAAAAGAGCAATGTGCCTAAGCGTTTCAGAAAAAGGGGAGACTTAGGTTGTGATGGGCAGACAATGTCAAACAGGACCTTGCTAGAATTGGCCTAGAGTGCCAAATGCAGCAGCTGCAGCTCAAAAGACACACCGTCTGGAGAGGAAAATTACACAGTCTGGTTGGACCTCCGTAGCCCAAGGCTGCATGAGGATTTTGTATGTATGTATGTACTAGCGAATACACAGTTGGCTTTGTACTTAATCATTTAATAAAATATAACACTTTAAAATACGTGTATTCTTTTATAATGACCTCTATATAATTCTACATCTTAATATCGCATTGCGGAAGTCTTGCAAAAACAGAAATCGTTCCTGAAGAATTCTTTGAATTGCAGAGATTAAAGCATAGAACTATTTCTGAAATTTCAAAATTGTGGGATTTTTTGGATTATCACGAGGAAATGAAGCATTATCCAATGACGTTCGATCGCAGCTAAAGTTCGTCATTATGTGAATAAATCTCTCCTGTAGCAATCAATTTATGTCTCACGCAATGATTGTAAAAGAACAATGCAATTGTTATCGGGAAACAAGTCTTCGAGGTATGCACTTGAAACAGCAATTGAAGTGGAATTCCAAGCAGAAGACATCACCTCCCGAGCTCAAGAAATGTCCTCAAATGAAGGTCAAATTACAGGATCTAAAAAGAGAGCGATAGAATGAATCCTCAAGGTCATGGTTATGGGTTGTTGGCTTTTATTCGTAAACCTTTAATGAATGTCAGGATCATGTTTGTAAACTTTCACAACATAGGGACAAAGTATGAATACCAATATCAATAAGTTGGGTTGTTTTATCTGCAAGATGCACTTTCTTTGCACACAATGGGCTAAGTTAGGGATTGTCAACGTGGGGTACGCGGTAAAATTTTTGGGGGTACGCAGTGAGAGCTCAAAAGTCGCTAGATATATGTTATATACATATGTTTTATTTTATTCCCATTGTTATACTATAACTATAGTTTTATCTATCTATCTATACAAGGGGTACTCCAGTTACATACACATTTCCAGAGGGTACGTGAAGCATAAAAGGTTGAGAACCATTGGGCTAAGTCATCAGGTCACAAGAACCCTAAAGGCCTTAGCGATGGTTGGGGAAGGGGATTCACTGGACAGCTGTTAGGAGATAGCTGACCAAGGTTATCGAGCGTATTCTTTCAAGTGCATAGGGTATGACCCTCATTCCCACTGCACTAATGACTTAACGCCCATTCGTCGGACGGTGATCTTTCCAATCCCATCGCTGACCCTTTTCTAGAACACTGTCCAGAACTGGGGTTAGTTGAGAAAATGAACGCAGATACAGTTGTGACTCGAACCTGGGAACTACAGATTACGGCTCTACCTTGCTACAGATTCAGCCAACTCCTGCCTCGTAAAAACACGGCGTCAGGTATTTAGATATCCCGATAGCTAAGTTGTTAGCGTGCTGGCTGATGATCAGAGGGACTTAGGTTCGAGCCACGGATTAGGTATGAATGTTTCTTTTCTATATTATCCTACTGAGCTCTCGCTTTGGAAGAATTATGGCCTTTCTGTGGCGTACCTGTCAGACCACTGTAGCAAGCGGTTGCTTGAAGGATAATTTATCTCTCCTCTCTTTTTAAACATTGCTGTAGTAGAAGGGCCGAGAAGCAACAGGTGCAACGCGACTGCTGCGTCTAGTTGTACGCTTCAATTCACAAGCGAAGACACTTGATTTGCATATTTTATTCCGTCTGTAGACATCGAACTTTTTTTTTTTGTTCATAGTGATAAATTAAAAATTCATTTTCTATTCGATAGGTTGGATTGTTTTACCTCTGAGCGGCACTTTTTTTTGCACACCATGGGCTAAATGGCCAGGTCACATGGACCCCGATGGCTCAGAGAAGGTTGGGGGAGGGGACCCACTGAAACAGCTGTTGGAAGACAGATGGTAGCCTCCCGTCAAAGCCATCCAGCGTGTTCTTTAACGTGCCATCAAGCCGTCAAAGCCATCCAGCGTCAAAGCCATCCATCAAGCCGTCAAAGCCATCCAGCGTGCTTAACGTCCTATCCGACGGACGGAGGCCTTTCCAAGCCCATCGGTGTCCCCTGCTGACCGTGGGCAGGGCGGGGAAATTTGCGGAGATAAATCTCAAAGCTGACCCAGCTGGGACTCGAACCTGGGAACTACAGATTACGAGCCTGGCGCGGTACCGACTGAGCCACCCCCCTATTGGATAGGTATTGATGAAATATTACAATTTGTTTTTTGGAATGTTCCCATAACTATAAATGTGCCCTCTAACGGTGGAAAAAGTTCATTATTGCAAGCGATGCAATTATGTTAAAATTTGCAATTTTGGATGTGAATGTCAGGAATTGACAACAATGATTTCCATTTTTACCTTCAGAGGGGGTGGGAAAGCAATTTTTGTATTTTAAGAAATTATTGTTTTTTTTTAATTAAAATTCCTTTTGGATTAGATAGGTATTGATGAAGTATTATTATTATTCACACTTTTAGAATCTCCTAAAAGCTTTAATTGCTCATTCTGACAGTGGAAAAGTTAGAAAATTTCAAAATTTTAAACGAATATTGCAAACGATCTATTTGCTCCAGAAATCTGATATTTTAGTGGTGGAGTGTGATGATGAAGGGAACTTTTCCACATTGGCAGCAACAATTAGGGAAATGAAAAAACTTCATTTTTTTTCCTCTGAAAAAGATCATTCCACATTCATCAGAGGGGTGGAGGTGGCTCAGTCGGTAGCGCGCCAGGCTCGTAATTTGTAGTTCTCATGTTCGAGTCCCAGCTGGGTCAGCTTTGAGATTTATCTCCGCAAAACTCCCTGCCCACAGTCAATATTGGGACACCGATGTGCTTGGAAAGGTCGCCGTCTGTCGGATTGCACGTTAAGTGGTGATCCCGTGTGCGGAAGAGTCATACCTGTGCACATTAAAGAACACGCTGGATGGCCTTGACGGGAGACTACCATCTGTCTCCCAACAGCTGTTACAGTGGGTCCCCTCCCCCAACCTTCTCTGAGCCTTTGAGGTCCTTGTGACCTGGCCATTTAGCCCATGGTGTGCAAAAAAGTGCCGCTCAGAGTTAAAACAACATTCACCAGAGGCGATGTTTTATCCTTTTTATTCACATTTGTATTTGACGAAAGTGGAATAAAAATGATAACTTTAGATGATTGAGGACTTTTATATCATGAAAGAAGGGAAAAATTAAAATCTGATTGGTGTAAGGACAAGCTGTCCCCCTTTTCTGACTTTCTGGGTCCTTGTGACCTGATCATTTAGTCCATATGCCACCCTCAAGCAACTGCTTGCCACAGAGGTCTGATAGGAGCCTGTGAGTTTAATGCGCCATACTAGAAGGTTAGGATGGCGAGAAACCTCAGCAGAAAACAACACACACACAACCATGCCTTACCTCGGGGATCGAACCTAGGTCCCTTTGATCAGTTGCCGAGCACGCTAACCACTTGGCCGCATTAATAAAAAATTACCGACAGCTGCCTTAAATGATTAAGGAACTACTGAGGCAATCTAGATCATATCTGTAAAAACAATAATGTACAGTCGCTCAAAAAAGTATCCGAACACTATGGTTGATTACAGAATTCAGAAAAAATATCTGGCAACGATTTATTTAGAAATTAGTGATCTGGCAACCTTCGTGTCACGTACATTCCCGCTGATAAGCTTCGGCTTAGTGAGATTTTTTATGTAATATAATTATAGATAATACTTATTGAAAATAAATTTGAATTTGAATCCTTCTTGATTCCAACCAATGAACTAATTTCCACACACCGTGAAACCGATGAACTTGGAAAGTATCGTCCGTCCTATGGGAGATAAAGCCTGGTTCAGTGTGCAAGTCGAGCCATTCGTTGTTCAAGTTAAAGAACACGCTGGATGACTTTGACGGGAGTCTTCCATCTATCTCCTGACAGTTGTTCAATGGATCCTACCCAACTCTTAGCCTCTGGGACACTTGTAACCTGGTCATTTAGCTCAAAAGTGCTGCTCAGAGGTTAAACAACCAGACCAGTTCAAAATATAGAGTTTTTGCATCGGGGGTGGGATATTCTCAACTCTAAAACTCCCAGTGTGGCCAAAGCAATAAAATCCATAAGAACAAAAATTCTAAAAGGTCTGTCCTGCCCTAATGATTGAGATGAATTTCATTCTCTTGTCATAAAAAAACAAAACCATCTTATGGGTTGGGTTGTTTTACCTCTGAGCGGCACTTTTTTGCACACCATGGGCTAAATGGCCAGGTAATATGGACCCCGAAGGCTCAGAGAAGGTTGGGGGAGGAGACCGACTGGAACAGCTGTTGGGATAGAGATGGTAGCCTCCCGTCAAGGCCATCCAGGGTATGGCCCTCCCGCACACGGAGCCACGGCTTAACGTCCCATCCGACGGACGGCGGACTTTCCAAGCCCATCGGTGTCCCCTACTGACCGTGGGCAGGGCGCGGAAATTTTCGGAGATAAATCTCTGGACTCGAACTTGGGAACTGCAGATTACGAGCCTGGCACGCTACCGATTGAGCCACCCCCGCCCCAAGCCCTCTTATGCATAAGTAGGCTCGGATGTATAGAAAAATAATGGTACTGGAAAAAAAATTAATATGACTGGATGCCCTTATCTAGATAATAATTAATAATCACACTATAGCATTTTTCTTTTTATTTTAATGGTCTTCAATAAATTCCTTGAAAAATGCGGGTAATATATACACTTAATATTTTTTCATTTCTTTTTGTTAGCATTGTCAAAGGGAAAGTCACGCTACCCCCCTCCCCCCAAGCTTTAGATACGGGCCTGATAAAACAACAAACTCATCTCAATGAATTTGATAACATTAAGCCACTCGCTGCTTATAAGTGGAGTCCCCCCAGCTGGGTCAGTGTTGAGATTTATCTCCGCAAAATTCCTCGCCTTGCCCACGGTCAGTAGGGGACACCGATGGGCTTGGAAAGGCCGCCGTCCGTCGGATGGGACGTTAAGCCGTGTCTCCGTGTGCGGGAGAGCCATACCCTGTGCACGTTAAAGAACACGCTGGATGGCCTTGACGGGAGGCTACCATCTGTCTCCCAACAGCTGTTCCAGTGGGTCCCCTCCCCCAACCTTCTCTGAGCCTTCGGGGTCCATATGACCTGGCCATTTAGCCCATGGTGTGCAAAAAAGTGCCGCTCAGAGGTACAACAACAACAACAGCTTATAAGTGGTCACATGAGAAAATAAATGAACCTTGAATGCACATCGAAATTTGATTTCAGAAAGCAAAATACGCTTTTGGTGATGTTGTAGCTCTGATAATAACACTGGCTTGCATCAGAGTGGAAACAGACTTGTGTGAAGAAAACCCTTTCACTCTCCAGCCAAAGAGATAGCAGTATAGCCAGTTTACTGCTAAAAAGTAGGCCACCATTTAGAGCCTGTATTACTCTGATTGGCTTGTTCTTCACGTGCTGCTGAGTGAAAGCAATTGGTCTATTACGTGACCACGGTACCTAAAGAGGACTGCAAACGGGGACAATAAATTGCAACCAGAAATCACGTCTATCACTCAATAAAACTAAATTCTATTAACTACGTGCCAGTTGTATGGGGCGTTTAAGAATTTATGGAGCTTAGTCAGCCTAGCGAAGGTCTTTAATTCTATAGAAATTTTTGGCATTTCCTGCTTGTAGGTTTGTTTTCGCTTGTAAGTTGAATACGTAGGGTTAAACATGGACGACTACATTAAGGGGCAAGGCAGTTGAGTTGGGTTGTTTTACCTCTGAGCGGTTTTTTTTTGCACACCATGGGCTAAATGGCCAGGTCACAAGGACCCCGAAGGCTCAGAGAAGGTTGGGGGAGAGGACCCACTGGAACAGCTGTTAGGAGATAGATGGTAGCCTCCCGTCAAGGCCATCCAGCGTGTTCTTTAACGTCCACAGGGTATGGCTCTCCCGCACACGGAGCCATGGCTTAACGTCCCATCCGACGGACGGCGGCCCTTCCAAGCTCATCGGTGTCCCCTACTGATCGTGGGCAGGGCGAGGAATTTTGCGGAGATAAATCTCAACGCTGACCCAGCTGGGACTCGAACCTGAGAACTACAGATTACGAGCCTGGCGCGTTACCGACTGAGTTACCACAGCAAGGCAATAATTGCCCTTCTGTACACTTATGGACATCGGAAGGAATTTTCTTTTTTTTTGGGGGGGGGTGAGGGGAAAACAACTCATTAGTTTCGAGATAGAAACATTTGGCTTGATAAATAAAATCGATGAATAAATAAACCCTCTTCGGATGATGACCACAGTCAGAAGTCGAAATATTAGGATATTTACTCAAAAATACTGTAAGTGAATTTATTTGTCTTAAGTTTCAACATACATTTATTAATCTACCTATTCTAAGACAGCCATGAATACAATTAGCAGTGAATACTTTTTCTGGCACATATGGAAAGATATAAATAAAAATTTAAAAATGCCTATTCTTTGTCACTAAAAACACCTACTTTCAGAAACTTTCACTCGATGTATGACACATAAATATTGACTAAATTTTCTCTCCCTCTAGTTTGGAGTCGTGTTTAAGGTAGCCCATGACATTGCAGAAGTCGAAGCTTTAATTTGAGATATAACTCATTAAGGTCGGCCACCGCGAAAAACGCCTCTTTTTTGAGGGGAGGGGATAATGGGGGAGGGGTAAATTCGAAATAGGCTGCGACGGTTCTCATATGAGTTTTCATTTGACATCTAACTCGTAATTTTAGGCCCTTGCATTCCGAAGATAAAGAGGTCAATCGCTTTTGCATTCCCCCTTTTTTAGGGGGTGAAGAAACAGGGGGGGGGGATTTTTTCAACCTGTAACATTCCCCATGTCACAAGGTTTCATTTGACGCATAGCTGGTTATTTTCGGCCATCGTGTTCCGAAGATATAGCGGAACAATCGTTTTAATATTTCTCCTTTTTCAGGGGGGGAAGAAAGTATGGGGGTCAATTTTATATAATCTATGACCCTTCCCGCGTCACAAGCTTTCTTTCATTTGACGCATAGCTTGTTACTTTCGGTTCCGGAGATATAGAGGAACAATCGTTTTCATATTTCCCCTTTTTTAAGGGGAGGAAAGCGTAGGGGGGTCAGTTTTTTATAGCCTATGACACTCCCCGCGTAATAAGCTTTCATTTGACATAAATCAATAAGTTATCCGTCGCGTTCGAAAGACGTGGTGGAATAATTGTTTTCCAAATCCACAAACCAACAAATGACGATTGAAAAGCAATGAGAAGATACGTGAAAATAGGGATTATATTATTTGATAATATACAGGGTGATTCAAAACTCTTGGGCCAAACTTTAAGGGGTGATAGAACACACCTAAACAAGCACTTTTCGTCATACAATGCATGGTCGGAACTCAAGCGGTGAAGCACTAGAAGGCGCTTTCCAGTGACACTCGCCGTCATTTCAGACGCACTCGTCGTCATTTCTACCGTGGATTGCACAATCTTTGGGCTTCCCTCACATTCTCGTCTGCAGCTCCGTACGTGAAATGCATGTCCGCCTTCTCCTGATTTGTGAAACAATCCACGGTAGAAATGACGACGAGTGCGAAAACCAGCGCTTATAAGTGTTCACTGGAAAGCGCCCTCTAGTGCTTCACCGCTTGAGTTCCGACCATGCATTGTATGACGAAAAGTGCTTGTTTAGGTGTGTTCTGTCACCCCTTAAAGTTTGGCCCAAGAGTTTTGAATCACCCTTTATACTACAGTAAAAACACGGGATGTGAACTTAAGTAATGGATTATATTGATTGCGAAATAAAAAAAAAATCGAACTTTGACTCCATGAATACCGAGATCCCAAACGAGCGCCTCGTGCACATGTGCCGTGAAATCCGCCACTGAAACGAAAAACAAAACCCCGAAAGCAAGTTTTGGAAGTTTTGGAGTGGAACGATTCGAAATAAGACAAGTGCATCGCGAGAGATTGTTACGTTTGATAATGGTAAGGGACGCATTTGAACATTTCCGGCTTTCCTCGAACTTTGATATCACCAGCAGAATTCTGAGAATTTTGCCGTTGCGTGTATGTATTTGTGGGAGGAGGGGGGGGGGGCAGCTGCAGCCAGACTACGTCTGAAGTTTAAGAGCCGAATCTTTGGCACTCTGTCGTAGTGAGCAAAAGCGCAAACGACTGAGGATTAGAGATGACTTCGGTCCGGGCACAGTCGTAATTTAAATATCTAATTTTTCTCGTAATTGTGAAAATAATTAGCATGAAACTGTTTCTTTTGATCATAATTCACAATTTCACTTTTAAATCAGTTTTTGGTGATTAAAAATAAGCACCATTCAGCCCTTGATTATTTGATTATTTTAAGACAGGGCCGAATATAGAAAAAATTTAAGCGGGGAAGTGGAAAAGGAGAAGCAAGAATCGAGCCAGAAAAGGTCGGGGGGGGGGGGGGGGGGCACTAAATCCCTCTTCTCTAGATCTGGCCCCTTTTAAGTTTTTTTTGTCTAATGAACTGCTCTTAGTCCGCAAAAGTCCCCGCCCTGCTCACGGTCAGTAGGGGGCACCGATAAGCTTGAAAAGGCCGCCGTCCGTCGGATGGGACGTTAAGCCGTGACCCCGTGTGCGGGAGAGAGCCATACGCTGTGCACATTAAAGAAACACTGGATGGCCTTGACGGGAGGCTACCATCTGTCTCCCAACAGCTGTTCCAGTGGGTCCCCTCCCCCAACCTTCTCTGAGCCTTCGGGGTCCTTGTGATCTGGCCATTTAGTCCATGGTGTGCAAAAAAGTGCCGCTCAGAGGTAAAACAACCCAACTGATCTTAACATTTATAATAATGTTGGTCAACAGTTTTCAGTTAGTGCAAGTTAATTCTACCATTTTTCGTTCCAAATAATATTAAGATTTTAATTTTGTCATCGTATAACTTTTATTACTTAAAGTTTGTAACAGCCCATAATTGGAAGAAATAAAAAATGGTTAGAGCGGCGTGCATTTTTATATATTTTAAGATGTGTCATCGAAAAAAAAAGGTTCTTCCCTAATCGAGTTGAATAATACGAAAATGTTCGGGATCGCAAATTTGAGCCCGAACACATCTCTAGCGGGAATCATTTTTTTTTTGTGTCTAGGCACTTCAGTTGAACTGGATGGCGCAGCACTGCAGGCACTGGCGTGCTGTCAACTGCACCAAAAACAATGCAACCGGAAGGAAGAAACTGAAAAGTAATAATGAAACACTAGACAAAGCAGAAAGGACCTCTATAACGATGAAAGCAATACACAGAAGGGTTTAGGGGCCCCTCAGTAGCCGTGGCCCTAAGCGGCCGTTTATTGGGAAATCTACCCTGAAGAGGAGGGACAGAATCAAATGAAAAATGCACCTAGCTGGGACTCGAACCTGGGAACTACGGATTACGAGCCTGGCGCGCTACCGACTGAGCCACCCCCGCCCCCAAAAATGCACAGAGAAAGATGAACAAGGTATCTCGGAGAGGAGTTCGCCCCCCCCCCCCCCCTACCCTTCGATCTTGTCGAACATTCTTTTTTTATTTAAACTTTTTTTGTCGATCACGGATATTGAAGGTAATAACAAAACACAATAGAAAGTGAGGGGATGACAAAGTCCAAGAAAATTATTTTTATACTTTTTTTAAAATTTTATTATTTTTTTTTCTTATCTAATTGAGAGGGTCAAGGCTGTTCCTAGTTGGTGGAAGGTTATACCTCTAATTTCTTTCAGTCTCGTTTTTAAATTCTAAGGAAGTACAGTCGCTCAAAAAAATATCCGACACTATGTTTGATTACAGAATTCAGAAAAAATATCTGGCAACAATTTTTTTTCTAAATTAGTGATCTGACAACCTTCGTGTCACGTGATTACAGAATTCAGGAAAAATATCTGGAGGGCGTACAGCAACTGTACACGCTCCAGTTACCGTTCACAGCAAACTGGAGCGTGTGCAGTTACTGCACACGCTCCAGTTTGATGTGAACGGTAACTCATCATCATCATCATCATCCTCAAGCAGCCATGGGCTACGGAGGTCCAACCAGACCGTGCAATTTAGTTCTCCAAGCAAGTCTATCCTGAGCTACATCTACTGCATCTGGCCACTGCACACCAATTCTAACAAGGTCCTGTTTGCCATTGTCTGCCCACCGCATCCTAGGTCTCCCCTTCTTTCTGAGGCATTTAGGCACACTGTTCATAACCCTATTCGCCAATCTATAATTATTCATACGGGCAACATGGCCAAACCAACGGAGTCTCTCTCTGCACAATATGCTGCTTAAAGGAGGTTGCAAACTCCTTTGCCTAACCTCATCATTAGTTACAAATTTGAACCACCTAATGCCCAAGATACTACGTAAGCATCTGGAATCAAAAGCATCTAGTTTATTGTTATCTTGTTTACAAAGTGTCCAAGTTTCACTACCTTAACTAACCCAAGAAAGAACCAAATTATTATACAGTCTGATTTTAGTCTTTAGGTGTATACGCCTATTTCTCCACACTCTCCATAGGTTCTTAAAAGTCCCAGCAGCAATCCCTATTCGTCTGTTAATCTCATGCCGCACATCACCATTATCTGTTACATAGCTCCCGAGATAATTAAACTGTGACACCTGCTCAAGACTGCAACCATTCAGATTAACCGAATCACAGCCTGCCTGACCAATTTACATCACTTTAGTTTTCTCTCTGTTTATAACCAAACCTACTCTACTACCAGTCTCATCAACAGCTCGAATGAAAGAGTTCATCTCATCAACATCATTTGCCAAAAGGGCTAAATCATCAGCATAATCTAAATCAGAAATTTTCGTATCTCCAGCCCATTTAAGGCCAAAAGCTTTCCCTTGAAGTGAATTTCGCATAACATAATCAATAACCAAGCTAAAGAGAAAAGGAGACAAAATGCACCCTTGTCGAACACCAGAAGAAATGCTAAACCAATTGCTACAAGCCTTACCAACTCTCACACACGACTCAGTGTTATTATAGAGAGCTTTCATAATGTTAACTAACTTGTCTGGTATACCATATGATCTCACAATCAACCACAAATTATGACGATCAACAGAGTCGAAAGCTTTTTTGAAATCAACAAAGCTAGCAACCAAAGGTTTCTGAAACTCTAAACATTTCTCAAGAATCTGCCTAAGTGAAAATATCTGATCCACACATCCCCTACCACTTCTGAATCCACATTGCTCATCACGCAATTGACTGTCAACCAGATTCTTAATTCTATTAAGCACAATCATGGAAAGAACTTTACCTGGAACAGAGAATAGGCTGATACCCCTATGACGTCACATGTTGATAAAGGCAACCTTCGTGTCACGCCTGGCAACTTTCTCACGTTCTGGCAACCTTCGTGTCACGTGATTAGAGAATTCAGAAAAAATATCTGGACTATACAGCAACTGTACACGCTCCAGTTACCGTTCACAGCAAACTGGAGCGTGTGCAGTTACTGCACACGCTCCAGTTTGCTGTGAACGGTAACTGCACACGCTCAATATTTCCGTGAGTGAGCCCCCACGATCTACTTTCAAAATAATATGACCATCTACAGTCGCTCAAAAAAGTATCCGAACACTATGTTTGATTACAGAATTCAGAAAAAATATCTGGCAACGATTTTTTTTAGAAATTAATGATCTGGCAACCTTCGTGTCACGTGATTACAGAATTCAAGAAAAATATCTGGAGCGTGTACAGCAACTGTACACGCTCCAGATATCTAAAATCTAAAATAAATTATATCTAAATAATTATATCTAAATAATTATATCTAAAATCGTAATCACTTAGCCTTTTTTCCTGTGAAAAAAAATCGTTGCCAGATATTTTTCCTGAATTCTGTAATCAACCATAGTGTTCGGATACTTTTTGAGCGACTGCACACGCTCCAGTTTGCTGTGAACGGTAACTGCACACGCTCAATATTTCCGTGAGTGAGCCCACACGATCTAGTATCAAAATAATATGACCACCTACAGTCGCTCAAAAAAGTATCCGAACGCTATGGTTGATTTCAGAATTCAGAAAAAATATCTGGCAATGATTTTTTTTTAGAAATTAGTGATCTGGCAACCTTCGTGTCACGTGATTACAGAATTCAAGAAAAATATCTGGAGCGTGTACAGCAACTGTACACGAGTTACACAGTTACCGTTCACAGCAAAGTAGCGTACACAGTTACCGTTCACAGCAAACTGGAGCGTGTGCAGTTACTGCACACGCTCCAGTTTTCTGTGAACGGTAACTGTACACGCTCAATATTTCCGTGAGTGAGCCCACACGATATAGTATCAAAATAATATGACCACCTACAGTCGCTCAAAAAAGTATCCGAACACTATGGTTCATTTCAGAATTCAGAAAAATATCTGGCAACGATTTTTTTAGAAATTAGTGATCTGGCAACCTTCGTGTCACGTGATTACAGAATTCAGGAAAAATATCTGGAGCGTGTACAGCAACTGTACACGCTCCAGTTACCGTTCACAGCAAACTGGAGCGTGTGAGTTACTGTACACGCTCCAGTTACCGTTCGCAGCAAACTGTTGCTGCGAACGGTAACTGCACACGCTCAATATTTCCGTGAGGGAGCCCACACGATCTAGTATCAAAATAATATGACCACCTACAGTCGCTCAAAATAAGTATCCGAACACCATGGTTGATTACAGAAATCAGGAAAAATATCTGGCAACGATTTTTTTTCTAAATTAATGATCTGCCAACCTTCGTGTATATGTAATGTCGTGTATATATTTATTATATTAATTTGAATACAAACATTCGTTTCTAAAATCGTAATCACTTAGTCTTTTTTCCTGTGAAAGGATCTAGTTTAAGCCTGGACAAACTTTTTCGCTGTAGGTCAGAATCGACAAATGAAATGGAAGGGCAAGCTGCTAAAGAAGTGATCAATAACAGTATACCTAACGTAAAATAAAATTCTGAAGTGAAACATCAGCAATATAATTTATAATTTTATTAAAATTAATTATTTTAATGAGAATTCGCTTCGCCAAAGTTGAACTGAAACAAATTCATTTGTGATCAGTAACTCGTGGGTCGCACAAACAGAGGTGGCGGCCTATCCTTTGCCCAGGCCTGATCTGGTGGGGCGGGGGTGGCTCAGTCGGTAGGGCGCCAGGCTCGTAATCTGTAGTTCCCAGGTTCGAGTCCCAACTGGGTCAGCGTTGAGATTTATCTCCGCAAAATTCCCCGCCCTGCCCACGGTCAGTAGGGGACATCGATGGGCTTGGAAAGGCCGCCGTCCGTCGGATGGGACGTTAAGCCGTGGCGCCGTGTGCGGGAGGGCCATACCCTGTGCACGTTAAAGAACACGCTGGATGGTCTTGACGGGAGGCTACCATCTGTCTCCCAACAGCTGTTCCAATGGGTCCCCTCCCCCAACCTTCTCGGAGCCTTCGGGGTCCATGTGACCTGGCCATTTAGCCCATGGTGTGCAAAAAAGTGCCGCTCAGAGGTAAAACAACCCAACCCTGATCTGGTGCAATCTCCCCACCTGCCGTCCTCCATGACTACATATCTGATAACCAGGGGCGATGGGTGAGCTCGGGAGCTCCATGCCCAAAAAATGTTTTTATTTTTTGGCATTAAATTCACGGTTACGATACTTTTTCATGTGCAAAACGTATATTATCAATTGTAGCATCATCGGTTGAAATCTCACTGCTCTATTCTTTCATTTGCAGAAATATTCTGCGGAAGTACAAATTTTGCTCCTTTTACACACAAATATTTTCCCCTCTTTGTTCAGACATATAAGCGCTTCAGAAGCAAGTTGGGGCGGGGGTGGCTCAGTCGGTAGCGCCCCAGGATCGTAATCTGTAGTTCCCAGGTTCGAGTCCCAGCTGGGTCAGCGTTGAGATTTATCTCCGCAAAAATCCCCGCCCTGCCCACGGTCAGTAGGGGACACCGAAGGCCTTGGAAAGGCCTCCGTCCGTCGGATGTGACGTCAAGCCGTGGCTCCGTGTGCGGGAGAGCCATACGCTGTGCACGTTAAAGAACACGCTGGATGGCCTTGACGGGAGGCTACCATCTGTTTCCCAACAGTTGTTTCAGTGGGTCCTCTCCCTCAACCTTCTCTGAGCCTTCGGGGTCTTGTGACCTAGTCATTTGGCACATAGTGTGCAAAAAAGTGCTGCTCAGAGGTAAAACAACCCAACCGCATAATTATTCAATTTGCGTTGTACAGTCGCTCAAAAAAGTATCCGAACGCTATGGTTGATTACAGAATTCAGAAAAAATATCTGGCAACGATTTTTTTAGAAATTAGTGATCTGGCAACTTCGAAGTCACGTGACACGAATTGGCCAGATCACTAATTTCTAAAAACAATCGTTGCCAGATATATTTTCTGAATTCTGTAATCAACCATAGCGTTCGGATACTTTTTTGAGCGAATGTACACATAATCTGGTCGGAGTTTAGAATTAATATCAGATGTTATGTCATTGAGTATATATAAAATGATTCTTATTTACTTAATGAGATCTTTATTTTTTAATTTCTCAAGGTGCATATTATAGCTGGCACGGAAAAATATGCGTAAAACGTTAGGCCCAATTCAGTGATAATCCTGAACAATTCGAGACGGGAAGATCTGACTAGACTTGAGCTAGGCTTGTATGTTGGAGTAGGACTTTGCCTGCCATGTTATTACAGTAATGACGGCCTCGCTCTCAAGAAACCGTGTTATTTAAAAGTATAATTTCTTAGTCTGGCTCTGCGATATGCCATTGCGACACGCCAAGTAGTAGCCCATGCTGGTTTTAATAGCAAACCCTGCCAAGCAGATACGTGGATCACATGGCTGCCTGAAAGACCAACAAGTGTTACGCTACGAGTACTAACTGCCTCCACAAATTCTTTGGACATTGACCTTGATTTTATGGTTCAAAGCAAAACTGAAAAAAAAAGGATAGGTCATTAGTCCTCAACAAGTAGTGAAGGAAATTAAATTATTTAATTTTTTAATAACCATTATTAAAAAATATGAGGAAGAACGTAAACGAAATAATAATAAAGACAGAAAGCAAGAAAATGCAAGGTTAGCGCGCATGGCTACTGATCAAAGGGATTCGGGTTCGAGCCCCGGATGAGGATTGGGTGTTTTCTTTCTTATGTTCTTCTGCTGTCTCGTCTTCCTTACAAATTTCTATGTTGTAATTATACTGAGTGACTCTGTGGCAAGCAGCTGCTTGAGGGGTAATTTATTTAATGAATAACATAGCAGATAATGTTCCTGATTTTTTATATTTTTTTGCACTGAAATGATTATAAAAATAAAAAAAATTATTTATATATATATTCCTTTAAGTCAACTTAATTTAGTTCCATAAATAATTTCTCTTAACATTTTTAGAAAGAAATTTAATTTAGGTTGGGTTGTTTTACCTCTGAGCGGCACTTTTTTGCACACCATGGGCTAAATGGTCAGGTCACATGGACCCCGAAGGCTCAGAGAAGGTTGGGGGAGGGGACCCATTGGAACAGCTGTTGGGAGACAGATGGTAGCCTCCCGTCAAGGCCATCCAGCGTGTTCTTTAACGTGCTCAGGGTATGGCTCTCCCGCACACGGGGCCACGGTTTAACGTCCCATCCGACGGACGGCGGCCTTTCCAAGCCCATCGGTGTCCCCTACTGACCGTGGGCAGGGCGGGGAATTTTGCGGAGATAAATCTCAACGCTGACCCAGCTGGGACTCGAACCTGGGAACTACAGATTACGAGCCTGGCGCGCTACCGACTGAGCCACCCCCGCCCCGAAATTTAATTTAGAAAACAGTTAAATATTAGCTTTGAAAAGAGTGGTTTTGATGAAAATAAAAATCAGAAATTTGAAATGCGTGCGTACACATTAAGTTACACATTACAATCGAAAATTAGTAATGTTTTGATAGAATATGAACTCAGTTCCGCTGCCTTTAGCCGTTAGAGGCAGCACATTTCCTTGTCTTATCTTCAGGTTTTCTTTTTTATCGATGAATCATTCGATCTACAGAATTTCTCAGAGCATATTTAACAAAAATATTCACACAATCTTTATGGTTTGTTTTCGAGACCCGGGTAAGGCATGGCTGTTTGTGTCGTTTTTCTGCTGAGGTCCTGCCATCCTCACAGACCTCTATGGCAAGTTAGACCTCCAGTCAGACCTCTATGGCAAGCAGCTGCTTGAGTGGTATTTATTATTATTATTACAGTAACTTTCCAATGCAAAAAAAATACTATTTTTGTTTTGCTTTTTAAATAAGCTTAATTTATCACCTCTAACTGTAATTTTTGCACATTTTTGAATAAAAAAATTAAATAGTCACTAAACAGCATTTTAAATATTATACACTGATTACTAAAGTGGTTTTGTGATATTTTCCTTTTGTAGCACATTCAAAGGATAAAGATTTCAAGATTCAGATCAAGGTCAAATAAGGGTCGGAGTGACGGTCGAGAAATCAAAAGCTGCCGAAAGCACCGAATGATTTCTAGTAGTGCATATTTCCAAGCATTGAAAGTAGACCATTTTTTTTTTATGAATTCGATCTCCTTCTTGATTAATTCTAGACATAAAAACTTTATTCTTGTAAGACGGATCAAACTAAAAAGTAAATCCAGAAGGAAGTCCAGTCGGTCTAATAAATATGTATCTTTACCGAATACAGCCCCAAGGCATGATATTGTTACGACAGAAGGAATCTGGCAACCGAAAGCAAAAAGTTTCAGCCAACGAATAAGAACGTTGGGAGAATTTGGAGAAGAAGAGTGGAGCGTTAACGGTTTTGTATTGTAACGGTCGTTGTGTATTGTAACGGTCGGAGAGTTCGAAAATGGACGGTGAGCTGTTCTGAGACAGTGCGCGTAAGTATCAAGAAGTAACTTGATGTGTTGTGTATACGCGGAAGGATAAAAGTGGGATCTTTTATCGTTAAGTATCAAGAAGTAACTTGATGTGTTGTGTATACGCGGAAGTATAAAAGTGGGAACTTTTATGGCTAACTTCGAATGTCTACACGGACTGTCTTTTTGTTCGGCTAGTGTGTGAAAAGTTATTAGCACAGGACGAGAATTGGTTTACGAGTGAAGATCTTCGGGTGACCTGGTAAATCAAGTAAAAGGTAGTATTTAGTAAAATACACAGAGCTGATATTGTGTGCTCTACGCAGGAAGATTGATGACTTGTGCATGTTAATAGTTGATTTGTCAATAAGATACTTCATCCATATTTCCTTTGTAACAATTTACCTTGTATTGAATTTGGTTTTGAAATATAGCTTTTAATACTCACGCTAAGTGGCTATCCATTTTTGTAATCCGCAACATTTGGTATCAGAAGCGGGATTAATTTATTGAATGCCGTTAACTAGAAGTATGGATGAATTAGTAAAGTTGTTAAATGACTTGAAAGCCGATATGGCTACGCAGATGACTGATATGGCTACACAGATGAATGACATTAAAAGTCAAAATAGCGAAATGGCCGCACAAAATAATGAGTTAAGAACTGAGATAGTTTCTCAAAAAGATGATTTGAAAGCCGAAATGGCCGCACAAAATAATGAGTTGAGAAATAAAATAGGTGACCTGGCCGCACAAAATACTGAGATGAGAGCTGAAGTGGCTTCTCAAATTGATAAGATTTCTGATAAGTGTAAGGACATTATGACCGAACTAAATAGTGTAAAAGATGATCTTGATAGTGTTAAGTTAGATTATAAACACGAAATTGAAATTGTAAAAACTGATTGTGAACGCCAGTTTCAGATTTTGAGAAATGAAATGTTACCTTCTGCCTGTGATAATAATAATTCTAGTGGAAATAATGTTATTACACATATCGCTAAAAATACAACTAAACCTTCTACATATGATGGTCAATCATCTTGGACAGTATTTAAAACACAATTCGAAGTTATCGCTACAGCCAATGAGTGGAATGAATTCCAAAAGGCCAGTTTTCTTGCAGCTTCCTTAAGAAATTCTGCTGCGGAAGTTTTGCAGTCTGTTCCAGAAGAAAAACGACTTGATTATCAAAGTCTAGTTTCTGCATTAGAACTAAGGTTTGGTGATAGTTATTTAAAACAATATTACGTGACTCAATTTAAACATCGCATGCAGAAAAATGGTGAAACTTTGCAAGAGCTTGCTAGTGATATTGAGCGTCTAGCTAGATTGGCTTATAGTAACTGTCCACCAGAAATTCAAGATAATTTAGCTCAATTACAATTTATTGATGCTATTGCTGACCCTGACACTCAGCAATCTCTGAGGATGTTGGAAGGTGAATCCTTAAAGTCAGCTGTGGTACATGCTATGAAATACGAGTGCTCCAGGCTTTCCTCCCGAGCGAACAAACGTGCAGTGAGATTTGTGAGTGCAGAAGAAACTGTAGAAAAGGATAATGAAATAAAAGAACTAACCAAAGCCATACTATCCGTTTTGAAAGATATAAAAGGTTCTTCAAAACCTACAACAGACCTCCAGTGTTGGAATTGTGGCAAGACCGGACACATTCGTACCAACTGCACTAGGAAACGAATGAGGAGTCCAAGTACATCAACTAGACAACAGGATCAGAGAAACAGAAAATTTATCAATCTTGCGAGGCAAAGGCTGGTTGTTGATTGGTTGGCCCCAGGGGAAGTCGCCCACGTTTCAACATTGCATGGTGATAATAATGGATTAGTAGCTGATGGAGCCATAAATGGAATACCTTGCCGTATGATAGTCGACACTGGTGCAAATGTAACTTTACTCAGAACGGATATAATAAAGAAAATAATACCTCACCCAAACTTGAATACTACACAGTCTAGAATAAGCCTACAAACGGCCACTGGAGATCGTGCAAAGGTTCATGGAAAAATAGAACTTAATATTCGAGTTGGTAGCTGTCTGGTTCGCCATCCTGTTTACATCGCTGACATCTACGACGAATGCATATTAGGCCTTGATTTTCTTAAGAAACATGGATTCAACATTAGACCCAGTGATAACCTACTCATCTATGAGACAGAAGAGATTCCTCTGCTTAGCCGGACGACTGATTCTTTATCAAGCGTAACTCCAATATTAGTGACGGAAGACACAGAGATCCCAGCACAAAGTGAAGTTATAGTCCGTGGACATCGGGCGGAGACTTCTGGGGCCTTCCGATTGG
Source organism: Ryuthela nishihirai (assembly GCA_038380435.1). Classification (NCBI taxonomy): domain Eukaryota; kingdom Metazoa; phylum Arthropoda; class Arachnida; order Araneae; family Heptathelidae; genus Ryuthela; species Ryuthela nishihirai. The sequence goes on from JAWZYU010000019.1 coordinate 39,967,223, forward strand.
CAGTTACTGATGCCTCTGGTAAAGGAGCTTTGGCTCATAATATCCTGGTTGCAAGGACTTTAGTCAGAATAGATAAAGAACAGATCCCTATCAGAGTGATGAACTGTAACAAATCCAGTAGAATGTTAAAAAAAGGTGAGGAATTAGCAATATGTGAAGCTGTTACCTGTGTAACAAGTATAAATAAAATAGAAGTTACCGATTCATATCAAAATCATACAGACATCCCGTCTCATCTTACTGAATTATGGAGAGAAACAAGACAAATATTAACTGAAAACCAAGCTGTTAAGGCCGAGAACCTATTAAAAGAATTTTCTGACATTTTTTCTGCCACATCAAATGATTATGGCCGTACTAACCTGACAGAACATAAAATCAACACTGGTGATTCTCCTCCAGTCCATCTGCCGGCAAGAAGGCTTCCATTGGCAAAAAGAGAGGAGACGGAACAACTCATAAAGGACATGGAAGCTCAGGGCATTATAGAACCATCACAGAGTCCCTGGACATCACCAGTAGTTCTTGTCAAGAAAAAAGATGGATCTACACGATTTTGTGTAGATTATCGCAGATTAAATGACGTAACAAAGAAAGATTCCTTTCCTTTACCCAGGATTGACGATACACTAGACACTTTATCTGGGTCAGAATGGTTCTCAACATTAGATTTAAAGAGCGGCTATTGGCAAGTTGGTATACGTCCTGAAGACCGTGAGAAAACGGCTTTCAGTACAGGGAATGGACTTTGGCAGTTTAAGGTGATGCCATTTGGACTTTGTAATGCACCTGCCACATTTGAGCGACTAATGGAGTCAGTGCTCAAAGGTTTGTCTTTGGAGGTCTGCCTGGTTTACTTGGACGACATCATAGTTCTTGGAAGAACTTTTGAAGAACATTTGAGAAATCTTCGTCAAGTATTTGAAAAACTTAAGGCAGCCAAGTTAAAATTGGGACCGACAAAGTGTAAACTGTTCCAGCAAGAAGTTCATTACCTTGGTCATGTGATCACTACAGCAGGGATTAAGACTGATCCTAGTAAGATAGAAGCTGTAAGAGACTGGCCTCCACCACAAGATGTTCATCAACTTCGTAGTTTTATTGGACTTTGCACCTACTATAGAAGATTTGTCAAAGGTTTCTCCAACATCGCAAGGCCATTACATCGTCTGACAGAAGAGGGCCAGCGGTTTATGTGGACCACCGAATGCGATATAGCCTTTCAACAGCTGAAGAAAACTCTTTCCACAGCACCAGTGCTAGCGTACCCACAAACTGGAAAACAATTCGTAATAGATACTGACGCAAGTAACACAGGAGTTGGTGCTGTGCTTTCACAAGAACAAGACGGACAGGAGAGAGTTATTGCATACTTTAGTAAAACTTTATCCAAACCAGAGCGGAATTACTGTGTAACACGCAAAGAACTGTTAGCAATAGTAAAAGCAATAGAACATTTTCATCACTATCTCTATGGCCAGAAATTCCTTATACGTACTGATCATGCTGCACTTAGATGGTTATTAAACTTCAAAAACCCTGAAGGACAAATCGCTAGGTGGATACAACGGTTACAAGAATACGATTTCTCCATCGAACATCGAAGTGGTAAAATGCATAAGAATGCAGATGCTCTTTCCAGGCGCCCATGTATTGACAACTGTAAACATTGCTATAATGCAGAACTGAAATTTGGAACTAAAGAGATAATGCCCATAAGACAAATAGTATCGACACAAACAAACAGTGACACCCCTAACATCTGGAATCCAATTGAAATCAGGAAGGCTCAACTAGATGATGAAGACATAAAACCAATAATGGAATTGATTGAAAAATCTGATGCAAGACCTAATTGGGAACAAATCTCGAGGTATAGTCCAACTACTAAAAGTTACTGGGCACAGTGGGACTCCTTAAAAATGGAAGACGGAGTATTATACAGAAGATGGGAGAATCCCACTGGACGGCTGATCCGTTGGCAGATAATCCTTCCTCGATCCCGAGTGGAACTTGTGATGAAAGATGTACATGATAGTGCCACTGGAGGACACTTCGGTGTTAATAAGACATTAGCCAAAGCCAGGGAACGATTTCATTGGTTGAAAAGTAGGGCAGACGTTGAGAGATGGTGTAGGCAATGTGAAGCCTGTGCAGCAAAGAAAGGCCCTAAGACTAGGAGTCGGGGTAAGCTGCAGACGTATAACGTTGGTGCCCCTTTTGAAAGAATAGCCATTGATGTAATGGGTCCGTTTCCTAGAACTGATGATGGAAATCGATATTTATTAGTGGTAATGGATTATTTCACAAAGTGGCCTGAGGTATATCCCATTCAAGACCAGGAAGCAACAACAGTGGCTGAGATGATAGTTAATAACTTCATTAGTAGGTATGGAGTACCTTTACAACTCCACTCTGATCAAGGACGGAATTTTGAATCCAATGTGTTTAAAGGCATCTGTCAACTATTAGGTATTCAGAAAACCAGAACAACTCCCTTACACCCTCAGTCGGATGGTATGGTTGAAAGGTTCAATAGAACAATTGCTCAGCATTTAGCATTATTTGTGAACGACCACCAACGTGACTGGGATCGCCATGTACCACTCCTTTTGCTGGCATATAGAACGGCAGTGCATGAGACAACTGGACAGACACCTTCCATGATGATTTTTGGAAGAGAGTTACGTCTTCCCTGTGACCTTTTATATGGTCGGCCCGAAGCAATGCCTGTGTCCACTCCACAATACGTACAAGAATTGCAACAACGACTAGAAGAAATCCATCACTCTGTTAGACATAACATCGACATAACAAGTGACAGAACCAAAACAAGATATGACAGTAAAATAAATGGAACTATTTTCAATCAAGGAGATCTTGTCTGGCTATACAGTCCACATAGAAAGAAAGGACTATCTCCAAAACTTCAGAAACCTTGGGAAGGTCCATATACAATAGTTAACAGGATTAATGACGTGGTGTATCGCATTCGTCGACGTCCAGCTACAAAGTGCAAGGTGGTTCACGTGGATCGTTTGGCTCCGTTTCATCGAAGAACTGAAGAAACTTTGGAATCCAGAATTGTTCGGGACGAACAAGACCTAGGAAGGGGGCAGTGTTACGACAGAAGGAATCTGGCAACCGAAAGCAAAAAGTTTCAGCCAACGAATAAGAACGTTGGGAGAATTTGGAGAAGAAGAGTGGAGCGTTAACGGTTTTGTATTGTAACGGTCGTTGTGTATTGTAACGGTCGGAGAGTTCGAAAATGGACGGTGAGCTGTTCTGAGACAGTGCGCGTAAGTATCAAGAAGTAACTTGATGTGTTGTGTATACGCGGAAGGATAAAAGTGGGATCTTTTATCGTTAAGTATCAAGAAGTAACTTGATGTGTTGTGTATACGCGGAAGTATAAAAGTGGGAACTTTTATGGCTAACTTCGAATGTCTACACGGACTGTCTTTTTGTTCGGCTAGTGTGTGAAAAGTTATTAGCACAGGACGAGAATTGGTTTACGAGTGAAGATCTTCGGGTGACCTGGTAAATCAAGTAAAAGGTAGTATTTAGTAAAATACACAGAGCTGATATTGTGTGCTCTACGCAGGAAGATTGATGACTTGTGCATGTTAATAGTTGATTTGTCAATAAGATACTTCATCCATATTTCCTTTGTAACAATTTACCTTGTATTGAATTTGGTTTTGAAATATAGCTTTTAATACTCACGCTAAGTGGCTATCCATTTTTGTAATCCGCAACAATATGTTATAAATTTGAATGATGTTATAATTTTAATGATATTTTTAAAACATGGAGCAGGATCAGCAAAGGAAAGCTGATGTGGCAGTTTTTGCATTTTGACCTTTTAAAACAATAAGATCTATCCTGAATGAAAAAAATGTTTTGAATACTCATGACTTCAACCCAGCTGTCGAAAAATAAAATGATCGATTAACACATGAAACTTTATTTTCGGGGGAAGCAATAAGCGTTTATTAGTCAACGCCATGGCGTAGGGGGCGGGGGACGGTTCAATCGGTAGCGCGCCAGGCTCGTAATCTGTAGTTCTCAGGTTTGAGTCCCAGCTTGGTCAGCGTTGAGAATTATCTCCGCAAATTTCCCTACCCTGCCAACGGTCAGTAGGGGACACCGATGGGCTTGGAAAGGCCGCCGTCCGTCGGATGGGATGTTAATCCGTGTCCCCCTTTGCACGTTAAAGAACACGCTGGACGGCCTTGACGGGAGGCTACCATCTGTCTTCCAACAGCTGTTCCAGTGGGTCCCCTCCCCCAACCTTCTCTGAGCCTTCGGGGTCTATGTGACCTGGCCATTTAGCCCATGGTGTGCAAAAAATGCCACTCAGAGGTAAAACACCCAACCCAAGCCATGGCGTATAGAAGAAGGAGAAGGAGCCGCTCTTAAAACGTTCAGGGAATTTTTAGGCATATTCGAAGACCATATTACAGGTTACGTCGCCATTAGTTTTGTATTTGTAATTTGTGCAAATGAAAAATTTATATTCCAAAACTCGTTCGTTGTTAGGCTAGGAGGAAAATTCCTTCAGTAAACACTGCATTTGTTTGATATATATCAAATAGCCGGTTTACGCATAACGGAGAAATCAATTCCTGGAAGTTAAATGCGATTTTTCGTGTTAAGTTCGACTTTAGACTTAACACTGGAAAGTACGAATCGTATAATTACAATTACAGTAATCTTATTTAAGCAACTCATGGCTCAAATGAAACTTACACAATTCAAAATAGGACCCTTTTGTAACACATTCAAAGGATAAAGATTTCAAGATTCAGCTCAAGGTCAAATAAAGGTCGTAGTGACGGTCTAGAAATCAAAAGTTGCCGAAAGCACCGAATGATATCTAGTAGTGGATATTTTCAAGCATGAAAATAGACCATTTTTTTTATGAATTCGAACGCCTTCTTGATTAATTGTTCTAGACATAAATACTTTATTCCTGTAAGACGGATCAAATACAATTCAGAATAGGACCCTTTTGTAATAATTTTCAGTAAACTTTTCAGTTGTTGCTGGATTTTTACTTCTGAGCTGCCTTTTCTTTCCATACAGTGATCTAAATGACCATGTCACAAAGACCCCAAGGGCGCAAAGAAGGTTGGAGGGGGGGGGGGGGGGAACTGAACAGTTTTTAGGAAACAGATAGAGTCCTCCCGTTAAGGTCATCCAGAATGTTCTTTAACATCCATAGGGTATGGCTTCTACCCTATACGGCGAAACACTTTCCCATCCACGGGCGGCGGTGTTAATTGTTTAGCGGAGATAAATCTAAATGTTGGACTTATATCTGAGAACTACAGATCATGAGTCTGGGGTGCTACCGACTCAGTTAATCCCAGCCTAACCCTTTTCAGTATCACCGTAGGAAATTACAACGCACCATGCGGCAAAATAATTCGATCCAACGGCCAGACAAGATATTGCCGTATCGCACGGTAAGCCAGCTAAAACGGCAAGCACAACGCAAGTCTGGGGCTGCATGTTTCTTGTAGGGTTGGGTTGTTTTACCTCTGAGCGGCACTTTTTTGCACACCATGGGCTAAATGGCCAGGTCACATGGACCCCCGAAGGCTCAGAGAAGGTTGGGGGAGGGGACCCACTGGAACAGCTGTTGGGAGACAGATGGTAGCCTCCCGTCAAGGTCATCCAGCGTGTTCTTTAACGTGCACAGGGTATGGCTCTCCCGCACACGGAGCCACGGCTTAACGTCCCATCCGACGGACGGCGACCTTTCCAAGCCCATCGGTGTCCCCTACTGACCGTGGGCAGGGCGGGGAATTTTGCGGAGATAAATCTCAACGCTGACCCAGCTGGGACTCGAACCTGGGAACTACAGATTACGAGCCTGGCGCGCTACCGACTGAGCGTGTTTCTTGTAGGCTTTCAGTTATAAATATATTTCATTCACTAAAGAGCTATTTTCATAACGTAATTAAGAGAGAATCTGTAAGAGTAATATTGATTCAGTTCAGATATAAATAAATTAGTGTGACTGATTTGTTTTTGCATTAAAAAGATTTGAAGTGTAAACGCATCAGGGGTACAGAGGAAACGAATTTTGCTCACCTGTACTCTCTTTTCCCCTACTGACTTATTATAGGATCAATCATAACGTGGATTAAACATATTAAATCAGAAAATAAAATTATTGAATATGTTTAAGAGCATTTTATGCTCCCTATTCGTAACGGGATAGCGTAACGGGATAGGCTAAGTACGATTATGATAAACTTGAAAGTATTATTATGCCCATACCTGGTCTAGTGTTTAGCGTACCTGACTAATAAACTAGGGGCATGTAGATGATACTTCCCTACAAAAAAGAAGAATATAACCTATAAGCTATAAGGCTTGCCCTGGTTTCTCATACAACATATAAACACTTACACAAGTACATGCCCCGCTGGTCTTAGTAGTCAGGTACGCCAACTACTAGACCAGATAGGATCTAGCAGTTAGCGTAATATGTTCCTGTATTATACAGGGTGAATCTGAAAAAGTGGGCAAAACTTTACGGGGTGGTAGAACGCAGCTATACGAGCAATATTCGTCATAGAATGTATGGTCGGAACGCAAGCGATGAGAAGTTAAAAGGTAGTTTTCCACTGTCACATTTAAAGAATGAACACAAGAAGGAGAGGAGATACTTCAGAAAACATTTTATTAACAGGAATGTAATTGAGGTACATGCTCAAAGGAATTGCTCAAAAGAGCTGCCGCCAGCTGTAATGCAGGCTTCACACCTGCTGCAATTCACGGTAGAAATGCCGTTGGGTGCGAGGACCGACCCTTTTATATCATTTCCAACGCCACCTAGCGGCTCGCCGTTTGCGTTCCGCCCATACTTTCTATGACGAATATTGCTCGTATAGCTGCGTTCTACCACCCCGTAAAGTTTTGCCCACTTTTTCAGATTCACCCTGTATATGTTTGTATATTGTTTGAGAAGACAGAACAAGTCAAGGTTACTAGGAGGAAATTCTATCTATATTATCTCCGTTCTTTGTGTAGGGGAGTACTTTCCTCCCTTTTTTTAAATAAAAATATTGTTTAGCTTCATTTGAGGCGTAACAGCGTAATTATATTTCAGCCACTAACATGGCGTGATATTAAACCTACCAATGCAACATTAGTTGTCATATCTCAAATTCAGACGATTGTATTATTAAGACCAGTATATTATTATCTAATTAGCATTCTGAGAATTTCTGCTTTACAAAAAAAAAGATGACGGGTGCATATTAATTGCTAAGTAAAAGGTCTCCTATTAGTTCACTCCGTAAGCTAATTAACTTGACCATCATTCTTAATTAAGATAAAGATATGCATGTTGGCTATCGCATTTGTGAGATGGCTTCCTTTGTGACTTTGTATTAAACACCGAAGTACTTTAGATTATAATTAACATCGTTTAGATGTGTATCAGAGGCTGGACAAAGAGAGTTTTAAAAATGGCAGATATGTAAAAGAAAAATATTAAAATAGAAACGATTTAATCAGTGGTTTCTGCTGAGGTCCTGCCATCCTCATAGACCTTCTACTATGGCATATAAACTGACAGGCTACTGTCAGACCTCTGTGGCAAGCAGCTGTTTGAGGGGGTATTTATTTTTATTTACTTATTTATAAGGTAAAAAGTCTTCAAAAGGTCAATTGGATAAATAGCTTAAAACTGGTCATTAACTTTAAACCGATGACTGAAAATAACCATTCTTTCCTGTTAATTAGAAGTTAACTGCTCTTTTTGTATATGCTATTGCCATCGTTACCTTTAGGATAAAATACGTCGCCTTCCTATTGCAGAAGATAGCCAAATGACTCTTGAGAGTGAAGCGAAATTGCCGTAGTTAACAAAATAAAATGGCTGCTCGTTCGACTGGTGCCAGTCAGGCGACAATTGGAACTTCACTCGGTATAGAGCTGTTCCAGAGTATTTGCTTTGTTGTATCAATAAATTATACCTTTCGAACGCATTCTGAAGATAATTTGGGAACGATTTTCCCTGTAACCTAACCCAGCTTGAATCGAAATGGCACGTTTGCAAGCAGTCATCCGAACTATGTGCCATTTAAAGGGATGTAACGTAGGTGAACTGAAAAACTCTGACATTGTGTTATCTAATTGCATATGATTAGCTCTTTGTACGTTCAAAAATATATTTTTCTTCTTATAATAATTGATTTTACTGGCTCTTTTTTTATGCCCGCGAAAGTAGTAAAATCAGCTAATATTTTATTATTTATGAATCTTTATCAGATGAATATACAGTACGTAGGGATTGGGAGAAACATTGTAAACGGGAAGGGTGACGACTGAAAGAAACGGACCACAATGCCGTTCGCGTACTGTTTTATCAGAAATTATTCTAATAAAAACAATACAGTGATGGGATAGCATCATTAATTGTATTTCAATAAACAACAGATGTCTGTAGAATTTTGCCAAAGGTTGGAGACATGGGCTTTGGATTGGATTGTTTTGCTTCTGAGCGGCACTTTTTTGCAAGCAATGGGCTAAATGGCGAGGTCACAAGGACCCGAAGGGCTCAGAGAAGGTTGGGGAGAGGACCCACTGGATAGCTGTTATACAGAAGGTAGCCACCCCTCAAGGCCATCCAGTGTGTTCTTTAACGTGCACAGGCTATAGCTATATCACACACGGCGCCACAGCTTTACGTCCCATCCGACGGATGGCGGCCTTTCCAAGCCCATCGGTTTTTTCTCTGACCAAAGGAAGGGGGCTTATTGTGGAGATAAAAGTCAAAGCTGGCCCATGTGGGACTCGAATCTGGAAAATTCAGATTATGAGCCTGGAGTGCTACCGACTAAACCACACCGCTCAGGAGTCGATAGGGAGTGTGAAGGCGCAAGTGGGGCAGTTCATTTTTATTTAACTCATCATCATCTTCCTCAAGCAGCCATGAGCTTCTGGAGGTCCAACCAGACCGTGCAATTTAGTTTTCCAAGCATATCTGTCCTGAACTGCATCTGCTGCATCTGGCCACTGCACACCAATTCTAACAAGGTTCTGTTTGACATTGTCTGCCCACCGCATCCTAAGTCTTCCGCTCTTTCTGAGGCCTTTAGGCACACTGTTCATAACCCTATTCCCTAATCTATAATTATCCATACGGGTAACATGTCCAAACCAACGGAGTCTCTCTCTCCACAATATACTGCTCAGAGGAGGTTGACGACTCCTTTGCCTAACCTCTTCATTACTTACAAAGTTGAACCACCTAATGCCCAAGATACTGCGTAAGCATCTGGAATCAAAAGCATCTAGTTTCCTGTTATCTTGTTTACAAAACGTCCAAGTTTCACTACCATAACTAATCTTAGAAAGTCAATATTATACAGTCTAATTTTAGTCTTTAGGTGTATACGCCTATTTCTCCACACTCTCCACAGATTCTTAAAAGTCCCAGAGGCAATCTCAACTAGCTGAACTTATTAAACTAATCTCGCTTTTAATCTGTATATTACGATTTTCACTATAGTATAAGTTAGTTTTGTGAGTAATGCTTCACTACCACCCTTACTTCCAACCCTTTACCACACAAGTTGAACACAAAAAGTGGCCCGGCGTTGTTGACGACAGCGATTTCTCGCATAGCCCGTGGGTTCGTTTCTGCACAGGAAATTTTTATTTCCGTTTTCAACAGATTTTGTACCCTGTGGATTCCGATGAATTTGACCAAACGGTCAATCAGAAAAAGAAAGAGCTCTGAAGTTCGCTTCATATAGAACGACCAAACCAGCGAGATGGTACTACTGATTATGATCTGGCTATTTAGTCCATTATGGGCAGAAAAGTGCCTCTCAGAGGTAAAACAACTCAACCTTTTCTTTACTTAGTAGCAAAAGGAAGATATTCCTAAAATTATAATGCAGTAAACCTTCTGGACTTAACAGCGACAAAAAAAATGACATTGAGACACGACAAACTACACAAAATGGAACATTTATTAACTGTTCTCGAGTTTCGTAAGATGACGTAGCCATCTCGAGCTCTTATCCTGTTATCGCCGCTTTGCCTCATTTCACCGCACTCTCAAGACATCCCATCTCTTGCATTTCATAACCTTTCCTGCAAGCACTTCCAATGTGGAGCATCTTTTAGCAATCTCTTAACTCTTATGATATCATTTCTCTACATTCTCGATAGTAAGCACGACTCTTTTTTCATCTTCGTCCCTAACCAAGCACATATCATAAATTGCATCCTCGAATCCCTCTTGACCTCCCGTCTGAATGCTGGCAAAATGTTCCCTATTAGGTGAGGTTCTCCAAAAGAAAAACTGACAAAAACGAAGTACGCATAAATCAACAAAATAACCGTTTCTTTGTGTATCGTATTTTCGACAGCACAAGAAGTGTGCAATCCTCAGAGAGGCATCAGTTCTGTGTAGTCTGTGCTATGGGTCACGCCAGTTGACCTGCAAGTCGTCTGGCCACATCCTTTTTCGGCTGCAGAGTGTGACAGCAGCAACACTTCCTTCGTATACGATCACACGAAAAGCGGTACGAGCGGCTTAGCGTTTTCAGCATTTCCAAACCTTCAGGCTTCTCAAAACAAAACCATTACCAACAAAGGAGGTGTCTTCGTGACAAACTAGAGCGTGTGCAATTGCACACGCTCCGGTTTGTCACGAAGACACCTCTGTTGTTGGTAATAGTTTTAAGATGCCAAAAAGTTCGCAAATGTTCATATAGCTTAAATTGCTTTCTGTATGCACACTTCGATCAGAGCAACCATGAAGAGACTTCTTATCACTCAATGAATTATGGATCTGCCCCCTCAAGCGCACTTGCGAGTGGGTGGGAGAGAAAGAGGAGGAGATCGTGTTGCAGCCAGTTTGTGTTCTAACACACAACACACGTGGTCCCATGGAGCGTCGGCCCACCTCTGGTAAGGGCGAGGTGAGATATAAAGGTACTAGTTGCAGCTGAGAGTGGGTGGTTATGTCTGGTTTGCTCTTTGTTTCCTAAGAAGCAAGGTTGACGATGAGAAAGAACATCTGCGCAATTGCACTCAAGAGAAATTATTCAAGAAGGTCATCTGGTGCATGTAACTTCAGCTGATGAAAAGATAACGATGAAATTATTTGCCATTAAAGTATTACTAATATCTAAATCACTTCGTTTGCATATGTTCAAATAGACGCTATAAAATAAGCTCCAAATATTGTTTAGCGTGTGCGTTACCTTGCAAATATTTTTGACATTTTCATTTTTGGTAATAACGTAAAGTGCGCTGCACTGTGGTTCAAAGAGTTGGGAAAAAATAAAATCTCTCAGACAGCTGCTTGTCGTAGAGGTCTGACCCGTTAGTATAACGCACCATAGAGGAGATATGTGAGAAAGATAAGACGGCAGCGAAACAATACGAAAAAAAAAAAAATCAGCCCCTGTGTCTCAAACCCAGGTTGCTTTGATTCGCAGCCAAGCACGCTAACCACTCGGTCAATGTTTCATGCAGGAAAAAATTTAGAATGTACAAAAAAAAATCATGTAAATTAGAATACATACTCATGATTCAAACTATTTTTGATTTCAAAGTTGTAAATAATTCTGTACAGGAGCGTATCTAAGAGGGCGGTTTTGGGCTTCAAATCTCCTCCTTCAATACTTGACAACTAATATTTTTGAAAAAATGGGCGCAGTTTTCTTATTCGAGCATGCCCAAATTTGAAATGCCCTCCTAGTTCTGTAGAGCGCATCGATCGTTCATTGGTGAGCCAAAATCCACCCCCTTACAAAATTCTGGGCAAAGCCGGATTAAGCAATTTCTAGGGCTTGGACATAAAGATAACGTGAAGTGTCCTCCCCCCCCCCAACTTCACGTTGTCAGAAATGAAACAGAAATAAATAAATAAATAAATAAATAAATAAAAGCCGATCTTATATTTCTTCGAGAATAATATTGTTGATACCAATTTAGAATTGTGCACAAAAATAACACACGGGGCTACCTTTTTTTGAGGTATGCTCTCCCTCCCCTACCCAAAAGATGTTCTGTTCTTGGGTATGTCACCGATTCATTATAGTTCTGTCTGCGCCGCTTTCGATTTTGTCATAAGACGGGAAAACAAAAATGTCGACATTAGCTCATTTAACAAAACAGCAATCAGTTTAAACGATTCTCGTCAGGATTTACTGATGTCATTACAAGCGATTTACGCACCGAAAAAGACCCTGATAATGAGAAATATGTATATACACACATGTATGGGGCGGGGGTGGCTCAGTCGGTAGCGCGCCAGGCTCGTAATCTCACTTCCCAGGTTCGAGTCCCAACTGGGTCAACGTTAAGATTTATCTCCGCAAAACTCTCCGCCCTGCCCACGGTCAGTAGGTGACCCGGATGGGCTTGGAAAGGCTGCCGTCCGTCGGATGGGACGTTAAGCCGTGGCCCCGTGTGCGGGAGAGCCATACCCTGTGCACGTTAAAGAACACGCTGGATGGCCTGGACGGGAGGCTACCATCTGTCTCCCAACAGCTGTTTCAGTGGGTCCCCTCCCCCAACCTTCTCTGAGCCTTCGGGGTCCTTGTGACCTGGACATTTAGCCCATTGTGTGCAAAAAAGTGCCGCTCAGAGGTAAACTAACCAATCAACCAACTACACACATATATATAATTATTGGCTTGTTTTGTGTCGATTTGATTTTTCATAACGAAAGGGAATGTCTAAATTGGAGTCAGAAATTTGTTGGAGATTAATAAAGTGAGAATTTATTCTATCGCCAGAATAAAAAAATATGTGATGGAGAACCCTGCTTTATATGAATACATTCCTGTAGGCGTCGGCAGGGGGCGGGGCAGGACGCATTTCCTTCACCTGCGGATTTATCGACAAGCGGCAGTTAAGGACCCCGGATATTGAGGGCCCCCAAAATCATTCACTGAATTTATAACTATTCGTTTCTTAAAAATCCATAAGGCCTCTAAATGTTGTTCATCTTAGTGGCCTTTCACCTCTAAATTCGCTATTACCCAACCCAGTGGAAAAACAGATTGAAAAATTCTATTAAATAATATGTGATGTAACAAACATTAATCTTTTCCTTAACAAAATATAATCTTTTTGTTTTTCTCTCGGAAGCATATCATTTATTTTAAATTATTAAAATGAGAAAAAAAAGAGAAAACAAACATTTATTTTCAATTAATGTTTCCTCTTTTTCGTTTTCGAGCATCCTGAGTTGCATTATGGGATGTACATGATCGCTGTATTCGCAACTGCAATCGTTAATAAACGGCGCGACTAAATATTTCTATCTTGAAACATTGATTTACATTTTTGACGCAACTTGAAACAATTTTAAGATATTGCGGTGTACCAATTGGTCACCACTGGAATCAATAGTTAAAATTCGTCACGTGTAGCCAAGTGGTTAGCGCGCTTGTTGGTGATCTGAGCTTGGCTAGGGACGAAGATGAAAACAGATTCGTGCTTAGAAATGATATCACAATAGTTAAAAGATTGCTAAAAAGATGCTCCACATTGAAAGTGCTTGTAGGAAAGGTTATGAATTGCAAGATATGGTGATGTCTTGAAGGAGTTTGATGGGGAGAAATAGGGCAAAGCGGTGATTTTGGGTTTTGTTGTTTTACCTCTAAGCGGCACTTTTTTGCACACCATGGGCTACATGGCCAGGTCACAAGGACCCGAAGATTCAGAGAAGGTTGGGGAAGGGGATCCACTGGATAGCTGTTGGGAGACAGATGGTAGCCTCCCGTCAAGGCCATCCAGCATGTTCTTTAACGTGCACAGGGTATGACTCTTCCGCACACAGGGCCACGGCTTAACGTCCCATCCGACGGACGGCGGCCTTTCCAAGCCCATCGGTGTCCCCTACTGACCGTGGGCAGGACGGAGAGTTTTGCGGAGATAAATCTCAACGCTGACCCAGCAGGGACTCTAACCTGGGAACTGCAGATTACGAGCCTGGCGCGCTACCGAAAGAGCCACCCCCGCCCCAAAGTGGCGGTAAGAGCTCGAGATGGCTACGTCATATTGCGAAACTCGATATTAGTTAATAAAGGTTTTACATTTTGCGTAGTTTGTCGTGTCTCAATGTCTTTTTTTTGTCGCTGTTAAGTCCAAATAGTTTAGCTCTTTCTAATTTTAAGAATATCTTCCTTTCATTACTCAGCAAAGAAAAGATCAACGCTTTTTTTCTATCTCTGTGACATTCCCAAAAAGGTTGCAGATTTCTTTACCTATAATCGATGCAATTAATGTTCATTTGAGCCTAACCATGCTTCATCACGAACAAATGCACGAATCTCATCTTGAGAGAAGTGACACATGAAATAACTAGGGTAGTTGGAAGATAAATTGGCAAAAGTGAAAAAACGGACTTGCCGACGAAACCACCGATGCTTACTCATGTATTTTTCCGAAGCATAAGCATTTGGGCCAATTCTTTGTTGCATTGCTGCAGCAAGGAACATAAATTACATCCCACTTAAGCAACCTCGATATCATTTAATGAAATCACATGATGACAGAAAGCCACAGCCAATCTTTCATTTCATGATAAGAAACAAAATGTTCTCTGAAGCATTTCGTTGCTCGGTGGGAAACGGGTCACCTAGCAGAATGTGTAGGTGACGTCTTCTTCTAATCATAGTCTCTTTAAAAGCAACGCATCGCTTGCATTTCCGTTATAGCAGCTGAACTTTTCAATAGTCACAAACTAATGCAAGTCTCTTCGTGATTAGGGCAAATCAGCCACACTTAGGGAATGCATTAAACACCGTCGTATTTATCAAGAAATTGATAAAATTATCAGAACTGAGTTTCGGTTCATTTCCGCTTGGTCTCCACACCAAAATGGGGGGGGGGGGGGTAGATACCAGATTCATTTCCGCTCGATCTCCACACCAAAATGGGGGGTCGATACCAGATTCATTTCTGCTCGATCTCCACCCCCCCCCCCCCCCCCATCCTCCAGGACCTTTTTTTTTTTTCCAGATTCGGAGTTACTGCCAGGGATGTGTTCATCGAAGCATTCCATAAAACACAAGAACCTTTAAAATGCATTTTAACGTTATGCTTGATATTTATGTAAACTAAATGGGGAAACCTAGGAAATAGGAATCTAGGATCTAATAAATATGGGGAACCTAAAAAATTGAGACCTAGTAAAAGAATTGTGACCATGGCCAGGAGAGTCTTTCTAACATCCTAGTTAATGCTTAAATAAAATATAACGTTATGTTTCCAGGTTCGATTCTCCACGGTGTCTGAGTGGAGAGCCCTTGATGACATAAGAGGCAGCAATGAACTTATAAAGGTCGCAGTCCATCGGATTTGGGCGTAAGCCACTGCGTTGGGTTGTTTTACCTCTGAGCGGCACTTTTTTGCACACCATGGGCTAAATGGCCAGGTCACATGGACTCCGAAGGCTCAGAGAAGGTTGGGGGAGGGGACCCACCGGAACAGCTGTTGGGAGACAGATGGTAGCCTCCCGTCAAGGCCATCCAGCGTGTTCTTTAACGTGCACAGGGTATGGCTCTCTCCCGCACACGGGCTACGGTTTAACGTCCCATCGAACGGACGGCGGTATTTCCAAGCCTATTGGCTTCCCCTACTGACCGAGAGCAGGGCGGGGAATTTTGCGGAGATAAATCTCAACCCTGACCCAGCTGGGATTCGAACCTGGGAACTACAGATTACGAGCCTGGCGCGCTACCGACTGAGCCACCCCCGCCCCTGGAAGTCTTGTACAGTGCAAAATATCTTGAAACGTGGCTCCAAAAAAAGCGTCCAGGAAGAAAACTAACTTCCCAGCGAAAAAGCCAAACGCAAGATTATGAACCTTGCAAATCATGAGAAACTATCAGCAATAAAGATAACGGATGTTCTGCCATTTCCCTGTTCCAGTGGAATAGTTTCACGCACTTTATCAACATGTGACGTCATAAATACGGTAATCTAAAGCAAAACCCATCTCTAAAGAAGTAACATAAAACTGCAAGACTGCAGTTTGGGAAAACAAATCATGTGCGGGACTCGTGAATGGTACACACGTGGGAGTCAGCAGAAGGAGTCATACATGAGAGTCAGCATTTGCCATCCCTGGGAAAAACTGATCAAAAATTTATGTTGAATATCAGATGTATCAAAAACTGTTTTTCCTTAATGATATGTAACATCGTTTTTTTAGCTGTTGTTTTCGGAAGCATATTAATTATTTTTATTCATTAATATGAAAAAAAAATTTATGTATTTTTCACTAATAAATTTCCTTTTTGTCGTTTCATTTTCGTGTTGTTGGGTTGGATTACCTCTGAGCGGCACTTTTTTGCACACATTGGGCGAAATGGCCAGGTTACAAGGACCCCGAAGGCTCAGAGAAGGTTGGGGGAGGAGAACCACTGAAACAGCTGTTGGGAGACAGAAGGTAGCCTATCGTCAAGGCCATCCAGCGTGTTCTTTAACGTGCACAAGGTATGGCTCTCCTGCACACGGGTCCATGGCTTAACATTCCATCTGATGGACGGCAGTCTTTCTAAGCCCAGCGGTGTCCCATACTGACAGTGGGCAGGGCGGTGAGTTTTGCCGAGATATTTAATTTTCAGTTTCTTAGTTTTATTAAGGTATGATGTATACAAATTACTGCATTCGAAAATATGATGTATGCAAATTCTGCATTTAATGAACTGCTCAACCGACATATTTCTATGTCGCAACATTATTTTTTTTGTCCCCTCTCTCCCTTAAAAAAATCCTGTCAACGCACATGAGTAGTTTAGTCCCATTATACGGTTCCCCACGCACAGTGCTTTCCCCTATGACATCATCGGCCACGCCCCCTTATTAATATTAATAATTAATGATTCATAATTAAAATTAATTAAAAATTAATTCCTCCCCTTTATTAAAATTCCTTCCCCTTTATTAAAAACTCGTAGCGCCATTTAGTGTATATGATGAGTACTATTTTTAGAAAAGCCCCCAATTTTAGTCGTAATTTTTCAAATTTTTGACTCCCCCTCATTAAACCCCCCTTATAAAAAGTTCCGCCCCCTTTATTAAAAACCCTACCTGTATTTTTAAGAAACCCTGGTTGACTCACCTGTATTTTTAAGCCCCCCTGGTTGATCCACCTGTATTTTTTAAGGCCCCCTGAATTTTCTAACACCTGAAAAAAGTCTTCGTTTTTTGATGGCGCCATCTAGTGTATACTTTAGTAAGCATTCTATTTTAATCGAAAAATTTCCAATTTTTTGACTCCCCTTTATTAAAAGTTCAGCCCGCTTTTATTAAAAACCCTATCAAAACTGTCCCTTGGTTGACATGTATTTTTTAATCCCCCTTATCAAAAGTTCCCTCCCCCTTTATTAAAAACACCCTCTCCAATCGGAAACTCCCGTCCCTTGACTTCTACCCTCATCTGAAATTTTCCAAGTCCAACTAAACTTTACGGTGGCATCCCCTCACAGAATGGCTGATGAAATCCTCAAAAATAATTACAAAGTCCCAATTTTTACTCCCCCTTCATTAAAAAACCCCTGTATCAATAGTTCCGCCCCCTTTTAAGGACTATCCCGCAATAACTGTTTTAAAAGACTGTCCCGCAGAAAATGAAAAAATGCTATTGGGTAAAAATAAAAAAAATAATAAATGGAAAACGGCGAAAAAATCTGATTTAAAAACAAATTATTCGTAATTATGAAAAATATTGAGGGTAATATGGTCTGGTGACCTGTATGGGCGACATAAAAGACCCTCTTTAGAACACGCAACAAGCGTTCGGAACCTTACTCCGGACCACGTTTTACTGACGAATGTTTTACAATCTGAAAAGTCCTGCGAAATTAAAAAATATTATTCCAAACGGGGAATCACAAGGGTTTTATTGACGGTTGAACCTTGGATCACTCCCTGCGCTGTCGAACCCTTTGCTTCCATATCAGACGCGATGTCTTACAACATGAAAACCCACTGGAAACCTTGATCGTAGTTTTCGGACTCGAAATTTTTCCAAGTCCAGAAACGGATGACAATCCCTCTGACTAAACCCATATTGTCTACTTCATTTCAATCTCCTTTCGTTTCAGGCCATCACAGGATATGGAAACATTATTTTCCATCCTCTTATCGAAACATTCCATTTATGATAGGTCAGATATTTGTTTCAATGTACCCCATAGGAAGAATTTCCCTTCGAGCCCCTAAACCTCCAAGATTGAGCTTCTCTTATTTAGTCTCCATCGGGTTGAAGGATGTTGCCATCAGATATCTGTGTTTCTGTACTTTCCGCATCAGAACTGGTTTTGGAAAGTGGTTTTACGTTAAATCTGCCATGTCTCAATTAATTACTCTCCATAAGTATATCCGTTAGGAGACATGGTTTTATTCCTACTACTTATCACCGCTGTATCCTCAGTACATGATGCAAACTTTTCCTAGGAAGTAACGCTACGCAGTAAGATAACAATTTCTTCCTCCGAAGAAAAATCAGCTATGGGAGTAATCATTTTTTAAAAATCTACAGTTCTAAACGCTCTTACAGTTTTTAAAAATCGTCTCTTCCATGTTTACCGGCATGCGTGTGACTCATCACGCTGATGAAATTCGCGTTGCGACGTTAGTTACACGCTTTATAAGGTCAGTTGTTTTCATCGGGTAAATTCTGTAAAGAAATGCGGCAGAATGTTAAAAGTAGAATTCATGCGTTTCTGCTTCCGCTTGCGTAAAAAACTTTAGTTCCAACACGAGTTAATGGAGTAGGGAACAATAGTTTTAACAAATACAGTAATCTACTATAAAAAATAATACGTAAGTCTCACGCGATCGTACCCTCTGAACTCACCTGAGTTAATCCACCGAAATTTTATTTGCAACTGGACTGATAGTCAAAATTTAGCAAATACTTCTACGATTATATTAGTTTATCTATGGAACAACCTACATGAGAAAACTTCTTCGGCTACATAAAAATCCGTCTAACTATGCTCTGACACATATGTTCTTATCACGCCTCAGTAAAAGAATTCTTAGTTTTCAGGATTCCTGTACCCGATAGATGGCGCTGGTTAAATGCTAAAATCGACTGTTGCATGTATCATCTTCCTTTGAAATCTTTTAACATTTGTGTTTGAAAGAATAGTATACAGATATGAAGAAGCAGACACGATATATGTTTGAAAGAATACCGGTTTGCTTCACCCTGTACCAGCTCTTACAACTCTGCTAGTACTGATACTGGTAATTCACCAATAAATAGCATCGCAGACCACTACTGGTCCAACTCTTCTACCTCAGTCTCCTCCCCCCAACCTTCTGATCCGGGCCAACCTTCAGCTATTGATCTCGAACTGGAGGATTTATCATCTATTTCCAATGTGAGTGCCTCGTCCTGTGTGAGTAATCGATTTCACTGTAGTTCACTCCATTGGAGCGATTTCACCCATGTTCAGAAAAGTGAATATTTGAATCACATACAACTGAAAAGTTACATGTAATATTCACATGCTTGCACAAAAAGTGAATGTTGCCAACTTGCACCTTCACTAGATGTGAACGTTGTTGTAAGAAATTAACACCCTAATACTTAAAAAATGAATACTTGTGGTTAAACTATTGTTACCACTTGTATTCTCCTTGCTGGCCCTCTGTCCGGCTGTTTTGTATCTTAGCTGTTTTGAGGCGAACCGATGAGCGCTTACGTTACGTTTTTGGTATTTTTTCTTTTAATGTGAGAATGCGGGTAGGGTGCTTTTCTTTCGTTCTCCTATCGCTTTTCTTTTTCAATCTTACTTCTGCAATGTTGATTGTCTTGATGAGTGTTTGAAGTGTGAAATAACCGTTGAAAGACTTGACGCTTTACGCGTTAGGTCCGTAAAATGGTTGAAACGCAAAGTATTGTCTAACAGATCGGTTCTGGGAGCCCTCAGAATCGAGAAGCATTTAGAGTACACACTAATGGAATTTACTAGAGTAATGCTACTTTCTATAGGTAGTGTTATTTCAGATTTCCAAACAAGTGAAACACAAATACATAATATTATCAAAAAACGTGTGCTTGCCAGAAAAACAACCACTTTCACACGAACATAGTACCACTTGTTCTAAGAATTCCGCACTAGTGTAGAAATGTATATTCTCATGCAGGAAAAATAACTAAACCGATTCTTAGACATGAAATCGTGTACATCTCGTGTAGTGAAAAACACAAATACATATCATTGTCGAAAAAACGTGTGCTTGCAGCTAAAAATAACCACCTTTGCCCTTACACACACAGTTTATTTACACGCTTATTGAAACGTAGTAGGGAGCTGTAGAAATACACACAGAACCCTGAAAAGAGCATGAGGGCGGATCCGAAAATATAGACATCCTTAGTGCAAATCTCTATTGATTGCATATAAGATTCTTAGTGAGTTCGAAATCAGTGTATCTTTAAAACTGGCTTTATGCAACATTTGTCATAGAGGTTACAGAATCCTTTCATACGACATAGGTGCTCAGTAGAAAAAAACAACACTCATATCTTACCATGGATCTCTAGGTTTCTTAGATCAGAAGCTGAGCGTGCTAATCTACTGTCTATGAGATAAATCTTTTAACATGTTGGTTATCATAACTTATAACTGTATCGGGGGTAAAGTACTGTCCATTTCAGGCTATTGTGAGATTTTCAACGTAAAGAATTAGCAGATATATGGAAAAAATAATAATCTGACTCAGATGATACTTGCGATTTACCTACTTTGGTCGTTTGGTTTATTAGAAAGTAAATATACACATAGAAAAGATGAATCAGTGATTGTGTTCTTTCAAGCAAATTACTTTAATTATCTTGCGAGATGTATGAGGAAATGCAAAGAATAGATATTGAGAGTTTACGATTCTATGGAGAAACAGGCATCTGAAGATTAAACTATATAATGAGTTTATCTCTAAGATTGTATGACAGTGAAGTGAAACAAACCAAAGTTTTCTGAAACACATCGGCTAAGAGAAGCACGTTTGTGTACAAGTCGTGATATTGGCCTAGGTTTTTTATGTCGTATGAGTTTCATTGTCTGGATATAGTCTTCTTCCCCTAGCGCTTCTCCGAGGACCCACTCATAATGCGTGTAATCTCAATTTTAAGCTCCCAAATAAGATTCCAGTTATATTTCGTAACCTAAAGGACAGCCATCTGCAAGGAAAGAGTATGATCGAAAATAAGAAGATTAATTGCATTCCCAATAATATGGAAAAATACACAGCATTCTCCCTTGGAACTTTGAATTTCATAGATTCCTATCAATATTTAAGTGGATCTCTTGAGACCGCAGCAGAATTCTTTATTTTGCATTGAAACGAGTAATTATTTAACTTTCTCATTAGAGCTGAGGAAGATACAGCACGGAGCGGTTCTCACAAGTAAAGGAATTGGATATGCTTTGGCTTATCTGCTTTCCATAGGTCAGTGTGTGAGTGGCCCCGTGACCTACGTACGTCACCAGTTGGGCAGCTTTTTGCCATGGTGTGTCTTCTGGCCATTTCAGCAGATCACGTGACAATGATAGTAGATATGCTTCGGCTTATCTGCTTTCCATAGGTCAGTGTGTGAGTGGCCCCGTGACCTTTGTATGTCACCAGTTGGGCAGCTTGTTGCCATGTTGTGTCTGCTGGCCATTTCAGCAGATCACATCACAATGATAGTAGGAGCTTTTGTTTGTCGCTTCTTGTATGCTCTATGTGAGAACATCGATTTTCGTGACAAAAGTGCATATATGTCAGAGCATAGTTAGGCGGATTTTTATGTAGCTGAAGAAGCTTTCTCATGTAGGTTGTTCCATAGATAAACTGATATAATCGTTGAAGTATTTGCTAAATTTTGACTATCAGTCCAGTTGCAAATAAAATTTTGGTGGATTAACTCAGGTAAGTTGAGAGGGTACGATCGCGTGAGACTTATGTATTATTTTTTATAGTAGGTTAGTGTATTTGTTAAAACTCTTGTTCCCTACTCCGTTAACTCGTGTTGGAACTAAAGTTTTTTACGCAAGCGGAAGCAGAAACGCATGAATTCTACTTTTAACATTCTGCCGCATTTCTTTACAGAATTTACCGATGAAAACAACTGACCTTGTAAAGCGTGTAACTAACGTCGCAACGCGAATTTCATCAGCGTGATGAGTCACACGCACGCCGGTAAAAGTGGAAGAGACGATTTTTAAAAACTGTAAGAGCGTTTAGAACTGTAGATTTTAAAAAATGATTACTCCCATAGCTGATTTTTCTTCGGAGGAAGAAATTGTTATCTTACTGCGTAGCGTTACTTCCTAGGAAAAGTTTGCATCATGTACTGAGGATACAGCGGTGATAAGTATTAGGAATAAAACCATGTCGCGTAAAGGATATACTTATGGAGAGAAATTAATTGAGACATGGCAGATTTAACGTAAAACCACTTTCCAAAACCAGTTCTGATGCGGAAAGTACAGAAACACAGATATCTGATGGCAACATCCTTCAACCCGATGGAGACTAAATAAGAGAAGCTCAACTCTTGGAGGTTTAGGGGCTCGAAGGGAAATTCTTCCGATGGGGTACATTGAAACAAATATCTGACCTATCATAAATGGAATGTTTCGATAAGAGGATGGAAAATAATGTTTCCATATCCTGTGATGGCCTGAAACGAAAGGAGATTGAAATGAAGTAGACAATATGGGTTTAGTCAGAGGGATTGTCATCCGTCTCTGGACCAAGCCCATCGGTGTCCCCTACTGACCGTGGGCAGGGCGGGGAATTTTGCGGAGACCCAAAGGTACAACTTTATACTTTTATCAAAAAACGTCTACACTTTCTAGGTCAGGATCGAATTTTCGTTATGATTCACATTTTTGCGTTATTAAAGATGGAAATGATACCAAAAGAGCAAAATATCTTAAGAATGAAATGTTTTTTATATAAACGAAATGCGATCTGCGCAAGTGACAAGAAGTCAAGGTTATGCGAACAAGTTTCTGGTGATCTACTTGAGATGTTTATTCTAGAACGCAGAGTGAAGTGAAGTGTTAATAAAGAGCCTTTTAAAGCTTCTGGACAACGTATCGCCATGAACCATCCAGACAGTTTTCGTGTTGACACTCTCACACCTCGTTGACTGGATGACACAAATGGGACTTCGGTGTTGCCACTTCGAGAGTTTAGAAACTAACGAATTTATCAGTAGTAAAGATTTATTTACCACTTATCAAAAGGCGAAATTAAAGGGATATATAAAATGAAATAAAAGGGCTGTGGAAAGTATGTCTCTGACACAGTGGCGCACCCAGAGGGGGGGGGGGCAAGGGGCCCTGTCACCCCCAAAGAAAAAGGGGGAAAAAACACTAGAAAATTTTCCAAAAATCTTTTCTTAATTAGAATTAATTTTTTTATATTTGTGTCGTGTCTTCTATTTCTATACTACTTATGAATTAGCGGTCACATAAGGTGGGAATACCCAATAGTTTTCGGGAATCACGGCCGCTGTGAACACAAGGCGAACGAATCTTGCGGGCCGAGCGCTACTTCGTTTGCCCTAGCCGGGCCAGCGGCCCCCCCCCCCCCCCAAGATTAAATCCTGAGTGCGCCACTGCCATGACATATGCGTTTCAGAGAAGGGAAAGAAGCGGTAATGTATAAAAACTGAATAAAGTTATAAAAAGCAATAATGCTACAGTTTCAAGCAGTGAAGGGTCTTCTATCTAAGAGAAAAGGGAGAATAGAAGAGTGACTATTGGCTTAATTCTACAGTTTAGAAAATGAAAAAATAGAAATTGGTTCAAGAGCACTAAAATGAGCTCTCGTCCTTGACAATCTTAAAGCAGAGATTTTCTCTTGGTGTCCCCCCCCCTTAAAAATAGCACTCTTAATGCCCTTAGGCTCTGAAAGTTCAGAATTACAAAGCAGATACACGAAATATAAATCAAAATTTTAATATTCATACATTTTATTTATTTTGTTTATTTAGTGCATTTATTATTAATTATGATTAGATTTAATTTCAACTGAGTATTCTCAATGACGAGTTGGGTTAACCTCTGAGCACACACTGGGCTAAACGACAAGATTACAAGGACACCGAGGACTCAAGGAGGGTGGGGGAAGAGGATCCACTGGATAGCTGCTAGGAGACAGACGGTAGCCTCCCGTCGAGGCCATCCAGCGTGTTCTTTAACGTGCACAAGGTATGGCTCTCCCGCACACGGGGCCACGGCTTAACGTCCCATCCGACGGACGGCGGCCTTTCCAAGCCCATCAGTGTCCCCTACTGACCGTGGGCAGGGCGGGGAATTTTGCGGAGATAAATCTCAAAGCTGACCCAGCTGGGACTCGAACCTGGGAACTACAGATTACGAGCCTGGCGCGCTACCAACTGAGCCCCCCTAAATGATGTATGAAAAGGCTATGAAATTAAAAGGACTTGGATTTCAACCTTGGCAAAAAAATTTTGATCATTTCAACTTTCATTAAATCAGGTTATTTATTCATTTATTACAATACTTTTATGACCAGAATGCGTTTTAAAACATAGAATTTTATTCTTTTACTTACAGCACGAAAATTCCAAGTTAAAGTTTAATGTGCTACGGCCCTTTCCAAAGACTTCGCAGCTCATAGTTTGAAAATCGTAAAGTGAACTTTTAATGCACGTGAACAGTAGCAGATTCAGCTGCAGGCTATTTAGGCTCAAATCCAGAATGGAATATTTTTATGGATGCAATTTTGCGGCAAAAATTACTGACATGTCAAAAACGCACATCTTCTGTTAAAAGAATATAAAATAATTTATTAACGTAGAAATGAATAATTTTTAAACGTTTATTTTTCGCAATAAATAAATAATTTTAAAATAATAAAATCTCTGGGGTGGCAATATGCTTCGTGCTTATGGGCATCAGAATGATAAATCCTTCCCGGAATATGCAAGAATATCATTTGTTCATTCACAGAGCAGAAAACGAGATATAAAAATATTTTTAAAAAATGAACACTTCGATTATGTATGCCACTAAATATTTTAAATTATATATATATTACATTAATGTTATGGAATTTAGTAAAGAAACTTGTATTACGCATTTTCGTTAAAATTGTACATCTATTTCGATCACATTTTCTCTCTATTTATGGTTTAAAAAATTGTATTTTTATAGAAAATTAGAAAGGAAAAAATGACGAAACACAAGGAGATGATTATGGGCGTTCCCCAGAGGAATTTCATGGATATGCCTATAATATAATATACATTAAGTTCGCCGTATCTGAGTTTGAAGCTTTAGCATAGGGTATATCAGCCAGTGGTGGATTGCGTTATTTTACCTCTGAGCGGCACTTTTTTTTCACACCATGGGCTAAATGGTCAGGTCACATGGACCCCGAAGTCTCAGAGAAGGTTAGGGGAGGGGACCCACTGGAACAGCTGTTGGGAGACAGATGGTAGCCTCCCGTCAAGGCAAACGGGGCCACGGCTTAACGTCCCATCCGACGGACGGCGGCCTTTCCAAGCCCATCGGTGTCCCCTACTGACCATGGGCGGGAAGTTTTGCGGAGATAAATCTCAACACTGACCCAACTGGGGCTCGAACCTGGGAACTATAAGATTACGAGCCTGACGCGCTACCGACTGAGCCAGTCCCGCCTATACACATAATAACTACGAGTAAGAAACAGAATTATAAATGTTCCAATTCGTTCTGTTTTTATGAGCAGTTCACCTACAGCGACACCTTCCCCCCCAAAAAATAATAGTGCTTCCTGTGACCGCCACTGATATCAACAGAAAATATTTATCACTTACAACAGAATTCACAGATATACATTATTCGTTGATTGCCAAATCTTCATATCATTAATGGTAAGAAGGCTGATACTTTGATTGATATATTCCTAACCTCATATTCAATGTTTGATGTATGAGCTTGCTTGCAGGAAATTGAAATGTTTCATCACTCCTCTTCTCCCGTTGCTGTGACCCTGCTGACCTAGGGCTGCCCCTACTGCACGTGCATGACCTCCCCTCCCCCCTGCTTCACCCGCCTCGCATTGAGTCAACAGAGAGCAGAAACTTCAGGCGGTGTGGAAATGCTCACCCTGTATTCTGCCTGCTAATGAAGACTGATGTTTCTCTCTGAAACAGGGACATCGTAGTCGCTTGCTACTTCGACTAAGGCCATCTAGTCGGTTAACTTACATCAGTCAAAATATTATTTTCTGATTGGTGCTTTTTTAGTATTTTGCAGTGGCGTTGTAACAATGCACTGATGGATTAAGACTTCTATGATTCCTACAAACAAGGTTTTTTGGGGAGGGGGGGATGCGACGCAGTCAAGCCGGAAAACGCTAAAAGAGACTGGATTTCAGAGCAATGTTTTCCCTTCGTTTCAGGGTTTCTAAAAAAATTTCATGAAAAACATGTGAAAATAATTTTGATATCCATTAACCTTACTAGCATTCTTAAGGAGTGGTGGGGGATATCCAAATATAAGTGAACAGGATTTTTTTTTTGCAATGAATAAAGGTGAATTCTCTAACTCAGTGGTTCTCAACCTTTTATGCTTCACGTACCCCCTGGAAATGTGTATGTAACTGGCATACCCCTTATATAGATAGATAAAACTATAGTTATAGTATAATACTGCCGACTTTGCTACCAGATCTAGCGACTTTTGAGCTCTCACGGTGTAACCCAAAAAATTTTACCGCGTATCCCACGTTGAGAGTTGGGTTGTTTTACCTCTGAGCGGCACTTTTTTGCACACCATGGGCTAAATGGCCAGGTCACATGGACCCTGAAGGCTCAGAGAATGTTGGCGGAGGGGACCACTGGAACAGCTGTTGGGAGGCAGATGGTAGCCTCCCATCAAGGCCATCCAGCGTGTTCTTTAACGTGCACAGGGTATGGCTCTCCCACACACGAGGCCACGGCTTAACGTCACATCAGACGGACGGCGGCCTTTCCAAGCTCATCAGTGTCCCCTACTGACCGTGGGCAGGGCGGGGAGTTTTGCGGAGATAAATCTCAACGCTGACTCAGCTGGGAGTCGAACCTGGGAACTACAGATTACGAGCCTGGCGCGCTACCGACTGAGCCCCCCCCCCCCCCCCGCCCTCCCACGTTGAGAACTCCTGCTCTAACTATTAACAACTTCTATGCTAAATTACAATCGTCGTCGTTTACTTCAAATGATGCCAATAACATTCGTTAGAACTTAAACATAATATTCCAACAAAATGTCGCACCCATACACAGGAAGTTCTTTCCTTACTGCTGAAAGGGGCGGGGGTAGCTCAGTCGGTAGCGCGCCAGGCTCGTAATCTGTAGTTCCCAGGTTCGAGTCCCAGCTGGGTCAGTGTTGAGATTTATCTCCGCAAAACACCCCGCCCATGGTCAGTAGGGGACACCGATGGGATGGCCGCCGTCCGTCGGATGGGACGTTAAGCCCTGACCCCGTGTGCGGGAGAGCCATACCCTGTGCACGTTAAAGAACACGCTGGATGGCCTTGACGGAAGGCTACCATCTGTCTCCCAACAGCTGTTCCAGTGGGTCCCCTCCCCCAACCTTCTCTGAGCCTACGGGGTCCATGTAACC
The DNA here is from genome assembly GCA_038380435.1 of Ryuthela nishihirai. Taxonomy (NCBI): domain Eukaryota; kingdom Metazoa; phylum Arthropoda; class Arachnida; order Araneae; family Heptathelidae; genus Ryuthela; species Ryuthela nishihirai. Next base: position 39,994,855 of record JAWZYU010000019.1, read on the forward strand.
TGGCCATTTAGCCCCTTGTGTGCAAAAAAGTGTCGCTCAGAGGTAAAACAACCCAACCCAACAACTTACTGCTGATGGAAATACTCCACTCACAACAAATTTTGCATTTCCAGAACTGCGAGTGAGCGAGAAGTGTTCAAACGTAACACGTGTGAAGAAGTGTGTGAACATGTGTCTTTGTTGTATCTGACTGAGCCTCACTTCCTCCTTCTGGCATTGGCGTGCCACAGTTTTTCTGACAGCATTATAGTTTTCCATGAGTACGTGCCCCTGCATGGACATCTGACCCATTTCATTCCTGAACAGGACTCTCGAGTTCCTTCTGGCAAAATAGGTCATTTTTATAAAAGGTCGATTATGACTGGAAAGCGACCCCAAAAACATAGTTCGTGCTTTTTTTTCCTAACTAGGTGTGTGGTTACTTTGGTGCCGATGTTGAATATAAATAAATGATTTGTCAAGTTTTAAGGTTAACTTGTCAAAAGAGATGAACATTCACTTTATAAGTATCAAATACAAAAGGAGTTTTTAATCGAAAATCAATTATCCTTCAAGGTTTATTGTTTTAGAATTATTTTATCAATACATTACGAGACGAAATTTCATTACATATAAAATATTCGTTTATAATTTAAGTTGCTTATTATATGTATGGTCTGTAAATGGTAGCTAGGTAGTCACTGGAAGGAGAGCTATGCACCAATCCCCTGTGATGATGCATAGAACCGGCCAGGCCTAGCACCTAATGTCCGACCCCGCCTTCTCGTGGTGCGGACCGTTAGTAACTTTCAAAAGAGATACTCTCTTGTGGAAGTGAACGGAAGGGGAGGGCTGCCAGATTAGTGTGGCCTACTGATCTGGACAACTATGGCTACTTTTCTTTTTTTTCTACCCTGCTGAGGAGTGGTCAACCACACAGGGTCCTGGTGCTGACCATATAAACCTACTGGACTGGACAGATATATGGCCCTGAGCTTGATTATGGATCCTGATTTTGCTGCTCTGGTGGGCTTCTGTGGAGGGAAAATCTTCCGCTGTGTTTTCTTTTTGTTTGTGGGTTGACAGCCCCAAGTGAATAGATTCACAGGATATGTTTATCAGCTGGTGGATAATCCTGAGCAGAAGTCATCGCAGGCACCTGAACTCTTTCCTTCTATTGGCATCGTCAAATTCTACATTGGAGGAAGTCTTCCAGTGTAGATGGCTTCAGCCTTTAGTAGTGGGGGAACGGGTCTTTGCCCCATGTCTGCGATTAGGGGGCTGTTTGATATTGTCGGCATTCCCTCTCTCAATAAACATAGTTTCTTTAAACATCCCACTAACCATTTTCTCTCCATAGGTAGTTGGAATGTGAGGACTCTGCACAGAGCTTTTTCTCTTGATGTCCTCACACAAGAATTCCACCATTATAATTTAGATATTCTCGGCTTGCAAGAGACCAGATGGACAGATAAAGGTCAGATTCTTAAAAATAATCTTAAATTTCTCTTTTCAGGGAGGGACGACAATAAGCATCACCAAGGCGTGGGTCTGCTTCTCAGCAGACACGCTAGCGATGCTCTTCTAGGATATGAGTGCATTAATGAAAGGTTTCTTACAGCAAAATTTCAGACAAGCGTTAAAGACTTGAATGTTATCTGCTGTTATGCCCCCACTGAGGATGCCGATGAGGATGAGAAGGATAGGTTTTATGAACAACTTCAGGATATTTTGAATTCTGTCAAGAAAGGAGATATTACCCTTGTTCTTGGTGACTTCAATGCCAAAGTTGGTACTGACTCTGACCTTTGGGGAGGGGTAATAGGCCATTTTGGTATTGGTAGCTGCAATGGCAATGGGCAACGTCTCCTACAGGTAAGTAAACTCAATGGATTCAGAATAACTAACACTTATTACAAACACCACGACATACATAAGTACACATGGGTTTCACCTGATGGGCTGCATAAGAATATGATTGATTACATATTAATTAACAGCAAATGGGCTAGTTCTGTTAGGAATACCAGGGCATATAGGGGAGCTGAAATTGGATCTGACCATTACCTTGTTAAAAGTGTGTTGCAACTTAAACTTAAAAAGTGTTGTGCTAGGGTTAAAAAATTTACTTTTAATACTGAAGCTCTGAAAGATCCATTTATAGCCAAAGCTTACCATGATAGGTTACTTAGTCATTATGATAGTCATGGTTTGCTTACTACTGAAGTTGAGGAAGAATGGGATCATTTTAAACAGGCTTTTTTGGACACTAACAGTACTCTTTTAGGAAAAAAGGAGCAGAAGAGACAGAATTATCTGAGTGATAAGGCACTTGAGCTTATTTCGGAAAGAAAGAACTGCAGGAATGTCTTTAATCAATACCCTACTAGTCCTAATAGAAAGCATTACAGAGAACTTAATAAACGTGTAAAAGATCAGTTAGCTGCTGATAAGAATCTTTGGCTTGATGGTTTGGCTGAGAAAGCCGAGGAAGCAGTTAGACAGCACAACAGCAGAGAGCTGTACCAGATAGTTAATGTTTTGTGTGGTAGAAAACGGACTGGCATACAAGGATTGAAGGATAAACAAGGTAAGTTTATAGAAGGGGAGGATTCTGTCATGGCTAGGTGGGCTGAGCATTTCAGTGATGTTCTAAACAATGTAGTTAGCTCTACTCCCATTGTTTGCAATGATGATAGATGCATTGGTGGCTTTAATGTTGGCCCTATAACACAATCTGAAGTTATTGTGGCTGTTTCTAAACTTAAACTACATAAATCCCCAGGGGTAGATGAAATTACTACCGAAATGCTTAGAGCTGGGAATGTTTCGGTTACCACTTGGATGACTGAAATTCTGAATATCTTTTATGATAAAGGCATGGTTCCTAAGGATTTTACCAGAGTTATTGTTATCCCTATTTTCAAAAAAGGTGATCGCAGTTCTTGTGATAACTATAGGGGTATCAGCCTACTCTCTGTTCCAGGTAAAGTTCTTTCCATGATTGTGCTTAATAGAATTAAGAATCTGGTTGACAGTCAATTGCGTGATGAGCAATGTGAATTCAGAAGTGGTAGGGGATGTGTGGATCAGATATTTTCACTTAGGCAGATTCTTGAGAAATGTTTAGAGTTTCAGAAACCTTTGGTTGCTAGCTTTGTTGATTTCAAAATGGCTTTCGACTCTGTTGATCGTCATAATTTGTGGTTGATTGTGAGATCATATGGTATACCAGACAAGTTAGTTAACATTATGAAAGCTCTCTATAATAACACTGAGTCGTGTGTGAGAGTTGGTAAGGCTTGTATCAATTGGTTTAGCATTACTTCTGGTGTTCGACAAGGGTGCATTTTGTCTCCTTTTCTCTTTAGCTTGGTTATTGATTATGTTATGCGAAATTCACTTCAAGGGAAAGATTTTGGCCTTAAATGGGCTGGAGATACGAAAATTTCTGATTTAGATTATGCTGATGATTTAGCCCTTTTGGCAAATGATGTTGATGAGATGAACTCTTTCATTCGAGCTGTTGATGAGACTGATAGTAGAGTAGGTTTGGTTATAAACAGAGAGAAAACTAAAGTGATGAAAATTGGTCAGGCAGGCTGTGATTCAGTTAATCTGAATGGTTGCAGTCTTGAGCAGGTGTCACAGTTTAATTACCTTGTGAGCTATGTTACTGATAATGGTAATGTGCGGAATGAGATTAACAGGCGAATAGGGGTTGCTGCCGGGACTTTTAAGAATCTATGGAGAGTATGGAGAAATAGGCGTATACACCTAAAGACTAAAATTAGACTGTATAATAGTTTGGTTCTTTCTGGGGTTATTTATGGTAGTGAAACTTGGACACTTTGTAAACAAGATAACAGGAAACTAGATGCTTTTGATTCCAGATGCTTACGCAGTATCTTGGGCATTAGGTGGTTCAACTTTGTAATTAATGATGAGGTTAGGCAAAGGAGTTTGCAACCTCCTTTAAGCAGCATATTGTGCAGAGAGAGACTCCGTTGGTTTGGCCATGTTGCCCGTATGAATAATTATAGATTGGCGAATAGGGTTATGAACAGTGTGCCTAAAGGCCTCAGAAAGAAGGGGAGACCTAGGATGCGGTATGCAGACAATGTCAAACAGGACTTTGTTAGAATTGGTGTGCAGTGGCCAGATGCAGTAGATGTAGCTCAGGATAGACTTGCTTGGAGAACTAAATTGCACTGTCTGGTTGGACCTCCGTAGCCCATGGCTGCTTGAGGATGATGATGATGATGATGATTATATGTATTATATGCAAATTGAATTATTTTATTCAATTTTAAAACTTGCATTTAACCAAACATTTAGTGTATGATTAATAAATCAATCCCTAAATTACATTTTAATATGCTGATTATTCTGCTACGTTAGTTGTTAGTGGCATTCCCAGAAAAAAAGAGGGGGACGTTATTTCGGTATGTTCTCCCTTCCCCCATTTATCTCCGCAAAACCTTCTCTGAGCCTTTGTGACCCCATTATATCCAAAAAAAAAAAAAACTTTCAGATGTGAAAACAACCCAACACTTTGATTACTTTTTTCACAATCATAAATAAAAAATAAATAAATACTCCCTCAAGCAGCTGCTTGCCACAGAGGTCTGACAGGAGCCTGTCAGTTTATATGCCATAGTTACGTGACCATATTTTTTGAAGAAAATAAAGGACAAATCAGAAATTGTTTCATAATAAAAAAAAGCAGGTTGCGTTTATTTGTTTCACTAAAACAAAAAAGCTTTATAACATTTATTATAAAATATAAGCATATACATAGCATTTTAAACAATCATATTATTACTTAAAAATTTTTTATTTTGATACTTTTCACAAGAATGAACTTTTTTTTAATAAATCAGGTTTGTGTTTTAAAAATTCATAAAACTGTATACAATTCATGTCAAAATTGCATTTGGTATAAATGCATGCTTTCAATGTTTCGATTTTTAATATGGTTTTTTCACTGGTCCGCGTATTGTTCGCTAATGAAAATACGCGTTCAATGGTGGCATTAGATCCAGGGAGACATAAGCAAAAGCAAAATTCAACGCTTTTTAAAATGTTTTTAAAAGATACGTGTTTATCTGTGAAATATACTGCTCACAAAAATTAGGGGATATTTCATCGCTTCATATTCATTTTGAAATATCCCCTAATTTTTGTGAGCAGTATATTTAAAAATTTCAACCCATCTACTTCGCGACAATATTCAGTTTACTATTTTAATTCACAAAAATAAGGACAAAATGGACATTTTAGAAAAAAAAAATAAATCTAAAGGACAGAGCAGTGAAATAAAGGACAGTCCTCTTAAATAAAGGACGTATGGTCACCGTAGCCATAGTAGAAGGTCTGTGAGAATGGCAGGACCTCAGCAGAAAAACAACACAAACATCCATGCCTTAATAAGCAAAATTTAAATTAATGCAGTAAAATCCTAGTTATCCGGCGCCAATGTGATTGGGGAATGCCTGATAATTATATTTTGTATTTCCTTGAGATTTATTCTTAGAAATACCTATGAACAGGTTTTTAATACTCACCGCTGGCCTTTTTGCATGCCAGTGAAGCGACAGCACACAAAAATAAATAGATTTATTAACATACAAAAACATGTAAAAGGAAAACAAGGCAAAAAAATAATATGTGACTTGTCTCACAGGAAGATATTCAGAATACGCGTACAATTAACTTAAAACTGTTCACTTTAAACAAAAGTTACTTAAAATCTTGCACAAAACAATTTACTGGGTGGATTCTCCAGACCCTGATCTCTCATCAGAACCATCAATAGAGAATAAAGAATTTTGGTGAAGATCAGATGATGCTGATGATATAGGTTGGGTTGTTTTACCTCTGAGCGGCACTTTTTTGCACACAATGGGTTAAATGGCCAGGTCACATGGACCCCGATGGCTCAGAGAAGGTTGGGGGAGGGGACCCACTGGAAGAGCTGTTGGGAGACAGATGGTAGCCTCCCGTCAAGGCCATCCAACGTGTTCTTTAACGTGCAGAGGGTATGGCTCTCCCGCACACGGGGCCACGGCTTAACGTCCCATCCGACGGACGGCGGCCTTTCCAGCCCATCGGTGTCCCCTACTGACCGTGGGCAGGGCGGGAAATTTTGCGGAGATAAATCTCAACGTTGACCCAGCTGGGACTCGAACATGAGAACTACAGATTACGAGCCTGGCGCGCTACCGACTGAGCCACCCACGCCCCACTGATGATATGGGATCAGTGGTTAATGCTACAGACATAGGATCAGGGGATGTTGATTTCATGGCTGCTCTTTTGAATAATGTACCTATATCTGCCGTTTGCTTTACTTTCTTCTCTCGTGCAAAAAAGGTTTTACATGATGTTAAACTTCATTACTTGATGAGCAGAGAAGAATGATTGCTGTTGAGCAAAAGTAATTACAGTTTCAAATTAAGCCAGTTGTATGAGACTGTCGGTTGCTTGAATTCAGGATTACCGAGACTGTACTGACTCTGAAGTCATTTGTCCTATTACAAGTCCGAACTCGTCTCTAGGAAATATATATATATCACACTATCTGGCGAAAACTTTCTAAAATCAAAATGCGAGAACGTCGTTAAGGTTCAATCAGGTTACTTGTTTCCTTGTCCAATCGTTTGATTCTTTATAGACCAGGCCAGCAGCCACGGATCCGAAAAAAAAAAAATTGACAGGAAGCACATAATAAAAATTTTCAGTCATATTAAGTGTTTGCGCATTGTGAATGAATGAGCGAATTAACGCTAATAAATAATTGAATAAATTTTCACAGAGGAGTTTGGGGGGAGTTTCCCCGCGGATCCGACCTTATCTCCGAATGGGAATGATAAAATTTTAGTTTGTCATCAGCATTTTTATTTTTAATAAACAAAGAAACGATGAAAGAAACATCTTTTCTTTACTTTAGCCGTCTCGTGGCCGAGTGGTTACTGATCTAAGCTTGGCTACTGATCTAAGGGACATGGGTTCAAGCCCTGGATAAGGCATGGATGATCATGTCTTTTTCTGACGAGATCCCGCCATCCTCATAGATTCTTTACTATGGCATATAAACTGACAGACTCCTGTCAGACCTCTGGCAAACAGCTGCTTGAGAGAGTATTTTTTTTATTATAAAAGAAGCGTATCGGTCCAGCCCAGGAAGGTTATCATCCGGTTTGCCCACAATACAGTCGAGCAGTTCATGCAATTATAGTCTCAATATAGCTGTGAAAGATATATCTAAAAAAAATTTATTTTAAAAATATTTTGTTCGAATATAAACCATCTAAACATATGACATTCACAATAGTTTCTGACATCTGAAACTATGTTGACATCTGAAAACTATGTTCACTGGAGAAACTTTGTTGTCAATCGTGTTCAGCTTAGTTCGGAGTATAAAAATGAATGCTTATGCTCTCTTCTAGGCATTATACAGATCCTTATTATGCGGAAAGAGAAAGCAGAAGGTCTACTTTCCATATACGGGTATGGCAACAACTACGTCGCACGTGTAATTAGTGACGTAATATTTAACGAGTTCTGACGTCATTCGGCCTTCTTGCAACCCAGGTCTGGAAGCAGAAAAACCGACAATAGTCCTTTGCTTGTGTTTTCTAGGCCGCTTTTTATTTGTGATTGGAGGACACGAAAGGCAAAGGACATACTCGGGGTCAGTAGGAAATTTCCGGAGTTTACAGCAACTAATAAAAGAAAAAAAAAATAATTGGCCATCCTTTAGATTTTGCGTTGGAGGAAAAATACCAGACGATTTTTTTTTTCATACACGAATTCCTTAAAGGAAGAGTTCATTCACCTCCTCCTGGGTGCATAAAAGATATCAGCGCCATACTAATAACTAATTTCCTTTATAAGATTTCCACACAGATGTCTATAATTCAAGTCTATAACTTGCGAAGATTATAAAAACTCTTGAGAAATATTTAACGGAAACAAAAGCCAACATGAAAATTGATGAAATTTTTTACTTTTTGGATTCTATTAAAAATAAAAGTCACGAGAATATTCGTTTATGGTTTCAATTTTTTTTTTAATCTTTCGAACAATAATCTTTGATGAACCTGCTCACAAATTCAAGTCTGAAAAACTATTGTGAAATTTATGCAACCCTTGAAATAATAATCTATCTTATTTTTTTGTCAAGAGCTTAAAAACCAAAAAAGCATAATGATGGGAATCTTTTCTAATGCAAATCACAACTGTTAAATGCAATTTCTTGACTTGTTGCAATTTTTTTGGTCTCGTTCAAAAAAATCTGTAAAAGCATTTTTTTTTTTACATTGTTTTATGACAATAAACAGAGGAGTAGCTATGGGGGAGGCTCCCCCCCCAAAGTAACTCGGAGTTTGCAAAATTCGAAGCGACTTCGTAAAATCTAGGTGAGTTGTGAAAATTTTAATCTTTTTTTTTTGTAAAATTAAGGGGAGTTAGCAAAATCTAGACAACTTGGGATAATCTAGAGTAGTTGTCAAAATCGAGGGACTTCAAAAATCTAGGGTAGTTGTCAAAATCTAGGGAACTTGGCAAATCTAGGGCAGTTGGGAAAATGGAGACGGCAAAATCTGGAGCCACATAGTAAAATACAGGTGAGTTGGTAAAATCGGGACAACTTGACAAAATCATTGGGAGTTGGCGTAATTCGGAATAACTTCGCAAAATCATTGGGAGTTGGCAAAATTCAGGTGAGATGTAAAAATTGGAATTTTTTTTCTGTAAAATTATGGCGAGTTGGCAAAATTCTGAGTGGCTTTGCAAAAATCAGGTGAGGAATGTAAAAATTGGGGGGGGGAGTTCCGTAAAATTATGGCGAGTTGGCAAAATCTAGGAGAGTGGGCAAAAATCTGAGTGACTTTTCAAAAATCAGGTGAGATGTAAAATTGGGGGAGGTCCGTAAAATTATGGCGAGTTGGCAAAATTCGGAGTGACTTGGCAAAATCTTGGGGAGTTGGCAAAATTCGGAATGACTTGGTAAAATCGTAGGGAGTCGGCAAAATTCGGAGTGACTTGGTAAAATCTTGGGGAGTTCGCAAAATTCAGAGTGACTTGGCAAAATCTTGGGGAGTTGACAAAATTCGGAGTGACTTGGCAAAAATCAGGTGAGATGTAAAAATTTGGGTTTTTTTTTCCGTAAAATTATGGCGAGTTGGCAAAATTGAGCAAACTTGGCAAAATCTAGGGGCAGTTGGTAAAATTCGGAGTGACTTGGCAAAATCTTGAGGAGTTGACAAAATTTGAAGTGACTTCGCAAAAATCACGTGAGATGTTAAAATTGGGATTTTTTTTCTGTAATATTGTGGCGAGTTGGAAAAATCGAGAAAACTTGGCAAAATTCGAATCCACTTGGTAAAATACGGGCGAGTTGTGAAAATTGGGATTGTTTTTGTGAAATTAACCCTTTCACGACCAAGGGAAACATTTTTCCCATTTTAAAATTGGTGATTGTCATATTTAATTATAACCTTATCTGCATTTTTTATACAGAATGTCAAAATAGAACGTATGCCGAACGCAATTACGTAAACGGGAACGTTTAGAAAACAAAAACAGAACTGTCAGGACGCATAATATATGTACTATGTGCAATGTCCATCTTTGCCTCACTACCAAAAGAAATTGCTTCGCAGAATATCATAATTAGCACATCATTTTGTATAGTAATTTTATTTCATAATTTTGTATTATTTTAGTTAACATTTTGTTCTAATAAACCAATAAATAAAAGACATTGCATAATAAGCCTAACTATAATTTGTGTTACCTTTATAGTCCATTGGGAAAATATTTCCCATAAAATTCCAAAAAAACTACACATTGTTATGTATTTTTCTTATGATTTTTATTTATTTTACGTCTAAACAAACTAAAATAAACAGTTACATACTAATATTTACTCTTAGAAACCTTATGGTCCTGAAAGGGTTAAGGAGATTTGACAAAATCGAGAAAATTTGGCAAAATTTTGGGGAGTTTGAAAAATTTGAAGTGACTTGGGAAATTCAGGAGAGATGGAAAAATTGGGATTGTTTTAACGAAATTAAGGAAAGGTGGTAAAATCGAGGCACATCGGCACAATCTAGGGGAGTTGGCAAAATTGCAAACCACTTTGTAAAATACAAGTGAGTTGGGAAAATTGGGATTGGTTTTGTGAAATTAGGGAGAGTTGGCAAAATCCAGAACTCTTAGCAAAATCTAGGGGAGTTGTGAAAATTGTGCCTTTCTTGTGCAACTAAGGAGAGTTGTTAAAATTCGAAGTGACTTGGCAAATTCAGGGAAGATGTAAAAATTTCGATTTTTTTCTGTAAAATTATGGCAAGTTGGCAAAATCGAGGCAACTTGGCAAAATCTACGGTAGTTGGCAAAATTCGAATCCACTTGGTAAAATACGGGCGAGTTGTGATAATTGGGATTGGGTTAGTAAAATTAAGGAGAGTTGACAAAATGGAGAAAACTTGGCAAAATTTTGGGGAGTTTGAAAAATTTGCAGTGACTTGACAAATTCAGGAGAGATATAAAAATTGAGATTGTTTTTGTGAAATTAATGAGAGGTGGCAAATTCAAGGCAATTTGGAAAAATCTAGGGGAGGTTGTAAAATTGAAAACCACTTGGCAAAATGCAGGTGAGTTGTGAAAATTGGGATTGGTTTTATGAAATTAAGGAGAGTTGACAAAATTGAGAACTCTTGACAAAATCTAGGGTAGTTGGCAAAATTCGAATTCACTTTAAAATACAGGCAAGTTGTGAATATTGGCATTATTTTCGTGAAATTAAAGAGAGTTGGCGAAATCGAGATAACTTGGCAAAATCTTGGGGAGTTTGAAAAATTTAAAGTGACGACAAAATCAGGAGAGATGTAAAGATTGGGATTGGTTTTGTGAAATTAAGGAGAGTTGGCCAAATGAAAGGGAACTGGGAAAATTCACACTGACTTTTGCTACAGTTCAGGAGAGATGTAAATATTGAGATTATTTCTGTGAAATTATGGCTAGTTGGCAAAATTGGAAGTTACATGGCAAATTGCAAGATAGTTGTGAAAATTGACTCAACCCCCAACCCCCCGGAGCAACAATGTAGGGACGAACCTGACAGAGACATTATTTTCTCAGCTCGCAAAATTTGATTTTCGAGTTGGAAAATTTTCGATTTCTCCCCCCCCCCCCCACCAACCACAGTCCTTCGCTACACCCCTGAAAATAAACATAAAAAAGAATATTGCTGTGTATTTTCTTGCATAATAAATGCTGTCAATGAATTTTTGTTCCAACATCAGGTTTAACCAAAGCCAAATCTAGGAGCTTGGATTGTTTCAGCGGCACCTTTTTTTTTTTGAACACAATAGACTAAATGTTTACGTCACAAGCGTTTGGGTTGGGTTGTTTTACATCTGAGCGGCACTTGTTTTGCATACCATAGGCTAAATGGCCAGGTCACATGGACCCCGAAGTCTCAGAGAAGGTTAGGGGAAGGGACCCACTGGAACAGCTGTTAGGAGACAGATGGTAGCCTCCCGTCAAGGCCATCCAGCGTGTTCTTTAACGTGCACATGGTATGGCTCTCCCGCACACGGAGTCACGGCTTAACGTCCCATCCGACGGACGGCGGCACAAGCGTTTGGAGAAGATTGAAGAAGAGGATCCACTGGAAAACTATTAGGAGACATAGGAAGCCAATATCTTTCCTTTCGTCTTGCACATTCTTTTCATCTGCATAGAGTGGTAGATCTCTTGCACACGTGATTACGACTAAGGTCTCGTCCGACGACAGTGTTCGCTTTCTCACCGAGGGCAGAATGAGGTTAAAGGAGAAATTTCTGAAAGCAGGCAAAATTGGAACTCGAAACTTGGAACTACAGATTACGAACCTGACACACTATAAACTAAGTTAACCTTCACCTCTAGGGGACCTCTTGTAAAATTTTAATAACGAAAAAATAGCAAAAGTGTATATTACACTTATTCCGAAAGAATTTTTTAAAAAGATTACTGGAACAGAGGGGTAGAAACATATATTGAACTATATAAAAAAAAATACCCTCTCAAGCAGCTGCTTGCCACAGAGGTCTGACAAGAGCCTGTCAGTTTATATGCCACAGTAGAAGATCTGAGAAGATGGCAGGACCTCAGCAGAAAAACAATACGAACATCCATGCCTTATCCGGGGCTCGAACCCAGGAACCTTAGATCAGCAGCCAAGCGCCTAACCACTCGGCCACGGGGCGATACGCGAGAATAAATCCAGTCACTTGAACCCTACATCTTTTCCCATTAAAAAATGCCTGTGTTAAATTTTGACAACATTGAATGCTATCTTTATGCCGATTTTAGCTAGTTAAGGAGGAGAGAGGTGTTCAAGGCTAGAGGGGAGTGAGGTGGGGGGTAATTTTTACTGAAAGTTTGCAAGTGAAAAATAATACATAAAGTATTGGGTTGTTTTACCTCTTTTTATGCGCACAGTGGCCAGATTACAACGACCCCAAGGGCTCAAAGAAGGTTGGTGGAAGGGGACCCACAGGACAGCTGTTAGGAGACGTGGAAGTCTCCCATCAAGCCTGTTCTTTAACGTGCACAAGGTATGACTCTCCTGCACATGGTGGTCACGCCTTTATATTCCATCCGATGGTCTTTCCAAGCCCATCGGTGTCCCCTTTCTGACTGAGGGTGGTGGTGGTGGGGGGGGGGGGTTAGTGGAAATAACAAGAAGCATTGGAGGGATATCAATTCTTCGAAACGGTGCAAGTATGGATGCCGATAAAAGGCAGGCATTTCACCTCACCCCGGAAGCTTGCAATATTAAAAACTTTTACCTTCCCCAAGACACCCTTGGGTTATCGTTTTATCTTATCTTGAAAGCCGATAAATAGCATTTGCTCGAAGTCTTGAATGAAAATGTCAGCTAGTGCCCATGAATAAAGAGTTTACAAATACCTGTTTTTTTTTAACGTAAATTTTACTGAAAATATTTAAAAACTCCGTCGTTTAGAAGAATTAGATACCACCCTTTCTCTTACGATTTATATTTTACATGACAGTTATTCTTAATTCGCTTCTGCAAAGTGAACGTTGCTCTGAACTCAGTATATTAAATGTGCATACCCCACACTGTCTAGTATTGGTGCAGCTCTAAAACGACGGAAGTAATCAAAATGGGAGTGGACTACCTGCCAATCATTCGCACGCTCCACCACATAATAATGGCAGTCAAAATGATCACTACTGCCATATAGGGCGGACTCCCAAGTCACGCTTCATAAGCTTCAAAGGTCTTGGTACTGTATGACAATGTGATGCTTCCGGCTTCTCAGAGTTATAATTCCAGGATGTGCTCTGTCTGGCCATATTGTTCCATGGTATATCTAGATGCGGCCATGATTCAGAAATATATATACTACGGTATGTCAAATATGGGTTGCGGAAACACTTGAACTAGGTCAAATTTCTCTCCCCCCCCAAAAAAAAACAAACAAACAAAACAATCAGGCCTTTCCATAAGTATTTGGAAATTATTGATAGAAAGCGAAGCAAGTTTAGTAGATCTTTCAAAATTTCCATTTCTTTCAGCAGTAACTCTCAAACATTTGGGGCGGGGATGGCTCAGTCGGTAGCGCGCCAGGCTCGTAATCTGTAGTTCCCAGGTTCGAGTCCCAGCTGGGTCAGCGTTGAGATTTATCTCCGCAAAATTCCCCGCCCTGCCCACGGTCAGTAGGGGACACCGATGGGCTTGGAAAGACCGCCGTCCGTCGGATGGGACGTTAAGCCGTGGCCCCGTGTGCGGGAGAGCTCATACCCTGTGCACGTTAAAGAACACGCTGGATGGCCTTGACGGGAGGCTACCATCTGTCTCCCAACAGCTGTTCCAGTGGGTCCCCTCCCCCAACCTTCTCTGAGCCTTCGGGGTCCATGTGACCTGGCCATTTAGCCCATGGTGTGCAAAAAAGTGCCGCTCAGAGATAAAACAACCCTCAAACATTTCTTCGGAACATTTCTTTGGAACTTTTTCTGTCCCCTCCCCAAAGCAACCAATGCAGACTACGATTAATGTTATACACAGTTAAGAAAGTCTGCTACAGTGGAGGTTCATGACTAAACTTTTTGCAGCACTTTGACTACTATAGGCAGGACACGGATGTAAGAAAAAAATTGGGGAGATACCTGAGATTCAATTGAACCGAAAAGGAATGAAAAGACGTTTCGTAATGCAAAGGTTCCTTTTCTTCAGCTATTCTCAAAATATATTATTTAACAGATTTTTTTGGAAAAATACAAATTGATAAGATGTTCTTGTTCTTTCTACTTATTTTTAATTTCATATTTTTAATTTCGTATTTTGCCTTTCCAATGTAATAATTACCTATATATATATAAGTATTTTTCTTCTTTTTTCTAGTGGTATTTTAAAAACTAGTCGTGAAAATTACGTCTAGTATATAGATAGGTAAACAAGAAATTAGTGATCTAGCAACCTTACACGAAGATTGCCAGATCACTAATTGCTAAAAAAACGTTGCCAGATATTTTTTCTGAATTCTGTAATCAACCATAGTGTTCGGATATTTTTTTGAGCGACTGTATACTATTTTTTTTTACTCCCGATTATAAATTTATATTCATTATTTTAAATTGAATTACTCTCGTAAATAATCACTTGAAAAGTTGTATATTTTGGTTATATTTAATTTAAAATATTAATTTATTATTTATATATTATTACATATATTAATTTTGGTCTGTTAATGGTAGCTAGGTAGTTACTGGAAGGAGAGCTATGCACCAATCCCCTGTGATGATGGTCAGGCCTAGCTCCTAATGTCCGACACCGCCTTCTCGTGGTGCAGACCGTTAGTACCTTTCAAAAGAGATACTCTCTTGTGGAAGTGAACGGAAGGGGAGGGCTCCCAGATTAGTGTGGCCTACTGATCTGGACAACTATGGCTACTTTTCTTTTTCTTTCTACCCTGCTGAGGAGTGGTCAACCACACAGGGTCCTGGTGCGGACCATATAAACCAAATGGACTGGACAGATATATGGCTCTGAGTTTGATTATGGATCCTGAATTTGCTGCACTGGTGGGCTTCTGTGGAGGGAAAATCTTCCGCTGTGTTTCCTGTTTGTTTGTGGGTTGACAGCCCCAAGTGAATAGATTCACAGGATATGTTTTATCAGCTAGTGGATAATCCTGAGCAGAGGTCATCGCAGGCACCTGAATTCTTTGCTTCTATTGGCATCGTCAAATTCTACATTGGAGGAAGTCTTCCAGTGTAGATGGCTTCAGCTTTAGTAGTGGGGGAACGGGTCTTTGCCCCATGTCTGCGATTAGGGAGCTGTTTGATATTGTCGGCATTTCTTATCTCAATAAACATAGTTTCTTTAAACATCCCACTAACCATTTTCTCTCCATAGGTAGTTGGTATGTGAGGACTCTGCACAGAGCTTTTTCTCTTGATGTCCTCACACAAGAATTCCACCATTAGAATTTAGATATTCTCGGCGTGCAAGAGGCTAAAGGTCAGATTCTTAAAAATAATCTTAAATTTCCCTTTTCAGGGAGGGACGAAAATAAGCATCACCAAGGCGTGGGTCTGCTTCTCAGCAGACACGCTGGTGATGCTCTTCTAGGATACGAGTGCATTAATGAAAGGTTTCTTACAGCAAAATTTCAGACAAGCGTTAAAGACCTGAATGTTATCTGCTGTTATGCCCCCACTGAGGATGCCGATGAGGATGAGAAGGATAGGTTTTATGAACAACTTCAGGATATTTTGAATTCTGTCAAGAAAGGAGATATTACCCTTGTTCTAGGTGACTTCAGTGCCAAAGTTAGTATTGACTCTGACCTTTAGGGAGGGGTGATAGGCCCTTTTGGTGTTGGTAGCTGCAATGGCAATGGGCAACGTCTCCTACAGGTAAGTAAACTCAATGGTTTCAGAATAGCTAACACTTATTACAAACACCGCGACATACATAAGAACACATGGGTTTCATCCGATGGGCTGCATAAGAATATGATTGATTATATATTAATTAACAGCAAATGGGCTAGTTCTGTTAGGAATACCAGGTCATATAGGGGAGCTGAAATTGGATCTGACCATTATCTTGTTAAAAGTGTCTTGAAACTTAAAAAGTGTTGTGCTAGGGTTAAAAAATTTGCTTTTAATACTGAAGCTCTGAAAGACCCAGTTATAGCCAAAGCTTACCTGATAGGCTACTTAGTCATTATGACAGTCATGGTATGCTTACTACTGAAGTTGAGGAAGAATGGGATCATTTTAAACAGGCTTTTTTGGACACTAACAGTACTCGTTTAGGAAAAAAGGAGCAGAGGAGGCAGAATTATTTGAGTGATAGGCACTTGAGCTTATTTCGGAAAGAAAGAACTGCAGGAATGTCCTTAATCAATACCCTACTATTCCTAATAGAAAGCATTACAGAGAACTTAATAAACATGTAAAAGATCAGTTAGCTGCTGATAAGAATCTTTGGCTTGATGGTTTGACTGACAAAGCCGAGGAAGCAGTTAGACAGCACAACAGCAGAGAGCTGTACCAGATAGTTAATGTTTTGTGTGGTAGAAAACGGACATGTTACAAGGATTGAAGGATAAACAAAGTAAGGTTATAAAAGGGGAGGATTCTGTCATGGCTAGGTGGGCTGAGCATTTCAGTGATATTCTAAACAATGCGGTTAGTTCTATTCCCATTGTTTGCAATGATGATAGATGCATTGGTGGCTTTAATTTGGCCCTATAACAAAATCTGAAGTTATTTTGTCTGTTTCTAAACTTAAACTTCATAAATCCCCAGCGGTAGATGAAATTACTACGGAAATGCTTAGAGCTGGGAATGTTTCTGTTACCATTTGGATGACTGAAATTTTGAATACCTTTATGACAAAGTCATGGTTCCTAAGGATTTTACCAGAGCTATTGTTATCCCTATTTTCAAAAAAAGGTGATCGCAGTTCTTGTGATATCAGCCTACTCTCATTTCCAGGTAAAGTTCTTTCCATGATTGTGCTTAATAGAATTAAGAATCTGGTTGACAGGCAATTGCGTGATGAGCAATGTGGAGTCAGAAGTGGTAGGGGATGTGTAGATCAGATATTTTCTCTTAAGCAGATTCTTGAGAAATGTTTAGAATTTCAGAAACCTTCAGTTGCTAGCTTTGTTGATTTCAAAAAGGCTTTCGACTCTATTGATCGTCATAATTTGTGGTTGACTGTGAGATCATATGGTATACCAGACAAGTTAGTTAACATAATGAAATCTCTCTACAATAACACAGAGTCATGTGTGTGAGAGTTGGTAAGGCTTGTAGCAATTGGTTTAGCATTACTTCTGGTGTTCGACAAGGGTGCATTTTGTCTCCTTTTCTCTTTAGTTTGGTTATTGATTATGTTATGTGAAATTCACTTCAAGGGAAAAATTTTGACCTTAAATGGACTGGAGATACGAAAATTTCTGATTTAGATTATGCTGATGATTTAGCCCTTTTGGCAAATGATGTTGATGAGATGAACTCTTCAATTTGAGCTGTTGATGAAACTGGTACTAGAGTAGGTTTGGTTATAAACAGAGAGAAAACTAAAGTGATGAAAATTGGTCAGGAAGGCTGTGATTCAGTTAATCTGAATGGTTGCAGTCTTGAGCAGGTGTCACAGTTTAATTATCTTGGGAGCTATGTAACAAATAATGGTGATGTGCGGCATGAGATTAACAGACAAATAGGGATTGCTGCGGGACTTTTAAGAATCTATGGAGATTGTGGAGAAATAGGCGTATACACCTAAATACTAAAATTAGACTGTATAATAGTTTGGTTCTTTCTAGGGTTAGTTATGGTAGTGAAACTTGGACACTTTATAAACAAGATAACAGGAAACTAGATGCTTTTGATTCCAGATGCTTACGCAGTATCTTGGGCATTAGGTGATTCAACTTTGTAACTAATGATCACGTTAGGCAAAGGAGGTGGCAACCTCCTTTTAGCAGCATATTGTGCAGAGAGAGACTCCGCTGGTTTGGCCATGTTGCCCGTATGAATAATTATAGATTGGCGAATAGGGTTATGAACAGTGTGCCTAAAGGCCTCAGAAAGAAGGGGAGACCTAGGATGCGGTGGGCAGACAATGTCAAACAGGACCTTGTTAGAATTGGTGTGCAGTGGCCAGATGCAGTAGATGTAGCTCAGGATAGACTTGCTTGGAGAACTAAATTGCACGGTCTGGTTGGACCTCCATAGACCATAGCTGCTTGAGGATGATGATGATGATGATATTAATTTTATATCGAACTCTATAAAAAAAGATATGGTAATAAAATGAATTATTAGAAAAAAAATACTATGACAGTGGCTGGGATCGAACCGGAGACCTTTAATTTTTGAAAGTCCAAAGAAAAAAAAAATAATCCATTTAGTCGAATGAGCTATGCATCGCGAATGCAAAGTAATGTAATGTTGTTAATATTGTTATATTAAAATATATTATTAACATTGTTTTATAGACGAAATGTTGAACGCATTTTATATTTTCGTTTCTAATATTGTTCTTTAATATTTCACACATAAATATCCTTCTTGGAAAAATAAAAATTTGACAACTCACTTCAAATACACAGTCGTATCAGAATAATATGACCACCTACCATAGTATATGTATGGTAGGTGGTCATATTATTCTGATACGACTGTGTACATCTTGTCAGGAATATTTAGTCATGTTGAGCCTGCCACAGTCAAATGAAGATGTTCGCTAAGTAGCAAGATCTTCCATTATTCCTTGATTTGGTAGAATCAGCTAATCTAGTCTCATGGGTCACTATAAAATGGTAACCTGGCTCCTGCAGTTCAGTGGAGTGAGGGTGGTTCAGCCGTTGCTCACCAAGTTCGAGTCCCAGCTCTATGGACTTAGAAAGGCTGCCGTCTGTGGAATGGGACGTTAAGCAGTGGCCCCGTATGAGGGTGAGCTATATCCTGTGTACATTAAAGAACGCGCTGGATGGCCTTGACGGGAGGCTACTATCTGTCTCCTAAAAGCTGTACAGTGGATCCCCTCCCCCTCCCATCCCTCTCTGAGCTCTGAGGGTCCTTATGACCTGGCCATTTAGCTCATTGTGTGGAAAAAAGTGCCGCTCAGAGGTAAAACAACCTCTGTAGTTCAGTGCTACAGCATTCCAGGGCAGGTGCATTTGTGTCACTGCTATAATAGATAATGCTAAGATTCCAGAAGGTGCCGTAATGTTAAAATTCGCATTGACAATACGAAACCAACAGACGTAGCTCTGATTCGCAAAATGCTGTGAATATCTAAGTGACATCACAGTCGCATCAGAATAATATGATCACCCACGGAATCACAGTGTACCCACCCAGGCGCGTCGCACGTTAAAGAACACGCTGGATGGCCTTGACGGGAGGCTACCATCTGTCTCCCAACAGCTGTTCCAGTGGGTCCCCTCCCCCAACCTTCTCTGAGCCTGTGGGGTCCTTGTGACCTGGCCATTTAGCCCATGGTGTGCAAAAAAGTGCCGCTCAGAGGTAAAACAACCCAACCCAACCCAGGCGCGTCACAGAGTGCACATGACAAGGTGTACCACACGGAATGTAAGCGGCAGGCCAGATTAGTCATAGTGCGTAACGTGAGCACAATGGGCAGAGGTATTGATTTGACTGACGTTCAAAAAGGAATGATCATCGGCTACCATGCCGAGGGTGGAAGCATCTCGGAAACAGCAGACTTCGTGGGCTGTTTGCGAGATGCTGTAGTAAGGGTGTACCAAGAATGGACTGCTAGCACACCAATACCTCCAGACGTCATAACTGTGGAGCCTCACAGGCCATCGGCCCCAGAGGAGAATGTCGCCTCCGTCGACTGGTAATGGGCAATCGACGTGCAACAGTGCAGCAATTGATCACTCAAATGAACACTGGGGCACCCAGGTACGTGTCCCAAAATAACAGTAGAGTGAATCCTGTTACGCATGGGTCTCCGGAGGACGCTGCATAAAGGCACCCATGTTAACCAAGGTCCATCAGTAATGACGCCTGCAGTTCACACGAGACTACCGTCATTGGACAGTGGAAGAGTGGAAAAAGTTCGACTTCTCCGACGAATTGAGGTTTCTACTCCACAGAAGTGACGGGCGGTGGCAGATACGATGTCAGACACACGAGAATCAACACCTGGACACGCTTGTCGGTCAAGTACAGGCCAGCGGTGGCAGTGTGCATGTCTGGGGGATGTTTTCCTGGCATGACCTAGGATCGCTGGTACCACTGGATGGTTCCCTGAACGCCAATGGCAACCTGTCCATCCATGCTGACCACATGCATCCCTTCATATTGGACGTTTATCCTGGTGGTGATGGTGTCTACCAACAGGACAATGCACCCTGCCACGTCTCTAAGGTGGTACGTGACTGATTCCAGGAACATTGTTTGTATAAACAATGTTCGCCCGACCTCAATCTCATAGAGCACTTGTGGGACCATTTGAATCGACAGGTTCGGCATGTCATCTCCGGAACCTCTGTGCTCTGCTGGAGGCCGAATGGACACATGTGCCTCTGGCAACCTTCCAGGGCCTCATTGCATCCATGCCACGCCGTCTCGCTGCTGTCATCCGGGCCAAGGGTGGTTATTCCCATTATTAGGTAGGTGGTCATATTATTCTGATACGACTATGTAATGCTAAGATTCCAGAAGGTGCCGTATTGTTAAATTTTCGCATTGACAATAGGAAAGCAAGACATAGCTCTGATTCGCAAAATGTTGTGAATGTCTAGGTACCATAGCAGATAATGATTACAAATAGCATATAAAAAATTATATTATGTTGATTTAGATATGACAAATGATGAATACCAAATTTTGAAATTAGTTTATCTTTTGTGATTATTTTTGGTGGTGCAGTGGCTCAAGTTGCCCAAATGGATAAGCAGCCCCGGTCTGCTATAAGGAAAGTAAACACTGGAAGATACTAACTAGATCGATGTTTTATTTTTATGCCATCGTATTGTTTTTAGTAACTGGTAGAAGATGGTGATCACTTACAACTTCAGTGTTCTTTGAGTTTCTTTGAGCGTGGATTGGGGGGGGGGGGGGAGTTTGCTCGGTCGGTCGTCGTCTCAGCAGTTCCCAGGTTCGAGTCTCAACTATAACCACACTGAGATTTATACATGCTAATTCAAACCCTGCCCTAGGTAAGAAACAGGATATCGATGAACTTGGAAATCCGGCCTCCATCAGATGGGAAGTTAAGACATGGGTCAATGTATAGGAGAGTCATACCCTGAGCACATTAAAGAACATGATGGTCTGACGACGTACATTAAAGAACATGATGGATAGACGAGAGACTTCCATCTGTCCATAGGATCTCCTTCTCTCAATGGCTGAGCTTTGGGATCGTTGTGACCTGGATATTTCATCCAGAGGCTAACAACTTGTTTCGGAGGTAAAAGAACCCAAACCTCGGAGCATAAAGCAATGGTCATCATAGGAAATCTAGCAGGACTAGAGGAGGAAGGTAAGATTCGTCATCATCATCTTAAAGCAGCCATGGGCTACGGAGGTCCAACTAAATTGTGCAATCTAGTTCTCCAAACACATCTATCCTGAGCTACATCTCTTGCATCTGGCTACTGTAAACAAATTCTAACAAGATCCTGTTTGACATTGTCTGCCCTCTCCCTATTTCTGAAGCCTTTAAGCACATTGTTTATAACCTTATTCACAAATCTATAGTTATACATCTTGGCAAAACCGACGCAGTCTCTCTTTGCACGAAATCTTGCTCAAAGGAGGTTGATGACTCCTTCTTCTAACTTCGTAATTACTTACAAAGTCAAACCACCTAATGCCCAAGATACTGCGCAAGTATCTAGAATCAAAGGCATCAAGTTTCTTGTTATTCTGCTTACAAAGAGTACATGTTCACTATCACAACTAACCTTAGACCTTAAAAAGAACCAAACTATCATAGAACCTATTTTTGGTCTTTAGGTGTATACGCCTATTTTTCCACACTCTCCATAAATTCTTAAAAGTCCCCGTGGCAATTCCTATTCTTCTATTTATCTCATGCTGAACATCACCAGTATCTGTTACATATCTCCTGAGATAAACTGAGACGTTTGCTCATGGGTGCAACCATTCTCATTAAGTAAGCCACAACCTGCCAGACGAATTTTTTTACCTATCTTCCAATTACTTTTCGTTCGATATGTCAAAGTAGTTGTTTTACCATATCTTTCGAACACGACGGACAAACTTATTGATTTATGTAAAATAAAAGCTTATGACGAGGGGCCGTCGTAGGCTATAAAAAATGGACCCCCCCATTCTTTCTTCCTCCCTAAAAAAGGAGAAATATGAAAACGATTGTTCCTCTATATCTCCGGAACGCCAGGACCGAAAGTAACAAGTATTGTGTCATACGAAAATTTCTGATTCAGCGGTTCCTCGGATTAATCTCTTGCCGAGTTCAACTAACAAATCCATTTGAAAATGAAAGCTTGCGACGCGGAAAGTGTCACACGCTATAGAAAATTGACTCCCCCATGTCCCCCCCTAAAAAAGTGGAAATATGAAAACGATTGCTTCACTATATCTTAGGAACGCTATGGTCTACAAGTTAGGTGTCAAATGAAAGCTCATATGAGGACTGTCGTCGCCTGTTTCGAAATTTCCTCCTCCCATCCCCCAAAAGGTGCTGATTTTCACGGGGATCGGCCTTAAAGAGTTACATCTCAAATTAAAGCTTGTGACGCCTCCAATGTCATGGGCTTCCTGAAACACGACTCCAAAAGGTGTGGGAGGGAAAACGTGATGATTTTTATGAGTCATTAAATGGATTGATTTTTATGAGTCATTAAATGGATTGATTTTTATGAGTCATTAAATGAATTGATTTTTTATGAGTCATAAATGGATTGATTTTTATGAGTCATTAAATGGATTGATTTTTATGAGCCATTAAATGGATTGATTTTTATGAGTCATTAAATGGATTGATTTTTATGAGTCATTAAATGAATTGATTTTTATGAGTCATAAATGGATTGATTTTTATGAGTCATTAAATGGATTGATTTTTATGAGCCATTAAATGGATTGATTTTTATGAGTCATTAAATGGATCGATTTTTATGAGTCATATTAAATGAAAATTGTGAAGGTAGGTGTTTTTAGTGACAAAGAAAAAATATAAATAAAAAATGAATAAAAAATACTTATCATCCCATATGCTCCCTAAAAATAGAAAATAAAACCAAAACATATCTGTCAAGCTAGTGGCCTATTGTAAATATTTTGTATTTTACCAAAAGGCATATGCAATGTAGGATGCCTTCAATTTCAGCAAAGCCACGCAGTGCAGCGCTTGCTCGAATGCTAATCGATGTAGCAGATCGGTGTGAGGGAGGCCCACCCAACGAGTTCTCTGACAGTTGCCCCTGGCCGGAGGTCAGCGACCTGCCACATGTCCAAGAGTTCCGTGAAGGAAGGTGAGAGTTGGCAATGACCAACAAGGAGAAGCCCGGACGAAGCCTGGCGCGAAGACAAAAGTTTTGGCTCGTAAATGCCGACTGGAATTAACGATATTAGGCTCTGGAAGAATAGGCATTATAAGCTGATGTTGTAATGCATAGTAATGAGATATGCCTTTGTCCATCACTCACTGTTTGTGTGTTCAAAGTGCAATATAGCATTGTTTAGTTAACTAAAGACATGAAGCGAACCATTTTATTGAGAGGAGTCTCAGTATTGGGTCCCTGCAATTGCCTTAAAATCACAGAAGTCATAAGAAAGGATCTTTCATCCGTTCGTGTATTGCGATCGAACTAGAGGGACACCCCAAAGTGATCTCAACACACGACCGAGAAGTAACATCACGATATCGATGGTGCAATCGCTCACTAAACTCGTATTCACTTTAAAGGAAGATAGGACATCGATTTACCTATTCAACAAATGGCTGGCGTCCTATCTTCCTTTGAAGTGAGTATGAATTCAGTGGCTGATTGCACCATCGATATGCTTTATTTTATTTTCCAATATTTAGGGCATATATGGGAAGATAGGCATTTTAAAAAATTTTATTTATTTTATCACTTTAGTTTTCTATCTGTTTATCACTAAACCTAGTCTACCACCAGTCTCATCAATAGCTCTAATGAAAGAGTTCATCTTATCAACATCATTTTCCAACAGGGCCAAATCATCTGCATAATCTAAATAGGAAATTTTGAAAACTCGAGACCATTTAAAGCCAAAATCTTTACAAAGAATTCCACATAACACAATCAATAGCCAAACTAAAGAGAAAAGGAGACAAATTGCACCCTTGTCGAACTCCACTAACAATGCTAAACTAATTGCTACAAGCCTTACCAAACCCCACACACGATTCAGTTAATCGATGTGGGCCAGACTGAATTTCTGTTCTTCTAAACGTACGAGCTAGGAAGACGAATTTTAGAATTCTTTGGAGCAGCGTATGGGTTTCGGCCCCAAAATTTATTCTCACTCCAATTTCCCCCCCCCCCCGCCACAAAAAAGGGGGGTGGGGTAACAACTGCTCCTAAACACTAAGTTGTGTTGTTTTACCTCTGAGCGGCACTTTTTTTGAACACCATGGGCTAAATGGCCAGGTCACAAGGACCCCAAGGCTCAGAGAAGGTTGAGGGAGGGGATCCACTGGAACAGCTGTTGGGAGATAGATGGTAGCCTCCCATCAAGCATGTTCTTTAACGTGCACAGGGTATGGCTCTCCTACACATGGCGCAACGGTTTAACGTCCCATCCAACGGACGGACCTTTCCAAGCCCATCGGTGTCCTAATGACTGTGGGCATGGCGGGGAATTTTGTGGAGATAAATCTCAACGCTGACCCAGTGGGACTCGAACCTGGTAAAGTTAATGTTATTTTAAATGTAATTGATGATCATCTTCCTGAAAAATAGGTCGTACTTGCCCCGGTCTCTCATTAGAAAATTTGCCACCCTGATAATACGCCATAATTTCCCCCAAAATTGTGAAAATATGTAAATAATTACAGAGTTTAACAAGTTATATTTAAAGAGCTACTGATTACTGAGTACTAAGGGTTACTTCAAATTCTGCCCCCAGTAAAAAAGGGGGAGAAAAATCTTATGGATTGGGTTGTTTTACCTCTGAGCGGCACTTTTTTGCACACCATGGGTTAAATGGGAAGATCACAAGGACCCCGAAGGCTCAGAAAAGGTTGGGGGAGAGGACCCACTGGAACAGCTGTTGGGAGACTGATAGTAGCTGTGTGGTTGACTACTCCTCAACAGGGTAGAAAAAAACGAAAAGTATCCATAGTTGTCTAGATCAATAGGTCACACCTATTTGGCAGTCCTCCCCTTCCCTTCCACAAGAGAGTACCTCTTTTGAAAGGTACTAACAACCTGCACCATGAGAAGGCGGGGTCAGACATTAGGAGCTAAGCCTGGCCGGCTCTATGCGTCATCACAGGGGATTGACCTGCATTATACAAAAAAAAGAATAACCTCTCAAACGGCATCAGAAATTAATTTTTCGATCATTTTTTTCATACGGGTTGGAGGGCAACTATCATCTTTACCTCTCCATTCTGATGCTCATGACTTCAAGGGTAATGAAAAATCCTTCCGATTTCGAGATAGAGGTCGACAACTACTGATCGAGCCCATGCCATCTTCAGAAGAACGTAATCATAATGAAGACAATAACGTTGATGATGATGTAGTGGAAAGAGAATTGGGTTGGTTTACCTCTGAGCGGCACTTTTTTTGCATATAATGGGCTAAATGGCCAGGTCACAAGAACCCCAAAGAGTCGGAAGGGTTGGGTTGTTTAATCTCTGAGCGGCACTTTTTTGCACACCATGGGCTAAATGGCCAGGTCACATGGACCCCGAAGGCTCAGAGAAGGTTGGGGGAGGGGACCCACTGGAACAGCCGTTGGGAGACAGATGGTAGCCTCCCGTCAAGGCCATCCAGCGTGTTCTTTAACGAGCACAGGGTATGGTTCTCCCGCACACGGGGCCACGGCTTAACGTCCCATCCGACGGACGGCGGCCTTTCCAAGCCCATCGGTGTCCCCTACTGACTGTGGGCAGGGCGGGGAATAAGGGTCAGAAGAGGTTGGAGAAGTGACTCACTGGAACAGTTGTTGGGAAACAGATAGTAGCCTCCCATCAAGGCCATTCAGTATGTTTTTTAACGTGCACAGGGTATAGCTCTCCCGCACAAGGGGCTGACCATGAGCAGGGTGGGGAATTTTGCAGAGATAAATTTCAACGCTGACCCAGCTGGGACTCGAACCTGGGAACTGCAGATTACGAGCCTGGCGTGCTACCAACTGAGCCACCCCAGCCCCAAAAATCTTATGGAAGTCGATCATAACCAGTTTTGTTCCAAATGAAATTTGGAATGTCGGGTGTATCATCTACTGTTTAAGATCAATGTTGCCAACTTGGTTTTTAAAAGCTGTCTAACATGAAAAATTTTGATTTGCTTGTCTTGAAATTTGTCTCTAAAAAAGCTGGCTTTTCATTTTTTTTTTTGAGATTTTAAAACCATTCTCGTAAAGTTTAAAATTTTGCTTAAATTTCTAAGTTTATTTCCATAACTGCTATTGCAATAACTTCTGCCTCTTATATTGAACATGCAGCGTTTGATTCCTGTGAAAAACTACCTCCGATCCCATCAGGTGTTAACCACGACTAAAAAAAGGCCAGGACGATCAAAAGAGGGACGATCGAGTTAGCCCCATTTTAAGAAAGCAAGAGTCCCTAATCGTCTTTTTTTTTTTCAGATTCGCGATCGAGCATCTTTTTACATAAATTTAACGCAGCCTACACATCTGTTTAGGTTACTATTTTAGAATAGTGTATTTGAATCATATGAACTGGACAAAAATAACAGTGATAAAGTGGACTAAGACTACAAGTATATTCAGCTATGGAATGAAATCAGCTTACACCGAGATGCCACAGGCCTAATCCACTTGAAGTACTTGCTAGCTTTGCTCCGACTCTCCTTCTGCTTTCATGAAATGGGTAACCAAACGAACCTATTTAAAAAGACCCGAAATGGAATGAGCACTAAAATGGATATACACCAAAGAGCCAAAACATTATGACCAGCGCATCTTTATGCAAATCGAAGCAACTGCAGGTAAACGACGGTGTGTGTGGTCATGAAACGGTATAAACACCTGATACTGAGCTCTGTTAATCAACGTTATTCTTTTTCTTCAGATGGGAAAGGCAGCAGACTTAAGTGAGTTTGACAAAGGCCAAATTGTAATAATCAGAGCATTTTCGAGATCGCAAGGCTTGTGGGGAAATCACGATCAGTTGTAGTTAGTACCTTCAAAAAGTGGTCCGAGGAGGGAAAACCACAAACCGCCGGCAAGGTGTGGGTCGACCATGGCTCATCAATGCTAGAGATGAGCGAAGGCTATCTCGTATGGTAGGAGCCAACAGAAGGGATACTGTGGTGCAACTTACCTGCAATTTGAATGCTGGTGATGGGAGTAATGTGTCACAACACAGAGTACATAGAACCCTGCTAAAAATGGGGCTGCGTAACTGCTGGACACACTGAGAGCCCATGCTAACCTCGGTTCATCGTCACAAAAGTGGGCACAAAACTGGACCTTGAATGATTGGAAGGTCATCTGGTACAATGAATCTCTTTCCTGTTGCACTATGTGAACAGCCAGGTACATGTGTGTCATTTACCTGGGGAACTGTTGGCACCAGGATGCACTAGGGCAAAAACAAGCCAGTGGAGGAAGTGTAATGCTTGGGCAATGTTCTGCTGGGAAACCCTGGGTCCAGTCATTCATATGCAGGAAACTATGACGTCTACCACCTACCTAAACATCATTGCAGACCAGGTACATCCTTTTATAGCAACGGTATACCCCTCTAGTAGTGCCTTCTTTCAGCAGGATAATGCGCTATGCCACACTGCCCTGATTGCTCGAGAATGGTTCATGGAACATGAGGAAGACTTCCAGGTATTGTCCTGACCTCCAAATTCCCCAGACATCAATCCAACTGAGCATGTATGGTTTGTGTTGGAACAGCATATCCGATCTGTGATGGATCAACCACGTAACTTACAAGAGTTAAAGGATCTGCTGGTAACGTGTTGGTACCAGATACCACAAGACGCATTTAGAAATCTTGTAGCATCCATATGCCTTGCTAGGTAAGAGCTGTTTTGGCAGCACATGGAGGACCAACATCATATTAGGCAGGTGGTCATAATTTTTGGCTCTCCAGTGTATAGCTGTTCGATCAGGACTTAGGCAACAAAAGAAACGCTGTAGCAATTATGAAATCCCCAGGCATAAGATTTGTAACATGGATTACTTATCCTTACCTAGTAGAGCATGGACTAGAGCTTCCACAAGCACTACCACCTCAGACACTTTCTCTAAAATTCCAAGTCCAGTGATGATTTAAATAACTTCCTCGCATCCTTGAAGATATTGACATTGATGATCGAACAAGTTATTTTTAAACTGAATGTAGTGTTGCTATATCGAAACAGGCTTTAACTTCTGAGAAAAGAAGAATCTTCATTGCACCCATTAATGATTTACTCTGCAATAAAAATTTCCGATGTAGGATTTTTTTTAGTTATTTTCTTATTTTATACGAGTCTTCTGCACACGGAGCCATGGCTTTATCTCCCATTTGACAGATAACAGCCTTTCCAAGCCTATTGATTGCTGCTGTTGGGAGACAGATGGTATCCTCCCATCCAGCATGTTCTTTAACGTGCACAGGGTATGGCTCTCCTGCACACATGGCCACAGCTTAACGTCCCATCCGACGAACAATGACCTTTCCAAGCCCATCGGTGTCCCTTTCTGGCCGAGGGCAGAGCAGGGAGTTTTATGGCTATGAATCTAAACACTTGGTCCAGCTGGACTCGAACCTGGAAACTTCAGATTACAAGACTGGTGCGCTACTGACTGAGACCCGATGTTATTAGGAGATGGTAGGTTAATATACCAGGCTCAAGACAATTCTTCCTCTAAAATTGATATGGGCCGTAAATTAAGAACAGTGGTATACCAGAAAATCTGGGGTGGGGATGGCTCAGTCGGTAATGTGCCAGGCTCGTAATCTGCAGTTCCCAGGTTCGAGTCCCAGCTGGGTCAGTGTTGAAATTTATCTCCGCAAAATTCCCCGCCCTGCCCAAGGTCAGTAGGGGACACCGATGGGCTTGGAAAGGCCGCCATCCGTCAGATGGGACGTTAAGCTGTGGCCCCGTGTGCGAGAGAGCCATAC
Source organism: Ryuthela nishihirai (assembly GCA_038380435.1). Classification (NCBI taxonomy): domain Eukaryota; kingdom Metazoa; phylum Arthropoda; class Arachnida; order Araneae; family Heptathelidae; genus Ryuthela; species Ryuthela nishihirai. The sequence continues at coordinate 40,024,193 of JAWZYU010000019.1, forward strand.
CCTGTGCACGTTAATGAACACACTGGATGGCCTTGACGGGAGACTACCGTCTCCCAACAGCTGTTCCAGTGGGTCCCCTCCCCCAACCTTCTCTGAGCCTTCGTGGTCCTTGTGACTTGGCTATTTAGCCCATGGTGTGCAAAAAAGTGTCGCTCAGAGGTAAAACAACCCAACCCAGAAAATCTTGGGGCACTTTTGCTTCATTTAACATGCATCATCATATAGTTCAATTTTAACTTTTGAAAACGTACATAACAAATATCTAACATATTTCGGTTTTCGTAACATATAATTCGACATTTAGGAATGAATTTTTTTTACAACTTTCTTCATAAAATATTGCTCCAGTTGTTTTCAGAAGGGACCGAACAAAATTTGCATTAAAATGCTTACGTAGTTTCAACTAAATTATTTTAAACACATTCATTTTCCTCTATTGCATAAAATGATATAGGAATATAAGAACAGCAAAAGAATTGGGAAAATTTTAAAAAATAGTCATAATATTGGAAGCATTTCCAGTCTTAAGAGTTAAACAAGAGGGTGGACTTATTGCGAGGAATTGCCAGTTGGGTGGGAAAAAATGCCCCCCCCCCACGACTTTCAGACCGAGTTGTGGCTCACAAGAAGCAAGCCGGGGAATTTGTAATAGGAAACACGAAGCTGATTGTTCATTATTATTCGCTTTAAAGTTGTGGGAAAAAATTCATGCACTGTCAGAGAAAAGCTTTTCTACTGCAAGGTGCGTAATATAAGACCAGTGCACCTGCCTAAAACCCAGCTCATTTGATGGCATCATATTTTTGAACAATAACCTTCCATAATAAAACCTAGTGTCGAACTTTTCAGCCTGCTTCTTTGGAAATTGGAGATAACAGTACATAATTTAAATATTTAATAATTTAGTATCTTAATGATTAATAGCTTGTATTGATTAAAGGTAAAAGATGTTTTTTATATAAACTGAACAACTGAAAGATTTTTTTATAGGGGACTTGGTCTTAGTTGTCACCATACCATAAATGTTGATTTTTTTCAGCCCCCCCCCCCACCTATACGTGGGATGTCTGCATTGTGGGGCCTAGCAGTAAGCCTCTATAACCGAATATTTTCCTTGTTTTTTTAGGTTCAAAAATTGTTCTCCTTTAAAAAGGAATTCAAAAACCCATCCTAGCAATAAACTCCAAGTCAAATAAACTGCATTGCTTTAGCAGCACACAGTGCAAAATTCTTCTGCTCTCACTGAAATTCTAGATAGAAGTAGGCCCAAAATTCGGGGGATGGGGTGTCTCAGTCGGTAGTGTGCCAGGCTCGTAATCTGCAGTTGCGATTTTCGAGTCCCCAGTATGCCTGTCAGGACTGACGCAATTTGCCGCCCAGAGCGCTCTTTCTCCATGTCTAATCTTATATATTAATCTGACTAAATTTAATGCCATTTTTAAAAGCAATTGAAAATCATTTGTTTAAAAACAGATCATAATCCAATCTACCTTATTGCAGCTATGGTCGTTAGTTTGTTTGCAAATTTGCCTCCCAGTGTAGTAGCATCACCCCTTATTGAGATTTATCTCTGCTGAAACCATGCCTTTGGTAAGAAAGGGGATACCGATGGGCTTGCAAAGGCTGCCATTCATTGGATGGAACATGAGAGCCATACCTTGTGCACATTAATGAACATGCTGGATGACCTTGATGGGAAGTTTCCATCTGTCTCCTAACAGCTGCCCAATGGTTTTCTTCAACTTTAACCAAGCCCTTGTGATGTGCCATTTAGCCCAATGGTTCCCTTCCTCAACTGAGCGTTCTGACGTGTCATTTAATTCAATATGTGCAAAAAAAGTGCTGCTCAGTGGTGAAACAAACCAATCAGATCTGGGGGAAAATGAAAAGGGGCATCCAAGATCGAGTCAGAATGAATAGTTACTTGGTTCTGGTATCAACTTTCCCTCCATTTTGGCAGTTTTTAACAAATTCCTTAATGAAAAATAATGTTTATATACAGGATGGTTATAAGTTTCCCTATTCCGGAGCTGTGACGAACGGAACAGCACTACAAAAATTGGTAGATAGGTATCTTAATGGGAACACGTTGAAGAGATTTAGTGAATAAAAATAATTATTTCTAACTGGGAGAAAACGGGCGCTTCAGGAATGTTAATTGCATTTGCATGTTTCCAAAGCAAAAGGTCCTATAAAAGTGGAAATGCCCAGATTGCAAGCAAATGGCCATATGGCTCTCACGAAGAAGGAACGCACACTTTCAATCAAGTTATTCTACCAGAGTCAGAGCAATCCAAATGCTGCAGTATGAGAGTATCAGCATTTGTAGTCTGTGAATAGGACCCCGACGTCAGTGATGTTAAGATGAAGTTTGAGGCAACTGGTGAGTTGGGATGGCACCAGGAAGAAGACTGCCGCCATTGCAGATCTGGTGCATGAGGTAACGGTTGTCATGACAGCTTATGCCGGAAGTAAAATTTGGTCAATCAGCAGTGACATTACACTTGGAGCTTCCATGGCAATGGTCTGCAAAGGACTACAGTGTCTTGTGGTACCTATACAGGATCCATATGGTGCAGGAACTGCAAACGTTTCTGGTATCCTGTATGGATTCTGGTATCCAGGTAGATTCTGGTGTGCATGACATGGCTATGAATAGTCCTTCGGCACTTCATCCTCAATGGTAATGTTACATATTGGGGGTATCGCCTCTGTCTGCTATGCATGAACGGCCTCTCCAGTCCCCATAAGTGACAGTGTGCTGTAGTTTCAGTGCAGACTTCATCAACCATTGCGTCATTCTTCTTTGAGGGGCTACATCAAATGGTCGAGTGCATTGTAATGTAACAGATGCCAGTTACTGTGCTCTTCTCTAATATCACATGATTCCCAATCTCCAAAAACGTTAGACTCTAGTCTGAACACCATAGTGTTCATGGAAGAAGGTGCTCCCCCACGTTAGTCGGCAGGTAAAACAATTGCTGCATACGTTTGATGATAAGCACTTAGTTTCTCGAGAACTTTCGCACTTAGCTTCCCTTAAGCCTGGACACCTCTCTCACTGGATCTGAATCTGTAATTTTTGGCTCTGGGGAAATCTCAAGGATTGAATTTATCATAACGGTGTGATATCGTTTACTGATCTGAAAGCCAACATTACATGGGAAGTGATCAACATCCACAGTGACATGCTCCAAGCAACCATGGCCCATGCAGTTCTTTTTTTTCCAGAACATCCTCTTCACTGATGGAGGGCATATCGAGCAGTTTATGTAAGACATGTGCGTTAAACTAATATTGTTTTCTCACTTGCCTTTCTTGTTTGAAGCGTGTTTTCACCCCGATGGTGACAGTTGAAACCATTTCTTTTTGGCTAAATAATTTCCCTGTGTTTTCGCCAAGCTGCCTACTAATTTTTGCAGCACTATCTCCGTTCATCACCACTCCAGAGACTCCGGAACATGGAAGCTAATTTTATAACCACCTGTATGTTTAAGTTTTTTGTCTAGTCTCCATTCCAGTTACTAAATGTTCTGAAAAAGGGGTTGGGGGATAGTTGGGTGTTTTATCTCTGGGCATTTTACCATTGTGCACACAATGGGCTAAATGGCTCACAAGGACTAGAGAAAGGGGGTTCCCTGGACATATGTTAGACTTCTCATCTAATGGACACCAGCCTTTCACTCACCAATTAGAGGAGAAAATTCTTGACAGAGTTGGCACGATGACGATTTTACAAGAGTGAAACGAAACGTAGTTGTGACACATTGCCCGAGTGCTACAAATGTTACACACCAAAAGAAAAATGGCCAAATAGTCAATTTGATCACGGTCTTCAGGCGAGATCCATGCCCAGGTGTTAATTTTGATAGGCAGCGAGCTCAAAAAAGGTTTCATGGCATTATGTTCATTTGGTTTACAAGTAGAAAATTTTACCGATTTTAATTTTTTGGTATTTTTTTTGTTGTACATAATTCTATGTTTATATTTTATAATTATTTACTTGGAATAGAGGCCAATCCTCTATTTCAGGGTTTTTTAAACTATGGGCTGCAGCACATTAAATTGTAACTTTTAATTTTTATATAGCAAAAGAATAAAAACTTTGTTTTGAAACACATTCATGCCATAAATGCACAATTCAATGAAAGTGTAAAGGAACTGAATTTTTTTACCAATGTTGAAATCAATGTCCTTTTTATTTCATACACATATTCACTCCTCATTGTGAATACCTCATTCAGATAAATCTTATTATATAAAATATATGAATGCTAAAATTTTGCTTCATATTTAGTGTATCTATGTTGCCATGCAGGATGCCTTGTAGGGCGCTATTCTTTTAAATGGGCAGTGAATAAAGTTTTAAAAACCCTGCCTATCATCTAAATATATAGCAAAAGTAGATTTCATTTAATGTGGAGTTGCAGGGAAGCCATCCACTGCGTTGTGAGGTTATTGCTAACATAAAAGAGTCTTAACACCTTTGTAATTTAACAAATATTTAGATAATGATATATTTTTATGTTAATAGCATATGCAGTAGAGACGTTGATATTTTTGCACCTGAATTACTTTGATAATTAAAGAGCCCATTCACAGAAATAAAAATTATTTCTTACACAATCGTAAAGTGTATATAGTTATATATTCATCTAAGAGTGTTGCTCAGTCAATAACATACCAGGTTTGAGCACCCATCATGGCAATACTGAGATTTTCTTTGCTAATCCCCACTCTGCTCTCAATGAGGAGCCACAGACAGGACTTCTCAACTTTGAGTCCTTGCAGTTTTTGTAACATTGTGAGCACAAAAGTGATGCTTGGAATAAAACACAGTAGTTGCTAAGCAATTTGGTTTAAATATTATATAATAGTTCAAATTTTAAAATGATAATAGATACATATCCTCAAGCAGCCATCAGCTAGTGATCCAACCACACTGTAATTTAGTCGTTCAAACAGTTATCCTGAGCTATAGTTGTCGCATTTGGTCATTGCTGTATAATTTTAACAAAGTTCTGTTTGACATTGTCTGCACACTGCATTGCACATCTCCCTCTTCGTCTGAGGCTTTTAGGCACACAGTTCCTAACTCTGTAATTGTAGAACAGCAAGTGGCCGACATGGCCAAACCAATTCAGTCAGTCTACATACAAGAAGCTGATCAAGGATGGTTGCCAACTTTTTTGCTAAACTCATCAATGTTTAGTTAACCAATATGTGCAGAAACATCTACAATCAGAGGCAGGTTTCTGTTAGCTTGCTTACAAGAATTCCAAAGTTTCACTATGATATTAATAAACTTTAGAAAGGTTCAAACTATTACACAGTTTAATTTTATTCTTTAGGTGTATAAAATAAATTATCCCTCAAGCAGCTCTTTGCCACACAGATGTATGACAGGAGCTTTTCAGTATAGTATCTCATAGAGAACATCCATAAGCAAGACCTCAGCAGAAATATACAAAGACCAATGCTTTATCAGCAACTCAAGCCCAGCCCATTTAATTAGTAGCCAAGCATGCTACCTCATCCAGCAGGACAGTTAAATACACTGCTGGCCATTAAAAGTGAAACACCAAAAAGAACTCATCAGATGGTCCTGAAATATGCAAGATGGGTAGCCCATGGGAGAACACGTGTAAATGATTCAAAGAGCAGCATATAGGCACATCATGTGTGACATTAACACCTCCTGGAAGTGGTACAAGAGGAGATTACAAAGTGAAGGTGTAAAGCACTGGAATTATGTTTGCTCGCAGTTCTTGCACACTAAAGTAACAAATATGCCCCGTCGAAGAACATGGCATCCATACGACTAGGTTTCTGACTTTGATCAAGGGAGAATTGTGGGATTATGGGAAGGCATATTATCGTACCGATACAATGGTCTTGTGTAAGACAGAATGCTGCCACAGTGATGAGAATATGACATCAGTGGGTAGAGGAGGAATGAACTCATCGACGTGAGGAATCTCAACGGCCCTGTCACACAAATGAATGAGAGAACAGATATATCGTATACATAGCTATGAATGATCGTACAGCCACATCAAACACCTTAGCTCAACAGTTAGGGTGTGTTGCACATCAACCAGTGTCTGCATGTACAGTTTGACATCTGCAGCATTGGGGCATCTTTGCTGGCAGCCATTGCTTTGGCTACCATTGATTCCACAACACAGGCAGATGCGACTGCAATGGTGAACGTCGCACATGGATGTGCGAATGGCATCACGTTTTCAGACAAATCCCGCTTTAGTATGTAGCACCATAATGGACGAATACGTATCTGGCAGTACTGCGGTGACAGGCTCAGTGAGACATGCATGATGCAGCACCATACAGGTCCGGCCCCCCTAAGTTATGGTTTGGGTGCCATTGGACTCCACTCACGCACCACATACACATTATCAGTACTTTGAACAGCCAGCATTACATCAGTGAGGTGTTGGAGCCTGTAGTCGTACCTTATCTTCAGGAGCTCTCTGGTGACATTTACCAACAGGACAATGCTCGACCACGTGACATGCATCATCCAACAATTCCTGGATAGCCACCATGTGACACTTCTGTCTTGGCCTGTGAGTTCACCGGATCTGTTGCCAATTGAACGTCTGGTCCATGATCTCACTATGACTTGCACACCAGACACCAGCAGCTGCTACAAGAGATGAACTTTGGCTACATATCGAAACTGCATGGACTGGGATTCCCCAAACACATATCTGACATCTCCTCCTCTCAATGCCAGACTGTGTAGCAGCAGTTATTGCCCCTCATGGTGGCTATACAAGATACTGATTTCTTTGTATTCCACAAGTCTGAGTTGTATTTGTAATCATTTGATCTTTGTAACATAAGCTATGTATTAACTAAATATGGCTTTGATATCTCGTCTTTCCTGGTGTTGCACTTTTAATGGCCAGCAGTGTAAATAAAACATCAAGAAGTCCCTTACCAGAAGTCTGACAGGAATCTGTCAGTAAAATATGCCACATTGAAGGTCTATGGAGTAGGTGAGACGTCAGCAGAAAGACAACATAAAGAAACACTCATGCTTTACCTGGGATCAGCAATGCCTATTCTGTTTTGAATTTAGTGCTTTGGTTACAGCCACCTCAATTCTTTTTAAATAAAGTATTTCATAAGGTAGTTCATCAGTGTAGCCAAGCTCTAAAAGGTGACTGCCACTGGATCATGGCCTTGCCAGCCTATACATATCTCTGGCACTGACTATTGTTACGTTTATGTGATGTCATACATTATCCGAATCTGTCACACAACTCCTGAGATAATTAAACTGAGAAACTTGGTCAAGGGCACAGTCATTGAAACAAAAACAAAAACTACAGCACTGCCAACCTAACCATTTTAGTTTTATCTCTATAACCAAATCTACGTTATTACCACTCTCATCAATAGCTCTAATGAAAAGTTCATCTTTTGAACCTCATTTGCCAAAAGGACCAAATAATCATCAGCATAATCAAATTAATAAATTTTCAAAATTATAGATAATCTAAGGCTCCAATTTCTTCCTTGCAGTGAATTTCCCATATTATAACTGAAGGAAAAATGAGGCAAAATGCATCTTTGTCAAACTTCAGTATTAATGCTAACCAATCACTATAGGCTTTATAAACTCTTATACATGACTGTGTTATCATAGATAGCCATCATTATTTAACAAACTTATTAGGTATGCCCAAAGGATATCACAATTAATCATAAATTATGCTAATCTAAAGGGTCAAAATCCTTTTTGAAGTCTACAATGCCAGTACACAATTTCATACTAAATATTTTCAAAACATGAGTTACTACATTGCTCATTCATTTAGGTGGTTGGTAAGTACATCTTCTAATGATATTTCATAAATGATCATATTAATCTTTCTTTTGCACTTCAGTATATATGAGTAACTGACATTACTTTTTCAAAATAAACATTTCCTGTGTTTTGCAATTTTACGATAAAATTTCCATATACGTCTGTGAAGTATGTCACATGTGAGCAGAAAGAAAACATACAAAAAAAAATTCATGTTTTACCTGGGATTAACAATGCCTATTCTCAGTGTTGAATTTACTACTTTGGTTCCTATAACTGATAAACTCAAAAAGGTGAAATAAGTATTCTTAAAACAGATTTAGCTCAGGGTTCTGTCCTCTGTAGAATTTAATTATGTCAAACAAAGGGAATATTGTCTTAGTACATACAAAATATATCAGTCCTAGATTCATATTATTATAAATTTTAGGATGGGGTTTCTTTATCATGCACCAAATCATTGATCATTTCATCTTCATATCCTGACGCAATTCCTTTTTTCCCTTGAACTATTTCTGCAACTGGTGTCTCTCCAAGATGCTGTTCCAAACCATGCCAGGTGCGGCTACCAAGATATTCACCTAAGCAAAAAGAATACAATAACTCTAGCTTATCACAGCTATGAATTACATAAGAGAACTTAAATATTCCACAGCAATTAAACATCATCAAACTTTCAAATTTGAAACTGGTAGCTGTCCCTTGGCTACTGATCAAAGGATCTGGGTTCAAGTCCCAGGTAAGGCACGGATGTTTGTGTTGTTTTTCTGCTGAGGTTCCACTATCCTCACAGACTTGCTACTTTGGTGTATAAACTGACAGGCTCCTGTCAGACCTCTGTGGCAAACAGCTGCTTGAGGGGGTATTTATTTCATTTAACTGAGAATAAGTTAATATATTACTCCTCAAGCTGCTGCTTTACACATAGGTCTGACAGAAGAATGTCACTATTAAATGCCATGGAGAAGACCTGTGAGAAAGTGAGACCTAAGCAGAAAGACAACACAGGGAAACATCCATGCCTTATCTAAGGCTTGACCCAGAGTCCTATGATCAGTAGCCAATCACACCAACCACTTGACCAAGCTAAAAAACAAACAATATGTGTATTTATATGCAAGCACATACATCAAATGTAACGCTCCAAACAAATGCTAAATATTTAAAGTTTTATGCTCCGGATAGCTTAGACGGGCGCCAGGCAATAATTAACAAATTGCCAAAATGTAGAATAAGTTGATTTAGGGTTCAAATGCCAGCGAGCGTTCATAAGCAAGAGTCAAAAATGATTCTTAACAAAATAAGAGTTAATGTAAAAAAGATCCTAAATTAGCGTTGCTCAAGATAAAAAACTACAGACTCAAAAGTTTGTAACAAAACAAAATAGATTTATTTCCAAAATAACTAACTCACCAAGACATCAATGAAAAAACATCTCTTGTGCTACACGCACGGTGCTACGCACCTTACTACATCTCTCTGCTCTCAGTGCTCAAGTGCTCTACAACTCTCAAGTGCTAAGTGCTTCTAGTCTCAAGTGCTAAGTGCTTCTCTCAAGTGCTCCTCTCAAGTGCTCTAAGTGACTCGCAGGTCACGGTTTTGACAATGGGCCGGCGCATGCCGGGAAAGACATTTGCATACAATGACGAAGGACGCAAGCTATGACGCAAGAGGGGGCGTGTCCTTGGCACGCGCTTTAACGGTTACGGTCGGAAGTTCGGAGTTGCGCGTACGCAACTCCTAGAAACTTGAAAACGAGTGCTGTGATGCCAAAAAGGAAATAAAAATCCCCAAAATGATAAATATAACGTAAATTAAACAAAAACTGGTTAAGGTAAAGCAAAAGTGAACGGTGGGGCATCACAACTCCCCCTTCCAAAGGGAGTCAAAATGATTGACCTAACAAATTTTGACGAGCAATTTTGAATAAAGGACACATCTTACGTCATTTACACATGGCTAAACATAAATAAGTAAAAGTATGCTAGCGCAAATTTGGATATGATGAACTATTCTTACTTTGACACAATTTTCCAGCACAACCAAAGGTACCTCCTCCCTTTTCCTCCTAACAAAAATATGTATTTAACAGCTAACCTAGTGTACTTACGTACCAGTGGCTGTGACAGTTAACTGTATACTAGCATCATCGGTCTAACTAGTATCACATTCTGATACAAACTCGAAATTGGCATATCTTGAACTGTACAGAAAAACAGGTTAATCAACTCCTAACTTTCTAAGTCTAATAAATGTTAAAAAGATGAAAAGAAAAAGTGATTCATTACATTTGTTGTTAGCGGGGTAATAACTTCCGCTTTTCCCCTAACCACAATAAAAAATTCGTGAAAGCTAAATCTTCTCCTAAATCACATAAAAAAACGGGTATTCGAACACCGTTATCTCCTCCTAATTACATTCAAATACGCAAAGCTAAGAAAATTCAAAATTTACAAACAAGCGGGATTGTAATCATCCGCTAATTCTTCTCCTATTCACAGAAATCGCGATCTAGCTGAAATAAAAAATCATTAGTTACCTCCCCCTTCAGAGCTAACGTCCCCCTCCCAAAGGAGTTATGCTGATAACAACTCTGTTATCAGACTAGGCCATTTGGGGACAGCTCCAAAAAGGTACACAAAAAAAAAACAAAATTCTGCAATCATCATCATGGTCATCATCTATATATACCAATAAATACTGTCAATGTCATCCCCAAAAATTACGTATCATTGACACATAAATATCACTGATGACACTGAACAGATTTAAACACATATACATAAATCGTATCTAAGAATAAAGAAAAAAGAGTGTAAATAATTTATAATATACGATGATAACATTTCATCCAATAACTTTTACATGAATCTCCTTTTTTTTTTTTACATAAATTCACTTTGGAATGCACGTTATTTTACAATACAAATTCTTAAATCACTAATTCTCTTTCACTCTTCTCATTCATATCCAGAAACATTTTACAATTTCTAAACTTTCCAATATCGACTTACAAAATTTTCAGCTATCAGTCAGCTGAAACGAAAAAATCTACAAAAATACATTTTAACTCACGTAAATACAATAACTAGAACCTCGATGAACAAAAATGCAAAAAAAAATTCAATTCACACAGTATAAACTCGAACTACAAAAATTTCACTTTTCAAAAATAAATATCGAACTCTAAAGTTTCAACAAGAAATTAAACATCGCTAACTATATAATTCACAATAAGGCTTCTTCTTCGTCTTCATCTATTCCGGAAAAAAAACATTTTATAACTCAATCAAGTGCCAAGTGAAAGAAAAATATACTTAAATTTCATTGTTGGCACTCCGTGGCGATAAATCATCTAGTCCGTTTCCGATAACATCCTTCCGTCGTCGTTGGGTGGCTTCACGTAAAGTTGTTACTGAAGATCTCGTTCAAGTCAAGTCATCGCTGTAGATCTCTCTCGTGACGTCATCTTCCCGATGTTCGCTGCCGGTTGTCGCTCTGCAGGCTCTGGTCGTTTCGTCGGCTTTTCGTTACGCTCTTGACGTTGATGGAACAGCTGAATCTGGCTTTGTCAGTCTTTGTCCTGTTGTGTGCAGTAGGTGATAATCTAATCTGTTCTTTTCTCTTCTGGGTGGTAAAGGTTCAATATCATCATCAGAGCCATCATTCTCCTGGGTTGGTTGTGGAGCATCTGCTTCTGATCTAGAAAATTCTATAGAAGTTTTGTATTTTTTAATATTCACAACATTAAAGTATCCTACTGAGGCATTAGTGGTCATATTGGCCAATTCATACAGAAGTGGAGAAAGTTTCTTCCTTATAACATATGGTCCAGCATATAATGGTGCAAATTTCTTTATAAATCCTCTTTCTTTATCACTCTTATGATGTGTTTTAATCAAGACCTTATCACCTACTTTAAATTCCATATGTCGTCGTCTTTTATTATAATCCTCTCGTTGCTTTTGTTGTGCTCGTAGGGAATTATCTTGTGCCTTTGAAATGGCTCGAATATGCTGTTCCGTTCTAAACTCAATGGATTGTGGAGATGCGGGTTGGCCAATGAGTCTGTCCCAGGGTAATGTTAGTTCTCTTCCAAGAAATATCCGTGAAGGCATGAATTTGGTGGTTTCATGTAATGAAGTGCGTAAAGCAAAGGAAAACTGTTGCAAATATTTATCCCATGTACTATGTCTATTTTCGACGTAAGCAGCTATCATTCTGCCAATATTTCGATTAATTCTTTCTGTCAAATTTGATTGTGGATGATATGGAGTTGTATATATATGTTTTATTTGGAACGTTTCACATACTTCAGCAAGCACATTGGAAATGAATTTGGGCCCATTGTCCGAAACTATACTCTTGGGTACCCCGTATCTGCATATAAATTCATTTACAAATTTCTTTGCTACGATTGTTGCTGTTGCATTTCTAACAGGAAATATTTCGACCCATTTCGAAAAATAATCTACCAAGACCAGAATATATTGGGATCCCGCTTGTGTTTGTGGATACGGGCCCATTAAATCCATGCCAACTAATTCCATGGGTTCATTGGAGATCGTGCTTTTCATAAGACCACAAGGACGGTTTTGATCGAATTTCGTGGTTTGACAAATTAGGCATGTTTCTACATAGGTTTCTACGTCCTTTTTCAAAGCTGGCCAATATGATCTTTTGGCCACTTTCTGATAGGTTTTCCGTGTACCTAAATGTCCAGCTGAAGGTACATCATGTAATTCTCGGAGTACGTACTCTCTTAAATTCTTGGGAATAAATGGGCGATAACTGCCTGTTTGACTCGGTCGTCTGCAGTAGTACAAAATGTCGTTAATTAATCTGAAATGTCTGGCTCTTCCAACAATACTTGAAGCTATACTAGGATCTAGAGGTAATTCATCAGTTTTCAAATAATGATACACGTTTCCATATTCTAAATCGCTTTGTTGTTCAGTAATTAAATGTTCCTTGTATTCGATGGGAACTATTGTGGCGAGTGAGGGAGCAAAAGGCTTATCTTCGAGCTCTGGCGTAACTTCTGCCGGCCACACGGGAGCACGGGATAATGCATCTGGTAGCTGATGTGCACTTCCCTTTCGATGCTCGACCTTGAAATTAAATTCTTGTAGGCGTAATGCCCAGCGCATTAGACGACCTGTTAGATTGGTAGATGTCTGTAACCATTGTAAAGCAGCATGGTCAGTAAAAATAGTTATGTCGGATGTGTCTAATTGTACTTTAAATTTTTCTAGAGCCCATATTACGCTTAGACATTCTTTTTCAGTCACTGTATAGTTTCTTTCAGTATGACTCAAACTGCGACTGGCATACATGATGACGTGTTCACAATTGTCATTCTGTACTTGGCTCAGCACGGCGCCGAGACCGACATCGGAAGCATCAGTGTAGATGAAAAAAGGTTTGCCTAACTGTGGCAAGGCCAACACGGGAGCATGACACAATGCATCCTTTAATGTCTGAAATGCTGTATCGCAAACAGGTGTCCAGTGAAACCGCTTTCGCTTTCGACGTAATTCACACAAAGGTTCGGCCAAATTAGCAAAATTGGGTACAAATTGTCGGTACCATCCACACATTCCTAAAAATCTACTAAGTTGTTTCGAATTGCGCGGTGTGGGAAATCGTTCTATGGCTTCGACCTTATTAGGTAATGTTCTTACTCCATCCTTATTAACAGTGAAACCGAGGTATTGAACGTCCTCTCGGAGAAAGGTGCATTTGGACAACTTTATGGTGAGTCCGGCTTCTCTTAACCTTGCAAATACCAAATTCAAATCACGTAGATGCTCTGAAAAATCAGTAGAAAAAATGACTATGTCGTCTAAGTATACTTCACAAATTTTTCCTTTTAGGTCACCCAGAACTACGGACATAAGACGTTGAAACATGGCGGGTGCTCCTGATAAGCCAAACGGTAAGCAACGAAATTGGAATAATCCATCTTTTGTGAGGAATGCTGTTTTGGGTCGATCTGGTGGATATACGGACACCTGCCAATATCCCGAAGACAAATCTAGTGTGCTAATAAATTTCTTGCCAGCCAGTTGTGTTAGTAGATTCTGAATAATAGGTAGTGGATATCTGTCGGGGACTGTAACAGCATTTAATTTTCGATAGTCTACGCAAAATATCAAATCACCAGTTTTCTTTTTAACGAGCACGACCGGTGAAGCCCAAGGGCTAAAACTTGGCTCTATTATCCCATCCTCTAACATTTCTTTAATTTGTGTTGAAATTATCTCTTCTTTACTGGGAGGATAATTATATGGTTTGCTGTAAACAGGTCTATTATTGCCGGTGTCGATATGATGTTCTAAAATCTGACATCTACCGGGCTTGTTGTTAAAAAGTTCGTAATTAGCATTGAGCAGAGTTTCTAACTTAACTCTCTCGCTATTTCCCAAGTGAGCGTTGTCAGCATGTTTTCTAATGTCTAATTTTATCTGATCGATATCAAGTTTTTCTTTCATTGTTGCTTTTAATGAAATAGTATTGTTGGCAAAATCAAATTCAATCAAGTGTTTCCGTATCGCATCTATTCCTATTAAAGAGTCGTATAATAATTCACTTATTACTAAAAATTCAAGTCTTATCTCCACATTATTTAAAGTGATAGGTAACTCAACAGTTCCTTGCGGAAAACACTGCTTGGAAGCACAAGCTAAGTTCAAAGGTCCACCGGACCACGGCTGCAAATTCAGTTTACAATTTTTCTGAATTTTATCCCATACTTTCTTATGTAGACATGTAAGATCAGCTCCTGTATCAATGCGAGCTATGAATTCTGTCTTATTGTGATAAAGCTTCACAAAAGGTAAATGTAAGACATTATGTATACCCACAGTAGCAAGACTTAACTCATGAGAGGGCTTTTGTTGAGGAACCTTGGCCTCTCGCTTCAAAGATCCCGATGAGAGTTTCCCGAATTTTCATTCCTTTGGTAACAGTATTTCTCAATATGTCCTAGTCGGCCACAAAAGTTACAAGTGATAGTTTCTCTCTTTTGTTTAACCAAAGTTTTAGGTCTAGTGTTATGGTTTGAAGCTTGACGTGGCAAAAAGTCTCTACTTCGTTCATATTCTATAGTTCTTGGCACGTTCGGCGCAAATTGTCGGGACCGTGTAAATTGCGGTCGTGCGGGAGTCATTCTACGCGACTCAACCTGATATCGCTGCTTTGGCGGGAATGGCATCCATTGTTGGTTATGTGCATTTGCTGCAGATTCTCTTCTTGCAGTGTATTGCCGAGCCAATTTGACTAACTTGGAAACTGAATTTATGTTTCGTACTTCTAGGAATTCTCGGATGGGCAAAAGTAATTGAGACAATATGCAATTTACAATATCAATTTCGGCGGCATCAACATCATACAGCTGGTATAATTCTACTGTACCCCATATAAATTTTTCTATGTCATCTCTTTCCCTTTGTCTTCGTGAAAACAACTCTGTAGCTAGTTCTGTAAAATCATTATAAGCCGGATATATGTCCATGATTTCATTTTTAAATTCTTCCCAAAGTTCTATGCCATGACGACATCCTACATTATTCCACCATTGCTTAGCACATCCAATTAGGCAAGATACTGCTAAAACAACTTTTTTGTTGCTTGGCACTTCATGTAAACAGAAGTGCTCCTCCATGGACTTGACAAATGTCCACGATGACGGACGTTTCGAACCGTCGAACCTTATCTCAGGTAAAGGCCAATTTACATAAGGATTATAGTTAATGGATGGGTTGGCAAATCGTCGTTGTGGCGGTTGAAAATACTCTGTTCTATCGCTTGCTTCTGGCGGAACAGAAAATGGAACCTTACGTTCAAAGTTTCTTCGTTGGTGAACTGACGTAGCATTGTCAGCAAATTTAGGGGTTGTTGTCGTTCCCCTTTTCTCCCGATTATCATCAAGCAGATTCATTAGCACTTCTGCTTCCATCATTACCTCTTGCAATCTACCCTTTACTCTTTCTATGTCGGGAGTCATTATGGCGGAATCGGCCATATTATTAGCAGACATGTTTAGCGGTCTGCCGAAATTTTGAATTTTGGAAATTTTGAAAACCTTTTTATCTTGAGCAGCGCTCAAAGGTACTGCTATACAACAATAATAAAGCTATAACTAAGCTTTACAAAAACATAAATTTGCTTATAAAAAAAATTTTCTTATCGTCCTATGTACTTGTGTGTCTGGACACTTCTAATCATTACATACGACAGTTATCTTAAATATTCAGCAATATCTACGCTGAAACTTCAGTACCTTTGAATAATACACAAAAATGTTAAGCTACTTGCTCAACAAAAATTTTCGGCTTAAGCTGCCGTTAAATCTACAACTAGTACATACAACTATTGAGCTCAAAAAATTACTATCTTTAAATACTGGCGAGTCCCTGTTCGCTGCGCCACTTCTTTTATGCTACTCTGTAACGCTCCAAACAAATGCTAAATATTTAAAGTTTTATGCTCCGGATAGCTTAGACGGGCGCCAGGCAATAATTAACAAATTGCCAAAATGTAGAATAAGTTGATTTAGGGTTCAAATGCCAGCGAGCATTCATAAGCAAGAGTCAAAAATGATTCTTAACAAAATAAGAGTTAATGTAAAAAAGATCCTAAATTAGCGTTGCTCAAGATAAAAAACTACAGACTCAAAAGTTTGTAACAAAACAAAATAGATTTATTTCCAAAATAACTAACTCACCAAGACATCAATGAAAAAACATCTCTTGTGCTACACACACGGTGCTACGCACCTTACTACATCTCTCTGCTCTCAGTGCTCAAGTGCTCTACAACTCTCAAGTGCTAAGTGCTTCTAGTCTCAAGTGCTAAGTGCTTCTAGTCTCAAGTGCTAAGTGCTTCTCTCAAGTGCTCCTCTCAAGTGCTCTAAGTGACTCGCAGGTCACGGTTTTGACAATGGGCCGGCGCATGCCGGGAAAGACATTTGCATACAATGACGAAGGACGCAAGCTATGACGCAAGAGGGGGCGTGTCCTTGGCACGCGCTTTAACGGTTACGGTCGGAAGTTCGGAGTTGCGCGTACGCAACTCCTAGAAACTTGAAAACGATTGCTGTGATGCCGAAAAGGAAATAAAAATCCCCAAAATGATAAATATAACGTAAATTAAACAAAAACTGGTTAAGGTAAAGCAAAAGTGAACGGTGGGGCATCACACAAACAAGATTTGAGTTTTAACAACATTTTATTTCAAAATGTTTATAGCTTACCTAATACTCAGAAGTACCTTCTACACATTATAGCTATATTAGAGCACTGCATATAATGTATTAAAACATATTTCAGTGGCATAGCATCATAAGAGGATAAAGAAACAACTTCGTCAAAGGAAATTGGCCAGATTAGTTAATATCTGTTTTTAAGAATAATAGTAAATCCCAATATTAATTTTTTTTTCATCAGCTATGACAAATTATATTTATATTCTTGAGTTAGAACTCTATTATTAACACTTAAGTTCCCTGTCCTACAACACTTTAATGAAATAACATCGGTTATGTATCGACTTTTCTTCAAATTGACAGTATGTTTTTGGGTAAAAAAGGACCAGAGGAAACAAAGTTATCTTAATGATAACACACTGCATCCTCTTTGAAAGAAAGAACTGCAGGAATAACCTGAATCAACACCCTACTAGACCTAACAGACAACATTATAGAGAGATTAAGAAACAAAAATAATTAGTTGAATGCTGATAAGAATCTTTAGCTTGACAGCATGGCTGACAAAGCTGAGGAAGAGGTTAGACATCTGATACAGCAGACTGATCAGCAGACTGATCTGTATCAGCATCTGATACAGAGATCTGATACAGCAGAGAGCTGTATCAGATAGTTAATGTTTTATGTACGAATTTACACAGGGATTGAAGGGATAAATGTGGTAAGATTGTTGAAGGTGAGGATTCTGTCATGGTTAGGTGGGTTGAGAATTTTAAAGATGTGGTTAGTTCTACTCCTATTGTTTGCATTGAACATAGATGCATTATTGGCAAATTGGCCCTATTCACAATCTGAAGTTATTTTGGCTATCTCTAAACTACATAAATTCCCATCGGCAGATGAAATTACTATTGAAATGCTTAGAGTTGGGAATGTTTCTGCTATCACATGGCTGACTGAAATTTTATATTTTTTTTATGATAAAGATGTTCCCAGTGAACCAGCCAGGCCTAGCACTAATGTCCCACCCTACCTTCTCATGGTGCAGGCAGTTAGTACCATTCAAAAGAGATATTCTGCTGATGAGTGGATAACTTCACAGGGTCTTGGTCCTAAGCACTTATAACCATTGGACTGGTTTATGGCTTTGAGCTTGATTATAGATCCTGGACTTGTTGCAATGGTGGACATGCATATGGGTGGGCGTGTGTGTATGCATGTTTTATCACTTTTTTTTTACATAAAATTTGATCACAGCTCTATTGAAGGATAATCTGCCACTGCATTTCCTGTTTGCCTGTGGGTTGTGGGCCCTAAGTGACAGAAGCATGGTATACCTTACATCAGCTGGTGAATAATCCTGATCAAAGCATCACAGGTACCCGAACCCTTACTTTAGCTAGCTGGGCATTACCAATCCTACCCTATAATGTATCTCACAAGTTCTTACCACCATAGGTGGCTTCAGCCTTTAGCAGTGGAGGTTTGGGTCTTCGTCCCATGCATGAGATTAGGGGGTGTTTGATGTTATTGACCCAACATCTCTCAATGAACCTTTAAAAAAAAATCCCACTAATCATTTTATCTCTGCAGGTATGCAGAATGTGAGGATGTTGTGTAAAGATTATTCTCTTGATACCTCACACAGGATGGGTTGTTTTACCTCTGAGTTGCACTTTTTTTGCAAATAATAAGGTAAATGGCTAGGTCACAAGGACCCCTAGTGCTAAGAGAAGGTTGGAGGAAGGGGACCAACTGGATAGCTTTAGGAGACAGGTGGCAGTCTTCTGTCAAGGCCATCCAGCATGTTCTTTAATGTGCACAGGGTTTGGCTCTGCACATGGGGCCATTGGCCCCATGTGCAGGAGAAACATATCCTGTTCACTGATGGGCTTGTAAGGGACAGTCGGCCAGTGGCCTTTACAAGTCCATCAGTGCCTCATATAGGAATTCCAGCATTATAACCTAGATATTCTGGGCTTGCAAGATACCACATGGATAGGAAAAGGTCAGATATTCAAAAATAATTTTAAAGGACTATTTTATCTTTTCAGGGAGGGAGGAGGATTTGGTTGGGTTGTTTTACCTCTGAGCAGCACTTTTTGAACACTATGGGCTAAATGGCCAGGTCACATGGACCCCGAAGGCTCAGAGAAGGTTGGGGGAGGGGACCCACTGGAACAGCTGTTGGGAGACAGATGGTAGCCTCCTGTCAAGGCCATCCAGCGCGTTCTTTAACGTGCACAGGGTATGGCTCTCCACCACACAGGGCCAAAGCTTAATGTCCCATCCGACGGACAGTGGCCTTTCCAAGTCCATCAGTGTCCCCTACTGACCGTGGGCAGGGCGGGGAATTTTGCGGAGATAAATCTCAATGCTGACCTAGCTGGGACTCGAACCTAGGAACTACAGATTAAGAAAGAGCCTGGTGCGCTACTGACTGAGCCACCCCCGCTCCCCGGAGGGAGGAGGAAAGCATTTGCAAGGTGTAGGGTTGCTTCTCAACAAACATACCATGATGCTCTTCCAGGATATGACTGTATAATGAAAGATTTCTTAAAGCTAAATTTAAAACTAAGATTAAAGACTTGAATGTTATCTGTTGCTATGCCCCCCACAGAGGGCTCTAATGAGAATAGATGGGTTTTATACACAACTTCAGGATATTTTTTAATTCTGTCAAGAAGTATGTACTGAGAGCTTTTTTCGTTTCAGAAAGCTGTGATTACTAGCTTTATAGAATTCAAAAAGGCTTTCAACTCTGTTGATTGTCATAATTTGTGGTTTATCGTATTGTGGAAATATATTCTCAAGTTCATATGGAATACCCGACAAGTTGGTTAGCATAATGAATGATCTTTGTAATAACACAAGAGTCATGTGAGTTGGTAGGGCTCGTAGCAATTGGTTTAACATTGCTAGTGGAGTGCATTTTGTCTGCTTTTCTCTTTAGTTTGGTTATTGATTATGGTATGTGGATTTCTTTGCAAGGAAGAATTCTGGCCTCAAATGGTCTACAAATTTCAAAATTTCTGATTTAGATTATGCAGATGATTTGGCCCTTTTGGCTAATGATACTGATGAGATGAATTCTTTCATTAAGGCTGTTGATGAGACTGTTTATAACCAAATCCTTTTTGAATTCTATTTTAAGTGAGAAAATGAAAGTGATGAAAACTGCTTAAGCAGCTGGTGCTTCAGTTGCTTTGAACAGTTACCCTATTAAGCAAGTGTCTCAGTTTAATTATCTTGTGAGTTACGTAACAAATACTGGTGATATGCAGAATTAGATAAATAGAAGAATAGGTACTGCTGCTGGGACTTTTAAGAATTTATGAAGAATGGAAAAATAGGCATATACACCAAAAGACTAAAATTAGGTTGTATAATAGTTTGCCTCTTTCTAAGATTAGTTATGGTAGCAAAGCATGGACCTCTTATAATCAGGATTACAGAAACTTGATGCCTTTGATTCTAGATGTTTTCACAGTATCTTGGGCATTAGGTGTTTGACTTTGTAAGTAATGATGATGTTAGAAAAAGTCAGCAATCTCCTTTGAGCAGTTTATTGTGCAAAGAGAGAGGTGCATTGGTTTGGTGACATTGCTCATATGCATAGCTGCCGATTACTGAACAGTGTGCCTCAGGAAAAAGAAGACCTAGAATGTAATGGGCAGTCAATGTCAAACATTAGACTTGGCCAACAGTAGCAAAATGCAGCAGCTGTAGCTCAAGACAAATATGTCTGGTGAACAAAATTAGTCTGGCAGGGCATCCGTAGCCCATGGCTGCATGAAGTGAGGTGGGTGGGAGTGGACAGGTGAATGAGCATGGGTTAGTGTGTATGTGCATATGTATTATCCCTTTTTTAAAAAAGCTGATCAGCTTTTTGAATAATTATAGGGGAATCACTCTACTTTCTGCTCCAGAGAAAGTTCTGTGCATTATTGTGCTTAACAGAATTAAGAATTTAGTTGGCAGACTGTGTAATGAGAAATGTGAATGGGTAAAGAAGTACAGATTAGTTGTTTTTTTTTGCTAAGCAGAGTCTAGAGAAATGTTTAGAGATTCAAAAACCTGTGATTAATAATTTTGTAGATTTTAAAAAGGCTTTCAACTTTACTGATCATCATAATTTGTGATTGATTATGAGATCATATTACATACCTGACAGATTAGAATAATGAAGGCCCTAATGTGTGAGAGTTGGTAAGGTTCATAGCAATTGGTTTAGCATTGCTGGTAAATGGCCAGGTCACAAGGACCCCAAGAGTTCAGAGAAGGTTGAGGGTAGGGGGACCTACTGGACAGCTGTTAGGAGACAGATAGAAGCCTTCCATCAAGGCTACCCAGTGTATACTTTAATTTACATAGGGCAAGGTTCTTCTACATATGGGGTAATGGCTTAATGTCCCACCCAATGCACAGTAGTCTTTACAATCCCATAGGTATTCCCTTTCTGACTGACAGCAGGGAAGTGGGGGGGGGGGGGGGTAGCAGAGATAAATCTCAAAGCTGGCACAAGTGGGAATCAACTTAGGAACTGCAGAATACAAGCCTGATGTGCTACTGATGTACCCCAGGGTGGGGGCAAAAAATAACTCAATGTTTAGATTGAGCCATTCATTAACGAGTGTAGTTGCAAATATGGTAATCGTGCATATATCATATTGTAATGAAATAAAAATGCCTGAAAAAAATTACCATTAAAAATACATGCAAAAATGTTTTTTCTTATTAATAAATAAAAATAAATGATATCCTTCTGAAAACAAAAGAGAATATAAAAATTGAAAATTATATTTTGTTAAGGAAAAACATAAATTTTTCATACACCAAAATTATGTTGCATTACTCAACATAAATTTTTAATCAATTTTTCCAGGGGAATTTCCTGCCACTTCCCCCACCCCCTGCTAATGTCCATGGACATAAAATATACATTATACAAAATATAAACGTTCACCACTTGTTTGATGTGAGGATTTTATTTCTGGTAAACAAGGTGTTGGATGAATTCATATTGAGAAATTCTCATTCATATGAAAAAACATTATCTTAAAATATTGAATCTTATCAGGAATAATTACTGTAAAATCATATATTTTACACTTAATTTACAAAAAGTTCATACCAGCTCCTTGAGAATGTATATTAGATATGGTCATATCATTTCTGAGAGCAATTGCAGAATCATAATTTCCTTTCAAAGTGTTTTCATTTGTAGTTCCTAATGAGCGAATTTTTCCTGTCACTAAGGATACATCTCCTTCTGCTTCCTGCCTTGGATTTGAGATTACATGAGAAACTGCTCCTGTAATAAATAATGAATATTAAACACAATGTTCATAATTGGTTAAATATTGATTAACAATAATAATAAACTCTGCCATTGTAACTTTTTGAAATGAACCAAGTTTGGCATATTTTCAGACCCATTTAAAAGTGATTCAGACTACACAAATAATAATCACAGTTATCATGATGTACCATAAGCAATGGTGCAAATTAATGATTTCAATATTTTAATGAATCCCCTTCTTTAGATGATTTTTAATACACATATTAACATTTAATGCTGATGTCAACAAGCATAAAAAAAGACAAAAAACTACTTTAAAATCTTTGCTCCCATGTAGTCTTACAGTTTGCCAGTATTTGAGGCCAGCCTGAAAATGATTTTAATCACCTCCTCCTATAAAAGGTCAGTGGATCAATTTGTGGCATCACCATGGCTAGTTCCACGATCAAATTTCCCTCTTCTGCTCAAGAGAGCATGAGGATGGGATTTCTGGCTAAAAAGACCTTTATTCCAGGTTGTAGTATAAAATTCTACTCGTATATGAGAAATCAAGCTATCCAGGGGAATGAAGAACTGTCAAACTTAGGTGAATATAAGCTCTAATACAATATAGGAAAAACAGTAAGATTCTTGTAAATAGTCACTACAAAAATAAATCCTTTTTTTATTTATATTATTATTACTGGTGGACTTTTATATTGTGGTAGATTTATGATACAGAGAAAATAAGATAAGCATATTGAAATATTTAGCACTTCTAGTTACTTCTTTTCACAATACTGTTAGGAACAGGAATTACAACTATAACAATGATTTCCAACCAAAATTATGAGTTGCATTATTCCTCCAAATTCTTAAATGTATAAGTCACAAATATTGTGAGAATGCTAATAAAACAGTTCTCCTTCTAAACAAACTATTATATAGAAATATTATATTCTTAACTTGTACTTAAGTAATTTTTTTTAAACAATGTTTCCAAGTTTATATTATAAAACATTTTATATTCCTATAGCACTGAAATTTGAACACTGCTTAAAAATATTAACACAAGTATGAATTAACATGGTTAAAAAAAATAATAAATACCCCATCAAGCAGCTGCTTGCTACAGAGGTCTGAAAGGAGCCTATCAGTTTATATGCCATAGTAGGTCTGTGAAGATAGCAGAACCTTAGCAGAAAAACAACATGAACATTCATGCCTTATCCAGGACTCAAAGCCAGGTCTTTTAACATTTACCACTCGATTACTAGTAATATTTATTTATAGACTTTATTTTGAAAAAAATAATTTTCATTTATTACTATTATCATAACATGTGTGACTGGGCCCAAATCTAGAAAAAAAGTAGGTTGGGGGGGGGGGGGAGCAAGAGATTAAATTTCCATTGTAGTTTGAAGTTTTCCTTTGTTTTGCAGCTCTTAAAAAAATTCAAAATGTGTGAAATATACACAAGTTTAACATTTTTTTTTGCTACCATTACCCTTACTAGCATTTTTAAAGCTGGGGAGGGGAGGGAGGAGAATAACCCCTTGTCCAGCCCTGTTTGTAACTGTCACATACTTAAAGAATTTGGAAAAATGACAAACTTGTAATTTGAATTGAAATCAATTTTTGAGCTATAACTCCTATTTCTAACAAAATTAAAAAGGATAACTAGAAATGTGCAATATATAAATAAGTTGAAATACATTAGGAAATATATTTATGGGTTACTTTTTCCCATATCATAAATTTAAACAAAGTATAAAAGTTCACCATAATACTAGAAGTAAAAAAATAAGAATACTCTATGCAGCAATGGATCACAGGATTACCTATGATGATGAAACTTGGTCCATTGGCTTTCTATTATAGCAGATGTTGATTTAATCCATTATAGAAAATGGTGAAGAATAATTCAACCTCACGAAGGGTGTGAGATCCTGACAAACTGAAAATTGACAACTGCACTTGCTTGGAATTACACATAAAATTTTAACTTAGAGAGATTAGAAGTCGGAATATGGTGGTATTTCATATTACTTTTCTGGAAAGTTCTTTTACCTCTAAGAATCTTTTCTTGCTACAAAACAACAACAGTGTTGCGAACAGTTTTTTAGCAGCCTGTATGGCTTGAATATTTTTTCATTTGGATTTTTTTAAATAATAATAATAAAAAAAATCATTTTCCATTTTTAACCTTTTTTCAACAAATAAAACTTTGCTGTTTCTTAAACAATAAAAAAATTGGTTTCTTTCATGCCAAAACGCTTTTTTACCTATCTTCCTATTACTTTTGGCTTTGACATTTATCGGTTGGTTGGTTTGTGAATTTAACAGAATGTTGTTCCACCATATTTTTCGAACACGATGGAGAACATTAATGATTTATGTGCCAAATGAATGCAGGGAGTGTCATAGGCTATAAACAATTGATCCCCCAATGCTTTCTTCCCCACCTTGTAACGCTCCAAACAATGCAAAATAATTAAAGTTTTATGCTCCGGATAGCTTAGACGGGCGCCAGGCAATCATTAACAAATTGCCAAAATGTAGAATAAGTTGATTTAGGGTTCAAATGCCAGCGAGCGTTCATAAGTAAGAGTCAAAAATGATTCTTAACAAAATAAGAGTTAATGTAAAAAAGATCCTTAATTAGCGTTGCTCAAGATAAAAACTACAGACTCAAAAGTTTGTAACAAAACAAAATAGATTTATTTCCAAAATAACTAACTCACCAAGACATCAATGAAGAAACTAAATTCTGTGCTACACGCACGGTGCTACGCACCTTACTACATCTCTCTGCTCTCTCCTCTCAAGTGCTCTAGTCTCTAGTGCTCAGTGCTCTACTACTTCTCTCAAGTGCCTAAGTCTCAAGTGCTCAAGTGCTTCTAGTGCTCTAAGTGACTCGCAGGTCACGGTTTTGACAATGGGCCGGCGCATGCCGGGAAAGACATTTGCATACAATGACGAAGGACGCAAGCTATGACGCAAGAGGGGGCGTGTCCTTGGCACGCGCTTTAACGGTTACGGTCGGAAGTTCGGAGTTGCGCATACGCAACTCCTAGAAACTTGAAAACGAGTGCTGTGATGTCGAAAAGGAAATAAAAAATCCCCAAAATGATAAATATAACGTAAATTAAACAAAAACTGGTTAAGGTAAAGCAAAAGTGAACGATGGGGCATCACAACCTAAAAAGGGGGAAATATGAAAACTATTCTTAAGCTATATCTCCACAATGTGAATGCTGAAAATAACAAGCGACAAATCAAATGCTTCTGATGCAGGGAATGTTGTAGGCTACAAAAAATTGACCACCCATGCTTTATTTCCCCATAAGGGGGAAGGGGGAATGAAAATGATTGTTCCCCTATATCTCCTGAATGTAAGTGAAGACAGTAACAAGTTATGTGTCAAATGAAAACTTGTGATATGAGGAGTATCATAGGCTATAAAAAACTGACCTGTATGCTTTCATCCCCCCTAAAAACTGTGAAAACTATTGTTTTGTTTTATCTATAGAATGTGAATGCCGAAAGTAATAAGCTATACCTCAAATGAAACCTTCTGATGCAAGGAATGTCATAGGCTACGAAAAATTGACCCCTCCCCATGTTTTATTCCCCCCATAAAAATGAGGGGGAAATGAAAATGATTGTCCCCCTATATCTCCTGAAAGTGAGTGCAGAAAGCAACAAGATATATGTCAAATGAAAGCTTGTGATGGGGGAGTGTAATAGGCTATTAAAAAAAAAATCGACCCCATGCTCCCCCCCTCCCTAAGAAATGGGAATTGTGAAAGTCGTTCTATTATATCTTCTGAACGTGAGAGCTCACAGTTATGAGTTAGGTGCCAAATGAAAGCTCTTCAATCTTAGTTCAGTGTCGATATCAATTCTGTTATTTTTCTGCTGAAGTCCCATCATCTTCACAGAGCTTATACTAAGGCATATAAATTGAAAGGCTCCTGTCAGACCTCTGTGGTAAGCAGCTGCTTGAGCAGATTCTATTTATTACTCAGCACAACATTAAAAAGAAATACAGGGTTTATCGAAATAATGGAAACATTGACAGCAACAGGAGTACACGCAATGTGCCATATGCATATCACAGGGACATCACCTAAGATATGAGATATATAAAGGGGAGAAGTATAACATCGGCTATTATGTAGCAGTGCCACAGGTGCAGGTGAAACAGCTGTTATGGTGTAATTGTTGACAATGTCAGATGATCTCAGTAACCTCCAAAAAAGTATGATCATTGGTGCGCGTCTTGCAGGAGCTTCAGTAACCAGAACTGCGGAAATAGGTGTAACCCACTAATAAATCAGCACTTTGACGTCGATTCAAATTTTAGAGGAAAAATTGTCTTGAGCCAGGTGGGATCTGAACATTGGCATCGATTGTACAATGGAAGCACAAGACCATGGCACTACAAATAGAAGCAGAGTTGAAACCAGTTGGAATGATAACAGTTCATTGGGAACTTCATCGTGCTGGTATTTATAGCCGTGCTGCAATCCACAAACCTAATATTACCAACATCAATGCAACAAAATGTGTAAGATGGTGCAATGGTGCAAAGCACATAAAAACTGGGATGTTAAAGATTGGCAACGTGTCATCTGGTCTGATGAATCATGCTACACATTGTTTCCCACCACTAGTAGAGTGTACATCTGGTGAAAACCTGCCAACTATGAAGCATGGAGGTGGATCCCTGATGCTGTGGGGTGCCATATCATGACATTCTTTGGGCCATTAGTTATTCTGCAGGTCAGGGTCATGTCACATCTGCAACGTACAAATCCATTCTTGGGGACCACCAGCACTCAATGTTGCAGGCATTGTTCCCTAATGACTGTCTTTGGTTTGAAGCAATAATGCACCCGTGCATTGTGTGAAGCGTGTCAAGTTATGGTTTGCAAAGCATGAGGATGCGGTACAGCAGCTACCCTGGCCACCTCAATCTCCAGGCCTCAATATTATTGAACATTTGTGGGAATATCTGGAGCACAAGGTCAGATCATACTTTCCACCTCCAGCATCACTGGCACAGTTGAGCAATATTTTACAAGAATGGTCTCACATTCCATTACCACATATACATGACTTGTATAAATATATTTCATGTTGAATTGCATCTGTCTCGAATGCCCAAGGTGAGTCTACAGTTTATAAATAAAATGTTCTTCACAAACAGTTATGTGTTTCCATTATTTTGATAAACCCTGTAGTTGCCATTCCCAATCATAGATGGTGTCAAGTTCAGATGCAACAATCATGAGACTGATAAGTCACATTAGTGGAAAAAAGACTGAACTGGTGTTAGTTTAATAGTCATAGAACACTCTGGCATGTATCTAGAGAAATGTGGGTTTGAATCCTGCAAGTAGGCAAAACGTTTTTCCACAAAACTATTTATTGACTTCAAAGTAGCCAATAAATTGATGCATCAGTTATGGCATTGAACTCTGTGTATACTATTTATTGATATTTATTATAATTATAAAAAAACCTTTTTGAATTTATTAAAAATCCAAATTTTTACATCTCATCTCAATTTTTACAAGTCACTTAGAATTTTGCCAACTCTCCTTAATTTCACAAAATCAATCCCAATTTTCACAACTCATCTGTATTTTACCAAGTGGCTTGGAATTTTGCCAACTGCCCTAGATTTTGCTAACTTGCAATAATTTTACAGAAAAAAATCCCAATTTTTACATCTCACCTGAATTTTGCCAACTCCCCAAGATTTTTCCCAAAGTTGTCCTGATTTTACCAACTCTCCTCAATTTCACAAAACCAATCCCAATTACCACAACTCACCTGTATTTTACCAAGTGGTTTCAAATTTTTCTAACTGCTCTAGATTTTGCCAACTACCCTAGATTTGCCAAGCTGTTTAGATTTTGCTAACTCCTCTTAATTTCACAAAAAAATCAAATTTTCAGAATTTACCTGGATCTTACAAAGTTGCTTCGAATTTTGCCAACTCCAATTTTTTTGGGGGGGAATCTCCACCAAAGCCTCTGAGGACAACATGGTAGAGATAAGTGAAGATCTATTGTGAACTGAATTGGAAGCTATTAAATTGTTGATAAATGATGGTTTCCTATGAACTATAGTTTCAAAACTGGAGTTATTGTAATAGCTTAATTATCCAGAAAAGAAATCATTTGTCAATTTCATAGGTAATAATAAAATTTACAGAGTTGTAGGTTTTCATTTAATGCAGCTGTAGAATATTGCCAAACAATAAATACATTGTCAATTTAATGTTTCCATACTAATGTACTGGTTTCAAGTCTCGTTTAGCTATATTATATGATCTTCAATGATGATCCTCATAATTGTGAACCCATTGAAGTACCTTCAGCTTGTTTATATAACTTATTTTTGATATAAAATAGTAATTATTTATTACTGAGCACAAGGCATCAGTTATGGCATTGATTTGATTAGGTTGATATTTATTTGAAGATTCAGCATTTTTTAAAAGTTCAATATATTATAAAATATATTTCTGATTGACATTTTTCACTGAGATATAATTGCATTATATATATATAAAAACTAATTTCAAAATGTAAAAGACGTTTATCATAAAATAAAAATAAAGCACCTACTAAAGTTGCACTAATTCATATTCTTTTTGTCAGTTACAATTGCAGATTATGAACCTGATGTGCTATCAACTGAGCAAAAAAGAGTATTGACAAATATCTTTATGGAAAAAATGAGTTTCACTGATGAGTGATATTTGAAATCACGTGACACAAAAGCATTTCTTAAATTAAATGTGAACAGGTAATCTGTGTATTTATTATTAAGAGTACAGACAGTTCAGAAAATGGCTTTAATTGATAATTTGCATGTGATTCAGGATTTGATTACAGGAGAAAAAAACTGCTAGGACAAGAATCATGGCTGAGTGTGGAAAATGTGCTTCAATATTAAATGAACAATTGATTTAATTCCCCACTGACAAACACACAGGACTACGACTAATTTTAAGTACCAGTATTTATCACTGAATTATATTTAAAAAAGCTCCGAGGCTTTGAATTTGGATTCTACTGTTATAATATCGAATTCTGGATACTATTACCTACAGAATGTATTCAAGGGATATATTGATACTAATGTACATTTCAACCAGTTTTTAACTGACAATTTTCAATCTTGCAATACAAACAAGAATTACTATTATAAAATGAACTTTAAACAAAATTACTACATTTTCAAAGAAATCACTTACCTGGAAGAAGCTCTCTGAAATCTGTAATATAATTTCCAGTCCACTGTCGTGCTTGATTGCAAGCAATTTCCAATTCAAATGGAGTAATTATTGGCTGATAAAATTCATGGCAATCTATTAAAGATGTTTCAGGACATGATACAAGCACAAACACTTCAATTTCAGAAAAATTTGCTGCTTTAGCATTATTTAGTTTGCCAATAACTAAGGTATATGATTTTTTACCAGCTTGTTTTATCAATACCTTTAAATGACTAATTACAGAAAGATAATCAGATACACCTAAAGTCCCAACTAAAATACCAATTACTTTTGCATCTTTAGCTCGTTCAATATAGTAATAGCGTTTACGAAGATATCTGTTAACATCTAGTGTTTCTTGTCTTCCAGCTCTTTTGCAAGGATCATAGGAATAGAACTTGTTATGGCTAAAAGTCAACATTAAATTGGTCAGAGTTTGGTTCTCAGTTCCAATATGAAACATATTATAATCACACAATTTATATGACACAGGAATTTTAAAACACCTGCCACATTTTGATATCTCAAAATCATCTTTATTGGAAGCTACACCAATTTTTGCAACATTCTGTTCTTCTTCAATTTCTGTATTAAAGCAGCAAGGCTTTTCTTGTGGAAGTTGTAACTCAGATATGATTAAGTTCTTGTATTCACATTTCATAATTTCTTCCAGTTTTCCTAGGTGTAAAAAGTGTATGTAATAACATACAGAATAATATATGAATGTCATTAATCACTGTAGCACTTTTAATTCTATTTTGAGAGTGATGCAAAAGTCAATGCACTTATTTTCAAATAATATTTAGAAAAGTTTTAAGATTATAAAATTAGCACAATGATACAAAATACATGTTTAAAAGAATAATTAATACAATTAAATTATTATTTTAAAATTTATAAAAAACTACATTATTTTTACTGTTTAAAAAACCTTTTTGCAGATACTAAGAGTTTGGACAAATGAATTCACAGCTCATCATTGATTTACTGAGTATCTATCCACTATCAAGCTGTTTTACGTAACAGGATGATGAGTGTAGAGGAAAAATTGTCTTGAACTAGGTGGGATCTGAACCCTTGACCTCCTAATGACATGTCACATGCTCTGGCCACTGATCAGTCTCTCTTCCACTGCTGATGTTATGATATATACACCATCTGATCAATCACTGTCTTTCAGTGCATTTGGGAACTATTTATTCAGAGCCATCCCAGATATATGCACATGACCAGCAATGCTACAAGAGCCTCCTGGCTGATATATATATATATTTGTGAGCAAATTAGAATCTGCATCATCTTTGGTATAATCAGTATTACCTTGTATTTAGACAATTGAAGTCACAGCTCAGCATTGATTTATTGAATATCTCTCCACTATCAAGCTGCTTTATGTAACAGGTGAAGATGAGTATAGAGGAAAAAATTGTCTTGAGCTGGGTGAATTTGAACTGGACCAATGTTTTCAGTTTTTAAAATGTTTTTCAATGTTTACTTTTTCAAAACATACCTGAAATAGTGTTCAGAGCATAAACAAGACACACAAGTCAAAAGTAAGTTACTGAATGAACATGGCATTGCTGAGGTTGAAGAGCCACAAGCTACTTGATTTGCATTTGAATATGGTGAACAAATATTCTATCTATATCTAAAACTTCCAAATATCAATTGCCTTCTCAATGACTAAAGTCTTATGGCATTTTAATACAGATTAATTAGTCGCACAAAAAATTGCTTTTAGACAGTGATTAATTTGGACGGAAAATTTCAGTTTCTAAAATAATCCACCGAAGCTTAAAAGCAGTGCTTTTGTAATGAAGACTCAGATATTCTACAGCATTTTTCTGCATTGTTTCTTCTGTAACATTAGGAAGAATTGCTTATATATCAAATTGTATACTGCCAGTAAAGGTATATGTACAGATAAAATCATGTATTTGGCTTACACTAATCTCTCAGAATGCAAAGTGTTTAGGCACATTTGGCCAACTCCTACCCTGCTCTCTGAAATTAACCCTATTTCAAAGTTGAAACATTTGGTTGGATTGTTTCATCTATGAGATACAGCCATTAAATATAGAGGGCCAACCAGACTGTAATTCTGATCTCTAAATATGTGTGTACTGAGCTACAGCTGCTGTATTTGGCCACTACAGGCCATTTAGCAAAGTCCTGTTTGACATTGTCTGCCCACTATATCCTAGGTCACTCCTTTTTTCCTGACGCCTTTAGACATACTATTCATAACCCTATTCATCATTCTGCAGCTAGGCATGGGCAACACGCTAAACCAATGCAGTCTCTTTTCACATAATATGCTGCTTAAATGAGGTTGCTAACTCCTTCTAACCTTATCTTACTTACAAAGTCAAACTATCTAATGTTTATGATACTTTATAAGCATCTAGAATCAAAGGCATTAAGCTTCCTGTTATATCCCGTACAAAGGTTCCATGTTTCACTATCATAGCTAACACTAGTAAGAACCAAACTATTATAAAGCCTAATTTTAGTCTTTAGGTGTATAGTTAAATTTTAAACCTTTAAAAAATACTGTTCTAAATATAGTAATGATTTAAAACAACAATTTCACTATATAATTAAATTTGCTAATGATTAATAAATTTACCATTGACTCACTTGTCATAAATTTACAAGTTATACAAAGTAAGGAACCACTAGACATTAGATACAGCAATGAAGGATTGCAAAATCCATGTTTTAAAATCTGCCATTACATAATTTGATCAAAAAGTACCAAAAGTAACACTCAATCCATATGTATATTTGCAGTATGAGTTCTGTGTATAGTTAATATACTCAGTGGTTGGCAATAAATTTACCATTGACTCACTTGTCATAAATTTACAAGTTATACAAAGTAAGGAACCACTAGACATTAGATACAGCAATGAAGGATTGCAAAATCCATGTTTTAAAATCTGCCATTACATAATTTGATCAAAAAGTACCAAAAGTAACACTCAATCCATATGTATATTTGCAGTATGAGTTCTGTGTATAGTTAATATACTCAGTGGTTGGCAACTCATTCAGCAAAAGTTCAATGTAAAAAAAATGGCTGGTTCACTTATTGTAGGTGCCTGATAACAAGATGATCCTTGAGTGATAGTTGATGATGTTACAACATTCCAATATATTTGTAAGTGGTACATTGGTATATTTATAAAATGTTAATAAAGATGGTTAGGGAGCTAGCTACTGTTCCAGCAGGCAAACTTCATGTGTAGTGTTAAGTCTCTCTGAGACAGTGGTCAGCAGTGACTTTGGTCTTAGTAGGGCATGTCCTTGAATGAGAAGGCCTGTAAAAGCTAGAAGTAGCTTCTAGGATTCTTTTCTGTCCTATTATTTGCAAATCAAAAAACTGAAAACAAAATTTAATTATGCAGTGAAATTATTGATTTGAATCAGGGATGGGCAACCTTTTTTCATTGGAAGACCAAATGAGGACTTTTGAGAGTGGCGCGACCCAGATCCTTAATTATTGCATTAAACACTTTAAACTTAATTCCACTCATATCCAGTGACTGAGTGAGCAATATGCGTAAAGAATTAAATTTTCACATACACCTATTTATTTCAAAAAGTAACATGTACTTTGTATAATTTTAATGAAAATATTACTTTTGACAATATATTTTTAATTTGGAATGGCAGCAATGAGCAACTAAACTGCTTCATTGATGGAACCAACAATATCTACCATACAATACTTTTCACAGAGAAGCAATGAAAATAGCAATGTCATCCCCTAGTTAGATGTTTATATCCAAAAAGATGACAGAGTAGCCTTGATGATGTCAGTATACAGACAGCTTACCTACATACACTCCATCATGTGTGTGGACTCATGCACCCCATGAACATACAAAATTACAGCCTTCCATTCTCTCATTCATAAGGCATTCATCACATTATCAAGCGAGTATCTACTTAAAAAAGAAATTAAAAAAATTCAATCCATTGCTGCATCCCATGGCTTTCACCCAAAAACAATAGAAAAGCTAATCAAAAAGTATAGAAATGACAACGGAAAAGTTTCAGCACTCCTCCTAGTCACCAACTCTGAGTGGGCAACCTTTGCCAGATCTATATCTTATGTTCCTGTCCTATGTGAATCAGTCCGCAAATTACTTAGAGCTAAAAAAATCAATATTGTTTTCAGCCCAGCTCCAAATCTAAAGAAAATTATTAAAAGGGACAGAACTTTTACTTTATATATTCTGCCCCTTTTTACATTATTAAAAGGACAGAACTTTTAGCATAATAGGGCAGAGAAGACCCCTAGAAGCTACTCCTAGCTTCAGGATTCTTCAAAAAATTTAGCCTTCTTCAAAAATTGAGCATAAACAGGTTTCCCCTATATTTGCTAAATAATTCCATTGCTTACTATATTGGAAAAACCATACATTATCTACAGGAGAAGTTCACTGAGCATCAGACAGATGTCAGCAAAAACGAGCTACTGACTGCTACTGAGAATACAACATGGCAATATTGGACTAGGAGCAGTCAACACTGCTAGCATGTGCAGCTACTTACTACGAAACCATCATCTGCAAGGCTATTGAAATAACAACCTCCCCCATCCCCACCTGAAACTGAGACACTGGAATCACCCTTCATGACTGTGGAAAGAAGTTCTTAACAGCCCAAGCTTCCTTACACTATATCACTTGATTGAAGACAGAGTGCTCTTCTTACCCCTAAAAGCTTCTGAGTTTTTTTTTCTAAATGCTTTTAACTTTTAATATGCAAATAGATTGAAGGATAAACTTAAAAATTTTATTGCTCCACAACAGAGAACTTTAGTTTAATTAATTTCTAAGCAAGAAGGTCTTTTTAATTATGCACAGTAAAACCTGGTAATTTTCTTTTAAAAAAGCTTATAAAATTTTACTTGCCCATCTTCTTTTGAAAATTTTTGTTATTTTTGTAACCCAAATTAAACGTTCTTATAACATGGCCTATACTGCTGGCCATTAAAAGTGCAACACCAGGAAAGACAAGATATATCAAAGCCATATTTAGTGAATACATAGCTTATGTTACAAGGATCAAATGATTACAAATATAACTCGGTTAGACTTGTGGAATACAAAGAAATCAGTATCTTGTGTAGCCACCATGAGCAGCAATAACCACTGCTACAGGGTCTGGCATTGAGGATGAGACATCAAATGTGTGTTTGGGGAATGTCACTCCATGCAGTTTTGATACATAGCCAAAGTTCATCGGCTGTAGCTGGTGTCTGGTGTGCTAGTTGTCTTGAGATCATGGATCAGATATGTTCAAGTGGGGACAAATCCGATGAACATGCATGCCAAGGCAGAAGTATCGCATGGTAGCTATCCAGGAATTGTTGGATGATGCATGCCACATGTGGTCGGCATTGTCCTGTTGGTAAATGGCATCAGAGAGCCCCTGAGATAAGGTACAACTATAGGCTCCAACACCTCAGTAATGTAATGCTGGCTGTTCAGAGTACATTTAGCTGGAGGCCGGTCCAGTTGGCTTATTGACTTGTTCCCGAGAAGCTGGGGGCTACAGCCTCGGTTGAGGGGCCGTACTTGAGGGTTCTGCGGATAGGGTTTGGCTAGCCCGTCCAGTGGGCTCATTGATGCGGTCTCAGTGATATCATGGGTTGGAAGATTGTTCACTGGGGGGCTTCGGCCTGTTCACAATGGAGAGGACGAAATTGAAGGCTCGCGACTGAGTGTAGCTGCCCCGGTTGACGGACTTATCGATGGAAAAGCCAAACTAAGAGTCCCACAAGAACAGACTCGGACTCAAAGGCTTTCGTAGTGGGGGAGCTTAGGTGCTCTGAAGTGGTGTCGGCAGGGGGCCCTCTAGCGTTCGCACAGCCTGTAACTACCCGGAGGTGCCTAGACAGGGAGGGTCTGCTGAAAGAACTTGGTCAACCTGATTAGGCAGACCTATCCTGCACTAATGATGGGTGCAATTACAGCCCCGAAGTGGGTGGCGTCCGCTTCATTGGGGGTCTTCAATCAGCGCTATGGAGGGGCCGATGCGGAAGGTCATGCTGAAAGGTTCCATCCTCAGCTGATTAGGCATGGCTTTTGGGAAAGCCCGGGTTTCTCTGCTGCGGAGGACCCTAAAAGATAGGAATTTTATATCAGTTTGGCATCAAAATTCAAAAGATACCATCTTTTATTTTATTTATTGGCAAATATTTGGACAAAATCCAGTGAGTGATGGGCATATTACTAGGCATTACTAAAAATTTTAAAAGATCCCACTCTCACTGCACCTCAATGATTATTTCTACAGGCAGGCTATAAAATCCCAAGCAGTGCTTTTCTCTTCACACAAGGTCTTCTCCCGCTGTAGGCAGGTACAATGTAAGGCAAGCTTAAATGACAGGAACCTGGTTAGTCGATTGTGGTTTCAGTGACAACTACCTTATGGTGATATGCAGTCACAGTACTGCAGTGCACTGGGATTGTCATGCATTATTTCGTTGTGCAGAGTACAAAAAAGAAAGAAAAAAAAGAGGTTTGTTTTTGAACTACTCCAATTCTCCTTGTATGGCAGTCTGACAGGTCATTCATGTGTGGCTCATAGCAGTGGGAAAAAGAGAAAAAAGGAAAAAAAAAATATATATGTGATATCCAGTAACTTGTTTTATTGTGTGTCATGGTCTACTAATATTTCCCTCTCAGTACTAACAACTAAGATTACTCGCCATAAATGTATAGTATTAACTAAGTGTACACTTAACATTTAAGCAATGGCCAACAGCAGTGAGACTCTATAATGATCTCTCCGTGTCAAGCCCTCCTTAACCAAAAACACTTCCTTCAATTATTTACTCTATCTTCTTTATAACTTTCAAATATTTCCATTACATTATCAGAATAAAAACTCTTCTTCCCTCCCCTCATGCTATTGATCTCACTTAACCCTCCCCCCCTCCAATATCACTCTGTAGATTAATTCAAACCAAGACCTACTCCACCAGATAACAACTCCTGCTTACTACCCCCCCCCCCCCCAGTCCATTATACCAACATTCAGTAATTATTCTATTTAGTGTGTGTCAGTTTGGTAAACTAATAAATAAATAAATAATATATATAAAATATAGTCAAATGGAGTTTAATGATTTAGGAAAAAAAAACAGTGTTCGTCTAGTAAATATATTCTTCATCTAAAGGTATTCTTTAACCTTCACTTTAAGACTCCATGAACAGCAACACTCAGTCAGTCACATACCAAGCCAAAGCTCCTAACGTGCCCACTTTCCTTTCTTCTCCCCTTCACAGCCCACCCACCTTGGCATACAATTCTTAATGCTTTGCCATTCCCCCTTGCCTGAAGGTCAAGAAATATGCGCTTCCTGTATACTAGCACTGATTCCTGACCTCATTAGCGCTAGCAAGGTCATCCTAGCACACTATCTACTCCTCTTCAGCTGAAAGTAAGGTCGGGCATTGCCGTTGGAGGTAGCCTCGACTGGTTTCGACCCCCCTTGGCTACTCTCCCTTCTTATTGACCTTCAGCCTACAGTACTGTGCAAATTAGTTGGGACAATAGGAAAATGCAGTAACAAAGACAACTGAAATATTTATTTGTTTAATAGTGTAGTTAATAGTGAATGTGACCCCCCCCCCCCCTTAGCTTTAATTACTTCTTTCACCCTCTCAACCATTGATGCCACTAACTTTCCACATTCTTCAGGGTTGTGGTACCACACTTTCATGACACTTTCTATCATTTTGGTTTTCGTCATGCAATCCATCTTACATATGCGAGGTTTAATAATGGCCCACAAATTTTCAATGGGGTTTAGATCAGATGAATTTCCTGGCCACTCCAATACCTTCAAATGTTGCTGGGTAAAGAAGCTCTTAGCAAGCTTAGAATTGTGGCATGGAGCCAGATCCTGTTGAAATACCCCATCGCCGTTAGGAAACAGCTTCTGCAGTGCTGGGACCATTTTTGCCACCAGAACGCCTATGTACTTTTTACTGTCCATCATTCCTTCAATGGGGTGAAGCATCTGTGGCCCGGAAGCTGTGAAACATCCCCAAAACATGACCTTGGGTGGGTGTTTGGGGGATTACTGGATGTGGCCGGATCGAAGAGGTTCTCCAGGCTTCGCTTGTCCCAACTAATTCGCACAGCACTGTACGGTGGGAGCAGGGGTTTCACTATAACTCACGTGGATCGGTCAGCGGCCGTCCCCCTGCCCAGTTTGGCACGGTTCTGGGTGCGTCCACTTGGCCCTCTCATTTTAAAATGAACAAATGTAAAACACAGCATTATAGTATCTCATAAGGTCTTACTTGGTGTGCTACTGTTGTACTATTTGGAACTTATGTAATTAAAAATATATTATACGATTAACAAAAGGGAAAAGCAATTTTATTTACTATTAAACACTGCATGTAACTGGCACCTACTAGTTATCCCCTCTAACCCCTATGTTCCTCTACTGCCTTCCTGCCTAGGTGATCTTAGACTAATAACTATAACTCAACCCCCTTTTTTTTCCTACAATTGATGGATCAAATTCTCATATACATCAGAGAATACCAAATTGGTATTGTCTGAGATGCCCATTTGCAACTACACAACGATATTTTATATATTAACAATTCATATATTAATTTCTTCCTGTCCAACGAGTTCCTCTTCTGTTCTCTAGTGCCTTAATGAATAAATATCCTTATAACATACCAACAATATTATATATTTGTACATTTGTGACTGAAAATATATCTGTCCTGTAACACGTATTTGTACCTTTACAGTTCGGTTATATCGCTATAATAATAATATACTATGACCTAGACAGTGATAGCCAAAATTACCAGTCTTCTCCTATAACCTTCCTAGCCTTATTCATCATTATTATTAACTAAAACAATATTTAAAATAAATTATAATAACAACAATTTAAAACACACTCTGACTGGCTCATCAATACAGAATGTAATAAATCCCCCCCCCCCCTCCGCTACTTCTCTCTTAATACATCCTACTTCCCTCTAGGAAATAATTTATAAATACATTAACAGTTTTCAAATTCTACCATACAATTTTACCATAATTGTTAATTCGATTATTTCCCCATCTCCCACCACTCTCATGCTATTCTCAGATAATGATATATACCAAATAAAAAATATCCTCTTTACAATATATCTGTTACATTTTCAAAACATACTTTCCCCTCCCCTTCTCTCCTTGGCTTGCCACACTACATTTCCCACCCTTTCTGTCCTCGACCCCACTACACCCCCACCCCTAATATATCTTACCTTTCCTCTGGGATTTGGTGTCTTATTTTGGAGTATTTTATTACGATCTTCTCTATACTGTGGTTACAGAACAATTTATTATAGTGTAATTGACTGTCTGCGGAATATTAAATGAGTTTTTTTTTATAATGATAAATTGTACTATTATTATTATTTAATGTGTATATTGTTGTTGTCATGTAATTATTATTCACAAAGTAAAAGTATAAATATATACTTCTCTCTGGTCCTACGTCCCTTTCTATTATTTTTATTTGTCTACAATTATACATGTTAAAATTAAAATGTATCTTACTAACATGTATTTATCCTGTGCTATAATAATGTACCTTTCTACTTCCTTTAAACTCTTACTGGGATCCCAAATAGATTTCTTTTCAACAGCTAGAGGCCCACATTCCATTTGTCCCCCCCCCCTTCTTCCCACCTACCTTAGCAAGCAGCTCTTGATCTTTTGCACAAACACAGCCAGCTTGTATTCCATCCACCCCCACAACCTCCCACCCACTCCGGCTTGCACAACCCAAGCTGGTAGCCTCTCCTACCTAACTTAGCTATGTTAATCCCTTTCCACAGGAGCTAAAACAGGAATTGCTTCAGTATACATATACTAGACTTTGACCCTAATGAGCTGGCAAGGACATACATACATACTGTCGATGCAGCTGCCAAGTTTCGCCAGACCCAGTGCGATGGACCAGTGGCCGTCTCAACACCCTGTTTGACGTGGTTTGGTGTTGGTCCATTGGGCCTGATATCCATTTCCACATCGGCTTAGCTTCTGCCCTTCCTTGCCCTAACTCTCCACCATTATACTCCCTCCATAAACACTAAAAAAAGGAAAGGAAATGAAATAAAATGGAAAGAGAAAAAAAAAGGAAAAGAAGAAAAAAAAGGAAAAAAAGAAGGAAATGAAAAGGAAAATAAATAAATCCATTTGGAGATCCACATTAGAGTAGTCATAATATATTCACTGATACTTATATGCATCTCTAACTGTGTCAACTGTAATAAGTGATATTTGGTTCTGTTCTCTCAATACTCTATCATTATCCATCCCCCCCTCCACCCAAACATCCCGTTGCTTCCCCATAGCCCCTAATGTTTATACTATTAAACATTTTAAATTAATATCTTTCTATGTTATCTACAATGAATGATACTTGGTTCTTTTCTCTCTATAGTCTATTATTAACCATTCCCCTTCCACCCACATATCTATTTGCTTCTCTCTGGCTTCCAAAGTATGTACCAATAACAACTAAAATTCATTTCTATTCATGTGACCTATAATATGAGAAAATTGGTTCCCTTATCCCAATATTCTATCATTAGCCACCCCCCTCCACCCAAATATCCTCTTCCTCCTCTCTAGCTTCTAAAGTATATACCAATAATTATTTTAAAATATATATTTATCAGTGCTATCTATAATATGTGACATTTGGTTCTTTTCCCCCATATTCTATCGTTAGCCATCCCCCATTCCACCCAAATATCCATTTTATACCCTCTAACTTGTAATGCTTATACCATTAACTATTTTTACATTAAATATCTATCTGTGCTATCTATACTATGTGATATTTGGCTCTTTACTATCCAAATTCAAACATTAGTCAACCCTCTCCACCCCATTAACCATTTCATTCCCTCTAGCTTCTAAAGCATATACCAATATTAATTTTAATTTAACTATCTGTGTTATCTATAGTATGTGATATTTGGTTCCTTTCTCTTTATATCATAACATTAGCTTCCTCCCCTTCCACCCAAATATCCATTTGCTACCCTTTAACTTGTAATGTTTATACCATTAATTATTTAAATTAAATATCAATCTGTGCTATCTATACTATGTAATATTTGGTTCTTTACTATCCAAATTCTATCATTTTATCCATCTGACCAGCATCACTCCCTCCAAGCCTCACTTCTGTCCCCCTATGGTCCATGGGTACCCGTTGGCCTCCTCCTCTCCCGAGGCAGACTAGGCCCAGTGTAGTTTCTCCTACATAGGACCTTGGTCTGCACCCTAGGAAAATGCTTATCCTTCATACCTTCCTCTGAACCCAATTTTTTTTTAAATAAAGGTATGTCTTATGCCTTGGTATTATGTCAACAGCATAATGCAAAATCATGTTCACTCCATAATCCCCCATACTTATTCTCATTCTGATCTTGTCTTCAACTAACCATGTCACGTGCTTCAGTGGGGACTCAGTGGAGCCTGGGTCCACACTGCTCCACTGCCTTGGTGGGTGGTGGGGGATGGGGGCGAGAGCCCCGACCAGCATCACTCCGTCCAGGTCAGTTTCTGTCCCCCTAAGGTCCATGGCACCCGTTGGCCTTCTCCCCTCCCGATGCAGACAGGGTCCAGTGGGGTACCACTGCACGGGACCTTTGTCTCCCGTCACCAGTGAATGCATTCCTTTCTTACCGCACTCTTTCCTATCATCCTTTACTTCCTATATAAAAGGGCACACTTTAAGTATAACTTATTAAATATATAACTTATATTAATGTATACTTATATTAAAATGGCTTAAATCAAGTTAAACACTGTATACTCTATCTAATGGCTTAAATTAAGTAATGCTTTATATACCTATATTGGTCTCAAAATTCAAAAACTCTCATCTGTGTTTGGACTCCCATATTTAGATCAAAATTATTATTTGATTGGCACTCCTATTTTGACATGCACTCGAAATTCTAAAAGACTTCC
Source organism: Ryuthela nishihirai (assembly GCA_038380435.1). NCBI lineage: Eukaryota > Metazoa > Arthropoda > Arachnida > Araneae > Heptathelidae > Ryuthela > Ryuthela nishihirai. Next base: position 40,065,852 of record JAWZYU010000019.1, read on the forward strand.
CACACACCTCAATGATTAAAAACCCAGACTCATACTGATTTTCAGCAACGGTCATGCTCAAAATGACAGGTCCTTTCTCTGCTGTTCCACAGTATAAGGTTTCTTCATTGAAGGTTTTACTGGAGAGTAGACGATGGTCAATGGCATTTCCCATCAGATGTAGTACTGTTTATGTATAACGGAACATCGGGTCTTGCCATACAATTTATCACAATTGTTCAGAGTACCAGTAATGCGTACAAGGCACTTGCATGAGTGGAGTCCAATGACATAACACCAGGGGCTGGACCTGTATGGCACTGCATCATGCATGTCTCACTGAGCCTGTCGCCATGGTACTGTCAGATATGGATTTATCCATCGTGGTGCTGCGTACTGAAGCGGGATTCATCTGAAAAGAAGATGCAATGCCATTCGCACATCCATGCACAACTTTCACCATTGCAGTCGCATATGCCTGTGCTGTAGAGTCAATGGTAGCCAAAGCAATGGCCACCTAGCAAAGATGCCCCAATACTGCAGATGACATTGAACCGTACATGCGGACACTGGTAGATGTGCAACACACCTTAACTGTTGAGCTAAGGTGTTTGATGTGGCTGTCTGATCATTCAAAGCCAAGCGTATGAAATGTCTGTTCTCTCGTTTGTTTGTGTGACGGCTGTTGAGATCCCTCATGTCGGTGAGTTTGTTTCTTCTCTACCCACTGACGCCATATTCTCATCACTGTGGCAGCATTCCATCCAACATGAGCACTGATGTCTTGGTATGATAATCCACCTTCCTGTAATTCCACCATTCTCCCTCAATCGAAGTCGGAAACCTGGTCGTATGTATACCATGTTCTTCGATGGGGCATACTTGTTACTTCAGTGTGCAAGAACTGTGAGCAAATACAATTCCAGTGCTTTACACCGGCTCTTCGTAATCTCCTCTTATACCACTTCCAGGGGGTGTTACTGTCACACATGATGTGAGTATGTGTTGCGCTTTTAATCATTTACATGTTTTCCCATGGGCTACACATCTTGCATATTTTGTGACAATCTGATGAGTTCTTCCTGGTGTTGCACTTTTAATGGCTAGCAGTGTATTTCTGTTGATTGGTTTTTTAATTCTGCAGTTAACTTGTTTATTCAATTGGTCACAGCTGGTGAAAAGCCTGGACTTTTCTGAAAGTACAGTACTGTGAAAATAATTGAAAGAGTAATTTTCTTCATTTCTGAAAAAAAAAAAAAAATTTTCCTCTTATTCAAAAACAGTTTTTCTATTGATATGCATTATAATCATTTTGGTCATTTTTTAAATAAAGTTTTATTTTCATATCCTGATGTTTTTTTATTAAACGTCTCTAAAAAGGAGCTATTAAAATGAAACTAGTCACTTTTTTGTTAAACATTTTATTTTCAGAATATCCAGAATTAAAATGCTGACTGATTTGTCATACTGACTTAATTAATTTTAATTATCATTTTATTATTAATTTTATATTATCATATTGACTTTAATTAAAAGCTTTAATTACTTTTAGTAGTTATTTGGCAAAAAAGTTCTAAAGTTTTTTTTTTAGCTTGAACACAACTGAAAAAGTCTGGTCACAAAATACAATTCAATTTTTTATGCCAGGTAAGGGTTAAACAGCTTCTGAGATAATTTAACTGAGACAACTGTTTAAAAGCACAACTGTTCAAAGTGACTGAAGCATGGTCTTTTTGGACAATTTTCATCGCTTTAGTTTTCTCCCTATTTTTCATCAAATCTATTCCATTACCAGTTTAATCAACAGCTTTAATGAAGGAATTCAATTCAACATCATTAAACAATAGGACAAAATAATCTGCATAATCTAAATTAGAAACCATGCAGAGGATTCCACAAAACATAATCAATAACCAAACTAGAGAGAAAAGGAGACAAAATGCACCCATGTCGAACCTCAATAGCAGTACTAAACCAGTCACTACAAGCCATACCAACTCTGACACATGATCAGTTATGACAGCTTTCATAATGCTAGTTAACTTGAAAAGTATGCCATAAGATCTAACATTCAACACAGCAAAAGATTTTTTAAAATCTACAAAGCAAGTAACCACAAGTATCTGAACTTTTAAAACATTTCTCAAACATCTGCCTAAGTGAAAATATTTTATCTACATATCCCCTACTACTTTTCAATATACATTGTTCATCATAAGTGTCCATCAACCAGATTCTATTAAGCACAATAATGCAATGAATTTTACCTAGAACAGAAAGTAAACTAATTCCCCTATAATTATTGCAAGAACTGCAATCACTTTTTTTTTTTAAAATAGGTATAATAATAGCTCTAATAAAATATTTAGTAACAACACCTTTATCATAAAAACATATTCAAAATTTTAGTCAGTCATGTGTTAACAGAAATGTTCCCAGCTCTTAAGTATTTCAGTGGTAATTTCATCTGTCCCTGGGGGTTGTTGCAGTTTTAATTTAGAGAGAGCCAAAGTAACTTCAGAATGTGATATACAGACAACATTAAAGTCACTAATGCATCTATCCTCATTACAATGTGAGTAGAAATAACCACATTTGTTAAAACATCTTTTTTAAAAATTTGAATATCCTTTTGTTACTCTTGTGTTTGTTGGGTGTCCTTTGAAATGGTTATTTGTCTTTATGATTTTGAATTAAATATTTAATGGTATATAATTTGCAAATTCAAAACATTTATTCACTGCTGAAAATAAATCAATGGATGTGTTGCCATATATCATACTTTACTCATTCTCAAAACCTGGATGGGCATAAGGGGCCCCTTGGTTCTTGACATTGCTAAGTCAATTTTTGTTTTCTTTTCTTTTTTATCATTACTTTTTCTTTGTTTATTGGTAATTGATGTTATTATTTTGTTCTTTTCAACTATATTTGTTTCCTAAAATACCATATATAGCTGTTGTGTAATATGATTTTAGGGGCAAATAAAAAAAAATTATATTAATATCTCTGAAATAATCAGCCTACCTAGCCATGACAAAATCCTCACCTTCAACCACCTTACCATGTTTAACCCTCAATCCCTGTGTACTCGTCTGTTTCTTCCCATACACAAAAAAAATTAACTATCTGGTACAACTCCCTGCTATCATGCTGCTTCCTCTGTTTTGCCAGCCAAGCTATCAAGCCATAAAGTATTTGCTATTCTTCCATATTACTTTTTGTAATGTCATCTGTTACGCCTAGCAAGGTGTTGATTAATGCTATTCCTGAAGATCTTTCAAAAATAAGCTCCAGGCTTTATCACTCATATAACTTTGTCTCCTCTGCTCTTTTTTTTATCCAGAAGAATACTATTAGTTTCAAGAAAAGTCTGTTTAAACTGATCCAATTCTTTCTGAGCTTTAGCAGTAAGCAAACCACAATTATTAAAATGACTGAGTAGTCTATCATGGTAAGCTTTGGCTCTAGCTAGATCTTTCAGAGCTTTAGCTGTAAGACACTTTTGAACAGGTAATGGTCAGACCCAATTTCAGCTCCACTATATGATCTGGTGTTCCTAACAGAACTAACCCATCTGCTGTTATAATTAATATATAATCAATCATATTCCTATGGAACCCAGTGAAACCCATATGTATTTATAAATATCTTGGTGTTTGTTGTAAGTGTTAGTTATTCTCAAACCATCTGTAGGAAATGTTCCTCATTGCCACTACAACAACCAATGTCAAAGGGACTTATCACCCATGCCCAAATGTCATAGTCAGTACCAACTTTAATACTGAAGTCACCTAGCACAAGAAAAATATCTCCTTTCTTGATAGAATTAAAAATATCTTGAAGGTATCTGCAAAATCGATCTTTCTCATTCTCATCGGAGTCCTCAATGGGGCATAACAACAGATCAGAATCAAGTGTTTAATTTTGGCTTTATATTTAACTGTAGAAAACTTTTCATTAATGCAGTCATATCCTAGAAGAGCATCAGTAGCTTGTCTACTGAAAAGAAAACATACATCTTGAATATGCTTTCGATCATCCCTCCCTGAAAAGAAATTTTAAACTATTTTTTAAATACCTGACCTAATATCTAATATGATGTTTACCTATCCCAATCCCACATGGTCTCTTGCAAACCCAAAACATTTTTTTTGGGGGGGATGTAGAGGAGGAGGATTATTTTTTATTTATTATTATTATATTTTAAATATATATTTATATCACTCAACATAAACTCATAACCCTAAAATTTCTTTAAAATAAAATTTTACCAAAGGAGGAAAAGGAGAATCTCCTCCCCACTTAGTATAGTGGCAGAGAAGGGTGGTGGTGGTTTAATAGCTTTTAACAAAATTTTGTCATCATCTCTCACGCCATAGGAGGTTTGATTCCTGTTCCAAGGAAATCCTTTTCCCTTCCATATCCAATACCTCACATTCACTCTCAGGAAACCAGAAAAGATAAAAAAAAACAATGAAAGAACCAAGAAATAAAAAAAAAATTATAGCCTAAAGCAAAGGTAAAAAATATCTGCAACATGGTGCAAGATTTCCTGGTCAGAAAAAGAATGATGAAGGTGTATCATAACTAACTCCAAAAGATCAGGTATCATAGAGAATTAAGATTTAAATTTAATTTTAATTACTGCACTGTGAACCTTTACTGCGATTTTTGTGATCGGGAATGATTTAGAAATCTATGTAAATAAAACATATCTATAAAAATAAAAACTAAGGTTTGATTATAAAAGTATAAATAAAATATTAATTGACAGAACTGAAAAGTTATACAATGCTGCAGAAATCAGGCTGATGCTGTATGCAAGAACACCAAATGCACCAGATGTGTCTTATTACTGACATCTGCATCTTGCACTCTGCCATGATCTAGTTTATGTAGTTAATTCCTACAACAGAAATGATTTTGGTTTATGATCCTGGGAAGTTATACAATGAATGCTGGGATAAATGATAAAAATAATTTTAGAAAAACTGAAATAGGTTTAAAGAGAGTTAATACCCCCTCAAGCAGCTGCTTGTAACAGAGGTCTGACAGGAGCCTGTCAGTTTATATGCCACAGTAGAAGGTCTGTGAGGATGGCAGGACCTCAGCAGAAAATGGGGAAAAAAATAAACTTTTATACTTGTTAATTGCTTCCTAAATCATCTGATTTAATAAACTGTTCTGGAAAATTTTTGGGAGAATTTCGGAAATGGGAGAATGCGATGGAAAGCATTTCTGTATGTTGCATCTATGGAAGGGCAATCAGAGTACTGGGAGAAATTATTTATATCATCTCTTAATAAAATCTGCATGAAATAGAAAAGGTAAGTATGATTCTTCAAGTTTGAATTACAAACCTTTATAAGATATATGTAAAAGAATTTCCAAATGGGAATTTCTATTTTTAAAAATTTGAAGTTTTCATTTGTTGTGCTAGTTATGCTTAAGCAGTGCCTAAACTCCTTATCTACAGAAATTTAACACTCACTACAGCACCAATGACTCTGGAAGATTTAAAGCAAACAAACCATTGCCATTTATTACTGATATGGACTAGGTAACAGTATATTATACATACCTATAGCATAAGCATAAAAAACTTCATAGAAAATAATAACATTCTGTTGTTTATCTGGGAACAAATGTCTAAATTCTTCAGCAGCATGTGTACAATCTAATGGTTGCTGTCCAAATACATATAAAACAGGAAGACGACTAGTTGGACTAAGACAAGCATGTCCATAATGAATTATTGCATCTGCAGACACATGCTCTGCAGCTATTTCATCAACACAGCAACTGTAAAATGCAAATTACAAAATGTAGTTAACAGTAAAATTAAAAACTTTCAATGCAACTTAATTGTAATACGTTTAAGAACAATATGAACAATAAAAAAGTGCAAACTGTTTTAGTAATCAGAAAACCTAACTATTGATCCAGTGGTATACATTTATTTGTTGTGCATCAGTTCTAACTGATGTGGTTAGAGAACCATGTTAGTGTCTCACTGCATATGATGTGCTTGTTTACTCACTCTACATATAAACAGATCTGCTTGAACAAGAAAACTACAAATTAGGAGATACTTTTAGGTTTCTCTGTCACATCTATAACATTTGATCAGAGAAAGGCTAAAAATTACATAATTTACTATTTCTTTTAAAAAATGCCTTAATACAAGGTTTTTTTAAAGGTAAAATCTTGTTATAGCCATTTATTTGGGCTGTGTATTAATTTTATATATAATAGCTTTCTCTCTTCATCAAGGTAACTCTGCTCAGAGGTAAAAATTGCATATCTCAATGTTTTCCACTGTTCGAGTCCATTCGCATAGCATTACTCAGCACTTAGGGGTGGAGGTGGTTCAGTCAGTAGCACACCAGACTCATAATCTGCAATTCACAAGTTCGTGTTCCACCTGGACTAGCATTGAGATTTATATCTGCTAAACCCTCCTCCTGCCCTCAGTCAAAAAGGGGACACTGATGGGCTTGGAAGTCCCACCTTCCATCAGAAAGGATGTAATGCTATGACACCATGTGCAGGAGAGCCATACCCTGTGCACATTAAAGAACAAGCTGGATGGTCTTGACAGGAGGCTACCATTTGTATCCTAACAGCCACTCAGGGGTCTCCTTCCCCCAAACTTCTCTGAGCTCTTGGGGATACCTGCCATTTAGCATGTTGTGTGCAAAAAAGTGCCACTCACAGATAAAAAAAAACTTAAAATAACTGTCGCAGAGAATTCTGCATAACATAATCAGTAACCAAATTAAACAGAAAGAGACAAAATATAACCTTGTCGAACTCCAGTAGCAATGCTAAATCAACTGCACATTTCATTATACAGTGAATGCCAGTCAATCCCATTTGAGGGTACTTGTTTCAACAGCCTACTATCATTAACAAATGAACATCCATTCTGTAATTAAAAAAAAACTCGCAAAAATCAATTTTATTGGAGATGGCTATTCTGCTAAACAATGAATTGCCATTGAAGTGCATGAGCACCGTAAACTGCAGAACTGCCTTGCTCCGATTTCCTCAGATTTTTCACTCTCCCAAATCATACTTTACATCATGCAAGGTTGGTAGCTCTGCAAGACCCTACTAGTCCTAACAGACGGCATTACAATGAGCTTAATAAACATGTAAAGAATCAGTTAACAGCTGATAAGAATCTTTGGCTTGATAGCCTGATTGATAAAGCAGAAAAAGCAGTGTTTTGTGTGGGAAAAAACAGACAGGTATACAAGGATTGAGAGATAAACATGGTAAGATGATTGAAGGTGAGGATCTTGTGATGGCTAGGTGGGCTGAGCATTTCAGAGATGTTCTAAACAATGTGAGGACAGATGAATTACTGCTTTAATGTTGTCCTATATCACATTCTGAAGTCACTTTGACTATCTCTAAATTAAAACTGCATAAATCTCCTAGGGATGAAATCACCACTGAAATGCTTAGAGCTGGGAACATTTGTGTTATCACATGGCTGACTGAAATTTTGAATATTTTTTATGATAAAGATGTTGTTCTTAAAGATTTTACTAGAGCTGTTATTGTCCCGATTTTTAAAAAAGGTGTTTGCAGTTCTTGTGATAATTATATGGGAATTAGTTTACTTAATAGAATTAAGGATTTGGTTGATGTATAAATGATTTAAAATTTTACTAAAATGTAAAAACACGGTAAAATTTTGCAATATTTAAAAAATGCCTAAGAAATTTAACTTACAATTTTTTCTTTTAACTTTTGCTGTTGTATTAAGCACAATTAAATTATCTTCCTTTCGGTATGATTTCCTTTGATATTCGTTCATTAGTTACTTCAGGATGAGGTTCTAAAGCTGTTTTACTTTCTGAAAACATTTTTAAATAAATTCAGTTACCACAGCGAGTTTGGTTTTAAAAACTGACACTGTAAGGGTTAATCACCTGAATTAAGTAAGATAGAAGAAATCCTATTCTGAATCTCCAGACATCACACTGAGCATAAAAAAAACCTTAGCAATTACATTTGGGGAGAATGCATTTTGCCAAAATGAAGCTTCCTGGGATATGGGGCAGCCAATAAACACTGCTGGATAATGGTACCCTTAATCATCTTGAGATAAAGGAAAGCCTGTTAGGGCAGTTCAGATTAAGTACATAAGCATTATTTGTAACATTGCAACTGTTTGCTTCATGCAGGTTGGAGGCTCTCCAGACACTATGCCATTTAAAAAAAAGGATATGTTTCATTGTTTACTCTTTCCATTTAACCCAATGAAGCTGATTTATTAACATTAAGTTAGTTAACAGTTGAATGTTTGCATTCGGCCTCAACACAATACGTATATATAAAACATGATTAAAAGTCAGAGGGGATAATGTTGGGTGTTTTACCTCTGAGCAACAATCTTTTGCACACAGTGAGCTAAATGGCCAGGCCACAAGGATTCCACAAGGGCTCAAAGAAAGTTGGGGGAAGTGGACCCATTGGGCAGCTGTTAGAAGACATATGTAAGGCTCCCATCAAGGCCCTCCAGTGAATTCTTTAACATGCACAGGCTATGGTCCTCCTACACAAAAGTCCACGGCTTTACATCTCATCTGACTGTTGGCAGCCTTTCCAAACCCATCGCTGTCTGCTTTCTGACTGAAGGGAGGGTGGGGGTTTAGTGGAGATAAATCTCAATGTTAGTCAGCTGGGACTCGAACCTGGTACGGCAGATTACAAGTCTGAAGACTGAGCCAATGGGTAATGCCTGACACAAGAAATCTTACCTAAACTATATTACAACCATATTGCGTTTAAATTTCACATGGTATTTATAAATGCATTTGACAAAAAAAAAGGAAGGTTATTATGAATGCCTTAAATCTTACTGTAATGAAGGTATTTTATATACAGTAGCATACCGGCCAGATCTGGGGGAAAAAATGGTGCAGAGAGAGCAAGTGGCAGGATTAAGTCAAAATGGACTGAAACACATTCCAGTGTATATTTTTAACTTTGTCACATATCCTAAGATCTGACCCTGCAACAGATATCAAAGATTAGCTTAAAAGACAAGTTGTTTGAGGATTTCAGTTCAATTGGTGAAGTTAAGAATTCAGTGCATTCTTTGCATACATGAACTCCATGGCATTGGTGCAGTAAACATATGAAACAAAATGGAAACAGTGTAAATATACTAACTATAATAATATTAATTTGGAAAGCTATACTACTGAACTAGTAGCATTATTCCAGGATGAAATTAAATGTGAAGAAGTGCATCATGATAGCAATATACATATTTTTTTTTACTATAATGACAAATAGTTAAGTGTATGTTTTAAAAGTTTAACAATTTCTTGTAGTCAATATTGCATTAAATAAAATTAATTTAATAGTACTGTTTTGTAATAATATTAAAAATAGATACCTTCCATATGATGTATCTCCTAAGATAAAAATTTGAATCTTTGTATACTTTTCAAGATATAATGCTATTGCTGCAGAATCAATTAGCAACTGGTCTGGAAACTGCAATGAAACCTAAATATAGAGAAGGAAGAAGCATGGATTACAAATAATCTTTTCACAAACATAAATTAAAGATTATAAAATTTTCTCATATCACCTCTGGTGCACATGATAATCTTGTTTTCAAAGAGAATGAATTTTTTTACCTACTTTTTCACTTCTTAAAAGTTTTAATTTGAACTAATGGATGATGGGGGAAAATGCAAACAGTAGTATTTTATTAGTACTTATACAACATAAAAAGTATTTGTCTTTTATCCTTCAATTGAAAAAGAATTCAATTGAAATTTTTCTCACACCCCTCTTTGAAAAAGGGTAGACTTTTGCTGTCAAGGGAATATCTGTTGACACTCTACCACTGAAATTTAAAATTTATACCATAAACAGATCATTTATAACATTTATTAAAAGTTTTGACTTTCCATATTTAGTGACCTATAACAATGTAAATTAAAACTATTGAAAGATTTAAAAAATACAAATTGTAATATTTCATTAGTTGGTACCAATTCAACTAAAAAGGAGTTTTCCAATTAATGCTTAAAACAAGACAGTTGCATTTTGCACCTGCCTTATGTATAAGAGGTCAACTCATTATTGCTAATGGTATCTTCAAGACCTTCATATATTTCACCACCAAAATTAAAAAATCTAGCATAAATACATCATTTGCAATATTTGTTTAAAATTTTGAAATTTTAAATTTTTTTTACATCATTAGAGGGTGCAATTATAGCTTTTGGTAGACTTAAAACATGCATTGGGTTGTTTTACCTCTGAGCAGCTTCAAATGTGCAAATCATAATATTTCATCAGTACCTAGTCAACCCAAAAAAGAATTTTTAATTTATCTCTAAAATACAATTTTCTCTTAAAACAAAAAAGTTGCATTCCCCTGGGATCAAATTATTTTTTCCAATGAAAACTTCATGACCTTCACACATTCCATCACCAAAATTTCTAGGATAAATACACTGTTTGCAATATTCATTTGAATTTTTGGAGGGTGAATCATAATATTTCATCAATAACTATCCAGTCCAAAATGAATTTTTAATTTATCTCTCAAAACAAACAATTATCTGTTAAAGCAAAATGGTTGCATTTTCCCACTCACCTTGGGTCTAACAGATAACATACAGTTGCCAATGGAAACTTCATAACCTGCACATTCCACCACCAAAATTTCAAATTTATAGCATAAATACATTGTTTGCAATATTCATTCGAATTTTTGAAATTTTCAACTTTTTCAATCATTAAGGGTGCATTTATAGCTTCTGGGAGGTTCAGAAAGTGCAAATCATAATATTTCATCAATACTTATCCAGCCAAAAAAAATGTTTAATTTAACTCTAAAAACGAAAAGTTTGATGTCTTCAGGTGGACGACAAAGTGAACACATTATTTTTTTTAATGATATAAAAAATTAGGTATATAAATACAGCTTTTCACTACATACATGTATATATTGCCCGACCAAACTATTAATTTCAATGTTATGCCAATAGGAATCTAACTTTGAAGGTCTATACTTCTAAAATATACATTGAATGGAAAAATGTTAATGAAGATAATTGAAGATCATGTTGTTAATATAAAAATCGAATCTATTTAAATCTCAGTATTCAACAATATTTGTTTAGTATCTGAAGAATTGTGGAAGCTGGAATATATAACAATACATTTCTTAAGCCATCAATAGAGGATGATTGTTCAGTGGCAGGTAGCTCAGTGGTCAGAGCACCTGACATGCTATCAGGTCATAAGTTTAGAGATCTTACCCAGCTAATGACAATATTTCTTTTATATTTATTCGATAAATTATCTTGTCTTATAAAAATCAGTCATAAGAGTCTAATATTAAACTAATCATTACGTAAACTTCTAAAATGTATATTTATTATATTAAATGGCTTGAAACAACACTTATTATTTAAGTTTAAATGAATTTCTGAGGTAAAGTCTTATAAAGCATTACTGGTGTGAAATATTCTACCTTCCAAAACTCTTTAAATACTGAACAAATATTGTTGAAAATCGAAATTTATGTAAATTTGATTATAGTCTTTAATTTTATCTTCAGTGACAATATTTCATTAAATGCATATTTTAGAAGTTATAGGTCTCTGAAGTTAGATTCCCACTGACATAACATGAAAAAAAAATCGATTACTTTTATAGGGCAATATATACACTCTATTCTACAAGTATTATTTTGACACCCATTTAAAATGGAAATGTACATAATCATATCAAATGTTGAAATACAGGTATGTAAGAAAGAACAGCAAAGATATAAACTGATGCTATAATGGGCCATGGGGAAAAGCTATCAAAGTTATAAGAGGACAGTAACAGTCAGATACTAAATAATAATAAAAAATCACACAATCGCACCAAATCAACAAATGGTACTTTAATACATGAGCAGATGATGGAAGGATATGCAAAGATGGAGTTACACACACACTGGATGTTAGCAACTGTTAAACAGAATGGGAAAGAACTATTTGAATGGCTCTGAAGTCAGATTGCTGACAGACAAATTTTACCATTATGAATCAGCTTAAAACACAAACTCATCAAGAATAACCAATCATTCATGAATTAACCCTTACCATGCCTGAAAAACTGAATTGCACAAGGTGCCCAGGCCTTTTTCACCTGTGCTTAGTGAAAAAAAGAGTGAACTTTGGAACTTTTTTTGCCATTTAATTAATAAAAAGTTCTATGCCAAATTAATCAGCATTTAATTCTGGATTTTCTGAAAATAAAATATTTAATAACAAAGACAACTCATTTTTTATAAGTTTTTCAGTCATGTTGTAAAAAAATGCATCTGGCAATGCAAGTAAAAATTTAGTTTAAAAAATAGACAAAAATAATTATAATGCATATCAATAGAAAAGCTAAAAATTTCTGAACAAAATAATGTTTTTTACTTCAAGCATGAAATTTAGTGTGTTCTGTAATTTTTTTTTACTTCAAGTTAGAAATTTAGTCCACTGAAATTTTTTTCATCAATGATATACTTTGAGAAAGGTCAAGCTTTTGTCAGCCCTGCTCAGTCAAATATAAAGGATATTTTTTGGTTAAATAACCAATCAACAGAAATTGATCATATTATACATCAAAAGAAAGAGCATTTAATTAGGGTTAAGAAATTGATGAAGATTAAAAAAAAACTAGGAAAACTCATATCACCTCTTGCCACTTTGGGTATTAGGTTTCAAAGAAAATGAAGTTTTTTGTTTACCAACTCCTGCACTCTTTAAAAGTTTTAATTCAAACTAATGGATGATTGGCAAAATGAAAATAGTAGTATTTTATTAGTACTTATACAATACAGGAAAGCATTTTTCTTGTAATCCTACAATTTTAATGCAGCTGTGCCCACTGGAGACATGCTTTTCATGCTCTTCACTGACAGCAATTGGTACTTGGCAGATGTTGTAGCCCATTCGCGACAAGGTCCGATATATGGAGTATTCAGAGATGACCTCCACATCAATGTTTAATTCTGCTGCGATTTGCCTGTTCTGTTGCATCTCTGTTTGTTTGCAAGATTCTCACCAGTCTCCTTTGACCCACCTGATCCACAAGCTATTTTGGTCCATAAGATCACCAATCACTGCTAGTTTCTTTTCACACCATTCTCAAAACCAATGAATGGTTGTGCATGAAAAGCCTAAAATGATGGCCATTTGGGAGATGTTAGAACTGGAATGCCTAGCACCAACTACACTGCTCAAAGTGAAAACTGCAACACCAAGAAAGAATGGAAGTAGAGATATGTAAATCCCAGGAGGCAATTGGCCATCAGAGATATGCAAATGATCAACGTTCTGTAGCAAATGGAAATGCAACACTCAGCCAAGCTGTGGATAAATATTGGATGACCACGAGCTTGTATCATAGCATGACCAACAGTGAGATGGAGTGCATACTGCAAAAATGCCTTAGAGACGATGACGGGACCCTTATGCACAATTGATGCCTTCCAACAGAGAGTGAATAATCTATATGCGAGAGCCCAGATTGAGCCTTCAAGTGATTACTGCAAGCATGGGACACAATGGTATGTCTCACACAACATCATAGAGCACCAAATGACACAGACAGATACAGGGACAACACACTGCACCACAGGATGTGAAGCTCGCATGCTCCATTTAGGGCCATTCGTGATCCTTTTGAAACAGCAACTGTGCTGCAGAATGATTTGCAGAATGCTATGAGTACTGTGGTCTCCACACAAACACCATTTGCATGATGCAGGAATGAGGGTGAGATGTCCAGTCCAGCATCTGCTGTTGTAGTGACATCATTGGTTATGCCATCTCCACTGTTGTCAAGTGAGGCAACACTGGGTTACGGAATGGAGAAGAGTGTTGTTCATAGATGGGTCCTGATTCTGTTTTAGAATGCAAGAAGGTCGTTTGCTCACATGGCATCAGCAACAATATGAGGAAGCCTATTCCATTAGCTACCAATGGCTCTCCATCATGGTACAATGGTATGGGATGGTATCACATAAGGTAGCTGGACACTTCTGCTCCATGTTTCTGGATGTTACACTGATGACATCATTAATCCTGTGGTACGACCCTTACCATAATGCCTGGACTGATTCTGCAGCAGAGCAATGCCACCCCACACACTGCACATGCAAAGACGGACAATCTTCTAAAGTCTGGACATTCTCCCATGACCACCATACTCCCCAGATTTGTTGCCAATTGAGCATGTGTGGGACCTTATGGGTCAGGAATATTATACCACTGGAACAGCTGTTGGGAGACAGATGGTAGCCTCCCGTCAAGGCCATCCAGCGTGTTCTTTAACGTGCACAGGGTATGGCTCTCCCGCACACGGGGCCACGGCTTAACGTCCCATCCGACAGACGGCGGCCTTTCCAAGCCCATCGGTGTCCCCTACTGACCATGGACAGGACGGGGAAATTTTGCGGAGATAAATCTCAACGCTGACCCAGCTGGGACTCGAACCTGGGAACTACAGATTACGAGCCTGGCGCGCTACCGACTGAGCCACCCCCGCCCCAAAACAAACTGGCATCTCAGTGTATGATGGTAGAGTAGTGATGGTTTACCCATTCACTTTTCCTTAACCAGTTTTAGTTTATTTACATTATAATTATTTTGGGGCTTTATATTTTCAGTTGAATCATTATTTCTCCTCACCCATACCGCAAGAGGAGTTGCGCACGCACAACTGATTTTTGATTGACAGCCACTAATCTGTGCAGGACATGCCCACTAGTGTCATAGCTAGCACAAGTGCATTCACCAAATTATGTAAATGTGACTTTCTCAGCATACAACATGTATCAGTTGCACGCCACATGTATAATAAGTGACATTAGGTCCCAGAGTCAGTGTTAGAGTTGTTCTACAGTGTTTAAAGTGAGTGATTAGTAGTGATGTGAGCAGTAGCAGAAAGCAGTTGGTTGTATAGTGCTCAGTGAGAAGTGGTTTTGTTAGAGTGAGCAGTTAGTTGTTCAGATATTTTTGTAGAAGGAAATGCGCATTTTGGTGAGCCTCGATTTTTTTTGAATCAACGTTATTTGTTTTATGAAAGTTTTGACTTTCCCATTTTTTCACTTGAGCAGAGTTTGCTAACATTTGGTCAATGTTAATTATATTGACAATCAATAACAGTAAGTTCTTTCCTGCAGTAATACAACTAAGAACCCTCATTTAGATTTATTGGCCAAATTAACTGCCTGGCACCCAAGCTATCCAGCAACTTAAATATACGTTTGGAGTGTTACAAAGTATACCAAATTTCATGCACATCCAGAGATCAAGATTCAAAGGTTAAATAATATTGGTTCACTTGATCTGGAATGACCCTGTATCATTCTAAAAAATTTCTATTAAAATATTATATTAATTTTTGCTAAGCATTTTATTTTCAAAAAATCAAGAATTAAATGCTATTTAATTTGGCATATAATATGCCCTATTTCCTTTCAGTAGTCACTTGGCAAAAAAAAGTTACTTTTTTTGACTGAGCACAATTGAGGAAAGTGTGGCCACCAATAAAATTCAGTTTTTCAAGACTGACACTGTAAGGATTACGCAAACCCATCCAGCTCTGTATAAAATGTATTCAACCCATAAGAGTGGTAATATAAAAAAAATTAACAAGCTTAGTGCAGTTTGTCATTCAACTTAGCTACTAAAGATATTGGGAAAAAAGCTGACATCGGCCTGTATTGTTGTCTGGTGTCAACACTAAAGGACTGTATGATGCAAAAACGAATATATTTAACAATATAATGTCTGTCTGAAATCATCAGTAAAAATCTGAAATGAATCATCAGCAATAATAATTTCTACAATAAATAAAGAAAATTAGGCTTCTTCCAAATAATGATAGAAACATGCTGCTAAACAAGGTAATAAAGTTAAAGTTTAAATCTTAAAATAAATATATCCCCTTATGCAGTTGCTTGTCACAAAGGTCTGACAGTAGCCTGTCAGTTCAATATGCCATAAAAAAAGATCTGTGAGAAAGGTGACACATCTGTAGAAAGATAACACAAACACCCATTGTGATGCCCCCTCATTCACTTTTACTTTACCTTAACCACTTTTGCTTAATTTATGTTATATTTATCATTTTGGAGATTTTTGTTTTCATTTTTGGCATCACACCACTCATTTCCAAGAGCATAGGAGTTGCGCATGTCCAACTCCGAAATTTCGATTATCACCCACTAAAGCGTGCATGTACAAGGACACGCCCACTCTTGTGTCATAGCTTGTGTGCTCGTCATTTTATGCAAATGTCTTTACTGGTGCAACAGCCACATGTTGCTGAGCCTGTTCACTTGTTATAACCGTGACATGTAGCTACAGTTAGTAGTTGTGAGAAGTTGTTGTAACGCTCCAAACAAATGCAAAATACTTTAAGTTTTATGCTCCGGATAGCTTAGACGGGCGCCAGGCAATAATTAACAAATTGCCAAAAGTAGAATAAGTTGATAATAAGTTGATTTAGGGTTCAAATACCAGCGAGCGTTTATGAGTAAGAATTAAAATGATTGTCAACTAATAAGAATAAATGTAAAAAAGATCCTTAATTCACGTTGCTCAAGATAAAAAAACTGTACAGACTCAAAAGTTTTATAACAAAACAAAATAGATTTATTTCCAAAATAATTAACTCACCAAGACATCAATGAAGAAACATAACTCTTGTGCTACACGCACGGTGCTTGGTGCTACGCACCTTGTGCTCGTGCACACACTTGTGCTACTCCCCTACTCCTTCTACTCCCTAAGTGACTTGCAGGTCACGGTTTTTGACAATGGGCCGGCACATGCCGGGAAAGACATTTGCATACTATGACGAACGACGCAAGCTATGACGCAAGAGGGGGCGTGTCCTTGGCACGCACTTTAACGGTTACGGTCGGAAGTTCGGAGTTGCGCGTACGCAACTCACAACTCTTGGATGTGAGCGCTGTGATGCCAAAAAGGAAATAAAAATCCCCAAAATGATAAATATAACATAAATTAAACAAAACTGGTTAAGGTAAAGCAAAAGTGAAAGATGGGGCATCACATTGTCAGTAGTTGGTGTTAGTCACAGAGTAGAAGAGTTGTGAGTAGAAGTTAGATAGTGATGATGTAGACAACGTTTTCATTTACATTGTGAGTGTTTAAAAATAATTTTTGAAATAAACTTGTTTGTTATAGAACCTTTTTTGAATCTTTGCTATTTTTTCTCCTGAGCAACATTATTTGACAAGTTTTGATTATATATTTTTATATTGACAATCATCTAATTTTTGAATTCTTACTAAGTAACGCTTGCTGGTATTCGAACCCTAATTGAACTTTATTTGGCAATTTGTTAATTATTGCCTGGTGCCCGATTTAGCTATCCAGAGCTTGAATAAATATTGGATCAGACAAAGGGTTCAAACTTTAAAAGTATTATAAATCTTTAAAGCGTTACAGAGTCACGAAAAGAAGTGGCACACCGAGAGCAGGGACTTGCCAGTAAAAGATAGTACAAGGACAATAGATAAGTACAAGGACAAGAATATGGACTGCATATTTATGTATAAATTGTATATGTTTAATTTTTGTTGAGCAAGAAGCTTAACTTTTTTGTGTATTAGTCAAAGATACTGAAGTTTCAGCACAGTTATTGCTCATAGTTAAGATATTTATTGTATGTATGTAAAGATTAGAAGTGTCTGGACATACACACACAGGCAAAATAGATAAATTTTTGATAAGGAAATTTATATTTTTGCAAGCTTAGTTGTAGCTTTAGTATTGTATTGTTGTATAGCAGTACCTTTGAGTGTTGCTCAAGATTAAAAAAGTTTCAAAATTTCCAAAATTCAAAATTTTGGCAGACCGCTAAACATGTCTGCTAGTAATATGGCCAATTCTGCCATAATGATTCCCGACTTAGAAAGAGTAAAGGATAGGTTGCAGGATGTAATGAAGGAGGCAGAAGTGCTAATGAAGCTGCTTAATGAGCCTCGTGAGAAAAGGGGAACGACAACAACCCCTAAATTTGCTGACAATGCTACATCAGTTCACTAACGTAGAAACTTTGAACGTAAGGTTCCATTTTCTGTTCCGTCAGAAGCAAGTGATAGAACAGAGTATTATCAACTGCCACAACGACGAGTTGCCAATCCATCTATTAACTATAATCCTTATTTTATTTATTTTTATTATGTTAATTGGCCTTTACCTGAGATAAGGTTCGATGGTTCGAAACGTCCATCATCGTGGACATTTGTCAAGTCCATGGAAGAGCATTTCCGTTTACATGAAGTGTCCGGCAACAAAAAGGTGGTTTTAGCAGTATCTTTTCTAATTGGATATGCTAAGCAATGGTGGAATAACGTAGGATGTCATCATGGAATTGAATATTGGGAAGATTTTAAAAGCGAAATCATGGAGATATATCCAGCTTATAATGATTTTACAGAACCAGCTACAGAGTTGTTTTCATGAAGACAAAGGGAAAGAGATGATATAGAAAAATTTATCTGGGGTACAGTAGAGTTATACCAGCTGTACAATGCTGATGCCACCGAAACTGATATTATAAAATGCACATTGTCCCAATTGCTTTTGCCCATTAGGGAACTCTTAGAAGTACGAAACGTAAACTCAATTTCAGATTTAGTCAAATTGGCTCGGCAATATACTACAAGAAGAGAATCTGCAACAACTGCATTAAACCAACAATGGATGCAATCCCCGCCAAAGCAGCACTATCAGATTGAGTCTTGTAAAATGACTCCCACACAACTGGAAGTTACACGGTTCCAACAATTTGTGTCGAATGCACCTAGAATGATGCAGAACAAACGAAGCAGAGAATTTGTTCCATGTCAAGCTTCGAACAATGACACTAGACCTAAAACGTATGCTAGAGAAACTTTCAGATGTTATTTTTGTGGCCGACTAGGACACACGGAGCAATATTGTTATCGAAGGAATGACAATTTGGGAAACTTGAATTAGGATCTTTGAAGTGAGAGGCCAAAGTTCCTCATGAAAAGCCCTCTTACGAGTTATGTCTTGCCACTATGGCTTTACCTTTCGTTAAGGCTTGTCACGAAGAAACTAAATTAATAGATCGTAACGATACAGAAGCAGATCTTATGTTTTCAAAGGAACAAGTTTTAGATGATATTTATGACAATTGTCAATTGAAAGTGCAGCCGTGGTCTCGTGGACTTTTTGAATTGCCTTGTAGTCCAAAGCAGAATGTTCAAGAAGCACCTACAAAATGTCTCATTAGTGCAATTAATACAAATTCAGAGGAACAAGTTTGCGATGCAAAGGAAATTAACAATAAAACTGTTATAGAAGAAAATGATATAAATTTTGTTGATTATGAAGTTTTAAGGGAAATTAGTACTGAAAATATTTTTGAGAAGCATTCTAAGTTTGTTTTAAAGGAAAATAATGTTAATGAAGTAAAAAGCAACCAAGAAATTATTCAGACTGCAATTAATCCTGACGAGTCTGGAAAGTTTGGAAGTCCTCAACTGTTAAAGCGTCATTCGGAGGCAGACACCAATAAATCTAGAAAGTACAAGGACATGCCCCCTCATGTCATAGCTTGCACGCTCATCATTTTATGCAAATGTCTTTACCGGTGCAACAGCCACATGTTGCCGAGCCTGTACGCTTGTTATAACCGTGACATGTAGTCACAGGAGAGTAGTAGAATGTGAAGTTGTAGTAAGAGTAGAGTAATAGGAGTTGGTGTCAGTCACAGAGTAAAAGAGTTGTTGGTAATAGCAGAGTTGTGAAGAGTTGGTGGTAAGTGACATGTTAGTCACAGAGTTGTTGTTAGTAGCAGCAAGATAGTGATGATGTAGACGACGTTTTCATTTACGTTGGTAATGAGTGCTTAAAAATAATTTTTGAAATAAATTTGTTTGTTATAGAAACTTTTTTGAATCTTTGCTATTTTTTCTCTTGAGCAACATTATTTGATAAGTTTTGACTATAAATTAATTACATTGACAATCATTTAATTTTTGAATTCTTACTAAATAACGCTCGCTGGTATTCGAACCCTAATTGAACTTTATTTGGCAATTTGTTAATTATTGCCTGGCGCCCGATTTAGCTATCCGGAGCTTGAATAAATATTGGATCAAACAAAGGGTCCAAAACTTTAAGAGTATTTAAATTTTTGGAGCGTTACACCATGCCTTACCTGAACCCAGGTCCCTTTGATTAGTAACTAAACACTCATAATCTTCATTAAATCATCTAGTTTAACTTAGTCTAATATATCATCCCTAACTTGATCAACCAATCAAATTCAAGATAAATCTGCTTTCTACCTATTATAACATCAGCTTTAATAGCAAAAAACATTTGTAGCAGCATTTATATCCTCACGACTGAAAACAGATACTGTTGGACTGTGATTGGTAGTAATCAACACATATATAAGGTGTTAAATTCGTAATAAATAGGCACTTTAGCGTTGATTTTAATTTTAGAGGAAAAATTGTCTTGAGCCGGGTGGGATATGAACCCATGACCTCCTGATAACATGTCAGGTGCTCTGGACCACTGAGCTACCAGCCGCCGATCAAGATCTCCTCTAACTAGCGCTATGAACATTCCTTTTATGTTTCATATAAGCGCTGTGCAGGCAATATTTCTAGCCACAAGCGGCATTTATATTACCCAACAGATGGAAGCATGTATAATTATGCAGATATAAATAATTAATGAAGTAACTCGACATATTTCGAATTAAATTCGTTATAAATTGGCACTTTAGCGTCGATTTTAATTTTAGAGGAAAAATTGTCTTGAGCCGGGTGGTTGTTTTCACGAAGACAAAGGGAAATTGACGCTAAAGTGCCTATTTATTACGAATTTAATTCGAAATATGTTGAGTTACTTCATTAATTATTTATATATAAGGTGTTGTGTACAATTATTAACCCTTCCAGTGTACAGCTTGAAAAACTGGTTTACATCCACAGGCAAAGTTATTTTTTCCCTATGCTCAGTCAAAAAAAAATTTCAATTTAGAACTTTATTGTCAAATAACTAATGAAAGGAATTATGTTGTGTTATATGTCAAATTAATCAGTATTTAATTCTTGATTTTCTGAATATAAAATATTTAACAAAAAACACAACTAGTTTTATTTCAATACATTTTTAGAGTCCTGTAGTAAAAAAAAATGCATCTGGCAATGAAATAAAAATTTGTTTAATAAAAAAAAAACTAATAGACAGATATGGTTATAATGCACATTGATAGAAAGGCTATTTCTGCATTACAAAAAATTAATTTCCTTGTTTCAAGTAAATATTTCTTCCATTTTGAATTTTTTTTTTTTCAGTACCATACTTTGAGAAAAGCCTATGCTTTTAGCCAATTGTAATAATTCAGATAAACAAGTCAACTTTAGAATTTTTTTAAAATAATCAATCAAGAGAAATAGGTTGTATTATATACCGAATTAAACAGAATTTAACTCCAAATCTTATGAAAATAAAGATAAACAAAAATACAAGCATATTAATTTTAATAAGACGTTTTCACATTGATATAGTGAAAAAATATCGGACTAAGCAATTAATGTTGGAAAAAGTGTTGAATAAAAACAGTCAAATTATTTATTAATCGAAAGTAAAATTCATCCCGAATAATATTATATTCACCTGAAACATAATTTTATTTCTTCTAATGATTCTTTTCAGTGTGGTACATTTTTAAAGTAGGGGTCATTATATAAGGTAACTTGGATTACTCACATTAATGGGATTTTCTGTCCTGTTTATGAAATGGAGGAATACTTTCTTAAGCTGCTTTTTTTTACTAAACATCCCAATTTTTTTATTTGGATGTTGAATTTTGGGAGTCTTGGCTAAGTGCCAAAAAGTTAGTGCATTGGAGCAAAAAAACAACAACATATATATAGTCAGAGTGGCACAGCCAAATTACAGAGGGGAACAGAGGTGGGGATCTTTTAAAACTGTTGAATATAAACTTAAAAACTCATAATTTAAATTTTTAATGAAACTTTCCCAGTGGGGAGAGTAAAACATCCTCAATGAGTGTGTGTGTGTGTGTGTGGGGGGGGGGGGGGGGGGGTAAAAACTTATGCCAAAACTGTCCTCCCACAGAAGGGCTGATTTCTGTGCCAAGGAAATTTTTCTTTGCTTCTGTATCCAAGACCTCATTCATTTTCAAGAAACAACACAAGATCAATTTTTTTTTACTGAAAAATGAAGAAATAATAAAATAAAAATTAATATAAAACCTAATACAATGTTAAATAAAATATCAATAGCAAAAAGTTGTAAGCTGCTATCAATTATAGCATAACTCTGATAAATAATTTGAAAGATCAATAATTTATGGAAATAAATCTACTGAAATGAAAACTAAGCTTTAGATATAAAAAAAATACTAACTTTACAAAGGCTTTCCAATCTATTGGAAAAGCACTGTAAACAATCTATTATGGAGACACTTCAAATACACAGAATGGAGATAGCATATGTGAGCTACCCACCTCCTCAGCTGAAGGCAGTAAGCCATGACCTAGTTGCAGCTACAGCCAGTATTGAAAAACCTAAGAAAGCTGTTTTTACTTATAATTCTGATTTTAAGAGCAGGAAAGATGCATAGAAAGCTGGGATAAATGATAAAAATAATTCTGGAAGTGTTGAAATAGGTTTATGGCAGAAAAGAGTGTAAAACAGAAAGAAAAAAAATAGCAGTGTCTACTTCATCGTAATAACTTCCAAAATAAATTCTTCTTAAAAGCACCTGTCATTTTTAATAATATTTTTTTTTTGTTAATTTTCAGGAGATTTTTGAAACTTGAAGGAAAAATTTGTTGATAATAGTTCAAATTAAACTTGTGATTTTAAATAAGAGGGTTGCTTCAGCAAAAAGTAACATTAACAAACAAATCGGCAATACCATATAGCGCTTTTAAGAAATGGCAATCAGATGGCTTTAACAAGTCATTTATATTGTAGTTTAATAAGATATGCAGCAAATGAAACAAACATTAACACAAAATGAGCAAAAAAAAAAACACAAAAATGATTCAATTTATAGGAATCAGCAACATTAGCTTGAAGAAGCTGCAAGCTTAGTAATACTCATATTCTAAAAATGTAACAAATACTGTTAAAATAGTATGTGTGCCATTCTTTCAAATCTGTAACTGCAAAGCAAGTGTGAGCATTCATACTTTTAGATATCAATGTAAAGAGTTTAATAATTGTTTATAGAGAATTAGTTTTATTAGATTATATTGTGGTTTAATTGATATTTATGAAGAAATGCATAAGAAATAAGTGTCACATTAAATGTTAGTAGAGAATCAAATGGAAGTTGGATATTTTTGCATATTTGAGTTTTTCTCAGAGAATATCAGCTCTCTGTAGTCCACAGAACTGACTTCAAAATGTAAATTAAGGCAAAAATGTGAAACAACTTGCCATTCAAGCATCAGATACAACTGTTCTATGAGTTTTTAAATCGCAGTATTAAATTATTGTTTTATACTAAAATGAGAGAGAAACCATTTTCTTCACCTTGGAAAAGTTCTTGTTTTTGATCCACTTTATGCATTTTTCCAATTCATAAGCATTTTTTAACTGAGCTGTCTGTTTCAGTTTGCTGTCAACATCAATTCTGCGCAGAAGGGCAACAGTTTCACTGCTACTAAATGCAACTGACATAACCTAAACTGAAGATAAAAATTAATAAGTGTTCCATAAAGACAGAAAGGATATTATTTACAATTATTACTGAGTTAGAAAAATTCTCTGAATATCAGTAAAAATAGATATTTAATAAAAAAAAAAGGATAATAAGTTTTTTTCTTTACTTTAGAGTCCGTATATTCTTAGGTATTCAAATGTTAAGATCTAAATATATTTTGTTCTTAGGTGACTAAAGATTTGTTGATAACAGAAAGGTGGTGGTGGTGTAGGAACCCTTGGCAAAGTTTATCTGATGTGCAGAATGGTTCAAAATAAGACATAGAACAATATTGAATCAGTGAGGTAGAGTTCACAGTGTTTGCATAAGGTACAAAAATATTAACGGAAGACAGAAATAGGTTACATGGTTATAATCCCTCCCCTGAGATTAAATACACTTCTCACAAGCATTAAACACAGATAATTAAAATGTAAATGTTAAAGACAAAAGATTTTTAACATACTTAGGCAATACAATATATATTTTGAAAAAATCATATGTAAATCTTGTATAATGTCATGCAATTTGAAAAAAAAAACAAAAAAAAAAACCTTTAGCCCTTCCAGTATCCAGGTAATTATGTATACATTGACAGAATCTAAAATGAGAGGACAAGGATGTATGCATCCATTTTTAGTAGAACAAAAAAAAATTTGATTTTTAAAATATTAAAAATTGAAGTTTGAAAATTTTCTTATATATATATATCTTATAAAAACACATTATGTTTGAAAAAGAATACTTTCCTTTTTTCATTTGATGCATATTTTCTAAACTAGGATATAAACAATTTGTTGAAGCCATCTGATCACCATTTGTTAGATCTGATATATAGTACGGTATTGCTGATTTATTTGTTAGCATTACTCTGTGATGAAGAAAACCCCTGATTTAAATTCACAAGCCGATTTCAACTATTATCAATAAATTTTTCCCTAAAGTTTCAAAAAATTTCTTGAAAATTAATTAAAAAACTGCTATTTTTAAAAATGGAAGATTTTGGAAGCAATTACAAAGTATGTACCAGTATTTTTTTCTGCTTTACATTCTTCTCTGCCTTAAACTTATTTCAATATCCTTAGAAGTATTTTTTTCACTTATATCATTTATCCCAGCATTCTATGCATCGTTCCTGCTCCTTAAATCGAAACTACAACTAAAAACAGAGCCATCTTAGCTTCAAGACTGGCTGCAACTAGTTCACATCTCACTGCAATGGAGGATGAAAGTGGCTCACACCTGAATCCTCTGTTGTGTTTAACTGGCTCCTTAAGTCATCTGAATGTTTAAGTGATCCATAATAGATTGTTTATTAATAGAGTTGCCTCACCGTTTCTCAGTTTTTTTTTAGGATAAGTGATCCATAATAGATTGCTCCTTAAGTCATCTGAATGTTTAATTGATCCATAATAGATTGTTTACAGTATTGTTCCTTTATATCAGATATACCCCTTTTTAAAGTTAGTATTTACTTTTTTATATTTAAACCTTAGTTTTAATAAATTTTCCCTGCATCACTGTAATTATTGAAAAAGCTGAGACAATTAGATGGAATTATTATCTAGGAATTTACCATTTTATTTCTTGTGATGATATCCCATGGGTAGACGAGTCTATTATCCTAGTGGATAGTACAGTCCTGATATGAGTTCCTATAAGTTCTTGATTTGCTTTTGTTGTTCTTTGCAGAAATACTAGTGCTAGATTTGGTGCACATGTTAACTAATGTATTTTTAGATTTCCAGGTTTTTTCCCAACTTTTCTGGAAATGCAAATACTGTATTTTATGTTTTTCAGAAAAAATTTTGCTGACACTAATGTCTATAAATCAACAGATATTTATTTATGTGTGCATGTAGGAAAGATGGGACATGGGGGGAGGAGGGATTGCTTAATTTAGTTTAATGTTTGGGTAATTATTGAAGAGTATTTTCCATGCTGAAGATGGTGGGGTTATGTCATTATTGCATATTTCATTTCTGTTTAAGAACATTATAAGGTTTTTGGCAAAATTTAGTTGAAATTCTGTGGGGGGGGAGGAAAGAATCTTCTAAACAAAGTGACTCTTTGTGAGACCTCATATAATTCAAAGCTATTTAATAGCACAATTTGGTAGAATTAAATGTAAACATACAACAACTACTGTTTAAAACAATCAGCTACAACAAATTAAAAATATTGGAAACAAATTTCTTGCTCTTTTCAAAAAAATTCTAAAATGACATATTTTATATTTAATATTTTTCCATTGATAAAGAAGAAAATAAAGCAACCTTTTAAAACTGCCAGTGTTAATTTTTTTTTTCTGATATCATTTTGAAAGTTTAAGCATTTCACAAATAAGACAAATTTTTGAGAATGTTCAGCCTCAAAGTATATGGCCTGGTGCAATTACACTATTGGCATTATCAAACTTCTCTTACCAATCGCTTCCTGTAGCATTACTGGTGAGGCAACTCTGCCAATACCACCTAGAGCTGAAAGCCAACCATTTTCGAAATATGTCACAACAATGGCTGTCCTAGTGGACTGTGTCACAAAGCAGCGCAAGCATCCTGTGAGCCTTTTGTCTCACTTGTTCTCACTGGCCACAATGTAGTGCTATGGCAGCATTTTTGGATTTTTTTGTAGTAGATATATATTACTTTTTTGAGGTGAATACAATGCAAATTGTTATTTATTAGAGTGTTTAATGTCCTCAGGTGTGATTGTAGATAGTTTGTATACATAATTTTTTTGTGAGCCACTTTGTGATAATTCTTTGTTAGGCCTAACAACCAAGACTTGACTCATATGTACTGTGTGCTTGGTTGCAACAGCAACTATTGCTCCAGCTATGGATAATACTCTTTTGTGCGAAGTGATGAAAATCGTTTTGATCAGAATTTCATTGTCGCTTTCAAGAACTCCCCAGTAAATGGAATTTTGAAAAAATTTAATAGGTAAGTTATTTGGTTTTACAGTTGAAATCTCAGTGATATCTGAATGATAAAATGATTTGGTTTATAGTTGACATTCGCTGATATTTTAGAGGTAAAATGATTTGGTTTATAACCGATATTTTAGTGCTAAAATGATTTGATTTACAGTTGACATTCACTGATTATTTTAGTGATAAAATTATTTGGTTCATATTTGACATTTCGCTGATATTTAAGTGATAAAGTGATTTAGTTTAAAATTGACATTCACTGAGATTTTAGTGCTAAATTGATTTGGCTTATAGCTGAAATTAAGCTGATATTTAAGTGGTAAAATGGTTTGCTTTATACAGGTAACCCCCGTTCATCGCAACCCCGGTGAGTGCGGATTCGTTATATCGCAATCTCTTTTTTTTGTCTCGGCACTTGTGTGGCTTTGAAACATGCGAGGAAAAGTCAAAATCAAAATGAATGGTTGCACATGCATGCTAACTTTCTTTCTCGCTCAATCACATCATACACATGTACACAACGTAAAGTGATGAGCGTGGTCGAGACAAAGATCGCTGTACGCCGGTGCCTGGTACGGTTGAGCCAGTGCATCATTTGGGTCTATCCTTCAGTGGAATCTTAGCTGCAGTGTCAAACGCACGCTAATTAAATTGACTACATATTTTTTTATCCCTTCGTAATTTTTAAAATGTCAAAAAGACAATGTGAAAAATCGGTTAAGAAAATTCGCAATGTAGTGACTTTAGAAAAGAAACTAAAAATTATAGAAAGGATAGAAAGTGGTGGTAAATTTACAGTTGTAGGAAGGGATTTCAAATTGCCTGAGTCTACAGTGCGATCAATTGTGCAACAAAAAGACAAAATTAAAAAGGCTGGCGAATATGTTACTCCAATTACAGCGACGCAAGTTTCGCGAACCAGAAGTTTTTTGATGACAGAAATGGAAAATTTATTAGGCAAATGGATAGAGGACCTAAATCAACACCACATGCCTGCGAGTACCCAAATCATAATGAATGAATCACTTAGTCTTTGGGATCATTTAAAATCTCAACATGGAGGAGAAGAAGTTTTTAAAGCAAGCAAAGGTTGGTTTGATTGGTTTAGAAAACGATCAAACTTGCATAGCCTTAAAATGATTGGCGAATCGGCTAGTGCAGACATAGAATCAGTTGAAAAATATTCAATGGAGTTCCGTGAAATTGTGGAAAGGGGAAATTATCCACCAAATTTAATTTTTAATGTAGATGAGACAGGATTCTATTGGAAACAAATGCCAACATGTACGTTTATTTCCATAGAGGATAAGACTGCTTCTGGATTTAAAGTAAACAAGGATCGTCTAACTCTTCTTCTCGGCGGAAATGCATCCAGAGAATTAAAATTGAAACCATTGTTAATTTATCAATCAGAAACTCCTTGTGCCATGAAAGGTTATTCTAAAAACAATTTACCAGTTTTTTGGTGAAGTAACCCTAAGGCTTGGATGACACAAAATTTATTTATGGACTGGTTTAAAACTTGTTTCTGCCCAGCAATAAAAAAATATGGCGAGGATATTGGAGTTGAACCTTGAGCTCTTTTAGTGTTGGATAATGCACCGGGACATCCTGTGGAACTTGAGACGCTGTGACTGCTTTTCCCGTTGAAGTGGTATTCTTACCTCCGAATACCACTTCCATCTTACAGCCTATAGATCAAGGCGCAATAGCAGCATTCAAAGCCTATTATTTAAGAAAAACGATGCGCCAACTCATTGAAGAAACTGATGGAGGTGGTAGAGATGCCATGGGGGTTTGGTGGAAACAATTTAATATTATGAAAGCTATCAGAAACATCGATGAAGCGTGGAATGAAGTCACCCAGTCGTGTATGTAGGGTGTTTGGAAAAGGTTGCTCAGAGAAATTGTTGAAGATCACATCAGTTATGAAAATGATATTCAAAATATCATCGAAGAGATTAGTCTTATAGCCACTTCCAGAGGCATCGAAGGTGTTGATGTAGATGATATTCAGACTTTGTTAAAATCACACGGCGAACTCTTAACAAATGAAGAGCTGCAGTAAATGGACTGCCATACTATGTCCCAAGAAAATGACGTCTCGGAATCTTTTTTCTGTGCGAAAGTTAAGTATCAAAATCATTGAAAAGGCCCTTTCTCTTCACAATCAATGCATGGAGTTGTTAGAAGAAAATGACGAAGATTATGAGCGAGTGAGTGAATTATTTGACGGATTATTTGACAGTTATCGTCAAATTTTGCATAATAAACGTAGAGAGGCCAAACAAGGGAATCTAGATTCCTTTTTGCAATGCGGAACAAAATGAATGAATTATGTATGACTTTTTTTGTTATTAATAATATTTATTTTATTAATAAAGTGTTTTTTCGAATTTTAAAATGATTTTTTTTTAAATCCCTCGTTGATCGCGAAATTTCGCTTATTGCGACCATGTCCAGAACGTATCCTTCGTGATGAACGGGGGTTACCTGTAGTTTATATTTCACTGATATTTTAGTGGTAAAATGATTTGGTTTATAGTTCACATTTTGCTGATATTTAATTGGTAAAATGATTTGGTTCGTAGTTAACATTTCGCTGATATTTAATTGGTAAAAATGATTTGGTTCATAGTTCATACTTTGCCGATATTTAAATGGTAAAATGATCTAAATTTGACATCCGCTGATATTTTACTGCTAAATTGATTTAGATTAGAGTTGACATACCACTGATATTTCAGTGGTAAAGTAATTAGAATTTTGAATGTAAAATGATTTCGTTCAAGCTGGCATTTCATTAATACCTGGAGTGAGAAAGTATATGCCATTAAATGTGACTGAAATATTATGAATAGCTGGATTTTTTTTAGCTTAATTTCATGTGTTACTAAAAATTTAAATTTATATGAGGGATAAGCAGTCTAATTATGACAAGGCAAATATATAAATTACATAGTCCCCATTATTTATCTGAATCACCATTTTTAAGTTCCTTCTATGCTTGTTTATTGACATATATGAGTCTATGTGTTAGTGATACCATTTATCTCAATCACTACACTGCAGCTTTTGTGTTGCTTTCTGGATATATTAACAATTAGTTTGTTCATATGATTTAATTGAATCACTAATGTTGTCCACTCTATCATATATATAATGAACCATTTCTCATTTCTACGAAAGCACATATATTTCTTCATTTAGTTCAAAGTATATGATAAAAATGTATCACTGAATTTGCTCATTTTGTGTTCTATTTACTAACTTTTATTTCCATCACTCATAGAAAAGTTAATGTGTATTTTAAAGTTATTTGAAGATATATATGACTTAAATTAATCATTACCCCTGTTAATTTTCTATTTCCTTTGTCACACGACACTTGAGCAGTGCCATCTGTTGGCTGAGGACTACTTAACCAAGAAAACATTAGACCTTGCAGAAGAGGCCAATGTTCTGAAAGAAATCAGTGACAAATCTAAAGCACATTCACTGCAACTTCAGATTGTGGTGGTTACCAAGTAGGGGGTGATGGAGTAGTCAGTAGTTTCTATAGCATGCAGCTTTGGAGAGCTTCATGCTATCAGTAATGCACAACGTAACGATACTTTGCGTTTTGACGTAACGTATCTTTACGTTGTATTGAAAAACAATATGGCGCCTGAGCAATAAAAACTGTAGATCTGCCAAAGGTTATAGCCTCGCTCTCCTTGTGAGCTTGAATAACATGTATTTGCTAAAGAAGTCCCCAAAATCAAACTACAGACATCACATTCCCCCCACACACACTTCTCCAGTTGAAAGTTTTGAGTTAGCTTATGACACTCCATCACTCACACAACAATTTCCCGTAATCCCGACTCATACAAACCCGTTAATAATACCAGTATCATACACTAATGAGCTACTATAATTTTAAACCTCTAAAAGTGAAACGTTAAAAACTGCATAATCATTCAAATGGATTGGGATGTTGATCACTGGATATTACAATATTTGAACAATTTCCAATATGTATACTATGCATGATTGAAAAAAATATATATTAAAAACAGTGTTTCTTACCTAAATAAAAAAAATTCTATATTTTTTTAACTAAACGTACTGACCCCAGCAAATTTACACCAACTGAAAACTTTCGACCACGGGTTTGAAATGTTTACAACTTATTGATTTACATTGATTTACACTCTCTCTTACAGTTATGGTTATAGTCTTGGATTATTTAGCGTGCATAGTATTATTCCGGAAAAGGGTAGGAAAATATTTGATAAAGATTTCAGTGCTCACGATTGGAAGCACTTTAGAAAACGGTTAAAGGGAAAGGTAAATTTTAGGGCTTTTTTTTTTAAAAAAAAAAGAGAAAATAATACCGTTTTGTTGTCTGTCCGTCTGTAGAAATGAACTTTTTGGTTTATAAGGAAAAATAAAAAATTCTTTTTGTGTTGGATAGGTATTTTTTTGTATTATATGAATATTACTATTTGCATTTTTCGAATCTCTTAAAAGTTATAACTTCACCTCTAACGGTGGAAAAAGTAGAAAATTCCAAAATAGCAAACGAATATTCCAAATGATGTATTTAGGTTAGAAATTTGAAATTTAGATGTTGAAATGTAAAAGTTACGAAGTTGCCATTGGCAACAATCACTTGACCCATTAGACCCAGGGGAGGGGGCAGGGAATTTAAGTTTTTTTTTTGCTTTAACAGAAAATTGTACGTTTTTAGAGATAAATTAAAAATTCATTTTGGGTTGGACAGGTATTGATGAAATATTATGATTTGCAATTTTATGAATCTCCCAAAAGCTATAATTCCGCCCTCGAACGTGTGGAAAAAAAAATCGAAAATCCCGAAATTTTGAAGGAATATTGCAAACGATGTACACTGTAGATATGGGATATTATTGTTATGTTAAAATTTGAAATTTTGGCCGTGGAATATGACAGTCCTGAAGATTCCATTTACAATAATGCGTTGACTAATATGTCCAAGGAGGTAAGAAACAGAGCGGTTTTAAGAGATAATTGAAAATCTCTCTTTTAGTTGGTACTGATCTAAGGGACCTGGGTTCAAGCCCCGGATAAGGCATGGATGTATGAATCGTTTTTCTGCTGAGGATCACTGTTGAATAAACCACTAGAAATTATTACTAAGGTTTTTACTTTTTGCAAGTACACAAAGGTATTTTATTCTCAGATTAGATTTAGCCATTAAATTCTAAAACACCATAGGGATTTTCGTCCTCTGCTTTCCTAACTGATAAAGCGAAATTAAGAGCTAGCATATTTCACTTTTTGATTCATAATCAAAAGACCACGAATTGTCATTAACAATAATCTAACTATCCTTAATAGAAATATTACTTTTTGCCAAAAGGGTTTCTCAAGGTTTTCTCAATCAATAAGTTATATAAAGGTTGCATAATTTTGTACTATATTAAATTTAGTGTTTTAACTGTTTCAACATTAATATTTTTTTACATAACGTTATGTAATTGTTGAATTCATTTTTTTAAATATTACTTTATTTTTAGTAGGTGACAAACGATTTTAATAAATATATAATTATGATTGGCAACAATTTGTGGCGCTGTGTTTCAAGGTAGAGCCGCCATTCTTTGTCTTGAACTTCAAAATATTAACAACCTAAACCGGTAGGCTTAGCTGAGCATTTTTTTTTTAATTTCGTGTTATGTGAACTCAGAATAAGTTTCTGACTTGCGTAGAGGTAAGGAAGTAATCTTAATATTATTTTGTTACGTATAGTTAACGATTGTAAATATTTCCTACATTTTCACATTTTTTCTCTAAAGTAAGATTTTGTTTTTACTCCTCAGGCAGCCACTGGACACAGACTGGTAGTTTGTCAACATGGCGGACGGTGTGGAAGATCTGTCCGTTGATGATTCGTTCATGGAGGTTAATAATGGCGACATTAAAGAAGTTAAACCCAAAGGTAATAAAAGATTATCTGTTGAAAGGATATATCAGAAAAAAACTCAACTTGAGCATATTTTGCTCCGACCAGATACGTATATTGGGTCTGTTGAACCGGTTAACCAGACTATGTGGGTGTATGATGGGGATGAAATTGGAATGGTTAGTAGGGAAATAACATTTGTTCCTGGCTTGTATAAGATATTTGATGAGATCCTTGTTAATGCTGCAGACAACAAACAAAGAGATAAAAACATGGATTGCATTAAAATTGAAATTGACCCTGAGAAGAACAAAATAAGTATATGGAACAATGGTAGGGGTATACCTGTAGTAGAACATAAAGATGAGAAGATGTTTGTACCATCTTTAATTTTTGGACATCTCTTAACATCATCAAATTATAATGATGAGGAAAAAAAAGTTACCGGTGGCAGAAATGGGTATGGTGCAAAATTATGTAACATATTCAGCACAAAATTCTCAGTAGAAACATCATCAAAACAGTATGGGAAATGCTTTAAGCAAGTATGGACAGACAACATGAACAAAACAACTGAACCAAAAATTACACCCAATAAAGGGCAAGATTTTACCTGTGTAACATTTTATCCTGATTTATCAAAGTTTAAAATGGATATCTTAGATAAAGATATAGTAGCATTAATGTCAAGACGAGCTTTTGATGTGGCTGGTTGTACAAAGGGGGTTAAAGTTTATTTAAATGGTAAACGATTACCGGTGAAAGGTTTCAAAGAGTATGTAGAGCAATATTTAAAGAACAAAGAAGATGAGCAAGGAAATTCATACAAAGTTATTCATGAATGTGTTAATGACAGATGGGAAGTTGCTGTAACTTTAAGTGACCGTGGATTCCAGCAAGTGAGCTTTGTTAATAGTATAGCAACAACCAAAGGAGGTCGTCATGTAGATTATGTAACTGATCAGCTGACAGCAAAAATTGTTGAAGTGGTAAAGAAAAAAAATAAAAAAGGCAAAGTTAATGTTAAACAGTTTCAAGTTAAAAATCATATATGGGTATTTGTCAACTGTCTGATTGAAAATCCAACATTTGATTCACAAACAAAAGAAAATATGACGCTTCAACCAAAAAGTTTTGGGTCCAAGTGCCAGCTCTCTGATAAGTATATTACTCTGGTTTTAAAGTGTGGTATTGTAGAAGCGGTAATGTCATGGGTTCAGTTTAAAGCACAGAATGAGCTCAACCAGAAATGTAGTGGAAAGAAAAAATCTAAGCTAAAAGGAATTCCAAAACTTGAAGATGCTAATGATGCTGGAACTAAGAATTCCATTGACTGCACCTTAATTTTGACTGAAGGAGATTCAGCCAAAACATTGGCTGTATCAGGACTTGGTGTTGTTGGCAGAGACAAGTATGGTGTATTTCCCCTCAGAGGTAAAATGCTAAATGTCCGTGAAGCAACCCATAAGCAAATATTAGAAAATGCAGAAATTAATAATGTTATAAAGATTATGGGATTGCAGTATAAGAAAAAGTATGAAAATGTTGAGGATTTAAAAACATTGAGATATGGGCGTTTAATGATAATGACTGATCAAGATCAAGATGGGTCACACATCAAAGGTTTGGTAATTAACTTTATTCATCACAATTGGCCCAGTTTGCTACGCTTGCCATTTCTAGAAGAGTTCATTACTCCAATTGTTAAAGCTACCAAAGGCAAAGAAGAAAGAGCTTTTTACAGTCTTCCAGAATTTGAGGAATGGAAAAGTAATACTCCTAACTGGCCAACATGGAAAGTAAAGTACTACAAAGGTCTTGGAACAAGTACAGCAAAGGAAGCCAAAGAGTATTTTTCTGATATGCTTCGACACCGTATAAAATTTAGATATCAGGGTACAGATGATGATCATGCTATTCAGCTAGCATTCAGTAAAAAAATGGTTGACCTTCGTAAGGAATGGCTAACAAATGGAATGGAGGAAAGGAAACGACGACGAGAATTGGGTCTTCCTGAGTTGTATCTTTATGGTAAAAGCACAACTTACATTACATACAATGATTTTGTAAATAAAGAGTTAATTTTGTTCAGTAATATGGATAATGAACGTTCTATACCATCACTTGTGGATGGACTAAAACCAGGTCAACGTAAAGTTGTTTATACGTGTATCAAGAGAAATGACAAACGGGAGATTAAAGTTGCTCAATTAGCAGGATCAGTAGCTGAGCATTCTGCTTATCATCATGGTGAACAAGCTTTAATGGGAACTATCATTAATTTGGCCCAAAATTTTGTAGGCAGCAATAACATTAACATTTTGCAGCCAATTGGGCAGTTTGGTACACGTTTACAAGGTGGCAAAGATGCTGCAAGTCCTAGATACATTTTCACACTCCTTAGCCCATTAGCTAAGCACATTTTCCCAAGTTTGGATGAGCCTTTGCTGAAAAATTTGTATGATGATAACCAGAAAATTGAACCAGAATATTATGTTCCAATTATTCCTATGGTTCTTGTCAATGGTACAGAAGGTATTGGAACCGGTTGGAGTACTAAAGTACCAAATTATAATCCAAGAGAAATTGTAGCTAACCTGCGACGTCTGCTAAATGGTGAAGAACAGATGCCTCTAAAACCATGGTTTAAAAATTTTAAAGGAGGAATTGAGCAATTAGATAGTCAGCGTTTTGTTGTAAATGGTGAAATTGCAGAACTTGATGTCAACAAAATTGAAATTACAGAGTTGCCTGTTCGAACTTGGACACAGACGTATAAAGAAAATGTGTTGGAATTAATGTTGCATGGCACTGAAAAATCACCTCCTTTAATAACTGATTATAAGGAATATCATACTGATACAACTGTTAGATTTGTTATTACCTTACCACCTGAAAAAATGGCTCAAGTAGAGCAGCAGGGATTTCACAAAGTTTTTAAACTTCAGACCTGCTTTTCAACTTCATCTATGGTTTTATTTGATTCTAAGGGATGTCTTCGCAAGTATGAAACACCAGAACAAATCTTGAAGGAGTTTTTTGATGTTCGGTTTACAATGTATGAACGGCGTAAAGAATACTTGGAAGGAATACTAGGTGCAGAAACTCTGAAACTTGAAAATCAAGCTCGCTTTATATTAGAAAAAATTGAAAATAAAATTGTGATTGAAAATCGCAAAAAGCTGGACATGATTCGCACACTTCAAGAGAGAAATTATGATTCAGATCCAGTTAAAGCATGGAAAGAAGCTCAAAAAAACAGTGAAAAGGAAGAAAATGAGCTTAATAGTTCTGACAGTGAAGATGAAGATGCACGTAGTCTTGGTCCAGATTATGATTATTTGTTAGGTATGAGTTTATGGAGCTTAACTCGGGAAAAGAAAGAGGAGCTGCTGAAAAAGAGAGATGATAAAAGAAAAGAACTCTCCGATTTGCAAAAGAAATCGCCAAAAGATTTGTGGGAAGATGATTTAGATAAATTTGCTCAAGAATTAGATCAAGTTGAGCAGAAGGAACGAGAAGATGAACTTGCAGGAGTACCAAGTAAAATTAAAGTTGGTAAACTTGGTGGTGGTAAAAGCAGAGCTCATAAACTTGCAGAGGAAACAAAACCATCACCACTGGGAACTAGGATTATACCACGCATCGATGCTGAAATGAGAAGAAAAGTTGAAAAAGCTCCAGGGCCAGTGGAAGGAAAGCGAAAGGGGAGACCTAAAAAAGAAGGAGATTCTAAAAAAGATGACGACGATGACGATGAAGAACCCTTACCTCTTTCAGAGAGACTTGGAAATTCTCCAGAAAAGTTAAAAGAAACTAAAGTGAAGAAAACTGTAAAACAAGGCACAATTAACTTTAAATCACTATCAAAGAAAACAAATTCACCCAAATCATTAAAAAAGGGGAAAAAGAATCCGTGGTCAGAATCTGAATCTGAAAAAGATGTGTCTGATGTATCAGATATTGAAGAAAAAGACTATATCCCTCCAGAAAAAAGAGAAATAGCTCCACGTAGAGCTGCTGCAAAAGCAAAGTATACGTTTGAAAGTGAGGAAGAAAATGATAAAAGTGATGATCAGATGTTTAGTAATTTTCCACCATCACATGAGCAGCGAAGCAGAGATGTTAGTAGTGACGATGATGTTCAAGATGTCTCAACTAAAAAGACAAAACCAATTGTCAAGAAAACCATTGCTCTAGATAATGATGAAAAACTAAATGGTGCACCAAGTCCTCCACTTTCTGACAGTGATGATAGTGATGACCTATTATCCCATAATAAACCTACTGAAAAGCCCCAGGAATCACTTTTTGATTCTTTGCTTGATGCAAAGAATGAAGAAAAAAATGAGGATGTAAACATATTACCAGCATGCTCCAATAAAAACGACTCTGATAGTGATTCTAGCATAGGACTTACTATTGAGAATGAAAAAAAGGAACCTGTAAAAGCAGTGCAAAAAAAGCGCCCTCGAAAGAAAAGTTCTAGCAGTTCAGATGATGACTTTAAGCCTAAACCCAAAAAAGTTGCCACTGCACCTAAAAAACCAGCAGCAGTTGTTAGAAAAAAGAAGACAAAACATTCGGACTCTGAAGATGTGCCACCTCGTCCAACGAAAACGAAAAAGCCAAAGAAAAAACCAGCAGTGGTACCAGCTGGATCAGACGACGAAAATATTGATGGTAAAATTGATGACGACGACGACGACTCTATGGTGATACCAAGGGCTCGTGCTGGGAGGTCACGTGCTCCTGTTAAGTACAATTTTGGTGAAGACTCCAGTGAAGAAGATTTTTAGAAGTCTAGATCCCAGGATTTCTAGATGATAATTCATAACCACTATATGGACAAGAAACCTTTAAATATTTGACAACATATATTTACTTGAGCACAATGTAAGTTTTATACTTTACAGATATAAACTTGGTAAGCACTTTAACAATGTATGTAAATAAATTGCTGTCTGAATTGCAAAATTTACATATCTCATGTTTTGTGGTAGGTGAATGGCAAATTTTATAGTTTTAGGAGTTTTTTTCATTTGTCTGTATATGGTATGCAAGAACTATTGTCAAGATTGAATTTATCAAGTATTCACTTGAAGGAATCTATCCATTTGTACGAAGAACACAGTATCAGATTCATTGGACAATTTCTAAAAAAAACTGTTCCTATTTTCCCATTGTTTATAAGATTTTAACTTCATAATATTTGTGGTATGAATTCATAAGACCTTATGGAAGTGAAAAATGCATTTAATTAGATGAATTGTTCACACTTGACTAATGTCTGATTAAGTAAGCATCAACTGTATAATTTTATAAATATTTCATTAAGGAATTCTGATCAATTTGATATTTAATATATTGCATTTAATGAATAATGCTGAAAATATATTTCAGATGTAGCTATTGTCATTAAAACCACATTTAAATATAACTATTATGTAAAAGTTGGACAGTATGTACACATAAGATCAAGTCTTAAAACTCAAGTGTAACTTTTCCCCCAGTGTTTTAGGTGAAAAATCATATAGGAACTAAAATTATTAATCCCTTCCTGAGTTTATTTTGTAACAAGGATAAAACTGTTTTTTTATAATATCTGATTATTTGATTATTTTCATATTACTTGATTTAGGATGATTTAGGAGATTGTGCATTAAGAATCACTAACCATTTTAGAGTTTGAGCTACTGATTTGTACCATAAAATTCACTTTTAGTAGAATACAAAAATTCAAAAGTATTGATCATATTTATTTTTGTTATGTTTGGAAATTATATTTCAGTTAAAGTATACACAAAAGTTTTAATGCCTGAAACAAAAATTCATCTAATTACTGACAGCACAAAATTCAATCACATGATTTTTAAAAATGCACATAATGTCTGAATACAGTCTTTTGACTTAGGGAAATTTTTCAAAACATTAGAGCCTTTCTGTAGGCTCTTTTTCACTGATGCAAATAGTGAGATTAAAAATTTTTCTTATCATTATTTTAGGTTTGCACGAGGGCAAAAAATGAAGCCACTATTTCTGTACCTTTAGTATTCACTTAGAGGTATAAAATCAATTGATAACACTATATATACAAAGGATAGTCTAGAAATTCTACAACTCATTAAAATTTGTTAAGTTAGTAAAGATCAGTTACATTTATGTGCTCCCTACACTTGAAAATTACTTTACCAGCTATTTTCCATGTTGAAATTATTAGTAGTGAAATACTAAATGTAATTTACTGAACTAGTATGTTTGTTGATTTCCCTTTTAATAAGATGCAAAATATGTTGCCTTTAGGCTTTTTATGCAAGAACATTTTTTCTGTGTGAAGCCATAATGTTGAATAGGTTTTCAAACTTTGTTAGAATTGCTAATTGTTGAAAGTAATGAAAGTAAAAATTTGAAGAGTGACAGTATTGTGGATGCATTTAAATCAACATTAGTAAAGTTATTGGTCAGCTTATGTTAAAAATGAATAACAGTGCTTAAAACTTATTCTACATTGGGCTATATGCAAATTTCAGCCTTCCTATAATTTGTTTTGACACACTTGCTTTTCTTATGAGATTGCCAAACTGTGTCAGCGTCATTTCAACTTAAAGCCCATCTGATCTTGTGATGTCACACACAATCATAGATTGTGCTTAGTTCAAAGTGGAAAGTGCTTGAAAGCCTGTGTTAGTTATTCTGAAAGTAGATTATACAGTTTTAAAGCTTGGTTTTCATTTTACAAACAGAATTCCAATATGTACAATGATTTTTATAGGACCATTTCCTGAATTCCACATTAATGTGTTTGAAGGTAGTTTTTTTAAAATGACACAAATTAATTTTTCCATTGGTCTTTGTAGGTATGGCCCTTTTTATAATAGTTTTTCACAAATTATATTTCTCAGGACTCAAATTTTGTGATGAAATTTTACTTCTTTAAGTTCTTACAGGTTTTGAAAATTCGATTATTAATTATATCTCTCTATTAAGTGATCAGTCGGTAATTGGTTTGATGCAGTTTACCATGCATTTCTTTACTGTGCCAGACATTTTCTCTATAGGAGACAGAATTAGCACATTTTAATTCAGTCAATATAAGCAAGTTTTAGTCTCTCTGTATGCCATCCTATCAATTTCTCCACAGTAATCAATGGTATTTGCACTACTTTCATATCATAAAATAGGCTAATTAGTATAAAATTTTTGTTCTCTGTTTTTAAATGTTAATACTTTTTTTAGCCCTGTTCCAAAATTCTTCATTTATTACTCTGTCAGTCTATGGGATATTAAACTCTTTTTCTGTAACACTACATTTCCAGTGCTTTCAAAAATTATGTGTCCCTTGATCCTATTCTCATCCTGTATCGACATAAAGTAATTATTCGTACTTGATGTATTGATGCTAAAACGTCAACAGGTAACTCTGATTGTCATCTATGCTGTTTGGAGTTAAAAATCTGTTTTTATAAAATGTTTGTTCACCTGATTTCTTTTTTACTATTGCCTCATTTGTTTGTTTTATGTGAAATATCATTAATAGTTTGTTTTCAGAAAAATCATGCCACTTTGACCAAAGCTTTTAATTTCATTATTCAGATTAATAGGTCTCCCTATATTTTTTTTACAAAAATTGTACTTAATTTTTCTTTAGTGCAGAATAATGGTCTCAAATATACAGGGACAGACTTTGAGTTTCTGAGGCCCTAATCTATGAAAAGTTTAAGAGGCCCCAAAATTTCAAAAGTCAAAATAAGCTATATATTTTTTATTCTGATTGAAGGGAACATTAAAAAATAAATATGAAATTGTAATGGTGAAAACATTTTACTAGCAGTGGTTTACAGTAATGACTGTTTAAAGTTGAGATACAGAGTGTTTGCATAGTAGATTAATTTGAATATAAAATTTCATGACAGGAAACAAATTTTTGAGGCCCCTTGTAATCGTGAGGCCCTAAGTTGTAGTTCAGTTAGCTTATGCATAAGTCCAGCCCTACATGCATATTATAGCTTGAACAGGAAGGATGAGAGGTATTCTCCTCTTTCTTGCTCCTTGGATAGTTTTTTTTTTCTGGAACACGCATAAAATAAATACTAAACAAATAATATTTAAACATCTATGCATTTTTTTGCAAAAAATCCATGTTTTTTGTAATATACCTAACATTCATGTAAATATATGATTTAATGTTAGTATATATATGTGAACTAAAATATATTCAGAAACAATTTGTGCCAATAAACAAGATTTAAATTACGGGTGTGCAATATATATAAAATTGAACAGTATTTATTTGCATTGTTTTAAGGATGGATTAAAATACTGTACTGGAAAAAAAATTGGAAATTTAAAAGGTCTTTCTGCAAAACAAAAAAACTTTCTCTAATAAAAGCAGTCTGACAATATTTTTTAACTCCTTCAGTGTTAAATGTGCAAAGTTCGGTTTTTTTTTTGCCATTAAAATGAGGTAGACATAAAATAATTGGCAAGAATAATTAAAAGATTGTTTCTGTTCCAGTCCTGTGCATTGCCCCCCCCCCTTAATTATTTCTGCAATGAGATCTGGTTAAATATTAATAAGAAGTATTGACATCAGATTTGTTTTCTAAGCCATTCACTCTCAGAATCATAACAGTTTTTAGCAGATATATAATTCATTTAATAACAATTGAAACACTTCCAGAAAAATCCTTTATTTTTCAGTTTCACACAGCAAAAGAATTTTACTTTGCATAATCTGTAATTAGTTCAGATAAACAAGAGATTACTTTCTTATAGATTTCCCTCAGAGTAGATATTAAACTTAGACTAATGAATACCATAACTGCTGTCAATCACTTCATTGTGTAATAACATTAAAAATTTAAAACTAAAGCAATATTTTATTTCAGTTGAATGAACTTGAGAATAACACCTAAAATGCTCTTGATGAAATTAATCAGGAGTGAAATCCAATCTGCTTCACCTTAGTACCATTCAAAACTTCAACATAACAATAGCCATGAACTGCTTTCTGACATACATTCAAGGAGATTTTGTTATAGGCTCTTAGTAGAGTTAGCACTTCCTATGTCCCTTGGTGTCAACTGTGCTATTTCATACCTTTTTATGTGTAGCATTGTTGGGCCCTGTCCTCTTGTCATAAAAGATTCACAGGTCTTTTCAGTGTTCTGGATTTGGCCTGTAATATCAGCATGATCTATAGCTAAACTTTCTGCTCAATTACAATTTTGAAGATAATCACTTTCTTTTTAGTTACAATGCAACTGACACAGTAAATTGAATTTACCATTATAATGGCTATTACAAGATTAAGAAAATTCCATTAATTTCCATTAATCTCTATTCTTGGAATATTATTTCTTTTAGCATTATTTGTGTTTTTACACACTTTTATATGGTTCACCATTACAAAACCAGTTTTCCTAAGGTTTGAAGTTTTAAAAAAAAATCTAAAACAGATTAAGAATTATCTGCCATAATATTGTTTTTTTACAAATATATGGATTTATGCAAAAAAATCCACTGATTTGTAATGTTCACACTGCAATACCAGTTCAGTCTGAGGTTGAAGATTATCTAGAGCAGTGACTTATCCAATTGTGTGACAGATCAGAGGCTTAAGCTTGTCAAAGAAAGGACTAATGTAGAAACCCCTCTCCATTGCAAAGTTTTTGTGTCTGCGTGAGGGAACATGATGTGCTAATAATTTTATTAATGTGATCGTTATGAAAGAAAATACATATTTTAAAGTGCTGTATTCTATTAAATATATGTGTGAAATGTCAAGAAGCTCGCAAAGTTTCCTAGTTATGATGGTGGGGAGTTAGTAGTACATGTAATGTCTTAACCCTTTGCACTCCAGATGTTTTTTTTTGTATGAGTTGTTAAATAGTATTTGTATGTCACCTTAGCAAATTTAAATTTAACCCTTTGCACCGGCCTATGGAGTGCAAAGGGTTAAATTTACCAATTGCTAGATTCTGAGAGAGGATCAGTCTTGTAGGTTGCCCTGAGAAGTCGCTATTTGGCATATTAATAAATTTCTTTTAGGGAATACATTAAAAACATTGTTTATTTTGAAAAAAAAAATTGTAATTTGCAACATTTAAACAAACATTGCAGTTTGCAAATGGTGCTGAGTTGAGTATGGACGAAAGTTTGAATTTTGCACCATCAATTTATTAATCATTCAACCAGACATTGAAATCTGTTAAGTATAAAATGAAACTAAGAGTTTCTTGACATTTAGTACACACAATTACTTCTGGTGCTTAATTATTGAATAAATATAGATATTCTGTTATGACCCTGTATAATATGAATAACCCCAGGTAAAATGTACTTTTTGTGGAGCAGTATCTTACCTATTCTGAAATATGCTTGAATTCAATTCTGTAATAAGTCACTGGTGTTAAGTGTTTCAAATGTGAATTTGGTAAGAGAAATTTTGCATGAAGTTTTCAGTTTTTTCTCATGCTACTCTCAAAACCTTGCATGAGAAAC
The DNA here is from genome assembly GCA_038380435.1 of Ryuthela nishihirai. Taxonomy (NCBI): domain Eukaryota; kingdom Metazoa; phylum Arthropoda; class Arachnida; order Araneae; family Heptathelidae; genus Ryuthela; species Ryuthela nishihirai. The sequence goes on from JAWZYU010000019.1 coordinate 40,108,997, forward strand.
TTTTACTGTCAAACTCAGAATTATATAATAATACATAATTATCCGATATGTCAGTACCTGAAATGCTATCAAATTATCAATGTCGTTCTTTTTAGCACTTATTCTTTCAAGACTTCAGTGATGTAATTGCATCACTCAGAATTAATTTTGTGAAACACTTGAATATTTGGCTTTGCTTGCTATTCAAACGTCGTGACAAAAATATAAATGTCAATTTAACTTGATCCAGTTATTTTGAGAAGAGAACTTTGTAGAAATGGAAGTATTGCTTCAATTAGAAAAAAAAAAGGTGCAATAACACAGTGAAGAAAATTAGCAAAATTTTTCAGTTTTTTTTTTTGCATTTACCCATTTCTTGCTAATCACAATTGGCCACTTTTTATGTGGAACAGTGTCTCACAACTTTAATTTTGTCTGCTTGAGATCTCAAATATATGCAAGATGTTACACATATTATCTGATTTTTTTTCTATTTTGTGACAGTGCCATAAAAAGATTTTTCCACCCAAATCAAATGCTTATAAGAATATATTATTAATTCTGAAAAAATATATATATATTTGCTTTGACATGAATTTCTGCTTATTTTGTGTAATTAGTGATAATAAAATAAATAGTCGGGTAATATTAGAATTGAAATCCTTGTTTTTCAATTTCATTTATTATTGATTTTTGTGAATTGGTGCTGTTGTATACAACTAAGTAGCGTTTGTAGTATATGAATTCAAAAAGCAATATTGTTAGAAAATATTCATTTAAGTATATATATATATGACTAGCAGTATTTATTGTTTTAATATATACCCACTATTATGATTTGATGGTAATGTTTAAATTGATGCATAGATTTTAACCATACATTTTAGATTTTCCGATTTAAAGTCATTGGTGACATTTGTAAATCTCTGTGAATTAACAATCATTAACCTCTTTCATGCCAGGTGTTTTTTGAATTTTTGTTCCTAAATCATTTTTAATTGAATATTTTAAACCATTGGTTCATTCAGTAATGCCTTTAATAACATTTCAGGTGATATTTTTATTGCTATAATTTTTGCAACTGTGGTTGAAAAGGAGGATATTTGTGATATTTTATATTTTAATGAAAAAAGTGTTATTAGCAAATATGCATAGTTACAAATTGAATTTATTTTAATATGAACTAATATATGTACAAGTAGTTCCAAAATGAGTATACCAAAAGTAAAATTGAGTAACTTTTTTTATTTTTGGAGATAGAGGCAAAATTGGATAAAAATAAATATAAATGCGTCTACGTTTTATTAACTTCTACATGCTCTCTATCATTACCTCTAATTAATCTTGGACTTTCCCCTCCATTTGCCATCACAGTTGTTGAGGTAACATAAGATAGCATCGTGAACATAGTTTCAGCTCCTTAAGAAATATTTCTGTAAGAACTATAGTTAGTGTACCTTGTATACCTAAATCTCAAGCTTGTCTACCTGCTTTGAAATCTAAAATAATTGTCTTTGTATAATTTTAGCCTCATATATAGTCTGACACTAAAAATGGATTTGAAAAGCATTATAAAATATCATTTTATATATCATTTTACCTTTTGTGTTAGGTGGGATATTTTAGTAATTAGGAAACACTACTCAAGTCTTATTTTCACTCCCCCCCCCCCCCCGATAAGTGTTTGGTGCCTCTCCGAAACTGAATTCACGGAATTCCCCCCAGAAACTAAATTCTAGGTGAAATGCAAGAAAAAAAAAACCTGAAAAATGACATCAACTGAATGTCACATGATCGTGTCAACTAGCAAACAAGCAAAAAAAAAAATGTAATTGTTTCAAAACTATGGTTCTACCATCTGTTAATTAACTTTTAAACTGAAGAAATAATGTTTGCCTCACGAAGTGTATGAAGCCTTATGTTGTATTGCTTGGTAAAATCAGGGGAGACTGCAATTTCGGCCGAAAATGATGTCTAAGTCTTGGGTAAAATCTGAAAGTGGTTAATGGTTTCCTTTTTAATTTCATGTTAGTTGTGTTTCTTCTATAAGAAAAACTTGTAGAATATTAATTCTATGATGAGTAGTTTATGCAATGCAATTTTTAGACATTCTGCATTGTCCGTATTCTGCATAAGCAATTAACTCCACTTTTTCCTGCAGTAGAACTCAAATTCCGTGTAAGAAAATTCATGCCTCCTTCACGTTCTGGTATATGTAATATTAGTATATATGTATATAGTATAGGACACAAAAGTTGGAGTGGCATTTAATTTCTATTTTTATATGATTTTATTTTTTCCTGAAAATTTTCATCCCTCACTTATTCAATTACACTCGAGCAAAATAGATTTTCTTCCATTTCCAAGTTTATTCATTTATATATGCAGAGGCAGATTTCTGAATTGCCACACTGGGTGCTTTTCCATGGAGTTCCCAAAACGTAGTTTAAAAGTATTTGTTTGAAAATGGTTAGGAAATTATTTTCCTTTGTTCGCACTGTAAGTAATTGTAATGATCTAATATAATATTTTTAGTGTGAATGGGTACCATTGTTCTACGTCATGTTTACATCATTTCCCCAGCTCGTGCTCTGTTGGCGATGATTTAATTACAAAACAAATTGATTTATCTCTCTTTTTTTTAAATAGATTTCGACACGCTGATTCTCCAATACTTGCCCGACCGCTAAAAGATTTATAGTAGATACCAGTTTAGAACTAGGAATTCCTTTGCGACTGTGGTTGATATGATATCATGCCACAGTGTTTGTTTTTGAGCTGTAAACCTAGAAGTTGTCCGTGCAGAAACCTGCAGAGGGAGGGGGGTGACATGATTATACAACACAACTTTCTTTTGCAGCAAATATATACTATTTAAATATTTGTAGTTTAAAACTTCAGTTTTATCTTCCCTCAACTGTTTCCATTATATAAATTTTCACCCAAATTCAACGTGTACTATCACTAATGTGTATCACTCGTAGCATTTTTTTCTCACTTTTGTAGAAAACACAACGTTAGGGACAAAAAAAAATTACTGAAAGTGTTCATAAGGCTTTGTTATGTAGATTACTGTGCGATTCACGTTTCATATACAAAGGTACTTACCAAGTTTAATTTGTAAAAGTTCATGCTGAGAAAACGTGGTTTAAAGAGCAGAATCACCCATCATCAGTTAACCATCGATTTTGATTGTATAGACACATTATATGAACTGAATAAATATTGTGTTATAAGTTTCATGTGCATAACTGATTTTATACATTTGAACATAAGGTATATGTTGGCTCAACTTATTACTGAATTTTAGCATGCTTGATAAGTGTGGTATTTATATAGTTGGGGTCAGCTTTCCATGCTTTTTACTTGAAAGTGCACTGAGACATTCATACAACTCGGTGTGAAAAGCAAATGCATCTGTATAGTCTGGTGTTGCACTCAAATTGTTGTGTTTTGTGTTTCAAAAGAATTTGTATTGTGCAAACAGTAGTGGTGTGCGTATCTTAAGCTAACCTTAACTTAATATTTTAGGAAGTATTTGTACATGTCACTACTACCACTGTATAAAATTTTTATTACATTATCATTTGGAGACAAGTGTCATACTCAATATGTTAGAAGTAGCATCAAGTTATTATTAGGTAAGCCACAAATGTTGGCGGTGGTTCGCTATTTGTAACGTCTCTGCAGAGGGTGTTGTTAATAAGTTATAGTTCACCCCTGCATTTTATTGTTTTTTATGATATGTAATTTTTTGTCTATTTTAAATGTGAAAATATGTCATTAAACATAAAAATTGAAACTTATGAAGTTTAATTAATTTTACAAATCTCTACACCTTTTGAATATTAACGCGTATAGTCTTGGGTTTTATGTAGCACAAAAGCTAAAACTTTTGAGTTGTACATTTAAACATAAAAAACATAAAAGTTTTTAACATAAACGTTAAAACTTAGACATCACTAATTGTGGGGAGCTACGGAGCCTGTTATGTATAAACAAACAGCCGTAGAACCGAAGAATGAGAGGCAAGAATTCAACAGATGAGAAAACAGGCAACCCAGGTAAATTTTTTTTTGAAGGCGAATATTTGTTGAATACTCAGTCATAATAAAAAAAAATAGCCCCTCAAGCAGCTGCTTGCCACAGAGGTCTGAACAGGAGCCTGTCAGTTTATATGCCAGTGTAGAAGATATGTGGAGAGGGTGGTAGCACGGGGTTCGAACCCAGGCCCCTTAGATCAGATAGCAAGAAAACCCTGGAAATCACCCTTGTATAAAATATTAAATGCAGCATTGGTTTTTAAAAAAAATTTTAAGTAACGATCCAATCTATCAAGAATAACGAATTTAATGAAAGAGGTCGTTAGTTCATTTAATATAGAAAAAAATGGAAAGTTTATGTAACTAACAAATATTACAGAAATATATAAAAGTTTGCACACTTCGAAAAGAATTTTCCGTATTAGGAGCATTTAGTTGCTATTCCAAAAAAGATATATGTCTGTTCACTGTTATTTGGTTAATGATTTTTATTCGGAAAAAATGCAATGAAAGTCTCCGTTATCCGAAAATATGCCCCCCCCTTTTTTTTTTTGGTGGCCTCCTGGTTTTAATTTGGCTAAATCATTATATAAGAAAAAGGCGTTAGTGTATAATGTCAGAAGAAGGACAACACAAAAAATTCAAGCCCGGATAAGGCTCGAATTTTTTGTGTTCTGCTGAGACCTCGTCATCCTCGCAAATGTTTTCTGACCCTTGTTATACTGAAAGGACTTATCAGACTTCTATAGCAAAAAGCTAATTGAGAGTTAATTTATTTCTTAAAGCAACAACCATAATATTAAAATTCAATGAGGTGGATGTAGCGGCGTACCCAGAGGGTACCGAAAATCATATTGTACTAAAGCTGAAACTTGTCTACTGATTTGAAATACCAAATATATTTTTGTATGATTTTATTTTAATGCCATATTTTTTATGTCGGATACTGAAAAATAGACTAAAAAAAAAACTGAAAAATCTCATTCTATATAGAATATTATTTATGAATCGTGTTGGGTGGGAAATTTTTAGTAATTGGGAAACTACTCAAGTTTTATTCTTGCCTATCCCGAACTAAATCTTGTGTACGTGACAGTGGATGGGTGGTGGTGGTGGGGGGGGTATTCCAAATACAGAGTAATTGGAGCGGCTCTAAATTTTCTGTAGAGCTCTTTCATTTTGTGGAGCTTTTCGTATAACTGTGTATGAAATATTTAATACACATAATTTATTTAGAAAATACTGGTTAAATGGTACAAAAGGAAAATCAGTTGCAGATTCTGAAATATTAGTCCTGTTTTAGATTCTCGGTGTAAAAGAAACCGATAGATGGCAGCACGAGCTAGTACACTTTTTCTAAAATCCACTTAACGGGATTGTTTTGCATGATGACTATCGTTTAAAATAACGAAGATGATTTTATCTTCTGCTCTAAATTATAGGTTAATTCTTTTCATATGCAAAGTTTTATATTTTGCAGAATATGATTTGCGATTAAGCTTATTGCAGATGATTTTCAAGAATCTAAAATCATTTATGGATTTCTAAGTTCAATGAACTTGTACTTCTGAAATCAGTTCTGATACCTATGAAGGCCCTATTACAGTTGGGTTGGGTTGGTTTACTTCTGAGCGGCACTTTTTTGCACACCGTGGGCTAAATGGCCAGGTCACATGGACCCCGAAGGCTCAGAGAAGGTTGGGGGAGGGGACCCACTGGAACAGCTGTTGGGAGACAGATGGTAGGCTCCCGTCAAGGCCATCCAGCGTGTTATTTAACGTGCACAGGGTATGGCTCTCCCGCACACGGGGCCACGGCTTAACGTCCCATCCGACGGACGGCGGCCTTTCCAAGCCCATCGGTGTCCCCTACTGACCGTGGGCAGGGCGGGGAATTTTGTGGAGATAAATCTCAACGCTGACCCAGCTGGGACTCGAACCTGGGAACTACAGATTACGAACCTGGCGCGCTACCGACTGAGCCACCCCGCCCCCTCCCTATTACAGAGCCTGTACTTTGGTTGATGGGCATTTAAAAACACTAATATATCCAATGAATGACTAAATATTTATGTGAAGACGTGTTTTTTGGCTGGCTGCTTTCAGGGCGTAAGCTAGTTTGCCGCCGCCACCAGCGAACTTGAAGTCTGCCGCCTTTTTCTTCAAGTCTGATCCCATATATTAATGATTAATTAAACTAAATGTAATGTATTTTTTAAAAGCAATGTGTGTGTTTTAAAAAAAAAAGTATTGGGTCAACCATTCTGCAGATACGTTCGTTTGAAATCTATGTTCTTCCTCGGATTTTATCTAGCCTCTACAAAATAAGCTAACAAAGCCATAGAATAAAAAGTTTAGGGAGCACACAGCTATATAAGATGTCAAGTAAAGAGCAGTATATTCGTTATTTTCTAAATTTTTCGCTTATAAAAAACAAGCCACCGGATGCAGTTGCGGTAGCACCGCCATGTCTCCACCTAGAGGCCCTATATAGGTAGAGATTGGCCATCTCAAAATTGGACGTCAAGTTTTGTCATGCTTGGATTGTTTGGCGTTCAAAGCTGAATGGTATTGCACGGTACTTATGGATTCCGGAAAAGGGTAGGGTAATATTTGATACAGATTTAAGTGTCACGATTGGAAGCACTTTAGAAAACGGTAAAAAGAAGTAAATTTTGGGGTCTTTTTTTAAATATAATTCGCTTTGTTGTCTGTAGACATCGAACTTTTTTGTTCATACAGATAAAAAAATATTTTTGTATCTGATAGGTATTAATGAAATATTACAATGTGAATTTTTCGAATCTCCCAAAAGTTATAACTACGTTCTCTAACGGTGGAAAAAGATGTAAATTCCAAAATATCAATCGAATATTCTAAACGATGCAATTATATTTGAAATTTTGGTATTCAACTGTAAAGGTTACGAAGTTACCATTGGCAATAATCACTTCACCCTTTAGATCCATTTGGGGGGGGGGATGCAAATTTTTTGCTTTAACAGATAATTGTATGGTTTTAGAGATAAAAATTCTTTTTGGGTTGGGCAGGTATTGATGAAATATTACAATTTGCATTTTCCAAATCTCCCAAAAGCTATAATTGCGCCTTCTAACGGTGGGAAAAATCGAAAAATTCCAAAATTTAAAACGAATATTGCAATCGTACGATGTAGTTATGCTAGAAATTTGAAATTTTGGTCGTGGAATGTGACAGTATTAATTCCAGTGACAACAATGAGTTGACCCCTACGCCCAAAGTAGGTAGGAAACGGAACGATTTTAAGAGATAATTGAAAATCTCTTTTAGTTGGTACTAATGAAATATAATTCGTATTTTCAAAGGTAGTTTTAATTTATATCAGAGATCACTAAATATTCAAACGGCAAAACTTTTAACGAATGTTTCACGTGGTCTGTTTATGGTAGAAATTCACTGAGAGCAATGATCTGCCCACTATTTTCAGAGGAGTGTGAGAAAAGCAACTTTTTAAATTTGAGAACTTAAGAGACATACTTTTTATGTTTTTTAATTACTACTAAAATACTACTATGTACATCCCTCCCTCCCATCATACATTAAAAAAGTAACAATCCTTCAAGAACCTGATTACCTCAGAGGCTGAAAGGAGCCTATCAGTATGTACGCCATAGTAGAAGGTCCATGAGGAGGGGGGGGTACTTCAGCAGAGGAACAACGAACATCCATAATTAAAACTTTTAAGTAGTGAAAAGATGGCAAAGGAAGAACTTCATTCTCTTTGAAAACGGGATTCCCATATGCGCCAGAATATAATAATAATAATAATATAATAACATATAAATCCTGTGACAGTGGAAATTCGAACTACTGCATAAATGGGAAAATAAAAAAAATATAAGCTATTAATATTTTAATAGTACCTGTAAAGCACAAAAAATGTTTTTCATTTGTCTCTTAAAGCAGAAAAATTGCATTTTGCCAACACCTTCCTATAATGGGACAAATCATTACTATTAGTGTAAACCACTTAACCATTACACTCTATGACCAAGAACGTAAGTTTCTAACATATATAGATCGTTTGAAAAATTCGTTTAACGATTTGGTATTTTACAGCTTTTTTTCCACCGCTAGAGGCCGCCTTTCGAGTTTTAATTTACCACCTTTAACACTCTGTAACAGTAGAAGTTCCAACTGATGGGGATTCAAAAAATGTAAATATTAATATTTTGATAAAACAAAGGGAATTTTTCGTTTATCTCGTAAAAAAATTTCATTTTCCCACTCCCTTGGGGGTAAGAAGGCAAAGTTTTGTTGCCATTGTAAACGTTCTGACCACAACACTCTATTACCAAAATAAAGATAAAGATTTTCAGTGTAAATAGTCTGCTTTGCACTATTCGTTTGAAATTTCAGCATTTTCCATCTTTTTCCACCGCTTGAGGGCGCTGTTAAAGTTATTGTAAGATTTCAATATTGATAATCGCAATATTTCTTCAACACATCCAATCTAAAAGAATTTTTCATTTATCTCTAAAAGTATAAAGTTGATTATCTATATACGGTGAGACAGGTGGAAGACAGATGGACAGACAACAGTTAACAGAGAGACGGACAAACAGACGAACAAATATTGGCATAGGCAGACGACAAAGTGGAAACAGCTCGTTTTCAAGCGAACTTAAAAAAAAAATTGTTGGATTTTCGGTTAGCTCGTTTAGCTTTTGCAATCGATTGCTGTCTTCTGATGGAGTTTCTTAGAAAAACTATTCATTAATTTATTTCTATGAGTAGAATATTTACACCCAAATGCAGCGCAGTGAAGCATTCACAGCTTTTATAAAAAAAGTGGTAGAAATGTATAAAAGTATAACAACAGAAGTTTTAACTAGGTACACACGCTAATAGGCATTCGTTTCACTGTACGACAAAACATGGCGCCCATAAACCACGTGATTCAGTCGACCAATGGCAGTCAATCACCGAGATGGCCAACCGCAAACACATTTACAACCAAACATATGACTGGATACACCAAACATCACCCCGAAATCATCACCCAACTGCAAATAAGGAGAAAAACAGAGGACAGCCAGGAGACACCCCACTGTACCTGCCATCAAAACATTCAACAAAGCCAATGCTAAGCTAAGAAGAACAAGATTAAACGTCAAAAGAAAGGAGTGGAGAAACTTCTGTAACAACATCAGCCCCAGAACAGACTCTCCCCTAATTTGGTCAACAATAAGAACACTCAGGACCCAGGCTCAACCTTTAGCCCCTTGGCACTCATATTTATGGAAATATTCACTTTCCGCTAAACAACATTGCAATTCAGCTAACCACCACCCCCGCCCATGCCAACACACCTACCTACCAGCTGCATTGCACCCACATGAATGACACAATTAAACAAACGATACCATGCAAATTACCCGCACTCAACACACCCAACGAACTTATCACAGCCATACACTAGGCCAATAAAAAAAGCACACCTGGCCCTGACAACATCACCTATAACACTATAAAAAACTTTGGCACAAAAACACATTGCTTAACATATATAATGACTGCTGGAATTCTCACACCTTCCCCACTGAATGGGAAGATATACACATTATCTCAATTTTGAAACCACATAAACCAGCATCAGAAATTTTTTATCGACCAATTGCATTAACATCATGTATACTCAAAGTTCTAGAAAGAATGGTGCTCTCCAGACTAAAATTCTTCCTCCAACAAACAAATACACTCCCCATTTGCCAAACTGGCTTTAGAGAGCACAGACATTATCATTTCTTTGACATTATTCTTTGACATTATCACATCTGCTGAACTAGCCTTAAATAAAAAAGGAATTCTTTGTTGCGTCTTTCTAGACCTCACCTCTGCTTTTGATACTGCCTCACACACCAGCATACTCTACAGATTACAACTAGGCATCACAGGAAACATCTTTGAATTTTTTTAAAATTTCCTCAGACACAGAAATATTAAAGTCAAGCTGGGGACTACCCTAGCTGACCCACATAAACTCAACAGAGGATTACCACAGGGCAGTGTGATTTCCCCCACATTATTCAACATCTTACTACATGACCTCCCAAATATTTTCAACAATAAAATCACATGCTCCATCTTTGCAGATGATACAATGGTCTGGACCTTTGGAACTAACATCAACAGCATACAAACCACATTACAAAATGCAGTCAAGCAGGTTCTTGACTTTACTACAAAATGGGGACTTGCCATCTCAGCACCTAAATCTGCGGTCTTAGCCATTACACGTAAACCAATTCACCAAATATTACAATTGACAATTGCACCATTTCCACTGTCACCCATTTCAAATATTTAGGGCGAACAATAGACCGTAAGCTTACCTGGAAACAACACATTAATAACATAAAAATCCACATGCATTGGAGCATACAACATATTAAATTCCATCACAAGAGTCTCATGGGGGGCCAGCGATAAAGTAATGCTTACTTTCGTCAAAGCATTTATCAGCTCTAGACTAGAGTATGGCCTCCCAGCACTCAACACTGTTTCAAACACACAAATCAATGAAATTGAAACTATGCAAACACGCGCCATCAGACTTGCCTTGGGTCTTAAAGCTGGCTGCCCAAACCTCGCCATTTGGGCAGATGCTAACATGCCACCTCTAACAATCAAAAGACACCTCACATGCAAACACTACATCAAACTTAAACACTACAATCCCACTCACCCAGCCATACATAGAATTGAATCCACCACTAACTCTACTACCACAGCACGAATAATAAAAAAAAACACTTTACCCTCACTTGGCAACAAATTAAACCCTATAAACTCACACAAACACTTCCCTATTGGTTATTTAAAAAACCAAACATTCACCTCACTCTACCACACATCACCAAAAAAAAGCTCACCTGTCCATTGAACTAAAAATTGCTGCAGACAACTTAATCACACAACTATCAGACACTGACCATACAATTTACACTGATGGATCTCATATTCCACATACCACCTCTGGCTCTGCTGCTTTTTACACCCCTTCCACCAAATTCTCTTATGTTATAAAATTAAATCATGCTGAAAATAGCACCTCTTCAGAGCTAGCAGCAATACATATGGCATTAGGCTGGGCCACTCACCTCAACAAACAACACATTAACATAATCACAGACTCAAGGCCTGCATTACAACTCATTAACACACTAACAGTAGATCCATCACAGAACCATTCCCTTTTCCACATACAAAACATAGCACACAACATTACAGACAAGGGAAACACCCTAACATTTTACTGGATTCCCTCCCATTGCAACATCATCCATAATGAGACTGTTGACTCACTTGCTAAACAATACCTCACACTCACAACCCCAAATTACCACACTGTCACTACATGCAAACATCACATAAGAGAATACACAAAATTTTTTTATCACACATGGACCCAGAATTGGGTGCAACACACTACAGATAAAAACACATTCAGAGCCACAAATAGCACCCTCTCCAAACACATCTTAACTACCTATCCAGAAGGGCCCAAACAGCAATACACAGACTCCGAACTGGCAGAGCGAACATCAACAAAGACTTATTTATGATTAGAAAAATACCTACTGCACTCTACGCAAACTGTCAAGTGATAGAGGATATCCCCCACTACCTACTACACTGTCAAATATACAACACACAAAGACACACCCTCTATCACAAACTTGCTACACTTGGAGTCAACACATTAACCTTACAGACCATCCTAAACCCCACCCATACAAAGGCAAAATCACATTTCAGGGACCTGGACCATTTCATACAAAGTACTGGCAAAATCCTTTAACCTTCCAACTTCCTGCAGACTCTCCATCTCAATATGTGGAAAATGACTCTCCTCCCTGCAGACACCTCCTACTCAAAAGATCCATTGGAGATCAAAAGATCCAGATGCCAAAAAGATCCAAAGGGACAAAAATGATCCAGTACAGGAATAAAAAAGAAGCATTTTGGACACATTACTGCACCACCTTATTTCCCTAGTGCAATTGTATTGATGTTTTCAAAAAAAAAATATATATATATACATAATTATACTCTGTAACAATAAACTACAACTCCCAAAGTACCCTTTTTCAAAAATGATTACTAGTGGTGGCAAACCATCTGCCTGACCAATTTTCATCATTTTAGTTTTCTCTCTGTTTATAACCAAACCTACTATACTACCAGTCTCATCAACAGCTCGAATGAAAGAGTTCATCTCATGAACATCATTTGCCAAAAGAGCTAAATCATCAGCATATTCTAAATCAGAAATTTCAAGATCTGCCGACCATTTTAGGCCATTCTTAATTGTAAGAGATTCGGGCCGATTTTGAATATTTACCTTGCACCCTTCTAACCAACTCCCGGCCAACATGGGCCACGCAGTGATCACACACGCTGCAATTTTCACTCCCAGAAGAATTTTACTCCAAATCTCTCCCCTCCCCACCCCCTTGCCACAAAACTACGACGCAGCACTTCCTTGGCACCAAACTTCAACCACCTCCTTCATTATTAGGTGGCCTGCGGCCAAAAGCCTATCGCCAACATGTAGGGTCGCTAGCACTTCACTGTACTGGTCCCTACTTTTTGACACACACAAAAAAACTTTTTCACGTGGACCAGATGATAAAGGGGCCAAGGTCCATTTTACAAAATGGTCCAGTTTTTAAAGAAGGATGTTAGACTCTTAACTATACAGGACCTACATCCTGTATAGTTAAGAGTCTAACATCTTTCTTTAAAAACACGTGTAACACGTCTACACGTGTAACACGTTAGGAGTGAATTTGTTTTCAATAATAATTTGATTGGCAGAGTTATTTCTGTTCCAATTAAGCCCTAGTTAGCGTAAACAATGCCTTAAACTACAAACACACATGTCTTCTCTGGTATAATTCAGAAGACCATTTGTATGATTCGTGATGTGATTTTTTTTTGCTTATCTTCCTATTAATTTCATTCGAATTTGTTTTTCGGTTTGTTAAGGCAGCTGTTCCATCGTATCTTTGGAACAGGAGGGCCAAACGTAATAAATTTTGTGCCAAATGAAAGCTTCTGACGTGGGGAGTGTCATGCATTTTAAAACATTTAATTTTCTTCCCCTTCTTTTTAATATATAACTTTTTTCCACACTAAAACATGGGGAATATGAAGGCAAATTGAGCCACCATATCTCTCGATGTAAATGCCACAGTAGCGACTTATGCTTCACTTGAAAGCATTTGACGTGGGGTGTATTGCAATTAAAAATTTACCGCAAGGCTTTCTTCTTCCTAAGAAAGGGGAAATGTAAAAGTAATTGTTCTACTATATATTTGCGGATGCAAGACAAAATATAAAAGTACTGCGTAAAGGAAAGCATCATTAAACTTACTATCAATATTTTGCTGAGAGTCAAGCTATGTGGCAAATAAAAATCCCCTCCCCCATGCTTTCTAACTCCTAGAAAAAGGAGAGGTATAAACAATTTTCCTACGATGTCTTTCCTACTCGAGGACTGGGAGGGACGAGTTAGGTGTCAAATGATTGCTGGGATGTGGGAGAGTCATAGGCCATCGCAAGTTTTACCACCTACTTCTTTCCAAAAAGGGAAGAGAAATTTCCTGGGGGTCAATCTGAATGAGTTATGTTTCAAATGAATGATTGTGGCCTTGAGAATGTCATGAGCTATCTGAAATTATTTCCTCTTACCCCTCTCCCCCCCTAAGAAAAGGAGATGTAGGGAAATTTTGCAGGGTAATGTGCTAGCATGCAGCACAATCCTCGGCAGTAATACTTCACAAGAAGGAAAACATAGCTTATCCGAGACGGGATCAAGTAACAAGCAGGCTCGGTCACCGGGACTGTTAAAGATATATATATTATTATATATATATATTATTTCTTTTTAATAAAAATAATATTTCAATTCCTTAAATATATAGTTTTTTCCCCGAAATTCAGTAGAAATATGTCATTGCGTTTTGAAATGAGAATTTTTTTTGTGGCTTTTTGAGTATATTTTTCTAGTAACTCTCTAGTAAGTTTGGATTTTCCAGCCGAAGTGAGATTGACAGCTAGACAGTGGCGGCCCCTGACTAAAATATTTGATGGGGGCGCTTTGCCTATCACAGGTAGGGCCCAGATGTAGAAGAAAGTTTTTGGGGAATGCCAAGTATTGAATTGAAACGAATCGGATTGGAAATTCTTTCCATAATGCATATAACCTTTTTTTATGAGCTATTCTGAAAACGCTTTATTCAACAAAAATTTCGTGGAAAAAATAGAAAACTCTAAAATTTGTTTTTGTCCTTTGTACTTTAATACAGTATTTTCCCTCCTCTCTGTGTTGATTATATATACATTTTTTTCCTCCCCGTAATAGTGGTATTTTTAAACTATTCGTGAAAAATATGCTTAATATATTGGTTTATTATTTTTTTGACACCGTCCCGATTTTAAAAATATATTTGTTATTTTAAAAAGAATTACTCATAGTAAACTATCACTTGAACAGTTGTCATTTTTGGTTATAAATGAAAAATTCGCAATACAACATGTATTACGACATATATTAGTTTATTTTACAATGAATTGTAAAAAAAATGATACGATAAAAAATTAATTATTAAAAAGACCGATGGGGAGGACAAAAATTTATTAAAAAAAATAAAAATAAAATAAATACCCCCTCAAGCAGCTGCTTGCCACAGAGGTCAGACAGTAGCCTGTCAGTTTATATGCCATAGTAGGATATCTGAGAGGATGGCAGGACCTCAGCAGAAAATCGACACACACATCCATGCCTAATCCGGGGCTCGAACCCAGGTCCCTTAGCAAATTGAAATGTTGGCGACGCTGGCAAATCGATAAGACATCTAGTTACCGGGCTACGTTGAGATATTACGCCCTATTGATATTCTACGTATAAAAAAAGCCGATAGATGGCCACAAGCTAGAAACTTTTCTAAATTCCAGGTCTCGGAGTTGTGTCCCATTATGACCACTGTTTTAAATAAAAACTTTATGGAGACTATTATGAAATCTGTACTTTGGATGGTAGGCATTTAAAACGATTAATACATCCAATGAATGGCCAAATTTTACCGCGAAACTCGTTGTTGGCTACGCGTGTTTAGCACGTTTCCTGAACGCCAAAGTAGCTCAGTTGGGAGTGCGTTAGACTGAAGATATAAAGATCCCTGGTTCGATCCCGGGTTTCGGCAAAATTTCATGTTCCTCGGTAGTACAGTTTTTTAACCAAAGTTTCTTTCAAAAGATTTCCAGAGGACAGTTTTTGCGCAAACGTTCATTTGGGGAAAACAAAACGTTCTTGCTTTTCGCTCGTCATTTGTTGCGGTTTTCTTTTTTCGGTTTGTGTGTTCTACCACAGAACGCGAGGGCTGATCATAACGAGTTATGTATCAAATGACAACTTCTGACGTGGGGAGTATCATATGCTACGAAACCCGAGTGTTACTTTCACCCTTTAGAAAGGAGGAAAATAAATTTTTCCACTGTATTTGAGGCACTATATTACAAGTTGTATTTGGGGATAAATCACCGAGCCCGTCTTAGTTTACTCCCACGGATCAACAAAGCTCATTTTTCCACAAAACTATTTATTGACGTCAGTGCACGGCATAGGCAGAAGAGTTTCTAAGGGGAGAGGGCACAAATTGTTGACAAGCAATGCGACCTCGATTAACCGACCTTCGATTATCCGATTATTGTTTTACCCTGTGAGTCTGTTGAGCGTCAAATTTTGTAAAGGTATGTTTTGTAGCATCTCCCCCCCCCCCACTACCAACTCTTTCAAGATAGTGTTCGAAACTTCTAAGAGGAAAAAGCAATAGATTAAAATTACTTAATGTTCCAATTTTAGCATTATTTTTCAGTAAAATTTAAAAAAAGTATTTACTTAATCAATGGCCTCGTTTCCCCTGATTAACGTACCCCCCAAAAAAATTATTCAGAATATTTACAGCTGAAACTTTTTTTTATAAAAGGAGAACATTTGATTAAAATAAGTCGTATTATATTTATATGTATTTCGCTTATTTCTAACAGCTTCTTTACAGTGTTAAGATGATGTTAACTCTTTTGACAGTTATTCACTATGTAGAGTAATGCTCTGGATATAATTCCATATTTGTCATGCCTTATTAAGATGGTTTTTTGTTTCCATTTACTTTCCGACAAATATATGTCCATTATATTATGTGATAATTAAGCTGTATATTCATTTCCTTTATTTTCAGTTCAGAGACAAAATTTACAAACTTATGTAGATTTCTTGCATTTATCAAGAACTTTTTTAAAGACCTCTAACACGTAGGGGGAAATGTTATATTGCAATGGATTTCCAGTCTTTTGCCCCTCTCCCCTTTATTTTTCTACATCCGGGCCTGTCTAGGCAAATGCTAATAAAGAATATATCGACGAACACTATTTGATAGCTGTGCGAGCACTAATAAAGAATGCATCGGCGAATGTATATTAAACTGACAGACTGCTTTCAGAACTGTGTGATAGAGTTCTTTTTGTGAGGAGCATTTTTTTTATGTGAGCACTAGTAAAGAATGCATCGGTGAGCACTCCATGGTTGCTATGGGCTAGCATTATTTGATAGATTCGCGAGTATCGTGGTGCCCTCTAGTGACAGATTGCGTTGTATATGACTATTTTGTTGCTAAAACAGTTACGAAATAATAGCATAAATTAATTATTACCTAATAATATTATAGATCTAGGCATAGTTGTAACTCTGCATTATTGACTATTAACGAAACGTATTTAAAGACTGTTTTACAGGAAAAAAACATTTAATTGAAATCTGTTATCGACAGATACTTGTATATCACCTAAAGCAGTGGTTCTTAACCTTTGGTACTTTGAGAGCACGTCATGGTAGTAGTATTTTTATGCGAAGGAACTAATGATTGGGTGTCTTGTTTGATTCATCTTTCTCATGGAGATTTTGATTCATCGCAGGGTGCTAGACATATACTGGAAGATTTCAATTCAAGCAGGGGTCTAGCTTTAAGACAGTGGCTGGTCTAAGGCAAGGCGGGAATTCCCACGCGAATTTGTTTAGT
This sequence comes from Ryuthela nishihirai, assembly GCA_038380435.1. Classification (NCBI taxonomy): domain Eukaryota; kingdom Metazoa; phylum Arthropoda; class Arachnida; order Araneae; family Heptathelidae; genus Ryuthela; species Ryuthela nishihirai. The sequence continues at coordinate 40,126,142 of JAWZYU010000019.1, forward strand.
GACGGCACTAAAAAAGCTCTGTGCTTCTGGGTTACTTTAGGGTTTTAGGCAACATGGTACGGCCGCCTTTCCGGTTTCAAAGTTTAGATTTTTTGGGGATAAAGGGTGCTCTAAGGATCTCGATGTGTCGCGATCTGTAGTAGTCTAGGCTCGTGTGATCTCGGCCGTTGGTGAATCTCCGTTATATATCATCTTCTTAGGGCTCTACTGTAAAATACCAGGAAATAACGGGGTAAGATCGTCTTAGAAGCTAATCAATGCATGTAGCCCTGTACTGTATTCTCGGTCTAGTATTAATTTCGTCTTAGGCTTTTTGCGGTGGAGGAGTTAGATACTTCTGCTTGTAATGCCTCTATAAACGCCATCTTCAACAAGTGTGTGAAGATGGTGTGGCCTTTGAACCCAGTATGGAAATAATTCTATCTAAGTATAACTTAACAATTTTTTTAAATGTTTGGCTATCAGACTCAATGAATTGGTCTTGTGCCATTTGTTGTTAAATTTTCTCATAAATTTATTAAAGAAATTTAAATTTTGTTTTCATCACCGCTATTTAGCGCTATTTAGGAGATACTAAGGTGTTTTAATACTTGAAATCTCTTTTTCTTTCTCTGTCTTTTATAATAAGATTAATTTATAAGCGAAAGAAGATGTTAGCACGCAGACATGGGCAAAGACCCGTTCGCAGACATGGGGCAAACACCCGTTCCCCCACTACTAAAGGCTGAAGCCATCTACACTGGAAGACTTCCTCCAATGTAGAATTTGACGATGCCAATAGAAGCAAAGAGTTCAGGTGCCTGCGATGACTTCTGCTCAGGATTATCCACCAGCTGATAAACATATCCTGTGAATCTATTCACTTGGGGCTGTCAACCCACAAACAAACAGAAAACACAGCGGAAGATTTTCCCTCCACAGAATCCCACCAGTGCAGCAAAATCAGGATCCATAATCAAGTTCAGAGCCATATATCTGTCCAGTCCAGTAGGTTTATATGGTCAGCACCAGGACCCTGTGTGGTTGACCACTCCTCAGCAGGGTAGAAAAAAAAGGTATGTCTTTTGAGAACTTAAAAGACATACTTTTTATGTTTTTTAATTACTAGTAAAATACTACTAAGTACATTCCCCCCTCCCATCATACATTAAAAAAGTAACAATCCTTCAAGCACCTGATTACCTCAGAGGCTGAAAGGAGCCTATCAGTATGTACGCCATAGTAGAAGGTCCATGAGGAGGGGGGGGGGGTACCTCAGCAGAGGAACAACGAACATCCATAATTAAAACTTTTAAGTAGTGAAAAGATAGGCAAAGGAAGAACTTCATTCTCTTTGAAAACGGGATTCCCATATGCGCCAGAAGCTATCTGTGTTCTAATTATTTTACACATTCAGTACCCTGTGACAGTGGAAATTCGAACTACTGCATAAATGGGAAAATAAAAAAAATATAAGCTATTAATATTTTAATAGTACCTGTAAAGCACAAAAAATCTTTTTCGTTTGTCTCTTAAAGCAGAAAAATTGCATTTTGCCAACACCTTCCTATAATGGGACAAATCATTACTATTAGTGTAAACCACTTGACCATTACACTCTATGACCAAGAACCTAAGTTTCTAACATAAATAGATCGTTTGAAAAATTCGTTTAAAGATTTGGTATTTTATAGCTTTTTTTCCACCGCTAGAGACCGCCTTTCGAGTTTTAATTTACCACCTTTAACACTCTGTAACAGTAGAAGTTCCAACTGATGGGGATTCAAAAAATGTATATATTAATATTTTGTTGATAAAACAAAAGGAATTTTTCGTTTATCTCTTAAAAAAGTTTCATTTTCCCACTCCCTTGGGGGTAAGAAGGCAAAGTTTTGTTGCCATTGTAAACGTTCTGACCATAACACTCTATTACCAAAATAAAGATAAAGATTTTCAGTGTAAATAGTGTGCTTTGCACTATTCGTTTGAAATTTCAGCATTTTCCATCTTGTTCCACCGCTTGAGGGCGCTGTTAAAGTTATTGTAAGATTTCAATATTGATAATCGCAATATTTCTTCAGCACATCCAATCTAAAAGAATTTTTCATTTATCTCTAAAAGTAAAAAGTTGATTATCTATATACGATGAGACAGGTGGAAGACAGATGGACAGACAACAGTTAACAGAGAGACGGACAAACAGACGAACAAATATTGGCATAGGCAGACGACAAAGTGCAAACAGCTCGTTTTCAAGCGAACTTAAAAAAAAAATTGTTGGATTTTCGGTTAGCTCGTTTAGCTTTTGCAATCGATTGCTGTCTTCTGATGGAGTTTCTTAGAAAAACTATTCATTAATTTATTTCTATGAGTAGAATATTTACACCCAAATGCAGCGCAGTGAAGCATTCACAGCTTTTATAAAAAAAGTGGTAGAAATGTATAAAAGTATAACACCAGAAGTTTTAACTAGGTATACACGCTAATAGGCATTCGTTTCACTGTACGACAAAACATGGCGCCCATAAACCACGTGATTCAGTCAACCAATGGCAGTCAATCACCGAGATGGCCAACCCCAAACATATGACTGGATACACCAAACATCACCCCGAAATCATCACCCAACTGCAAATAAGGAGAAAAACAGAGGACACAGCCAGGAGACACCCCACTGTACCTGCCATCAAAACATTCAACAAAGCCAATGCTAAGCTAAGAAGAACAAGATTAAACGTCAAAAGAAAGGAGTGGAGAAACTTCTGTAACAACATCAGCCCCAGAACAGACTCTCCCCTAATTTGGTCAACAATAAGAACACTCAGGACCCAGGCTCAACCTTTAGCCCCTTGGCACTCATATTTATGGAAATATTCACTTTCCGCTAAACAACATTGCAATTCAGCTAACCACCACCCCCGCCCATGCCAACACATCTACCTACCAGCTGCATTGCACCCACATGAATGACACAATTAAACAAACGATACCATGCAAATTACCCGCACTCAACACACCCAACGAACTTATCACAGCCATACACTAGGCCAATAAAAAAGCACACCTGGCCCTGACAACATCACCTATAACACTATAAAAAACTTTGGCACAAAAACACATTGCTTAACATATATAATGACTGCTGGAATTCTCACACCTTCCCCACTGAATGGGAAGATATACACATTATTTCAATTTTGAAACCACATAAACCAGCATCAGAAATTTCTTATCGACCAATTGCATTAACATCATGTATACTCAAAGTTCTAGAAAGAATGGTGCTCTCCAGACTAAAATTCTTCCTCCAACAAACAAATACACTCCCCACTTGCCAAACTGGCTTTAGAGAGCACAGACATTATCATTTCTTTGACATTATTCTTTGACATTATCACACCTGCTGAACTAGCCTTAAATAAAAAAGGAATTCTTTGTTGTGTCTTTCTAGACCTGACCTCTGCTTTTGATACTGCCTCACACACCAGCATACTCTACAGATTACAACTAGGCATCACAGGAAACATCTTTGAATTTTTTTAAAATTTCCTCAGACACAGAAAAATTAAAGTCAAGCTGGGGACTACCCTAGCTGACCCACATAAACTCAACAGAGGATTACCACAGGGCAGTGTGATTTCCCCCACATTATTCAACATCTTACTACATGACCTCCCAAATATTTTCAACAATAAAATCACATGCTCCATCTTTGCAGATGATACAGTGGTCTGGACCTTTGGAACTAACATCAACAGCATACAAACCACATTGCAAAATGCAGTCAAGCAGGTTCTTGACTTTACTACAAAATGGGGACTTGCCATCTCAGCACCTAAATCTGCGGTCTTAGCCATTACACGTACACACTTACCTACCAATTCACCAAATATTACAATTGACAATTGCACCATTCCCACTGTCACCCATTACAAATATTTAGGGCTAACAATAGACCGTAAGCTTACCTGGAAACAACACATTAATAACATAAAAATCCACATGCATTGGAGCATACAACATATTAAATTCCATCACAAGAGTCTCATGGGGGGCCAGCGATAAAGTAATGCTTACTTTCATCAAAGCATTTATCAACTCTAGACTAGAGTATGGCCTCCCAGCACTCAACACTGCTTCAAACACACAAATCAATGAAATTGAAACTATGCAAACACGCGCCATCAGACTTGCCTTGGGTCTTAAAGCTGGCTGCCCAAACCTCGCCACTTGGGCAGATGCTAACATGCCACCTCTAACAATCAAAAGACACCTCCTCACATGCAAACACTACATCAAACTTAAACACTACAATCCCACTCACCCAGCCATACATAGAATTGAATCCACCACTAACTCTACTACCACAGCACAAATAATAAAAAAAAAACACATTACCCCCACTTGGCAACAAATTAAACCCTTTAGCTAATTAAATTTCTCTTTTCAGGGAGGGACGACAATAAGCATCACCAAGGCGTGGGTCTACTTCTCAGCAGACACGCTAGCGATGCTCTTCTAAAAAGGTGATCGCAGTTCTTGAGATAACTATAGGGGTATCAGCCTACTCTCTGTTCCAGGTAAAGTTCTTTCCATGATTGTGCTTAATAGAATTAAGGATCTGGTTGACAGTCAATTGCGTGATGAGCAATGTGGATTCAGAAGTGGTAGGGGATGTGTGGATCAGATATTTTCATTTAGGCAGATTCTTGAGAAATGTTTAGAGTTTCAGAAACCTTTGGTTGCTAGCTTTTTTGATTTCAAAAAGGTTTTCGACTCTGTTGATCGTCATAATTTGTGGTTGATTGTGAGATCGTATGGTATACCAGACAAGTTAGTTAACATTATGAAAGCTCTCTATAATAACACTGAGTCGTGTGTGAGAGTTGGTAAGGCTTATAGCAATTGGTTTAGCATTACTTCTGGTGTTCGACAAGGGTGCATTTTGTCTCCTTTTCTCTTTAGCTTGGTTATTGATTATGTTATGCAAAATTCACTTCAAGGGAAAGATTTTGGCCTTAAATAGGCTGGAGATAAGAAAATTTCTGATTTAGATTATGCTGATGATTTAGCCCTTTTGGCAAATGATGTTGATGAGATGAACTCTTTCATTCGAGCTGTTGATGAGACTGGTAGTAGAGTAGGTTTGGTTATAAACAGAGAGAAAACTAAAGTGATGAAAATTGGTCAGGCAGGCTGTGATTCAGTTAATCTGAATGGTTGCAGTCTTGAGCAGGTGTCACAGTTTAATTATCTTGGGAGCTATGTAACAGATAATGGTGATGTGCGGCATGAGATTAACAGACGAATAGGGATTGCTGCCGGGACTTTTAAGAACCTATGGAGAGTGTGGAGAAATAGGCGTATACATCTAAAGACTAAAATTAGACTGTATAATAGTTTGGTTCTTTCTAGGGTTAGTTATGGTAGTGAAACTTGGGCACTTTGTAAACGTGATAACAGGAAACTGGATGCTTTTGATTCCAGATGCTTACGCAGTATCTTGTGCATTAGGTGATTCAACTTTGTAACTAATGATGAGGTTAGGCAAAGGAGTCGGCAACCTACTTTTAGCAGCATATTGTGCAGAGAGAAAAACTTCACTGGTTTGGCTATGTTGCCCGTATGAATAATTATAGATTGGCGAATAGGGTTATGAACAGTGTGCCTAAAGGCCTCAGAAAGAAGGGGAGACCTAGGATGCGGTGGGCAGACAATGTCAAACAGGACCTTGTTAGAATTGGTGTGCAGTGGCCAGTTGCAGTAGATGTAGCTCAGGATAGACTTGCTTGGAGAACTAAATTGCACGGTCTGGTTGGACCTCCGTAGCCCATGGCTGCTTGATGATGATGATGATGATGATGATTAGAGAGGGCGTTCATGCGCTTGTCATTTGGGGGCTGAGCCCTCTCCCCTTCCCTGCCACCACTTCCTCTTCTGGTTACGGGTCTGGTGGAATCAGGCTCGGCCATAATTTAAATCCCTCATTTTTCTCGTAATTTGGTAAAATAAAAAATACTAAGGGAAAAAAAATGAATAATTTCTTTAGGAAACATTTTTTTTTTAGAAAGGTACTCCCCTACACAAAGGACGGAGATAACCTAGAAGCTATGTTAAGCCTGCCCTGGTTTCTCATGCAGCCACTAGACCTCGTAGGTCTATCATGCATTTCGTTCCTTTGATCCGTCTCTAGTAATTAAAAATGAGCATCATTCAGCTTTTTTAGTCAATTTATCGCTCAATGTTTATAATGAGATTACTGAAGAATTTTCAGCTTCATTGGATTAGTTTTAGAATTTTTCATGAATCAAATTCTTTCATCAAACTATATATAATCGTTTTAAAGTTTGCAATAACCTAAAAAGGAAAGAATTTAAAAAAAATCCTCCCCCCCCCCCCCCGTAATCTGGTTGCGCTCAGTAATTATCTAGTGGTTAGGCTCAGGGCAGACGTGAGGTCGAAAATTTGATCCCGAATTCATTCCTATCTAGAGTTGCCAGGTATTCGGATTTAGCCGCGTTTGTCCGGCCGAAAATTTTGGATCCTTCTGGACAGGTCCGGTTTTTCGGATTAATGTTAAAAAAGAAAAGTTTTTCTAAGCTTTTCAATGTAAAGCAACATCTATTTAGTTATTTATGGCGCAAATATAAGTAACGATTTCAACATTAATTAATAAACCATTAGTTGCGAAAATAAGTATGGCAATGATATGTTTTCAAAATTGTGTCCTCTGTTACCTACATATCTTCCCGCAAATTATGATGTTAATTCATGGCAACACTGTGCAAGCTGCCTGAAGATGTTTTCATATTTACACACAATGCGCTGGCGTGAAGTGCTATTTTATGAAACTAATATTATATTCATAATCGACGCACGGAAGTTTGCTGACAGACTTGGTTTAAAATTTAGCGTAAGTATATTAAATTCTCCCCTACAGTTGTTTTTGAAATGACTGAATCTACGGGAAAATAAATCCATAAAAAATAGAGAGAATGAGTAAATATAATTGGCTATGGGAAACCTAATTTTCTTTGATTTTTCAAGAGTCCAAGTGAAGACAATTCTAAGGTAAGGTGCAAATTGTGTAATATTAATTTTACTGTAAGTTATGATGGCATAAATGCGTGTTATTACCCAAAATCATCGGGAATGTGCTGAAACAGTTTCGGAGTCCGGTTTTGTAGTTCACTTCATCTGGCAACCGTACTTGCACCAAGAAGTACAAAAAAATAATAAGTCAAACATTTAGAAAATTTCCATTTTATGATAATAAAGAAACCAAATTCGAAATTATATAACTTCTAAAATAAGCTTTCTCTGGTAAAATGTTATGATTCATCTAATATTACATTATGTCCATCTAAATCTCGAATTGCAAAATATATTCATTCAGTCCTCTTCTCGTTTTGTTATCAGGAGGTGGTGAGTTCGGATCCTACTCTGCACGAGACAGTTTGTCTCCTATACCCAGTATTAGCAGAATACAACAGCGCAGATTGTGACTTCAAATGAAAATTAATTCAGTATCTAAATAATTATGGATCGACTCAAACTTATTTAACAGCAGTAATGTGTCTTAAAAATTTTCTCGATTTTAATGCAAAATTGAAGAATATTGAGAGAACTATTTTTACAAATTTCTGAATCACACACTTTTTTAATGGTTTGAAACTGAATCCACAGCTATTATTCAAATTTTAGTTCACTTTCGGAGACTTTCTATTTTTGGCACTCCGGTTAAAGCCTGTTTCTAATCCCTCTCTTAGTTTAATAATAAAATAATTCAAATTTCCTCTCACAATCAGACATTTTTTCCTCCCAATAGAATGTAGGATATGCACATCATTCACGAATTTATCAACCCTATACTTCCTAAGGATCGGTTAGTTTTGCGAATTACCGTCGATTTAGTTATTCTAATTCGTGTTTGACTCTCTTACTTTGGAATTATTCATCGTCTCAGAAAAATATGGAATATTCGCTTCTAGAGAAAAAAGTTGTTCCATTTTCTACATTTAGCGCCTATTAATGGTGAAAATTAAAATTATTGGAAGATTCAGAAATTGCGAAAAGTAACCTGTTATCAATACCCATGAAAAAAAAAGCTTCAAAATTTTCACTAGCACCAAAAAAATTATTAATACCTACAGATGAATGGAAAAACAACAAACTGAAAAGGAAGTCCGTTTCTTTAAAAACAGCTGAAAATGGAATAATCCTCCTTAAGAAACTGAATATTCCTGAACATAAAAGCAACGTCATCAGTTTTGATTAAATATGTATAAATTGGATATTGTATGAGTTTTATAGCAGTTCCTTACTGACGTTAAATATTCCAGCTTCCATAACTCTTTAAATACCAGCTATTACTGCTGAAAAACTGAGATTTATATAGATTTGATTGAGATTGCAGAATTCAACCATAGTGTTCGGATACTTTTTTGAGCCACTGTACCGTCCCTGTGTCAGATGCTTAGTGTGTTTGTCTACACATGCCGGGAACGAAATTTGCATAACACTAAAAACAACCAACTGAAATGACCATTAAATGTATTGACGAAAGTGGAAAAAGAAAAACTCCTTTTGTCCCCTATTCATAATCCACATTTGAAAATTCTTCGAAGGTAGAATTTAAGGAAGATTCCAACTGCAGTAACATTTGATACGTAAAATATTGTTCGTCTGGAAACAAATCAAAATAGTGAGTAACCAGCCAGAGTCCAGAACCAGTTTCTTCTTCTTCTTCTTCTGTTTTGGGCTCTTTCTTGTGATCAGTAAAGAGGAAGTCATTCGATTCATGTCCCAAAAGGCGGTCACTTTGTTCATAAGAGTTCCTATCTAAATCACTTCTGTGTTCACTTTCGGAATCACCCGTGTCGTGAAAACCTCTGAAATCGTCCTTCTCTGGGGGACCTTTCGTTGCTGCGAAGCCATTTTTTTCAGCTGCTGCTTCTTCAGCGCTTTCGAAGAAAAGATTTGGTGGAGTTAAAACCTAAAAACAATGAACAAGTCAATTAACATGACTGCAAATAAATGAAGATTATAGTAAAAAAACACACCAATTTTTCATATATGTTATTTCTCAAACTTTGACAGAGTATTACACCCCCCCCCCACCACCAAAAACGATATAGTATATTAATTTAAACAGTCCCTCCCCCATCGGCGGTTAAGGATTAACTTAATTACTAGATTTCATAGCAGACTTAAGTTTGTTTGTTAGATTGAATAAATTAAAAGAATAGAAATATATTAAAGTACACTGTCCTACCAAAATATTAGAGAATTTCCATGTTATATCAATGGGAATCTAATTTCTAAACTCTATAACATCTAAAATATGCATTTAATGCAAAAATGTGACGAGATAAATTAAAGATCAAAATCACCTCATCAACCTCAGAATTACCTCAGAAATTAATTAAACCATAAATAATAAAGGTTGTTTTAATTCATTTAATAAAATAAATATATATATATTAGAAGCTTATTTGTTAATAAAAACTTCTTATATTCCTAATAAAAACTTATTTTCTGTCGGTATATTGATTATTTCAATATTATACTGCTATTAGAGTTTTTTCTTTTATAAAAAAAAACAGGTAATTTATTGTTAAATATTCCAGCTTCCAAAATTCTTTAAATACTGAACGAATATAGGTAAAAATTGGGATTTAAACAGAGTTGATTACGATCTTTAATATATCTTCGGTCCCATATTTGAGTGTATCTTCGAATGGCGCTCTGGTCTGTTTCTGTTTAAGCCGGCCATTTAACCTGCTTTTAAATATTTTTCCGACATCCATGCATGTGCCTCATCGCCTTTTTTGCAGCTTAAGATGATATCTTAAATTTTCGTCGCCTGCAGATTCCAATTTTTAGACTCTAAGCTTGGCGAACCATTAATAGTCAGGCAGGTAGTAAAAATGGTGATCCTCCATTTTCAGTCTGCTCACCCACCTAGAAGACAAGCCCTTGACAGAAATACTGTGACGTCACGGACGGAGGGGGAACAGGCGAATGAGGTATCTTCGTTAAAGCCAACGCAGCAAACAAGCTTTTATACAGCGCAGTTCATTCGCCTGTTCTCCCTGGATAGATGACCTCACAGTATCGCTGTCATGGCCTGAAACAGCAAATAAAGCGAACCCCCATTTTCAAACACTAAATAAAGCGAACCTCCATTTTCAATGGGTAAATAAGTCTGATCCTCCATTTTCAGTCAGTAAACAAGGGTGAAATCCATTTTCAGTGAACTTTCTAGATTCTAGATATGCTAAAACTAAATATCAATATTATTGCTACACACACACACACAAAATAAAAATTATTTTTTTAAGTATTCCCCTCAAGCAGCTGCTTGACCACAGAGGTCTGACAGATTAATACGCCATAGTAGAAGGTCCACACACATTCACGCCTTCACCCAGGGCCCGTAGATCAGTAGCCAAGCGTGCTAACCACTCGGTCACGGGACGGCTACAGAAAATACAATTTACAATATAAATATAAGAATAAGTCTTTCAGAATCTTATTAAAACTCTGCATTAGATACTGAGAACATGACCATAAAGTATGTCTCCATAACAGGAGGAATGTTATGGAGACATACTTTATTTCCAGTTGGTTTCAATCCAGTTCCAACCCATTTCCAGTTGGTAAATAAGAGTGATACTTATTTTCTGTCGGTATATAATGTTGGCAACCCATTTCAATCAGTAAGTAAGGATAACCCCTCTTTTTTGTCGTCAATTAAGGCTGACCCCTATTTTCATTTAGTAAATAAGGCTCGCCCCAATTTACAAAGGTAAATGAAGTGAACCTCCATTTTCATTTGATAAATAAGACTGACCTTATTTTTCAGTCAGTAAATGAAGCTGATCCCTATTTTCGGTCGGTGAAAAAAGACGGATCCTTTATTTTCAGTTGGTATTATTTTCTTTTAAATAAGGCTGACTCCCATTTTCTGTCGTAAGTTGACCCCATTTCAGTCAGTAAATAGGGCTGACTTTTTTCAGTCTGTAAATATGGGTTACGCTTAAGTTCTGCCAGAAAATAAAGCTGTTCCTATTTTCTGTCGGCACATAAGACTCACCCCCTTTTTCAAACGGCAAATAAAGTGAAACATCATTTTCATATGATGAACCTCCATTTTCAGTCGGTAAATAAGGCTGAACTCCATTTTCAATTGGTAAATATAACCGAACCCCATTTTCAGTCGGTAAATAAGGCCTAGCGCCTAATGTCCGACCCCGCTTTCTCGTGGTGCAGACCGTTTGTACCTTTCAAAAGAGATACTCTCTTGTGGAAGTGAACGGAAGCGGAGGGCTGCCAGATTAGTGTGGCCTACTGATCTGGACAACTATGGCTACTTTTCTTTTTTTTCTACCCTGCTGAGGAGTGGTCAACCACACAGGGTCCTGGTGCTGACCATATAAACCCACTAGACTGGACAGATATATGGCTCTGAGCTTGATTATGAATCCTGATTTTGCTGCACTGGTGGTCTTCTGTGGAGGGCAAATCTTCCGCTGTGTTTTCTGTTTGTTTGTGGGTTGACAGCCCCAAGTGAATAGATTCACAGGATATGTTTATCAGCTGGTGGATAATCCTGAGCATAGGTCATCGCAGGCACCTGAACTCTTTGCTTCTATTGGCATCGTCAAATTCTACATTGGAGGAAGTCTTCCAGTGTAGATGGCTTCAGCCTTTAGTGATGGGGGAACGGGTCTTTGCCCCAAGTCTGCGATTAGGGGGCTGTTTGATATTGTCGGCATTCCCTCTCTCAATAAACATAGTTTCTTTAAACATCCCACTAACCATTTTCTCTCCATAGGTAGTTGGAATGTGAGGACTCTGCACAGAGCTTTTTCTCTTGATGTCCTCACACAAGAATTCCACCATTCTAATTTAGATATTCTCGGCTTGCAGGAGACCAAATGGACAGATAAAGGTCAGATTCTTAAAAATACTCTTAAATTTCTCTTTTCAGGGAGGGACGACAATAATCATCACCAAGGCGTGGGTCTACTTCTCAACAGACACGCTAGTGATGCTCTTCTAGGATATGAGTGCATTAATGAAAGGTTTCTTACAGCAAAATTTCAGACAAGCGTTAAAGACTTGAATGTTATCTGCTGTTATGCCCCCACTGAGGATGCCGATGAGGATGAGAAGGATAGGTTTTATGAACAACTTGAGGATATTTTGAATTCTATCAAGAAAGAAGATATTACCCTTGTTCTTGGTGACTTCAATGCCAAAGTTGGTACTGACTCTGACCTTTGGGGAGGAGTAATAGGCCCTTTTGTTATTGGTAGCTGCAATGGCAATGGGCAACGTCTCCTATAGGTAAGTAAACTCAATGGATTCAGAATAACTAACACTTATTACAAACACCGCGACATACATAAGTACACATGGGTTTCACCTGATGGGCTGCATAAGAATATGATTGATTACATATTATTTAACAGCAAATGGGCTAGTTCTGTTAGGAATACCAGGGCATATAGGGGAGCTGAAATTGGATCTGACCATTACCTTGTTAAAAGTGTGTTGCAACTTAAACTTAAAAAGTGTTGTGCTAGGGTTAAAAAATTTACTTTTAATACTGAAGCTCTGAAAGATCCAGTTATAGCCAAAGCTTTGCCATGATAGGTTACTTAGTCATTATGACAGTCATGGTTTGCTTACTACTGAAGTTGAGGAAGAATGGGATCATTTTAAACAGGCTTTCTTGGACACTAACAGTACTCTTTTAGGAAAAAAGGAGCAGAAGAGGCAAAATTATCTGAGTGATAAGGCACTTGAGCTTATTTCGGAAAGAAAGAACTGCAGGAATGCCCTTAATCAATACCCTACTAGTCCTAATAGAAAGCATTACAGAGACCTTAATAAACATGTAAAGGATCAGTTTGCTGCTGATAAGAATCTTTGGCTTGATGGTTTGGCTGACAAAGCCGAGGAAGCAGTTAGACAGCACAACAGCAGAGAGCTGTACCAGATAGTTAATGTTTTGTGTGGTAGAAAACGGACAGGCATACAAGGATATAAGGATAAACAAGGTAAGGTTATAGAAGGGGAGGATTCTGTCATGGCTAGGTGGGCTGAGCATTTCAGTGATGTTCTAAACAATGTAGTTAGTTCTGCTCCCATTGTTTGCAATGATGATAGATGCATTGGTGGCTTTAATGTTGGCCCTATAACACAATCTGAAGTTATTTTGGCTGTTTCTAAACTTAAACTTCATAAATCCCCAGGGGTAGATGAAATTACTGCGGAAATGCTTAGAGCTGGGAATGTTTCGGTTACCACTTGGATGACAGAAATTCTGAATATCTTTTATGATAAAGGCATGGTTCCTAAGGATTTTACCAGAGCTATAGTTATCCCTATTTTCAAAAAAGGTGATCGCAGTTCTTGTGATAACTATAGGGTATCAGCGTACTCTCTGTTCCAGGTAAAGTTCTTTCCATGATTGAGCTTAATAGAATTAAGAATGTGGCAATTGCGTGATGAGCAATGTGGATTCAGAAGTCGTAGGGGATGTGTGGATCAGATATTTTCATTTAGGCAGATTCTTGAGAAATGTTTAAAGTTTCAGAAACCTTTGGTTGCTAGCTTTGTTGATATCAAAAAGGCTTTCGACTCTGTTGATCGTCAAAATTTATGGTTGATTGTGAAATCATATGGTATACCAGACAAGTTAGTTAACATAATGAAAGCTCTCTAATAACACTGAGTCGTGTGTGAGAGTTAGTAAGGCTTGTAGCAATTGGTTTAGCATTACTTCTGGTGTTCGACAAGGGTGCATTTTGTCTCCTTTGCTCTTTAGCTTGGTTATTGATTATGTTATGCGAAATTCACTTCAAGGGAAAGATTTTGGCCTTAAATGGACTGGATATACGAAAATTTCTGATTTAGATTATGCTGACTTTTAAGAATCTATGGAGAGTGTGGAGAAATAGGCGTATACACCTAAAGACTAAAATTAGACTGTATAATAGTTTGGTTCTTTCTAGGGTTAGTTATGGTAGTGAAACTTGGACACTTTGTAAACAAGATAACAGGAAACTAGATGCTTTTGATTCCAGATGCTTACGCAGTATCTTGGGCATTAGGTGGTTCAACTTTGTAACTAATGATGAGATTAGGAAAAGGAGTTTGCAACCTCCTTTAAGCAGCATATTGTGCAGAGAGAGACTCCGTTGGTTTGGCCATGTTGCCCGTATGAATAATTATAGATTGGCAAATAGGGTTATGAACAGTGTGCCTAAAGGCCTCAGAAAGAAGGGGAGACCTAGGATGCGGTGGGCAGACAATGTCAAACAGGACCTTGTTAGAATTGGTGTGCAGTGGCCAGATGCAGTAGATGTAGCTCAGGATAGACTTGCTTGGAGAACTAAATTGCACGGTCTGGTTGGACCTCCGTAGCCCATGGCTGCTTGAGGATGATGATGATGATGATGATGATGATGATGATTTAGCCCTTTTGGCAAATGATGTTGATGAGATGAACTCTTTCATTCGAGCTGTTGATGAAACTGGTGGTAGAGTAGGTTTGGTTATAAACAGAGAGAAAACTAAAGTGATGAAAATTGGTCAGGAAGGCTGTGATTCACTTAATCTGAATGGTTGCAGTCTTGAGCAGGTGTCACAGTTTAATTACCTTGGGCGCTATGTAATAGATATTGGTGATGTGCGGCATGAGATTAACAGACGAATAGGGATTGCTGCCGGGACTTTTAAGAATCTATGGAGAGTGTGGAGAAATAGGCGTATACACCTAAAGACTAAAATTAGACTGTATAATAGTTTGGTTCTTTCTAGGGTTAGTTATGGTAATGAAACTTGGACACTTTGTAAACATGATAACAGGAAACTAGATGCTTTTGATTCCAGATGCTTACGCAGTATCTTGGGCATTACGTGATTCAACTTTGTAACTAATGATGAGGTTAGGCAAAGAAGGCGGCAACCTCCATTTAGCAGCATATTGTGTAGAGAGAGACTCCACTGGTTTGGTGAGAGAGACTCCACTGGTATGAATAATTATAGATTGGCGAATAGGGTTATGAACAGTGTGCCTAATGGCCTCAGAAAGAAGGGGAGACCTAGGATGCGGTGGGCAGACAATGTCAAACAGGACCTTGTTAGAATTGGTGTGCAGTGGCCAGATGCAGTAGATGTAGCTCAGGATAGACTTGCTTGGAGAGATAAATTGCACGGTCTGGTTGGACCTCCGTAGACCATGGCTGCTTGATGATGATGATGATGATGATGATGATGATGATGATGATGATGATGATGATGATGATGATGATGATGATGAAATAAGGCTGAGTCTTTCATTTGGTAAATATAGCTTAGCCCCATTTTCAGTCGGTATATACGACTGATCTTATTTTCTCTCTGTATAAAAATTGACACCCCATTTCAATCAGTAAATAAGTCTGACCCTTATTTTCAGTCTTCAAATAAGGCAGAGCTCCATTTTCGGTCAAATAAAGGGACATTTTCAGTCGTTAAATAAGACTGACCCCTCTTTTCAGTCGGTAAATAATACTGATCCTTATTTTCAGTCGTTAAATAAAGCTAACCCCCATTTCAGTCTGTATAATGGGGTAATTTGTTTTTTAAATAAGACTGACCCTATTTTCTGTTGCAAAAATGGCTAGCTCCGATTTTTAGTCGGAAAAAAAGAGGAACCTCAAAGTGCATACATTTACTACGTACTCCTAAATTTTCAAATTGTAAATAATCCTTTGAAGTACAGATATTATAGGAATTCACAGACTCCCTAAGGAAAACTCTCCGATCTCAATTTAAGAACCGCTAATTTAGTACTTATCTTATTTTCCAAACTATAACGTGGACGGGAGTTGGCTCAGTCGGTAACGCACCAAGCTCATAATCTGATGTTCCGAGATTCGAGTCCCAATTGTACAAGCTATGAGAATTTTCCCCACTAAACCATGTTCTGCCTGATCCCTGTCTTGTCGTCATCTATTGGATGGGAGGTTAAACTGTATGCTGGAGCGCCATGCCCTATATACGTTAAAGTACACGCTGAATGGCATTGATAGGAGGCCACCCTCTGTCTCCTAATACCTGCCCAGTGGATCCCCTTCCCAATCCTTCATGGTGTCCTTGTGACCTGGCTGTTTAATCCAATGTGTGCGGAAAAGTAACACTCATAGGTTGGGTTCCTTTACCACTGAGACTTTTTTGCACACATTAGGCTAAATCTTTAGATTACAAGGTCCCAGAGAAGGTAGGGACGAGGGTGGCTCAGTCGGTAGCGTGCCAGACTCGTAATCTGTAATTCCCAGGTTCGACTCCCAGCTGGGTCAGCCCTGCACGCTGTCAGTAGGGAGACGCCGATGAGTTTGGAAAGGCCGCCATTCGTCGTATGGGACATTAAGCCGTCTCCCGGTGTACGGGAGAGAGACCCTGTGCACGTTAAAGAACACGTTGGATGACCTTGACGGGAGGCTACCGTCTGTCTCCCAAAGCTATTTCAGTGGGTCCCCTCCCCCAACCTTCTCTGAGCCTTCGGGGTCTTTGTGACTTGGCCATTTAGCCCATTGTGTACAAAAAAGTGCCCCTCAGAGGTAAAACAATCCAACACAGAGAAGGTTGGGGAAGGGGACTCACTGGACAGTTGGCTTAGGGGGGACTCGAACTTGGGAATTACCGATTACAAGCTCCGGACGGTACCGATTGAGGCAATTCGCTCTCCTGATCCAAGGAACCTGGGTTCGACCCGTGGATAAATTAATGGATGTTTTCTGCCTTGTGTTTTTTTTGTCTGATGAGGTTTCGTCTTCCTCAGAGCTCTGGTGTGTGTGTGGGGGGGGGGGGGGGAGGGGATTGCCTGTAGTCAGGGGACCGCTATCGCGCGTGTGAGCAGTTCGACTGCACCGGGAGGCAATTTTGCAAACAAACTAACGACTATAGTTGCAATAAGGTTGACTGCAGTAAGTTCGTGTCTATTTTTAAACAGGTGAGTTTAAATTACTTTTAGAAATGATATTTAATTTAACTAAAATTAATCATTAATATCTAAGATCGGACATGGAGAAAGGGGGCGGCAGAGTCCAAGTTCGCTCCGACGGCAAAGTAGATAACATCGGCCTTGTCTGTAGTTCCCAGATTCAGGTTGGGTTGTTTTACCTCTGAGCGGCACTTTTTTTGAACACCATTGGCTAAATGGCCAGGTCACAAGGACCCGGAGGCTCAGAGAAGGTTGGGGAAGGGACCCACTAGAACAGCTGTTGGGAGACAGATGTGGTAGCCTCCCGTCAAGCCCACTCAGAGTATTCTTTAACGTGCATGGGTATGGCTCTCCCGCACAAGGGGCCACGGCTTAACGTCCCATCCGATTAACTGCAGCCTTTCCAAGCCCATCGGTGTTCACTACTCACCGTGGGCAGGGCGCTTTTAGGGGGTGCTTCGATGGTTACATCCCTGGTACTAACTCCGGATCTAGGAAAAAAAAAAGCTCTTGGGGTGGGTGGGGAGAAAGAATTTTCAGAAATGAAACCCTACTGACCATGGGCAGAGCGGGGAGTTTTGTGGAGATAAATCTCAAAGCTGGCCCAGCTGAAACTCGAACCTGGGAACTGCAGACTACGAGATCCTGGCCCGCTCCCGACTGAACCCCCTTCCCAGATTCAGGTACCAATTGTGCCAGTGTTGAGATTTCTCTCCGCCAAACTCCCACCCTGCCCTCAGTACGAGGAACACACCGATAGGCATGGAAAATCAGGCGTCCATCGGATGGGACCTTAAGCATTGTCCCATGTACAGGAGAGCCAAACACTGTGCACATTAAAGAACACACTAAATGCCCTTGATGGGAGACTACCATCTGTCTCCTAACATATGTCCAGTGGGTCCTCTACCCACAACTGTGCGCAAAAATATGCCATTCAGAGGTGAAACCCAACACAACCATCACAGAACCCTTCTACGACTCCCTAACTACGGTGTATTGCACAGAAATATTCTCATTGGACCTCTGTGGCCTGTAACTGCTTGAGAAATAATCTATTTATTGAATCCTCCTAACATATTGAAATCTCCTAACATATGTCCAGTGGGTCCTCTACCCACAACTGTGCGCAAATATATTCCATTCAGAGGGAACCCAACACAACCATCACAGAACCCTTCTACGACTCCCTAACTACGGTGTATTGCACAGAAATATTCCCATTGGACCTCTGTGGCTAGTAACTGCTTGAGAAATAATCTATTTATTGAAATAGACTGTTCTAAATATTACCATTTTTCAACTTTCACGCTATCTAACGGTGGAAACACAAACCGCTTTAGAGAGTTTGTCTAATGAACAAATCCGCAACACAAAAGAACTGAAAACGCAACTTAACCTAAGGTATGAAATTCAGAGATTTTAACCTCCATGGACAAACACTGTTATCCGCTGCCAACATGCTTATTGTTCGGCCAAACGAGCAAGATGGTTTGTTTAACCTCTGAGCGCACTTTTTTGCAAACAATGGGCTAAATAGTCAGGTCCCAAGGACCCCCAGTGTTCGGAGAACGTTGTTGGGAGGGCAACAACTGAACAACCGTTAGGGGACAGATGGTATAACCTCCTGTCAAGGCCATCTAGTTTGTTCTTTAACGTCCACAGGGTATGGCGGTGACCGTATGGCTTTTGACAATGGGCAACGGCTTTAGGTGCCGTGCCATCCGACGGCTTTTGGAAGCCCATTAGTGTCCCCTACTGACCGAGGGAAGGGCAGGGAGTTATTCGGAGAGAAATATTAACGCTGTTCCAGGCTAGAGGCCCTATATAGGTAGAGGGTTGGCCATCTCAAAATTGGACGCCATGTTTTGTCGTCGCTCGAATAGTTTAGCGTGCATAGCTGAATGGTATTGCACGGTACTTATGGATTCCGGAAAAAGGTAGGGTAATATTTGATGGAGATTTCAATGTTCATGATTGGAAGCACTTTAGAAAACGACTAAAAAAGAAAAGGAAATTTTAGGGCTTTTGTTTTTTTAAAAAAGATGTAATTTCACTTTGTTGTCTAGTCCGTCTGTAAACATCGAACTTTTTTGTTTATACAGATAAATAAGAAATTCTTTTTGTGTTAGATAGAAATTAATGATATATTGTGATTTGCATTTTTAGAATCTCTCAAAAGTTATAACTGCGCCCTCTAACGGTGGAAAAAGTTGAAAATTTCAAAATATCAAAGGAATATTGCAAACGATGTAGTTATGTCAGAAGTTTAAAATTTTTGTGTTGAAATGCGAAGGTTACGAAGTTACCATTGGCAACAATCACTTGACCCTTTAAATCCAGGAGGGAGGTGAAAAGTGTATGTTTTTAGAGATAAATTAAAAATTCTTTTTGGGTTGGACAGGTAGTGATGAAATATTACACTTTGCATTTTGCGAATTTCCCAAAAGTTATAACTGCGCCGTCTAATGGTGGAAAATATCCAAAAATACCAAAAATTAAAAACAAATATTGCAAAAATTTTGGTCGTGGAATGTGACAGTCTTGAAAATTCCATTGACAACAGTGAGTTGATCCAAAGCCAAAGGCAGGTAAGAAACGAAACGGTTTTCTTTTAAGAGTTTTTCATTTATCTCTTTTTTAGTAGGTTACTAATGAAATGTAATTCGCACTTTCAAATGTAGTTTTATTTATATCATTAGAGATCACTAAATATCGAAACTGTAAAACTTTTAACGAATGTTCCAAGTGATATGTTTGTGGTAGAAATTTCGGCGTGTAGAGTTCTGTTATGGTAGAAATTCCACTGACAGCAATTATCTGCCCACTATTTTCAGAGGAGTGAGAGAAAAGCAACTTTTTAAATTTAAGAACTAAAATACATACCTTTTATGCTTTATAATTACTAATAAAATATTACTATGTGCATTTCCCCCATCATACATTAAAAAATAAATAAATAAACCCTCAAGCAACTGCTTGTGCAGAGGTCTGACATAAGCCTGTCAGTTTAATCGCCGTAGTAGGAGGTCCATGAAGATGACTTGACCTCAGCAGAAAAACAACACGAACATCCATGATTAAAACTTTTAAAGAGTGAAAAAGTAAAAAGAAAACACCTCCTCAAGCAGCTGCTTGCCACAGAGGTCTGACAGGAGCCTGCCAGTTTATATGCCTTAGTAGAAGGTCTGAGAGGATGGCAGGAACTGAGCAGAAAAACGACACAAACAGCCATGCCTTATCCGGGGCTCAAACCCAGGTCCCTTAGATCAGGAGCCAAGCGCGCTAACCACTCGGCCATGGGACGCGCCAGAGGCGATATGCGTTCTTCTAGTTATTTTACACTTTCAGTACCCTCTGACAGTGGAAATTCGAACTACTGTATAAATGAAAAAATAAACTGTTAATATTTTATTAGTGCCTGCAATGTGCAAAAAAGGTTTTTCATTTATCTCTTCAAGCAGAAAAGTTGCATTTTACCAATGGGACAAATCATTACTATTAATGTAAACTACTTTATCATTACACTCTAAGACCAAAAATTTAAGTTTCTAGTAAAAATGGATCACTTGCAATATTTATTTAAAGATTTGGTATTTTCCAGCTTTTTCCGCCGCTAGAGGTCGCCTTTCGAGTTTTTATTTACCGTCTTTAACACTCTCTAATACCGGAAATTGCAACTGATGGGTATTTGAAAAACGTAAATACTAATATTTTTGTGGAAAAAAATCCAGAAACATGCCAGAGCATTCTGACCTGTTGAACTAACGTCGGCTTTTTTCACAAAAACCATTTATTGATTTATAGACGTTTAACGTCTACAGATAATGTGAAATCATCAAATATTGTTTAAATCATCAATATTTTGTTAGTGTCTGTAAAACAAGAACAACAAAAAAATTGTTTCATTTATCTCTTAAAAAAGTTACATTTTCGCACTCCAACCCCCCTTTTGGCTCAGAGGGCGCTATTAGCTATTGAAAATTTTCAAAATTGTTAATCACAATATTTGTTCGCCACCTATAAAACCCAAAAAGAATTTTTCATTTATCTCTAAAAGTAAAAAAAATTGATTGTCTATAGACGGACAGACAGGTGGAAAGACAACAGTTAACAGAGAGGCGGACAGACAGACGAACAAATACTGGCATAGGCAGACGACAAAGTAAAAAACATTAGCTCGTTTTTCAAACGAACCTTAAAAGAAATTATTTATTGGTTTTCAGTTAACTCGTTTCACTTTTGCAGCCGATTGCCATCTTCCGATGGAGTTTCTCGATAAAAAATATTCATTCATTTATTTCTTTCAGTGAAATTTTTACACCCAAATGCAGCGCAGTGAGGTATTCATAAAATATGACAGCTTTTACAGACAAAAAAAGTGGTAGAAATATATAAACAGAAGTTTTAACTTGATACATACACTAACTCCTAGGCCTTCGTCTAACGGTAAGACAAAACATGGCCTCCATAAACCACGTGACTCAATCAACCAATGGCAGGAATCACCGGGATGGCCAGCCTCTAACTATGCAGGACCTCTAGTCCAGGCGAGACTCGAACCTGGTAGCTGCAGATTACGAGACTGACGCGCCATCGACTGAGTCCCCTCCCCAAACGAACAGGGACTTGGCTTTTGTTATACGGATAAATAAATAATCTTGTATAGTAAGATATCTCAGTAAGGAATGAAATTAAGATTAAGAAAAAAGATAATAATAAATGGAATAATTTCAAAAACTAGGCATTATTTCTATTTTTCTTCTTTATCTGTCTGTATACCTAGAACTTCATTTTTTTACAGATGAATAGAAAATTCTTTTTGGATAATTACATTTAACGAAATATTAGGATTAGCATTTTTCGCATCTCCCCTTAGTTTTAATTTCCACCGTTAGAGGGCGATTAATTTGGAAAATGGTGCAACTTTAAACGCGTGTTGTAAATGATCTATTCATGATAGAAATTTGAAATGTGTGTGGTACAATGAGGTGGTCAAGTGTGTGAAGACAATACTGATAGTAACAATTTCTCCCCTTATCTCCGTGTGTGGGTGGGGGTGTCGGCAGGGGGGAGGTGCAAGTGGGACAGTTGCCCCCTCTCAGGATAAGTTGATCGAAAAATCAATTTATGCTGGTTTATATCAGATTGCAGTGGGTGTGGTTTAAAATCCCATCTGACGCATGGCAACCTTTACAAGCCCATTGGTGTCTCCTATTGACCAAGGCAGCGTGGGAAGTTTTGCGGAGACAAATTTCTATGCTGGCCCAGCTGGGTCACAGACCTCCTACTGTGGCATATAAACTGACAGACTCCTGTCAGACCTCTGTGGCAAGCAGATGCTTGAGGGAAAATTTTTTTTAATATCAGATGTACCAAAGATTAATGTTTTTCCATAATAAAATGTAATTTTGATTTCTTTTGGGTTTTTTTTTGGAAGCATATTATTTATATTTATTTAGTAACATAAGAAAACTTTTTTTGTATGTAGACCTGGGTTCAAGCCCCAGGTAAGGCATGGACGTTTGTGTTGTCTTTCTGCTGAGTTTCCGCTATTTTCACAGGCAGGATAGATTTACACTTTATGGCGTATAAACTGAAAGTACCCTGACAGGCCTCAGTGGCAAACAATTGCTTGAGGGAGGCATTATTATTTTTTTAAATTTATTTTTAAAGTAATTTTTTCTGTTTTTGGGCATCTGTAGTTCTTTGATAATATACAGAGTGTCCCTGAATTCATGGTTCAAACGTGAGGGTATGGTAGTACACACCGAACCCACCAATATTCGTCATAGAATATGCGGCCACAAACGCAGTGAGGAGTCGGAAATGAAGGACAGACACAGAGGTTTCCAAAGTGACATTTATTGGAGATCATTACAACAAATGCTCAAACGTCCTTCCACCAACGTTGATACAGACGGCACAACGGCGGAGTAGTGATCGGCGTACCTGCTCGTAAACACCGAGCTTGTCGCGCACATCGGCGGCTGCGACGGACAGATCCTAGGCGGACTGACTGCGCCCCCTACCGGCACCGGGCTGCGTTTGCGGCCGCATATTTTTCTATGACGAATATTGGTGGGTTCGGTGTTTACTACCATCCCCTCACGTTTGGGCCATGAATTCAGGGACACCCTGTACATGACTACTGTATTCGCAACTGCCGCCATTAATGAATAGCCTGACCTAAATCTAATTTTAAACAATGTTTTGGTTTTTGTCCCCAATCCCGACATTTTTTCCCTCCAAGAAAAGCATTCCTCCCACCCTCCTGCTCCTGTGAAAAAAATTCTTTCCGAAGTTAATGAAGGCAACGTTTTTATTTCATGAGATAAATCACATTTTTTTTGATTAGATACATACCAATTAAATATTATAGTTATGTTCTTCGACTCATCCACGAGTTCGAATCTTCTTCTTGAGAAGGTGTGACAGTCGGAAAAATTAGTAACTTCATTATATTTGAAAATGAGCCTTCTATATTCGACAGAAGCAATATATTATTCTTCTAGTTTAGTTTTGAGTGTAAGATCCTGCAGAAATTTTTAACTTAAAAAAAAAGTATAATTTTTTATTTAATGAGACTATATTTATTATTAACTCGTTTTCAAAAAAATATGTGATGTTTTCACTTTGTTTGTCTATTCGTAGCTTCAGCTTTTTCGGTTTTTAAAGATAAATTAAGAATTCTTTTTACGTTAGAAGGTGTTAATGAATATTACAATTATTCGCATTTTACGACTATCGCAAAACTTTTATGGCGCCCTCTAACGGTGGAAAAGGCGGAAAATGCCGAAACTTTAAACGAATATTGTAAAGGAGCAATTCAGACATTTGGCGGTAAAATGGTAGTTGTTTTATCTTTGAGCGCAACTTTTTTTGGGAAGAACCCCAATAACCAGCGAAGGTTTGGGAAGGGTCTGCACTGGACAGATGCTAGCCAGCAGATGGAAGCTTCCGGTCAAGGCCATCAAGCGGCTTCTTTAACTTGCACCGGATATGACTCTCATGAACATGGGGCCATGGCTTAACGTCCAATCCGACGGACGGCGGCCTTTCCATACCCAACGAGTCTAATTCCTCACTAAGAGCAGAATGAGAGTTAGCTGAAAAATTCTTAGCCCTGGCCCAGTTGGGACTCGAATGTGGGAACATCAGATTACGAGTCTGGCCCACGACTGACTGAGTCCCGATGATGGAGGGTCATGGTCAAGAGGTTTACATGGGCAGCAACGATCCCTTACCCCGAGGATAGAATGGGAAAACGCAACTGTTTCGTCTTAAGAGATATATACGAACAATTCTTTTTGTCTTTTATAAGTACTAATAAAATAATATTGATTGGGAAAATGAAAATATTACTATTTTCATTTTTCCAATGATCCACTAATTCGAACTTCCACTGTTAGAGGGTGTTAGAAATGGTAATAAAACACTTCATTCTCTCTAAAAAAAAATTCCTCATATTCGCCAGAGACATGTTATTATTAAATTTTAATGTAAATTTATGTAATTATTATTTTTAATTACATAAATTTATATTTAATATTAATTAAAGGAAAAACATACCTAGTCATTTTATTTCTCTAATTTTTTTTGGTGGTTGAGTTATTTTACCTGTGATCTCTTCTATTATGGACAGAATAGTCTAAAAGGTCATGTCACAAGGACCCTCAAGAGCTCAGAGAAGACTGGAGAAGGGGATGCACTGAACAGCTATCAAGAAGTTTATCCTTAACTTTCCTGCACCCCATAAGACAAGCGGAAGCCTTCTGTTAAAGCTTATAAGATCATCGAGCATGTTGTTTACTGTGCAGAGTATATGGCTTACCTTTACAGGGGCCATGTGGATAACATCCCCTCCGACGGAAAAAAGATTTTACAAGCCTTTGGTAGCCCATTTTTCAATGAGGGCAAAGTACGTGTTAGTGAAAATCTCAAAACTGCAGCTATTAACCCCATCTCTTATACTTAACGATAGATTTTGTAGGAATTCCGAATTTCAAGAAATTCTTGATTATTTTTATTTAAGGAGAATATAACTATTATTGACATTATAGAGGGGGGGGGGGTTCAAAAGAAGGTTTACAGCTTTGAGAGGATGCATACATTTATTAGTAAATGGTAGATGCAAATCAAATGCACAGAAATGTAACCCAACACATTGAGTATTGCCAGATGTATCCGAGTGACAGTTCGCTCTGACTTCCAGATGTAGCATGGGTTGGGTTGTTTTACCTCTGAGCGGCACTTTTTTGCACACCATGGGCTAAATGGCCAGGTCACATGGACCCCGAAGGCTCAGAGAAGGTTGGGGGAGGGGACCCACTGGAACAGCTGTTGGGAGGCAAGTAGTAGCATAAATGAGAGTTCTGGCACAGTAAAAGGGGCTCGAGAATTCTATGAAAATCCATGGGAAATGTTTTTCCCTCATCCCCCATAACTTTTCCCATGGATTTTCATAGAATTCTCGAGCCCCTTTTACTGTGTCAGAACTCTCATTTATGTTACTACTGAGGCAGATGTAGCCACCCGTCAAGGCCATCCAGTGTGTTCTTTAACGTGCACCGGGTATGGCTCTCCTGTTCACGGGACCACGGCTTAACGTCCCATACGACGGGCGGCGGCTTTTCCAAGCCCATCGGTGTCCCCTTCTGAGATGTAGCATAACAAATATTCCTCCTGTAATGAAATTCTTCCCAAGTGCGATGTAGCACGTCTGTCGTGACTTCTGCAACTGCGCAAGTAACTCTTGTCCGTAGATCATCATTTTCCTGGGAAAAGTAGACTTTATCCTTAACTTTCCTGCATCCCCCCCCCCCATAAGAAAAAGGTCGTACCACAAAAACTGGTGCCTTTCGTACAGGCGAATATGAGGAACTTTTTTTAGAGATAATGAAGTGCAACTATCTGTTTCCTGAGTTGCTATCTTTATCTCTTAGGAAGGGGGATGCAGGCGGAGAAAATAATTCTAATCTTATTCCAAAAGTACACAAATGCACTTCAAGAAACATAATCAATACACAGTTACGAGACTCTAAAATTGTTTTTTTTCACCATGAACTTCATTTTTTTGTACACAATGGGCTAAATGACCAGGTTACAAGGTCCCCAAGGTTTCAAAGAGGATTGGGTTGTTTTACCTCTGAGCGACACTTTTTTCCACACAATGGGCTAAATGGCCAGGTCACAAGCACCCCAAGGGTTCAAAAAAGATTGGGGTTTTTTTCCTCTGAGGGACACTTTTTTGCACACAATGCTCTAAATGTCCAGGGCACAAGGATCCCAAGGGATCAGAGAACGTTCGAAGTGGGGGACCCACTGAATAGCATTAGGAAACAGATGCTAATCTCCCGTCAAGGCCTTTCAGCATATTCTATTGCGTGGACAGGGTGTGACACTTTTGCACATAGGGCCATGGATAAACTCTCATCAGATGGACGGCAGCCTTTTGAACAGAGGGCAAGGTGGGGCGGAGGTTAGCGGAAAAAAATCTCGAGGTTGCACAAACAACATCACGTTGGGACACGAACCTGGGGACAGCAGATAACGAGACTGGCGTCCGACAGACTGAGCTCTCCATCTCTGCTCACACATAAAGCAACCTCGACTATAGGGTGCATTCAAACTCTAATCTCCTCCCCAGACTCTAGAAAATGCACCTTGTATTCCCAAAGTCAGTTTCAACGGAAGTCACGTTGAACTGTCACTCTGGTACACTTAACAACACGTTATGTATACTGCTCACAAAAATTAGGGGATATATTATCGCTTTATAGTCATTTTGAAATATCCCCTAATTTTTGTGAGCAGTATATTTGACAATATTTATATGATATGTACATACCATAAAAATTGTAAACCTACATTTGAAACACCCTGTATTTAATAATAAGTGTTTATTTATCAGCATTTCAGTTGGACAAATTTGCGAAACGTTGGAAAAAACTTGCATTCTTACTTAAGCCAAAGCACCGACATTCTTATCACCTATTGCAACGGCGCAAAATGTAATCAGTTGTTGAGAAACTGTGAGGACAAATGATAGAAGCATTGGTAACGGTATTTTAAAATTATGATCCCAAAGCCTACATCATTCAAAATACCGATTAGAGAATGAATACCGAATAGAGATGGCTATGGAATGAAACCTTTGGTTGCTAGCTTTGTTGATTTCAAAAAGGCTTTCGACTCTGTTGATCGTCATAATTTGTGGTTGATTGTGAAATCATATGGTATACCAGACAAGTTAGTTAACATAATGAAATCTCTCTATAATAACACTAAGTCGTGTGTGAGAGTTGGTAAGGCTTGTAGCAATTGGTTTAGCATTACTTCTGGTGTTCGACAAGGGTGCATTTTGTCTCCTTTTCTCTTTAGCTTGGTTATTGATTATGTTATGCGAAATTCACTTCAAAGGAAAGATTTTGGCCTTAAATGGGCTGGAGATACGAAAATTTCTGATTTAGATTATGCTGATGATTTAGCCCTTTTGGCAAATGATGTTGATGAGATGAACTCTTTCATTCGAGCTGTTGATGAAACTGGTGGTAGAGTAGGTTTGGTTATAAACAGAGAGAAAACTAAAGTGATGAAAATTGGTCAGGCTGGCTGTGATTCACTTAATCTGAATGGTTGCAATCTTGAGCAGGTGTCACAGTTTAATTATCTTGGGAGCTATGTAACAGATAATGGTGATGTGCGGCATGAGATTAACAGACGAATAGGGATTGCTGCCGGGACTTTTAAGAACCTATGGAGAGTGTGGAGAAATAGGCGTATACACCTAAAGACTAAAATTAGACTGTATAATAGTTTGGTTCTTTCTAGGGTTAGTTATGGTAGTGAAACTTGGACACTTTGTGAACAAGATAACAGGAAACTAGATGCTTTTGATTCCAGATCCTTACGCAGTATCTTGGGCATTAGGTGGTTCAACTTTGTAACTAATGATGAGATTAGGCAAAGGAGTTTGCAACCTCCTTTAAGCAGCATATTGTGCAGAGAGAGACTCCGTTGGTTTGGCCATGTTGCCCGTATGAATAATTATAGATTGGCGAATAGGGTTATGAACAGTGTACCTAAAGGCCTCAGAAAGAGGGGGAGACCTAGGATGCGGTGGGCAGACAATGTCAAACAAGACCTTGTTAGAATTGGTGTGCAGTGGCCAGATGCAGTAGATGTAGCTCAGGATAGACTTGCTTGGAGAACTAAATTGCACGGTCTGGTTGGACCTCCGTAGCCCATGGCTGCTTGAGGATGATGATGATGATGATGATGGAATGTGATACAAAGGAGAATACCGAGAAAACTGCAGTTGCAGACACTCTACATTAACACATGTGCACATTGCAAAAGTTCACCGATGAATCTCGGGGAGTGATTCAGAACACCTGTTAGCCTCTCTACTCATTGCGAGTGCTGTCTGTTAAAACAGACGGCCAGTGCTACTTTGCGGTGCTGCGAATTCATTGGACGCTTGTCGGCTACAACGCATTTTTGAGCGTTATGTTTGTTTCTGGATTTTGTCTTTAGAAAATGGTTCGATGTTGGATGGATACATTGAGACTCATTTCAGGGGCGTCGGTGGGCGGGGGTGGAGGTCATCGTACCCCTGGAAAAAAGTGTTCAAAAATTAATCTGCGTTGAATAATACCAAATGTTATCAAAAAAAATTCATGTTTTTTTTCCTTGACAAAATGTAATTGGGGAAGGGGTGGCTCAGTTGGTAGCGCGCCAGGCTAGAGTCCCAGCTGGGTCAGCGTTGAGATTTATCTCCGCAAAAATCCCCGCCCTGCCCACGGTCAGTAGGGGACACCGATGGGCTTGGAAAGGCCGCTGTCCGTCGGATGGGACGTTAAGCCGTTGCTCCGTGTGCGGGAGAGCCATACCCTGTGCACGTTAAAGAACACGCTGGATGGCCTTGATGGGAGGCTACCATCTGTCTCTGAACAGCTTTTCCAGTGGGTCCTCTCCGCCAACCTTCTCTGAGCCTTTGGGGTCCTTGTGACCTGGCCATTTAGCCATGGTGTGCAAAAAAAGTGCCGCTCAGAGGTAAAACAACCCAACCCAAAATGTAATTTCGATTTTTTTATTTTCGTTTTCGGATGCATATCGTTTTCTTTTTCATTAATGTGAAAAAACATTTTGCACATGTATTTTCAATAATAGGTCTTTTTTTTATCTGTTTGCTTGTAATTTGTCGAGGCTTAATGATTCATGATTGCTGTCTTTTTCACTGCATTCATTAATGAAAGCTCCACCTAAATATTTCTATCTTGAACCAATTAATTTTTGCCCCCCTCCAAATGAAATTGTTGCAGAAATTATTGGATTTCTTAAATTCTTTTATAAAATCCAAATGTTTCCTTTAAGGCAAAGACAACTTCTAATTGAATTTCAAAACTATTGGAAAAGCCGTTAACAATTACTAAATTTTTGGTAAATGCGCAGAAACTGTTGAAAGGTTTTCCACACATCATTTCAACGTGTAACTTAATTAAATAATTCACCTACCACAACATTTTGGCTTTTCTTTTGGCATAGTGTGGAGGTTTATGAAGATTTGAAAATATACAGGGAAGTTTTCTTTTAATGAAAAAGCAGGGCAGAATCTAAAGAGCGAGATTGGCTCAGTTGATAGCGCGCTAAGCTAGAGCTCTGTTATTACCAGGTTATTTTATTTTTATTAACTGTTCTTGGTGGTGAGAATTTTATCCTTTTACCCCCATAGCACACTCATGGAGAAAGGGGACACTTGGGCTTGGAAAGGCCGCTGTCACATGGAATATTGAGCCGTTGCTCCCTGGGGCGTGGGTGACTCAGTCGGTAGCGGGCCAGACTCATAATCTGCAGCTCCCAGGTTCGAGTCCAAGCTGAGCCAGCATTGTGATTTATTTCCGCAAATCTCCCCTCCCTCTCCACGGTCAGTAGGAGACATGGATGAGTTCGGAAAGGCACCGTCCGTCGGACGGGACGTTTAGCCGTGACCTGTGCACGTTAAAGGACACCCTGGGTGGCCTTGACGGGAGACTATCATCTGTCTTCCAACAGCTGTTCCAGTGGATCCCCTTCCCCAACCTTCTCTGAGCCTTCGGGGTATTTGTGACCTGGCCATTTAGCCCATAATGTGCAAAAAAGTGCCGCTCAGAGGTAAAAAACCTGTGACTAATGACTAAGAATGTCATTTAAATACAGTAATTGTCCATTAGTATCATTTTTTTTTGTACTTAGGTGCCATTCTGTTTTGCATTAAGTTGAACTTTGTATGTTTGGGAAGAAATGTTTTACATCTGGAACCAATTAGCTTGTAAACCGACGGATTACGGTACTTTTATTTTTTTTTCTTGTTAACATAGCAAATTTTGAAACCGGTACAATTGTAACAATTTTTAAAATATTTCAGAACACTGGGCCAAATGATTTGAAACTGGTACATGCGCTTACCTTAATTATCGATTATTTCGAATTGCAATAATATTTTTAACTTCTCAAGCAGTCCCTACCCCCTCTTTATTTTTTTTTTCTGGATCCAGGCCTGACGAAACTAAGTAACTAATAAACCAACTAAAGTTCATAATAAAGAAATTAGTAGTGAATTCGTGTATTAATATTCAAAAGTGACAGCGGGGATGGAGGAACTGATTTTGGCTTCATCGGCTAGCATCTTATTGCTTTTCGCTCGTCATTTGTTGCGGTTTTTTTTTTTCGGTTTGTGTGTTCTACCACCGAACGCGAGGGCTGAACATAACGAGTTATGTATCAAATGACAACTTCTGACGTGGGGAGTATCATATGCTACGAAACCCGAGTGTTACTTTCACCCTTTAGAAAGGAGGAAAATAAATTTTTCCACTGTATTTGAGGCACTATATTACAAGTTGTATTTGGGGATAAATCACGGAGCCCGTCCTAGTTTACTCCCACGGATCAACAAAGCTAATTTTTCCACAAAACTATTTATTGACGTCTGTGCAGGGCATAGGCAGAAGAGTTTCTAAGGGGAGAGGGCACAAGTTGTTGACAAGCAGTGCGACCTCGATTAACCGACCTTCGATTATCCGATTATTGTTTTACCCTGTGAGTCTGTTGAGCGTCAAATTTTGTAAAGGTATGCTTTGTAGCATCCCCCCCCACTACCAACTCTTTCAAGATAGTGTTCGAAACTTCTAAGAGGAAAAAGTAATAGATTAAAATTACTTAATGTTCCAATTTTAGTATTATTTTTCAGTAAAATTTAAAAAAAAGTATTTACTTACGCAATGGCTTCGTTTCCCCTGATTAATGTACCCCCCAAAAAAATTATTCAGAATGTTTACAGCTGAAACTTTTTTTTATAAAAGGAGAACATTTGATTAAAATAAGTCGTATTATATATATGTATTTCGCTTATTTCTAACAGCTTCTTTACAGTGTTAAGATGATGTTAACTCTTTTTGACAGTTATTCACTATGTAGAGTAATGCTCTGGATATAATTCCATATTTGTCATGCCTTATTAAGATGGTTTTTTGTTTCCATTTACTTTCCGACAAATATATATCCATTATATTATGTGATAATTAAGCTGTATATTCATTTCCTTTATTTTCAGTTCAGAGACAAAATTTACAAACTTATGTAGATTTCTTGCATTTATCAAGAACTTTTTTAAAGACCTCTAACACGTAGGGGGAAATGTTATATTGCAATGGATTTCCAGTCTTTTGCCCCTCTCCCCTTTATTTTTCTACATCCGGGCCTGTCTAGGCAAATGCTAATAAAGAATATATCGACGAACACTATTTGATAGCTGTGCGAGCACTAATAAAGAATGCATCGGCGAATGTATATTAAACTGACAGACTGCTTTCAGAACTGTGTGATAGAGTTCTTTTTGTGAGGAGCATTTTTTTTATGTGAGCACTAGTAAAGAATGCATCAGTGAGCACTCCATGTTTGCTATGGGCTAGCATTATTTGATAGATTCGCGAGTATCGTGGTGCCCTCTAGTGACAGATTGCGTTGTATATGACTATTTTGTTGCTAAAACAGTTACGAAATAATAGCATAAATTAATTATTACCTAATAATATTATAGATCTAGGCATAGTTGTAACTCTGCATTATTGACTATTAACGAAACGTATTTAAAGACTGTTTTACAGGAAAAAAACATTTAATTGAAATCTGTTATCGACAGATACTTGTATATCACCTAAAGCAGTGGTTCTTAACCTTTGATACTTTGAGAGCACGTCATGGTAGTAGTATTTTTATGCGAAGGAACTAATGATTGGGTGTCTTGTTTGATTCATCTTTCTCATGGAGATTTTGATTCATCGCAGGGTGCTAGACATATACTGGAAGATTTCAATTCAAGCAGGGGTCTAGCTTTAAGACAGTGGCTGGTCTAAGGCAAGGCGGGAATTCCCACGCGAATTTGTTTAGTGACGGCACTAAAAAAGCTCTGTGCTTCTGGGTTACTTTAGGGTTTTAGGCAACATGGTACGGCCGCCTTTCCGGTTTCAAAGTTTAGATTTTTTGGGGATAAGGGATGCTCTAAGGATCTCGATGTGTCGCGATCTGTAGTAGTCTAGGCTCGTGTGATCTCGGACGTTGGTGAATCTACGTTAGAATATCATCTTCTTAGGGCTCTACTGTAAAATACCAGGAAATAACGGGGTAAGATCGTCTTAGAAGCTAATCAATGCATATAGCCCTGTACTGTATTCTCGGTCTAGTATTAATTTCGTCTTAGGCTTTTTGCGGTGGAGGAGTTAGATACTTCTGCTTGTAATGCCTCTATAAACGCCATCTTCAACAAGTGTGTGAAGATGGTGTGGCCTTTGAACCCAGTATGGAAATAATTCTATCTAAGTATAACTTAACAATTTTTTTAAATGTTTGGCTATCAGACTCAATGAATTGGTCTTGTGCCATTTGTTGTTAAATTTTCTCATAAATTTATTAAAGAAATTTAAATTTTGTTTTCATCACCGCTATTTAGCGCTATTTAGGAGATACTAAGGTGTTTTAATACTTGAAATCTCTTTTTCTTTCTCTGTCTTTTATAATAAGATTAATTTATAAGCGAAAGAAGATGTTAGCACGCAGACATGGGCAAAGACCCGTTCGCAGACATGGGACCCCCCTAATCGCAGACATGGGGCAAAGACCCGTTCCCCCACTACTAAAGGCTGAAGCCATCTACACTGGAAGACTTCCTCCAATGTAGAATTTGACGATGCCAATAGAAGCAAAGAGTTCAGGTGCCTGCGATGACTTCTGCTCAGGATTATCCACCAGCTGATAAACATATCCTGTGAATCTATTCACTTGGGGCTGTCAACCCACAAAGAAACAGAAAACACAGCGGAAGATTTTCCCTCCACAGAAGCCCACCAGTGCAGCAAAATCAGGATCCATAATCAAGTTCAGAGCCATATATCTGTCCAGTCCAGTAGGTTTATATGGTCAGCACCAGGACCCTGTGTGGTTGACCACTCCTCAGCAGGGTAGAAAAAAAAGGTATGTCTTTTGAGAACTTAAAAGACATACTTTTTATGTTTTTTAATTACTAGTAAAATACTACTAAGTACATTCCCCCCTCCCATCATACATTAAAAAAGTAACAATCCTTCAAGCACCTGATTACCTCAGAGTCTGAAAGGAGCCTATCAGTATGTACGCCATAGTAGAAGGTCCATGAGGAAGGGGGGGGGGGTACCTCAGCAGAGGAACAACGAACATCCATAATTAAAACTTTTAAGTAGTGAAAAGATAGGCAAAGGAAGAACTTCATTCTCTTTGAAAACGGGATTCCCATATGCGCCAGAAGCTATCTGTTTTCTAATTATTTTACACATTTAGTACCCTGTGACAGTGGAAATTCGAACTACTGCATAAATGGGAAAATAAAAAAAATATAAGCTATTAATATTTTAATAGTACCTGTAAAGCACAAAAAATCTTTTTCGTTTGTCTCTTAAAGCAGAAAAATTGCATTTTGCCAACACCTTCCTATAATGGGACAAATCATTACTATTAGTGTAAACCACTTGACCATTACACTCTATGACCAAGAACGTAAGTTTCTAACATAAATAGATCGTTTGAAAAATTCATTTAAAGATTTGGTATTTTACAGCTTTTTTTTCCACCGCTAGAGGCCGCCTTTCGAGTTTTAATTTACCACCTTTAACACTCTGTAACAGTAGAAGTTCCAACTGATGGGGATTCAAAAAATGTAAATATTAATATTTTGATAAAACAAAAGGAATTTTTCGTTTATCTCGTAAAAAAATTTCATTTTCCCACTCCCTTGGGGGTAAGAAGGCAAAGTTTTGTTGCCATTGTAAACGTTCTGAAAATAACACTCTATTACCAAAATAAAGATAAAGATTTTCAGTGTAAATAGTCTGCTTTGCACTATTCGTTTGAAATTTCAGCATTTTCCATCTTTTTCCACCGCTTGAGGGCGCTGTTAAAGTTATTGTAAGATTTCAATATTGATAATCGCAATATTTCTTCAGCACATCCAATCTAAAAGAATTTTTCATTTATCTCTAAAAGTAAAAAGTTGATTATCTATATACGGTGAGACAGGTGGAAGACAGATGGACAGACAACAGTTAACAGAGAGACGGACAAACAGACGAACAAATATTGGCATAGGCAGACGACAAAGTGCAAACAGCTCCTTTTCAAGCGAACTTAAAAAAAAATTGTTGGATTTTCGGTTAGCTCGTTTAGCTTTTGCAATCGATTGCTGTCTTCTGATGGAGTTTCTTAGAAAAACTATTCATTAATTTATTTCTATGAGTAGAATATTTACACCCAAATGCAGCGCAGTGAAGCATTCACAGCTTTTATAAAAAAAGTGGTAGAAATGTATAAAAGTATAACAACAGAAGTTTTAACTAGGTATACACGCTAATAGGCATTCGTTTCACTGTACGACAAAATATGGCGCCCATAAACCACGTGATTCAGTCAACCAATGGCAGTCAATCACCGAGATGGCCAACCCCAAACATATGACTGGATACACCAAACATCACCCCGAAATCATCACCCAACTGCAAATAAGGAGAAAAACAGAGGACACAGCCAGGAGACACCCCACTGTACCTGCCATCAAAACATTCAACAAAGCCAATGCTAAGCTAAGAAGAACAAGATTAAACGTCAAAAGAAAGGAGTGGAGAAACTTCTGTAACAACATCAGCCCCAGAACAGACTCTCCCCTAATTTGGTCAACAATAAGAACACTCAGGACCCAGGCTCAACCTTTAGCCCCTTGGCACTCATATTTATGGAAATATTCACTTTCCGCTAAACAACATTGCAATTCAGCTAACCACCACCCCCGCCCATGCCAACACATCTACCTACCAGCTGCATTGCACCCACATGAATGACACAATTAAACAAACGATACCATGCAAATTACCCGCACTGAACACACCCAACGAACTTATCACAGCCATACACTAGGCCAATAAAAAAAAGCACACCTGGCCCTGACAACATCACCTATAACACTATAAAAAACTTTGGCTCAAAAACACATTGCTTAACATATATAATGACTGCTGGAATTCTCACACCTTCCCCACTGAATGGGAAGATATACACATTATCTCAATTTTGAAACCACATAAACCAGCATCAGAAATTTCTTATCGACCAATTGCATTAACATCATGTATACTCAAAGTTCTAGAAAGAATGGTGCTCTCCAGACTAAAATTCTTCCTCCAACAAACAAATACACTCCCCACTTGCCAAACTGGCTTTAGAGAGCACAGACATTATCATTTCTTTGACATTATTCTTTGACATTATCACACCTGCTGAACTAGCCTTAAATAAAAAAGGAATTCTTTGTTGTGTCTTTCTAGACCTCACCTCTGCTTTTGATACTGCCTCACACACCAGCATACTCTACAGATTACAACTAGGCATCACAGGAAACATCTTTGAATTTTTTTAAAATTTCCTCAGACACAGAAAAATTAAAGTCAAGCTGGGGACTACCCTAGCTGACCCACATAAACTCAACAGAGGATTACCACAGGGCAGTGTGATTTCCCCCACATTATTCAACATCTTACTACATGACCTCCCAAATATTTTCAACAATAAAATCACATGCTCCA
This sequence comes from Ryuthela nishihirai, assembly GCA_038380435.1. Lineage (NCBI taxonomy): Eukaryota > Metazoa > Arthropoda > Arachnida > Araneae > Heptathelidae > Ryuthela > Ryuthela nishihirai. The sequence continues at coordinate 40,162,268 of JAWZYU010000019.1, forward strand.
TCTTTGCAGATGATACAGTGGTCTGGACCTTTGGAACTAACATCAACAGCATACAAACCACATTGCAAAATGCAGTCAAGCAGGTTCTTGACTTTACTACAAAATGGGGAGTTGCCATCTCAGCACCTAAATCTGCGGTCTTAGCCATTACACGTACACACTTACCTACCAATTCACCAAATATTACAATTGACAATTGCACCATTCCCACTGTCACCCATTACAAATATTTAGGGCTAACAATAGACCGTAAGCTTACCTGGAAACAACACATTAATAACATAAAAATCCACATGCATTGGAGCATACAACATATTAAATTCCATCACAAGAGTCTCATGGGGGGCCAGCGATAAAGTAATGCTTACTTTCATTAAAGCATTTATCAACTCTAGACTAGAGTATGGCCTCCCAGCACTCAACACTGCTTCAAACACACAAATCAATGAAATTGAAACTATGCAAACACGCGCCATCAGACTTGCCTTGGGTCTTAAAGCTGGCTGCCCAAACCTCGCCACTTGGGCAGATGCTAACATGCCACCTCTAACAATCAAAAGACACCTCCTCACATGCAAACACTACATCAAACTTAAACACTACAATCCCACTCACCCAGCCATACATAGAATTGAATCCACCACTAACTCTACTACCACAGCACAAATAATAAAAAAAAAACACATTACCCCCACTTGGCAACAAATTAAACCCTTTAGCTAATTAAATTTCTCTTTTCAGGGAGGGACGACAATAAGCATCACCAAGGCGTGGGTCTACTTCTCAGCAGACACGCTAGCGATGCTCTTCTAGGATATGAGTGCATTAATGAAAGGTTTCTTACAGCAAAATTTCAGACAAGCGTTAAAGACTTGAATGTTATCTGCTGTTATGCCCCCACTGAGGATGCCGATGAGGATGAGAAGGATAGGTTTTATGAACAACTTGAGGATATTTTGAATTCTGTCAAGAAAGAAGATATTACCCTTGTTCTTGGTGACTTCAATGCCAAAGTTGGTACTGACTCTGATCTTTGGGGAGGAGTAATAGGCCCTTTTGGTATTGGTAGCTGCAATGGCAATGGGCAACGTCTCCTATAGGTAAGTAAACTCAATGGATTCAGAATAACTAACACTTATTACAAACACCGCGACATACATAATTACACATGGGTTTCACCTGATGGGCTGCATAAGAATATGATTGATTACATATTAATTAACAGCAAATGGGCTAGTTCTGTTAGGAATACCAGGGCATATAGGGGAGCTGAAATTGGATCTGACCATTACCTTGTTAAAAGTGTGTTGCAACTTAAACTTGAAAAGTGTTGTGCTAGGGTTAAAAAATTTACTTTTAATACTGAAGCTCTGAAAGATCCAGTTATAGCCAAAGCTTTGCCATGATAGGTTACTTAGTCATTATGACAGTCATGGTTTGCTTACTACTGAAGTTGAGGAAGAATGGGATCATTTTAAACAGGCTTTCTTGGACACTAACAGTACTCTTGTAGGAAAAAAGGAGCAGAAGAGGCAAAATTATCTGAGTGATAAGGCACTTGAGCTTATTTCGGAAAGAAAGAACTGCAGGAATGCCCTTAATCAATACCCTACTAGTCCTAATAGAAAGCATTACAGAGACCTTAATAAACTTGTAAAGGATCAGTTTGCTGCTGATAAGAATCTTTGGCTTGATGGTTTGGCTGACAAAGCCGAGGAAGCAGTTAGACAGCACAACAGCAGAGAGCTGTACCAGATAGTTAATGTTTTGTGTGGTAGAAAACGGACAGGCATACAAGGATATAAGGATAAACAAGGTAAGGTTATAGAAGGGGAGGATTCTGTCATGGCTAGGTGGGCTGAGCATTTCAGTGATGTTCTAAACAATGTAGTTAGTTCTGCTCCCATTGTTTGCAATGATGATAGATGCATTGGTGGCTTTAATGTTGGCCCTATAACACAATCTGAAGTTATTTTGGCTGTTTCTAAACTTAAACTTCATAAATCCCCAGGGGTAGATGAAATTACTGCGGAAATGCTTAGAGCTGGGAATGTTTCGGTTACCACTTGGATGACTGAAATACTGAATATCTCTTATGATAAAGGCATTGTTCCTAAGGATTTTACCAGATCCTTAGGAACAATTTTAATTGTTAATTGAATTTTAATTGTTATCCCTATTTTCAAAAAAGGTGATCGCAGTTCTTGAGATAACTATAGGGGTATCAGCCTACTCTCTGTTCCAGGTAAAGTTCTTTCCATGATTGTGCTTAATAGAATTAAGGATCTGGTTGACAGTCAATTGCGTGATGAGCAATGTGGATTCAGAAGTGGTAGGGGATGTGTGGATCAGATATTTTCATTTAGGCAGATTCTTGAGAAATGTTTAGAGTTTCAGAAACCTTTGGTTGCTAGCTTTGTTGATTTCAAAAAGGTTTTCGACTCTGTTGATCGTCATAATTTGTGGTTGATTGTGAGATCGTATGGTATACCAGACAAGTTAGTTAACATTATGAAAGCTCTCTATAATAACACTGAGTAGTGTGTGAGAGTTGGTAAGGCTTGTAGCAATTGGTTTAGCATTACTTCTGGTGTTCGACAAGGGTGCATTTTGTCTCCTTTTCTCTTTAGCTTGGTTATTGATTATGTTATGCAAAATTCACTTCAAGGGAAAGATTTTGGCCTTAAATGGGCTGGATATACGAAAATTTCTGATTTAGATTATGCTGATGATTTAGCCCTTTTGGCAAATGATGTTGATGAGATGAACTCTTTCATTCGAGCTGTTGATGAGACTGGTAGTAGAGTAGGTTTGGTTATAAACAGAAAGAAAACTAAAGTGATGAAAATTGGTCAGGCAGGCTGTGATTCAGTTAATCTGAATGGTTGCAGTCTTGAGCAGGTGTCACAGTTTAATTATCTTGGGAGCTATGTAACAGATAATGGTGATGTGCGGCATGAGATTAACAGACGAATAGGGATTGCTGCCGGGACTTTTAAGAACCTATGGAGAGTGTGGAGAAATAGGCGTATACATCTAAAGACTAAAATTAGACTGTATAATAGTTTGGTTCTTTCTAGGGTTAGTTATGGTAGTGAAACTTGGGCACTTTGTAAACGTGATAACAGGAAACTGGATGCTTTTGATTCCAGATGCTTACGCAGTATCTTGTGCATTAGGTGATTCAACTTTGTAACTAATGATGAGGTTAGGCAAAGGAGTCGGCAACCTCCTTTTAGCAGCATATTGTGCAGAGAGAAAAACTTCACTGGTTTGGCTATGTTGCCCGTATGAATAATTATAGATTGGCGAATAGGGTTATGAACAGTGTGCCTAAAGGCCTCAGAAAGAAGGGGAGACCTAGGATGCGGTGGGCAGACAATGTCAAACAGGACCTTGTTAGAATTGGTGTGCAGTGGCCAGTTGCAGTAGATGTAGCTCAGGATAGACTTGCTTGGAGAACTAAATTGCACGGTCTGGTTGGACCTCCGTAGCCCATGGCTGCTTGAGGATGAGGATGATGATGATGATGATGATGATGATTAGAGAGGGCGTTCATGCGCTTGTCATTTGGGGGCTGAGCCCTCTCCCCTTCCCTGCCACCCCTTCCTCTTCTGGTTACGGGTCTGGTGGAATCAGGCTCGGCCATAATTTAAATCCCTCATTTTTCTCGTAATTTGGTAAAATAAAAAATACTAAGGGAAAAAAAATGAATAATTTCTTTAGGAAACATTTTTTTTTTAGAAAGGTACTCCCCTACACAAAGGACGGAGATAACCTAGAAGCTATGTTAAGCCTGCCCTGGTTTCTCATGCAGCCACTAGACCTCGTAGGTCTATCATGCATTTCGTTCCTTTGATCCGTCTCTAGTAATTAAAAATGAGCATCATTCAGCTTTTTTAGTCAATTTATCGCTCAGTGTTTATAATGAGATTACTCAAGAATTTTCAGCTTCATTGGATTAGTTTTAGAATTTTTCATGAATCAAATTCTTTCATCAAACTATATATAATCGTTTTAAAGTTTGCAATAACCTAAAAAGGAAAGAATTTAAAAAAAATCCTCCCCCCCCCCCCCCGTAATCTGGTTGCGCTCAATAATTATCTAGTGGTTAGGCTCAGGGCAGACGTGAGGTCGAAAATTTGATCCCGAATTCATTCCTATCTAGAGTTGCCAGGTATTCGGATTTAGCCGCGTTTGTCCGGCCGAAAATTTTGGATCCTTCTGGACAGGTCCGGTTTTTCGGATTAATGTTAAAAAAGAAAAGTTTTTCTAAGCTTTTCAATGTAAAGCAACATCTATTTAGTTATCTATGGCGCAAATATAAGTAACGATTTCAACATTAATTAATAAACCATTAGTTGCGAAAATAAGTATGGCAATGATATGTTTTCAAAATTGTGTCCTCTGTTACCTACATATCTTCCCGCAAATTATGATGTTAATTAATGGCAACACTGTGCAAGCTGCCTGAAGATGTTTTCATATTTACACACAATGCGCTGGCGTGAAGTGCTATTTTATGAAACTAATATTATATTCATAATCGACGCACGGAAGTTTGCTGACAGACTTGGTTTAAAATTTACCGTAAGTATATTAAATTCTCCCCTACAGTTGTTTTTGAAATGACTGAATCTACGGGAAAATAAATCCATAAAAAATAGAGAGAATGAGTAAATATAATTGGCTATGGGAAACCTAATTTTCTTGGATTTTTCAAGAGTCCAAGTGAAGACAATTCTAAGGTAAGGTGCAAATTGTGTAATATTAATTTTACTGTAAGTGATGATGGCATAAAAGCATGTTATTACCTAGAAACTTCGGGAATGTGCTGAAACAGTTTCGGAGTCCGGTTTTGTAGTTCACTTCATCTGGCAACCGTACTTGCACCAAGAAGCACAAAAAAAATAAGTCAAACAATTAGAAAATTTCCATTTTATGATAATAAAGAAACCAAATTCGAAATTACGTAACTTCTAAAATAAGCTTTCTCTGGTAAAATGTTATGATTCATCTAATATTACATTATGTCCATCTAAATCTCGAATTGCAAAATATATTCATTCAGTCCTCTTCTCGTTTTGTTATCAGGAGGTCGTGAGTTCGGATCCTACTCTGCACGAGACAGTTTGTCTCCTATACCCAGTATTAGCAGAATACAACAGCGCAGATTGTGACTTCAAATGAAAATTAATTCAGTATTTAAATAGTTATGGATCGACTCAAACTTATTTAACAGCAGTAATGTGTCTTAAAAATTTTCTAGATTTTAATGCAAAATTGAAGAATATTGAGAGGACTATTTTTACAAATTTCTGAATCACACACTTTTTTAATGGCTTGAAACTGAATCCACAGCTATTATTCAAATTTTAGTTCACTTTCGGAGACTTTCTATTTTTGGCACTCCGGTTAAAGCCTGTTTCTAATCCCTCTCTTAGTTTAATAATAAAATAATTCAAATTTCCTCTCACAATCAGACATTTTTTCCTCCCAATAGAATGTAGGATATGCACATCATTCACGAATTTATCAACCCTAACTTCCTAAGGATCGGTTAGTTTTGCGAATTACCGTCGATTTAGTTATTCTAATTCGCGTTTGACTGTCTTACTTGGAATTATTCATCGTCTCAGAAAAATATGGAATATTCGCTTCTAGAGAAAAAAGTTGTTCCATTTTCTACATTTAGCGCCTATTAATGGTGAAAATTAAAATTATTGGAAGATTCAGAAATTGCGAAAAGTAACCTGTTATTAATACCCATGAAAAAAAAAAGCTTCAAAATTTTCACTAGCACCAAAAAAATTATTAATACCTACAGATGAATGGAAAAACAACAAACTGAAAAGGAAGTCCGTTTCTTTAAAAACAGCTGAAAATGGAATAATCCTCCTTAAGAAACTGAATATTCCTGAACATAAAAGCAACGTCATCAGTTTTGATTAAATATGTATAAATTGGATATTGTATGAGTTTTATAGCAGTGCCTTACTGACGTTAAATATTCCAGCTTCCATAACTCTTTAAATACCAGCTATTACTGCTGAAAAACTGAGATTTATATAGATTTGATTGAGATCTGTAAATTATTGTCAGTCATATTTTACCATAAAAAGCTTATTTTAGAAGTGAGATTTTCGAAGTTAGTTTCCTGTTGACGAAAAATGAAGTTGTAATTTTTTAACGCACCAGTATCCTTAGGAGCCGTCCCGTGGCCGAGTGGTTAGCACGCTTGGCTACTGATATAAGGGACCTGGGTTCGAGCCCCGGAATTAGGCATGGATGTGTGTGTCGTTTTTCTGCTGAGGTCCTGCCATCCTCTCAGATCTCCTACTGTGGCATATAAACTGATCAGGCTCCTGTCAGACCTCTGTGGCAAGCAGCTGCTTGAGGGGGTATTTATTATTTTTTTTTTTTTATACTTAGGTACAGTGGCTTAAAAAAGTATCCGAACACTATGGTTGATTGCAGAATTCAACCATAGTGTTCGGATACTTTTTTGAGCCACTGTACCGTCCCTGTGTCAGAGTGCTTAGTGTGTTTGTCTACACATGCCGGGAACGAAATTTGCATAACACTAAAAACAACCAACTGAAATGACCATTAAATGTATTGACGAAAGTGGAAAAAGAAAAACTCCTTTTGTCCCCTATTCATAATCCACATTTGAAAATTCTTCGAAGGTAGAATTTAAAGAAGATTCCAACTGCAGTAACATTTGATACGTAAAATATTGTTCGTCTGGAAACAAATCAAAATAGTGAGTAACCAGCCAGAGTCCAGAACCAGTTTCTTCTTCTTCTTCTGTTTTGGGCTCTTTCTTGTGATCAGTAAAGAGAAAGTCATTCGATTCATGTCCCAAAAGGCGGTCACTTTGTTCGTAAGAGTTCCTATCTAAATCACTTCTGTGTTCACTTTCGGAATCACCCGTGTCGTGAAAACCTCTGAAATCGTCCTTCTCTGGGGGATCTTTCGTTGCTGCGAAGCCATTTTTTTCAGCTGCTGCTTCTTCAGCGCTTTCGAAGAAAAGATTTGGTGGAGTTAAAACCTAAAAACAATGAACAAGTCAATTAACATGACTGCAAATAAATGAAGATTATAGTAAAAAAACACACCAATTTTTCATATATGTTATTTCTCAAACTTTGACAGAGTGTTACACCCCCCCCCCCACCTAAAACGATATAGTATATTAATTTAAACAGTCCCTCCCCCATCGGCGGTTAAGGATTAACTTAATTACTAGATTTCATAGCAGACTTAAGTTTGTTTGTTAGATTGAATAAATTAAAAGAATAGAAATATATTAAAGTACACTGTCCTACCAAAATATTAGAGAATTTCCATGTTATATCAATGGGAATCTAATTTCTAAACTCTATAACATCTAAAATATGCATTTAATGCAAAAATGTGACGAGATAAATTAAAGATCAAAATCACCTCATCAACCTCAGAATTACCTCAGAAATTAATTAAACCATAAATAATAAAGGTTGTTTTAATTCATTTAATAAAATAAATATATATATATTAGAAGCTTGTTTGTTAATAAAAACTTCTTATATTCCTAATAAAAACTTATTTTCTGTCGGTATATTGATTATTTCAATATTATACTGTTATTAGAGTTTTTTCTTTTATAAAAAAAAACAGGTAATTTATTGTTAAATATTCCAGCTTCCAAAATTTTTAAATACTGAACGAATATAGGTAAAAATTGGGATTTAAACAGAGTTGATTACGATCTTTAATATATCTTCGGTCCCATATTTGAGTGTATCTTCGAATGGCGCTCTGGTCTGTTTCTGTTTAAGCCGGCCATTTAACCTGCTTTTAAATATTTTTCCGACATCCATGCATGTGCCTCATCGCCTTTTTTGCAGCTTAAGATGATATCTTAAATTTTCGTCGCCTGCAGACTCCAATTTTTAGACTCTAAGCTTGGCGAACCATTAATAGTCAGGCAGGTAGTAAAAATGGTGATCCTCCATTTTCAGTCTGCTCACCCACCTAGAAGACAAGCCCTTGACAGAAATACTGTGACGTCACGGACGGAGGGGGAACAGGCGAATGAGGTATCTTCGTTAAAGCCAACGCAGCAAACAAGCTTTTATACAGCGCAGTTCATTCGCCTGTTCTCCCTGGATAGATGACCTCACAGTATCGCTGTCATGGCCTGAAACAGCAAATAAAGCGAACCCCCATTTTCAAACACTAAATAAAGCGAACCTCCATTTTCAATGGGTAAATAAGTCTGATCCTCCATTTTCAGTCAGTAAACAAGGGTGAAATCCATTTTCAGTGAACTTTCTAGATTCTAGATATGCTAAAACTAAATATCAATATTATTGCTACACACACACACACAAAATAAAAATTATTTTTTTAAGTATTCCCCTCAAGCAGCTGCTTGACCACAGAGGTCTGACAGTTTAATACGCCATAGTAGAAGGTCCACACACATTCACGCCTTCACCCAGGGCCCGTAGATCAGTAGCCAAGCGTGCTAACCACTCGGTCACAGGACGGCTACACAAAATACAATTTACAATATAAATATAAGAATAAGTCTTTCAGAATCTTATTAAAACTCTGCATTAGATACTGAGAACATGACCATAAAGTATGTCTCCATAACAGGAGGAATGTTATGGAGACATACTTTATTTCCAGTTGGTTTCAATCCAGTTCCAACCCATTTCCAGTTGGTAAATAAGAGTGATACTTATTTTCTGTCGGTATATAATGTTGGCAACCCATTTCAATCAGTAAGTAAGGATAACCCCTCTTTTTTGTCGTCAATTAAGGCTGACCCCTATTTTCATTTAGTAAATAAGGCTCGCCCCAATTTACAAAGGTAAATGAAGTGAACCTCCATTTTCATTTGATAAATAAGACTGACCTTATTTTTCAGTCAGTAAATGAAGCTGATCCCTATTTTCGGTCGGTGAAAAAAGACGGATCCTTTATTTTCAGTTGGTATTATTTTCTTTTAAATAAGGCTGACCCCCATTTTCTGTCGTAAGTTGACCCCATTTCAGTCAGTAAATAGGGCTGACTTTTTTCAGTCTGTAAATATGGGTTACGCTTAAGTTCTGCCAGAAAATAAAGCTGTTCCTATTTTCTGTCGGCACATAAGACTCACCCCCTTTTTCAAACGGCAAATAAAGTGAAACATCATTTTCATATGATGAACCTCCATTTTCAGTCGGTAAATAAGGCTGAACTCCATTTTCAATTGGTAAATATAACCGAACCCCATTTTCAGTCGGTAAATAACGCCTAGCACGTAATGTCCGACCCCGCCTTCTCGTGGTGCAGACCGTTTGTACCTTTCAAAAGAGATACTCTCTTGTGGAAGTGAACAGAAGCGGAACGATGCCAGATTAGTGTGGCCTACTGATCTGGACAACTATGGCTACTTTTCTTTTTTTTTCTACCCTGCTGAGGAGTGGTCAACCACACAGGGTTCTGGTGCTGACCATATAAACCCACTGGACTGGACAGATATATGGCTCTGAGCTTGATTATGAATCCTGATTTTGCTGCACTGGTGGGCTTCTGTGGATGGCAAATCTTCCGCTGTGTTTTCTGTTTGTTTGTGGGTTGACAGCCCCAAGTGAATAGATTCACAGGATATGTTTATCAGCTGGTGCATAATCCTGAGCAGAGGTCATCGCAGGCACCTGAACTCTTTGCTTTTATTGGCATCGTCAAATTCTACATTGGGGGAAGTCTTCCAGTGGTAGATGGCTTCAGCCTTTAGTGATGGGGGACCGGGTCTTTGCCCCAAGTCCGTGATTAGGGGGCTGTTTGATATTGTCGGCATTCCCTCTCTCAATAAACATAGTTTCTTTAAACATCCCACTAACCATTTTCTCTCCATAGGTAGTTGGAATGTGAGGACTCTGCACAGAGCTTTTTCTCTTGATGTCTTCACACAAGAATTCCACCATTATAATTTAGATATTCTCGGCTTGCAAGAGACCAGATGGACAGATAAAGGTCAGATTCTTAAAAATAATCTTAAATTTCTCTTTTCAGGGAGGGACGACAATAAGCATCACCAAGGCGTGGGTCTACTTCTCAGCAGACACGCTAGTGATGCTCTTCTAGGATATGAGTGCATTAATGAAAGGTTTCTTACAGCAAAATTTCAGACAAGCGTTAAAGACCTGAATGTTATCTGCTGTTATGCTCCCACTAAGGATGCCGATGAGGATGAGAAAGATAGGTTTTATGAACAACTTGAGGATATTTTGAATTCTGTCAAGAAAGGAGATATTACCCTTGTTCTTGGTGACTTCAATGCCAAAGTTGGTACTGACTCTGACCTTTGGGGAGGAGTAATAGGCCCTTTTGGTATTGGTAGCTGCAATGGCAATGGGCAACGTCTCCTATAGGTAAGTAAACTCAATGGATTCAGAATAACTAACACTTATTACAAGCACCGCGACATACATAAGTACACATGGGTTTCACCCGATGGGCTGCATAAGAATATGATTGATTATATATTAATTAACAGCAAATGGGCTAGTTCTGTTAGGAATACCAGGTCATATAGGGGAGCTGAAATTGGATCTGACCATTACCTTGTTAAAAGTGTCTTGCAACTTAAACTTAAAAAATGTTGTGCTAAATTTAAAAAATTTACCTTTAATACTGAAGCTCTGAAAGATCCAGTTATAGCCAAAGCTTACCATGATAGGTTACTTAGTCATTATGACAGTCATGGTATGCTTACTACTGAAGTTGAGGAAGAATGGGATCATTTTAAACAGGCTTTTTTGGACACTAACAGTACTCTTTTAGGAAAAAGGAGCACAAGAGAAAGAATTATCTGAGTGATAAGGCACTTGAGCTTATTTCGGAAAGAAAGAACTGCAGGAATGTCCTTAATCAATACTCTACTATTCCTAATAGAAAGCATTACAGAGAACTTAATAAATATGTAAAAGATCAGTTAGCTGCTGATAAGAATCTTTGGCTTGATGGTTTGGGCTGACAAAGCAGAGGAAGCAGTTAGACAGCCCAACAGCAGATAGCTGTACCAGATAGTTAATGTTTTGTGTGGTAGAAAACTGATAGTTATACAAGGATTGAAGGATAAACAAGGTAAGGTTATAGAAGGGGAGGATTCTGTCATGGCTAGGTGGGGTGAGCATGTCACAGTGATGTCACAGTGACATGTCATCAGCGATGTTCTAAACAATGTAGTTATTTTACTCCCATTGTTTGCAATGATGATAGATGCATTGGTGGCTTTAATGTTGGCTCTATAACACAATCTGAAGTTATTTTGGCTGTTTCTAAACTTAAACTACATAAATCCCGAGGGGTAGATGAAATTACTACCGAAATGCTTAGAGCTGGGAATGTTTCGGTTACCACTTGGATGACTGAAATTCTGAATATCTTTTATGATAAAGGCATGGTTCCTAAGGATTTTACCAGAGCTATTGTTATCCCTATTTTCAAAAAAGGTGATCGCAGTTCTTGTGATAACTATAGGGTATCAGCGTACTCTCTGTTCCAGGTAAAGTTCTTTCCATGATTGTGCTTAATAGAATTAAGAATCTGGTTGACAGGGAATTGCTTGATGAGCAATTTGAATTCAGAAGTCGTAGGGGATGTGTGGATCAGATATTTTCATTTAGGCAGATTCTTGAGAAATGTTTAGAGTTTCAGAAAACTTTGGTTGCTAGCTTTGTTGATTTCAAAAAGGCTTTCGACTCTGTTGATCGTCAAAATTTGTGGTTGATTGTGAGATCATATGGTATACCAGACAAGTTAGTTAACATAATAAAGCTCTCTATAATAACACTGAGTCGTGTGTGAGAGTTAGTAAGGCTTGTAGCAATTGGTTTAGCATTACTACTGGTGTTCGACAAGGGTGCATTTTGTCTCCTTTGCTCTTTAGCTTGGTTATTGATTATGTTATGCGAAATTCACTTCAAGGGATAGATTTTGGCCTTAAATGGACTGGAGATACGAAAATTTCTGATTTAGATTATGCTGATGATTTAGCCCTTTTGGCAAATGATGAAGAATGAACGAATGAACTCTTTCATTCTAGCTGTTGATGAAACTGGTGGTAGAGTAGGTTTGGTTATAAACAGAGAGAAAACTAAAGTGATGGAAATTGGTCAGGCAGGCTGTGATTCAGTTAATCTGAATGGTTGCAGTCTTGAGCAGGTGTCACAGTTTAATTGCCTTGGGAGCTATGTAATAGATATTGGTGATGTGCGGCATGAGATTAACAGACGAATAGGGATTGCTGCCGGGACTTTTAAGAATCTATGGAGAGTGTGGAGAAATAGGCGTATACACGTAAAGACTAAAATTATACTGTATAATAGTTTGGTTCTTTCTAGGGTTAGTTATGGTAGTGAAACTTGGGTACTTTGTAAACGTGATAACAGGAAACTGGATGCTTTTGATTCCAGATGCTTACGCAGTATCTTGTGCATTAGGTGATTCAACTTTGTAACTAATGATGAGGTTAGGCAAAGGAGTCGGCAACCTCCTTTTAGCAGCATATTGTGCAGAGAGAAAAACTCCACTGGTTTGGCTATGTTGCCCGTATGAATAATTATAGATTGGCGAATAGGGTTATGAACAGTGTGCCTAAAGGCCTCAGAAAGAAGGGGAGACCTAGGATGCGGTGGGCAATGTCAAACAGGACCTTGTTAGAATTGGTGTGCAGTGGCCAGTTGCAGTAGATGTAGCTCAGGATAGACTTGCTTGGAGAACTAAATTGCACGGTCTGGTTGGACCTCCGTAGCCCATGGCTGCTTGAGGATGATGATGATGATGATGACGACGATGATGATGAAGAAATAAGGCTGAGTCTTTTCATTTGGTAAATATAGCTTAGCCCCATTTTCAGTCGGTAAATACGACTGATCTTATTTTCTCTCTGTATAAAAACTGACACCCCATTTCAATCAGTAAATAAGTCTGACCCTTATTTTCAGTCTTCAAATAAGGCAGACCTCCATTTTCGGTCAAATAAAGGGACATTTTCAGTCGTTAAATAAGGCTGACCCCTCTTTTCAGTCGGTAAATAATACTGATCCTTATTTTCAGTCGTTAAATAAAGTTAACCCCCATTTCAGTCTGTATAATGGGGTAATTTGTTTTTTAAATAAGACTGACCCTATTTTCTGTTGCAAAAATGGCTAGCTCCGATTTTTAGTCGGAAAAAAAGAGGAACCTCAAAGTGCATACATTTACTACGTACTCCTAAACTTTCAAATTGTAAATAATCCTTTGAAGTACAGATACTACAGGAATTCACAGACTCCCTAAGGCAAACTGTCCGATCTCAATTTAAGAACCGCTAATTTAGTACTTATTTTCCAAACTACAACGTGGACGGGAGTTGGCTCAGTCGGTAACGCACCAGGCTCATAATCTGATGTTCCCAGGTTCGAGTACCAATTGTGCAAGCTTTGAGAATTTTCTCCACTAAACCATGTACTGCCTGATCCCTGTCTTGTCGTCATCTATTGGATGGGAGGTTAAACTGTATGCTGGAGCGCCATGCCCTATATACGTTAAAGTACACGCTGAATGGCATTGATAGGAGACCACCGTCTGTCTCCTAATACCTGCCCAGCGGATCCCCTTCCCAATCCTTCATAGTGTCCTTGTGACCTGGCTGTTTAATCCAATGTGTGCGGAAAAGTAATACTCATAGGTTGGGTTGCTTTACCTCTGAGAGGCACTTTTTTGCACACATTAGGCAAAATCTTTAGATTACAAGGTCCCAGAGAAGGTAGGGGCGAGGGTGGCTCAGTCGGTAGCGTGCCAGACTCGTAATCTGTAATTCCCAGGTTCGAGTCCCAGCTGGGTCAGCCCTGCACGCTGTCAGTAGGGAGACGTCGATGAGCTTGGAAAGGCCGCCGTTCGTCGTATGGGACATTAAGCCGTGGCCCATGTACGGGAGAGAGACCCTGTGCACGTTAAAGAACACGCTGGATGGCCTTGACGGGAGGCTACCGTCTGTCTCCCAAAGCTGTTTCAGTGGGTCCCCTCCCCCAACCTTCTCTGAGCCTTTGGGGTCTTTGTGACTTGGCCATTTAGCCCATTGTGTACAAAAAAGTGCCCATCAGAGGTAAAACAATCCAACACAGAGAAGGTTGGGGAAGGGGACTCACTGGACAGTTGGCTTAGGCGGGACTCGAACTTGGGAATTATCGATTACAAGCTCCGGACGGTACCGATTGAGGCAATTCGCTCTCCTGATCCAAGGGACCTGGGTTCGACTCGTGGATAAATTAATGGTTGTTTTATGCCTTGTGTTTTTTTTCTGATGAGGTTTCGTCTTCTTCACAGATCTGGTGTGTGTGTGTGTGTGTGTGTGGGGGGGGGGGGGCGAGGGGATTGCCTGTAGTCAGGGGACCGCTATCGCGCGTGTGACCAGTTCGACTGCACCGGGAGGCAATTTTGCAAACAAACTAATGACAATAGTTGTAATAAGGTTGACTGCAGTAAGTACGTGTCTATTTTTGAACAGGTGAGTTTAAATTACTTTTAGAAATGATATTTAATTTAACTAAAATTAACCATTAATATCTAAGATCGGACTTGGAGAAAGGGGGCGGCAAAGTCCAAGTTCGCTCCGACGGCAAAGTAGATAACACCGGCCTTGTCTGTAGTTCCCAGATTCAGGAGGGTTTGGGTTGTTTTACTCCTGAGTGGCACTTTTTTTGGACACAATGCTCTAAATGTCCAGATCACAAGGACCCGGAGGCTCAGAGAAGGTTGGGGAAGGGACCCACTAAAACAGCTGTTGGGAGACAGATGTGGTAGCCTCCCGTCAAGTCCATCCAGAGTGTTCTTTAACTCTCCCGCACAAGGGGCCACTGCTTAACGTCCCATCCGATTAACTGCAGCCTTTCCAGCCCATCGGTGTCCACTACTCATTGTGGGCAGGGCGCTTTTAGGGGGTGCTTCGATTGTTACATCCCTGGTACTAACTCCGGATCTAGGAAAAAAAAAGTTCGTGAGGGGGGGGGGGGGAGAGAAAGAATTTGCAGAAATGAAACCCTACTGACCATGGGCAGGGCGGGGAGTTTTGTGCAGATAAATCTCAACTCTGGCCCAGCTGGAACTCGAACGTGTGAACTGCGGACTACGAGATCCTGGCCCGCTCCCGACTGAACCCCCTTCCCACATTCAGGTACCAATTGTGCCAGTGTTGTGATTTCTCTCCGCCAAACTCCCACCCTGCCCTCAGTACGAGGAACACACCGATAGGTACGAAAATACACCGATAGGCATGGAAAAGCAGGCGTCCATCGGATGGGACATTAAGCATTGTCCCATGTACAGGAGAGCCAAACACTGTGCACATTAAAGAACACACTAAATGCCCTTGATGGGAGACTACCATCTGTCTCCTAACATATGTCCAGTGGGTCGTCTACCCACAACTGTGCGCAAAAATATGCCATTCAGAGGTGAAACCCAACACAACCATCACAGAACCCTTCTACGGTGTATTGCACAGAAATATTCCCATTGGACCTCTGTGGCAAGTAAATGCTTGAGAAATAATTTATTTATTGAAACAGACTGTTCAAAATATTATCATTTTTCAACTTTCACGCTATCTAACGGTGGAAACACAAACCGCTTTAGAGAGTTTGTCTAATGAACAAAACCGCAACTCAAAAGAACTGAAAACGCAACTTAACCTAAGGTATGAAATTCAGAGATTTTAACCTCCATGAACAAACACTGTTATCCGCCGCCAACATGCTTATTGTTCGGCCAAACGAGCAAGATGGTTTGTTTAACCTCTGAGCGCACTTTTTTTGCAAACAATGGGCTAAATAATCAGGTCACAAGGACCCCCCAATGTTCAGAGAACGTTGTTGGGAGGGCAACAACTGAACAACCGTTAGGGGACAGATGGTATAACCTCCTGTCAAGGCCATCTAGTTTGTTCTTTAACGTCCACAGGGTATGGCGGTGACCGTATGGCTTTTGACAATGAACCACGGCTTTACGCGCCATCCGACGGCTTTTCGAAGCCCATTAGTGTCCCCTACTGACCGAGGGAAGGGCAGGGAGTTATTCGGAGAGAAATATTAACGCTGTTCCAGGCTAGAGGCCCTATATAGGTAGAGGGTTGGCCATCTCAAAATTGGACGCCATGTTTTGTCGTCGCTCGAATAGTGTAGCGTGCATAGCTGAATGGTATTGCACGGTACTTATGGATTCCGGAAAAAGGTAGGGTAATATTTGATAGAGATTTCAGTGTTCATGATTGGAAGCACTTTATAAAACGGCTAAAAAAGGAAAAGAAAATTTTAGGGCTTTTGTTTTTTTAAAAAAGATGGAATTTCGCTTTGTTGTCTAGTCCGTTTTTAAACACCGAACTTTTTTGTTTATACAGAAAAATAAAAAATTCTTTTTGTGTTAGATAGAAATTAATGATATATTTGATTTGCATTTTTAGAATCTCCCAAAAGTTATAACTGCGCCCTCTAACGGTGGAAAAGTTGAAAATTCCAAAATATCAAAGGAATATTCCAAACGATGTAGTTATGTTAGAAGTTTAAAATTTTTGTGTTGAAATGTGAAGGTTATGAAGTTAGCATTGGCAACAATCACTTGACCTTTTAAATCCAGGAGGGAGGTGAATGCAACTTATTTTTCTTTTAACAGAAAAGTTGTTTTTAAAGATAAATTAAAAATTGTTTTTGGATTGGACAGGTATTGATGAAATATTACACTTTGCATTTTGCGAATTTCCCAAAAGCTATAACTGCGCCCTCTAATGGTGGAAAAAATCCAAAAATACCAAAAATTCAAAACGAATATTGCAAAAATTTTGGTCGTGGAATGTGACAGTCTTGAAAATTAAATTGACGACAATGAGTTGACCCTAAGCCCAAGGCAGTAAGAAACGAAACGGTTTGGTTTTAAGAGATAATGGAAATCTCTTTTTGGTTCGTTACTAATGAAATGTAATTCGCACTTTCAAAGGTAGGTTGGGTTGTTTTACCTCTGAGCGGCACTTTTTTGCACACCATGGGCTAAATGGCCAGGTCACATGGACCCGAAGGCTCAGAGAAGGTTGGGGGAGGGGACCCACTGGAACAGCTGTTGAGAGACAGATGGTAGCCTCCTGTCAAAGGCCATCCAGCGTGTTCTTTAACGTGCACAGGGTATGGTTCTCCCACACACGGGGCCACGGCTTAACGTCCCATCCGACGGACGGCGGCCTTTCCAAGAGCATCGGTGTCCCTACTGACCGTGGGCAGGGCGGGAATTTTGCGGAGATAAATCTCAACGCTGACCCAACTGGGACTCGAACCTGGGAACTACAGATTACGAGCCTGGCGCGCTACCGACTGAGCCAACCCCGCCCCTTTCAAAGGTAGTTTTGTTTATAATTTATTATCAAAAGTAGTTTTATCACTAAATATCGAAACTGTAAAACTTTTAACGAATGTTCCAAGTGATATGTTTGTGGTAGATATTTCGGCGTGTAGAGTTCTGTTATGGTAGAAATTCCACTGACAGCAATTATCTGCCCAATATTTTCAGAGGAGTGAGAGAAAAGCAACTTTTTAAATTTAAGAACTAAAATACATACCTTTTATGCTTTATAATTACTAATAAAATACTACTATGTGCATTTCCCCCATCATATATTAAAAAATAAATAAATAAACCATCATGCAACTGCTTGTGCAGAGGTCTGACAGGAGCCTGTCAGTTTAATCGCCGTAGTAGAAGGTTCATGAAGATGACGGGACCTCAGCAGAAAAACAACACGAACATCCATGATTAAAACTTTTAAAGAGTGAAAAAGTAAAAAAAAAAACCTCCTCAAGCAGCTGCTTGCCACAGAGGTCTGACAGGAGACTGCCAGTTTATATGCCATAGTAGAAGGTCTGAGAAGATGGCAGGAACTCAGCAGAAAAACGACACAAACAGCCATGCCTTATCCGGGGCTCGAACCCAGGTCCCTTAGATCAGTAGCCAAGCGCGCTAACCACTCGGCCATGGGACGCGCCAGAGGCGATATGCGTTCTTCTAGTTATTTTACACTTTCAGTACCCTCTGACAGTGGAAATTCGAACATACTGTATAAATGAGAAAATAAAATATTAATATTTTATTAGTGCCTGCAATGTGCAAAAAAAGTTTTTCATTTATCTCTTCAAGCAGAAAAGTTGCATTTTACCAATGGGACAAATCATTACTATTAATGTAAACTACTTTATCATTACACTCTCAGACCAAAAATTTAAGTTTCTAGTAAAAATTAATCATTTGTAATATTTATTTAAAGATTTGGTATTTTCCAACTTTTCCGCCGCTAGAGGTCGCCTTTCGAGTTTTTATTTACCGTCTTTAACACTCTCTAATACTGGAAATTGCAACTGATGGGTATTTGAAAAACGTAAATACTAATATTTTTGTGGAAAAAAATCCAGAAACATGCCAGAGCATTCTGACCTGTTGAACTAACTCCGGCTTTTTTCACAAAAAACATTTATTGATTTATAGACGTTTAACGTCTACAGATAATGTGAAATTATCAAATATTGTTTAAATCATCAATATTTTGTTAGTGTCTGTAAAACAGCAACAAGAAAACGAATTGTTTCATTTATCTCAAAAAAGTTTCATTTTAGCACTCCAACCCCCCTTTTTGCTCAGAGGGCGCTATTAAAGCTATTGAAAATTTTCAAAATTGTTAATCACAATATTTGTTCGACACCTATACAACCCAAAAAAAATTTTTCATTTATCTCTAAAAGTAAAAAAAATTGATTGTCTATAGACGGACAGACAGGTGGAAAGACAGATAGACAGACAACAGTTAACAGAGAGGCGGACAGACAGACGAACAAATACTGGCATAGGCAGACGACAAAGTAAAAACATTAGCTCGTTTTTCAAACGAACCTTAAAAGAAATTATTTATTGGTTTTCAGTTAGCTCGTTTCACTTTTGCAGCCGATTGCCATCATCCGATGGAGTTTCTCGGTAAAAAAATATTCATTAATTTATTTCTTTGAGTGAAATTTTTACACCCAAATACAGCGCAGTGAGGTATTCATAAAATATGACAGCTTTTACAGACAAGAAAAGTGGTAGAAATATATAAACAGAAGTTTTAACTTGGTACATACACTAACTCATAGGCCTTCGTCTAACGGTACGACAAAACATGGCATCCATAAACCACGTGACTCAATCAACCAATGGCAGGAATCACCGGGATGGCCAGCCTCTAACTATGCAGGACCTCCAGTCCAGGCGAGACTCGAACCTGGTAGCTGCAGATTACGAGACTGGCGCGCCATCGACTGAGTCCCCCCCTCAAACGAACAGGGTCTTGGCTTTTGTTATACGGATAAATAAATAATCTTGTATAGTGAGATATCTCAGTAAGGAATAAAATTAAGATTAAGAAAAAAGATAATAATAAATGGAATAATTTCAAAAACTAGGCATTATTTCTATTTTTCTTCTTTATCTGTCTGTATACCTAGAACTTCATTTTTTACAGATGAATAGAAAATTCTTTTTGGATAATTACATTTAACGAAATATTACGATTAGCATTTTCCGCATCTCCCATTAGTTTTAATTTCCACCGTTAGAGGGCGATTAATTTGGAAAATGGTGCAACTTTAAACGCGTGTTGTAAATGATCTATTCATGATAGAAATTTGAAATGTGTGTGGTACAATGAGGTGGTCAAGTGTGTGAAGACAATACTGATAGTAACAATTTCTCCCCTTATCTCCGTGTGTGGGTGGGGGTGTCGGCAGGGGGGAGGTGCAAGTGGGACAGTTGCCCCCTCTCAGGATAAGTTGATCGAAAAATCAATTTATGCTGGTTTATATCAGATTGCAGTGGGTGTGGTTTAAAATCCCATCTGACGCATGGCAATCTTTACAAGCCCATTGGTGTCTCCTATTGACCAAGGCAGCGTGGGAAGTTTTGCGGAGACAAATTTCTATGCTGGCCCAGCTGGGTCACAGACCTCCTACTGTGGCATATAAACTGACAGGCTTCTGTCAGACCTCTGTGGCAAGCAGCTGCTTGAGGGAATATTTTTTTTAATATCAGATGTACCAAAGATTAATGTTTTTCCATAATAAAAGGTAATTTTGATTTCTTTAGGTTTTTTTTTGGAAGCATATTATTTATATTTATTTAGTAACATAAGAAAACTTTTTTTGTATGTAGACCTGGGTTCGAGCCCCAGGTAAGGCATGGACGTTTGTGTTGTCTTTCTGCTGAGTTTCCGCTATTTTCACAGGCGGGATAGATTTACACTTTATGGCGTATAAACTGAAAGTACCCTAACAGGCCTCAGTGGCAAACAATTGCTTGAGGGAGGCATTATTATTTTTTTAAATTTATTTTTAAAGTAATTTTTTCTGTTTTTGGCATCTGTAGTTCTCTGATAATATACAGATTGTCCTAGAATTCATGGCCCAAACGTGAGGGTATGGTAGTACACACCGAACCCACCAAAATTCGTCATAGAATATGCGGCCGCAAACGCAGTGAGGAGTCGGAATGAAGGACAGACACAGAGGTTTCCAAAGTGACATTTATTGGAGATCATTACAACAAATGCTCAAACGTCCTCCCACCAACGTTGATACAGACGGCACAACAGCGGAGTAGTGATCGGCGTACCTGCTCGTAAACACCGAGCTTGTCGCGCACATCGGCGGCTGCGACAGACAGTGAGGCTACAAGATCCTCCGCGGACTGACTGCGCCCCCTACCGGCACCGGGCTGCGTTTGCGGCCGCATATTTTTCTATGACGAATATTGGTGGGTTCGGTGTTTACTACCATCCCCTCACGTTTGGGCCATGAATTCAGGGACACCCTGTACATGACTACTGTATTCGCAACTGCCGTCATTAATGAATAGCCTGACCTAAATATTTCTAATTTTAAACAATGTTTTGGTTTTTGTTCCCCCCCCCCCCCGACATTTTTCCCTCCAAGAAAAGCATTCCTCCCACTCTCCTGCTCCTGTGAAAAAAATTCCTGCCGAAGTTAATGAAGGCAACGTTTTTATTTGATGAGATAAATCACATTTTTTTTTATTAGATACATACCAATTAAATATTATAGTTTATGTTCTTCGACTTATCCACGAGTTCGAATCTTCATCTTTAGAAGGTGTGACAGTCGGAAAAATTAGTAACTTCATTATCTTTGAAAATGAGCCTTCTATATTCGACAGAAGCAATATATTATTCTTCTAGTTTAGTTTTGAGTGTAAGATCCTGCAGAAATTTTAAACTTAAAAAAAAAAGTATAATTTTGTATTTAATGAGACTATATTTATTATTAAATCGTTTTCAAAAAAATATGTGATGTTTTCACTTTGTTTGTCTATTCGTAGCTTCAGCTTTTTCGGTTTTTAAAGATAAATTAAGAATTCTTTTTACGTTAGAAGGTGTTAATGAATATTACAATTATTCGCATTTTAGGACTATCGCAAAACTTTTATGGCGCCCTCTAACGGTGGAAAAGTCGGAAAATGCCGAAACTTTAAACGAATATTGTCAAGGAGCAATTCAGACATTTGGCGGTAAAATGGTGGTTGTTTTATCTTTGAGCGCAACTTTTTTTCCCCACAACCGGCTTAGATGGCTAGGTCAGGTTGGGTTGGGTTGTTTTACTTCTGAGCGACACTTTTTTGCACACCATGAGCTAAATGGCCAGGTCACATGGACCCCGAAGGCTCAGGAAGGTTGGGGGAGGGGACCCACTGGAACAGCTATTAGGAGACAGATGGTAGACTCCCGTCAAGGCCACCCAGCGTGTTCTTTAACGAGCACAGGGTATGGCTCTCTCCCGCACACGGGGCCACGGCTTAACGTCCCATCCGACGGACGGTGGCCTTTCCAAGCCCACGGTGTCCCCTACTGACCGTGGGCAAGGCGGAGAATTTTGCGGAGATAAATCTCAACGCTGACCCAGCTGGGACTCGAACCTGGGAACTACAAATTACGAGCCTGGCGCGCTACCGACTGAGCCACCCCCGCCCCGGCTAGGTCAGAAGAACCCCAATAACCAGAGAAGGTTTGGGAAGGGGCTGCACTGGACAGATGCTAGCCAGCAGATGGAAGCTTCCGGTCAAGGCCATCCAGCGACTTCTTTAACTTGCACCGGATATGACTCTCATGAAAATAGGGCCATGGCTTAACGTCCAATCCGACGGACGGAGGCCTTTCCATGCCCAACGAATCTAATTCCTCACTAAGAGCAGAATGAGAGTTAGCTGAAAAATTCTTAGCCCTGGCCCAGTTGGGACTCGAATGTGGGAACATCAGATTACGAGTCTGGCCCACGACTGACTGAGTCCCGATGATGGAGGGTCATGGTCAAGAGGTTTACATGGGCAGCAACGATCCCTTACCCCGAGGATAGAATGGGAAAACGCAACTGTTTCGTCTTAAGAGATATATACGAACAATTCTTTTTGTCTTTTATAAGTACTAATAAAATAATATTGATTGGGAAAATGAAAATATTACTATTTTCATTTTTCCAATGATCCACTAATTCGAACTTCCACTCTGTTAGAGGGTGTTAGAAATGGTAATAAAACACTTCATTCTCTCTAAAAAAAAGTTCCTCATATTCGCCAGAGACATGTTATTATTAAATTTTAATGTAAATTTATGTAATTATTATTTTTAATTACATAAATTTATATTTAATATTAATTAAAGGAAAAACATAGCTAGTCATTTTATTTCTCTAATTTTTTTTTGGTGGTTGAGTTATTTTACCTGTGATCTCTTCTATTATGGACAGAATAGTCTAAAAGGTCATGTCACAAGGACCCTCAAGGGCTCAGAGAAGACTGGAGAAGGGGATGCACTGAACAGCTATCAAGAATTTTATCCTTAACTTTCCTGCATCCCCCCCCCCCCATAAGACAAGCGGAAGCCTTCTGTTAAAGCTTATAGGATCATCGAGCATGTTGTTTACTGTGCAGAGTATATGGCTTACCTTTACAGGGGCCATGTGGATAACATCCCCTCCGACGGAAAAAAGATTTTACAAGCCTTTGGTAGCCCATTTTTCAATGAGGGCAAAGTACGTGTTAGTGAAAATCTCAAAACTGCAGCTATTAACCCCATCTCTTATACTTAAGGATAGATTTTGTAGGAATTCCGAATTTCAAGAAATTCTTGATTATTTTTATTTAAGGAGAATATAACTATTATTGACATTATAGAGGGGGGGGGGGGGTTCAAAAGAAGGTTTACAGCTTTGAGAGGATGCATACATTTATTAGTAAATGGTAGATGCAAATCAAATGCACAGAAATGTAACCCAACACATTGAGTATTGCCAGATGTATCCGAGTGACAGTTCGCTCTGACTTCCAGATGTAGCATGGGTTGGGTTGTTTTACCTCTGAGGCGGCACTTTTTTGCACACCATGGGCTAAATGGCCAGGTCACATGGACCCCGAAGGCTCAGAGAAGGTTGGGGGAGGGGACCCACTGGAACAGCTGTTGGGAGGCAAGTAGTAGCATAAATGAGAGTTCTGGCACAGTAAAAGCGGCTCGAGAATTCTATGAAAATCCATGGGAAAAGTTTTTCCCTCATCCCCCATAACTTTTCCCATGGATTTTCATAGAATTCTCGAGCCCCTTTTACTGTGCCAGAACTCTCATTTATGCTACTACTGAGGCAGATGTAGCCACCCGTCAAGGCCATCCAGTGTGTTCTTTAACGTGCACCGGGTATGGCTCTCCTGTTCACGGGACCACGGCTTTACGTCCCATACGACGGGCGGCGGCTTTTCCAAGCCCATCGGTGTCCCCTTCTGAGATGTAGCATAACAAATATTCCTCCTGTAATGAAATTCTTCCCAAGTGCGATGTAGCACGTCTGTCATGACTTCTGCAACTGCGCAAGTAACTCTTGTCCGTAGATCATCATTTTCCTGGGAAAAGTAGACTTTATCCTTAACTTTCCTGCATCCCCCCCCATAGGAAAAAGGTCGTACCACAAAAACTGGTGCCTTTCGTACAGGCGAATATGAGGAACTTTTTTTTAGAGATAATGAAGTGCAACTATTTCCTGAGTTGCTATCTTTATCTCTTAGGAAGGGGGATGCAGGCGGAGAAAATAATTCTAATCTTATTCCAAAAGTACACAAATGCACTTCAAGAAACAAAATCAATACACAGTTACGAGACTCTAAAATTGTTTTTTTTCACCATGAGCTTCATTTTTTTGTACACAATGGGCTAAATGACCAGGTTACAAGGACCCCAAGGGTTCAAAGAGGATTGGGTTGTTTTACCTCTGAGCGACACTTTTTTCCACACAATGGGCTAAATGGCCAGGTTACAAGCACCCCAAGGGTTCAAAAAAGATTGGGGTTTTTTTCCTCTGAGCGACACTTTTTTGCACACAATGGGCTAAATGTCCAGGGCACAAGGATCCCAAGGGATCAGAGAATGTTCGAAGTGGGGGACCCACTGAATAGCATTAGGAAACAGATGCAAATCTCCCGTCAAGGCCTTTCAGCATATTCTATTGCGTGGACAGGGTGTGACACTTTTGCACATAGGGCCATGGATAAACTCTCATCAGATGGACGGCAGCCTTTTGAACAGAGGGCAAGGTGGGGCGGAGGTTAGCGGAAAAAAATCTCGACGTTGCACAAACAACATCACGTTGGGACACGAACCTGGGGACAGCAGATAACGAGACTGGCTTCCGACAGACTGAGCTCTCCATCCCTGCTCACACATAAAACAACCTCGACTATAGGGTGCATTCAAACTCTAACCTCCTCCCCAGACTGTAGAAAAATGCACCTTGTATTCCCAAAGTCGGTTTCAATGGAAGTCACGTTGAACTGTCACTCTGGTAGACTTAACAACACGTTATGTATACTGCTCACAAAAATTAGGGGATATATTATCGCTTCATATTCATTTTGAAATATCCCCTAATTTTTGTGAGCAGTATATTTGACAATATTTATATGATATGTACATACCATAAAAATTGTAAACCAACTTTTGAAATACCCTGTATTTAATAATAAGTGTTTATTTATCAGCATTTCAGTTGGACAAATTTGCGAAACGTCGGAAAAAACTTGCATTCTTACTTAAGCCAAAGCGCCGACATTCTTATCACCTATTGCAACGGCGCAAAATGTAATCAGTTGTTGAGAAACTGTGAGGACAAATGGGAGAAGCATTGGTAACGGTATTTTAAAATTATGATCCCAAAGCCTACATCATTCAGAATACCGATTAGAGAATGAATACCGAATGGAGATGGCTATGGAATGTGATACAAAGGAGAATACCGAGAAAACTGCAGTTGCAGACACTCTACATTAACACAAGTGCACATTGCAAAAGTTCACCGATGAATCTCGGGGAGTGATTCAGAACACCTGTTAGCCTCTCTACTCATTGCGAGTGCTGTCTGATAAAACAGACGGCCAGTGCTACTTTGCGGTGCTGCGAATTCATTGGACGCTTCTCATGTACAACGCTTTTTTGAGCGTTATGTTTGTTTCTGGATTTTGTCTTTAGAAAATGGTTCGATGTTGGATGGATACATTGAGACTCATTTCAGGGGCGTCGGTGGGCGGGGGTGGAGGTCATCCTACCCCTGGAAAAAAAAGTGTTCAAAAATTAATCTGCGTTGAATAATATCAAATGTTATCAAAAAAAATTCATGTTTTTTTTCCTTGACAAAATGTAATTGGGGAAGGGGTGGCTCAGTTGGTAGCGCGCCAGGCTAGAGTCCCAGCTGGGTCAGCGTTGAGATTTATCTCCGCAAAATTCCCCGCCCTGCCCACGGTCAGTAGGGGACACCGAGGGGCTTGGAAAGGCCGCTGTCCGTCGGATGGGACGTTAATAAAGCCGTTGCTCCGTGTGCGGGAGAGCCATACCCTGTGCACGTTAAAGAACACGCTGGATGGCCTTGACGGGAGGCCAACAGCTGTTCCAGTGGGTCCCCTCCGCCAACCTTCTCTGAGCCTTTGGGGTCCTTGTGACCTGGCCATTTAGCCATGGTGTGCAAAAAAAGTGCCGCTCAGAGGTAAAACAACCCAACCCAAAATGTAATTTCGATTTTTTTATTTTCCTTTCCGGATGCATATCGTTTTCTTTTTCATTAATGTGAAAAAACATTTTGCACATGTGTTTTGAATAATAGGTCTTTTTTTTATCTGTTTGCTTATAATTTGTCGAGGCTTAATGATTCATGATTGCTGTCTTTTTCACTGCATTCATTAATGAAAACTCCACCTAAATATTTCTATCTTGAACCAATTAATTTTTGCCCCCCTCCAGGTGAAATTGTTGCAGAAATTATTCAATTTCTTAAATTCTTTTATAAAATCCAAATGTTTCCTTTAAGGCAAAGACAACTTCTAATTGAATTTCAAAACTATTGGAAAAGCCGTTACCAATTACTAAATTTTTGGTAAATGCGCAGAAACTGTTGAAAGGTTTTCAACACATCATTTCAACGTGTAACTTAATTAAATAATTCACCTACCACAACATTTTGGCTTTTCTTTTGGCATAGTGTGCAGGTTTATGAAGATTTGAAAATATACAGGGAAGTTTTCTTTTAATGAAAAAGCAGGGCAGCATCTGAGGAGCGAGATTGGCTCAGTTGATAGCGCGCTAAGCTAGAGCTCTGTTATTGCCAGGTTATTTTACTTTTATTAACTGTTCTTGGTGGTGAGAATTTTATCCTCTTACCCCCATAGCACACTCATGGGGAAAGAGGACACTTGGGCTTGGAAAGGCCGCTCTCACATGGAATATTGAGCCGTTGCTCCCTGGGGCGTGGGTGACTCAGTCGGAGCGGGTCAGACTCGTAATCTACAGCTCCCAGGTTCGAGTCCAAGCTGAGCCAGCATTGTGATTTATTTCCGCAAATCTCCAAGTCCTCTCCACGGTCAGTAGGAGACATGGATGAGTTCGGAAAGGCACCGTCGGTCGGACGGGACGTTTAGCCGTGACCTGTGCACGTTAAAGGACACCCTGGGTGGCCTTGACGGGAGACTATCATCTGTCTTCCAACAGCTGTTCCAGTGGATCCCCTTCCCAAACCTTCTCTGAGCCTTCGGGATACTTGTGACCTGGCCATTTAGCCCATAATGTGCAAAAAAGTGCCGCTCAGAGGTAAAAAACCTGTGACTAATGACTAAGAATGTCATTTAAATACAGTAATTCACCATTAGTAATCATTTTTTTTGTACTTAGGTGCCATTCTGTTTTTGGGAAGAAATGTTTTACATCTGGAACCAATTAGCTTGTAAACCGACGGATTACGGTACTTTTATTTTTTTTCTTGTTAACATAGCTAATTTTGAAACCGGTACAATTGTAACAATTTTTTAAATATTTCAGAACACTGGGACAAATGATTTGAAACTGGTACATGCGCTTACCTTAATTATCGATTATTTCGAATTGCAATAATATTTTTAACTTCTCAAGCAGTCCCTACCCCCTCTTTATTTTTTTTTCTGGATCCAGGCTTGACCAAACTAAGTAACTAATAAACCAACTAAAGTTCATAATAAAGAAATTAGCAGTGAATTCGTGTATTAATATTCAAAAGTGACAGCGGGGATGGAGGAACTGATTTTGGCTTCATCGGCTAGCATCTTATTGCTTTTCGCTCGTCATTTGTTGCGGTTTTTTTTTCGGTTTGTGTGTTCTACCACCGAACGCGAGGGCTGAACATAACGAGTTATGTATCAAATGACAACTTCTGACGTGGGGAGTATCATATGCTACGAAACCCGAGTGTTACTTTCACCCTTTAGAAAGGAGGAAAATAAATTTTTCCACTGTATTTGAGGCACTATATTACAAGTTGTATTTGGGGATAAATCACGGAGCCCGTCCTAGTTTACTCCCACGGATCAACAAAGCTCATTTTTCCACAAAACTATTTATTGACGTCTGTGCAGGGCATAGGCAGAAGAGTTTCTAAGGGGAGAGGGCACAAGATGTTGACAAGCAGTGCGACTTCGATTAACCGACCTTCGATTATCCGATTATTGTTTTACCCTGTGAGTCTGTTGAGCGTCAAATTTTGTAAAGGTATGCTTTGTAGCATCCCCCCCCCCCCCACTACCAACTCTTTCAAGATAGTGTTCGAAACTTCTAAGAGGAAAAAGAAATAGATTAAAATTACTTAATGTTCCAATTTTAGTATTATTTTTCAGTAAAATTTAAAAAAAGTATTTACTTACGCAATGGCTTCGTTTCCCCTGATTTATGTACCCCCCAAAAATTATTCAGAATGTTTACAGCTGAAACTTTTTTTTATAAAAGGAGAACATTTGATTAAAATAAGTCGTATTATATATATGTATATCGCTTATTTCTAACAGCTTCTTTACAGTGTTAAGATGATGTTAACTCTTTTTGACAGTTATTCACTATGTAGAGTAATGCTCTGGATATAATTCCATATTTCTCGTGCCTTATTAAGATGGTTTTTTGTTCCATTTACTTTCCGACAAATATATGTCCATTATATTATGTGATAATTAAGCTGTATATTCATTTCCTTTATTTTCAGTTCAGAGACAAAATTTACAAACTTATGTAGATTTCTTGCATTTATCAAGAACTTTTTTAAAGACCTCTAACACGTAGGGGGAAATGTTATATTGCAATGGATTTCCAGTCTTTTGCCCCTCTCGCCTTTATTTTTTCTACATCCGGGCCTGTCTAGGCAAAAGCTAATAAAGAATGTATCGACGAACACTATTTGATAGCTGTGCGAGCACTAATAAAGAATGCATCGGCGAATGCATATTAAACTGACAGACTGCTTTCAGAACTGTGTGATAGAGTTCTTTTTGTGAGGAGCATTTTTTTTATGTGAGCACTAGTAAAGAATGCATCGGTGAGCACTCCATGGTTGCTATCGGCTAGCATTATTTGATAGATTCGCGAGTATCGTGGTGCCCTCTAGTGACAGATTGCGTTGTATATGACTGTTTTGTTGCTAAAACAGTTACGAAATAATAGCATAAATTAATTATTACCTAATAATATTATAGATCTAGGCATAGTTGTAACTCTGCATTATTGACTATTAACGAAACGTATTTAAAGACTGTTTTACAGGAAAAAAACATTTAATTGAAATCTGTTATCGACAGATACTTGTATATCACCTAAAGCAGTGGTTCTTAACCTTTGGTACTTTGAGAGCACGTCATGGTAGTAGTATTTTTATGCGAAGGAACTAATGATTGGGTGTCTTGTTTGATTCATCTTTCTCATGGAGATTTTGATTCATCGCAGGGTGCTAGACATATACTGGAAGATTTCAATTCAAGCGGGGGTCTAGCTTTAAGGCTGGCTGGTCTAAGGCAAGGCGGGAATTCCGGCGTCACCTCTCAATGCTCGAAGGGTTAACTTTAGGGTTTTAGGGAAGATGGTACGGGCGCCTTCCCGGTTTCAAAGTTTAGATTTTTCGGGGATAAGGGGTGCTCTGAGGATCTCGACGTGTCGCGATCTGTAGTAGTCTAGGCTCGTGTGATCTCGGCCGTTGCAGAATCTTCCGTTACGATATCATCGCCTTAGGGCTATCTGGAAGTTATACCTGGAAGTAACTGGGGGTCAAGATCGTCCTATAAACGAATCAATGCACATAGCACTGTACTGTACTGTAGTGAATTTGCAAATGCACAGTACCGCAACTGTGTCAATTCTGCTTAATGAATTCTCGGTCTAGTATTAATTTCGTCTTCGGCTTTTTGCGGTGGAGGAGTTAGATATTTCAGCTTGTACTAACTTTAGAGATAAACGCCATCTTCAACCAGTGTGTGAAGATGGTGTGGCCTTTGAACCCAGTACGGAAATAATTCTATCTAAGTATAATTTAACAAGTTTTTTAAATGTTTGGCTATCAGACTCAATGAATTGGTCTTGTGCCATTTGTTGTTAAATTTTCTCATAAATTTATTAAAGAAATTTAAATTTTGTTTTCATCACCGCTATTTAGGAGATATTAAGGTGTTTTAATACTTGAAATCTTTTTCTTTCTCTGTCTGTTATAATAAGATAAATTTATAAGCGAAAGAAGATGTTAGCACGGCCATTGATTTTTTTCTATCAACTTTATAGCTTTTCGTAAATGAGATTTTTCCAAGGTTGCCTGTTATTGACAGGATTTTTTTTTTCAACTTTTCCCTAATAGTAAACAGAATAGTAAACTAGATATAGGAATAAAAATTTTCTTAACACATTTGAAAACGTCTAATCGTATAACAGATTTTCAGCTGAGTTAAAAGTTTACTCACTATCCGAGCTGTTTTATTATTGTTTTAGTAAATCAAAATAGCGTTTCGATCGGTGAATACAGGACAGGAGGGATGTTAGTCACTCCTTGTAGTAATATGTGAAGCAAGTCCTTTCCTGTTGCACGGATCAAAATCGGTGGTCTAAATATCATTGTGTGATCTATGCAACAGAAAAGGATTTCACATATTATTACAAGTGATTAACATCCCTACTATCCTGTATTCACCGATCGAAATGCTATTTTGATTTACTAAAACAATAATAAACAACTCGGATAGCGATTAAATTTTCAATTAAAACATCTAATCATATTTTCAATGAGGGTGAATTTGCATGTGCATACATCGTTATCAGTCAATGATAATTAAAATGTTCCTTATTGTTTACAAATATATTGCGTGTTACAGCTGTTTAAACAGACTAATCTGTATAGGCAAATGTGGAAAAATCTTTTTGGGAATGCTTACATTATGAAGAAAGATTGCCAGGTAGGTTAGCCAAGGAAAGCTTCTTTTCTTATATGATAAATATAATAATATAATCGATGGTAGAGAAGTAGTGGAGAAATCGGCGAAAACCAGGCCTACTTTAATAAAAATCGTGTTGGTAGAATTCATGTTAATGGGGCACTGGATATATCTTAAAGAAGTAAATAGAATTGCAAATAGCCATGCCAGCCCCGGCAGTTGAATTGTCTTGCTTACCAACGGGATGTCACTGCGCCACAGGGACGAATTCAGTTCATTCGAAAATTATAACGAATTTCCTTTTTTAGGAAATGGTACATACACGGGTACATACACGAACTCATAGGCCTTCGTCTAACGGTACGACAAAACATGGCGTCCATAAACCACGTGACTCAATCAACCAATGGCAGGAATCACCGGGATGGCCAGCCTCTAACTATGCAGGACCTCCAGTCCAGGCGAGACTCGAACCTGGTAGCTGCAGATTACGAGACTGGCGCGCCATCGACTGAGTCCCCCCCCCCCCGCAAACGAACAGGGACTTGGCTTTTGTTATACGGATAAATAAATAATCTTATATAGTGAGATATGTCAGTAAGGAATGAAATTAATATTAAAAAAAAAGATAATAATAAATGGAATAATTTCAAAAACTAGACATTATTTCTATTTTTCTTCTTTATCTGTCTGTATATCTAGAACTTTATTTTTTACAGATGAATAGAAAATTCTTTTTGGATAATTACATTTAACGAAATATTACGATTAGCATTTTCCGCATCTCCCATTAGTTTTAATTTCCACCGTTAGAGGGCGATTAATTTGGAAAATGGTGCAACTTTAAAAGCGTGTTGTAAATGATCTATTCATGATAGAAATTTGAAATGTGTGTGGTACAATGAGGTGGTCAACTGTGTGAAGACAATACTGATAGTAACAATTTCTCCCCTTATCTCCGTGTGTGGGTGAGGGTGTCGGCAGGGGGGAGGTGCAAGTGGGACAGTTGCCCCCTCTCAGGATAAGTTGATCGAAAAATCAATTTATGCTGGTTTATATCAGATTGCAGTGGGTGTGGTTTAAAATCCCATCTGACGCATGGCAACCTTTACAAGCCCATTGGTGTCTCCTATTGACCAAGGCAGCGTGGGAAGTTTTGCGGAGACAAATTTCTATGCTGATCCAGCTGGGTCACAGACCTCCTACTGTGGCATATAAACTGACAGGCTTCTGTCAGACCTCTGTGGTAAGCAGCTGCTTGAGGGAATATTTTTTTTAATATCAGATGTACCAAAGATTAATGTTTTTCCATAATAAAATGTAATTTTGATTTCTTTTAGGTTTTCTTTTGGAAGCATATTATTTATATTTATTTAGTAACATAAGAAAACTTTTTTTGTATGTAGACCTGGGTTCGAGCCCCAGGTAAGGCATGGACGTTTGTGTTGTCTTTCTGCTGAGTTTCCGCTATTTTCACAGGCGGGATAGATTTACACTTTATGGCGTATAAACTGAAAGTACCCTGACAGGCCTCAGTGGCAAACAATTGCTTGAGGGAGGCATTATTATTTTTTTTAAATTTATTTTTAAAGTAGTATTTTCTGTTTTTGGGCATCTGTAGTTCTATGATAATATACAGGGTGTCCCTGAATTCATGGTCCAAACGTGGGGGTATGGTAGTACACACCGAACCCACCAATATTCGTCATAGAAAATGCGGCCGCAAACGCAGTGAGGAGTACGAAATGAAGGACAGACACAGAGGTTTCCAGAATGACATTTATTGGAGGTCATTGCAACAAATGTTCAAACGTCCGCCCACCAACGTTGATACAGGCGGCACAATGGTGGAGTAGTGATCAGCGTACCTGCTCGGTAAACACCGGGCTTGTCGCACACATCGGCGGCTGCGACGGACAGTGAGGCTACCAGATCCTCCGCGGACTGTCTGCGCCCCCTACCGGCACCGGGCTGCGTTTGCGGCCGCATATTTTTCTATGACGAATATTGGTGGGTTCGGTGTTTACTACCCCCCCTCACGTTTGGTCCATGAATTCAGGGACACCCTGTGCATGACTACTGTATTCGCAACTGCCGTCAGTAATGAACAGCTTGACCTATATATTTCTAATTTTAAACAATGTTTTTGTTTTTGTCCCCCCCCCCCCCGACATTTTTTCCCTCCAAGAAAAGCATTCCCCCCACCCTCCTGCTCCTGTGAAAAAATTCCTGCCGAAGTTAATGAAGGCAACGTCTCTATTTGATGAGATAAATTACATTTTTTTTTATTAGATACATACCAATTAAATATTATAGTTTATGTTCTTCGACTTATCCACGAGTTCGAATCTTCACCTTTAGAATGTGTGACAGTCGGAAAAATTAGTAACTTCATTATATTTGAAAATGAGCCTTCTATATTCGACAGAAGCAATATATTATTCTTCTAGTTTAGTTTTGAGTGTAAGATCCTGCAGAAATTTTTAACTTAAAAAAAAAGTATAATTTTTTATTTAATGAGACTATATTTATTATTAAATCGTTTTCAAAAAAATATGTGATGTTTTCACTTTGTTTGTCTATTCGTAGCTTCAGCTTTTTCGGTTTTTAAAGATAAATTAAGAATT
This sequence comes from Ryuthela nishihirai, assembly GCA_038380435.1. Taxonomy (NCBI): domain Eukaryota; kingdom Metazoa; phylum Arthropoda; class Arachnida; order Araneae; family Heptathelidae; genus Ryuthela; species Ryuthela nishihirai. Next base: position 40,195,726 of record JAWZYU010000019.1, read on the forward strand.
CTTTTTACGTTAGAAGGTGTTAATGAATATTACAATTATTCGCATTTTACGACTATCGCAAAACTTTTGTGGCGCCCTCTAACGGTGGAAAAGTCGGAAAATGCCGAAACTTTAAACGAATATTGCCAAGGAGCAATTCAGACATTTGGCGGTAAAATGGTGGTTGTTTTATCTTTGAGCGCAACTTTTTTCCCCCACAACCGGCTTAGATGGCTAGGTCAGGTAGGGTTGGGTTGTTTTACTTCTGAGCGACACTTTTTTGCACACCATGAGCTAAATGGCCAGGTCACATGGACCCCGAAGGCTCAGGAAGGTTGGGGGAGAGGACCCACTGGAACAGCTATTAGGAGACAGATGGTAGACTCTCGTCAAGGCCATCCAGCGTGTTCTTTAACGAGCACAGGGTATGGCTCTCTCCCGCACACGGGGCCACGGCTTAACGTCCCATCCGACGGACGGTGGCCTTTCCAAACCCACGGTGTCCCCTACTGACCGTGGGCAAGGCTGAGAATTTTGCGGAGATAAATCTCAACGCTGACCCAGCTGAAACTCGAACCTGGGAACTACAGATTACGAGCCTGGCGCGCGACCGACTGAGCCACCCCCGCCCCGGCTAGGTCAGAAGAACCCCAATAACCAGAGAAGGTTTGGGAAGGGGCTGCACTGGACAGATGCTAGCCAGCAGATGGAAGCTTCCGGTCAAGGCCATCCAGCGACTTCTTTAACTTGCACCGGATATGACTCTTATGAAAATGGGGCCATGGCTTAACGTCCAATCCGACGGACGACGGCCTTTCCATGCCCAACGAATCTAATTCCTCACTAAGAGCAGAATGAGAGTTAGCTGAAAAATTCTTAGCCCTGGCCCAGTTGGGACTCGAATGTGGGAACATCAGATTACGAGTCTGGCCCACGACTGACTGAGTCCCGATGATGGAGGGTCATGGTCAAGAGGTTTACATGGGCAGCAACGATCCCTTACCCCGAGGATAGAATGGGAAAACGCAACTGTTTCGTCTTAAGAGATATATACGAACAATTCTTTTTGTCTTTTATAAGTACTAATAAAATAATATTGATTGGGAAAATGAAAATATTACTATTTTCATTTTCTAATGATCCACTAATTTGAACTTCCACTGTTAGAGGGTGTTAGAAATGGTAATAAAACACTTCATTCTCTCTAAAAAAAAGTTCCTCATATTCGCCAGAGACATGTTATTATTAAATTTTAATGTAAATTTATGTAATTATTATTTTTAATTACATAAATTTATATTTAATATTAATTAAAGGAAAAACATACCTAGTCATTTTATTTCTCTAATTTTTTTTTGTTGGTTGAGTTATTTTACCTGTGATCTCTTCTATTATGGACAGAATAGTCTAAAAGGTCATGTCACAAGGACCCCCAAGGGCTCAGAGAAGACTGGAGAAGGGGATGCACTGAACAGCTATCAAGAAGTTTATCCTTAACTTTCCTGCACCCCATAAGACAAGCGGAAGCCTTCTGTTAAAGCTTAGAAGATCATCGAGCATGTTGTTTACTGTGCAGAGTATATGGCTTACCTTTACAGGGGCCATGTGGATAACATCCCCTCCGACGGAAAAAAGATTTTACAAGCCTTTGGTAGCCCATTTTTCAATGAGGGCAAAGTACGTGTTAGTGAAAATCTCAAAACTGCAGCTATTAACCCCATCTCTTATACTTAACGATAGATTTTGTAGGAATTCCGAATTTCAAGTAATTCTTAATTATTTTTATTTAAGGAGAATATAACTATTATTGACATTATAGAGGGGGGGGGGGTTCAAATAAAGGTTTACAGCTTTGAGAGGATGCATACATTTATTAGTAAATGGTAGATGCAAATCAAATGCACAGAAATGTAACCCAACACATTGAGTATTGCCAGATGTATCCGAGTGAGAGTTCGCTCTGACTTCCAGATGTAGCATGGGTTGGGTTGTTTTACCTCTGAGCGGCACTTTTTTGCACACCATGGGCTAAATGGCCAGGTCACATGGACCCCGAAGGCTCAGAGAAGGTTGGGGGAGGGGACCTACTGGAACAGCTGTTGGGAGGCAAGTAGTAGCATAAATGAGAGTTCTGGCACAGTAAAAGGGGCTCGAGAATTCTATGAAAATCCATGGGAAAAGTTTTTCCCTCATCCCCCATAACTTTTCCCATGGATTTTCATAGAATTCTCGAGCCCCTTTTACTGTGCCAGAACTCTCATTTAAGCTACTACTGAGGCAGATGAAGCCACCCGTCAAGGCCATCCAATGTGTTCTTTAACGTGCACCGGGTATGGCTCTCCTGTTCACGGGACCACGGCTTAACGTCCCATACGACGGGCGGCGGGTTTTCCAAGCCCATCGGTGTCCCCTTCTGAGATGTAGCATAACAAATATTTCTCCTGTAATGAAATTCTTCCCAAGTGCGATGTAGCACGTCTGTCGTGACTTCTGCAACTGCGCAAGTAACTCTTGTCCGTAGATCATCATTTTCCTGGGAAAAGTAGACTTTATCCTTAACTTTCCTGCATCCCCCCCCCCCCATAAGAAAAAGGTCGTACCACAAAAACTGGTGCCTTTCGTACAGGCGAATATGAGGAACTTTTTTTTAGAGATAATGAAGTGCAACTATCTGTTTCCTGAGTTGCTATCTTTATCTCTTAGGAAGGGGGATGCAGGCGGAGAAAATAATTCTAATCTTATTCCAAAAGTACACAAATGCACTTCAAGAAACAAAATCAATACACAGTTACGAGACTCTAAAATTGATTTTTTTCACCATGAACTTCATTTTTTTGTACACAATGGGCTAAATGACCAGGTTACAAGGACCCCAAGGTTTCAAAGAGGATTGGGTTGTTTTACCTCTGAGCGACACTTTTTTCCACACAATGGGCTAAATGGCCAGGTCACAAGCACCCCAAGGGTTCAATAAAGATTGGGGTTTTTTTCCTCTGAGCGACACTTTTTTGCACACAATGGGCTAAATGTCCAGGGCACAAGGATCCCAAGGGATCAGAGAACGTTCGAAGTGGGGGACCCATTGAATAGCATTAGGAAACAGATGCTAATCTCCCGTCAAGGCCTTTCAGCATATTCTATTGCGTGGACAGAGTGTGACACTTTTGCACATAGGGCCATGGATAAACTCTCATCAGATGGACGGCAGCCTTTTGTACAGAGGGCAAGGTGGGGCGGAGGTTAGCGGAAAAAAATCTCGAGGTTGCACAAACAACATCACGTTGGGACACGAACCTGGGGACAGCAGATAACGAGACTGGCGTCCGACAGACTGAGCTCTCCATCTCTGCTCACACATAAAACAACCTCGACTATAGGGTGCATTCAAACTCTAACCTCCTCCTCAGACTCTAGAAAATGCACCTTGTATTCCCAAAGTCAGTTTCAATGGAAGTCACGTTGAACTGTCACTGTGGTACACTTAACAACACGTTATGTATACTGCTCACAAAAATTAGGGGATATATTATCGCTTCATATTCATTTTGAAATATCCCCTAATTTTTGTGAGCAGTATATTTGACAATATTTATATGATATGTACATACCATAAAAATTGTAAACCTACATTTGAAACACCCTGTATTTAATAATAAGTGTTTATTTATCAGCATTTCAGTTGGACAAATTTGCGAAACGTCGGAAAAAAGTTGCATACTTACTTCAGCCAAAGCGCCGACATTCTTATCACCTATTGCAACGGCGCAAAATGTAATCAGTTGTTGAGAAACTGTGAGGACAAATGGGAGAAGCATTGGTAACGGTATTTTAAAATTATGATCCCAAAGCCTACATCATTCAAAATACCGATTAGAGAATGAATACCGAATGGAGATGGCTATGGAATGTGATACAAAGGAGAATACCGAGAACACTGCAGTTGCAGACACTCTACATTAACACATGTGCACATTGTAAAAGTTCACCAATGATTCGCGGAGAGTGATTCAGAACACCTGTTAGCCTCTCTACTCATTGCGAGTGCTGTCTGTTAAAACAGACGGCCAGTGCTACTTTGCGGTGCTGCGAATTCATTGGACGCTTCTCATGTACAACGCTTTTTTGAGCGTTATGTTTGTTTCTGGATTTTGTCTTTAGAAAATGGTTCGATGTTGGATGGATACACTGAGACTCATTTCAGGGGCGTCGGTGGGCGGGGGTGGAGGTCATCGTACCCCTGGAAAAAAGTGTTCAAAAATTAATCTGCGTTGAATAATACCAAATGTTATCAAAAAAAATTCATGTTTTTTTTCCTTGACAAAATGTAATTGGGGAAGGGGTGGCTCAGTTGGTAGCGCGCCAGGCTAGAGTCCCAGCTGGGTCAGCGTTGAGATTTATCTCCGCAAAAATCCCCGCCCTGCCCACGGTCAGTAGGGGACACCGATGGGCTTGGAAAGGCCGCTGTCCGTCGGATGGGACGTTAAGCAGTTGCTCCGTGTGCGGGAGAGCCATACCCTGTGCACGTTAAAGAACACGCTGGATGGCCTTGATGGGAGGCTACCATCTGTCTCTGAACAGCTGTTCCAGTGGGTCCTCTCCGCCAACCTTCTCTGAGCCTTTGGGGTCCTTGTGACCTGGCCATTTAGCCATGGTGTGCAAAAAAAGTGCCGCTCAGAGGTAAAACAACCCAACCCAAAATGTAATTTCGATTTTTTTATTTTCGTTTTCGGATGCATATCGTTTTCTTTTTCATTAATGTGAAAAAACATTTTGCACATGTATTTTCAATAATAGGTCTTTTTTTTATCTGTTTGCTTATAATTTGTCGAGGCTTAATGATTCATGATTGCTGTCTTTTTCACTGCATTCATTAATGAAAGCTCCACCTAAATATTTCTATCTTGAACCAATTAATTTTTGCCCCCCTCCAAATGAAATTGTTGCAGAAATTATTGGATTTCTTAAATTCTTTTATAAAATCCAAATGCTTCCTTTAAGGCAAAGACAACTTCTAATTGAATTTCAAAACTATTGGAAAAGCCGTTACCAATTACTAAATTTTTGGTAAATGCGCAGAAACTGTTGAAAGGTTTTGCACACATCATTTCAACGTGTAACTTAATTAAATAATTCACCTACCACAACATTTTGGCTTTTCTTTTGGCATAGTGTGGAGGTTTATGAAGATTTGAAAATATACAGGGAAGTTTTCTTTTAATGAAAAAGCAGGGCAGAATCCGAGGAGCGAGATTGGCTCAGTTGATAGCGCGCTAAGCTAGAGCTCTGTTATTGCCAGGTTATTTTATTTTTATTAAATGTTCTTGGTGGTGAGAATTTTATCCTCTTACCCCCATAGCACACTCATGGAGAAAGGGGACACTTGGGCTTGGAAAGGCCGCTGTCACATGGAATATTGAGCCGTTGCTCCCTGGGGCGTGGGTGACTCAGTCGGTAGCGGGCCAGACTCGTAATCTGCAGCTACCAGGTTCGAGTCCAAGCTGAGCCAGCATTGTGATTTATTTCCGCAAATCTCCCCTCCCTCTCCACGGTCAGTAGGAGACATGGATGAGTTCGGAAAGGCACCGTCCGTCTAACGGGACGTTTAGCCGTGACCTGTGCACGTTAAAGGACACCCTGGGTGGCCTTGACGGGAGACTATCATCTATCTTCCAACAGCTGTTCCAGTGGATCCCCTTCCCCAACCTTCTCTGAGCCTTCGGGGTACTTGTGACCTGGCCATTTAGCCCATAATGTGCAAAAAAGTGCCGCTCAGAGGTAAAAAACCTGTGACTAATGACTAAGAATGTCATTTAAATACAGTAATTGACCATTAGTATCATTAAGTTGAACTTTGTATGTTTGGGAAGAAATGTTTTACATCTGGAACCAATTAGCTTGTAAACCGACGGATTACGGTACTTTTATTTTTTTTCTTGTTAACATAGCAAATTTTGAAACCGGTACAATTGTAACAATTTTTAAAATATTTCAGAACACTGGGACAAATGATATGAAACTGGTACATGCGCTTACCTTAATTATCGATTATTTCGAATTGCAATAATATTTTTAACTTCTCAAGCAGTCCGTACCCCCTCTTTATTTTTTTTTCTGGATCCAGGCCTGACCAAACTAATTAACTAATAAACCAACTAAAGTTCATAATAAAGAAATTAGTAGTGAATTCGTGTATTAATATTCAAAAGTGACAGCGGGGATGGAGGAACTGATTTTGGCTTCATCGGCTGGCATCTTATTGCTTTTCGCTCGTCATTTGTTGCGGTTTTTTTTTCGGTTTGTGTGTTCTACCACCGAACGCGAGGGCTGAACATAACGAGTTATGTATCAAATGACAACTTCTGACGTGGGGAGTATCATATGCTACGAAACCCGAGTGTTACTTTCACCCTTTAGAAAGGAGGAAAATAAATTTTTCCACTGTATTTGAGGCACTATATTACAAGTTGTATTTGGGGATAAATCACCGAGCCCGTCCTAGTTTACTCCCACGGATCAACAAAGCTCATTTTTCCACAAAACTATTTATTGACGTCTGTGCAGGGCATAGGCAGAAGAGTTTCTAAGGGGAGAGGGCACAAGTTTTTGAGAAGCAGTGCGACCTCGATTAACTGACCTTCGATTATCCGATTATTGTTTTACCCTGTGAGTCTGTTGAGCGTCAAATTTTGTAAAGGTATGCTTTGTAGCATCCCCCCCCCCTACTACCAACTCTTTCAAGATAGTGTTCGAAACTTCTAAGAGGAAAAAGCAATAGATTAAAATTACTTAATGTTCCAATTTTAGCATTATTTTTCAGTAAAATTTAAAAAAAGTATTTACTTAATCAATGGCCTCGTTTCCCCTGATTAACGTACCCCCCCAAAAAAATTATTCAGAATATTTACAGCTGAAACTTTTTTTTATAAAAGGAGAACATTTGATTAAAATAAGTCGTATTATATATATATGTATATCGCTTATTTCTAACAGCTTCTTTACAGTGTTAAGATGATGTTAACTCTTTTTGACAGTAATTCACTATGTAGAGTAATGCTCTGGATATAATTCCATATTTGTGGTGCCTTATTAAGATGGATTTTTGTTTCCATTTACTTTCCGACAAATATATGTCCATTATATTATGTGATAATTCAGCTGTATATTCATTTCCTTTATTTTCAGTTCAGAGACAAAATTTACGAACTTATGTAGATTTCTTGCATTTATCAAGAACTTTTTTAAAGACCTCTAACACGTAGGGGGAAATGTTATATTGCAATGGATTTCCAGTCTTTTGCCCCTCTCGCCTTTATTTTTTCTACATCCGGGCCTGTCTAGGCAAAAGCTAATAAAGAATGTATCGACGAACACTATTTGATAGCTGTGCGAGCACTAATAAAGAATGCATCGGCGAATGCATATTAAACTGACAGACTGCTGTCAGAACTCTGTGATAGAGTTCTTTTTGTGAGGAGCATATTTTTTATGTGAGCACTAGTAAAGAATGCATCGGTGAGCACTTCATGGTTGCTATCGGCTAGCATTATTTGATAGATTCGCGAGTATCGTGGTGCCCTCTAGTGACAGATTGCGTTGTATATGACTGTTTTGTTGCTAAAACAGTTACGAAATAATAGTATAAATTAATTATTACCTAATAATATTATAGATCTAGGCATAGTTGTAACTCTGCATTATTGACTATTAACGAAACGTATTTAAAGACTGTTTTACAGGAAAAAAACATTTAATTGAAATCTGTTATCGACAGATACTTGTATATCACCTAAAGCAGTGGTTCTTAACCTTTGGTACTTTGAGAGCACGTCATGGTAGTAGTATTTTTATGCGAAGGAACTAATGATTGGGTGTCTTGTTTGATTCATCTTTCTCATGGAGATTTTGATTCATCGCAGGGTGCTAGACATATACTGGAAGATTTCAATTCAAGCAGGGGTCTAGCTTTAAGACAGTGGCTGGTCTAAGGCAAGGCGGGATTTCCGGCGCGAACTTGTTTAGTAACGACACGCTCTGTGTTTTTGTGTTACTTTAGGGTTTTAGGCAAGATGGTCGGGCGCCTTCCCAGTTTCAAAAATATATCCATTTCTTGATAAATTTTTCGGGGATAAGGGATGCTCTGAGGATCTCGACGTGTCGCGATCTGTAGTAGTCTAGGCTCGTGTGATCTCGGCCGTTGGTGAATCTGCCGTTACGATATCATCTCCTTAGGGCTCTACTGTAGAATACCTGGAAATAACGGGGTCAAGATCGTCTTATAAACTAATCAATGCTCATTGCAAGGTACTGTAGGGAATTTGCATTTGCACAGTACAGGTACTGTTTAATTATAACAGTCAATTCTGCTTAATTAATTCTCGGTCTAGTATTTTTAATTTCGTCTTAGGCTTTTTGCGGTGGAGGAGTTAGATACTTCTGCTTGTAAGGCCTCTATAAACGCCATCTTCAACCAGTGTGTGAAGATGGTGTGGCCTTTCAACCCAGTATGGAAATAATTCTATCTAAGTATAACTTAACAATTTTTTTAAATGTTTGGCTATCACACTCAATGAATTGGTCTTGTGAAATTTGTTGTTAAATTTTCTCATAAATTTATTAAAGAAATTTAAATTTTGTTTTCATCACCGCTATTTAGGAGATATTAAGGTGTTTTAATACTTGAAATCTCTTTTTCTTTCTCTGTCTGTTATAATAAGATAAATTTATAAGCGAAAGAAGATGTTAGCACGGCCATTGATTTTTTTTTATCAACTTTTTTTAACCAACTTTTCTTAAATGAGATTTTTCCAAGGTTGCCTGTTATTGACAGGATTTTTTTTTCAACTTTTCCCTAATAGTAAACAGAATAGTAAACTAGAGATAGGAATTAAAATTTTCTTAACACATTTGAAAACGTCTAATCATATAACAGATTTTCAGCTGAGTTAAAAGTTTACTCACTATCCGAGCTGTTTTATTATTGTTTTAGTAAATCAAAATAGCGTTTCGATCGGTGAATACAGGATAGTAGGGATGTTAGTCACTCCTTGTAGTAATATGTGAAGCAAGTCCTTTCCTGTTGCACGGATCAAAATCGGTGGTCTAAATATCATTGTGTGATCTATGCAACAGAAAAGGATTTCACATAGTATTACAAGTGATTAACATCCCTACTATCCTGTATTCACCGATCGAAATGCTATTTTGATTTACTAAAACAATAATAAACATCTCGGATAGTGATTAAAATTTCAATTAAAACGTCTACTCATATTTTCAATGAGGGTGAATTTGCATGTGCATACATCGTCATCAATCAATGATAATTAAAATGTTCCTTATTGTTTACAAATATATTGCGTGTTACAGCTGTTTAAACAGACTAATCTGTATAGGCAAATGTGGAAAAATCTTTTTGGGAATGCTTACATTATGAACAAAGATTGCCAGGTAGGTTAGCCAAGGAAAGCTTCTTTTTCTTATATGATAAATACAATAATATAATCGATGGTAGAGAAGTAGTGGAGAAATCGGCGAAAACCAGGCCTACTTTAATAAAAATCGTGTTGGTAGAATTCATGTTAATGGGGCACTGGATATATCTTAAAGAAGTAAATAGAATTGCAAATAGCCATGCCAGCCCCGGCAGTTGAATTGTCTTGCTTACCAACGGGATGTCACTGCGCCACAGGGACAAATTCAGTTGATTCGAAAATTATAACGAATTTCCTAAAAAAGGAAATTTTTAAATGTGAACTTTAACAAATTTTTGTGCTGACATCCCAAACGTAAAGAAACCTTGTAAAATAAAAAAAATTCAAAGTTTCAAAAATTTCAGAATAAATCACTGCTAAAGGGCGTTCATGCGCTTGTCATTTGGGGGCTGAGCCCTCTCCCCTTCCCCTTCTAGTTATGGGTCTGGTGGAATCAGGCTCGGCCATAATTTAAATCCCTCATTTTTCTCGTAATCTGGTAAAATAAAAAATACTGAGGGAAAAAAAATCAATAATTTCTTTAGGAAACCTTTTTTTAGAAAGGTACTCCCCTACACAAAGAACGGAGATAACCTAGAAGCTATGTTAAGCTTGCCCTGGTTTCTCATGCAGCCACTAGACCTCGTAGGTCTATCATGCATTTCGTTCGTTTGATCCGTCTTTAGTAATTAAAAATGAGCATCATTCAGCTTTTTTTAGTCAATTTATCGCTCAGTGTTTATAATGAGATTACTCAAGAATTTTCAGCTTCATTTGAATCAAATTCTTTCATCAAACTGTAATCATTTTAAAGTTTGCAATAACCTAAAAAGGAAAGAATTTAAAAAACAAATCCCCCCGTAATCTGGTTGCGCTCAGTAATTATCGAGTGGTTAGGCTCAGGGCAGACGTGAGGTAGAAAATTTGATCCCGAATTCATTCCTATCTAGGGTTGCCAGGTATCCGGTTTTAGCCGCGTTTGTCCGGCCGAAAATTTTGGATCCTTCTGGACAGGTCGGTTTTTCGGATTAATGTTAAAAAAGAAAAGTTTTTCTAAACTTTTCAATGTAAAGCAACATCTATTTAGTTATTTATGGCGCAAATATAAATAACGATTTCAACATTAATTAATAAACCATTAGTTGAGAAAATAAGTATGGCAATGATATGTTTTCCAAAATGCGTCTTGTGCTACCTACATATCTTCCCGCAAATTATGATGTTAATTCATGGCAACATTGTGCAAGCTGCCTGAAGATGTTTTCATAATTACACACAATGCGCAGGCGTGAAGTGCTATTTTATGAAACTAATATTTTATTCATAATCGCCGCACGGAAGTTTGCTGACGGACTTGGTTTAAAATTTAGCGTAAATATATTAAATACTCCCCTACAGTTGTTTTTGAAATGACTGAATCTACGGGAAATTAAATCCATAAAAAATAGAGAGAATGAGTAAATATAATTCGCTATGGGAAACCTAATTTTCTTGGATTTTTTAAGAGTCCAAGTGAAGACAATTCTAAGGTAAAGTGCAAATTGTGTAATATTAATTTTACTGTAAGTGATGATGGCATAAAAGCATGTTATTACCTAAAAACATCGGGAATGTGCTGAAACAATTTCGGAGTCCGGTTTTGTAGTTCACTTCATCTGGCAACCGTACTTGCACCAAGAAGTACAAAAAAATAATAAGTCAAACATTTAGAAAATTTCCATTTTATGATAATAAAGAAACCAAATTCGAAATTATGTAACTTCTAAAATAAGCTTTCTCTGGTAAAATGTTATGATTCATCTAATATTACATTATGTCCATCTAAATCTCGAATTGCAAAATATATTCATTCAGTCCTCTTCTCGTTTTGTTATCAGGAGATGGTGAGTTCGGATCCTACTCTGCACGAGACAGTTTGTCTCCTATACCCAGTATTAGCAGAATACAACAGCGCAGATTGTGACTTCAAATGAAATATTAATTCAGTATTTAAATAGTTATGGAGCGACTCAAACTTATTTAACAGCAGTAATGTGTCTTAAAATTTTTCTCGATTTTAATGCAAAATTGAAGAATATTGAGAGAACTATTTTTACAATTTCTGAATCACACACTTTTTTAATGGTTTGAAACTGAATCCACAGCTATTATTCAAATTTTAGTTCACTTTCGGAGACTTTCTATTTTTGGCACTCCGGTTAAAGCCTGTTTCTAATCCCTCTCTTAGTTTAATAATAAAATAATTCAAATTTCCTCTCACAATCAGACATTTTTTCCTCCCAATAGAATGTAGGATATGCACATCATTCACGAATTTATCAACCCTATACTTCCTAAGGATCGGTTAGTTTTGCGAATTACCGTCGATTTAGTTATTCTAATTCGTGTTTGACTCTCTTACTCGTAATTATTCATCGTCTCAGAAAAATATGGAATATTCGTTTCTAGAAAAAACAAAGTTGTTCCATTTTCTACATTTAGCGCCTATTAATGGTGAAAATTAAAATTATTGGAAGATTCAGAAATTGCGAAAAGTAACCTGTTATCAATACCCATGAAAAAAAAAGCTTCAAAATTTTCACTAGCACCAAAAAAATTATTAATACCTACAGATGAATGGAAAAACAACAAACTGAAAAGAAAGTCCGTTTCTTTAAAAACAGCTGAAAATGGAATAATCCTCCTTAAGAAACTGAATATTCCTGAACATAAAAGCAACGTCATCAGTTTTGATTAAATATGTATAAATTGGATATTGTATGAGTTTTATAGCAGTTCCTTACTGACGTTAAATATTCCAGCTTCCATAACTCTTTAAATACCAGCTATTACTGCTGAAAAACTGAGATTTATATAGATTTGATTGAGATCTGTAAATTATTGTCAGTCATATTTTACCATAAAAAGCTTATTTTAGAAGTGAGATTTTCGAAGTTAGTTTCCTGTTGACGAAAAACGAAGTTGCAATTTTTTAACGCACCAGTATACTTACGTACCAGTGGCTTAAAGAAGTGTCCGAACACTATGGTTGATTACAGAATTCTACCATAGCGTTCGGATACTTTTTTGAGTTCCTTACAGTAATTCTTGTTCGTTTTAATTTTGTATCTTACTCAAATTTTGTTCATATTTTTAGGTAAGATAAAATTTGGTATGAAATAAGAACATGTTTGCTTGTTTAAAATTTGTCACTAAATTATTTTTCTGATCGTAATATATGCAATTGATTAATTTTTCGTTGAAACATATTTCTTCCCGACACTGCGCCATAATAGTATATTCTTATGGAAAATGAGTGATTCCATCTGTCAAGTCACTAGCTCACATAAATTTTTAACATTAGTTTTCCAAGTAGCCGTCCCGTGGCCGAGTGGTTAGCGCGCTTGGCTACTGATCTACGGGACCCGGGTAAGGCAGGCATGGATGTATGTGTCATTTTTCTGCTGAGGTCCTGCCATCCTCTCAGACCTTCTACTATGGCATATAAACTGACAGGCTCCTGTCAGACCTCTGTGGCAAGCAGCTGCTTGAGGGGGTATATATATTATTTTATTTTCCAAGTCAGCTGAAATCTGATGGGAAAGAAAATGTTTTAGCATGAAATCAGTTTGTGCTCTTAACCCTTCCGTTGTCCAGCCTGAAAAACTGGTTTACATCCAGTGGCCAAATTTAACCTTGGAACTTTTCTGCCAAATAATTAGTGAAAGGAATTATGGCATGTTATATGCCAAATTAATCAACATTTAGTTCTGGATTTTCTGAAAATAAAATATTTAACAAAAAAAAACCATACGTTTCATTTTAATAGGGACTTTTTTTTGAATCATGGAGTAAAAAAATGCATCTGGCAACACAAATAAAAATTTATATAAAAAAAAGCTAATAGACAGAAATGATTATAATACACATGAATATAAAGGCTATTTATTTCTAAATAACAAAAAAAATTTCTTGTTTAAAGTAAACATTTCTTCCATTTTGAAATTTTTTTCTCCATGCTATATTTTGAGAAAAAGTCCAGGCTTGTTGCAGTCCAATAAACAAGTCACATTTAGAATATTTTTAATAAATAACTTATCAACAGAAATAGCTCATGTTATATACCAAATTAAAAAAATTTAATTCTGAATTTTATTGTAGTAAAAAATTTGAACTCTGTAGTAACATATTAATTTTAATAACAATTTTTACAGTGATGTACCAAAAAAAAAGGTACACATTTCATAATTCCAATATCTTCCATTTTTAAAAAGTAGCAGTTCTCTGTTAATGATCAGGAGATTTTAAACACTTTAAGGAAAAATTTATTGATAATAGTTCAAATCAAACTTCTGAACTTAAATTAGGGGATTGTTTCAGCACAGAGTAATGTTAACAAAGAAATTGGCAATACTTATATAACTTCTAAGAAATGGCAAACAGATGGCTGTAACAAATTATTTATATCATAGTTTAATAAAATATGCATCAAATAAAAAAAGAAAATATTATTTATCAAGCTTAAATTACATATTTTTATAAAATATCTATTAAAAAATTTTAAAATGGCAATTTTGATTTTTTTTTAAATTGTTTTCTTTTATTGTACTGAAAACGGATATATACGTTCTGGACACTGGAAGGGTTAATGAATGCAACTGAAAGTATTTTCCGTAGCACAGTTTGAAGCCACTATCTCGCAAAAATTCTGTCGTTATTTTTTCAAGTAATACCTCGTTTGTTCATGTTTTCAAACCTTTTCTACCGTTTTCTGAAATACGTATGGAGAGTGTGTGTGTGTGTCAGAGTGCTTTGTTTGTCTACACATGCCGGGAACGAAATTTGCATAACACTAAAAACAACCAACTGAAATGACCATTAAATGTATTGACGAAAATGGAAAAAGAAAAAATCTTTTGTCCCCTATTCATAATCCACATTTGAAAATTCTTCGAAGGTAGAATTTAAAGAAGATTCCAACTGCAGTAACATTTGATACGTAAAATATTGTTCGTCTGGAAACAAATCAAAATAGTGAGTAACCAGCCAGAGTCCAGAACCAGTTTCTTCTTCTTCTGTTTTGGGCTCTTGCTTGAGATTAGTAAAGAGAAAGTCATTCGATTCATGTCCCAAAAGGCGGTCACTTTGTTCATAAGAGTTCCTATCTAAATCACTTCTGTGTTCACTTTCGGAATCACCCATGTCGTGAAAACCTCTGAAATCGTCCTTCTCTGGGGGACCTTTCGTTGCTACGAAGCCATTTTTTTCAGCTGCTTCTTCTTCAGCGCTTTCGAAGAAAAGATTTGGTGGAGTTAAAACCTAAAAACAATGAACAAGTCAATTAACGTGACTGCAAATAAATGAAGATTATAGTAAAAAAAAAACACACCAATTTTTCATATATGTTATTTCTCCAACTTTGACAGAGTATTACACCCCCCCCCCCACCAAAAACGATATAGTATATTAATTTAAACAGTCCCTCCCCCATCGGCGGTTAAGGATTAACTTAATTACTAGATTTCATAGCAGACTTAAGTTTGTTTGTTATATTGAATAAATTAAAAGAATAGAAATATATTAAAGTACACTGTCGTACCAAAATATTAGAGAATTTCCATGTTATATCAATGGGAATCTAATTTCTAAACTCTATAACATCTAAAATATGCATATAATGCAAAAATGTGACGAGATAAATTAAAGATCAAAATCACCTCATCAATCTCAGAATTACCTCAGAAATTAATTAAACCATAAATAATAAAGGTTGTTTTAAATCACTTAATAAAATAAATATATATATATTACAAGTTTGTTTGTTAATAAAAACTTCTTATATTCCTAATAAAAACTTATTTTCTGTCGGTATATTGATTATTTCAATATTAGACTGTTATTAGAGTTTTTTCTTTTATAAAAAAACAGGTAATTTATTGTTAAATATTCCAGCTTCCAAAATTCTTTAAATACTGAACGAATATTGTTAAAAATTGAGATTTAAACACAGTTGATTACGATCTTTAATATATCTTCGGTCCCATATTTGAGTGTATCTTCGAATGGCGCTCTGGTCTATTTCTGTCTAAGCCGTCCATTTAACCTACTTTTAAATATTTTTTCGACATCCATGCATGTGCCTCATCGCCTTTTTGCAGCTTAACCCATTTCTTCCCAGTGTGCGTACACGCAACACTGGGAAGAAATGGGTTAAGATGATATCTTAAATTTTCGTCGCCTGCAGACGCCAATTTTTAGACTCTAAGCTTGCCGAACCATTAATAGTCAGGCAGGTAGTAAAAATGTTGATCCTCCATTTTCAGTCTACTGACCCACTTAGAAGACAAGCCCTTGACAGAAATACTGTGACGTCACGAACGGAGGGGGATCAGTCGAATGAGGTATCTTGGTTAAAGCCAACGCAGCAAATAAGCTTTTATATAGCGCAATTCATTCGCCTGTTCTCCCTGGATGGATGACGTCACAGTATCGCTGTCATGGCCTGAAACGGCAAATAAAGCGAACCCCCATTTTCAAACACTAAATAAAACGAACCTCCGTTTTCAATGGGTAAATAAGTCTGATCCTCCATTTTCAGTCAGTAAACGAGGATGAAATCCATTTTCGGTGAACTTTCTAGATACTAGATATGCTAAAACTAAATATCAATGTTATTGCTACACACACACAAAATACCATTTACAATATAAATATAAGAACAAGTCTTTCAGAATCTTATTATAACTCTGCATTAGATACTGAGAACATGACCATAAAGTATGTCTCCATAACAGGAGGAATGTTATGGAGACATACTTTATTTCCAGTTGGTTTCAATCCAGTTCCAACCCATTTCCAGTTGGTAAATAAGAGTGATACTTATTTTCTGTCGGTATATAATGTTGGCAACCCATTTCAATCAGTAAGTAAGTCTTTTTTGTCGTCAATTAAGGCTGACCCCTATTTTCATTTAGTAAATAAGGCTCACCCCAATTTACAAAGGTAAATGAAGTGAACCTCCATTTTCATTTGATAAATAAGACTGACCTTATTTTTCAGTCAGTAAATGAAGCTGATCCCTATTTTCGGTCGGTGAAAAAAGACGGATCCTTTATTTTCAGTTGGTATTATTTTCTTTTAAATAAGGCTGACCCCCATTTTCTGTCGTAAGTTGACCCCATTTCAGTCAGTAAATAGGGCTGACTTTTTTCAGTCTGTAAATATGGGTGACGCTTATGTTCTGCCAGAAAATAAAGCTGTTCCTATTTTCTGTCGGCACATAACACTCACCCCCTTTTTCAAAACGTTAAATAAAGTGAAACACCATTTTCATATGATGAACCTCCATTTTCAGTCGGTAAATAAGGCTGAACTCCATTTTCAATTGGTAAATATAACCGAACCCCATTATCAGTCGGTAAATAACGCCTAGCGCCTAATGTCCGACCCCGCCTTCTCGTGGTGCAGACCGTTAGTATCTTTCAAAAGAGATACTCTCTTGTGGAAGTGAACGGAAGGGGAGGGCTGCCAGATTAGTGTGGCATACTGATCTGGACAACTATGGCTATTTTTCTTTTTTTTCTACCCTGCTGAGGAGTGGTCAACCACACAGTGTCCTGGTGCTGACCATATAAACCCACTGGACTGGACAAATATATGGCTCTGAGCTTGATTATGGATCCTGAATTTGCTGCAATGGTTGGCTTCTGTGGAGGGCAAATCTTCCACTGTGTTTTCTGTTTGTTTGTGGGTTGACAGCCCCAAGTGAATAGATTCACAGGATATGTTTATCAGCTGGTGGATAATCCTGAGCATAGGTCATCGCAGGCACCTGAACTCTTTGCTTCTATTGGCATCGTCAAATTCTACATTGGAGGAAGTCTTCCATTGTAGATGGCTTCAGCCTTTAGTGATGGGGGAACGGGTCTTTGCCCCAAGTCTGCGATTAGGGGGCTGTTTGATATTGTCGGCATTCCCTCTCTCAATAAACATAGTTTCTTTAAACATCCCACTAACCAATTTCTCTCCATAGGTAGTTGGAATGTGAGGACTCTGCACAGATTTTTCTCTTGATGTCCTCACACAAGAATTCCACCATTCTAATTTAGATATTCTCGGCTTGCAAGAGACCAAATGGACAGATAAAGGTCAGATTCTTAAAAATACTCTTAAATTTCTCTTTTCAGGGAGGGACGACAATAAGCATCACCAAGGCGTGGGTCTACTTCTCAACAGACACGCTAGTGATGCTCTTCTAGGGTATGAGTGCATTAATGAAAGGTTTCTTACAGCAAAATTTCAGACAAGCGTTAAAGACCTGAATGTTATCTGCTGTTATGCCCCCACTAAGGATGCCGATGAGGATGAGAAAGATAGGTTTTATGAACTTCAGGATATTTTGCATTCTATCAAGAAAGGAGATATTATCCTTGTTCTTGGTGACTTCAATGCCAAAGTTGGTACTGACTCTGACCTTTGGGGAGGAGTAATAGGCCCTTTTGGTATTGGTAACTGCAATGGCAATGGGCAGCGTCTCCTGCAGGTAAGTAAACTCAATGGATTCAGAATAACTAACACTTATTACAAACACCGCGACATACATAAGTACACATGGGTTTCACCCGATGGGCTGCATAAGAATATGATTGATTATATATTAATTAACAGCAAATGGGCTAGTTCTGTTAGGAATACCAGGTCATATAGGGGAGCTGAAATTGGATCTGACCATTATCTTGTTAAAAGTGTCTTGTAACTTAAACTTAAAAAGTGTTGTGCTAAATTTAAAAAATTTACCTTTAATACTGAAGCTCTGAAAGTTCCAGTTATAGCCAAAGCTTACCATGATAGGTTACTTAGTCATTATGACAGTCATGGTATGCTTACTACTGAAGTTGAGGAAGAATGGGATCATTTTAAACAGGCTTTTTTGGACACTAACAGTACTCTTTTAGGAAAAAGGAGCAGAAGAGACAGAATTTTCTGAGTGATAAGGCACTTGAGCTTATTTCGGAAAGGAAGAACTGCAGGAATGTCCTTAATCAATACCCTACTATTCCTAATAGAAAGCATTACAGAGAACTTAATAAACATGTAAAAGATCAGTTAGCTGCTGATAAGAATCTTTGGCTTGATGATTTGGCTGACAAAGCCGAGGAAGCAGTTAGACAGCACAACAACAGAGAGCTGTACCAGATAGTTAATGTTTTGTGTGGTAGAAAACGGACAGGTATACAAGGATTGAAGGATAAACAAGGTAAGGTTATAGAAGGGGAGGATTCTGTCATGGCTAGGTGGGCTGAGCATTTCAGTGATGTTCTAAACAATGCAGTTATTTTACTCCCATTGTTTGCAATGATGATAGATGCATTGGTGGCTTTAATGTTGGCTCTATAACACAATCTGAAGTTATATTCGCTGTTTCTAAACTTAAACTACATAAATCCCCAGGGGTAGATGAAATTACTACCGAAATGCTTAGAGCTGGGAATGTTTCGGTTACCACTTGGATGACAGAAATTCTGAATATCTTTTATGATAAAGGCATGGTTCCTAAGGATTTTACCAGAGCTATTGTTATCCCTATTTTCAAAAAAGGTGATCGCAGTTCTTGTGATAACTATAGGGTATCAGCGTACTCTCTGTTCCAGGTAAAGTTCTTTCCATGATTGTGCTTAATAGAATTAAGAATCTGGTTGACAGGCAATTACGTGATGAGCAATGTGGATTCAGAAGTCGTAGGGGATGTGTGGATCAGATATTTTCATTTAGGCAGATTCTTGAGAAATGTTTAAAGTTTCAGAAACCTTTGGTTGCTAGCTTTGTTGATTTCAAAAAGGCTTTCGACTCTGTTGATCGTCATAATTTGTGGTTGATTGTGAGATCATATGGTATACCAGACAAGTTAGTTAACATAATGAAAGCTCTCTAATAGCACTGAGTCGTGTGTGAGGGTTGGTAAGTCTTGTAGCAATTGGTTTAGCATTACTTCTGGTGTTCGACAAGGGTGCATTTTGTCTCCTTTGCTCTTTAGCTTGGTTATTGATTATGTTATGCGAAATTCACTTCAAGGGAAAGATTTTGGCCTTAAATGGACTGGATATACGAAAATTTCTGATTTAGATTATGCTGATGATTTAGCCCTTTTGGCAAATGATGTTGATGAGATGAACTCTTTCATTCGAGCTGTTGATGAAACTGGTGGTAGAGTAGGTTTGGTTATAAACAGAGAGAAAACTAAAGTGATGAAAATTGGTCAGGAAGTCTGTGATTCACTTAATCTGAATGGTTGCAGTCTTGAGCAGGTGTCACAGTTTAATTACCTTGGGCGCTATGTAATAGATATTGGTGATGTGCGGCATGAGATTAACAGACGAATAGGGATTGCTGCCGGGACTTTTAAGAACCTATGGAGAGTGTGGAGAAATAGGCGTATACACATAAAGACTAAAATTACACTGTATAATAGTTTGGTTCTTTCTAGGGTTAGTTATGGTAATGAAACTTGGACACTTTGTAAACATGATAACAGGAAACTAGATGCTTTTGATTCCAGATGCTTACGCAGTATCTTGGGCATTAGGTGGTTCAACTTTGTAACTAATGATGAGGTTAGGCAAAGGAGTTTGCAACCTCCTTTAAGCAGCATATTGTGCAGAGAGAGACTCCGTTGGTTTGGCCATGTTGCCCGTATGAATAATTATAGATTGGCGAATAGGGTTATGAACAGTGTGCCTAAAGGCCTCAGAAAGAGGGGGAGACCTAGGATGCGGTGGGCAGACAATGTCAAACAGGACCTTGTTAGAATTGGTGTGCAGTGGCCAGATGCAGTAGATCTAGCTCAGGATAGACTTGCTTGGAGAGATAAATTGCACGGTCTGGTTGGACCTCCGTAGACCATGGCTGCTTGATGATGATGATGATGATGATGATGATGATGATGAAATAAGGCTGAGTCTTTTCATTTGGTAAATATAGCTTAGCCCCATTTTCAGTCGGTATATACGACTGATCTTATTTTCTCTCTGTATAAAAACTGACACCCCATTTCATCAGTAAATAAGTCTGACCCTTATTTTCAGTCTTCAAATAAGGCAGACATCCATTTTCGGTCAAATAAAGGGACATTTTCAGTCGTTAAATAAGGCTGACCCCTCTTTTCAGTCGGTAAATAATACTGATCCTTATTTTTAGTCGTTAAATAAAGCTAACCCCCATTTCAGTCTGTATAATGAGGTAATTTGTTTTTTAAATAAGACTGACCCTATTTTCTGTTGCAAAAATGGCTAGCTCCGATTTTTAGTCGGAAAAAAAGAGGAACCTCAAAATGCATACATTTACTACGTACTCCTAAATTTTCAAATTGTAAATAATCCTTTGAAGTACAGATATTATAGGAATTCACAGACTCCCTAAGGAAAACTCTCCAATCTCAATTTAAGAACCGCTAATTTAGTACTTATCTTATTTTCCAAACTATAACGTGGACGGGAGTTGTCTCAGTCGGTAACGCACCAGGCTCATAATCTGATGTTCCCAGATTCGAGTCCCAATTGTGCAAGCTTTGAGAATTTTCTCCACTAAACCATGTTCTGCCTGATCCCTGTCTTGTCGTCATCTATTGGATGGGAGGTTAAACTCTATGCTGGAGCGCCATGCCCTATATACGTTAAAGTACACGCTGAATGGCATTGATAGGAGGCCACCATCTGTCTCCTAATACCTGCCCAGCGGATCCCCTTCCCAATCCTTTATGGTGTCCTTGTGACCTGGCTGTTTAATCCAATGTGTGCGGAAAAGTAATACTCATAGGTTGGGTTGCTTTACCTCTGAGAGGCACTTTTTTGCACACATTAGGCTAAATCTTTAGATTACAAGGTCCCAGAGAAGGTAGGGGCGAGGGTGGCTCAGTCGGTAGCGTGCCAGACTCGTAATTTGTAATTCCCAGGTTCGACTCCCAGCTGGGTCAGCCCTGCACGCTGTCAGTAGGGAGACGCCGATGAGTTTGGAAAGGCCGCCGTTCGTCGTATGGGACATTAAGCCGTCGCCCCGTGTACGGGAGAGAGACATTGTGCACGTTAAAGAACACGTTGGATGACCTTGACGGGAGGCTACCGTCTGTCTCCCAAAGCTATTTCAGTGGGTCCCCTCCCCCAACCTTCTCTGAGCCTTCGGGGTCTTTGTGACTTGGCCATTTAGCCCATTGTGTACAAAAAAGTGCCCCTCAGAGGTAAAACAATCCAACACAGAGAAGGTTGGGGAAGGGGACTCACTGGACAGTTGGCTTAGGCGGGACTCGAACTTGGGAATTACCGATTACAAGCTCCGGACGGTACCGATTGAGGCAATTCGCTCTCCTGATCCAAGGAACCTGGGTTCGACCCGTGGATAAATTAATGGTTGTTTTCTGCCTTGTGTTTTTTTTGTCTGATGAGGTTTCGTCTTCCTCAGAGATCTGGTGTGTGTGTGTGGGGGGGGGGATGGGATTGCCTGTAGTCAGGGGACCGCTATCGCGCCTGTGAGCAGTTCGACTGCACCGGGAGGCAATTTTGCAAACAAACTAACGACTATAGTTGCAATAAGGTTGACTGCAGTAAGTTCGTGTCTATTTTTAAACCGGTGAGTTTAAATTACTTTTAGAAATGATATTTAATTTAACTAAAATTAATCATTAATATCTAAGGTCGGACATGGAGAAAGGGGGCGGCAGAGTCCAAGTTCGCTCCGACGGCAAAGTAGATAACACCGGCCTTGTCTGTAGTTCCCAGATTCAGGTTGGGTTGTTTTTCCTCTGAGCGGCACTTTTTTTGAACACCATTGGCTAAATGGCCAGGTCACAAGGACTCGGAGGCTCAGAGAAGGTTGGGGAAGGGACCCACTAGAACAGCTGTTGGGAGACAGATGTGGTAGCCTCCCGTCAAGCCCACTCAGAGTATTCTTTAACGTGCATGAGTATGGCTCTCCCGCACAAGGGGCCACTGCTTAACGTCCCATCCGATTAACTACAGCCTTTCCAAGCCCATCGGTGTCCACTACTCATTGTGGGCAGGGCGCTTTTAGGGGGTGCTTCGATAATTACATCCCTGGTACTAACTCCGGATCTAGGAAAAAAAAAGTTCTTGGGGGGGGGGGAGAAAGAATTTTCAGAAATGAAACCCTACTGACCATGGGCAGAGCGGGGAGTTTTGTGGAGATAAATCTCAAAGCTGGCCCAGCTGGAACTCGAACCTGGGAACTGCAGACTACGAGATCCTGGCCCGCTCCCGACTGAACCCCCGTCCCAGATTCAGGTACCAATTGTGCCGGTGTTGAGATTTCTCTCCGCCAAACTCCCACCCTACCCTCAGTACGAGGAACACACCGATAGGCACGAAAATACACCGATAGGCATGGAAAAGCAGGCGTCCATCGGATGGGACCTTAAGCATTGTCCCATGTACAGGAGAGCCAAACACTGTGCACATTAAAGAACACACTAAATGCCCTTGATGAGAGACTACCATCTGTCTCCTAACATATGTCCAGTGGGTCCACTACCCACAACTGTGCGCAAAAATATGCCATTCAGAGGTGAAACCCAACACAACCATCACAGAACCCCTTCTACGACTCCCTAACTACGGTGTATTGCACAGAAATATTCTCATTGGACCTCTGTGGCTAGTAACTGCTTGAGAAATAATCTATTTATTGAATCCTCCTAACATATTGAAATCTCCTAACATATGTCCAGTGGGTCTCCTAACATATGTCCAGTGGTGTCCTGAAAACGGAACTTAACCTAAGGTATGAAATTCAGAGATTTTAACCTCCATGAACAAACACTGTTATCCGCCGCCAACATGCTTATTGTTCGGCCAAACGAGCAAGATGGTTTGTTTAACTTCTGAGCGCACTTTTTTTGCAAACAATGGGCTAAATAGTCAGGTCACAAGGACCCCCCAATGTTCAGAGAACGTTGTTGGGAGGGCAACAACTGAACAACCGTTAGGGGACAGATGGTATAACCTCCTGTCAAGGCCATCTAGTTTGTTCTTTAACGTCCACAGGGTATGGCGGTGACCGTATGGCTTTTGACAATGGACCACGGCTTTACGCGCCATCCGACGGCTTTTCGAAGCCCATTAGTGTCTCCTACTGACCGAGGGAAGGGCAGGGAGTTATTCGGAGAGAAATATTAACGCTGTTCCAGGCTAGAGGCCCTATATAGGTAGAGGGTTGGCCATCTCAAAATTGGACGCCATGTTTTGTCGTCGCTCGAATAATTTAGCGTGCATAGCTGAATGGTATTGCACGGTACTTATGGATTCCGGAAAAAGGTAGGGTAATATTTGATAGAGATTTCAGTGTTCATGATTGGAAGCACTTTAGAAAACGACTAAAAAAGAAAAGGAAATTTTAGGGCTTTTGTTTTTTTTAAAAAAGATGTAATTTCGCTTTGTTTTCTAGTCCGTCTGTAAACATCGAACTTTTTTGTTTATACAGATAAATAAGAAATTCTTTTTGTGTTAGATAGAAATTAATGATATATTGTGATTTGCATTTTTAGAATCTCTCAAAAGTTATAACTGCACCCTCTAACGGTGGAAAAAGTTGAAAATTGCAAAATATCAAAGGAATATTCCAAACGATGTAGTTATGTTAGAAGTTTAAAATTTTTGTGTTGAAATGTGAAGGTTACGAAGTTAGCATTGGCAACAATCACTTGACCCTTTAAATTCAGGAGGGAGGTGAATGCAACTTATTTTTCTTTTAAGAGAAAAGTGTATGTTTTTAGAGATAAATTAAAAATTCTTTTTGGGTTCGACAGGTAGTGATGAAATATTACACTTTGCATTTTGCGAATTTCCCGAAAGCTATAACTGCGCCCTCTAATGGTGGAAAAAATCCAAAAATACCAAAAATTCAAAACGAATATTGCAAAAATTTTGGTCGTGGAATGTGACAGTCTTGAAAATTCCATTGACAACAGTGAGTTGATCCAAAGCCAAAGGCAGGTAAGAAACGAAACGGTTTTCTTTTAAGAGTTTTTCATTTATCTCTTTTTTAGTAGGTTACTAATGAAATGTAATTCGCACTTTCAAAGGTAGTTTTATTTATATCATTAGAGATCACTAAATATCGAAACTGTAAAACTTTTAACGAATGTTCCAAGTGATATGTTTGTGGTAGATATTTCGGCGTGTAGAGTTCTGTTATGGTAGAAATTCCACTGACAGCAATTATCTGCCCACTATTTTCAGAGGAGTGAGAGAAAAGCAACTTTTTAAATTTAAGAACTAAAATACATACCTTTTATGCTTTATAATTACTAATAAAATATTACTATGTGCATTTCCCCCATCATACATTAAAAAATAAATAAATAAACCCTCAAGCAACTGCTTGTGCAGAGGTCTGACAGGAGCCTGTCAGTTTAATCGCCGTAGTAGGAGGTCCATGAAGATGACGGGACCTCAGCAGAAAAACAACACGAACATCCATGATTAAAACTTTTAAAGAGTGAAAAAGTAAAAAGAAAACACCTCCTCAAGCAGCTGCTTGTCAGAGAGGTCTGACAGGAGCCTGCCAGTTTATATGCCTTAGTAGAAGGTCTGAGAGGATGGCAGGAACTCAGCAGAAAAACGACACAAACAGCCATGCCTTATCCGGGGCTCAAACCCAGGTCCCTTAGATCAGGAGCCAAGCGCGCTAACCACTCGGCCATGGGACGCGCCAGAGGCGATATGCGTTCTTCTAGTTATTTTACACTTTCACACCCTCTGACAGTGGAAATTCGAACTACTGTATAAATGAAAAAATAAACTATTAATATTTTATTAGTGCCTGCAATGTGCAAAAAAAAGTTTTTCATTTATCTCTTCAAGCAGAAAAGTTGCATTTTACCAATGGGACAAATCATTACTATTAATGTAAACTACTTTATCATTACACTCTAAGACCAAAAATTTAAGTTTCTAGTAAAAATGGATCACTTGCAATATTTATTTAAAGATTTGGTATTTTCCAGCTTTTTCCGCCGCTAGAGGTCGCCTTTCGAGTTTTTATTTACCGTCTTTAACACTCTCTAATACTGGAAATTGCAACTGATGGGTATTTGAAAAACGTAAATACTAATATTTTTGTAGAAAAAAATCCAGAAACATGCCAGAGCATTCTGACCTGTTGAACTAACGCCGGCTTTTTTCACAAAAACCATTTATTGATTTATAGACGTTTAACGTCTACAGATAATGTGAAATTATCAAATATTGTTTAAATCATCAATATTTTGTTAGTGTCTGTAAAACAACAACAACAAAAAAATTGTTTCATTTATCTCTTAAAAAAGTTACATTTTCGCACTCCAACCCCCCTTTTTGCTCAGAGGGCGCTATTAAAGCTATTGAAAATTTTCAAAATTGTTAATCACAATATTTGTTCGACACCTATACAACCCAAAAAGAATTTTTCATTTATCTCTAAAAGTAAAAAAAATTGATTATCTCTAGACGGACAGACAGGTGGAAAGACAGATGGACAGACAACAGTTAACAGAGAGGCGGACAGACAGACGAACAAATACTGGCATAGGCAGACGACAAAGTAAAAACATTAGCTCGTTTTTCAAACGAACCTTAAAAGAAATTATTTATTGGTTTTCAGTTAGCTCGTTTCACTTTTGCAGCCGATTGCCATCTTCCGATGGAGTTTCTCGATAAAAAATATTCATTCATTTATTTCTTTCAGTGAAATTTTTACACCCAAATGCAGCGCAGTGAGGTATTCATAAAATATGACAGCTTTTACAGACAAAAAAGTGGTAGAAATATATAAGCAGAAGTTTTAACTTGGTACATACACTAACTCATAGGCCTTCGTCTAACGGTACGACAAAACATGACGTCCATAAACCACGTGACTCAATCAGCCAATGGCAGGAATAACCGGGATGGCCAGCCTCTAACTATGCAGGACCTCTAGTCCAGGCGAGACTCGAACCTGGTAGCTGCAGATTACGAGACTGGCGCGCCATCGACTGAGTCCCCTCCCCAAACGAACAGGGACTTAGCTTTTGTTATACGGATAAATAAATAATCTTGTATAGTAAGATATCTCAGTAAGGAATGAAATTAAGATTAAGAAAAAAGATAATAATAAATGGAATAATTTCAAAAACTAGGCATTATTTCTATTTTTCTTCTTTATCTGTCTGTATACCTAGAACTTCATTTTTTACAGATGAACAGAAAATTCTTTTTGGATAATTACATTTAACGAAATATTAGGATTAGCATTTTCCGCATCTCCCATTAGTTTTAATTTCCACCGTTAGAGGGCGATTAATCCTATTGACCAAGGCAGCGTGGGAAGTTTTGCGGAGACAAATTTCTATGCTGGCCCAGCTGGGTCACAGACCTCCTACTGTGGCATATAAACTGACAGACTCCTGTCAGACCTCTGTGGTAAGCAGCTGCTTGAGGGAGAATTTATTTTTTTTTATATCAGATGTACCAAAGATTAATGTTTTTCCATAATAAAATGTAATTTTGATTTCTTTTGGGTTTTTTTTTGGAAGCATATTATTTATATTTATTTAGTAACATAAGAAAACTTTTTTTGTATGTAGACCTGGGTTCAAGCCCCAGGTAAGGCATGGACGTTTGTGTTGTCTTTCTGCTGAGTTTCCGCTATTTTCACAGGCGGGATAGATTTACACTTTATGGCGTATAAACTGAAAGTACCCTGACAGGCCTCAGTGGCAAACAATTGCTTGAGGGAGGCATTATTATTTTTTTAAATTTATTTTTAAAGTAATTTTTTCTGTTTTTGGGCATCTGTAGTTCTTTGATAATATACAGAGTGTCCCTGAATTCATGGTTCAAACGTGAGGGTATGGTAGTACACACCGAACCCACCAATATTCGTCATAGAATATGCGGCCGCAAACGCAGTGAGGAGTCGGAAATGAAGTAGTGATCGGCGTACCTACTCGTAAACACCGAGCTTGTCGCGCACATCGGCGGCTGCGACGGACAGTGAGGCTACAAGATCCTCCGCGGACTGACTGCGCCCCCTACTGGCACCGGGCTGCGTTTGCGGCCGCATATTTTTCTATGACGAATATTGGTGGGTTCTGTGTTTACTACCATCCCCTCACGTTTGGGCCATGAATTCAGGGACACCCTATACATGACTACTGTATTCGCAACTGCCGTCATTAATGAATAGCCTGACCTAAATATTTCTAATTTTAAACAATGTTTTGGTTTTTGTCCCCAACCCCGACATTTTTTCCCTCCAAGAAAAGCATTCCTCCCACCCTCCTGCTCCTGTGAAAAAAATTCCTGCCGAAGTTAATGAAGGCAACGTTTTTATTTGATGAGATAAATCACATTTTTTTTGATTAGATACATACCAATTAAATATTATAGTTATGATCTTCGACTCATCCACGAGTTCGAATCTTCATCTTTAGAAGGTGTGACAGTCGGAAAAATTAGTAATTTCATTATATTTGAAAATGAGCCTTCTATATTCGACAGAAGCAATATATTATTCTTCTAGTTTAGTTTTGAGTGTAAGATCCTGCAGAAATTTTTAACTTAAAAAAAAAGTATAATTTTTTATTTAATGAGACTATATTTATTATTAACACGTTTTAAAAAAATATGTGATGTTTTCACTTTGTTTGTCTATTCGTAGACATTCAGCTTTTTCGGTTTTTAAAGATAAATTAAGAATTCATTTTACGTTAGAAGGTGTTAATGAATATTACAATTATTCGCATTTTACGACAATCGCAAAACTTTTATGGCGCCCTCTAACGGTGGAAAAGGCGGAAAATGCCGAAACTTTAAACGAATATTGCCAAGGAGCAATTCAGACATTTTGGAGGTAAAATGGTGGTTGTTTTATCTTTGAGCGCAACTTTTTTTGGGAAGAACCCCAATAACCAGAGAAGGTTTGGGAAGGGGCTGCACTGGACATTTGCTAGCCTGCAGATGGAAGCTTCCGGTCAAGGCCATCAAGCGGCTTCTTTAACTTGCACCGGATATGACTCTCATGAACATGGGGCCATGGCTTAACGTCCAATCCGAAGGACGGCGGCCTTTCCATACCCAACGAGTCTAATTCCTCACTAAGAGCAGAATGAGAGTTAGCTGAAAAATTCTTAGCCCTGGCCCAGTTGGGACTCGAATGTGGGAACATCAGATTACGAGTCTGGCCCACGACTGACTGAGTCCCGATGATGGAGGGTCATGGTCAAGAGGTTTACATGGGCAGCAACGATCCCTTACCCCGAGGATAGAATGGGAAAACGCAACTGTTTCGTCTTAAGAGATATATACGAACAATTCTTTTTGTCTTTTATAAGTAATAATGAAATAATATTGATTGGGAAAATGAAAATATTACTATTTTCATTTTTCCAATGATCCACTAATTCGAACTTCCACTGTTAGAGGGTGTTAGAAATGGTAATAAAACACTTCATTCTCTCTAAAAAAAAGTTCCTCATATTCGCCAGAGACATGTTATTATTTCATTTAATACTACATTTAATATTAATTAAAGAAAAAAAAATACCTAGTCATTTTATTTCTCTAATTTTTT
This sequence comes from Ryuthela nishihirai, assembly GCA_038380435.1. NCBI lineage: Eukaryota > Metazoa > Arthropoda > Arachnida > Araneae > Heptathelidae > Ryuthela > Ryuthela nishihirai. The sequence goes on from JAWZYU010000019.1 coordinate 40,224,750, forward strand.
TTTGTGGTTGAGTTATTTTACCTGTGATTTCTTCTATTATAGACAGAATAGTCTAAAAGGTCATGTCACAAGGACCCCCAAGGGCTCAGAGAAGACTGGAGAAGGGGATGCACTGAACAGCTATCAAGAACTTTATCCTTAACTTTCCTGCATCCCCCCCCCCCCATAAGACAAGCGGAAGCCTTCTGTTAAAGCTTAGAAGATCATCGAGCATGTTGTTTACCGTGCAGAGTATATAGCTTACCTTTGCAGGGGCCATGTGGATAACATCCCCTCCGATGGACAAAAGATTTTACAAGCCTTTGGTAGCCCCTTTTTCATTGAGGGCAAAGTACGTGTTAGTGAAAATCTCAAAACTGCAGCTATTAACCCCATCTCTTATACTTAAGGATAAGATTTTGTAGGAATTTCAAGAAATTCTTAATTATTTTTATTTAAGGAGAATATAACTATTATTGACATTATATAGGGGGGTTTCAAAAGAAGGTTTACAGCTTTGAGAGGATGCATACATTTATTAGTAAATGGTAGATGCAAATGCACAGAAATGTAACCCAACACATTGAGTATTGCCAGATGTATCCGAGTGACAGTTCACTCTGACTTCCAGATGTAGCATGGATTGGGTTGTTTTACCTCTGAGCGGCACTTTTTTGCACACCATGGGCTAAATGGCCAGGTCACATTGACCCCGAAGGCTCAGAGAAGGTTGGGGGAGGGGACCCACTGGAACAGCTGTTGGGAGGCAAGTAGTAGCATAAATGAGAGTTCTGGCACAGTAAAAGGCTCGAGAATTCTATGAAAATTCATGGGAAAAGTTATGGGGGATGAGGAAAAACTTTTCCCATGGATTTTCATAGAATTCTCGAGCCCCTTTACTGTGCCAGAACTCTCATTTATGCTACTACTGAGGCAGATGTAGCCACCCGTCAAGGCCATCTAGTGTGTTGTTTAACGTGCACCGGGTATGGCTCTCCTGCACACGGGACCATGGCTTAACGTCCCATACGATGGACGGCGGCTTTTCCAAGCCCATCGGTGTCCCCTTCTGAGATGTAGCATAACAAATATTCCTCCTGTAATGAAATTCTTCCCAAGTGCGATGTAGCACGTCTGTCGTGACTTCTGCAACTGCGCAAGTAACTCTTGTCCGTAGATCATCATTTTCCTGGGAAAAGTAGACTTTATCCTTAACTTTCCTGCATCCCCCCCCCCCCATAAGATAAAGGTCGTACCACAAAAACTGGTGCCTTTCGTACAGGCGAATATGAGGAACTTTTTTTTAGAGATAATGAAGTGCAACTATCTGTTTCCTGAGTTGCTATCTTTATCTCTTAGGAAGGGGGATGCAGGCGGAGAAAATAATTCTAATCTTATTCCAAAAGTACACAAATGCACTTCAAGAAACAAAATCAATACACAGTTACAAGACTCTAAAATGTTTTTTTTTACCATGAGCTTCATTTTTTTTGTACACAATGGGCTAAATGACCAGGTTACAAGGACCCCAAGGGTTCAAAGAGGATTGGGTTGTTTTACCTCTGAGCGACACTTTTTTCCACACAATGGGCTAAATGGCCAGGTCACAAGGATCCCAAGGGATCAGAGAATGTTCGAAGTGGGGGACCCACTGAATAGCATTAGGAAACAGATGCTAATCTCCCGTCAAGGCCTTTCAGTATATTCTATTGCGTGGAAGAGGGTGTGACACTTTTGCACATAGGGCCATGGATAAACTCTCATCAGATGGACAGCAGCCTTTTGAACAGAGGGCAAGGTGGGGCGGGGGTTAGCGGAAAAAAATCTCGACGTTGCACAAACAACAACCTGGGACAGCAGATAACGTTTGGACACGAACCTGGGGACAGCAGATAACGAGACTGGCGTCCGACAGACTGAGCTCTCCATCCTTGATCACACATAAAACAACCTCGACTATAGGGTGCATTCAAACTCTAACCTCCTCCCCAGACTGTAGAAAAATGCACCTTGTATTCCCAAAGTCAGTTTCAATGGAAGTCACGTTGAACTGTCACTCTGGTACACTTAACAACACGTTATGTATACTGCTCACAAGAATTAGGGGATATATTATCGCTTCATATTCATTTTGAAATATCCCCTAATTTTTGTGAGCAGTTTATTTGACAATATTTATATGATAAGGGACCTGGGTTCGAGCCCCGGATAAGGCATGGTTGTATGTGTCGTTTTTCTGCTGAGGTCCTGCCATCCTCACAGATCTTCTACTTTGGCATATAAACTGACAGGCTCCTGTCAGACCTCTGTGGCAAGCAGCTGCTTGAGGGGGTATTTATTTATTTTTTTTTTATGTACATACTATCAAAATTGTAAACCTACTTTTGAAACACCCTGTATTTAATAATAAGTGTTTATTTATCAGCATTTCAGTTGGACAAATTTGCGAAACGTCGGAAAAAACTTGCATACTTACTTCAGCCATAGCGCCGACATTCTTATCACCTATTGCAACGGCGCAAAATGTAATCAGTTGTTGAGAAACTGTGAGGAGAAATGGGAGAAGCATTGGTAACGGTATTTAAAAATTATGATCCCAAAGCCTACATCATTCAGAATACCGATTAGAGAATGAATACCGAATAGAGATGGCTATGGAATGTGATACAAAGGAGAATACCGAGAACACTGTAGTTGCAGACACTCTACATTAACACATGTGCACATTGCAAAAGTTCACCGATGATTCGCGGGGAGTGATTCAGAACACCTGTTAGCCTCTCTACTCATTGCGAGTGCTGTCTGATGAAACAGACGGCCAGTGCTACTTTGCGGTGCTGCGAATTCATTGGACGCTTCTCATCTACGACGCTTTTTTGAGCGTTATGTTTGTTTCTGGATTTTGTCTTTAGAAAATGGTTCGATGTTGGATGGATACACTGAGACTCATTTCAGGGGCGTCGGTGGGCAGGGGTGGAGGTCGTTGATCCTCCTATGGATACATTGAGACTCATTTCAGGGGCGTCGGTGGGCGGGGGTGGAGGTCATCCTACCCCTGGAAAAAAGTGTTCAAAAATTAATCTGCGTTGAATAATATCAAATGTTACCAAAAAAAAATTCATGTTTTTTTTTTACGTTTATTTTCGGTTTCGGATGCATATCGTTTTTTTTTCATTAATATGAAAAAACATTTTGCACGTGTATTTTCAATAATAGGTTTTTTTTTTATCTGTTTGTTTTTAATTGTATCGGGGCATAATGATCCATGATTGCTGTCTTTTTCACTGCATTCATTAATGAAAGCTCCACCTAAATATTTCTATCTTGAACCAATTAATTTTTGCCCCCCTCCAAATGAAATTATTGCAGAAATTATTGAATTTCTGAAATTCTTTTATAAAATCCAAATGTTCCCTTTAAGGCAAAGACAACTTCTAATTGAATTTCAAAACTATTGGAAAAGCCGTTACCAATTGCTAAATTTTTGGTAAATGCGCAGAAACTGTTGAAAGGTTTTCAACACATCATTTCAACGTGTAACTTAATTAAATAATTCACCTACCGCAACATTTTGACTTTTCTGAAAAGCAGGTTTATGAAGATTTGAAAATATACATGGAAGTTTTCTTTTAATGAAAAAGCAGGGAAGAATCCGAGGAGCGAGATTGGCTCAGTTGATAGCGCGCTAAGCTAGAGATCTGTTATTGCCAGGTTATTTTATTTTTATTAAATGTTCTTGGTGGTGAGAATTTTATCCTCTTACCCCCATAGCACACTCATGGAGAAAGAGGACACTTGGGGTTGGAAAGGCCGCTCTCACATGGAATATTGAGCCGTTGCTCCCTGGGGCGTGGGTGACTCAGTCGGTAGCGGGCCAGACTCGTAATCTGCAGCTCCCAGGTTCGAGTCCAAGCTGAGCCAGCATTGTGATTTATTTCCGCAAATCTCCCCGCCCTCTCCACGGTCAGTAGGAGACATGGATGAGTTCGGAAAGGCACCGTCCGTCGGACGGGACGTTTAGCCGTGACCTGTGCACGTTAAAGGACACCCTGGGTGGCCTTGACGGGAGACTATCATCTATCTTCCAACGGCTGTTCCAGTGGATCCCCTTCCCCAACCTTCTCTGAGCTTTCGGGGTACTTGTGACCTGGCCATTTAGCCCATAATGTGCAAAAAAGTGCCGCTCAGAGGTAAAAACCTGTGACTAATGACTAAGAATGTCATTTAAATACAGTAATTCACCATTAGTATCATTTTTTTTTGTACTTAGGTGCCATTCTGTTTTGCATTAAGTTGAACTTTGTATGTTTGGGAAGAAATGTTTTACATCCGGAACCAATTAGCTTGTAAACCGACGGATTACGGTACTTTTATTTTTTTTCTTGTTAACATAGCAAATTTTGAAACCGGTACAATTGTAACAATTTTTAAAATATTTCAGAACACCGGGCCAAATGATTTGAAACTGGTACATGCGCTTACCTTAATTATCGATTATTTCGAATTGCAATAATATTTTTAACTTCTCAAGCAGTCCCTTCCCCCTTTTTATTTTTTTTTTCTGGATCCGGGCCTGACCAAACTAAGTAACTAATAAACCAACTAAAGTTCATAATAAAGAAATTAGCAGTGAATTCGTGTGTTAATATTCAAAAGTTACAGCGGGGATGGAGGAACTGATTTTGGCTTCATCGCAATCACGAATTGACATCTTGATGTGGTTGGATCGCAGAAGGAACATAGAGCAGCAGCGTTTTTTCACAGTAGTTAAGTGACCTGGGTTCGAGTCCCGGTTTAGGCATGGAGTTTGTGTAGTTTTCCTGCTGAGGTCCCGCCATTCTCTCAGACTGTGGCGTATAAACCGACAAGCTCCTGTCAGACCTCTGTGGCAAGCAGCTGCTTGAGGGGGGTGGGGGAGTTAATACATGGTTAATAGCTGGAACCGTGCCATATCAGTAGCTGTTGCTCACGCAGTCGGCGGTGAAAGTCAAGGGTCGCGGCCCGTAGCGCACTTCGTGCGATGTTTTTACATTATGTAAGTCTTATATTAATTAACGAAACATTAAATAACAAAACACACAATTAATGAACTATAAATTAATTGCTAATCGAATAAGTAGGATCATTAAATAATTCAGGGCAAAAAAAAAGATAAAAAAATTGCAATTTATCTAGTGCAAGCAGCTGTTTGAAAGAGAATTTATTTGTTTATAGTTTTTTTTTAAATAATGCAGAGCTGTTTTTCTGAATTCTGCTTGTACCGTTAATGGCACAATATGCCATAATGATTAAAAAATATTCTCTGAACGAATAAATATGTGAGTTAATTTGTTAAGTTGATCATAATATCGCTTATAGCAGTGTTTTTCAAACTTTTTTGACTACGACACACAGTAAGAAATACATTTTACATAGTGACCCAGACTTTGGTATTTCTTATTCTATTTTATTAAAAAATGTTAGTCACGACTAGAGGTCCTGTATAGGTAGAGTCTAACATCCTTCTTTAAAATCTGGACCATTTTGTAAAATGGACCTTGGCCCCTTTATCATCTGGTCCACGTGAAAAAGTTTTTTTGTGTGTGTCAAAAAGTAGGGACCAGTACAGTGAAGTGCTAGCGACCCTACGTGTTGGCGATAGGCTTTTGACCGCAGGCCGCCTAATAATGAAGGAGGTGGTTGAAGTTTCGTGCCATGGAAGTGCTGCATCGTAGTTTTGTGGCAAGGGGGTGGGGAGGGGAGAGGTTTGGAGTAAAATTCTTCTGGGAGTGAAAATTATAGCGTGTGTGATCACTGTGTGGCCCATGTTGGCCGGAAGTTGGTAAGAAGGGTGCAAGGTAAATATTCAAAATCGCCCCTAATCTCTTACAATTAAAGATGACCTAAAATGGTTTGCAGATCTTAACATTTCTGATTTAGAATATGCTGATGATATAGCTCTTTTGGCAAATGATGTTCATGAGATGAACTCTTTCATTCGAGCTGTTGATGAGACTGGTAGTATAGTAGGTTTGGTTATAAACAGAGAGAAAACTAAAATGATGAAAATTGGTCAGGCAGATGGTTTGCCACCACTAGTAATCATTTTTGAAAAAGGGTACTTTGGGAGTTGTAGTTTATTGTTACAGAGTATAATTATGTATATATATATATTTTTTTTTGAAAACATCAATACAATTGCACTAGGGAAATAAGGTGGTGCAATAATGTGTCCAAAATGCTTCTTTTTTGTCCCTGTACTGGATCTTTTTTGTCCCTTTGGATCTTTTTGGCATCTGGATCTTTTGGTGTCCAATGGATCTTTTGAGTAGGAGGTGTCTGCAGGGAGGAGAGTCATTTTCCACATATTGAGATGGAGAGTCTGCAGGAAGTTGGAAGGTTAAAGGATTTTGCCAGTACTTTGTATGAAATGGGTCAGGGCCCTGAAATGTGATTTTGCCTTTGTGTGGGTGGGGTTTAGGATGGTCTGTAAGGTGAATGTGGTGACTCCAAGTGTAGCAAGTTTGTGATAGAGGGTGTGTCTTTGTGTGTTGTATATTTGACAGTGTAGTAGGTAGTGGGGGATATCCTCTATCACTTGACAGTTTGGGCAGAGTGCAGTAGGTATTTTTCTAATCATAAATAAGTCTTTGTTGACGTTCGCTCTGCCAGTTCGGAGTCTGTGTATTGCTGTTTGGGCCCTTCTGGATAGGTAGTTAAGATGTGTTGGGAGAGGGTGCTATTGTGGCTCTGAATGTGTTTTTATCTGTAGTGTGTTGTACCCAATTCTGGGTCCATGTGTGATAAAAAATTTTGTGTATTCTCTTATGTGATGTTTGCATGTAGTGACAGTGTGGTAATTTGGGGTTGTGAGGGTGAGGCCTTGTTTAGCAAGTGAGTCAACAGTCTCATTATGGATGATGTTGCAATGGGAGGGAATCCAGTAAAAAGTTAGGGTGTTTCCCTTGTCTGTAATGTTGTGTGCTATGTTTTGTATGTGGAAAAGGTAATGGTTCTGTGATGGATCTACTGTTAGTGTGTTAATGAGTTGTAATGCAGGCCTTGAGTCTGTGATTATGTTAATGTGTTGTTTGTTGAGGTGCGTGGCCCAGCCTAATGCCATGTGTATTGCTGTTAGCTCTGAAGAGGTGCTATTTTCAGCATGATTTCATTTTATAACATAATAGAATTTGGTGGAAGGGGTGTAAAAAGCAGTAGAGCTAGAGGTGTTGTGTGGAATATGAGATCCATCAGTGTAAATTGTATGGTCAGTGTCTGATAGTTGTGTGATTAAGTTGTCTGTGGCAATTTTTAGTTCAATGGGGAGGTGAGCTTTTTTTTTGGTGATGTGTGGTAGAGTGAGGTGAATGTTTGGTTTTTTAAATAACCAATAGGGAAGTGTTTGTGTGGGTTTATAGGGTTTAATTTGTTGCCAAGTGGGGGTAAAGTGTTTTTTTTTTTATTATTTGTGCTGTGGTAGTAGAGTTAGTGGTGGATTCAATTCTAAGTGTGGCTGGTGAGTGGGATTGCAGTGTTTAAGTTTGATGTAGTGTTTGCATGTGAGGAGGTGTCTTTTGATTGTTAGAGGTGGCATGTTAGCTTCTGCTCAAGTGGCGAGGTTTGGGCATCCAGCTTTAAGACCCAGGGCAAGTCTGATGGCGCGTGTTTGCATAGTTTCAATTTTATTGATTTGTGTGTTTGAAGCAGTGTTGAGTGCTGGGAGGCCATACTCTAGCCTAGGGTTGATAAAGGCTTTAATGAAAGTAAGCATTACTTTATCGCTGGCCCCCCATGACACTCTTGTGATGGAATTTAATATGCTGTATGCTCCAATGCATGTGGATTTAATGTTATTAATGTGTTGTTTCCAGGAAAGCTTACGGTTTATTGTTAGAGGCTGGCCATCTCGGTGATTCACTGCCATTGGCTGATTGAGTCACGTGGCTTATGGACGCCATGTTTTGTCGTACCGTGAGACGAAAGCCTATGAGTTAGTGTGTGTACCAAGTTAAAACTTCTCAGTTGTTATAGTTCATTTCTACCACATTTTTTTTTGCCTATAAAAGCTGTCATATTTTATGAATGCCTCACTGCGCTGCATTTGGGTGTAAAAATTTCACTCAAAGAAATAAATTAATGAATATTTTTCTTCTGAGAGACTCCATCAGAAGACGGCAAACGGCTGCAACAGTGAAATGAGGTAACTGAAAACCAACAAATATATTTTTTTTAAAGTTCGTTTGAAAAACGAGCTAATGCTCTCACTTTGTTGTCTGCCGATGTCAATATTTGTTCGTCTGTCTGTCCGTTACCTGTTGTCTGTCCATCTGTCTTTCCACCTGTCTGTCCGTCTATAGACAATCAATTTTTTTTTTACTTTTATAGCTAAATGAAAAATTCTTTTTCGGTTGGATAGCAATCGAACAAATATTGCGATTCACAATTTTAAAAATTTTCAATAGCTTTAATAGCGCCCTCTAGCGATGGGAAAAGGTGGAAAATGCTAAAATTTCAAAAGAATATTACAAACAATTTACACTGGAAATATGAAATTTTAGTAGTAGAGTGTTATGGTCAGAAGGTTTACAATTTCAACAAGGCTTTACCATCTTAGCAAAAAGGGGCTGCGAAAATAAAACTTTTTTTTTAAGAGATAATATATTTTTTTTCGTTTTACGGGTACTAACAAAATATTAATGATTTAAACAATATTTGATAATCTCAGCGTTACCTGTAGACATATGTCTATAAATCAAATATTTTTGTGGAAAAAATTTCTCCGACATATGGGATTCGAACCCGCATCTCTCCAGAAACATGCCGAGTATTTTAACCTGTTGAACTAATGCCGTCCGTTTTTTTTCACTAATAATGACTCTCACTCTTCCCGTGAATTTTGGGCGGCTCCTTATAGTGCCATCTATGATCTCGGGTGGCAAATATTTCTTTTTTAGTGCTCTGAGTAAGATTGAAATAAATAATGAAGTCGCATCACGCTATTTAGCGTTGTTAATGATTTAAACGATACAGTTGAACCTCGACTTTCGCGGATTTGATTATTCGCGAGTTTGCCATCAATAATTAAATGGGATTTTTTTTTCAGTTTTGCGGCCTTCTGCGTAAAATTGCAGGCGACGCGCGTAGAATAGAAAATGTAAAGAAAACTAAAAAAAAAAAGTTTAGTCATAAATGCATAAAATATATTATTTAGAATATATTTTGTGGATGTTATTTATAAATTATTGCTATCTAAATACTGTACATGTATTGCATCACATACTGTATTTGTACTGTATTGCCTCTCTGTGTGCATGTGTCAGCCTACATTGTTGATACTGTAATTTAAAATTTATAAAACATATTGTTGCAGTACAATGTAACAATGCAGTACAGCCTTAACTGGAATAGTGGTTATTCAGCTAGCGACTGTTCCAGCAAGGCAAACTTTGTGTGTTGTGTTAGCTCTAACTAAGGCAGTGGTCAGCAGTGACTGCGGTCTAGGAGTAGCTTCTAGGATTCTTCTCTGTCCTATATGTCGCAAATAAAAAAAATGTATTGTTTTACTTTTTTTGTGTATGTTAAATACGGTTAACAGTATTAATAGTTAAGGTTTGGAGGGCATAGAGATATTCGCGGTTTTTCCACATTCGCTGGGTCTTGCACCCCTAACCCCCGCGAATGTGAAGGGCGGACTGTATTTGATATTCTCAGCGTTTCTTGTAGACATTTAAACGTCTATAAATAAATAAATGTTTTTTGTGGAAAAAGTCGGAGTTAGTTCAACAGGTTAGAATACTCTGACATGTTTCTGGAGAGATGTGGGTTCGAATCCCGTAGGTCGGCGAAATATTTTTTCACAAAAATATTAATATTTACATTTTTTGAATCCTCCTTCAGTTGGAATTGCCAGTGTTAGAGAGTGCTAAAAACTCGAAAGTCGACCTCTAGCGGTGGAAAACACCAGGAAAATACCAAATCTTTAAATAAATATTGTAAACGATCTATTTTTGCCGGAAACTTAAATTTTTGCTCATAGAGTGTAATCATCAAGTGGTTTACCCTAATAGTAATGATTTGTCACGTTGATAAAACGCAACTTTTCTGCTTTAAGAGATAAACGAAAAACTTTTTTTGCCCTTTACAGGTACTTAATAAAATATTAATAGTTTATTTTCTCAATTTTACAGTAGTTTGAATTTTCACTGTCAGAGGGTACTGAAAGTGTAAAATAACTAGAAGAACGTATATCGCCTCTGGCGCATATGTGAATCTCATTTTCAAAGAGAATGAAGTGCTTCCTCTAACTACTTTTTCACTCCTTAAAAGTTTTAATTATGGATGTTCGTGTTCTTTTTCTGCTGAGGTCCCGCCATCCTCATGGACCTTCTACTACGGCGGATAAATAGACAGGCTCCTGTCGGACCTCTGTACAAGCAGCTGCTTGAGGGGTTATTTATTTATTTTTTAATGTATGATGGGGAAATGCACATAGCAGTATTTTATTAGTATTTATATAACATAAAAAGTATTTGTATTTTAGTTCTTAAATTTAAAAAGTTGCTTTTCTTTCGCTCCTCTGAAAATAGTGGACAGATAATTGTAGTCAGTGGACTTTCTACCATAACACAACTCTACACGCCGAAATTTCTACCATGAACAGATCACTTGTCGTTAAAAGTTTTGCAGTTTCGATATTTAGTGCTCTCTAATGATATAAATTAAAACTACCTTTGAAAATGGCCGAGTGGTTAGCACACTTGGCTGCTGATCTAAGGGACCTGGGTTCGAGCCACACGTAAGGCATGGATGTGTGTGTTGTTTTTCTGCTGAGGTCCTGCCATCCTCTCAGATCTTCTACTCTGGCATATAAACTGACAGGCTCCTGTCGGACCTCTGAGGCAAGCAGCTGCTTGAGGGGGTATTTATTTTTTATTTTATTTTGAAAATGCGAATTACATTTCATCAGTAACGAAGTAAAAAAGAGATTTCCAATTATCTTTTAAAACAAAACCGTTCCGTTTCTTACCTACCTGGGTTTAGAGTCAACTCATTGTTGTCAATAGAAATTTCAAGACTGTCACATTCCACCACCAAAATTTCAAATTTCTAACATAACTTCATCGTTTGCAAAACTCATTATAAATTTTGGGATTATTCGTTTTTTTACACCGTTAGAGGGCGCAGTTATAGCCTTTGGGAAAGTCGCAAAATGCAAATTGTAATATTTAATCACTACCTGTATAATCCAAAAAGAATTTTTATCTCTAAAAATTGATTTTACGTTACACTTATTTGAGAATTCCTTCTACAGGCTTTCTCAGTTAAAACATTTTGTTGGCTGTAATTGAATATTAGTGTGTATTCTATTTAATGGATGATGAATTTACATACTTTTAAATAGAGGTGATTAAAATATCAGGGAGTTTCTTTATTGTTTTTTAATTTTATTTTAGGTGGAAGTATTATATATTATTATTTTGTTCAAATGTTTCAGTGTTTAAATTCCTCTCCCTGATTTAACAAGTTCAGTGTAAAAAGGGAAAAGTAAATTACAATAAAGTATTTTCATAAGGTGAGAAATATAATCTTTCTTTTTTTTAATTTGGATGGCATTTAAGGGTTTTGTTTAAATGCTCCCCTTTTTTTTGGATTGGAGTCTTGTCTTTTTGAAATTTTTTTTAGATTAACTTAATGTGTCTGGTGCAAATTGTCATAGGTGAGTGATAACAATCATTAATTAGGGTGAAAATTTTTCAAATTGTTTAAATAATTTTAGTTAAAAGAGGAAAGAAGAATGTAATGCTTTTCTCCTTTTCGTTAATTCTTTTGATAGGGTTCAAATTTTCCCTTTTAAGGTGAATGCTGAATTTATTTAATTCTGTATGGATTTTAAATAGAGCGAGTGTATTGCTTGTAATTATTTTATTTTTACTTTGGTTGAGGGGTAGGTTAGGCGTACATAAAGGGAGATATGAGAGACTGAGGAGTCAGGCACTGAGATGTTGGGTTCGAGCCATTGTCTGGAACGTTGCCTTTTTTTTTAAATGGCTATTATATTCCCTTCACCCTGTGGAAATATATATACATTTTTTAAATATTTTTTTAATTTTTATTATTTTTTGCTTAGTATAATTTTTAGTTGCTTTCTTTTTATATAGTTTTTTCAGATATTATTTTGAATTTTTCCTTTATGGATGAAGAAGGATGTATGTCAATCCTTATGGGATTTTTTTTTGAGAGATTGTAATAATTGTGTATTTTGTATTGATTGTTAACTCTGGTTGAGGGAGAAGCATGAGATGGGGGAGAGATGTGAAGCTGAGAGTACAGACACAGAACTGATGGGTTCGAGCCATGGTGTTCGAGTGGGGAGGTTTTTTTTTGGATTGTTAGCTAGTTTTTTTTGTATCTATTTTTTTAGTTCTTTTTTTTACTTATTATATTAGCAACAGCAATATATTTATAAATAAGCAGAAATTCAGGGGTATAGCTACCTCAAAAAATCGGGTGTCATCACACCAGATATTTTTTTTTTCATGTTACTAGTTTTGAGATGTGTTACAAATTTTACATATTTATTTCAAACTTAATTCTATGGTTTACTGTTCGGTATTGTTTTATTTAAATAAATTTCTTGAAAAGATGCTTTATTTTTTGCACTGTAAACTAAAATGCACTGTCAGCTTTGGCCAATACATAGAAATTATCTTTTATTTCAGCTTTCCCTTAGATAAAGAGAGACGAGAAGCATTATAAATAACAGTTTTGCTGTGTCTGTTTGATTATTTTCGTGAATTTTCGACTATATCACAAAACAAAGAATTTTGATGATGACACACTTTGTCTGTATAAGATGTTAAGTTCCTCATCTATCAAAAAATATCTTGGATAGATGTGATTGTACCTTTATCCATTATCTGAAATATTAGAAAATTTTAAACAAAGTCAGTACAAAGTTTTAAAATTGTCTAATCAATGCTTAAAGGTTACTTATGTGATATAGATGAAGCCCTGAGATCTTGGGGTTTCATATCAAAACAACACACATATTGCTACAATCAGAACAGTGAATATGAATAGTATAACTGCAAATTAAGGTTTTTAATAATGATGTAATACAAAGTAGGTTACAAATGACTTCCAGCGGTTAAAATTTATAAAGTTATAACTAAATGTTATAAATCATAATTTTAAGCTAATTTGCATCACTTTCTGCACTTTGTTGTCAGAAAAGGAAACAGTTAACCGAAAAATTCTCCAAATAAAACAGTAGAATTAATTAATCAATAAACAGTAAATACAGAGCTACCTGTTGACTTTGAAGTCAAAATGAAAATTCAGTACACTCATAATTGTCTTAATAGTGGGTGTCATAACTTATTAACATATTTTTTGGAGTTGACTATTGTGAAAAATCGCTGGAAATCATTTTAATGTAGGTGTGTTATACATTATTTCCCCACCAAAGTTTAAAGTGTTTTTAAAATCTACCATTTTGGCTCCTACACTATTGGCTTTATTTAGTTTTATTAGGCAAATTTTTTTATTCTTGTGGAATCAGAATTTTTTTTAACATAAAATAGCTATTTTCTGAATCTTACAAATGTGATTTTTTTGTGGTTTAAATGATGCTATTGCATATAACTTTTATGTTTTATCCATAAAATGTTTTCTACTGTTATCAGTGCAGTATAAATAAACTTTTAAAATCTTGTAATTGTTTGTTATTGTCGTATTCAACGAAATACATAAATATTTCTGCTATACAGTAATTCTGTATGGAAATATTCATTGCATTAAAAAAAGGAATGTAAATTCCAAATAGCTTAAATGGGCTTTCTCTTAGTCGTAAAAAAAAATCTTCCCGTATATAACGCACAGTAAAACTAAGTATAGCACGTGAAAAGTAGGCTTGATTGCAGCGGCAGACGGTTTGTTTTGGAAGCAACGACATGGCTACCGCCCTGCTGCGTCAGCATCATGACCTTCGACAGGGAAAGCGCATTAGGGTGTCTCCTCTCATTCATACCTCCGTGTAAAGGGTCAAGTGATTGTTGCCAATGGTAACTGCGTAACTTTTACACTTCAACACCAAAATTTCAAACTTCTAACATAATTACATCGTTTGGAATATTCGTTTGATATTTTGGAATTTTCAACTTTTTCCACCATTAGAGGGCGCAGTTATAACTTTTGGGTGATTCGAAAATGCAAATCGTAATGTATCATTAATACCTGTCTAACACAAATATAATTTTTTATTTATCCGTATAAATAAAAAAATTCGATGTCTACAGACGGACAGACAACAAAGCGAAATTATGTCCGTTTTTCTTTTTTTTAAAAAGCTCTAAAATTTATTTTACTTTTTTTAGCCGTTTTCTAAAGTGCTCCCAATCATGAACACTGAGATCTGTATGAAATATTACCGTACCCTTTTCCGGAATTCATAAATACTGTGCAATACCATTCAGCTATGCACGCTAAACAATCCCAGCGACAACAAAACATGGCGTCCAGTTTTGAGATGGCCAACCTCTACCTATATAGGGCCTCTAGTCAGGACCCACTAAATTGATTTTACGACCCACTAATCCCATATAATTCCCATAATTCCCATATGCTCCATACTAATGGGTCGCGACCCGCAGTTTGGGAAACACTGGCTTATAGGATACAAAACTGCGATAACTCTCTTCTTTCTTTTCGTCAGCTTTTAGCATGTGAACGCACTTCTTTGTTTGAGCGTCTCGTTGGGGAGCGTCATCGAGCCAAAGAATGTGACTGTGAGATATCTTTGATCGAGGATTCCAGTTTTTAAAATATAATTTAAGAAAAATAAATCGAAATTAGAATGTGTTAATTATTTATTTGTAAGGTAATTTCGTATCTAGTTCGGAAGCAGGATTTGGAAAATTGAATACAATTGTTATTTGGTAAGTAGTAGGCCCATTAGGTTCATATTTATTTTTCACACCTTAAACCGTAACTGTAAGCTTAAATGTATTTCAGACCGCATGTGCAAAGTTATTGAAGTTAAATGTGTAATGAAAAATAAGGTAAGATAGTTTTCTTTAAATTTCTAGAGCTACTAAATGAACATGTAATTTCTTTCTAAATTATGTGATATGCTTTTATTGTCTGCGTATCTAATATGAAACTGTCACTTAACAGTTTCATACTTGATACGCCAAAAATGCAGACTCTGCTAAACGAAACTTGAAACAGAAACTGTAGTTCCAGGTTTCGGTTAAGTTAGTTTCAGGTCATGAATGATGATCGGAAATTTAAACCGAAACATAGAACTGCAGCTAACGTTTAAATTTCGTTTAACCGAGTATGCATTTTTGGCCAAAAGTGTTGGGTGACACACACAAAAGAAACATTTTTATTGCCATTTGTATTAAGCCACAAATTGGCCCCTAAAGGATCAATATTGATAAGGTATAGTATTTTTTTATGTACGAATTTAAGTTAATTTCTGAAATTTCAAGTTTAATCAGATATTTATGTTCAAAATTTAATGCAATGAAATATAGTCATAGTGAACGTTACAACCCGTGGGAATTGTGTTATCTCAGTCATGTAACACTGTTTTATATAATGATTGGGATGAAACACAACCCATGAGCGGAGTCTATGAAATTGAGATATCGACCCAGATAAAGTACTAAATAAAAACAGTTATGTTTAGTGAAACATATAGACACATGGCAGAAAATTAAAAGAGAATGGCAGTACTGCACATCATGTTCCTCAGCCACCATATTTTTTTGATGCAACATAACAAAACTGCCCTTTTTGTTGATTTCCACAACCCCCCAGACCCTAACCCAAACTGGGGTTCTTAGAAAAAATAATTTTTTTTTCATAACCATGGTAATGATAACTCCAGTTTACGTCAAACATAAAGTACCGTTACCAAGTAATGGTAATGTTCAGTGTAGTTTACACAGTCCTCAGGCAACAGATGGCACTGCTCAAGAAGTGTATGACATTGAAGTGTAAAGTATATTATGTAGAAACGTAACCGTTGGTGGCCTATGGTTCTATAATTTATTTTGGGTAGGTAGTGTAGTCATGTGTCATATGTGTGATTTGACGTGAATGTGATAGTTCCTTTTTTAATGGTAGGCAGAAGAGTGATAATTAATATATTTCTGTTGTTTTTTTTTAAATTTGGTTCAAATATGGTAAATATAAGCTAATTAAGATATTTTGGAATTGAAATTTTTTAATGTTAGAAGGATTGTTGTTGAAGTGTTAGTCAACTGTTTTGTGATATTAAGGTCGCGTCATTTGGAAATGGGAGTTTGATAGCTTTTTGTGACTGTGTGGAGGAATGTTTTTTGTAATTTCTTTGGGATGAGGGGTATTTGGAGGGGAGGAGTGGTTAGAATCAGTTTAGAATTATTTGAAATATTTTTGTGTGTGTTTAGTATGATGTAGTAGCCGTCCCGTGGTCAAGTGGTTAACATGTTTGGCTACTGATCTAAGGGACCTGGGTTCGAGTCCCAGGTAAGGCATGGATGTGTGTGCTGTTTTTCTGCTGAGGTCCTGCCATCCTCTCAGACCTTCTACTATGGTATATAAACCGACAGGCTCCTGTCAGACCTCTGTGACAAGCAGCTGCTTGAGGAGGTATTTTTTTTTATGATGTAGTATGTAAAAACAATTATTATTAAACTCAACACATTAAGTATCCACTAATAATTTCCACTCTGTAAATTGATTCGAATATTTAGAAGAAAAATTTTCTCGATCAGGGTGGGATACGAACCCACAACCTCCTGACAACATGTCAGGTGCTCTGGACCACTGAGCTACCGGCCACCGATCAAGATCTCCTCTAACTGATGTTATGAACATTCTCAACCTACTTTCCTAATATGTAGGGAGTGTTCAGGCGATCCCATCTCAAGTGACTTTTTAATGCCTTTTTTTAGATGGAATGCATGTCTTATGAGTATGCAATCTACAAACAATTATTATTAAACTCAACACATTAAGTATCCACTAATAATTTCCACTCTGGAAATTGATTTGAATATTTAGAGGAAAAATTGTCTTGAGCTGGGTGGGATACGAGCCCACAACCTCCTGACAACATGTCAGGTGACCTGAACCACTGAGCTGGTAGGTTGAGAATATTCATAACATCAGTTGAAGGAGATCTTGATCGGCTGCCTGTAGCTCAGTGGTCCACCTGACTGTTGTCAGGAGGTCGTGGGTTCGTATCCCACCCGACTCAAGACAATTTTTCCTCTAAATATTCGAATCAATTTACAGAGTGGAAATTATTAGTGGATACTTAATGTGTTGAGTTTAATAATAATTGTTTATAGATTGCATACTCGTAAGACATGCATTCCATCTAAGAAAAGGCATTAAAAAGCCACTTCAGGCGGGATTGCCTGAATACTCCCTACATATTAGGAAAGTAGGTTGAGAATGTTCATAACATTAGTTAGAGGAGATCTCGATTGGCGGCCGGTAACTCAGTTGTCCATAGCACCTGACATGTCAGGAGATCGTGGGTTCATATCCCACCCGGCTCAAGACAATTTTTCCTCTAAATATTTGAATAAATTTACAGAGTGGAAATTATTAGTAGATGTAGTGTATGTATTGTTGTGAGTGGAAGAAAATGGCAAAAATTTAGAATGTGGGGAAGTTAATTTGTTAATGTTTAATGCGAGTGTTAGGGTTTGAAGAGAATAGTTTGTGGTGAAATGTGTGTAGAGTTTTAGAGGATTGTGATGTAATGGGGGTCAATTACTTCACAATCCTCTAAAACTTGGTGATGCAATTCCCCTATTTCATATATTATGTTGTAAGTTTTTGTGTGTGGGACTGAAAATGGTAGTAGTAATTAACACTTGTATTTCATTATAGTAGTTTGAGATGAATTGAGATTATTAGTAGTTTTGTATAGTATAGTAATTATTGGTGTATTATAGTGATATATTAATTTTGTTTGATATTTAGGAATCTTTTAAAGTTACTAATATGGTTTATTGTTAATATCTGGAAGTGTTTGATGTTTTTTTTTTATATAGAAATTTTGGGTATTGTAGAATTATTGGTGTGGAAAAAGGCAGTATTTGAATGAATCAGGAAGATTTATGAGTAATGTAGGGGAGGATTCTTTGAGCTATAAGATTGAGGGGGGGGGGGTATATATATATTTTTGTTGTCTGATGAGATTATTTGGTTTCGGGGACTTTTTTTATAATTCAGTTGGCAGTACACCGTTTTCGATTTTCATGTTTTTCAGTTTGTGTTGTCTGTGAGGACATTATTTAGTTTCGGGGGCTTTTTTATAATTCGGTCGGCAGTGTACTGTTTCCGATTTTCATGTTTTTTGGTTTGCATTGTTTGTAAGGACATAATTTAGTTTCGGGGACTCTTTTATAAATCGGTCAGCGGTGCACTGTTTTTCCGATTTTCATGCTTTTGGTATGTGTTGTTTCCGATGAGATTATTTAATTTTTGGGGCTTTTTATATTGCCGGTCAGCGATGCATTGTCGATGATGTTCTTGGTTTTGAGATTTATATTCGAATTCATTAATTCTGATGATTTATTTAGGTTAAATTTTGTATGTGTGACATTACTTATTAACTTAGTTTGTGGAAATATATTTGTGAAGTGTTTTAACTATTGGGAAAAGAGGAATTTGTAATATATGGGACAGCATATGTGTTGTTGTAGTTTCTTTGTTTATGGTTTTTTTATTATATATATATATTTTTTATTTTCTTAGTAATTTATGGTTGTGAGGGATGTTTTTTAGTGGAATTGTGTTTGTTTACAATGTAAAATGCCGCCACCATGGTATTGGTACTTTGTGTTTGACATAAACTCGAGTTATCGTTACCATGGTAATGAAAAAAAATTTTTTTTGTAGAAACCCCTGTATGGGTTAGTGTCTGGGGGATTGTGGGAATCAACAAAAAGGACTTTCGTTATGTTGCGTCCCAAAAAAATGGTGGCTGAGGACTGGGGGGATTGGACCCATAAACAAAGAAACTACAATGATTTAAACATAGATGAAATATTTATTGATTTTCCAACTACGATGACACATTTCCTTCCCATATACTGAAAATTCCTGAAATATCTTCCTTCCCCTTTTCCATAGTTAAAAACCTCCACAAATATATTTCCACAAACTAAATTAATAAATCCAGTCACACATACAATAATTAACCTAAATAAATCATCAGAATTAATGAAATTGAATACCAATCTCAAAACCAAGAACATCATTGACAATGCTTACTGGCATTATAAAAAAGCCTCCAAAACTAAATAATCTCATCGGTGATAACATATACCAAAAAGCATAAAAATCAGATATAATGCACTGCCGACTGAATTATAAAAAAGCCCCTGAAACTAAATAATGTCCTCGCAGACAATACAAACTGAAAAACATGAAAATTAGTAACAGTGCACCGCCGACTGAATTATAAAAAAGTCCCCAAAACTAAATAATATCCTCGCAGACAACACAAACTGAAAAACATGAAAATCTGAAACAGTGCACCACTGACCAAATTATAAAAATGCCCCTGAAACCAAATAATCTCATCAGAGACAACAACAACAACAACAACAGCAAAAAAAAAAAACCGTCTTACAGATATTACAGATAAATTAACCTTCCCCTAAATTATTAATTAACTTTCCTGACTCCATCAAAAATTGCCATTTTTTTCCACACTGACAATTTTTCAATACCCAAAATTTCTACACCAAAAAGCCACCAAACGCTTCCACATAGTAACTTTAAAAGACTCCTAAATATATAAGAAAATTAATAAATCACTATAATACACTAATAATTACCATACTACAGTAACTACTGAAAATCACTCAATTCATCCCAAACTACTATAGTGAAATACACGTGTTAGTTACTACTGCTTTGTTCAGTCCCACATCAACAACTGCTAAAAACTTGGTAGATGAACTTCTTACATCCCCTTAACACCAGATTCTATGGCAAATAGCCTTTATTATTAAAGAGCACTATGTTGCCGACTACCACATGTAAACTTCAAATTTTTTTTTTGTTGATCATTTTGCCTTGGGTATAATAGTATCCTTGCATAATAGAGGTTTTTCTAATTTAGTTGCCAATCTGATATTCATGAGTATTATAATATCTGTGTGATTTTTGAATAAATATTATTTTTAAATAATATTTAGTGAATTTTGTGCTTGTTAATTTTTGAAATAATAGGAATTTGTGATATATTTAGATAGTATTATTTTGGATCTGTTATTATATCTTTGACTCTATTTACTTATCTTTTGTTACTCTATTACTTTATTTTCAGTTATTTCACGATGGATAAAATTCCTCACAAATCACTTCAAAGTGTTTCTTTTAACGTATATAGCAGTGAAGAAATTGAAAGATTAAGTGTGCTGGAGATCACAAATGTTAATACATTTGATGCATTAGATCATCCAGCAAAAGGAGGCCTTTATGATTCAGCTCTTGGTATGTAATTATAAATTTAATTAAACTAAACATCAATTTTAATAATTTTTTTTGCATATTTCAGCTCTTGCCACATCATTTCATCATGTTTTATGGATTTCTCTATATTTAAAATAAGTACATTTACCACTGTTTTTTGAAATCTAAATTGAATATTAGGACCTGGGAAATGAAATCTTTTTTGCCACAAGAGTTAATCCTTGATGTTCTAAATTCTGAATGGATTCTTTCTGTGAATATATTAAGTCGTAAAGTTCCAACTAATATTTTAAATTTGGAAAAATTTTGTAGTTAAAATGCATTCTGACTTTTCTTTTATACGGCTAAAGGGGAACAACATTGCTCTGAACTGTTTTAGATTTATTGTAAAATATGAATGTTAGCAAAAGAGAACATCAGAATAGAAGTTATACTGCATAATTTAAAATTTTGTTAGAACGGTATTGTATAATATATTAGTAGCTAATATTTCCAGAAAAATCGGATGCCACAAGTCACATTTTAGAACTTGATCTTGTCATAGAACACAACTTACCTAATAATTCTCTAACGAATTTCCACTTTTTAAGTCGATTCAAATTTTTGAGAAAAAAATTGTCTTTATCCAGGTGGGATACGAACCCATGACCTCCTGATAACACGTCAGGTGCTCTGAGCCTGAGCACCTGACGTTATACTAAATAAGTTGAGTTTATTCAATATTTAACTAATATTTCTCACTCATTTAATAGGCATTACAAATATATACTAGTAAAGCTAAATTATTATTCTGTTGGTTTCTTAACAAAAAGTTTCTTACAAGTTACTTGGTTTCTGAAGTAAACTTCTGCTACAGTCATGTTTTTATGCAACAAAATAAATTTATGCATAATATAGATGTAACATAATAAAGGTTATGAGTAGGAAAATGTTCTATAATTTAATATAGTAATCACTTGCAAGTGTAACATTTCTGATTTAACATGCAGTTGCTGAGAAAACAGTCTGCAACATTTAGGTTTACAGGACATGATCCTTGTGAGACATACCTAAAATATTATACTAAACACTTCACTTTGGTAAATATTAATTTGTTTAATAGTAATTAATATTCTTTTAACCAGAATGTTTCAACTTTCTGAAAGAATTGAAACAAATACAAAATGTTATTTTTAACAAATTTTGCAGTGAGGATGGTGAGTGAGGCATTTTATATTTGAACGCAACCTGTCAATTGTTGAGTGTGTACTTTGACAGATTTATGTATACTTATTACTCTACTTATTTCTCCAAAAAAAAACTACCGATGTTTATACTTTACAAAAAAAAGTACAACACATTAAAATTCTGTGCAAGGCAAAAAATCTCATCAGAAAATATTTATATCCTCCTTTTAAAAGCAGTAGCTGTCATCTTTATTTAGATCTGTATAAAATGAAAGTCTGTAATAAAGTGGAAATCTGTAATAAAGAGATCAAAATGAAAGGGGTTCTTCTGTTCTGGGAACCCTTTTATTTTCTAGTATTATAAAGTACTTGCTATAAGCATCATGTTGCAGCATGATTATACATAATTAGGCATGGTTTTTCAGAGAATTGTGAATACTGAGACAAAATATCACAGTCGATAAAATAGTGTACAATTTATGAACAGTCAATATTCAAAACTGTGGTTAATGAGGGATTACTTCTCTTAACCTTCCATGGTCAAGCATGAAAAAATGGATTGTATTCACAGGGTCAAGTATTTTTTTCTCTGTGCTCAACCACCAAAATATTGTCTTTAGAACTTTTTGCCATGTGACTAATGAATAGAAATACAGGGTGTCCGAGAAATAATGGCTGCATTTCAAACATGTTTCATGAGGAAATAAAGTTAGGACAATACAGTTTTCATCATAGGAAAAAGCAACACAAAATGAATATGGGATCTGAAGGAATTGTCCCTTCCCCCCAACCTTTTCTGAGCCCTTAGGGTCCTTGCGACCTGGCCATTTAGTTCATTGTATGGACTTTCGATGCCTTTGATTCTAGATGTTTACACAGTATCTTGGACTAGGTGGTTTTGCCTTCTAGGTAATGATGAGGTTAGGTGAAGGAGTTGGCAACCACCTTTGAGCAGCATTTGTGCAGAGAGAGATCACATTGATTTGGTCATGTTCCCTGTGTGCATAACTATAGATTAGTGAATAGGGTTATGTACAATGTGCCTAAAGGCCTCAGAAAAAGTGTGTGTGTGTGTGTGTGGGGGGGGGGAAATCTAGAATGCAGTGGTTAGACAGTAGCAAACAAGACTTATTAGAATTGGCCTACACTAGCCATAGACAGCAGCTGTAGCTCAGGACAGACAGGTGTGGAGAACTAATTGCACAATCTGGTTGGACTTCCATAACACATGGCTAGTTTAAGAATTTGTATGTATGAAGTGGAGTTTAGCAATGCAGCATTTCTAAAGATATGTGTTCTTAGTGACAAACTAATGAAAAAAAAAAATAGAAGACTTTAAAGCTACCTATTTTCCAATTTGCATCCTAAAAAGTAAAAAATAAAACTAAAGAGTACCAATGGTGATCAAGTACATGAAACCTGTAGGGATTGGCATTATGAGTGAGGGGTGTTCAAAACATTCTTGTCATGCATCTGTAGAACAAAAACCATCACTCTTACCTCAACAAAACTGTTACTGTCCTTCAAAGTACTCTCCTTCAGCATCTATGCAAAGTTGCAGATGTCTATGCCAATTCTGAGATTTATCACTTGGTATAATCCTGTTGGCAAATACTCTGCTTCCCAGCATGTTCATTTTTAATTTTTGGAAATAACTGAAAATTGTATGGTGCAAAATGAGGTGAATATGCAGGATGGGGTAGCTGTTTAATTTTTTTCCTGGTTCAGATAGACCATAACTTGCTGGGTTTTGTGAGCACTGGCATTGTCATGAAGTAGTTGTCCTGTTATTGGACACTGCTCCTTCATCATCTTAGCCATTTTGAGCAAAACAATGTTGGTGTACAATATTGGCCATTTCTAGTAATTTTTTCAGGTAATGTGTTCACAGCTACCACTCATTGGGAATTAAAAAAAAGAAGTGAATATCCTCTTCCTTGAGAGAAAGTCTTGTTAGAGGATTAGGAGATGTGGTTTATCTTCTGCAACTCAAACATAGTTATCTTCCTGGGAGTTTTCTGTAGTAATAAAACCATGTTTTATCACTTGTGACTATGTCTGTTAACTGTTTGGGGCCATTATGTTCAAACATTGCCAGCATCTCCTTGCACAAATTGACTAGCCCTTTTTTGCTGTTCTATCAGTTTGTGGTGTTCCCATTTGGCACAGATCTTCTGGAACTTTAAATGTTGATAATTGTTTCCCCATTGGCAATTCATACACTGACATCTAAACTTATTATCTGAATGGTGATGTGTGGGTTTTTCTTAATGAATTCACAAGCAGCAACAATGGTTTTCTTGTTCACAGCTTCCTTCGATCTTCCTGCGCAAAGGGATCTTCCTTAGAAGGTCTGCCATTCTTCTCTGAATTTGCGCATCCATCCTGTAACAGTGCCATATGAACAGGCATGATCCATATACTTGTGATAAATCTGCATGATTTTTTTTCACATCGTCCCCAAGTTGCATTCTTGTGAAAATGTAAAATCTTTCCTTATCTTAGTAGGCTCCATAGCAACAATGAACAGATTTTGGAGACTGAACTTTACATGCCCCCAGTGAAGAAAACAATGACAATATGACCTTTGTTTTTAACACATAATGGTGAGTTTAGATCAGCTTTCAAACAAGTCGTAGTTCATTAACTTTGGAGGAACGAGTGCAAATCTACAGACATGTATAAAGAACTTCTTGAAAGCCCTCTGTATAAGAATCCACTAGCTGCTGATTCTTCAATGACCGAATTTAATATCAACAGTAGAGGATAATAGATTCGTGGCCAGTAGCTTAAGGAGGTCATGGTTTTGGATTCCACCTGGCTCAAGATAATTTTTCTTCTACATATACCCATGTTGGCTTACAGCATAATAATGAATAAATTCAAAACTTTGTTACTGTAAAGTGTTTCATACTATTTTTACTAATGGTAACAGATGAATGAGTTCCATTTTTGTATATAAAAGCACTATTCACAATTGTTTGAGGAACATATTTTTAAGGGGCACATTTTGGGTGTGTTGTGTGTTTTATAATTTTCTAGAAAACTTTCACTTAATATTGGGATTCAACTGTAGATGATTTTGGCTACCCATTTTATTTGCTGTTTCTCAATATTAAAATTAAAATATTTTTGAGATTATTTGTGTGGTTCTCAAAATTAAAATTTATAAAATCTCTGAGATTATTTGTATGTGAAGAATGATAAAGTTTTTTTTACTAATCTCCGATGGAAATAAGTTGTTTCGAATGTGAAACATGAATTTTATTTCATGATTTGATTGTTAAGAAATTTGAATTAAGGCAAACATTGTATATTTCCATTATTTAATTTTGATATACCTATATTTCAGTTTGTTCTTAACCAAAATGATCAAAAAAAGTAAACAAGTGGAACACTTGATATATAACTATTTGCCTGAATTGGAAATTTTGCTCCATATACTTTTCACATGCTGTTTTTAATATTAATTTTTTTATAGGACCTAGTGACAGAGATGAATATTGTGATACTTGTGGACTTGCTTCTTTGCATTGCCCTGGCCACTTAGGACATATTACTTTTCCTTTGCCTGTATTTAATCCAGTTTTAATCCAGACATTGTATCAGGTCAGTACTTTTTAAGTCGAATGAAAAAATGTAACACTAATGCTTTAAGAGCAAACTAGTTCTAACATGAAATTTTGTAAATGGCATATCGTTTCACAGTTCCAGTTTCCATTGAGTAATTAAAGGTACTAATGTCAAAACTAGAACACTAATTAAAATGTTCTATTTTTGTGGATGATAGAGTAATGAATAATATTTTGAAATTTATTATGTAATATTATACTAAGAAGGCTATGAAATTGTAGTTATTTATTATGAAAAATGCTATGAATCAAAAAAATTTTAAGAAAAAAATATTACAATAAGAACAAAATAGTTTTGCAAAGGCTGGTATTCTACATATCATTGTGATAAGCAGGACTGGTGATCCACTTACCAAAGAATTATCTGCCATGGCCCATTATATTTTTGAAGATATAACTAACACCTTATAACAGTAAAATATTTCTAATAAAGAGCATCAGCTTCACCTTTGAATGCATTATTATTGTTTTTATTGTAAATTGCTTTGTTCCATTTTGTTCTTTGCCAGAATGGTTAAAAGGGTGAAATTTTTTAAACATGAAATTAAAATTTGCATGCTGCATATCAGTTACAAATGAAGGAAGACTAGAAGATGTGGGCCTTTGCCCTAAGGTGGTGGGGAATATTCTAACTCTTAGATTTACCCTGCTCTTCAAGATGTTATATATGTTTATATGTCTCATGTGAATGCATCTCCTTTTTAACCAAATTTATGGAATTACAAATTTACAAAAAGGTGAGCAACCACAATGAAAGACAGGTAAGCAGATTGACTCTTGTAACAGACCAGGTCACAAGGACCCTGAGGGCTCAGAGAAAGTTGGGTGGAGGGAACCCCGTGGACAACTGTTGGGAGACAGATGGTAGCCTCCTGTCATGGCCATCAAGTGTGTTCTTTAACATGCACAGGGTATGGCTTTCCTGCACATGGGGCCATGGCTTTATGCCCCATCTGACAGTTTCTGCCTTTCCAAACCCATTGTGTCCCCTATTGACTGAGGGCAGGGTGGGGTTTTGTGGAGATAAATTTCAACGCTAATGCAGATGGGACTCGAACCTGGGAATGGCAAAGTACAAGCCTGGCAGTCTACCAACTGAGCCATCCCTACCTCGATACTTAAGAGAAAGATGGTTGAGTGCCACTGGCTTATAACATAAAAAAATTAAACCATCTTTTAAATTATAGTTACCATAATTTTTGGTATGTAATCTGCAGGTTATGTGTTGTTAAAAGTGTAGAAATTGGGCACTGTATATTATCTGCCATTGCATATTATGTGCAAAGTTGTTCATCCACCACCAGCTGTTCAATCCTGTCCCAATCTCACTTAAGTCCTGTTGAGGGAAAGAGATAGGAATGATCATTGGCCAGGTGCATTTTAGAGCTATTTACTGATAATCATGTTATGTCCTCAGTGGTAAGAGTCCTCATTTCTGCTGAATGTTTTCTATATTCTTGTTATAATGCATTTTTTTTAATTTCCACCCCACAAATGGAATGTCAGAGTTCACAAATGGAAATGTGTAAGATGTACCACTGATTTTAAATTTAATTTCATGGAAAAGGCTCAAGAGGTTGGTAATCATGAAGGGAAAAGTTATTTTTAGAGGATGATAACAACTGTTGTCTTTGGAGAAAATTCAAAGAAAGTCTTGTGTAGAAAATAGCATTATTTCCATTAAAACAACAGGTCATGAAAAATCAAACAATTCTGAGTTTGATTATTTTGAATTAAAATATAACAACTGAATATTACTGATATGTATTTTTTTGGGTTATGCATCAGTTTTTTTTCTCCTTTGAATAAAGTAAGCTTTCAGTTTGCTGCTGATGGGCTAATATAAGGTTAAATCCTAATAAAAATCTAAAGTGCTATATAATTTGTTTTCATTTCTGACTTAAGAAGCAATTTTTAAGGAGGAGGGAAATTGGAATTTCAGCTGTTTATTATTCTGCTGCAGATTATGTGATATTTTCTTTTTTGTTTTGCTTATTGGTTAGTCTTGGGGATTATATTCCACTGCAGATTATACACCAGAAATTAAGGTATTTGAAAAACCAATTTTATAATTCCTTGACTATCTTATAGCATTTTATAATGTCTACACTTCATTTTTTTTATTACAAGGAAAATAACTAAATGTAAAACTGTACCTTTCATAAAGTAAAATTCAAAATTGGATTAAAATGCATTACTGGTTCTTTAGTTTGTTGATTTCATACGTCATTCAAACACAGTTCATTCAAAGCGTTGTTCTCCAAGTCAAACCTAGACTACTTTTGCTAGTATTTATAAAATTACTGAAAGCTATTTTAATGATCTATCATAAAGCACTCTCAAAAGCAGTTATGACAGCTTCAGCATCTGTAGTTTTAATGACCTAATAGCACCTTAATCCCTGTGAAATAAGTAAAGATTGCATGCTACAAAATCTTGAGAGTCTGGTGGTTATGAAAGAACAAGTGTCATTATTGGCTCATTTCTCTACAATCACAATAGTGTATTATGTCATCCCAATCTTTTGCTGCTTACTATTCTAGATGCCTCTGCTGAATAATATGTCATACATTGACACCAAGTATTGGGGGGGGGGGGGGGGGCCTCAGGCCCCCCTGAAAAAGTTCTATTATATATATAACAGACAAAATAGATGTGTCTGGTATTCTGCTACTGTATGTGAGCCCCCCCCCCCCTGAGAATTTAAAAAACTGGCTCCAATGCTGTCATAGACTATATTGAGATCTTTTGTAAGTATTATCTGACAACTACATTCAGATTGCCAACTGTCTTTCCAGTATACAGTTTTATAGTGATGTGCTTAGAATCATTCTGATTCTTTCTCTTTAAAGTGCCCATACCACTCATACATCTGGAACAGGAAGTAGATATTTTTCAGAGCATTTCTATAGCTGTTGAAATCTGATGCATGTGTATGGTTATATTTGTTTTTGAAAAAAAAAAAAAAATTCCACTTAAAAGTAAAGCAAATGAATATCACAGGAAGCAGATACCAGATGAATCATTTCATTACTGTGGTGTAGAGTATCAGGGCATATATTACATAAATAACTAAAATTTATCATGTTGCTAATATTCTTTACATACACTTTCCTGAACTTTTCAGGGCGGGGGTGGCTCAGTCAGTAGCATGCCAGGCTTGTAATCTGCAGTTCCCACGTTCGAGTTCCACCTGGATCAGCATTGAGATTTATCTTTGCAAAACTCCCCACCCTGCCCACGGTCAGTAGGGGACACCAATAGGCTTGGAAAGGCCGCATTCCATCAGATGGGACGTTAAGCCATGGCCCTGTGTGCAGGAGAGTCATACCCTGTGCACGTTAAAGAACATGCTGGATAGCCTTGACAGAAGACTACCATATGTCTCACAACAGCTGTTCCAGTGGGTTCCTTCCCTCAACCTGCTCTGAGCCTTCAGGATCCTTTTGACCAGGCCATTTAGCCCATTGTAGGAAAAAAAGGCTGCTCAGAGGTAAAGCAATCCAACCCTGCACTTTTCAGTCATATTTTGTACCTTATCTAAAAAGAGATTTATATTGAGACAATAAGCAGCCCACATGGTACATTCAGTGATACACTTTGCCTTCTGCAGTCTTTTGTTCTAAAAAAAGCTGACATTACTAGAAAAAAGAAAAATATATATTTGAGGAAAAATCTAATGATAATATCCTTACTGGAATAGTTGTTATAGGGCTAGCTACTATTCCAGTGGACATAGATTTGTTGAATCATTTTATAAAAAATTGGAAGTTTTGGTAGTAGAGTGTGATGATTAAGGGTTTATACTGACTGATTTGCCCATTAACCTGTGGGGATAGGTGTTTCAGCTTTTTCTTTTTAAGGGATAAATGAGAATTTTTTTTTTTATAGGTACAAGTTAAATATTGCTATTTGCATTTTCTTGATCATCCATAAGTTAAAATTGCCACAGATAAAAGTGCAAAAGTTGGAAAATGAAATACTTCATTCTGCTTACCATATCTGTTAGAGGTGATGTGTATTCTTCTAGTACAGGGGGTAGGCAACTTTTTGTTAATGTGGGCCACATTAGAAGTGTGGAATTTGTAAGTGGACTGAACTAGAGGGATTAGGAGTTGGTACAATGCATATGAAAATAAACACCTTATTTTTCATAGGTCTATTTATTATTACAAAATTATTTTTAAGTATACTAATATATGATTATTTATGACTTAAATAGAAATAATATTTGAATAAATGAAAAAATATAAAACTACCTTACATAAGCACAAACAAAAAGAAAATTTTATTTCAAAATATTAATGAGAAGCTTGATATTTATATTTTTGCTACTTCAGTAAAATCAACTTCAATATAGTAGTGTTGAATGCAAATGTTTGTCTGTCATTTGTGATTAAAATTTGCTTTGATCAAATTCATTTGAGAAAATGTTTGTTCACAAATATAGTTATTAGCAAACATAGTAATCATTCCAGCTGAGAATCATCTGAGAATAGGAAATGTAGACTTTAAAAGTCCTGCATAAAATTTTACTAGCTTTAAATGACCTTGAACATGTTGTTTGTTTGCAAATTAGATTTGTTGAAAATAAAATTATTTTGCATTGTTACTTAGAAATGTTTTCATTATAATATTGCTGGAGGGAAAATTTTATTCTATAAAGTCCAAATAATCTGTGGGCTACTTTAAAAGGCAATGTGGGCCACATGTTGCTGACACTTGTTCTAGTGCATTGCTTGTTAGCTCTTATGCAGGGGTGAGAGAACTTGTTCTCTCTTAGTCAAGCATTGCCCTTGTATGAGAAAAACCTGTTTAAGTATGGATAGCTTCTAAGTTTCTGTGTCTTGTATGTTGGATATTAAAATATATAAAGGTAATACTTGTAAATATTGAAATAAAGGGAATATATATATATAAATAAAAAATAAAAATACTCACTTAAGTAGCTGCTTGCCACAGAGGTCTGACAGGAGCCTGTCAGTTTATACGCCATAATAGAAGGTCTGTGAGGATGGTGGGAAGTCCCAATAAAATATATACATGTTATTCACTTATTTGTTAGTCTGTGAAATAAACAAGCACAAGTTCCTTATGGATTTACCATATAGTGTCAAATGTTCATAACACAACATAAACCTAAGAATAGAAAAACACGAGGCACAATATTAACCACAATGTGTCATTGACAATGATTCACAAAAGACTGACATAAATCGAGGCATGCTGGTGGAATAGCAGTAAAGTTGCATCTTAAACTTTAGCTCCTCCAGAGTTGCTGGCTTCTTAGTTTGAACAGTATCCTTTAGGGTATCTCAAAGTATAATTCTAATGGTACTAGGTTAGAAGGATTCTCCACATTTCCTATCCACCTTTTAGTTAAATAACATGAGAAACTCCTGCTTATTGTGATAATATGGGGTGCTTCATCTTCATATATCTTTATCTTCAATATTTCATTCTTCTATCTGCATATTTTGTAAAAGTCAAAGTGTGTATGCGTTTTTTTTATGGGACACTGTATATGGTGAATATGATATGTAAACCAAGATAAATAGTAAAAAGAAGATACAATATGCATTAATGAATCTTCTTTTTTTTTGGAATGAGTAGTGAATACTTTGCATTCTAAATTTCAAGTTTTCTATACAGTTCTAGTTATCAAAAATAATATTAATAATAAATATTTGATTTAGATTTGTCCTTGTATAAGTAATTAAGAACTTCTGATGTAGCTCAAATGATTACATATATAATTGCATGTAAATGTCTTGCAGTGAACAATATTTCTAAGCAAACAAATTACTTGAGCGTGACCTAAATGTACAATAGAGTTCAAATATTTTTTTATTGTGATGCAGAGATTGTAAATTTTCATGAGAAATTTGTGTGGCAGTTATTGATATAGAATTCTAATAGAAGTTTTTATCAAAAATTGTATTCATTTTAGCTCTTGCGGGGTAGCTGTTTGAACTGTCACAGTCTTGTGGCTCCTCCCATTATTCTTCAGTTAACACTACACCAATTCGAAGCTTTAGATTATGGTTTAATTGGAACTGTTCAGTCTTTGGAAGAGGTAATTTCAGATCTTGGATCAAAAGCTGGTGGACCAGTTGATGTGAATGCTGTCAGAGAAAAGCTTAAAACCGTTTTGGAGACAGCTGTGCAAGGTATATTTACTCTTCAATTGCATAATATTCTTTAAATAATAAATTTGGTTTTAAAAGATCAAAGTGATTTAGGAATATGATTTTCTTGAAATCAATTATGAAGTGTCAAAGATGTTAGGTAATTCCATGTAGCAAACTTACAGTTCCAAAAAAGTGACTGTTGCAGATTTGCCATGTTTTGTGAAACTTACTACATTTTTTATGTGAAAAAATCTCTAATAGTTTTTCTGAATAATACTACTTGTTCAATTCATCAATTAAAGAAACACAATTCCTCTTACTCTGCCAAGTATCTTAGTATCCAGTGCCAGTTTCTAATGAGCAATAACGTTTCAGCTAATTTAGTTAATTTTTTTTTTCGTTTTAAGTCCCAATTCAGTCATTTTTAAACCAAGCAGGCATTTATAACATGCTTATGAGGAGAAAACTGAAAATATTTAAAAAGGGGGAAACTAGAACCATTTCCTCACAAGTTGTGTTCAAGAACTATCATAATATGTAATAGTTATAATTCATGGGTAGATGGGTGGGTGGGCAAACCATGGGACATCATCAGTGGCAGAAATTGTCAGTTCCCTGTGGTTCTGTGAATACTTGAATGATTGGTCCCAAATTTGGTGTGGTGGTCTTAGTTTTAATCCTGTTGGATTAACAGATAGCATTCCTAGCTGCTGTGGGTGGGAAGTAATCCCCTGGAAAGAGTCCGAAATTCCTGGGGGTGCTATCATCACCTACTTTGTGAATGGAGTCGTATGTTGTGAGTAGTACTTTAATGGTGGAAAGCTGTGAATGAAGTTATCAATTGGAACAATTATCAGTGGACATTAAGTTCATGCCAAAATTTGGGTGTGGATTTAACTAATTGTAAAATATTAATGTTTTGGAAATTTTTGTGCAACTTGCTAGGTTTAAGACTATTAAAGAAAAAGTTTGCATTAATTTGTACATTTTTTAATAATTTTAGCAAATATTGAGAAACTTTGGAATGAATTTTAAGTATGAAGGATTCATGTTTAAAAAGTAAAAAATGTTCTAAAATTGTAATTTACTCACAAAAATTAAATTTTATGGAGACTAAAAATATTGTTTTTCATATCTTCCAGTTGAAAGTTGTTTTTCCACAAGTAGTGTTGTAATGTGGCAGTTGCATAGCAAAAGAATGCTCTTAGTTAACTACAGTGTTTAGATTGCCTTAAGAAAATTTCTAACAAGAGAAAGCCACCTTAAAAATCAATGCATATTTGACTTGAATTTTGATCATTTTATAGTATTTTTTTGAGATTTGTTTGTTTTCAAAATTTATATTGCTCTTCAGAGAATCCCAAGAGAGAAGACACCAGTGGCATATGAACTCTTGTTTGATAAATTTTTAAATTTCTTCAATTGCTGAGCCTTTTATTAGTAACTGCCTACAAGTGTAGCTATTAATAGAATGTAGAAAAAAAAGTTTTTTTGGTGTGTTTGTGTGTGTAAGGGGGAATTTTTGAGTGTACAGAATAGGGTTGCCCATAAATAATATAAAACTATGGGAAGTGTGGTGTGTGTGATGTTGTTACACAATGATGGTGAATGATTGGTAAATGGTGTTACACAATACTAAGATGCTATGTCTATTTCTGCAATTAGTAATTTTTTTACATTTTCTGATGACAGAAAAAAAAACAGTTAATTATATTATTTCTTATAATCATTAAAGTATGAGAAGTTATTTTTGTTATTCAAAAATCCCCACAAATGGGTTACACACATGCTTTTTACGTTTACTTATAATTTTTTTTTCCATTTGTTTTTTACGTTTAATGTTTAAAATTAGATGCTCTTTCTTTTGGTATGTAATGTGAATGATTTCTCTTCATTACTCTAAAATAAGGTTCAATCTACTAGGTTATTTAAGGGATATTTAACTGCTTCTGGATTGAATTGTGAAATCCTTACAAAAGTATGTAAAACTGGAAGTAGGGGGAGGGGTAAAGTGTTATGTGTTGTTACATAGGGGAGAGGATGAGTTAAACTTTGTTTAAAAATAACATTGCATAGTTTATGGATGATCCTTACAAAAATATGTAAAACTGGAAGTAGGGGGGAGGGGTAAAGTGTTATGTGTTGTTACATAGGGGAGAGGATGAGTTAAACTTTGTTTAAAAATAACATTGCATAGTTTATGGATGATGCTACACTGTAGATTTAAATTTGTTGATTACCTGTTGAAAAACCTCTCATTTCTTTCTGCTAACAATGGCCATATGTCTGACACAGGACCAGTTAGAATGTTATCAGCAGGACCTGATCTAGGGGGTGGGGTGTCCAGGAATGCGAGTAAGAGTAAAAGAGGCAAAAAAATTATTCAAGTTATTTATATTTCATGCATTTTTCAGGAATTTTTTTAAAAATCCATAAAATGGAGGGGTACAATGAAAAAATCAAGTGTCTTGTTCCCCCCCCCCACCTTGATTATTAGTTATCAGTAAGTTATTTAGTTATCAGTAACCCCCTAATTGTTGATCTGCATGCACCTTCTCTGTAGTCAAATCTCACTTTCAACTCTCACTTCACTGCAATAACACTGTCAGTTTGATAAACCTTTTTACACAAACACACATTACTTAGTATTAAATACAATCTGGTGTATAGCTGCTTATAGAAGTTCCTGCTAGGGGTAGCAGTAACTGATATTAACTTTTAACTATTATGTGTTCTAAAAATCTACCAAATACATCATTTGGAGTGTAATGCTACTATGTATAAGCATAATTTAGATACCACTGTCTATAAGCATAATCACTATTAAAGATTTTGAGTGCAAAAATTTTGTTGAGACCTACTGATTAAATAGTTTTAATTGCATACAGTGTAAAGCCATGTAATATTAGGAAATGGCAGTATGTACCTTGCAACAGATCAATGATTTCCTCACATTGTATCTTCTTTATAAGAGCAATCATCTAAATCTATGCTACTCTATTATCCCCTGACATTTTGTTAGAAGCATACAAATTGGAACTTTGCTGGACTATTTTGTTGCAAATCTTGGATTATTGGTGGTGATGTCTGTTGTGGTCCATGTTCAAATTAGAGTGTAATTTACTAAAGAAATTTGAAGTTATTGGTTGCACTATTACATCACATGTGGGTTGGCCCTCTACACCCTACACCCATGGGAACAGTTGCAGAAATATGCTGTTAGAATATAAAAACAAGAGGCACAAGTACAGAAGGTATCTTTATTTCATATGCAGTATCTTGATTGCTAGGATTACTTATGTATTCAATGTACAGGAAATAGTTTATCCTACACCAGAGATGTTACCATGTGGAATATCTGCTGTTCAGGTTCCTTGTTGGTGTGAATATAAGCAGTTGCATTATCTGGGCAGTGCCTTCAGATAAATGATTTTAAACCACTTGTATATCAGTGGCAGCTAACTCTAAGCAAGGAGCAACTTTTTTTAGTTCATAGCATAATGGTGAGCAACAGCATTGGCTCTTTGACATAAATTTAAAAATCAAATATGACTGTATCGTAAATTGAAGCAGGGGATAACTTCAATCTATTGCATGCTAGGTAACCCAAGTTTTCAGTTTCAACTGTGTTCAGTTGTTCCAAGTTTTCAAGTTTGCACTGTGCCTCAGTTGACATTTTCTCCAATAATCCTCATCCTGTTCAATGTAAGAAAAGGGTGACACTGATGGGCTTGAAAAGGCTGCCATTCACCAGAGGGATATTAAACCAAGTGCTTTGTTTTGGAGAAATGTATTCTGTGGATATTGAAGAACACGTTGGATGGCCTTGATAGAAAGCTTCCATTTGTCTCTTAAGAACTATCCGTTGAATCCTTTTCCCTTATCCAGCTCTTAGTATACAGATTTTATGTGTCTTGCTGTTTAGCCCATTGTGTTCACAAAAGTGCTACTTAGAAAACAATCCAACTCTATTGTAAAAAAAAATAGCAGCCATGTAATAATCCTATCCAGTTGAAGGATATAACACAAAGACAAAGAAAATGATTTCCCCCCAAAAAACTAATGTTATGTGCCTATCCAGTAAGATCTGTGATTTGTAATGATTTATTGATTAAATCTTCAAATTCTAGAATTAGAATGGAATTGACAAAGAGGTTCTTCTTGAGCAGCATTAATAGCTATGGTTTGGCTTCCACTGCTGTCTATCATCCTCTGTATATGATTGTAAATTTTCTTTGCAAAAAAACTTGGACATTTTATTTTTTGGCTTATATTTTTAAAGGTAATTTTTGGAGCTAAGCCAATGTTCATTTGATTATTCTTAAATATAGTGTTTGTAACTTTGCCAAAGAAATTTCAACTTGAATATAAATTGTGTAATTGTTTGCAAAACATTTAGCTATCAGTAATATTCAAAATAAGCAAAATGCAATTAATAAGTTTTTTTCTTTTAGATTTAAATTTAGAAGATGCTAAATCAGGTGTTAATGTAAAAAATGTGGTGGAATGTCGGCGACAGCTAATGAAAAACTTTATAAAAGAACATCTAATGGGTTCTAAAATAAAATGCCCGCATTGTGGTGATAAAAGGAAGGCTTTTTGTCTTCGTAACAATAGCCGTATTGTGTTCCGTGGTGAAAGGGCTGAAAGTATTAATGTGAAATCTAAGTCATCTCGTTCCAAAAGGTAAGTTCATTGCTTAGGCTTATTAAATTTTTTTGAAGGGAAGAAAAATATTTTTTTCTTTGAAATGTTTTAAATTTAAATAATAAAGCAGATAATAAATATTTCATCTGTGAGAAAAGCAGAATAGTATTCAGATACAGAAGACATATGACAAGATAATCAAAGCTGAAGATTCTGTCATGTAATGAAGCTGAGCATGTTAAAGATGTTCAAAATAACATGCTTAAAGTTTTGTTATTTGCAATGAAGATAAACATACTACATAAGTCACTAAAAGTGAATAAAATTACTGTTGAAATGCTGAGAGCTGAGGATGAAACTTTTGTTATGTGGTTGACTGAAGTGTTAAATATTTTCTTTTATAAAGTTGTTTCTGAGGATTTATTTAAAAGGTATAATTATTTTTATTTTCAAGAAAGGTGATTGCAATTCCTGGGGTAATTGCAGAGCTATCAATCTGCTTTTGGTTCACAGTGAACCTTTTTGCACAATTGTGCTCAATAATATAAAAAAAATCATTGAAACTCTCACTATGAAATCTAAAAACACAGCAGTATTTTACCAGTTTATTCAGAAAGGTGGTACTCTGAATAAAGCTTTACAAAATAACACACCATTTGATATTTATAATGCTGAAGTTGCATGTGGTTGAAGTTTTGTGAGAAAATCCTGTTTAACAAATTTTTGACAGTGATGTCTGATGTGAAATTTGTTGCAGTGTAGTATTAATCTACACCATGATTCAGGCATTATTTTTACTAATTCATTCTTTAAGATGGAATACAGCTTCACCTTCAAAACTATCATACTCCTTTGTTAGAAGCTGCATATGGAGATTGTATTTTGGACAATGCAACATATCCATCCAACTGTTTTTAGCACTTGATCATCATCCACAAATAATGATAGCTTGCAATGATATAAAGAAAAATCTGGATCACATAACACAGACTACATGTTATGTGGTCCAGATGGTATTGTATACATCCTATGGTATTACATACATATCTCTACTGCAACAAAAACTTCCTACCTTACATTGTTATCAAGGATTTGTTAATTGACAGCATTTTTCTCTAGCAAAGGCACAGACTTTAACAATTTCAGAACTATGATTAATCAAATTGGCCCATTTTTGTGATGCTTTATGTAGAGTAGCACTCTCTGGGCTAAATTGGTAAATTGTTGCTGAGTGTTTGTTTTTACTGTGAAATATAGTTTTAATTAAATTTTATACTAATTGCACCTTATTTTATTATGTATTTACTTTTATTCTCAATTAAATTAAACCTTTATGTGATGGACAACTATGAGATGATCAGTTAGGATCCAAAAGTGGCAGAGAATGAAAACCAAATATTTTCACTTAGATTTTTGAAAAAAGTATAGAGTTTTTCAAACTTATTAATTTTATACATTTCAAGGAGGCTTTCAACTGTTGACTGATATAAGTTATGGTTGATATTGTCTTGTGTAATGTCTAAAAAGCTAGTTAACATAATGATGACCTTCTTTAATAGCACTGAGTTGTACATGGCAGTTGGTGATGCTTGCAATAATTGGTTTATCTTTGCAACTAAAGTTAGATAAGACTATTTTGTCACTCTTTCTCTTTAGTTTTATGATCCGTTTGGAAAGCTTTGAAGAGGAGAGATTAGAGCTTAGATGGACTACACATCAGTGGCATTCTTACCAGACCTGTGTCAAATTAGGTCTTATTAGCCCAGAAAATCCAACAGTGATAAAGAAGGAATAGCCATATATATATATACAGTTGTATCAGAATAATATGACCACCTACCTAATAATGGGAATAACTACCCTTGGCCTGGATGATAGTGTGAAACAGCATGGCATGGATGCAATATGCCCTGGAAGGTTGCTAGAGGCGCACATGCCCATTCAGACTCCAGCAGAACATGGAGGTTCTGGAGATGATGTGGCTGTGGGTTCACACCCGAACCTGTTGATCCAAATGGTCCCACAAGTACTCTATGGGATTGAGGTCAGGTGATTTTGCTGGCCAAGGGAGAACAGAGACATCGTTGTTGTGTTCCTGGAATCAGTCATGCTCCACCTTAGCAACAAGGCACGGCACATTGTCCTGTTGGTAGACACCATCACCACCAGGATAAATGTCCAACATGAAGGGATGCATGTGGTCAGCGAGGATGGACAGGTAGCCATTGGCATTCAGGGACTCATCCAGTGGTACCAGCAGTCCTAGGTCATACCAAGGAAACATCCCCCAGACATGCACACTGTCACTGCCGGCCTGCATTTGACCAACAAGTGTGTCCGGTTATTGGTTTTCATGTGTCTGATGTCGTATCTGCTATCGCCTGTCACTTCTGTGGAGTAGAAACCTCGATTCATCAGAGAAGGCAACCTTTTTTCACTCTTCCACTGTTCAATGACCGTAATCCTGTTCAAATTGCAGGTGGTGTTGCCGATGGACCTTGGTTAACATGGGTGCCTTTAAGCATCAGCAATTTTGGAGACCCATGCATAACAGGGTTCACTCTACTGTTATCGGGGACACGTACCTGGGTGTCCCAGCGTTCATTTGAGTGGTCAATTGCTGCACTGTTGTGCATCAATTGCCCTTTACCAGTTGACGGAGGCACTTTCTCCTCTGGGGTTGATGGCCTTTGGGGCTCCACAGTTATGATGTCTGGAGGTACTCGGTGTGCTAGTTTTATCCATTCTTAGTACACCCTTACTACAGCACCTCGTGAACAGCCCACAAAGTCTGCTGTTTCTGAGATGCTTCCACCCTTGGCATAGTAGCTGATGATCATTCCTTTTTGAACGTCCATCAAATCAATACCTCTACCCATTGTGCTCATGTTACGCACTGTGGCTCATCTGTCCTGGCCGGCTGCTTATATCTCTGTGTGGTCAACCTTGTCATGTGCACTCTGTGACACTCCTGGCAGGTACACTGTGATTCCATGGGTGGTCATATTATTCTGATATGACTATGTATATGGATTGGGGGAAAAATCATAATATATATCCCACAGAAATTATACAAAGAAGTACATTGATGGAATTTGAAATTCTAATGCATTGTAACCTCCACTCATAAACTATAATAGAGTGATCTGGTTTCAGGTTTGCTTACTGCGTGTAAGGGCATAAACTCATGTGATTTCTTGCACTTCATTTACATATAATTTAATTTCACCATGATGCCTTTAACATTTATATTCATTACTTTATAACCTATACTCTTGTAGATGTAACTATTGTAATACTTATTTTATGATATTAGTCATTTTGTAAATGTAGTGCTTTATTTGAAAATCCATTTTTGGCTGTTTAGATTTTGCTTAGAATAGTAGACTGAAAATTTTAAAAATTTTTGCTATTCAATGTTGTTACCAGATATTTTCATGTGAGTAGGTAGATACAGATGTTTTTCAATTAAAATTCATCTATATTCAGTTACAGGTACAAGTTGATTAATTTATTTAGGTATGAAAACAGGTATCTAAAATTATTTGATACATTTGATAATTTATCACAAAAACCGATGGTTGATTTTCAATAATGTTTATTAAGAATGTTAATGTAATCATTTAGAGCAGCATGTTTCAACCTTTAGTAGACTTCGTAAAATCTAAAGCTGTTAATCATTTTTTGCAAAATATCTGAAGTTATCAGTTGCTTTACATAGAACACCCAATGAAAATTTTATAGAAAAAGATTGGAACACATTAGGTGTAATGTTTATATATGTCATATTATACATTCCTGCAAAAAGAGTTTGAAGAAACTAAATTGTAATTTTTCTTGTATATATTTATTTCTGAAAACAGGTACCTAATGATTACCCACCTGAAATTAATACACTCCAAATGAATAATTTGATACATTTTTTTAATTTATAATGTTCCTATATATTATGAGATATGTCTACATTTGAATGTGGAATGAATTATTTAAAAAATGACTAAATGCTCAGTTTTCACGATTTCTTAAAATTGATGGATGATGATTTTGAAAAGTGTACAAGGCAATTACATGAAATATGGTATACATGTAAATTTTGCAATGAATAAGAATAATGTAATGCAATGTTTGCATATTTAACTGGTGTGATTGTGAGCATGTAAATTAAGGTTGTTAAAAAAATTCATGGCTGCAGTCAGCCTGGCATTACCTTGGATGGCAATTTGATTTCACCATGCCACATAGAAGACATAAAGATGATTGTGATAAAGGAAAACAACACTAGATAGGATGGAAGTGGGTCAATCTCAGACCAAGGTATCCAAGGCCTTAAATGTATCACTAATGTCCTCTGAAGAGTTCAGAGACAATTCTAAAAAAAAAACAAGATAAGTTAGTCATGCACCAGGACAAGTTTGTCCCAACCCATAGCTACTCAAAATGATTGCTATCTATTTTAACAAGATGTCATAGGGAAGTGACAGTTATGTAGCTGTCTCATGAGTTGTCAGTGGCCACAATTGATAATTACAGATATACATGTATAGGAGGCTGCATGAATAAGGTCTGTATGCACAAAGACCAATGATTTGCATCCTCCACACCGTTCAACAGAAAAACTCATTTAACATAGTGCAGACAACACCATCATTAGAGCCCTGCCAGTGGGCAAATGTGCTTTTCTTATATGCTTCCAGATACAGTTTGAGCATTAATTCTTGATATTTAAAAAGTTGAAAATTCCAAAATTTCAAATGAATATTGGAAATAATGTATTTAAGCTAGAAATTTTAAATTTTTGGAGTGGAGTGTGAATGTCATTATGTGTCCATTGACAACAATGAATTGACCTCTTGGACCCACGGGGTGGGAAAAGACATTTTTTTTTTGTTTTAGCAGATAATTATTTGTATTTAGAGAGAATTGAAAAAATCTTTTTTAGGGTTAGACAGGAATTGATAAAATATTATGATTTGCACTTTCGAAATCTTTCTAGCACTATAATTGCACCCTCTAATGGTGAAAAAGATTGAAAATTTCAAAATTTCAAATGAATATTGCAACGATGTATTAATGATAGAAATACAAAATTTTGGTGATGGAATATGAATGTCATGAAGTTTCCATTGGAAACAATGAAAATGATAATCAGAAAACTTCTGTTTTAATTGGATTGGTACTAATGAAATATAGTTCACATATTTCAAATACTTAGTAGTTTTTAATATATATATCTTTACAGATAACTGAAATGATGAAACAGCAGAGCTGCTATCATTGAGTTTTGCAAATAATATGCATAGCATAGAAATTTCAAAAATTAGTGGTAATTTTTAAGAGATATTCCACTGACAGCAATAATCTACCCACTTTTCTGAGAGAGGTGTGGGAAATGCAACTTTTAAGATTTAAGAATTAAAATATGAATACTTTTATGTTGTGTAATTACTAAAAATATACTTAAAATAATAATAGAATTTCTCAGATATACACCTGGTAGTAATTTTGTAGAATAATATAGAGGGAAAAATGTCATTAGTTGGGTGGGATCTGAACCCACAACCTCCTGATAACATGATATATATATATATATCATGATAACATGGTAAAATGCTTAAAGCCACTAATAGAGGATGATTGTTCAGTGGCCAGTAACTCAGTGTCCAGAGCTGACATGTTACCAGGAGGTTGTGAGTTCAGATCCCACCCAGCTAATGACAATTTTTCCTCTATATTATTCCAACAAAATTACTCATCATCATCATCCTCAAGCAGCCATGGGCTATGGAGGTCCAACCAGACCATGCGATTTAGTTCTCCAAGCAAGTCTGTCATGAGCTACATCTGCTGTGTCTGGCTCTGCACACCAATTCTAACAAGGTCCTGTTTGACATTGTCTGCCACTGCATCCTATGTCTTCCCTTTTTTTGAGGCCTTTAGGCACACTGTTCATAACCCTATTCTCCAATCTATAATTATCCATACGAGCAACATGGCCAAACCAACAGAGTTTCTCTCTGCACAATATGCTGTTTAAAGGAGGTTGCCAACTCCTTTACCTAACCTCATCATTACTTACAAAGTTGAACCACCTAATACCCAAGATACTGCATAAGCATCTAGAATCAAAAGCATCTAGTTTCCTGTTATCTTCTGTACAAAGTGTCCATGTTTCACTACCATAACTAACCCTAGAAAGAACCAAACTATTATACAGTCTAATTTTAGTCATTAGGTGTATACACCTATTTCTCCACACTCTCCATAGATTCTTAAAGTCCCAGCAGCAATCCCTATTCATCTGTTAATCTCATGCCGCACATCACCAGTATCTGTTACATAGCTCCCAAGATAATTAAACTGTGACACTTGCTCAAGACTGCAACCATTCATATTAACTGAATCACAGCCTGCCTGACTAATTTTCATCACTTTAATTTTCTCTCTGTTTATAACCGAACCTACTCTACCACAAATTTCATCAACAGCCCTAATGAAAGAGTTCATCTCATCAAACATCATTTGCCAAAAGGGCTAAATCATCCAGGTGTATATTTCAGAAATTCTATTATTGCAACAATAATGCTTATGCTCGATTCTTGATGTGTTGGCTTAAAAAATAAAAATACCATACCGTTTCATACTTGATGTGTGCTGGTCGTGTGCACTGGGCTGGAAGGTGCCATTCCAATGACTATTCTATAGTATAATGCTTAAAGCCACAAATAGAGGATGATTGTTTGGTGGTCAGTAGCTCAGCGGCCAGAGCTCCTGAAATGTTATCAGGAGGTCATGGGTTCAGATCCCACCCAGCTAATGACAATTTTTCTTCTATATTCCTCTATATTATTCGAAAAAAAATACCATATCCATTTTCAAAACCACAAAACCACTAGCTCAAATTAAAACTCTTAAGGAATGAAACAGTAGGTAAAGAAAAAACTTCATTCTCTTTGAAAATGAGATTCTCATATGCACCAGAGGCGAATGTGTTCTTCTAGTTGTATTTTAGTTTTGATTTATTATTATATTTAAAAAATATGAAGATCATATATTTTATTTCATTTAAATTTTGACCCCTCAAAACAAAAGTAAGTATAATTTTTAACAAAGTAAATTAACTCCTTAGCTGAGTACAAAATTTCATTAATTTTCAACTGGTGGAGAGCTAATCCATTCTTCAAATGAATATCAAAATTTGATTTATCTGATTCTTATGATTAATGATATATAAAAAAGTTTTTTTTTTGGTAAAATTGAAAACTTTTTAAGAAGTTTTTAAAGCAATTTAGTATGTTACAGGATATTTTGACATTTTTAATTTTTGATAAAAATTTATCTCTATGTGTTAGTATTTAGAACAGAGTACTGATATTTTTTTTCAAAAGTAGTCTGTGAAAGTAGTCCAGTTTTCTCCATGACCCTCAAAATCAAAATACTGTCCCCACCACAGCTACTTACAGGAAAATTCATAAAACTTGTTCAAAGTAAAAAAAAAATTATAAAAAACAGTTGCATATAAAACTGTGAAAATCCAAAACTTCCCCCATTACAACACATCAAATGTTCATAAATGATGCATGAGCAAAATATCCTTCTCAAGAAAACTCATCATAAAACAAATGAAAACATGCAAATTCTTCAACTAGGCACCACCAATTTGCATTCAAACAACAACAACAGCAAAAAAAAAAGAAGCACCAGAGGCAAAATAACGATGGGCTAAAACAACAGAAAATTATAAACACTGAACTGCCAATTCGCACTTGAAAAAAAACAACAACAACAAAAAAAAAAACGGGTTAAATAACACAATGGGCTAAAGCAAGCAGCAGAAACACAAAATCATAAACAATACATGGTTGAATAGCAGTCAAAAGATCCAAGGGGCTAAATAAAAAGTGCACTAAAATAAACCACAAAACCACAAAATTATAAACAGTGTACTGCCAATCTGCAGTTAAAAAAAGCCCCAGGGGCTTAAAAAATGGACTAGAACAATTTGTAAAAAAAAATTGTAAACAGCTCACTGCTGATTTGCA
Organism: Ryuthela nishihirai; assembly: GCA_038380435.1. Classification (NCBI taxonomy): domain Eukaryota; kingdom Metazoa; phylum Arthropoda; class Arachnida; order Araneae; family Heptathelidae; genus Ryuthela; species Ryuthela nishihirai. The sequence continues at coordinate 40,268,816 of JAWZYU010000019.1, forward strand.
CCCAAAAATTAAAATGGTTAAGTAATGCAGTGAGCTAAAACAAAACTACAAAGCACACAAAATCCTACACAATGCATTGCTGATCTGCAGTTGAAAAAAAAGGGCTAAACAGAACAGTGGACTAAAACACACCATAAAATCATAAACTACGCACTATTGATCTGCAACTGGAAAAAGCTCTAGGGTTCACTCACTACCAATCTACATTTGAATAACAGCCCCTGGGGGTAAAAATAAAACAATGGTCTAATGGAAGCTGCAAAAACATACAAAACGATAAACAAAAAACTGGCATTCTATATTTAAAAGTAGAACCCCAGGGGTTAAATAACACAGTTCATAAAAGCAGCTGCCAATAATTATGAAAAAAAAAAACGAATTTCAATGTTATTTCGTTTATATCACACCTAATACACTAATTTAAACTGAAATCATCAAAATACTCTTTGGCCGTCTCTGCCACAGCTCACCATTAATTTTTATACTTAATATTCTCAAATTCTTTACAATCCTGACATATTACTATAAATTGCTTCTTGTAAGTGACAAAATCACTTATAAGGAGTACATATATCTGTAATTTCTCATTCCCAAATCATTATATTTCTTCTTACTGCTCGCATCACTATCCCCATTAACATTCATAATCTACCCAAACACTAAAACCTATGCACATTAACATATATTGCAGAACCCTACAACTTACTTTTCTTCTCCATTAAAATGAAAACAGCTACTTCAGTCAGAAATCTACGTAAAATTATGATTACTTATGAATTTTCATAGAATACAGTATCCTTAAGTCAGAAGCCACCACATATTAGAACTACCCTATTCCCATTTTCAGAAGTTCTTCCTCAGGAGTTAGTTGCATTGGAATTTTTCTGCAATTTTTTTTTTAATCTCTTGCAATGTATTTAATATATGTAATTTTTTAAAAATAGTTCTACTGATGAAATAGAAATTGGGCATAGAATTGAAAAGGATGAAGAGACAGAAAAGAATGAAAAAACAGAGTCTTTGTATACAAAAAATTATATAACACCCTTGGAAGCTAAAAAACATTTGTCTTTGCTATGGAAAAAAGAAGAAGCATTGTTACAAAGATTATTTGGGATCTTAAGTGCCTCAAGAAAGACACATAAAAGTGCCATTGATGTTTTCTTTTTGGATTTAGTCGTTGTTCCACCATCAAGATTTAGACCTGTGAGTTTAAAAGCAACATTCTTATATATATTAAAGTTGGTTAAGTTATATGTAAAACTTTTTTTCCAATACCTAAGGAGTGTGACTGTAACCTTGTTACTATATCGTAGTAGGTGCTAACTATTATATGTTAAGAAGTTTGTGATTAGGCTAAATGGTAGTTAATGACATGAAACTTTGCTTATTTTACAATATATTCAATATGTTAAGGATGCCTTCTAAATCTACAGTACATACAAAATGTTCACTCGATCTCATCCAGTTATTCAAACAATCATTCAAGCATAACATTTACTTCAGTCTCATCCAGCTAAATGCTACTAGTTGCCATTCCAGGTGAACTGAACCAGGCCTATGTTGGCCTCCAGTGGGGCACAGCCACACTACTATAAAACAATTGGGGGGGACAGAGAAATCCATCTTGTACAGTGACATTTTAAATCTACCTCAGGATTTTAGAATGATCTAAGGGACCTGGGTTCGAGCCCTGGGTAAGGCATGGATGTGTGTGTCGTTTTTCTGCTGAGGTCCTGCCATCCTCTCAGATCTCCTACTGTGGCATATAAACTGATAGGCTCCTGTCAGACCTCTGTGGCAAGCAGCTGCTTGAGGGGGTATTTATTTTTATTTTTTTTTATTGAGGAATTTAAATCTTTACAAGTGAACACAGTGAGTGACAATAAATAAAGATTTATTTCACAATTATCACTGTTGGGAGATTTATGTTTTCTGTGTTGCAGATAGAGGTGCTAAAATAATTCGATGGTAATGGTTCGTTTTAGGTATGCAGTTAAAAGCTTAAGTATATTTACTTTTATGGGAGAATAATCCTTGGCTGGTATGCTCGCTGCAGTTGCTGTGGTGCTGTAGTCATCAGTTTGCCAGTCTGATAGCATTGCTGGGTGGTCATTGGCACTGTCTGCTGATGCATGGAATGTTCATCTGTTTAGCACATGACATAGGTGTTTTTCTAAGCATGCTGCAGGATGACATGCTATGGGCATGGTCACAGTGGAGATATTCTTCCAGCTTTAACTGCAATGTGTGGTGAGGATCATCATCTGCTGCTTTACACATTTGACATATATTCTTGAGCATTATGCATTTCATTGGTCTGTTTTGCCGACATTTTCAGATGCTAGATTTCTGTTAGGACTAATATGGTATTGATTAAGAACAATTCTGCAGTTCTTTCTTTCCAAAATAAGCTCCAGTGCCTTATCACTCAAATATTTTTGCCTCCTCTGCACCTTTTTACCCAAAAAAATATTGTTAGTTTCAACAAAAGCCTGTTTAAAGTGGTCCCATTCTTCCTCAACTTCAGTAGTAAGTAAACCATGACTGTCATAATGACTAAGTAACCTATCACGGTAAGCTTTAGCTATAACTGGGACTTTCAGAGCTTCAGTATTAAAGGTAAAATTTTTAAACCTAGCACAACACTTTTTAAGTTTAAGTTGCAAGACACTTTTAGCAAGATAATGGTCAGATCCAATTTCAGCTCCCCTATAGGACTTGGAATTCTTAACAGAACTAGCCCATTATCTGTTAATTAATATATAATCAATCACATTCTTATGCAGCCCATCTGGTGAAACCCACATGTACTTATGTATGTTGCGGTGTTTGTAATAAGTATTAGTTATTTTCAAACCATTAAGTTTACATACCTGTAGGAGATGTTGCCCATTGCAGCAACCAATACCAAAAAGACCTATCACCCCTCCCCAAAGGTCAGAGTCAGTATCAGTATTAGCATTGAAATCACCTAGAACTAGGGTAATACCTCCCTTCTTGACAGAATTCAAAATATCCTGAAGTTGTCCATGAAACTTATCTTTATCATCCTCATTGGCATCCTCAGTAGGGGCATAACAACAGATAACATTCAAGTCTTTAATGTCTTTAACTCCTCAATAATATGGCTGTCCCACTCTGATGATATAGAAGTTTTTTTTTGCCTTGACACACTAACCTTTTTGTCACTTAGCCAAAATCTTTAAAATTCAACCCCCCCCCCCCAAAAAAAATCAATGATTAGTTAAAATAAGCAGTCAAGAAAGTGTTCCTCCATTTCATAAACAGGACAGAAATCTCATTAATGTGAGCAATCCAAGTCACTTTGTATAACTCTGGCTCATGTTTTAAACTATACCAGACTGAAAAGAATCATTAAAAGAAATAAGAATCATATTTCATGTAAAATTAAATTGAAATCTTTAATTCTCTGTGACACTGTTAAATTTTTTTAAGTACATCAACAAATGTTCTATGCTATGCAATGCACCTGAAACCAAATGAATTTTTTATCTATTTGTAAAATGAAGCATCCATTGAGACTCGCTAATCTTGGAAAGTTACCATAACCCCCACAACCTCTTTTCCAACTTCCTTCACATGCAAAATGCATTACAGCCACCCGCACATCTGCTGGCCACTTTGAACCTCGGAACTGAGCCACTGACAATGCAATTTATGACACCCCACCCTTCCCCAGTTTTTGCCTCTCATGCAATATTTAAAGCTGCTCATTTCCCACCTGATGATGTGCCCAAAGTAAGGGCGTGAAATGCACGTCATGGAACTCAAATTTTTTAAGCACTCTATGCTACCAAAAGTATTATTGATTATTTCCTTCACTAAACCTTAAGCAAATAAATTATCGGCATCCCTCATCGCCTTCTCAAATTCTACTGAGGTGTTACTTGCTGACAAGAACATCGAAGATTAAACTTGTCACTTGAAAGCATCACAGAAGTTCCACTTGCTACCCATCCTCTGTAGTAAGGTATGTAAATCTCTCCTTAATAACTTTTGATACTTGATAGCATAGAACATTTGTTGACATGCTTAAAAACATTTAACAGTGTCATAGAGATTTAAAGATTTCAGTTAATTTTAATTACTGCACTGTGAACCTCTACTGTAAGTTTTGATATTTCAGGTAAATATTATATTATGCTTCAAGACATTTACTTTTGATTAATATAAAATTTAATTGTTTTTATTGATTAGGTTATCCAATATTAAACCTCAGTTGCATAGTCAGATCAATATTTTCACTGTATCACTGTAAAAAAGTGTTATTAAGATCAATATGTTTATAGATTTGTTTAAAATTTTTATTTTCATAAAATTTGGGGTTAAATTCTGTTTAATATGGTTAACATGACCTATTTTGGTTGATTGTTTATTTTTTTTTAATTCTAAAGTTGACTTGTTTATTTGACTCAGCACAGTTGGCAAAAGCTTGGATGTATCTCAAATTATAAAACAGAAAAAAATTATAAAAAGAGAGTAATTTTCTTGTCTCAAATAAAACGTTTTTATTGGTTATTCAGAAATAAATTGGCTTTCTGTTCATGTGCATTATTATCATTTCTGTCTATAAGTTTTTTTTAAAATAAATTTTTATTTGTCTGGACAAATATTTGTCAATACAAATAAAAATAAATTTTTATTTGTATTGCCAGATGCATTTTTTTACTACATTGCTCTAAAAATTCCCTGTTAAAATAAAATTAGCCATCTTTTTTGTTACATATTTTATTTTTCAGAAAGCCCAGAATTAAATGCTGATTAATTTGGCATATGACATTCCATAATTCCTTTCATTAGTTATTTGTTATTGTTCTGTTATTGTTAGTTATTTAAAAATTCTAAAGTTAAATTTTTTTTGGCTGATTATAGTGAAAAAATAGCTGGGCCTCTGGATGTAAGCCAGTTTTTCAGACAGGGCCCTGAAAGTGTAAAAACATTTTTATGCACCTTTTGTTTAGTTACTGGAAGCTGTTATATCAAGAATAACATGAAACAAATTATTTGATAAAAAAAAAACTAACAAGTAATAACTTTGTATCTTTGTTTTAACAAATTAAAGGGTATTTTATATTCAGAATGCAGTAAATTTATATGTAGCTTGTGATGATCAATCTTTGTTTTGTTAACTGTTTGGTATTTTCTCATGGCTCTTTATGGGATCTGGAACATGACTGGATTCCTTGAGGAATGAGATTTGTAAAGTACTACCAAATTTGGGTCGTAAGCCTCTTTTTAGGTAGTGGGTTAATAACGAAATTCTGAGCAGTGCCAGTGACATAAATTCATATCTTCCCCCCTGCCTGAATAAAATGTCTGTTCTACAGATCTACTCTCTATTGTAACAACATTTATTTTTTAATCTTTATACCATACATGGACTTAGCAATTACTATACAGATATTACTTTGGACACGTCACAGGCTTATGTGATTTAATTATTATTCACTTCGTATAATTCAGAAACATCATATATAAATCTACTGTGGTTGATTTACACTTTACCATATCACACTTTGGCATACAGAGAGCTCTACAGTTTCAAGCTCCCAGAGTTTCAATGCCTTTATGTTAATGTTTTGCGCATTAATAAATATGCTAACAGTGATTATCATAGATATGTATAATATATAATCAAAATAGAATAATGTTAAACAGATTGGAATAGAATTTCTTAAAGTTAATAAAACTGTAGCTATTAATATATGCATATGTTGTGATTTTAATAATCAAAACCAAAAATTGAACAAAGGTCAATAAGTTTTGTACTTATGAAGAAACACCTCTCTCCCCTTCTAAAGAAAAAAGCAAAACAAAACCGTGACATTAAGTAATTTCTTCCTACTTCAAATAAGCATATTAAAAACTCTAAGGCAATTGCAATCAAGTATTGCTTTCTTTACCTTTATTGTTGTCTTTTTGTCTTTCTTTTGACTAAAAAAAGAGTTATGATTAACCCCAGTCTCAATAGCTGAAAAAAATATTTTGTATTCATACCATTTCCATCACTTTACCTTTTGTGCCAGGCAATTTCAATTCTGCACATTTTCCTATTTGATACCAAAAACATCATATCAGATAATTATTGCTGAAAGTTGTGAAAGAATTCAAATCATTGAAATATCTATATGAAATCAATGACTGTGGGGAAACAAAGGAAGTGAGATGTTCATGAGTCAAAAACAATTGATGTATTTGAGCTCAATACAGAACTCTAGAACTACTGACCTGCTACCTACACTTGTTGTGAGAGTACTGAACAACTGACCCACTACCTCAGGCTAGTATAAGAAAAGCATTTTGTGTGGCAGAAATTGAAAGATAAACTCAAATTGGTTAAATGATCATGAATCTTTTCCATGTGCTTTGTTTCTAGCCTAGGCCAGTCCTATCAATGTATCACATGGTAGGTGATGAATATGAAGTACAGCTTTGCGTACTATAGCATAAAGATAAGATGTTGGGCTCACTTTTAAAATTGGGATCAAGGGCAACATTTGCAGTAAGTACACAGGTGAGTTACCTTTCGAAGCAAGGAACAAAGAATTGAAGGTGATGGTGATTGTTATGTGGCTCCAAGTCACACGACTGATCCATGACAATAATATAATTGTGAGTTTTAGAAATACCCTTTTTTTTTCAAAGGGAACAGTTGATAAAATTTAACTTGTTGTGTTGCAATTGTTATTTGTAATGAAAATATACATTTTAATAGGTCTCACTTTTGAAAGGAAGGAAATATCAAAATCCTCAGACTGCAGCCCTTCACAAAGTATTGCAAGATGCAATTTTGCTTAAAGAAATACTTAGAGTTATGAAAAAGGAACAGATAAACACAGATGAAGCTGAAGAGGTATTTTAAAATATATCAGATTTTTAATTTCCTTAGCTATTATTGATTAAGGGCATAAATTATGCAATGTTAATTCTGTATGGTGAAATGATTGGTATTGAATTACATTGTGAGGAATTCATTATAAAGGTGAGATTGGGCTTGAGATAGTCTGTAGATTTGAAATAATATCTCATTTAGATTATGCTTATGTTCTTTAGGCAAACTATGTTGATGAGATGAACTTCTTTGTTAGGAATATTGAGGACTGGGAATAGGATGGGTCTGGTTATAGAGAAAAACTAATGTGATGAAAATGGGTTAGGTGAGTTGTGCTTCTGAATGGCTATGATCTTGAGCAAGTTTTTCAGTTTAATTATCTTGAGAGTTTTGTGACAAATACTGGTAAAATATGAGTGAGATAAATAGAAATTTGTTGCTGGGATTTTCAACCCTTAAAATGTCAAGTTTTTTTATAAGGCATGTGATTATGGCCAAGTTAATGTTTAGCTTTCTTTCAGCAGGAAAACAACTGAACCTTAAAACTTGATTCTGTAGTGACTAACAGATATATTTAGGTTATGTTATATAAAATATTAGGTTATGTTATATTTATTTTCCTAAATATTTTATTATATTTATGTTATATAACCTAAATATAATAAAATATTGTTTAGGAAATGTTAATATACCAAATAAAAGAGCATTTCATTCTAAATACTAAATTATCAGAAATTTAAATTGAAAGCTACTTAAGCCTGGTTTACCTACTTTAGGTATATAAAGGGTTCCATAATTTGTGGAGATTGGGGAGAAATAGGTGGATACAGCTAAAGACAAAGATTATGTTATGTGATAATGTTTTTTCTAAAGTTTGCTATTTGAACTTCGACCCTTTGCAGGCAAGAAAACAAGAAATTCAATACTTTGATTATAGCTGCTTTTGCTGTATTTTCGATATAAGGTGGTTTGAATATGTTAGTAATGATGAAGTTACATGAAGAAGTCAACAACCACATTTTCCTCAGCATCTTGTGTAGGGCAAGATTGTGCTTGACCATGTTAATTTGCATACAGAACTACAGATTAAGGTATAGAATTATGAACAATGTGCCTATAGGCCTCAGAAAATGGGGAGATATAGAATTCAGTGGGTGAACATTATCAAATATGACCATGTTAGAATTGGCTTACCAAATGCAACAATAGTAGCTCAGGCTTGGAGGATAAATTATTACATAATCTTGTCGAATCTTCTTACCCATGGCTGTGAGTATTATGTGTGTATGTATCCATCCATATAAACCAAAGATGGAGAAACTCCAGCCTGTGGCCATTTATGGTCCATAAGATGATATTTTGAGACCTACCAGTAAGTAAAGAACCAAATATGTAATTCAAATTTTGGTGAAATCGTCAGGAAAATGCAGTTTCATCCATCTCATTAAAACCTGAGTTTAATTATGTATGTTCTTTAAATGTAATTTTTATGGTATGTTCTTTAAATTACATTTAAAGAACATACCATAAATTACATTTACATTTAAAGAACATACCATAAATAAAAAAATTACATTTAAAGAACATACCATAAATGTTAATTTATGGTATGTTCTTTAAATGTAATTTTTTTTACCATTGCTTAATAAATAGTATTATTTCAAGATCGATATAATCACTTCTTTATTATTTCCTCTAGTTATGTATATAATATATGGTTTCATAGGATTTTCAGTACAGCCCTCTTAATGTCTAACTTTTTTTTAGTGGCCAGCAGAGAAAAAAGTTACCCTACCCTGATATAGACAAATGGTAGATGGGTCGGTATATCAATTAAGCATGACTATCTAGGTAATGACCTGTCCCAGTGGTCAAGTGGTTAGCACACTTGGCGACTGATCAAAGGGATGAGTTCGAGCCCCCGATAAGGCATAGATGTTTGTGTTAGCTTTCTGCTGAGATCTCACCTTCCTCACAGATCTCTATAATGTATTAATTGACAGTCTCCTGTCAGACCTCTATGACAAGCAGCTGCTTGAGTAGGCATTTTTTTTTCTTACATCAAAAGCTTAGAAAGCATTGCAATTTTGCTAGATGTAAAATGATGTCAACAATCTTGACATCATTGATATCTTGATGAAACCAATCATTAAATTACATATGGAAGGGAAGAATAGTATATATATAAGGCATCTGTTGTAAAATTTGTTTTTGAAGTATAAGGCTCCTGTCAGACCTCTGTGGCAAGCAGCTGCCAGAAAGGGTATTTATTTTTTTAAAATTTATCTTATATCAAAAGCTTAGAAAGCATTGTAGCTTTTCTAGATGTAAAATGATGCTTTATTAAATAAAAGCATAAGCTTGTTGACATTGATAACAGGTGAGAAAAATAAGTTAAAGTCTTCAATGTACCATGAAATTCGTGTATTCATTTGGAAACATTAATTGCTGTTTTTGAACAAAGAGGAATAAGCTTATTACCCTTAACAACCTTCCCCCTATATTCAGGAATTTCACTTTATTAAATACATGTTAGGAAAAAATTGGAACAGTTTGTGTGTTGTAAGAATAATGTTCAATTCACATATATTAATGTATAATCAATATAATTGTGATTTTGGATCAGAATTAAAATTTTATTCCATGAGTGAAGGAACTAGCCTTCCTTGCATCAATTGGAATTCTGCTAGTATTAACACTGAAATTTGCTGTTAATTGACATGTTTATGTTTCTTTATTGAAGTTTTATTTGTTGTGTTGAAGTTCAGTGGTTCTAATATATATTTTTCTGCTTTTGTTAGTCCTAGTATTAAGATTTTCCTATTTTGTTTTCACTATGAGGTTTTTTTTTTGGCATTGCAATTTAATATATTTATGGATAAACAACTGTCCTGGAGGTCAAGTGATTAGCAATCTTGACTGTTAGATCAAAGTAACCTAGGTTTGAACCCTGGATGTACATGGCTGTTTCTTTATTTGTGCTGTTTTTCTCTGTCTTGCCTACCTCATAGACCTTGTCTATGACAGTATGCTGACAGGCTCCTTTCAGACCTCTGTTGCAAGCAGCTGCTTGAGGGTTAATTTTTTTAACGGGGGAAACAAAGTAGTACAAACATTAATGAATTGTGAATCAATAAAATTTTTACTTTTGATATTTGACATTATATATTTTGATATATGTACCTGTGTAATTAATATTATAAAGTTTCTTGTTTTAACTATTTTTTAAAATAATTTCTGTGAAATATAGAGTAAAAATAATAAATCTTAAATGGATTGGTTTGTTTTAAAATTGTTTACAGCAACAGCTAAAGGAAATCTTCAAGCTTGTGAACATGCAAACAACTTTTGTTTTGATATGTGTGCCATTGTTTTCTCACAAGATGGCAAAACTTTATTATTATTTTATGCCAACTATTTACTATTACATCTAGTGCAATTTTCACATATTAGATTTATTAAAAAAGGCATACTGAATATTTTTTTGACAAATTGTATTTAATTCAGAGTCTGAAATATGTTAAATACTTATGAATTTAGAGAATAAAGTGTGAATTGGACATCTTCCAAAACAATTGGTGCCACTATTGAAGCATGGACTGCTGTAGAAATTTGTGACATGTTCACAAACTCTTAACTTTTTTTATATTAGTAAAAATTTAAGAAAAGACAATTTATTAAAGTTTTGTAAAATTTTATTTCTTAATTTCTAAAAAATCTTATGTGTATTCATGAAGTTAAATATTTTTCTCTAGAATCTTGACAAAATCCATGGAAAAACACTAGCTGAAAAACTCCATAACCAGTGGTATCAGCTACAGGTTCATGTTAATTGTGTTGCAGATAGCAAGTTAGATAAATTAAATGATGATAAAAATACTTCTGGTGTCAAACAGGTAAGGAATGCAAGCACTCATAATAATTTAGATAATTTGAGAGTTATTTAGTATTAATTTTAATTAGACTTCATTTTTACTAGCTTCAATTATTTTAAAACAATAGAAAAATCACTTAGAAATTTGTTTTATGATTATTCAGAAAAATATATAAATAAAGGTGTACCTAATAAGAAATGGTGAAAAATATCTACTATTCCTCCACTATTCCTGGTTGTTAATGAATCATCATTTCTTACATCTCCTATTTACAAAAGTTTACTAAATAGCTCATACATTTTTAGATTCAAACAAAATATTCAAGTTCATTTAATCATCATTTTGGAGATTTTGTTTATACTTAATAAACTTTGCTGAATTGGGATTATTGCTTCCAATTTGAATTCAGTCACTGAAGCTGACACAATTTTTCCAGATATAATTGAACTGTAGGTACATGCCAGAATGCTTTAACCACTAAACCAACCATCAGATGATAATCTGTTTGTGCAATGTGACCTTTATATCTTTCACTGAATGTGGCAGACCTTGTACCATTGGGCGGGGGCTTGTATCCATTGGCTTGTATCCATGTGACCTGGCCATTAAGCCCATGGTTTGCAAAAGTCGGTAGCGCGCCAGGCTCGTAATCTGTAGTTCCCAGGTTCAAGTCCCAGCTGGGTTAGCGTTGAGATTTATCTCCGCAAAATTTCCCGCCCTGCCCACGGTCAGTAGGGGACACCGATGGGCTTGGAAAGGCTGCCGTCCGTCGGATGGGACGTTAAGCTGTGGCCCCGTGTGCCGGAGAGACATACCCTGTGCACGTTAAAGAACATGCTGGATGGCCTTGACGGGAGGCTACCATCTGTCTCCCAACAGCTGTTCCAGTGGGTCCCCTCCCCCAACCTTCTCTGAGCCTTCGGGGTCCATGTGACCTGGCCATTAAGCCCATGGTTTGCAAAAAAGGGCCGCTCAGAGGTAAAACAACCCAACCCAACCTTGTACCATCTATAATCAGGAAAGGCAACTTATTCCAATTGCTGCTAATGAATTGTTACTATAATTAACACCTGATTCATTAGCAACAACTGGAAAAATAAGTTGCCTTTCCTGATTGTAGAGAGCTGAGGGTCCACTACATTCAAAGCTACAAAGGTCATATTGTGGAAACAAATTATCATCTGATGGTTGGTTTAGTGGTTAGAGCACTCTGGCATGTATTTAGAGAGTTATGGGTTTGAATCTTGCACCAATGGCAGTAATTTTTTTGACAGAAGTATTTATTGAATTATATATCTACAGATAATCGTGTATATTTACTATGGATTTAATTTTTCATTGATAATACTTAAGTGTGAGTGATTTCCTCATTAACATCTGATTTATTAGCAACAATCAGAAAAATAAGTTGCCTTTTTGATTATAGATGGCACAGGGTCTGCCATATTCAGCAGAATATATAAAGGTCACATTGTGGAAACAAATTATCATCTGATAGTTGGTTTAGTGGTTAGATCACTCTGGCATGCATCTAGAGAGTCGTAAGTTTGAATTCTGCACTGTCAGCAATAATTTTTTCCATGAAAATATTTATTGAAATATATATATATCTACAGATAATCTGTATTTAGTATGGAGTGATAATTGAATCATAAAAATATTCATTTCGATGGTTAATTTGTCAGTGATTTCCGCTGCATCAATTTTAATAGTTGAGATTCAAATTACATTTTTTTATAGTTCATAAGTTTTGACAGTTTATTATACTATAATCTATTATTAACTGCTATTATCCAAATAGTGCTTTCACAAAAGAAAAAAATGTCACATTTGACAGTGATATTAAGAGTATTTATTATGTAAGAAACATTCTTAAAATATAAAATTGATTTACATAATTATATTGCTGTAAAAAAGAAGTACAGGCAACAAAATTCATGACATACATTCAATAGTTCTGTTTTAGTTTTTGAAAAATTAATATGAAAGTTCTGGTCATTTTAGTAGTGATGGTGGTTGGGGGAGGGGGATGGCTCAGTTGGTAGTGTGCCAGGCTTGTAATCTGCAGTTCCCAGGTTCAAATACCAGCTGGGCCAGTATTGAGATTAATCCCTGCAAAATTCCCTGCCCTCGATTAGTAGGGGATACTGATGAGCTTGGAAAGGCCGCTGTCTGCTGGGTGGGACTGCACATAACTGTTTCCCCTTGTGCAGGAGCCTTACTTCTTGCACATTAAGGAACATGCTGGATGGCCTTGATGTTAAATGGTTGTCATCTGTCTCCTAACAGCTGTCCAATGGACACCCTCCCCCAGCCTTCTCTGAACTCTTGGGATACTTGGCCATTTAGCCCATTGTGTGCAAAAAGTTCTGCTCAGAGGTAAAAGCAACCCATATCTTCTCATTTGAAATCTCTTGTACACAAAAGTATTATTTTAGTGAACTTTTGCCAATTTAAAAAACTAATGTTTTTATATGTTTACATTGAAATCTTTTAAAATGAAAAAAAAAATGCATTTAATGAAATAATTATTGCATATGTTTATTATTAATTATTATTTCATTAATGCAGTTTTTTATTTATATACACAGTCGTATCAGAATAATATGACCACCTACATATACTGTGGTAGGTGGTCATATTATTCTGATACAACTGTGTATTTTAATATAATATTTTTTAACATAATTTTAGTTTTTAGCTGTATGTCTGTTTAGGAAATATCCTGGGACCTTACAACTGTAACTACACATCCTTTGCTGCTATCTTACGCATCTTTCAGTAGTAACATGTAATCCTTGAGAGTGGTGGACAAAAAGAATTATAGAAGTGGTGTAATCACTAATATGCTTAAAAATGCAATAAAAAATATTTGTAAAGAACAATCGAACACCTTAAAGTGGTAGTGAAAGTTCAGGATGCTCACTTTACAATACAAAATTAATACATTAACTTCCTACTTTTCATTAGTGCAACAGTTGTTTATTTTCTCTCAGATTATCTGATCAACTGTTTTTGTTACTAATCATAATTTCAAAGAAAAAGGTCCAATGTCCAGTATAAGTAAAAAACTATATATTCCACATTTTTAGTGTAAACTAGAGACATCAACATGAAAAAAATGAATCAACTGAAACAGATGGGTATTTTTGTTTCTACTGTCAACACTATCTGAAGATGATGCACACATAGTAGCCTACTTCCAGAATCCAGTAATAACATCAAGTGCGATATTTAGTGGATTGGAATTTTTTTACCTGTCAGCTCATTAAAAAAACTTGTTTTAACTTTTTGGCAGCTATCTCTTGGTTAGTCATTTTAATAGGTCAATCCTTCTGTAGACATTCAACTTTTTGTTTCTAGAGATAAATGAAAAATTCTTTTTAAGTAGATAAGTACTAATGAAAATGAAATGTTAAGATTTATATTTTTTGTAATATTCCAATAGTTCTAATTTCCACCATTAGCAAACTCAGAAGTTGGAAAATACAAAACTTTAAACCAAATTCTTAAATTTTTTAACCAAATTCTTAAACTTAGTGTTTGCAATCTTGTGTATATTTTTTCATTGATACACAAAATGTAAGTTAATAACTTCACAGTCATTTTTGAGATATTTAGCACTTAGGGAATTAGCTCAATTTAAAAGATATTTAATAATTTCACAATAATGCTGTTTTAGCTGTTAAAATGCTTTTGAGCAGTTATCAATCTATGTTACAGGCTAATTATAGTATTTCTTACTTAAGGAGATTTAATTTTTAAAAATTTCCGAAGTATTATATCACCGTGCTTTGGTGTCTTCTTGAATATCTTACAGCTGGTTCAGGTGGTTTTGTTGCCAGAGTTTCTCCTGATGTTACTGGCAGGGTTTTCCTTACTGTATAGGCCAACATTCATCCTTATAGTTTCTGTTGCTGCTTATCATGGGGCGATTAGCTCAACTTTTGAGACCAGTGTATTTTGTGACAACTTTTTACATTGTTTTATTTTTAAGTTAATCTCAAAAGCACCAGATATTTACAGATATAATACAAAAGAATAAATTTCAATAGTGTTCACAGAATCAGCAAAATGTATTCCCAAAGAAAGTTCTTCAATTTCTGATATGTAAACGATAATGAAATACTCATTGTTCAATAGAATGACAATTCTGTTTGGATAATATTAGGCTCATTGTTCAGAATATTCATCTACTTTGTAATATCTCCATTATTCATCAGATTATCATTATTTCTCAGATTTTATTGGATGACAAAAAAAAAAAAATAATTTTGTTATCCAACTAAATCTGAGAAAACAGTACTACTGTGGTGGTGGGAGATATAGGATCAGTGTTCATGGAAGTAGTGGTGGGCCATCTGACTCACTGTAGCAATGGTAAATTCTTGGAAGATATGACAAGCAATAATTCCAGAAAATGAGATGTCTCTTCATCAGGAAGGGACAATTACACTTGTTCAAACATTATTATAGTCTGAAGATTAAATTTGGAAATCAGTTGACTGATGAAGCAAATTTATCTTATACAATTTCTGTGCCAAATTAGAGTCTTGATTTTCTAAGCAAAGCTCTTGACACAGATTACTTCATTGTTGAAGTTTCCTTAGCTAAACAATATATTGCTGCAAAGGTTGTGAAGTGCTCTTAAATCATTAGTATAAACTGCTTTCATTAAAAAACGATATGTACACCTAGTTCCTGACTAACACAATTTTTAAAGTAGGGATGGTTTCTGACTAATACGACTGGTATTTTCATTTAATACAATTCCCCCCTTCTTTATGATCATTTATGTTATTGTATTTACCATATAAAAAGACAACTTCAATGCATTTCTTATCTTACGTATCTTGTTCATAATTTTATGTCTTCTAAAAAGATTTTTTGCATTCATGTATGCAAATTTGTGTTTTAACAGCTGTAACATGTAATATATTTGTAAACAGTACAGAAATTTTAATTGTTACTGACTGATGACAATGTATTCATAGGCAGATTCACCCTGATTGGCTCCAGTGGGTCCCCTTCCCCAACCTTCTCTGAGCTTTGGGGTCCATGTGACCTAGCCATTTAGCCCATGGTGTGCAAAAAAGTGCCACTCAGAAGTAAAACAACCCAACCCTGATTGGCTAAGACAACTTGTCATGTGTAGAGTAGAAAAACTTGGAAGCATAGCTAGTCATCTTCATTACTCAACTATTTTTACAATAATCAATTTTTCATTTCAGTCTTCATTACCGGATAATCATTGAAATTTACCATGTGTTAAAACTGCATTTAGCCCTTTTTTGTTTCTATCTTTATCTTTTTTTTTTTGTAAAAATGGGTTACATATATGAAATATACATAAAAAAATTAAATCATTAACCAAAATATAATCTTAATAAAGGAAAAAATTAAAAGTGTATTAATTAGATTAGGATTATGGAATACCCCCACCCCCATTTGCATTAATTCTTATGAAAAATTTGTGTCTGACTAACACTATTTCACCTCGTGTGATTTTTTTGAATAATGCATATATCATGTTAGCTGGGGACTAGTTCTATTGTATTCCACTCAAGAAGCAAATATGTACTTGTTTGTTACTTTCTGTGCAGCATGTGTACAACTCTAATTCTGATGCTGTTTTCTGTTGTTTCAGTTGTTTTCTGAAAATAGTATGGGTTTATTTCTTCATTATTAATACTTTATTGAGTCTTAAAAGTATATGCATATAAAGATTCAGTTGATGTCTTTACAATTATGGGTTTTGTGATTAAGAGGTTAATGCTAAAAGACTTATCTTAATTCACAGACTTATAAGTAAAATATTAATAACATTAGAAGTGAACTTTCATTAGTAAAAATAAATAAATAAATATCCCCTCAAGCAGCTGCTTGCCACAGAGGTCTGACAGGAGCTTGTCAGTTTATATGCCATAGTAGAAGGTCTGTGAGGATGGCAGGACCTCAGCAGAAAAACAACACACAACCTGCCTTAACCTGGGGCTCGAACCCAGGTCCCTTAGATCATAGCCAAGCATGCTAATCCCTCGGCCATGGGATGGCTCTTTCATTAGTGATTGCTAAAATTTTTAGTATACATTAAGCTGAAATAATCTTATTTGAAATATTTGAATTAAACATTAATAAATGATAATAGTTTCATGGCCGAATGGTTAGTTTGCTTGGCTACTGACCTAAGGGACCTGGGTTCGAGAGCCCCGGGTAAGGCATGGATGTATGTATCGTTTTTCTGCTGAGGCCCTGCCATCCTCTCAGATCCTTCTACTATGGCATATAAACTGACTGGCTCCTGTCAGACCTCAGTGGCAAGCAGCTGCTTGAGGGAGTATTTATTATTATTATTTTTTTCAAATAATTTTATAATACATATTTTTTGAATAATAAGTATGTTATGCATTATTTACAAACTGCAGCATTTCATTTGATATTCCTTACATTTTTGTTTGCATATTATTACATATTTTGGAAATAATGTACATATATGTGAAACATAAAGTAGTTTTAATGTAGGTTAAAATCTTTATAATACACCAAAAATCTGAAAAAAAAAACTTCTTGGGAGAAAACATGCAAGAATCTCACAAGAATTACAGAAAACATCAGAGAAATCTCACAAGTTTAAAGATATTAAACTTGTTATGTTCTATCATAGTATCAAAGTCTATTTGGGGTATGTATAAGAAAAGAATAATAGATGCAGATTAGACAGAAACATTCTCTGTCCATATGTGATATGATTGAAACACTAGGTGTTGCTGAGTTGAGGTGTGGGGCAAGACTTGGCTCAGCCAATCTGGTTGAGCCAAGTCATGGCTCCATGTCAATCTTGGCACCATGCAGTCTTGGCACCATGCCAATCTTGGAATCTGCAGTTCCCAGGTTTGAGTTCCAACTGTGCCACTGTTGAAACTTTACTCCTATAACTCCCATTCTGCTCAGTGGAAAAGAGAACACTGAGGAGCTTGGATAGGCTACCATTCATTGGATGGTACATTAAACTGTGGCCCTGTGTTCAGGAGGGCCATGTTAAAGAACTTATTGGATGTCCTTGATAGGAAACTTCCATCTATCTCTTAGCAGCTGTGCAGTGGGTCCCTTTCCCCCCCCCCCCCCCCCCAACCTTCTCTGAGCCCTTGGGGTCCCTGTGTGCAAAAAAGTGTCACTCAGAGGTAAAACAACCCAACCCAAAAAAGTGCTTTTAGAACATATTGTGTGCCACAAAGCAGAAATGAGGTAAATCATCTGATGGGCTTAGAAAACAACTGGATGGGATGTTAATCCATGACCCATGTTCAGGAGGGCCATACTGTATGTACATTAAAGAACATGGTGGATGGCCTTGATGGGAGGCTGCCATCTGTTTCCTAGTAGCTGTCCAGTTGATCCCCTTCCCAAAACTTTTCCGAGCTCTTGGGCTCTTTGCTACCTAGCCATTTAGCCCATTATGTGCAAAAAAGGGCCTTTTGGAGTAAAAACAATCCTGAGTTTTTGAGGTGCCATAGCACTGCAGCAAAAGGTAATTTTACTAAAGTGAAGTTGCTGCTATTAGCTTTAATGTTGAATTTGCATAATTATGTAAAGTTAATAGGTTTACTACACTTCTCAATTAGTTTGTGATATAAATATTGCAGAATTTTTGTGTTGGGTTGCTAAGATGCACATTTAACATCAATTAAACTGATAGTGTAACTTTCACCAGTATTTTGATTGAAATACAGATTACTGTAACATTAGCAGCTCTAAACATCATTCTTTCACTATGTGCTTATAGTGTGATGCATTTATTGTTTGTTCATTTGAGATGTGGTACCTGATGTTATATAGGCCATTTCAAAAGTAATGCAAAATATGTCAACGCTTCGGTATAAATGATACAATCACCACAATCGATACAGCATTTGTAGACACGAGGTGGAGAAAGGCAAAGGTGATGTGTTTTGCATTATAACATATTGCCTTTTGGAGCAGCTGTCACTGAAAATGGAACTTTCAGAGGTTTCAGGTACTCTTACATGTGACTGAGATTTCAGTTCAGGTTCAAAATCCCTAATACAAGTTTCATCAATAGTGACAATTCAATGCATAAAATCTTCCCCTTGTAAAAATCCTCCTCATAAAGTTTCAGTTGTAATGTATGATGGCTGATATTAACATCTAACAGTACTTGAAACTTATGCAATTGCCATTTTCAGCAACAATTGTTTCAAAATGTGATATGCTACAATGCAAAACACATCATCTTTGCATTTCTCCACTTCCTGTCTACAACTGCTGCTACAATTGCAGCTGCGGTGATTGCATCATCCATACCAGAGTATTGCCACATTGTGCATTACTTTTGACATGACCTATGTGTATCTCTATAAAATTAGTTTGAATGTTTTTAATTTCTTTATTATATGGTTTTTTTAATGTATTTTTTGATATAAATAACCTTTTTTTTATAGCCATATTTTGGATTTCTATATTAATTCCTGGGTTTTAATTTTAACAGTTCTATTTTTAATTTTATTGCCATATGTTACTTTTATTGCCTCTATGACCATATCATTAAATTCACTGTAAACAGTCTACTTTTTTGTGTAAAAAATCCTGTTTCAGTTCAAAGTTTTTAACTTTATTTCCAGATTTATAGAAATCAAAATTATTTTATCTGTGTATTTCATAAGATTTATTTTAACTTTTTTCTTTTAAATCTTTTGACATATCCAATTGTTAGTGATCTGAAATAGTATATAGGAAAAGGGCAATGTTTTCTGTGATATATTTGCTACTGTGAATATATGATCTCAGCAAGAACCTTCATAACATTACCAGATATCCTAGTTATGTCATTGATTGTCAGTTTAAATTCATTGAATGACATTCGATTCTGATAATTAAATGATTCATTAGATATTTATATTATAATATATATCTTTAAATCTCTAATGTGTAATACTTTAATATCACATAAAATATTATCAATTTTTAAAATTCATTTGCATTAGTCATAAGATTTGTATATTACTTAAATATGTAGTTCTAATATTTCACTATATAAATCGATGTTTTCCCCAATTTTTGGCATGTTTTTTTTTAATGAAACATTTCTGTATTGCATATATGTCATTATTGTTACAGGTACAATATTTGTTCTGCACTTAAAAGTGCAAATTCTATCATTTTATAAGGTTAATTTAATGTTCTTTAATAATAATAATGGTAATTATACAGAAATTTGTTGCTCTGTCAACATTGCTGGGAGGAGGGGACTATAAATAGGCATTTCTATTCTTAAGATGGTGTCTGTCAGTGGTTTAAGGAATACATTGTTTTCAGTCTTCTTATTGCTTTACAGTCTGTAGATGGCAATTATTGATTATTCAGTTTTTATGAATAGTTGGGTACTTTTTTTGCACACAATGGGCTAAATGGCCAGGTCACAAGGACCCTGAGGGCTCAGAGAAGGTTGGGGGAAGGGACCCATTGGATAGCTTTTAGGAGACAGATGATAGCATCAAGGCCATCCATTGTGTTCTTTAATGTGAATAGGGTATGGCTCTCCCACACGCAGGACCACTGCTTAACATCTCATCTTACTGATAGTATTCTTTCCAAGCCCATCAATGTCCCCTACTGTCTGAGAGCAAGGAGTTTTGTGGAGATAGATCTGAACACTGACACAATCTATGGATAGCTACTGATGTATCAAAATATTGTTGCATCCTGAGCACTTCCTGAATTATGAAAAAAGAATTGACATCTGTATGTCTACTTGAACTGACTAAAATCAGAGCTGCCCCATCATATGCTTCTAGAATCCTTGTAGTGATAAAATTAATATCTTATAAATATAAACTGTTAATGTGATTCATGGTGGTACTGAAGGGACTATCTGTGAACCAACACATATTTGAAGGGAATTTCTAATAATTTAACCAGGCAGTTCATAACATATGTATTTGCTGAATGTCTGTGCAGTATGTGTCCATTTCTGATGAAAATGACTGTATTGAAAAGTAAATGCTATCAAAGAAATTATTTTGTTTTTCTCACATAAAATGTACAAGCATAACCAACATATCCATATCTTTTCCAGATACTAGAAAAAAAAGAAGGATTGTTTCGTAAAAACATGATGGGAAAAAGAGTGAATTATGCTGCTCGTTCTGTAATATCACCAGATCCATATATTATGGTAGATGAAATTGGTGTACCAATGGTATTTGCTTCAAAACTCACATATCCTCAACCAGTTACTTCTTACAATATTGAACAACTAAGAGCTGCAGTAATTAATGGACCAGATATTTACCCAGGGTATGTGTATATAATTTCCAGTATTGTTTATGTAAGCAATAATTATATTACTCGAAACAGTTAGGGAATAATGCAAGTTATGTCGGTAGAAAGCTCTGGAACTTATAAAAACTTCTAGGTAAAAATGTTGCTGAAGATAATTTAAAGATTTTAGTCAAATTTTTGACATTTTTATTTAATGTTTAATAAGTTATGGATACTCTAAAATTTATCAACATTGTTTCCAATAACATAAAAATTTTTTTCGTTAATTAACCCTTCCAGTGTCCACGTTGTATCTATACATTGGCAGAATCCGCAGTGAGAGGCCAAGGACATATGTATGCATTTTTAGTACCAAAAAAAAAAACGATTTAAAAAAAATAGAAATTGCCTTTTTAAAATTTTCTTATATATATCTTATAAATATAATTCAGGCTTTAAAATAATATTTTAATTTTTTATTTGATGAATATTTTATTAAACTACAATATGAATGACTTGCTAAAGCCATCTGATTGCCATTTCTTAGAAGTGCTATACAGTATTGCTGATTTATTTGTTAACGTTACTTTTTGCTGAAGCAACCCTCTGATTTAAGCTCACAAGTTTGATTTGACTATTGTCAGCTAATTTTTTTCTTAAAGTTTCAAAAATATCATGAAAATTAACAAAAAAAAAAACTGCTATTTTTTAAAAGTGGAAGATTTTAGAAACAATTGCAAAGTATGTACCCCATTTTAAACTGTTTTCTGCCTTAAACCTATTTCAATATTTTTAGAATTATTTTTATCTTTCATCCCAGCATTCTATGCATTTTCCCCATTTTTCAAATCCCAAACTATAAGTAAAATTAAAAAGTAAACAAATCGCATTACCCAGAAGAAGGCTGTTATTGTTAGAGCCTTAGTTACTATGAAACTGCCAGGAGACAGGAGAGCCAGGTGTTGTGACCAAGTTAATTGCTTGCATATGTGGCAGTTGTATCTATAAAATGTATTGTTAAACAAACTGGATAAATTCAACACATATCTAATTAGTATGTATGTATACTTTTATATTTAAACCTTTGTTTCATTTCTGTGCCTTTATTTCCGTAAATTCCCGATCTTTCTATCTATCGATTATTATCAATATTTTTTGCAGTTAAGCTACATCAGATGGCCAGCTAACAACTGATTGTTGTGGATATTTGATTTAACATCACATTAGGTTATATGCTAATTTTTCTTTTAATATTTCTTCATTATTCAGTAAAAAAAAACTTTAAATTTGTATCTTTTTCTGAAAATAAATGAGATCTTTGATATGGAAACTAAACAGACTTCCTTGGTATGAAAAGTTGTTTGCATGGATGATTTAAGTCCAATACTACTGACAATATACCCAGCCTAATGAATGAGGTCTTGGATAATGGAAGCAAAATGGGCTTCCTTGGCCAGAAATCAGTCCTCATGTGGGAGGGCAATTTTGGGAAGGGCTTTTATCCCCCCCCCTTCCACTAAACTCACTGTAAATGTTTCACTCCTCCCCCCCAGAAAAATTTCATTTTTTTTAAATTGCGAGTTTTATGTTTACATTGAATGATTAACTTTAACCTCAGAATCTTGACTGTGCACTCTGACAATATAACTTTTTTTTTGCTTTGGTGCACAAACCTTTCTGTACTTAGCTAAGAATGCCAAACTTCAACATTCAAAGAAAAATAAAATTCATAATATTTAATAAAAAAAGAAGTCAAGAAAATTTTTCCATTCCATAACCAGTTCAGAAAATCCCATGAATGTGAGAAGTCCAAGTCACTTTGTATAACACTGGCCAAGTTTAAAATATGATGCTGAAAGGAATCATTAAAAGAAATAAAAATCATGTTTCAGGTTCAATATAATATTATTTGGGAGGAAATTTCTTTTCAATTAATATGTAATTTAACTATTTCTATTCATCAGTTTTCCAAAATTAAGCCTTAATTGTATAGTCCGATCTATTTTTTCACCATATCACATTGAAAAAGGCTTATTAAAATCAATAGTCTTGTAAATTTGTTTAAATTTCTTATTATCATTAAATTCGTAATTAAATTCTGTTTAATTTGGTATATAACATGACTTATTTCTGTTGATTGGTTATTTTTTAAAACAATTCTAAAGTTGACTTGTTTGTCTGACTTAGAACAATTAGTTAAAGGCCTGAAATTTTTTTCAAAATATGGTACCAAGAAAAAAATTACGAAATGGGAGTAATTTTCTTATTTCAAGTCAATATTTTTTTTGTTATTCAGAAATAAATAGCCTTTCTATTCATGTACATTATCATCATTTCTGTCTATTGGTTTTTTTTTTTTAAATAAATTTTTATTTGTGTTGCAGATGCATTTTTTGCTACATGACTCTAAAAAAGCCCTATTAAAGTAAAACTTTAATAGAAAGGGTATAATGCACATGAATAGAAAGGTTATTTATTTCTAATAATAATAATTTTCTTGTGTCAAGTAAGAATTTCTACTCTTTGTAATTTTTTTCTTGATACCATATTTTGAGAAAAGTCCAAGTTTTTAGCCAATTGTACTGAGTTCAGATAAACAAGTCAATTTTAGAATTTGTTTTAAAAATAACCAATCAACAGAAATAGGTCATGTTATATACCAAATTAAATAGAATTTAACTCCAAATATTATGCTCCTACTGTGGCATATAAACTGATAGGCTCCTGTCAGACCTCTGTGGCAAGCAGCTGCTTGAGGGGGTATTTATTTTTTCTATTTTATTATGAAAATAAAAAATTTAAACAAATTTACAATTACATTAATTTTAATAGGACTTTTTCACAGTGATATAGTGAAAAAAATAGACTATAAATTTAAGGCTTAATGTTGTAAAACTTGTTGAATAAAAACTGTTAAATTTATATATTAATCAAAAGTGAAATTCATCACAAATAATATTATATTTACCCGAAACATTATTTTTATTTCTTTTAATGATTCTTTTCATCATGGTATATTTTAAAGAATGGGTCAGCGTTATATAAGGTGACTTGGATTGCTCATGTTAATGGGATTTTTTGTACAGTTTGTGAAATGGAACAACACTTTCTTATGCTGTTTTTTTTTAACTAAACATTGATTTATTTTCCTTGGGTGTTGAATTTTGGGGGTCTTGGCTAAGTGCCAAAAAATTAGTGCACCAAAGCAAATCCCCTGTATTATTGTCAGAGTGGCATTGCCAAGGTACTGGGGGGGGGGGGGGGGGTAAAATCTGTTAAAACCTTTGAATATAAACTTAAAAATTGTAATTTCATTTTATTAATGAAGCTTTGCTGGTGTGGGGAGTAAAACATCCTCAATGAGTATATTTATATATATATATATTCATTATTTTCCTCCTCCATAAAGTGAATAGTAGTGCCATCCCTTATGCAGATGTTTTCATCCAAAAAGATAATGCAAAAGTCTTGACAATGTTGGTATACTGAAAGCCTACCTACATCCCCTTTGTCATATGTACAGACTCATGTACCTGATGGGCATACAAAATTGCAGCCTTCCATTTCCTCATCCATAGGGCCTTCAATAAACTTAAAAATTGTAATTTCATTTTATTAATGAAGCTTTGCTGGTGTGGGGAGTAAAACATCCTCAATGAGTATATATATATATTCATTATTTTCCTCCTCCATAAAGTGAATGGTAGTGCCATCCCTTATGCAGATGTTTTCATCCAAAAAGATAATGCAAAAGTCTTGACAATGTTGGTATACCGAAAGCCTACCTACATCCCCTTTGTCATATGTACGACTCATGCACCTGATGGGCATACAAAATTGCACCCTTCCATTTCCTCATCCATAGGGCCTTCAATGTACCATCAAATGAACAGTTGCTTAAAAAAGATTTTCAAAACATCCATTCCATTGCTGTGTACCATGGCTTCCACCCAACAACAATAGAAAAGTTAATCAATAAATATAGAAATGAAAATAAAAGAGATTTGGCTCTGCTCCCAATCACTGACTCCGAACATGCATCTTTGCTGGACTTGCACTATGTTGAAAAGAGTGTCTGGACACTTTCATGTAATGTGAATGAAAGCCACTTTCAAAGCTCCCTAATGTTGAAAAATAAACCTTTTACGCAAAAACTGTTATTGGTGATAAATTGTAGATGTCACTCAAATCTCTCTAAATATATTTCCCGCAACATTCGTTTAATATTTAAAGAATGAATGGAAGCTGAAGCATTTATCTTCAAATTTTGACACTTGTGAAAAAATACTTCAATAGATAAAACACAACTCTTGTAACAATTTGTTCACTAATATAAATTAAATATCTGAAGTTTGCATGATGATTTTTTAAGATTTCATCAATTTGGAGGCAGTGTCAATTTTCAACAATCTTTGATCATTATTTAACGAGTCATTGAAGCGGGACCATTTAACAGCAGAAGATGTTGCATAGGTGATCAATATTTTCATTACATCATTGTGAAAAAGTGTTATTAAAATAAATATGTTTGTAAATTTGTTTAAATTTTTTATTTTCATATAATTTTAATTTGGAGTTAAATTTTGTTTAATGTGGTATATAACATGACCTATTTCTGTTGATTGATTATTTGTTGAAAAATTCTAAAGTTGACTCAGCACAGTTGGTGAAAAGTATGCACTTTTCTCAAAGTATAGTACCAAGAAAAAAATTATAAAAGAGAGTAATTTTCTTGTTTCAAGTAATATTTTTTGTTTTGTTATTCAGAAATAAATAGCCTTTCTATTTATATGCATTGTAATTATTTCTGTCTATTGGTTTTTTTTAAATAATTTTTTTATTTGCAATTGTCAGATGCATTTTTTTACTACATGACTCTAAAAATGCCATATTAAATAAAACTAGTTTTTTTGTTGTTAAATATTTTATTTTCAGAAAAATCCAGAAGTAAATGCTGATTAATTTGGTATGTAACATGACACAATTCCTTTCATTAGTTGGCAAAGTTGACAAAAATGTTCTAAATTAAAATTTGGTTTTTTGGCTGATCATATTGAAAAAATAGCTGGGCCTCTGGATGTCAACCACTTTTTCAGGCAGGACCCTGGAAGGGTTAATAGCATAATATGATTGTGCTTTTAAATTTTGCAGTTACTTAGAGCATTAAAGATTTTATTTTAGGTCACTTCAACTTACCTGATTTATTAATCATGAAAGTTATATTATCATTTTTTAGTCTGGATAATATTAATGTTTTGCATATATTATTCAAATTTCAGATAATTAGTATATTCTAATAACTCAAAGATAATAGTTTTCAACCATTTCATGAAACAGCTTTTCTGTATATGAATCCTAATATTTAACGATTTACAGAGAAATGCATGACTGTTGTGTATGTGACTGCTGTTTCCAAATTAAAATACTTCCTCATTTTATATATCACCATATACATTATTTTACAATAAATGTTTTTGGAATTTTTTTTTTCCTCACAAAAATATTTATTGATTTATAGACATTTAAATGTTTACAGTTAACGCTGAGATTATCAATTATTGTTTAAATCATTAATAACACTAAATAACGTGATGTGACTTCATTATTTATTTCCATCTTACTCAGAGCACTAAAAAGAAATAGTTGCCACCCGAGATCACAGATGGCACCAAAAGGAGGCACCCAAAATTCATGGGAAGAGTGATAATCATTATTAGTGGAAAAAAGACAGCCTGCATTAGTTCAACAGGTTAGAATACTCTGGCATGTTTCTGGAGAGATGCGGGTTTGAATCCCGTATGTCGGCAAAAATTTTTCCCCACAAAAACATTTATTGATTTATAGACATTTAAAAATCTATAGGTAATACTGAGATTATCAATTATTGTTTAAAGCATTATTTTACTCATTAATAATGGTAGTTTTAAGCAAATAAGAATCATATACTCTTTGAATTCAGGATATTCATTGATCAATAATCATTATGCAAAGTAAACATTTATGTAACAGTTTTGAGGACTTATTTTAAGTTGATATTGTCTGTCCTTTATAAAGAAGGATAATCTTTTTCATATAAATGATTGAGTGTTATCAATATTTAAATTTCATTTAATATTATAGAGCTGAAAAGGTGGAATATGAAGATGGATCTGTTGTTAAACTTAATGCTCGCAATGAAATTAGTAGGAGGGCAATTGCCAATTTGTTATTGACGTCATCTCATTCTCGTAAAAAAGGAATGAAGGGATGTAAGAAGGTATATCGACATTTGCAGAATGGGGATGTATTATTATTAAATCGACAGCCAACTCTCCATAAACCAAGTATTATGGCACACAGGGTAAGCTATTCATTGAATTTTATGGTTTTAAGGGGGATGAGTTTTGAATCACCATTCATTTGTTTCTTTATCATATTTAGTCAAAGTTGTATATTGTTTTTCAAATACAATAAGGGTGAAATTTTTCTGGAAACAGTTAAAAAATGGTTTATTAAAATCATATTATATAATAAGTGTAATTCTGAATGGGTGAATGGCTGGACACCATTGGTGGCAGAAATTAGCAATTTTCCCATGGTTCCATGGCTACTTGAGTGATAGCCATCAAATTTCGTGGGGTGGTTCCACTTAGTTCTATCCCTAACAGATAAAGTTCCTAACTGCAGTAGGTTGGGAGTGATCCCTTGAAGCTTCCAAAATTTTTGTTGGTGCTTCTGTTGCCTACCTTGTAAATGGAGTGTTGTGAGTAGTACAGTGGAAAGCTATGAATGAAATTATTGATGGGAATAATTATCAGTATGTTTCATGCCAAACTTTTAGTGTGGGTTTACTGCAGTAGGTTGGGAGCTATCCCTTGAAAAGCTTCCAAAATTTTTGGAGAGAATGGAAAGGATGCCATCCGATGGATGACATCCTTTCCATCTCATTATTTCTTGTAAATACATCTCAGAATAAAAATTTCTTCATTTATTCATCATTTATTTCTCAAGTTCCTAACTGCACTAGGTTGGGAGTGATCCCTTGAAAAGCTTCCAAAATTTTTGGTGGCACTTCTGTTGCCTACTTTGTAAATGGACTGTTAAATTGTGAGTAGTATGTTGGAAAGCTATGAAGGAAATTATTGATGGGAATAGTTATCAATATGTTTCATGCCAAACTTTTGGTGTGGGTTTAATGTAAATAAATATCAAATGTAAAAAACAAAATATGTTTAAATAAGACTTAGACATAATAATAATACTAATATAATAATATATATAATAATAAGATAATAAGGAAACATATCTCTTTAAAAAATTGCAATTATGCTATGTGTAACTGTGAAACACTTGAGGGTTGGGTTGGGTTACCTCTGAGTGACACTTTTTGCACACAATGGGCTAAATGACCAGGTCACAAGGACCCTGAAGACTAAGAGAAGGTTGGGGGAGGGGACCCACTGGACAGCTTTTGGGAGACAGAGATGGTAGCCTCCTGTCAATACCATCCAGCGTGTTCTTTAATGTGCACAGGGTATGGCTCTCCCGTACATGGGGCCACGGCTTAAAATCCCATCCAATGGATGGCATCCTTTCCAAGTCCATCAGTGTCCCCTACTTATCATGGACAGAGTGTGGAGGTTTGCAGAGATAAATCTCAACAACACTTAAGGGCATTGATTATTATAACTACTTAGGAATCATGTTGGATATGAGAATGATGTGGAAAGATCATTGCAGATTAAAAAAAAATATCTAAAAATGTAATTGAAAATTTTGTTTATTTCTCTTTACTTAAAATGATTTATAATTCATAGATACATTGTATCTGTCATATGTGCTTTTATTTGGAGAGGTACATTTGACAATTATTTATATTTATAGAAAGAACTTGTGCAAAATTTTGTGCTGAGATGTATTTTGAAGGAAAGAGGGAAAACTTTGGTTTTTTAGAATTACATAATTAAATGCATTAATTTTCTGATATATTTAAATGAAAAGTGGACATCCTGAAATATCCCTTACAGACTGTTGGCAGAATTAGAAATTTTCGTGTTCACAGTGATTACCCGAAAAGGTGCTAATAACTGAAGTACCAGTTAAAAAAATATGAACCTTTTCTTTTGTCTGTAGGCTGTGTAATGTGATGCTTAATTAGCTAAAGTTTAAGTATAATGTTATATAATATTATTTAGTTATAATAAAATGGATCATTCAGAATTTCATTAGGCAAGACCATCAAAAATTTTTCCTTATTGTAGATAGTATTAAAATTAAAAATTTAAGGCAACATCTAGTTTATAAATTCACTGAATACAGTCACTTTGAGTATTGAAATTTTAGTGTTATTATGCTATGTGTAAGTAAAGTGAATGGTCCACCCTTTCACTTTTACTTTTCCTTAACCAGTTTCACTTTATTTATGTTATATTTATCATTTTGGGGATTTTATTTCATTTTTTGGACTGTCTCAATTCTCGTTCCGAGCTGTAGGAGTTGCACATGCGCAACTCTGACTTTTTGACTGACAACCGCTAAAGCGCATGCAGGACACGACCCCTCTTGCGTCATAACTAGCGCAGTCATCATATCATGCAAATGTCTTTCTCGGTGTGCAATAGACACATGCCAGCTTTGTAAGCCGCTTGTTATAACTATGTGATGTTGGGTCACAGAAGTAGAATGAGGAAAAAGAGAAAGAAAGATTTGAGTACTGGAGATGTAGTAGCAGAGTTATTGTGAATCAGTGTAGACAGTTTTTGTCCAAGATAATGTTACTTTAGATAGATGTGAATTGCTAATACTCCTCTTGGTGAGGGAATTTTTTGGAAATAAACTTTGGATTGTTGTAGAAACTTGAATCTTTGCTATTTTTTCTCTTGAGCAATATGAATTAATTTTTTGATTGTATTTAAACTTGACAATCAATTTTGAATTCTTACTCGATAAGTAATGCTTGATAAATATATTAACGAACACTATTTCAACTTTATTTGGCAAGTTATTATTGCCTGGTGCCCGATAGTGCTATCCGGAATTTTAAGAAAATTGGATCAGACAAAAGATCCAACTTTAAAAAGTTAATAATCTTTGGAGTGTTACACCTATGTATGAATAACAACTTGAGTGGGATATCTGGTTTTATTAAATGGATAGTTAAGAAAGCTATTATAAAATAAACATGTTTTTTCAAAATTACTAAATGAGTTAGATTTATGTAAAGGTTGCAAAGAAAGAACTAATTTAGAATGCTGTATTTATATTTTTGGCATTATACTGCTCATGTTAGAGTTTTGTGCTATACAGGTGTATTGAATAAAGTTTTTATTTATTAAAGAAAAGGAAGTTTCCATCTGCTTTTAACAGCTGTCTCCTTGTTCTTTAACCCTGATCTCTCTTGGGCCATTGTGATCTGGTCATTAGGCCCATTGTGCAGCACACATTGACACAACAGCCCAACTCAAATGCAACAGACTTTTCTGTTTCAGCTTTTCAAAAAATTTGTGTTGGATTTTTAAAACATGTATTCCATATGAATAAGACAATATATATATGCTTGTGATAAATAAAAATTAAGCTTCAAATTAAATTAGGTCACTATTTAAAAGAAATGTAATATTTAATGATTATTGTGTATTAATATGAAAGTTCATTGGCACTATCTACTGGTCATGGGAGAATAGTTTAAAAGAATGCTTGTTTACCTCATAGTGGGCAAAATGGTGCTGTTCATAAGTAAAATAGTCGTGGTAAAACTGAAATGATTCATTTTTCAAAACCAGTGCAGGATTTTGCATTCAAATCCCATACATGTATCTCTGTGTGGCAGGATTGTAATTGCATATTATCTAGTACTACAGGCTAGGAAAACTTAAATTATCTGTTGAAGTCAGAGGTTCTCTAATTGACAATATAACTCAAGTTGGCTTGAATCACTTTAATTCCTTTAGTTTCATTAATACTTTCAAGATGTTTTAAGTTTCAAATTTAGTTACATGCATAATAGTTATTTAAAATAATTCCATATTTCCTGATTCATTATTTATACTTATAACAGGCTAAAGTATTACCTGGTGAAAAGACTCTTCGTCTTCATTATGCAAACTGCAAATCTTATAATGCAGATTTTGATGGTGATGAGATGAACGCTCATTTTCCACAAAGTGAGTTAGCCCGAGCAGAAGCTTACAATATTGTTAGTGTCAACAACCAGTACCTGGTTCCCAAAGATGGAACTCCACTTAGTGGATTAATCCAAGATCATGTAATAGCTGGCTCTGTGCTTACAATGAGAAATAGGTTTTTTACAAGGTAAGTTTTTCAAATTCATTAATTGTGCACAACATAGTATTACAATAAATAACCACTCTATTAAGTTGCTTCAAATATTTAGAGGAAACATTGTCTTGAGCCGGGTGGGATACGAACCCACGACCTCCTGATAACATGTCAGGTGCTCTGGACCACTGAGCTACCAGCCGCCAATCAAGATCTCCTCTAATTGATGATATGAACTTTCCTCAACCTACCTTACTTAATATGTAGGGAGTGTTCAGGCAATATCATCCCAAGCGGATTATTAATGCCTTTCAGATGGAATGCATGTATTACGAGTATGCAAATCTACAAATAATTAATGAACTCAACTTATTTTGGGTACTCCAATAAATAACCACTCTATTAAGTTGCTTCAAATATTTAGAGGAAACATTGTCTTGAGCTGGGTGGGATACGAACCCATGACCTCCTGATAACATGTCAGGTGCTCTGAACCACAGCTACCAGCCACCGATCAAGATCTCTAATTGACCTCCTGGCTCAAGACAATGTTTCCTCTAAATATTTGAAGCAACTTAATAGAGTGGTTATTTATTGGAGTACCCAAAATAAGTTGAGTTCATTAATTATTTGTAGATTTGCATACTCAAAATACATGCATTCCATCTGAAAGGCATTAATAAGCCTCTTGGGGTGATATTGCCTTGAACACTCCCTACATATTAAATAAGGTAGGTTGAGGAAAGTTCATATCATCAATTAGAGGAGATCTTGATCGGTGGCCGGTAGCTCAGTGGTCCAGAGCACCTGATATGTTATCAGGAGGTCGTGGTATCCCACCCAACTCAAGACAATTTTTCCTCTAAATATTTGAAGGAACTTAATAGAGTGGTTATTTATTGGAGTACCCAAAAATAAGTTGAGTTCATTAATTATTTGTAGAACATAGTATTACTTCACAGCTATTTCACATCCAAATATTACAAATTTGTTATTTTTTGGTTTCAAAATTTCATCTAATTCAGGAATGTCAACCTTTTCAGCCAAAGTACTGCATTAATAAACTTATCTTTGTGATAAAGTAGTGGAAAATGTGTGTTAGTGCAGAGGTGTGCCAAACTAATATTTTAACTGTGAGCGAGTATCATTATTAGAGTTAGGTGTTGCATTACTAAAATAACAAAATATGTGTATATAATGTGCTTATTATTTAAAAGTGCATTGTGAAAATTGCAAAATGTTGTGATTACTGGATAATATCAATGCATAATTCTCTTTGAGATAGTAGCCACTGTTCCAGTAAGCATGCCTTGTATGCTGTGCTAGGTCTGAGGTATTGGTTAAAGAGTTTCTCTCTTAGTGGTATGGTCCTTATATGAGACCTGTTTAAGTTAGGAGCATCTTGAAAAATTATTCTCCTCTCTGTAAAAAGAATGTTGGTGAATGAATGTTTCACTGTTTGCATTTAACTTAAGGGACAAATGTCATATGCAAGTTCTTAAACAGAAAATATTGCTTATTGTTTCTCAATAGTACTTTGTATTAGCTAAAACTGTGTACAACATTATAAAATGTGAGGAGTAATTAAAGCCAGGTCGGGCCAACTATTTTTGGTTTTCAGTTTCAAGTATTGCACCAGTTGATTCTTCATAAATGTGCGATTTTTCTGAATTGTAGACTGATCTGGCACATTATTTCTAATAGATTATCTAAGAACTCAATACGTATTAGATTACTGAGCTTCCTTGTCAGGATATCGAAAAGGATAAAATATGACGCAGATTAATTTAGAAGACAAATGTTTGTTCACTATCTGATGTGCTTGGTCTGTCAGTTAAAAAACCTGGCTACTTAAAAAACCTTTCAGGCTTTGACTAATGCTAAAGTGTAGAATTATGTTGCAGAACCTGAAATTGTTGTGTGTCAAACACTGTTGTGATGCTTGTGTATGTGCTGTGACAGATACTATCATTGAATGAGCATATTAACTTTGTTAGCTGGTTTTGTTTGTGAAGTTAAGCTTTGCTTTTCAAAACATTTAGTAATGTAATGGTATAAGTCAAACTAGGACCTAGACCAGGCATGGCCAACATATGGCCTGCGTAATGAATTTATGTGGCCCGCGAACAATTTTTCAATATTAGCATTTAACTTCTAATAATTAATTGAATGAATTCTCGATACTTCTATATTTTTTAAAAAAGATTCCGTTATAAAGAATTAAAACTTTTATACTCATCTGCACTCGATATGATCTGTTTGATGTTCAAGCGACGTTGCCAGCAGGGGAGTTGACTGGAACGAGAGGCAGGTGCTGCACGCGCACAATTCAGTCCACTGATGTGAAACCCCACTCTTTAGGCGGAGCTTGCTGTGCAGCACCCAAAGTCAGGCAATTTATTATTAAACGGTATGTTATTTTATTTTTGTTTTTAAAAATATTGTATATTAAGAAACTTTTTCACTCCAGGGATGGCTTCCAAAAAACGAAAAGTAGATTTAGAATGCCGTATATTTAATGAAGAATGGAGGTGGAAATATTTTTTTGCAATGTACAATAATAAGGCAGTTTGTCTTATTTGTAACTCGAGTGTGGCAGTTTTAAAAGAATACAACTTGAGAAGACATTTTGGAACCAAATATGCAAGTTACGCACAAAATTTAAACGAAGAAAGCCAAAAAAAATAAACCGCAGATCTCGTAGTAAAATTGACTCGACAGCAAAATGTATTTTTAAAGCAAAATCGCTTACAAGAATCTGTTACTGAAGCAAGTTTTTTAGTAGCAAAACATTATTGCTCAATGTGGAAAACCTTTTGCTGAAGGAGAATTTGTAAAACAGTGCATGTTGGATGTTTGCGATGTGATGTGTCCAGAAGTTAAAAATAAATTTGAAAATATAAGCCTGTCTCTGCAAATTATTGCTAGAAGAATAGAAAATTTAAACGCTAATATAAATAATCAGTTATTAAATAATTTAAAATCGGCCAATTTTTATGCAATAGCTCTGGACAAAAGTTGCGATGTAAAAGATACTGCTCAGTTGTTAATTTTTATCAGAGCTATCACCGAAGATTTTCAAATTTCGGTAGAACTTTTATCAATTGTTCCGATGAAAGGTACAACAAAGGGAGAAGATCTTTTCCGAGAGATTGAAAAGTGTTTTTTGGAGTACAATGTTGACTGGAAAAAATTGGTGAATGTTGCAACAGATGGATCACCAAACATGATCGGAAAAAAAATTGGGCTCATCAAACGCATTGAAGATAAAATTTTCGAAATCGATCCAAATCATAAAATTATACCCATACACTGCATTATTCATCAACACGCACTATGCAAAAATATTTTAAAAATTGATCATGTTACAAATGTAGTTGTGAAATTAGTGAATTTCCTACGATCAAAAGGATTAAATCACAGGCAATTTATTGATCTCCTTGAAGAACTAAATACCAGTCATTTAGATGTACTATATCACAATAAAATCCGTTGGTTAAGTTTGGGAAAAGTTTTAAGACGTGTGTGGGACCTTCAAGAGGAAATAAAAATATTTTTAATTCTTAAAGAAAATGAGGATTTTCCTGAATTATTAGATCCAAATTGGATTTGTGATTTAGCATTTTCTTTGGATATTCTCACACATTTGAACGAATTTAACACATGTTTGCAAGGAAAAAATTTATTTGCTCATGATTTAATACAGAAATTAAGAGCTTTTAAAATGAAGCTTAGCCTTTTTTCTACAAATCTGGCTGAATGTAAATTTGATCATTTTCCAACGTTACAGACCATATCTTTAAACATTTTAAAAGAAAAGGTTAAAACATTTAATAAAAACATCCTTGCACTAATGACAGATTTCGAGCAGAGATTCGATTGCTTCAAAAAAATTGATAAAATTTTATCTATTATCCGAAATCCATTTTCTGTACAAGTTGATGACGTTCCTGTTGATATACAATTAGAAATAATCAATTTACAATGTAATGAATTATTACATGAGAAATAACGAGAAGAGCAAGAAAATTTGTGTAATTTTTATAAGCAATTGAATAATGAAAAATATGGAAATTCAAAAAAACTTGCCAAAGACGTATTTAGTAATCTTCAGCTCAACTTATATTTGTGAACAAACCTTTTCTTTAATGAATCTAAATAAAAGTACAACAAGATCAAGATTGAATGATTTACATTTGGAGGCTGTGTTAAGAATAGCTACTACAAGTATATAGAACCAGATATTAAAAAAATAATAAGCGATGCAAATCGCCTCAACACGTTGCATTAGTTATGTTAATTTGTTGTATTGATTTACTTACAATTATTCATAAACAAATTTCAAAATAAAATTTGTTTACTTAAAGAAATAAGTGTTTTGCTTAACATTTTTCAATTTTAATATTTCGTCCGGCCCGTGAAAATATTTTTTTTTTCCAATTCGGCCCGG
Source organism: Ryuthela nishihirai (assembly GCA_038380435.1). Taxonomy (NCBI): domain Eukaryota; kingdom Metazoa; phylum Arthropoda; class Arachnida; order Araneae; family Heptathelidae; genus Ryuthela; species Ryuthela nishihirai. The sequence continues at coordinate 40,304,532 of JAWZYU010000019.1, forward strand.
GGGCAAAAACAGTTGGCCATGCCTGACCTAGACACTAATGTGCAGTATGAGCTTTGTATAATTGTACTCTACAAGACTAACTTCACAACACTGAAGTTTAACTCACCATGAATTTTATTGAATAACAACATCTAACATGATTAATAATGCAGATACAAGCCTGCTTAATAATAAAACCAAGTTGTTTTCTTCAGAAAGAACTTTGGATTAAATCAGCAGTAATTGAATTAAAATAAGAGCACCCAATCAGTTTTAATCTAAAAGAAAAATTTTATGTAAGTTATTATCTTACATGGGAAAGAGCATGGTCACATGTATTGCAATAGAACCATTTTCCACCCACTGAAAATATTCCCCTTATTCTATACATAATTTTTGAGTTTGCTACTACACATTTCCTCTTTTGCACTTCTCTTAACTCGTTTTTACCAATAGTACTCAGAAATACCACTCATTTAGATTGGATATATTGCTTCTGTGTACACTTATTTCATTGCTAGGGCTACCAGACAACAGTTTTCATCACTTTCCACAAGCCAGAGTAAAGGCATAGAGTATCGGGACTACACTGCAAAATCCACTTGCCAATGGTGACTGGATTTCCTCTGTTCCGATCGTTACAGTACTTACAAATCCCAATTTGTAATGATATGTCTTTAATACTAAAAGCTAGCTCATTTTTCCATTTGCAGTATCATTCCTTAATCAAAACTTTGATCTGAAGAAATTGAAAGCAAGAAATATAATATTTTGAAAATTTGGTGCATGAAATGTTAAGCACTTATTTTTTTGTATCACAATTTAGAAAACAAAATGTGCTCAACCTTTTCTCAGTCATTCTATGCTACTCCTTTCAGTTACAGTCAACATGGGTGTCCATAGTAAATTTTTTAAGAGGGGTATACCTCTCCGTATTTTGCTGAATATGGCATATTTCTAGTTAATTTTACTTGAATGAAGCATGGATTTTTAGCATGACAAGGATTCCCAAATTTATTTAATACATTAACTATAATTTGGTTTTAATTTTTTTGTTTCTTTTAACCCTTGCATTATAAATGTGATCCATTATGGACCCCACAATACATTCTGCGGAATTTTATTCACATCTTCCAATGGATGTGTTATGCCTCAATTACCTTAAGATGCAACTGTTTTTGAAACAATGCTCTATTTTTTTTCTCACAATCAGTTTTTAAAGATTTGTTTATTAGGTAAATAAATGTGGGATACAGAATGGACCAAAAGGTAAAATGTGTTACCATTTTTGTTCCATAATGCAGTCTTCTATTGTAAATATAGAGAGTTTAATGTTATTGAGTTAATCTTTCCGTGGTTCAGTCTGCATATTGGAATGAATCTGGAGATCTGACTGTTTTATCATTTGTTTATCAAACAACAAAAAGTCACCATCAGTCATATTTTATAATGAATTAAAATGGTTAAGATTATTTATTAACTTCAAAACTTTGTTTCTGAACATATATATTTATAAATTAAACAATGTGTTTAATGTTTTAAAAATTTTAAGTTTTTTGTGTTGTATTAAAAACATCTTTATACATTTCTTGTCTGTGGTTTCATAATTTATCAATATTTGTAGATGATAGGAATCCTGGAAAGGTAAAAAACCCAAGAAAATGCAGGGTAAATTGACTTGTACCTTATAGTTTCGTTGTGTTTCGATTAGCTGTTTTATTGCATTTCAGTAATAGTTTTTCAACGTTACAGTGCTGAGTTTCTAATAATGAATGTGCTTGTGACAAAGCTAATTTTTATCTTTTATTAAGTGAAAAAATACCCGAACTCTAGAACCACATTCTGAAATTACTAACAAATAGAAATAGGCCATGTTGTATGTCAAAAGAAAAAACATTTGTTGCAAATTCTAAGCAATAAAATAACAGCAATTCTAAAAAAAAATGACTCTAATTAAAATATATATACTATACATCAGTTTTGGCACTTATTAATTGTTTTACTTTATTGTTTTAGCCTACATCTCTAAACTTTTTAAACCTGCATTGTGAAAAATGTTAGCTATTTAAAGTTTTATTAGCATGAAGAGTATGATGTCAGATTCTTAGTTCAAAAAGGCACAACTACAAAGTAGCTGGAGTTAACAGCATATCAGTATTGATGATGTAAATCATGACTCTGATGGAAGTGTTAATTATTTTCCTGATTATTTTTCTTTTATTCACTGGTCAATTATTTTTAATAAACTTATGTGTTGTGTTATCATTGATACAACATGCTTATTTTTGTGCTCCTGTTAGTGTAGTGAAATTCAGGATACTAAATACTTCTAGAAGTAATGCAGTTATGAATTTTATAACATTATTGTCATAAAATCATTCTAATTTTGAATCTCATTCAGTAAGAGATTAGTTTTTAATGTGGTATTTTTGAAAAGTTTATTAAGATATTATGGAATGCTTAAACAATGATGCATTAAATTTTTAGATAAATTATTCAGTTAAGTGATTGATAATGATAAATATGGCCAATATTTCAGAATCTATCAAAGAAGCTTTTATAGTTTCCATTAAAAATTAATATGAAATTTTCTATATTATTACATTTTAAAGCATAGATCATACTTTAAAATTAAATTCAACAAATATTTTTGCAGAGAGGATTATCAGGAACTAGTATATGGAGCATTAACATTTGTTCAGAAGGCAATCAAGCTTCTACCTCCCTCAATTCTAAAACCACAGGTATTATGGTCAGGAAAACAGGTAATTATTTTTCTTTATATTTTCTATTGAACAGTAAAATTAGTCAAGATTGAAGTCTTGAAATTGCTGTAAATATAGAATGAACTTGGCTGCATATTTAAGAAAATGTTCAAAAATATTTTTATTTGGAAAGCTTTGAGCTGATATATATACTCCCTGCTCATCAAAAGTTAAGCACATGGATCACAAAATATGAATAAAAGATAATCTTTTCTAGTAAATAATTTTTTTTAAAAGTATTAGGTAATATAATGTATAGTTTGAAAAAATCTCATTGTAAATATCATATACTGTCATGGAATATGAAAACAGATACCCTGTAAAAGCAGTTAACTTCAGAGATGGATTAATATCAATTGGAATTTAAGACAAAGAAATTCACATACTTATGAGTAAATATTATAATATTTTGACCCCTTACTGGTATCATCACCTGAGGAGATTACAGCTTTGTTGGAACTTTCTTCCTTTTGTATAAGTGGATGCCAGATTGTGGGTAAGATGATTCTTTGCACATCATTCATGGTTCCTTCTGTTGACTGTATTAGTAAATCCTTTTGCTTTTCTTATGAATGCATTTTCTTCTCTTTTTAATTATTTTTGTAGTCCAGTCTATTTTATGATTGGGTTTTGCTATGTGTATGTCTAGTCCTGTTTTATCTTGTTTTTTTTTGTTGCAGCTTTGTGTTCTTTTATTCTTTTTTTTTGTGTTCTTCCCATTTCTCCAATGTAAGGTTTTTTTTTTTTCATTCATGTGTTACTTTGTAAATTACTCCATTTTCTCTCTATATATTTTTTCATGTTTAATGTTTGGGGTGTACTTTTTTTATTTCCTTGTTCAGGTCTGATGCTATGTTGCATTTATTGTTAATTCTTTGAAGTTCCTCAAAAAGATATTTGAAGTAAGGCAGTTTTTTTTAGTTAAGTAAAGTTTTGCTTTTGCTTTATTTAATATTGAGGTTTTTTTCCCAGTTTTTTTAATTTCAGTTATTACTTGTTCTTTCTCTTTGTTTTGTAACTGAATTTTCATTATTGTTTGGGCAATTAGGTTTTTCTTTTTGCATGTTTGGTAGTTAGAGTGGAAGTCTAGTATTTTTTCTGTATTGTTTTTTTTTGTAATTAGTTATTGAGGTTTTTTCATTTGTAATTTTTAGCATGATATCCAAGAAGTTGATGATGTTTTCTCTTTCGTATTCCTCTATTCAAACATCAAACAACAAGAAAAAAATATATATACAGAGAAAATGGCATAATTTACAAAGTAATGTGTGCATATAAAAAACATTGGAGAAATGGAGAGAACACTAAAAAAAGAAAAAATATCCCCTCAAGCAGCTGCTTGCCACAGAGGTCTGACAGGAGCCTGTCAGTTTATATGCCATAGTAGAAGGTCTGAAAGGATGGCAGGACCTCAGCAGAAAAACGACACATACAACCATGCCTTACCCGGGGCTCGAACCCAGGTCCCTCAGATCAGTAGCCAAGCGCGCTAACCACTCGGCCATAAAGCTGTAATAAAAAACAAAATAGGACTGGACAGATATGTAGTAACACTATTCATAAAATAGACTGAAGTACAACAACAGTTATTAAAAAAGAAAAAAATATTTCATGTGAAGCACAAGAAGGACTACTAATACAGCCAACAGATGGTGCCATGAACGATGTGCAAGGACAAATGAATCTTTCCAAATGAACCTCTTACCCAAAATTTGGCATCAAATAATACAAAAGGAAGAAGAAAGTTCCAACAATGCTGCAACCTCCTCGATAACGACCCCAGATATTATGATATTTACTCACAAGTGAGTGATTCTACCTATTCTAAGACACCAATGGGCTTGGAAAGGCCGCCGTCCGCCGGATGGGACGTAAAGCCGTGGCCCCGTGTGCGGGAGAGCCATACCCTTGCACGTTAAAGAACACGCTGGATGGCCTTGACAGGAGGCTACCATCTGTCTCCCAACAGCTGTTCCAGTGGGTCCCCTCCCCCAACCTTCTCTGAGCCTTCAGGGTCCATGTGACCTGGCCATTTAGCCCATGGTGTGCAAAAAAGTGCCGCTCAGAGGTAAAACAACCCAACCTACCTGTTCTAAGACAGCCATGAATGCAATTGTTACTTTCATAGATGTTTAATTATTTCAAATTGTAAAGCTATATTGTCAGTCTGGAATAACTGATTGCTTCATGATGTCTCAAAATAATTAGACAACTCAAAAGGGTGGAGAGTTGCCCAAGTCTGGTCACACAATCATGAAGGTTGTTATATTCTTTTTCCACCCCTCTATCATCTGAAGGTTATAACAGCAATATGAAACAGCCCACACAGTTATCAGAAAACCTTTTCAAAGGTGTCCAGGGTTATAACCATTTGAGAAGATCACTACATTTGACTATTGTTTTGACAGAATAGTAGAACAACAGCATTATCTCCTATGTTCACATCTCATTTCAGATGTAGAAAAGCAGGTATATGTCTCAAGTGGGATCAAAAGGCTTCACAAGGCTAGACTCTTTGCTTGTTGATCTGTTATCGGTGTCCTTTTAACCTCCAGGCACAGACAGGCCTGGTTAAAGTGGTGTCACAATCATGAAGTCTGGACTTGAAAACAATGTAGTCACATGCTGTTTGTAGATGAGTTGAAATTTTTTCTACAATTGGGCAGCAAATGTTTGCTAATCTGGAGAGAGATAAGAACCCACAACTAGCCTTATAACATGAACTCAGAGATTGCATTTGATGGTCTGACTGTGTGGGCCTGATTTTCATTTGTGTTGTATATATTGTCCAAATATATTTTCATTGATAAACCAGGCAGAAAATCTGAATAATATTGTAGTTAATTATATATTTTGCAATGAAAATTTCAGACAGGGAAACCAAGGGATTATAGATGGCAATATACTAAAGGAAGCAACAATAACTGAACATAAATACCAATTTTGATCAATTTACTAATTAAAATTGCGATTAAAATAATGATGAAAATGTTTTTAGGATATCTAAGATATTTAAGTGAGCCTCAAAAGTCACACAGGGGGAGAGATAAACTTATTTGGTTCCATCAGCTTTATTCCCAAGTGATTAGTGAGGAGAGTCAAAAATAGTATTAAATAATATTAGTCAAAAATCGATAAAAAAAAGGATAATTTCAACCAGAAAAGGGAAGGCAGACAAAATATTCAGAAAAGCAACCACTTTTGATAAAGTTATTGCTAGCAAGAAAAACATTTCAAAGTTAGGCAACTGCACTTGGGAATGCAATTATCACATAATATAGGGGATATATGTATTTTTTAGTGTAATTTGCAAAAGCAACTTTAGTGTAGTACCCTTAACACAAAATTTATTTATATCCCTTTTTTTCCTTTATAAATTCATTATCAAAAGTTTATAGGAAATCAGCTTTATTTAGGAAGAAATTCAGATCTGCTGTGTTTTTGCCTGTGTTTATTAATAAGGCTTCAATAATATTTAAGTACCTTAACGTGCATAAGGCAGATGCTTTAAACAAAGGACTGTACATGCAATAGTCATGGGGCATTCTGCAATTATTCACCTATGCAAAAAGTAAAAAAAAAATCACGAAATGGTATTTTTACAATGTTAGCTGATATTTACTATTTCCTTATACTATTTCTTTAAACCCATTTTTTTGATGCACGTTTATTTTCAGGAGCAAATGTTCAAGTTTAGCCTACGAATTATTTTCCTATCGCAGATTGTAATATAGACACATTGTAATGTTCATGTAACACCTGATCAATGTTTTACTACTGGTTGTCTAGTATTTAAAGAAATTTATTATTGCCAAAAGTTGTAAAATTTTATTTGGAAGCTTGCCAGTAGACAAAAATGTTTTGCTTATATCTTATTAAATTTTTGTCTTCATTTATATTACTCTGATTTATAATGCTCCTATCTGGGGTTCAAACTTTTTTTTTTTCTGATTATACAGGTGGTTTCAACTGTTATTATAAATGTGATGCCAGAAGGAAAGCCTCCACCAACTGTAGAGGGTAAGGCCAAGATAGCTAGTAAGGTAAGATATAAATGCAAAGTTTTTGAATTTTCTAAAAAGAAAAATGTTTAATAGAAACAATGTAGAATTTTTCAGTTTCTATTATAAATGAATATTGTAAACAATTATAGATGTTAGATATATGGTTATCCTTTATAAATAGCCAATTTTGTTTTTCGATTCATATGCAAGTTAATGGTTCTAAAATGATAGTAGTCAATTTCAAGCATGCAATTTTTGTATAATATTTTGTGATCTTTAACTTCACTAAATTATTTTTAGGTTACTGGAGAAATAATATTTTTTAGATATAACTAGACCAAACTGATATAGCAATTAGCTTATGTAGTTGGTATTCCAGTGAGAGTATTCTTGTGTGTTTATTTTAATTAATTTAATGGTTAGATAATCTTACTTCTAACTTGGTACATTCTTGTATGAAAAAACAAAAAACAAAAGAGGACAAACTAGGAACAGTTTCTTGCTTTCTCTTTCCTGTCTGTAAAACACATCATTTCTCTATTTCATCAAATTTTACATGCTTTTTTTTCTCCTACAGCTTCAACTTGTTGAATTTAATATGGTTAATTTTGTTTTAAATAGACAAAGTCACTTTTAATTCAAATTGAAGCTTAAATGGTATGGGATGGGCACATTCCTCAATTGGTAGTATGTCTGTCCATCTGCAATTTCCAGGTTCAAGTTCAACTTAGGCCAACATTGAGATTTATCTCTGCAAAATTCCTTACCCTTAGTTGGTAGGGAATATTGGTGGGCTTGAAAAGATTGTTGTCGGTCTGATGTAATTTTAAGCCATGGCCCATTGTGTAAGGAAAGCCATACCTTATGCATGTTAAAGAACATGTTGAATGGCCTTGACAGGAAGCTGTCATCTATCTCCTAACAGTTGTCCAGTGGGTCCCCTTCCCCCAACCTTCTCTGGGCCTTTGGGGTCCTTGTGACCTGGCCATTTAGCCCATTGTGTGCAAAAATTGCCATTCAGAGGCAAAACAACTCAAGCTAAATGGTAAACTTTATTTTTGATTAGTGTTTTGTTTAATACACAAAATACTGTTGTAATTAGCTTTTTTATTACGAGTAGGCAGAAAATAATACATGCTTCCATCTATTGGCAAATATAAATGCCGCTTGTGGCTAAAATTGCCTGAATTGCGCCTATATGAAACATAAATGGAATGTTCACAGTGTTAATTAGAGGAGATTGATTGGCGGCCGGTAGCTCAGTGGTCCAGAGCACCTGACATGTTATCAGGAGGTCATGGGTTCGTATCCCACCCGGCTCAAGACAAGTTTTCCTCTAAAATTTAAATCGACGCTAGAGTGCTGATTTATTAGTTGATATGGAATATGTCGAGCTTATTTCATTGTTTATTATCTGCATACTCGTAATACAAAGTTCCATCTATTGGCAAATATAAATGCCACTTGTGGCTAAAATTGCCTGAATTGCGCCTATATGAAACGTAAAAGGAATGTTCATAGCGCTAATTAGAGGAGATCTTGATCGGCGGCCGGTAGCTCAGTGGTCCAGAGCACCTGACATGTTATCAGGAGGTTGTGGGTTCGTATCCCACCCGGCTCAAGATAATTTTTCCTCTAAAATTTAAATTGACGCTAGAGTGCTGATTTATTATTTTTTCATTCTATTTGGGGAGCATGTTAATTATTGCTAGCTGTTTTATTTTTTTGTTAGGCTGAACTTCTACTTTTCAAAAAGTTTAGTAAAGTAATGGTATAAATAATTGGTAATGTAATGATATAAATAATTGATAATGTAATGGTATAAAAAATTAGTAATATAATGGTGTAACTCAATTTAGGACCTAGACACTAATGTACAACATATGCATTTTATAATGGTTTCACTAATCTATAAAATAAGTGCACCATGCCCAAGTTTAGCTCACTGTGAATTGAATTGAATAACAATATCTAATGTGCTTTAATAATGCAGGTATAAATCTGCTAGTAATGAAACCATGTTTTCCTCCTGAAAGAATTAATTATTTTACAAGTAGTAATTTCTCAAATTAAGATTACCCAGTTTCAATCTAAAAGAAAAAGTAACATTTTGTGTGTTATAATTTTACTTGAGAAGGAGTGGTCTGCTTTTTTCTCTATAGCAGTGCTTCTCAGCCTTATTTTGTGATGTACCCTCTCCTCTAATCCATTAGTTTTAATATTTTTGTTCCATGAACCCTTTTGTAATATATCTATAATACCCACAACTGTGATATAAGAAAAGAAAAAAATAAATGGTCACATATTGTTGTGAAAGTTTGCTCTTATTTTTAGTAAAAAAATACATAATTTATGATTGCTGAATTTTTCTTTCACCAGTTGAGAAACACTGCTCTACAGAACCCTTATATGATGTTGATTATGTAATTGTTAATATATGTATTTAATACAATTTGAAGTCAGTTGTTTAAATATTTATTGTTCAGAATTGGGAAAGTTCACCACCCAGGGATTGGAAAGCAGGTGGATCACTTCTAATAGGAGATGACATGAGTGAAGCTCAAGTTATTATCCGTCATGGTGAACTTCTTTGTGGTGTGCTTGATAAAGCACACTATGGCCCAACACCATATGGTCTTATCCACTGTTGTTATGAGGTAATGATTTTTTTTTACCTAAAGTTTTTTAAAGAAAAATATTGCTTTAAAATTTTGTAAAATGAAAATACTTGGAAAAATATGATTTCATGATCCTTATAAGTTCAACTTGTTGCACAATTTTGTTTTACCTATGTGAAAGTGATGGGCAGAGTGGAAAAAAGAGGCTTTTATACAATAGCTTATAAATTATAGGTAGTACAATGTGCTAAGAAGAATGGAAACCAAGTGGCAGAAAGGCACTCATCCATCATCTACTGAAATGATGGCTCAGAGTGTCTTTCTGCTACTTGGTTTCCATTCTTCAAATTTTGGAAATAAGGGAGCAAAATGACCTGAATTTGAAGAAGAGCTGTAGTTGGGCATTGAATAATAGAAAGGGGATATTGTTTCCACCAAAATGATTATGCATGAAGCAATGAAAGTTGCAGTTATTTTGTATATGTTTGCATTATCTTTAAGTTCATTTCTTGTTTTTTCGCTTGCATAATTGTTAGTAAGATGGGTGACATTTCTTTGTTGAGTAATATATATTCAAAAACTTACCATAAAGCAGTGACTACAATATATTAAATACTATAAGAGATATTGGAGAGATATAGTTTTCCCTTTTTTATTAAAGGTATTATTGTAAGGATACTTTTTCTAAATTTCAAAAATATATAATATAAAAATATAATATAAAAAGAATATAATTAAATATAAGTTAATAAAGTTTGTGGACCACTGGTTTAAATTAATTTGAACGTGCACCATGAAAAGTATTTGATTCCACTTTGATTAGCTAAAAATCTGCAAAAATCAAAACTTCCAGTGTAAACATGCTACTTTTAAGTGAACATAACTTTCATAGCAATGTGTTGCCATCTAAAATCTGTAAAATTATAAATTTGTTTAAAACAAAAAAACAAACAAAACAAAAACGAATCTGTAGTACTAATTAAAAATTACAAAAGGTTAAATACTAATCCCAGTTACCAAAATGCCCTGGATACTCCTGTGCATGAGATATAGAAATGACATCTCAGCAAGTATCTTATGCTAAATTATGTGGTATATGGAGGATAAAAAAACAGTGCTTTTACATGCTGCTTTTTATAGGAGCATGGGAATGTCTGCTAACCGGGATATAGCAATTATAGTGGAATACTTATTGAATAGATAACTTTTTTGGGATTAAGAACTCATTACTGCTAAAGTTGCTTTAATAATGTGCTAAAGAAGCCCAAGGTAAAGTTATGAGATGATTTAAGTATTCCAATAGCATTATGCAGCTTGGCAAAGCATTGACAGCTTTGTGCGAAATGCATCGTGCATTCAGTGGTGGTGCACATTCCTCATTACCTGTGCTGCACCAACCTGTGCGATACTTCAGTTGATGTATGCAGTAACTACAAGTAGTGGATTAAATTCTGCTACATCTCGCTGCTGTTATGTTCCTACATTACACAGATTATAAAGTTGAGGTTTTCACCTTGTGTTAATCTATTTACAATAGTGATACTTTTTCTATCTGCAAACATTCTCTGCCTCTGGTATCTGTCAACAGCAGAAGACATAAATCATCTTGCATTCCTCTCTGTTTGGTTCTTCATAGGGAGTGGATCATTAAATATAGCATCTACAGTGGTGAATTGATAATGTTGCAAAATTATTTTTTAACTGGTGTCCAAATGCAATTGTTATATCTTTGCTGGTCAACATTTACCCTGAGTTAATGCCTACAGTAGAGCACTTGAATATTTCATATTGTACTTCATCAGCACAGAATATTGTATGATATATCATAAAATATTGAGATCTGATTTACCAAGTTCCTTTGTGTATGGGTGTCTTCCTTGTTAATGGGAAAATATGACTAAAGATAAAGATAATAAACAATTCTGTTTAAATCTCAATTTTCAAAAACAGTTTATTCAGTATTTAAAGTGTCATGGAAGATAGAATATTTCAAAAATCAGCCCACTGCATATCACACATAATGTATATTAGATTTCCATTGACAGAGAATATAAATTCTCTAATATTTGGTAGGACAGTGTATTTTAAAACTGTTTACATTGTTGCAGTTAACAAATTTAGCTGAAAACACCATTTTGAATATCAGTAATCTAAGTATATGATGTTACTATATTGGTCGTAAAAGACATACAAAACAAATTGACAAGCGTATGATCCCATGAGGAGATCCTCCTTACTGAATATTGTGTGATATGTAGTGGGCTGATTTGTGGAAAACATTATTCTATTTGTGCATTTTAAATGTAATATGATATTGAAGATGACAATGTAACAATATATTATAAATTTAGAACAACTAGGGTAAACTCATTGAAGATAGAATCTTGTATGGAGCAAAAAGCAAATAATGGCTTGGATTTTTTTCAAAGGTATAAATGTTATATGAGTAACACTTTTAAATATTTATATGTACCAAAGAGCCAAAACATTATGACCTAATATAATATTGGTCCTCCACTTGCTGCCAAAACAGCTCTTACTCAGTGAGGCATAGATGCTACAAGATTTCTAAAGGTGTCTTGCGGTATTTGGTGCCAACACATTACCAGCAGATTATTTAACTCTTGTAAGTTATATGGTTGAGCCGCCACAGATTGGATATGCTATTTCAACACAAACCACTGATGCTCGATTGGATTGATGTCTGGGGAATTTGGAGGCCAGGGCAATACCTGGAAGTTTTCCTCATGTTCTGCAAACTATTCTTGGACAATCTGGGCAGTGTGGCATGGCACATTATCCTGCTGAAAGAAGGCACTTTTAGAGAGATATACCGTTGCCATTAAAGGATGTAGTTGGTCTGCAATTAAATTTAGGTAGGTAGTAGACTGTCATAGTTTCCTGCACATGAGTGACTGGACCCAGGGTTTCTCAGTAGAACATTGCCCAAAGCATTAACTTCCTCCACTGACTTGTTTTCATCCCACGGTGCATCCCAGTGCCAACACTTCCCCAGGTAAACAATGCACACGTACCCGGCCGTCCACATGATGCAACAGGAAATGAGATTCATCAGACCAGATGACCCTTTTCCAATCGTTCAAGATCCAGTTTTGATGCCCATGTGTCCATTGTAGGCACTTTCGACAGTGAACCGAGATTAGCATGGGCACTCGGAGCGGACTGTGGTTACGGAGCCCCATTTTCATCAGAGTTTGATGTACTGTGTGTTGTGATGCATTACTCCTGTCACTTGCATTCAAATTACGGGCAAGTTGCGCCACAGCATCCCTTCTGTTGGCTTGATCATATGGGATAGCCTATGCTCACCTCTAGCATTGATGAGCTATGGTCAGCCCACACCTTGCCAGCATTTTGCGGTTTTTCCCTCCTCGGACTACTTTTTAAAGTACTAACCATGGCTGGCCATGAGCACCCCACAAACCTTGCCATCTCAGAAATGCTACCCAGTCATCTGGCCATTGTCAAACTCACTTAAGTCCGCTGCCTTTCCCATCTGAAGAATGAGAATAACACTGATTAACAGAGCTCAGTATCAGGTGTTATTTATACTGTTTCATGACCTTCACACGTGCCATCATTTACCTGCAGTTGCTTTGGTTTGCATAAAGACGCACTGTTCGTAATGTTTTGGCTCTTTGGTGTAAATTCTGAAACTCTATTAACCAAATTTTCAAGAGTACTGACAGAATGAATTCTGTGACTGTGAGAGAGGAGAAAGTTGTGTACTTTTCTTGGATAGCTTTAGAAATGTTCATTAATTTTTTTTTTAACTAGTGGAAAATTTGTCTTTTGTTAGATGTCGGGAGGGGGTGTTATAAAACATTGCTTCCTTATAACTTGATATGTATATTATATTATGCACAATTTATATCAGGTGATCTCACCAATGGATTGATTAAACTAACAAGAAAGGACTTTGAAGAGATCAGATCAGCAGAAGCATTACATGACTTCATATGCTGATTGACAAATATCCAGTTCCTATAGAACATATTAGTGTCAGGAAGAAGGCATTTTTTTTTATATCCCACAATATTAGTCCAACATTATAAGAGAAAGCATTAATAAATCACTATATAGTGCTCACTTCCAATCTTAAATTTGCATGGTGGATTAGAAAAACAAAATACTAATTACTAGGTAGTCACTGGAAGGAGAGCTATGCACCAATCCCCTGTGATGATGCATAGAACCGGCCAGGCCTAGCACCTAATGTCCAACCCCGCCTTCTCGTGGTGCGGACCGTTAGTAACTTTCAAAAGAGATACTCTCTTGTGGAAGTGAACGGAAGGGGAGGGCTGCCAGATTAGTGTGGCGTACTGATCTGGACAACTATGGCTACTTTTCTTTTTTTTTCTACCCTGCTGAGGAGTGGTCAACCACACAGGGTCTTGGTACTGACCATATAAACCTACTGGACTGGACAGATATATGGCTCTGAGCTTGATTATGGATCCTGATTTTGCTGCACTGGTGGGCTTCTGTGGAGGGAAAATCTTCCGCTGTGTTTTCTTTTTGTTTGTGGGTTGATAGCCCCAAGTGAATAGATTCACAGGATATGTTTATCAGCTGGTGGATAATCCTGAGCAGAAGTCATCGCAGGCACCTGAACTCTTTGCTTCTATTGGCATCGTCAAATTCTACATTGGAGGAAGTCTTCCAGTGTAGATGGCTTCAGCCTTTAGTAGTGGGGGAATGGGTCTTTGCCCCATGTCTGCGATTAGGGGGCTGTTTGATATTGTCGGCATTTCCTCTCTCAATAAACATAGTTTCTTTAAACATCCCACTAACCATTTTCTCTCCATAGGTAGTTGGAATGTGAGGACTCTGCACAGAGCTTTTTCTCTTGATGTCCTCACACAAGAATTCCACCGTTATAATTTAGATATTCTCAGCTTGCAAGAGACCAGATGGACAGATAAAGGTCAGATTCTTAAAAATAATCTTAAATTTCTCTTTTCAGGGAGGGACGACAATAAGCATCACCAAGGCGTGGGTCTGCTTCTCAGCAGACACGCTAGCGATGCTCTTCTAGGATATGAGTGCATTAATGAAAGGTTTCTTACAGCAAAATTTCAGACAAGCATTAAAGACTTGAATGTTATCTGCTGTTATGCCCCCCCCTAAGGATGCCGATGAGGATGAGAAGGATAGGTTTTATGAACAACTTCAGGATATTTTGAATTCTGTCAAGAAAGGAGATATTACCCTTGTTCTTGGTGACTTCAATGCCAAAGTTGGTACTGACTCTGACCTTTGGGGAGGAGTAATAGGCCCTTTTGGTATTGGTAGCTGCAATGGCAATGGGCAACGTCTCCTACAGGTAAGTAAACTCAATAGATTCAGAATAACTAACACTTATTACAAACACCGCAACATACATAAGTACACATGGGTTTCACCTGATGGGCTGCATAAGAATATGATTGATTACATATTAATTAACAGCAAATGGGCTAGTTCTGTTAGGAATACCAGGGCATATAGGGGAGCTGAAATTGGATCTGACCATTACCTTGTTAAAAGTGTGTTGCAACTTAAACTTAAAAAGTGTTGTGCTAGGGTTAAAAAATTTACTTTTAATACTGAAGCTCTGAAAGATCCATTTATAGCCAAAGCTTACCATGATAGGTTACTTAGTCATTATGACAGTCATGGTTTGCTTACTACTGAAGTTGAGGAAGAATGGGATCATTTTAAACAGGCTTTTTTGGACACTAACAGTACTCTTTTAGGAAAAAAGGAGCAGAAGAGGCAAAATTATCTGAGTGATAAGGCACTTGAGCTTATTTCGGAAAGAAAGAACTGCAGGAATGCCCTTAATCAATACCCTATTAGTCCTAATAGAAAGCATTACAGAGACCTTAATAAACTTGTAAAGGATCAGTTTGCTGCTGATAAGAATCTTTGGCTTGATGGTTTGGCTGATAAAGCCGAGGAAGCAGTTAGACAGCACAACAGCAGAGAGCTGTACCATATAGTTAATGTTTTGTGTGGTAGAAAACGGACAGGCATACAAGGATTGAAGGATAAACAAGGTAAGGTTATAGAAGGTGAGGATTCTGTCATGGATAGGTGGGCTGAGCATTTCAGTAATGTTCTAAACAATGTAGTTAGTTCTACTCCCATTGTTTGCAATGATGATAGATGCATTGGTGGCTTTAATGTTGGCCCTATAACACAATCTGAAGTTATCTTGGCTGTTTCTAAACTTAAACTTCATAAATCCCCAGGGGTAGATGAAATTACTACGGAAATGCTTAGAGCTGGGAATGTTTCGGTTACCACTTGGATGACTGAAATTCTGAATCTCTTTTATGATAAAGGCATGATTCCTAAGGATTTTACCAGAGCTATTGTTATCCCTATTTTCAAAAAAGGTGATCGCAGTTCTTGTGATAACTATAGGGGTATCAGCCTACTCTCTGTTCCAGGTAAATTTCTTTCCATGATTGTGCTTAATAGAATTAAGAATCTGGTTGACAGTCAATTGCGTGATGAACAATGTGGATTCAGAAGTGGTAGGGGATGTGTGGATCAGATATTTTCACTTAGGCAGATTCTTGAGAAATGTTTAGAGTTTCAGAAACCTTTGGTTGCTAGCTTTGTTGATTTCAAAAAGGCTTTCGACTCTGTTGATCGTCATAATTTGTGGTTGATTGTGAGATCATATGGTATACCAGACAAGTTAGTTAACATTATGAAAGCTCTCTATAATAACAATGAGTCGTGTGTGAGAGTTGGTAAGGCTTGTAGCAATTGGTTTAGCATTACTTCTGGTGATCAACAAGGGTGAATTTTGTCTTCTTTTCTTTTTAGCTTGGTTATTGATTATGTTATGTGAAATTCACTTCAAGGGAAAGATTTTGGCCTTAAATGGGCTGGAGATACGAAAATTTCTGATTTAGATTATGGTGATGATTTAGCCCTTTTGGCAAATGATGTTGATGAGATGAACTCTTTCATTCGAGCTGTTGATGAGACTGGTAGTAGAGTAGGTTTGGTTATAAACAGAGAGAAAACTAAAGTGATGAAAATTGGTCAGGCAGGCTGTGATTCAGTTAATCTGAATGGTTGCAGTCTTGAGCAGGTGTCACAGTTTAATTATCTTGGGAGCTATGTAACAGATAATGGTGATGTGCAGCATGAGATTAACAGACGAATAGGGATTGCTGCTGGGACTTTTAAGAACCTATGGAGAGTGTGGAGAAATAGGCGTATACACCTAAAGACTAAAATTAGACTGTATAATAGTTTGGTTCTTTCTAGGGTTAGTTATAGTAGTGAAACTTGGACACTTTGTAAACAAGATAACAGGAAACTAGATGCTTTTGATTCCAGATGCTTACGCAGTATCTTGGGCATTAGGTGGTTCAACTTTGTAACTAATGATGAGATTAGGCAAAGGAGTTTGCAACCTCCTTTAAGCAGCATATTGTGCAGAGAGAGACTCCGTTGGTTTGGCCATGTTGCCCGTATGAATAATTATAGATTGGCGAATAGGGTTATGAACAGTGTGCCTAAAGGCCTCAGAAAGAAGGGGAGACCTAGGATGCGGTGGGCAGACAATGTCAAACAGGACCTTGTTTTGGTGTGCAGTGGCCAGATGCAGTAGATGTAGCTCAGGATAGACTTGCTTGGAGAACTAAATTGCACGGTTTGTTGGACCTCCGTAGCCCATGGCTGCTTGAGGAGGATGATGATGATGATGATGAAGTGACACTAGATGTGAATCAAGAATTATATGTTTCCCAGCCAATGTAAAGCTATATTTTGTTTCTAGTAATCTGATCTCTTTAAACCTTTTAATATTTTAGTCAAATATTTGGATAAGTGGTCAGAATATTTGATATATTTACATATGTATTTTATATCCCCTCCAACTGAAAACAATTTTTCAGCTAACTTTAAATTGTTATTAAATCTACAGCCTGTGATTTATTAATAATGAATTTCACTGAAAAGCATTTGGATTATGTAGGAGGTGAAAAATTCTATTGTCATTATTGAGTGTGTAACTAATTCGAAAAGTAAGAGAATTTATTTTGGTATTGGGGTCATTTTTAGAAAAATGGATATTTGAAGTTTATTTTCTTTTTAACATAAAAATACAATATTTATGTGTTTTAATATTTTCAGTTGTATGGAGGAAAAACATCCACTATTCTGCTGACTTCATTGGCAAGACTATTTACACATTTTCTGCAGATACATATGGGCTTTACACTGGGTGTGGAAGACATACTGCTAACAGCTAAAGTAGGAATTTTGTTTTGCTTATAAGGAAATAGTTTATTATGCTTTAAAATTTCATCACAAATAATTTAAGCACAATTATTAGTCTTCTGAACTTAATTGGTTTACCTGAACTGTAATTTTTTAAACTGCTTTTATCCTGTCTGATGTCAGATGCTATATCTTGTGAAGTGGGTTGTTATAGGAATTTTTTTAAAAATATTTTGTATAGTGACTTCCTATTGATAAGTGAAGTATTAAGCTGGATGTGCTTTTATTTAAAAATAAGGTACAGTCAATTCTTGATCTGACAATCTCCTACTTTGGTTTACTAATACAGTAGTTTTTATGCTTTGACATCATTTATTCTTCTATGTCACAACTAACAGTAGATGAGAACACTCTATGCTTCAAGTTTTTTGTATTTACTATGAGATGCTTCTCATTCTTTTAGTACATTCAGTTCTTTAATTTGAACTGTTTCTTACTGAAAGGTTTTCTATATATAATATAGATTATTCTTTAGTTCTTTCATTTTTAATATTCAGGTGCTAATTTTCTTATTCGTTTTAGCTTCTACTCACATAGAAAAGAGTACTGATTAAATATCTTTTTTCAAAATTATTTAGGTGGAAGCAAATTCAACAGCAGTTAACATTGCTTATTGACATCCATATTATATCCATACATAGGATGAATGTAAAACATTTAGTTGTAGAATAAGAAGTTTTTCTCTTGTAACTTATATAATCTTAGAATGAGTGTATTTTTTTCCATAGGCGAACAAAAAAAGGTGGAAGGTCATGAAAGCAGCAAAAAAAATTGGGGATGAAGTGGCTGCAAAAGCTCTTAATGTGACTGATGCAAAAAATCATCTTGAACTTAAAGAAAAATTAATGGATGCTCATTTGAGTAGAAGTGATGAAAGTTTGAAGCAGTTAGATTTTGAAATGAAAAAGCAAACTGATGGTGTTAACAATGATATAAACAAGTGAGTTGTTTTATTAATATTTATTTTATCCTTCATTTAGCCCTACATAGTGGTTAGCATATCAGACTACTAAGTTGGTTGGTTGTAGTATTTTATGAGAAACCTGGTTGCTCATAAAACTTATAGCATATCTTCATCCTTTATGTAATGAAGTACCAGCTTCACTTTTTTCCCATGCAGGACTTAAATTTAATTCTCTTTTCCTTTATCCCTTACATTTAGCTCTTTATACAAAAATTAAATAACACATATAAACATATAGAACTAGCAGAATCTTTAAATGAGCATATCATTTTTGATTTTTTTTTTTTGTAATCAGAACAACTAGAAACTTGATCATCATATCTCTGATGGATAAAGCAGCTGATATGTAATCATCAGGTTTTGAGTTTGCATCCCATTTATGTGAAAATAATTTTTTCTGTGCTCCAAGTTCAATCCATTTCAACAAAAAAAAATTGCCTTCGGGTTTATTATTATTCATCTCTAATCTCATTTAATCCACTATCATTTAATATTTCAACTTGATGTACTGTGTTAATGGCTTTTGTGGCTTAGTATCTTATTGAAGTAATAATAGATTTCATGTTAAAATGTTATAAAGTTTTAAGTTCTACATTAATTATTCAGAAGAATAAAATTATATAGATTGCATAATAAGAAGCTAATATTTCTATTGTATCATAGCTGTGATACAATTCAGTACTAGTTAAAATCAGAAAAAGAAAAAGTGATTAAGAGTTCATTGCAATGAACACTGATATTATGAGAAATGATTTTAGAATGAGGTTTTTTAAAGATTGCCAATTATATATGTGTTATTTAATTTTTGTATAAAGAGCTAAATATAAAGGATAAATTCGATACAATGAGGGAAAAGCCACCCTTTTTATATATATGCTCTTTTGGAAAGTTTAAAGCATTTCTGGTTTTTTAATTAAATTGAAAAAAAAATCTGAATACTTTTTTTTGAAAGGAAACATAATAAGCAACATTCATGTACACCATACCACAGAACAGTATGTTTGCTTACTTCTGTCACTCATGCATGCTCACAGGTGCTACTGAGAACCACATCAGTCTCAAGTTCTGTAAACTTCTAAACTGAATCTTTTCTAGAATTGATGATGGGAAAACCCTGTGTTGATCCATTTTTATCATTTTTATCAAATAACTCGACAATAAAGTTAGTTAATAATAAATTACACATTTATTATACTATTAAATTTTCGAATATAATATTAAAAATAAATTGCCCACAACCTATGAATAATTAAGAAGGTTCTAATAAAAGGGTCAACAAAAATAATCAAATTAATAAGCAAAAATAAAGCATTCATAACGATTAACAAAAATAAATTACACGAAATACATTATTTTCATTGAATGAATGAAAATTACACATTCACTTATAAGTCACATGAATTCAGGAGCCTTAAAATGTTATCCTTTCTTGGAAATATGACTGCTGGCACCCAGGCACATAGTCTCACCTTGAGACTGAACTATTTTTGGTATATTCACTTTAATAAGTAAGAATATTGACACAAAAAACAATATTAATTTAGGGAAATCATAGATGTAGATATTGCAAATAACATTATCTTTCAACTTCATTATATACTGGCCAAATATAATTGTTGAACTTTTAAATATAAAGAAAATATAATTTATCACTTCATCCAACAGCTTGTATCCATTTTGATAAAAGTGCTTCGTTCAACAGGAACTGATAAAAATTATGTTTTTTAATATATTCATATTCTGGAGCAACACATCAGTATGCAACATATTGCCATGTTTAAAATTGACAAAATTCGAAAAATTATACTTTCAAAAAACATAAATATTTAAAAGATTGCTGCAATGTGGTTGGTTTGTCAATTGTTTGTGCTCCCCTTACAGATTTATTTTGTATTGGAGTGCTGCAAGAACCTTGAATTGGATAGGCCTGTACTCTATCATTGCAAAGCCCTCTCTACGGAGAAGGCTGTATGTCACGGTGACAACGACAATGTGTGATGTAGTAAAAAGACGCATGCAGTTTCGGGAATGAAACATGGCAGTTGCAATTTTTTTTAGGAAATTTACTATAGTGTTGAACTTAATTATTGCATATAATTTTCCAAACAAATACATGGACTGATCAGAACTGAGTAATGCTATATATTTGCATTTTTCACCCTTATATTTTGTTAAACACTTTAATATTTAAAGCCAATCTAATGTTATAAGCATAAGCTATTTATTAATGTGCCAAAAGCAATATGTCATTTATCATTTCTTTAATTATATCAATTCAAAAATTAATTATTTTTTATTTTTTTGAGAATGATTAATTATTGAATAATCAAACCTTGCTACAAAAAATCACTACCACTTAAGTAGTCTACACCAAAAAAAAATTCGTTAAGCATTCATACTCTGCTTTAAACAAAATGTTTTCCAGAATTTTTGATATCAAAGCCAGAATAAAAGATAATTAATGGGGAAAATATTTCTTCCCATTGTGGTCTTTTACTAAAATGATGTATCAAAATTTTTTTCCTCAATTACATAATTAGCACATGTAGCGATATTTGAAAATATGTGATTTCATTACTTTCATGAATTGTTAAAGAGTATGTATCATCGAAAACTTTTGAAGTAGTTAGCGATTCAGGATCATTGTAATAAAAAAGGACAATAAATTAAAACTTTCTCTTAAAAGACATTCTGTCATTATTGCATCCTAAACTGTTCAAGTAATATTATTACAACCTTTTCAAATCTGCGTTAAATTTTTTTGTACAATGCAAAATTTGATAAAATTTAGATTACATCAGTAATATTTTTTTTAGAGTGTAATAGTTGTTTTATAAAGAGAATATATTTTCTTAACATATTTATCATTGTTTGCCCCAAAGAAATATGGGAACTACACTGCTCACAAAAATTAGGGGATATTTCAAAATGAATATGAAGCGATAAAAAAAAAGAAGCATTTGAATTGTTTTTATTAAACAAGAACATCAGAAAAGCAAACAAGTCAAAGAAAGTTGTTCGATTATGCAAATGAGATGCAAACTCAATTGTTGTGATTGAGTAGCAAGTGACATATTGGTGGGGGTGAACAGAAGCATGTCAAACTGGATGAGAGTGGCACACATTGACTGTTCAGTAGGGTGTATGGTCACCCAAGACTGCCAAAACACACTGACAGTGATGGGGCATGGACAGGATCAGAATATCCAGCAGTTCTTGTGGGATCCTCTGCCACTCTTGCTCCAGGGCAACTTCCAGCTCAAGAAGTGTTGTGGGAGGCATTGGATGGTTTGCCAGACGTCTTCCCAGTGCATTCCAAGCATGTTCAATGGGATTCAGGTCTGGATAACGTGAAAGTCGGTCCATGCATTTGATTCCTGCCTCCTGAAGCATGTTGTCGACGAGATGTGCACGGTGGGGCCTTGCATTATCGTCCATGAAAAGAAAGTTGTTTCCAACTGCTCCAGCATAGGGTACCACTATAGGGTGCAGGACCTCATATCGATATCTGACAGCAGTCAGTGATCCGTTTCTGATGATGTGGAGGTCGGTACGACCACCAATGCTGATGCCAGCCCACACCATGATTCCACCACCACCGAAGGAGTCCCTTTCTTGCATGAAACATGGATTCTCCTATGTTCCTCGTTCACGGCAGATCAGAACACGATGATTGTCAGGCTGCAGACTGAACCATGACTCATCAGAGAAGAGGACAGTTGACCACTCATCACGGGTCCAATGACGATGCTCATCAGCCTACCTTCTACGGGTTCTGCAGTGTTCAGCAGATAACGGAATGCATACCATTGGTTGCTGGGCATGCAGTCCAACACGATGGAGCTGATTTCATATGGTCTGGGTGCATGTTTGTCGTCTAGTGGCAGCAAGAAACTGTCCCCGCAGCTCTGTTGCATTGCTGCGCTTGTTCCTTCTTGCCAATAAGGTCAAGTAGCGGTCATCTCTTTCTGTTGTGGCAGATGGGTGACCCTGCCCTCGTCTTCTTCGTACTGTGCCAGTCTCTTGAAAGCTATTCCACAGTCTTGCTAATCACGCTTTGGGATGTTCCAAGTACTGTTGCCACTGTCGTCTGTGTTTGACCAGCTTCAAGACATCCTAGGCCCTCCAGGCTTCGCATTCGGGCAAATTGTGTTGCAGGGGCATTGCAAGGGCTGGGAAATTGCAGGATGTGCACTTTCAAGATCAGGGAACATGCAGATACTCCAGTACTTTCAGTCTTTTGTATAGTGCATTTTCACCAATGACATAAAAGTTGGTTTTGCATCTTATTTGCATAATCGAACAATTTTCTTTGACTTGTCGTTTGCTTTTCTGATGTTCTTGTTTAATAAAAAAAAACATGCTTCTTTTTTTATCGCTTCATATTC
Source organism: Ryuthela nishihirai (assembly GCA_038380435.1). Classification (NCBI taxonomy): domain Eukaryota; kingdom Metazoa; phylum Arthropoda; class Arachnida; order Araneae; family Heptathelidae; genus Ryuthela; species Ryuthela nishihirai. The sequence goes on from JAWZYU010000019.1 coordinate 40,327,560, forward strand.
ATTTTTGTGAGCAGTGTATTTTCTTAGATCTGTACCGCAATATTAATCCTTAACTTTGAGATTCAGTAATACTCTGTTAGCTGCTGTATTTACCTATCACATTATGCATATATTACAATAGAAGAGTGTAATTAATTTAATATGGATTAGGATTTTATATCCTAGTAAAATTGTATTTTTATTCACAGAGTAACAAGTCATGTGATACACATGATCAGCTAGAAAATCAAAAAAAAAAATCAAAAATTAATTTAGCAAAAATGGAATTACTGAAGTAAAAGTCAACAACCATTATCATATATTGATTGATTATTGTGCTCAGCATAAATAATCCTTTTCTATAACATTTAAATTTTAATTATGCAAATGATCTAAAATAGCTTTAAAGGTTTTATTAAAAGTTGAATTATGCATGAGATCCTTCTATTTCATCTGAATGAGAAACCCCACACAACCTAAAACATTTTGTGTCACTGTGACACAAAAAATGTCAGTAATTGACATATTTGTCTTGTCATAATTAGACTGCTATCTCTCATCTAAATTTAAGTTTTTACTAATACTTTTGAAATTAAGCTAAAAAAAAATCAACTATTCATAATAAAAAATTGCATATTTCATAATTTAATGGCATATACATTCTCACTCTAGATATTAATGAAATGTCAGCTTGAATGAAATCATTTTACATTCAAAATGCAATGACATATCAGTTTAAATGTAATGACTATAAAGTCTAATTACTTTACCACTGAAATATCAGTGGTATGTCAACTTTAATTTAAATCAATTTAGTACTAAAATATCAGCAGATGTCAAATTTAAATCATTTTATCATTTAAATATCAGCAAAATATGAACTATAAACCAAATCATTTTACTAATTAAATATCAGCAAAATGTTAACTATAAACCAAATCATTTTATCAATTAAATATCAGCGAAATGTTAACTATATGAACCAAATCATTTTACCAATTAAATATCAGCAAAATGTAACTATAAACCAAATCATTTTATCACTAAAATATCAGCGAAATATAAACTATAAACCGAACCATTTTACAACTTAAATATCAGCTTAATTTCAGCTATAAACCAAATCAATTTAGCACTAAAATCTCAGCAAATGTCAATTTTAAACTAACTCACTTTACCACTTAAATATCAGCAAAAGATCAACTGTAAACCAAATTATTTTATCACTAAAATATCAGTGAAATTTCAGCTATAAACCAAATCATTTTACCACTAAATATCAACTATAAACCAAATAATTTTATCATTCAGATATCACTGAAATTTAACTGTAAAACCAAATCACTTATGTATTAAATTTTTCAAAATTACATTTATCTTTGGAGTTCTTGAAAGCGATGATGAAATTCTGATTGAAATGATTTTTCACAAAACATCACTTCGCCTGAAAGAGTATTTTCCATAGTCGAGCAATAGTTGCTGTTGCAATCAAGCACCAGACCACGAGTTGAGTTGTGGTGGTTAGGCTTAACAAAGAACTATCACAAAGTGGCTCACACAAAAATTATGTATCATATTATATTACACTGAAGTGCCATTGAATTAGGGATAGGAGATGTTATCCAAATTCAGTACCACAAGTCCCTCATTTGTGCACATGTGTGGCTGAAGCTCATGGAGTCCATGCCTCATCTTGTGGTGGCCATTATTAGGGCCAGAGGGGGTCCAACACGTTACTAGGTTGCTATCCCTAATTCAATGGCACTTCAGTGTATAATTTATCAAATTATAATGTATCACTTCACTAATTACACCTGAGAATGTTAAACACTCTAATAAATAACAATTCACATTGTATTCATCTCAAAAATGTGTAATATATATATAGCTACTACAAAAGTTAAAAAATTCAAAAATGCTGCCACAGCAATACACCATTGCCAGCAGAACAAGTGAGATGAAAAGCTCACAGGACTGCTGAGCCTCTTTTTCGAATGTCGCAGTCATGTGACATCTGGCTTTCTCCATAGAGAGGGCTTTGACCATTGTTGGCCAAGGTTTATTATTCCAGTTTGTTTTACAATACCTCATTCAAAAGTGAATGACAGGGTGATATTTAATTTTATGATTTATTAAATTATAATAGTTTTTCTTTATCAACAAGTGAAAACCAAAAACTTTTACTGTTATCATGGCTTCTCTGTAATTATAGTATCAAATGTCAATAAATATATCAGTATATATTCAAAATTTTTTAGCAGTAATTGTTTTAATGGTTTTGGTTGCCTATCACAATTCTTGTCAGAATAATTATTAATATACAACCCTACCAAAGTAGAGAATTTCCATATTATGTCAGCAGCAATCTAACTTTGAAGCTCTATAACTTCAAAAATATGCATTTAATGAAAAATGTGACTGAAGATAAAGATCATAATTAAATCTATTAAAATCACAATTTTTCAGCAATACTTGTTTGAGTATTTAAAGAATTATGGATAGCTGGAATATTTATAACTAAATTTTCTTGTTTCATAAAAATTATTCATAATTGTCTAATATTGAAATAATCATTATGCAAACTTCTAAAATATATATTAATTTTATTAAATGGTGTAAAACAATACTTATTATTTAAGTTTTGATTACTTTGTGAGATAAATTCTTTTGATGCATTACTGTTATGAAAATACCAGCTTTTGTAACTCTTTGAATGCCGAACGAATATTGTTGAAAAATCGAGATTTATGTAGTGTTGATTATGATCCTTTAATTTATTTTCAGTAACATTTTTCTGTTGATGCATATTTTCAAAGTTAAAGAGCTAGATTTTCTTTGACATAACATGGAAATTCTCTTATATTTTATATTAATATATTAACAAAAATATCAGAAATGTAAAAATAGATAAATAGTTTAGGAACACTACAGATGGTTCTGTCATCTGCTGTGGAGATTTTAAACCAAAAAGCTCATTCTCTTAATACTTTATGAAGCATCACTCACTTTTGTTCAAGTCACACTCAGGCACTGGAGTTTTGGAACAAAATTGTTGTTTGAGCCCGGCTCAGGCAGAAATGGGAGTGGCTAATATGCATTTTAATAGCTGTTACATTGCTTTCTTTGTTATTTAAATACAGATATTTTGATGAAGGTAAATTCATGTATTATATTTGTGTCCAACGTTTTTAAATTTTGTTTAGGATATGCATTCCTGAAGGGTTGATGAAAAAATTTCCAGCAAATAATCTCCAACTGATGGTGCAGTCTGGTGCCAAGGGTGCTATAGTAAGTGTGATGTATGATGTAATACTAATATTGTTGAAATTACTTACACTTTTTAATATTATTTACTAACATTTTAAAATATTATTTGGAGTATGTGTTCATGAAGGATTGATAAAAATGTTTTCAGCAAATATTCTTCAGCTATCAGGATTCAGTAAGGTGGCATGGGTGCTACATTAAGTTTAATACATGATATACATACACTGAGCATTTAATACATTTGTTTTAGTTTTTTTTGACTAAGATTGAAATTAAAAATCTTTTTCAGTTAAAAATTCTTTATGTGACATCTCATTCATTAACTTGTGCTGTGCTACTAGATGGCCAGTTTGTTAATATATAGCAACTTCCTTTTTAACATTCTAGTCTGGAGACCCAAACTGCTGTAATGTAAAATAAGTGCTCTTGGAATCTGCTATTTTTATGAATTACATTATATCATTATAGTATGTTCTGTTGATTCTATTGTTCATGGGGTTTGAAAAATTAGTTTGATATAATCAATATAGTTGACTTTATCTATATCTTATAACATAATTTTATCAATATTAATCAATTTGATAAAATTGACAATTATGAATAATTTTTATGTCAAATTTAAATCAATTTGACAATTAGGAATAATTTTTATGTAACAAGATAGTTATAAAAATTGATAATACTAAAGTAATTTCTAAAATAAGTTATTATTAAGGGACACAAAATTTAGAACTTTGCTTTGACTTTAGAAACAGTGCTAAGTTGACAATATACACTCTGGTAAAGCTGATCTCTCCTTGAGAGATTGAACATTCATCTTGCTTTTACAGTTGGGCAAATATATTCAAAGACCTACTTTTCTTATTACAACAGAAGAAGTAATCAGTTTCTCACCTGTGTCTCAAAATCAGTGATTTTTTTTTTGCTACTAAAACTTGGGAGTCTTTATTTATTAGCACCAAATATGAAAACCTAACAAGAATAGATCTAAAAAGTCTCTTTTTACACTAATAATGATATAATTCAATAATTATATTAAACAGAAATTGTTTTGCTTAAATAAAATCCCAATAAATTTATCACAGTGAAAAGGTAAAAGCTTACAAAAGTCACTTTTATTCAATGTATAGTAGTAGACATATATAAACTGAATGGACAAATTATTATATACACCTACCTAATAACCTGTTGCTCCACCTTTTGTCCTCACATTAGCAGCTAGATGTCTTGGTAAGGACTCAATGAGGTGTTGAAAACACAGAGGTGGTATTGCCACCAATGAAGCAAGGACCATCTGCCATAGAGCATCCACAGTTGCCAGTGGGGGTCGGCAGGCTCGAACAGATCTTTTCAATTTGTCCCACAAATTCTCAATGGGGTTGAGGTCTGGTGATTGTGGGGGCCATTCGAGTGTGGTAAACTCACTTGAATGCTCCTGGCCATGGAGCCAATTGCCACCACTCGGGTTGGGTTGTTTTACCTCTGAGCGGCACTTTTTTACACACCATGGGCTAAATGGCCAGGTCACATGGACCCCGAAGGCTCAGAGAAGGTTGTGGGAGGGGACTCACTGGAACAGCTGTTGGGAGACAGATGGTAGCCTCCCGTCAAGGCCATCCAGCGTGTTCTTTAACGTGCACAGGGTATGGCTCTCCTGCACACGGGGCCACGGCTTTACGTCCCATCCGACGGACGGCAGCCTTTCCAAGCCCATCAGTGTCCCCTGCTGACCGTGGGCAGGGCGGGGAATTTTGCGGAGATAAATCTCAACGCTGACCCAACTGGGACTCGAACCTGGGAACTACAGATTATGAGCCTGGCGCGCTACTGACTGAGCCACCCCCGCCTCCTTGGGGGAGGGGACCCACTAGAACAGCTGTTGGGAGACAGATGGTAGCCTCCCATCAAGGCCATCCAGTGTGTTCTTTAACGTGCACAGGGTATGGCTCTCCCGCATATGGGGCCATGGCTTAATGTCCCATCCGACAGACGGTGGCCTTTTCAAGCCCATCAGTGTCTCCTACTGACCGTGGGCAGGGCAGTAAGTTTTGCGGAGATAAATCTCAATGCTGACCCAACTGGTGCCACCACTCAGGAAGTATGAGCTGTGGCATTGTCCTTTTGAAAGATGGCATCATGGTGCGGAACGAGAATCATTACAAATGGATGTAGATGGCTGGTGAGGATGTTCACATAACTTGTGCTAGTGACAGAGGTCTTGACAGGTACGAGGGGGCCCCAAGGAAGCCCATGTAAACCTCAAACTGTTACACCAATTCACCTCAAACTGTTACACCGCCTCTACCAGCCTGCATGACCCCAACTTGGCAAGCTGGGTCCATTGCTTCATGTGGTTTATGCCCCGCCCCCATTGATGTGATAATGTTGATACTGTGATTCATCAGACCAGATGACGTGTTTCTAGTCCTCCACACTCCAGTTGCAATAAGCCTTTGCAAACTGCCCCCTAATCTTGCAGTGCCTTTCATTGAACAAGGGGACACAATGTGAATGTTGACTGCCATAGCCTATTTTTTCCATAATATGATTTGGAGTCTTTGTGCATAAGCTTGTGGATATGTCCTCATTCAATTCTGATGTTATCTGCTCTGCGTGATTCTTTGTAACGATGCAGGACAGGACAGTCTATGCTCACCTCAAGAGTCAATTGCATGTTATGTCCACATTTCTCCCATTGGTTGGAAGTTTTGCCTTATTTCATGTAGTCTTGGTATATATGTGTGACTGACGTAGAAATCCCAACAGTTCAGCAGTTGCAGTAATTGAACAACTAGCCTTTCTCACACCTACTCTCTGGCCATGGTCAAACTCACTGACATCGCTGCCTTTATCCATGATTACTTCTCCGTTATTGATTTCCAATGTGTAGAGACCTGCTCTATTTATAGGCATTGCCAGTTTCAGCATCCCACGTAACTGGATGCAATACTTCTGCTTTGCATATTGTTATTGGGGTGTATATAATAATTTGCCCATTCAGTGTATATTGGAAGATGCACAAATAAAATAATTTAAAAATGTTAAATGAAGAAACTTTTACAAGTAAACATGGTCTTTGTAAGATGTGTAGAAAAGCAGTTCTCATACAATGTTTGTCATGCACTTTGAGATGATGGAAAATAATTTCAGAAGAAAGATATTGAGGGCAATGAATAAATATGTATACAATACCGAGGATAAAAGTGATTAAAAAAATAACTGATAAAATACTGAGGATAAAAGTGAGATTCTGGTGATGTAATATCATGATTACTTAATGCAATTACGATGGTAAAATTAGGATAGAAAGTAGCAAATGTTAGTTAAAGGAAAGTGTACAATCAACATAACAACAAACAATAACATTTAAATTATCATCAGGTACTAGTTAATACTGATGTTCTATTTGGATCTTAAATTGTAAAGCTATGAAGAACATTAATTGTAGTACATTGAAGAAATGACAGTGTTGTTTGTAATATGTAGTTATATGTCATTCATAAAATATTTTATTTTCATATGGGTATTGTTGGATTATATAATTAGTTATTGGTTAAAAATATTTTTAAAAATATGTTAAAATATTTCAGTATATTTTAACATTTAAAAATGTGTTAAAATATATTGAAAGCATATTTTTTAATATGTTTTCAATATACACTGCTGGCCATTAAAAATGTAACACCAGGAAAGACAAGAGATATCAAATCCATATTTAGTATTGTTGTTGTTGTTTTAATTCTGAGCGGCACTTTTTTGCACACCATGGACTAAATGGCCAGGTCACATGGACCCCAAAGGCTCAGAGAAGGTTGGGGGAGGGGACCCACTGGAACAGCTGTTGGGAGACAGATGGTAGCCTCCCGTCAAGGCCATCCAGCGTGTTCTTTAACGTGCACAGGGTATGGCTCTCCCGCACACGGGGCCACGGCTTAACGTCTCATGCGATGGACGGCGGCTTTCCAAGCCCATCGGTGTCCCCTACTGATCGTGGGCAGGGCGGGGAATTTTGCGGAGATAAATCTCAACGCTGACCCAACTGGGACTCGAACTTGGGAACTACAGATTACGAGCCTGGCGCGCTACCGACTGAGCCACCCCCCGCCCCTCCATATTTAGTGAATACATAGCTTATGTTACAAGGATCAAATGATTACAAATACAATGATTAAACTTGTGGAATGCAAAGAAATCAGTATCTTGTGTAGCCACCATGAGCAGCAATAACTGCTGCTACACGGTCTGGCATTGAGAGGATGAGACGCCAGATGTGTGTTTGGGGAATGTCACTCCATGCAGTTTCGATAAGTAGCCAAAGTTCATCTGTTGTAGCTGATGCTGGTGTCTGGTGTGTTAATCTTCTTGAGATAATGGACCAGACATGTTCAATTGGGGACAGATCTGATGAATGCACAGGTCAAGGCAGAAGTGTTACATGGTGGTTATGCAGGAATTGGTGGACGATGCATGCCACATGTGGTCGAGCATTGTCCTGTTGGTAAATTGCACCAGAGAGCCCCTGAAGATAAGGTACAACTACAGGCTCCAACACCTCAGTGATTGACTGTTCAAAGTACCGGTAATGCTTACAAAGTGCGTGCGTTTGTGAGTGAGTGGATTCCAATCACACAACACCAGGGGCTGGAGATGTATGGCATTGCATCATGCACGTCTCACTGAGCCTGTCTCTGCAGTCTGTTGGTAAATTGCACCAGAGAGCCCCTGAAGGTAAGGTACAACTACAGGCTGCAACACCTCAGTGATGTAGCTCTGGCTGTTCAAAGTACTGGTAATGCATACGAGGTGCGAGTGTGAGTGGATTTGAATGACATAACACCAGGGGCCGGACATGTATGGCGCTGCATCACGCACACCTCACTGAGCCTGTTGCGCAGTACCCCAGATAAAGATTTGTCCATCATTCATGGTGCTGTGTACCGAAGTGGGATTCATCTGAAAAGACGCGATGCTTTTCGCACATCCATGTGCCCCATTTACCATTGCAGTCACATATGCCTGTGTTGTAGAGTCAATGGTAGCCGAAGCAATGGCTGCCTAGCAAAGATGCCCCGATGCTGCAGACAATGTTGAACCATATGTGCAGACACTGGTTGATGTGCTACACACCCTAACTGTTGGGCTAAGGTGTTTGATGTAGCTGTACAATCATTCAAAGCCTTGTGTATGAGATGTCTGTCCTTGTTTGTTTGCATGACAGGGCCATTAAGATCCCTCACGTTGATGGGTTCTTTCCTCCTCTACCCACCAACATCATATTCTTATCACTGTGGCAGCATTCCGTCCAACATGAGCACTGATGTATTGGTACGATAATCCGCCTTCCCATAATCCCACAATTCTCCCTTGATCAAAGTCGGAAACCTGGTCATGTGGATGCCATGTTCTTCAGTGGGGCTTACTTGATCCTTTAGTGCACAAGAACTGCAAGCAAACACAATTCCAGTGCTTTACACTGGCTCTTTGTAATCTCCTCTTATACTACTTCCATTACTGTTACTGTCACACATGATGTGCATATGTGCTGTGCTTTGAATCATTTAAATGTTCTCCCATAGTCTACCCATCTTGCATATTTTGGGACAAACTTTTAATGGCCAGCAGTGTGTGTATATATATATATCTTTATCAGGAAAGTGTTTTAATAAAACTACTATTGAATATAAAGAGGATAATAGTCTGCATTGCAATACAATTCTAGATTAATGAAAATGACAGATTCTATATATAATAACTTTTATAGATTACTTATATACATTGCTTTTCATTTGAAATTACCCCACCTAGAAGGATAGCTTGCATGTGAACCAAAATAATGTGGTGGTAGCTATACACATAAAGAAACAATGATTACAGAGGCAGATAGTTCGACCAATATTTAATGACAAAACGAGATTTTCCTTTTGATATTGGGTGAATAGATTGAGATAGATACATCAGTAGACAGTATGGTTGCCATGAACTGCAAAACATGAGGAAAGACATCATGAGAGTGAGTCAAACAGGTGGAAAATGTGATCCTGTGTGATATGCAGCCATGCTTCATGCACCCTTGCTGTTAGTTTGTCTACAGTTAAAGACAGCTGAGCATTGGATGTAATATACCACCCTGTCGTATCCCACATATGTTCAGTGGGTAACAAATCTGGGGAACATGTGGTCGAAGGAAGGATAACTGCATTTCAGAGGATCTGCACTTCCCAGGTTCGAGTCCCAGCTGGGCCAACATTGAGATTTATCTCTCAAAACTCCTTGCCATGCCCATTGTCAGTAGGGGACACCAATGGGCTTGGAAAGGCCACCATCTGTCAGGAGGACATTAAGCCATGGTCTCATGTGTTGGAGAACCATACTCTGTGCACTTTAAAGAACATATTGGATGGCCTCGATGGGAGGCTACCATCTATTTTCCAACAACTGTCCAGTGGGTCCCCTCCCCCAATTTTCTCTGAGCATTCGGGTCCTTGTGACCTGCACATTTAGCCCATGGTGTGCAAAAAAGGGCCTCTCAGAGGTAAAACAACCCAACCCACACCATAGAGGTACTGCATGGAGACCTGGGCGATATGTAGCCATGCATTATCCTGAGAAAATAATGCTAGGCATGGTACATATATATGGCAGCAGCACAGGTTGTAGTACAGTTTCAACATACCTTGCTACTGTCAAACTGCCATCAATAACAACCACAGGTGACCGCTTGTTGTAACTAATGGCTCCTCACAGCATGATGCCAGGTGTTGGTCCCATATGATGCTCCCAGATACATGCTGTATTATGCTTTCCAGAGGTGACAGCCTCTTTAAAACATAATAAATCATGTATCTGGAAATGATGAAATTGTGACTAAAAAGATGCTCGTTGTTTTACTAAATGTGAAATTAATAAATGTGAGAATTTGCTAAATATTCCATCTTTTGAAAATAGCAGTAACCTATATAGAATTATTACAAAGACCAAGCATGGAATTTTGTCTGAAAAGATGCTCAGTTGCTTTATTAAATGTAAAATTATTTAACTGATGCTAACTTAAGATTATTGTATGAGAACTTTTAATGCTTTAGTAACAGTTACTTTTGGGAATTACAGTAATTATTAAATGCTATTATGTGCTAAGAAAGTATACAGGGATTAAATAAACCCACTCAGAGGCCCCTACAGAACTAAAAAATTATTGAATTGCATTCACATTTGGCTCTACATGTCACATAGGACATAAAAAGGTTTAGAAAGAAAAAGTAATTCATGTCTAGAGTGTGGGGCTGACTTAGTAGCATGCAAGGATTGTAATCTGAGGTTAAGTGAGATATGATTTGATTGAGATTTATCTTTGCTATCCGTAGTGAGAAAGTAGACACAGGATTGGAAAGACCATAATCTATTGGATGGAATGTTAAATCATGACCCCATGTGTAGGAGAGCCATACCCTGTACACATTAAAGAATACACTGGATTGCCTTGATGGAAGGCATCTCTCTATCTCCTAATATCTGTTTAGTAGATCCTCTTTTCCTACACATCTTTGAACTTTTGGCGTCTTTGTGACCTGGAAATTTAGGTCATTGTGTACAGAAGTAAAACAGCATTTCAGTATTCAAGTGTTATGGAGCAAACAAACACCAGCTGAATGGTCCAGTAGAATCAGAGGTTGCTTGGTCAGCTTGATTTTAGCAATTCTTTTTTTTATTTCAAATAAATTAGGTGCTTCAGAAACTATTAATATAGGCCTCAAGGTAGTTTCGTTTTTATTATATGATGAGCTATCTTTAACCCATTCACTTTTAATTTATACATTTGTGTTTTAATGTTTAAACTTTTTTCCAGGTGAATGCAATGCAGATATCATGTCTTTTAGGACAGATTGAATTAGAAGGACGTAGAGTGCCACTTATGTTAAATGGTAGTTCTCTACCATCATTTTTACCGTACGATACATCACCAAGAGCTGGTGGATTTGTTGACGGCCGTTTTTTGACTGGTATAAGACCCCAGGAATTTTTTTTCCATTGTATGGCAGGCCGAGAAGTAAGTTACTTTTTCGTTAATTTGTTCCATGAAATAATTGTAAAAGAGTAGAAAAACTTATTTTTAGTATAATTTAAATAATGTATGATGTAAAACAGGGGTACCCAACATATGGCTTGCAAAAGTAATCTGTGCAGCCTTCAGTAAATTCAAAATTTTTTTATATATTTTTCATGTATTTCAAAAACTAAAAAAATTGGCAAAAGCCAATGTAAATTCACATGATTTATAAGAAAGAGTTATCATTAAATTCTATATATTTAGCTCAGTTTTTAAAAAATGAGTTATTGTTTTCACTTTGTTGTTTGTTTATCTGAACATTCATCTTTTTTGTTTTTAGAGAGAAATGAAAAGTTTTTATTGGGTTGGATAGGTACTAGTGAAATATTAAGATTTGTATCTTCTTATAGTCTTAATTTCCACCTTTAGCATTCTCTGAAGTTTGAACATGTGAAATATTAAATGTTATTTAAACTCATTATACAGCATCTTGGATATTAGATGGTTTGGTTTTATTATAACAATATTAGACAAAGGAATCATCAACCACCTTAACCTCTAGAAAGCTGAAATATGTTCTCCCCACCCACTTATCTGTTCACCAGTGTCAGTGAAATGACAGCACTTCCATATAACTACTGCTTACAACTTTTTGTGGTGTTTAGGAGACAGAGAGAAACAGATAATAGTATAAAGCTTGTAAAGTTAAATAGCATCTTGGGTATGGAAAGATCAGTTTTATCAGAAACTCCCCAGGTTACTTACTTGTTAAACTGCATCAGTGAATAGAATTATGAACATTGTTCCAACAAGTTTAATGAAAAGAGTAAAATCAGAATAAGACAAGTGGGATGCCAGCTGTACTTACTTTGCACGCTAGTTTTTTACTAGTTGAGCTACAGGTACATAACACAATATTTCTAGAAATGCAGGCTACCTTTTTAATTTATGCAAAGGAATATCTCAGGCTATTTTTTTTTACTTTGTGTTTATTAGAAGGGTGGATTTTGTGTTTTGTAAATTACAACATTAAATTTAATTTGGGATCTGTTTATTAATAATGTTGTTAAAAGCTACTCAGAATATGTTATATGTTTTTCAAGTTAATTATAACTTATCAGTCCTTCATTGTTTAAACTTCCCAGGGTCTTATTGATACTGCAGTCAAGACAAGCCGCAGTGGATACCTCCAACGATGTCTTATAAAACATCTTGAAGGTTTAACTGTAAACTATGATTTAACAGTAAGAGACAGTGATGGCAGTGTGATTCAAGTAAGAAAAATGCATATTTTAAAAAAATTTATCTTCCTATTGCTTTTTACTTGACATTTGTGATTCCATCAATTTGTGAATTTGTAAAAACAGTTGCTCCACCATATCTTCCCAACTTGGTGGCCAGTTGTAATGAGCTAGCTATGTATTAAAGAATAGATTGTGATATGTGGAATTGCAATGATAAGATGATTGTGATATGTAGCTATAATAATTTACTTCCAGTCCTTTCCTCCATGTAAAGAGAAATGCATAAATAACTGTTCCCATATATTTGATAAACATCTGGAATGAACATAATAAATTGTTAAATGAAAGTATATAATTAGGGAGTATTGTAGAGTATAAATAACTTACTCCCCCATCTCTTCTCCCTAAAAAAAGAGGAAATGTATAAATGATTGTTCTCGTTTATTTTCCAAACATTACAGCCAAATATAATGAGTTATGCATTCAATTAAATGTTGTGATATCTGGGATTGGGATTGGCTAGCTTACATTGTGCTCCTTTTGCTCTTCTACCCCCTCCCCCAAAACCAGAAGGGAATTTTATAGAAGATCAATTGTAATGAGTTATATGTCAAATGAAAGTGTGTAATGCTGGATGGTCATCTACTACCTTAGATTTTGAAGGTCGATTAATGAAGGTTGATTATAATAAGTGATATATCAAATGAAAATTTATATTGTGCAGAGGACTATAAGGAATGCATAGCAATTTTCTTCTCTGAATCAGGGGAAAAAATAAGTGTTTTTGTTGAGAAAGCGAATTGCAAAGTTGCCATTAGAAATGCAGAAAATAAAAATACGAATTAAAGAAATGAAAAATATATGTTTTCTTTATGTCTTAAAGAGTAAAAAAAAAAAGTAAAACACAGTTCTAATGATGAAATCACTACTTGATTCATGATATCTTCAAAGGAAGTTAAAGTGCCAAAACTGATTTCTCTTTCCAGTTGAAAAAATAATTATGCATGGATCTAAAAATGACTACAATGCTCCAAGGTGATAGTTGTTTATGCTTAGTCACTCATACATGTCCAGTGATCTCAGAACAGTTCCATGAGGTAGCATGGCAGTTTGACTCATTTAGGCTCAATATATTTGATATGCTAAAACATCCTTGTTTTCTGTAGTTCCATGTGACTATGGCTTGTTTTACTTCTGAGTGGAACTTTTTTGCACACAATGGTCAGGCCACAAGGATCCCAAGCTCTCAGAGAAAGTTGGAGGAAAGGGGACCCATTTATAGTTGTTAGAAGATAGATGGTAGCCTCCAATCAAGGCCATTCAGTGTATTCTTTAACCCTTCCAGATGAATAGAATGACTATATTTCTGAATAACAAAAAATTACTTTTTTGGTTTTAAGTAAATATTTTTCTTGTTTTGTAATTTTTTTCTCGGTACCATACTTTGAGAAAATTCCAGGCTTTTAGCCAATTGTGCTGAGTCAAATAAACAAGTGAATTTAGAATTTTTTTAAAAATAACCAATCAATGGAAATAGGTCATGTTATATATCAAATTAAACAGAATTTAATTACGAATTTTATGAAAATAAATAATATTAACAAATTTGCAAGCATATTGATTTTAATAAGCCTTTTTCAATGTAATATGGTGAAAAAAAGATCCCACTATACAATTAAGGCTTCATTTTGGAAAACATGCTGATAAAAATAGTTAAATTATATATTTATTGAAAGGAAATTTCCTCCCAAATAATATAATCAACCTGAAATATGATTTTCATTTCTTTTAATGATTCTTTTCAGTATCGTATATTTTAAACATGGCCAGTGATATACAACATGACTTGAACTTCTCACATTCACGGGATTTCCTGAACTTGTTATGAAATAAGAAAAAAAAACTTCCTTGGATACTTTTTTTACTAAACATTATGAATTTTTTCTTTGGGTTTTGAAGTTTGGCAATCTTGGCTAAGTGCAGAAAGGTTTGTGCACCAAGGACTAGCCCTTCCCGAAATTGCCCTTCCAAATGATGGCTGATTTCCAAAGCAAGGAAGTCTATTTTGCTTCTGTATCCAAGACATTCACAATTTCAGATAATGGTACAAGCTCAAAGTTTTTTTATTAAAAAAAAATAATAAAAGAAAAATTACATATAACCTATTGGGATATTAAATAAAATGTCCACAACAACTTTTAAGCCGGCCTCCGATCTGGCATAACTTGGAAAGATCGATAAATCAGCCGATTGAAGGTCGCTAACTAACAGAAGTAAATATACAGAAATGACTTTGCTTTCATATCCAAGACCTCATTTATTTTTAGAAAATGATACTATATCAAAGTTTTACTGGAAAAGTAATAAATAATAAAATAAAAATTATCAGCAACTGTTGTATGCAATGTTAAAATATCCACAGCAACAAGTTGTAGGCCAGCCATATGATATAACATAACTATGAAAAAAATTAATACTTATCGATTAGCCAAATTTTCTGAAAATAAATCTACTGAAATGAAAACTAACTAAGGTTTAAATATAAAAAAAATACTAACTTTACAAAGAGTATCCAATATGCTGCACCAAAACTGTAAAAAACACATGGAATGGAGATAGCATGTGTCAGCCATCTGCATCTTGTTTGACTCAGTTAAGCATAACTAATTAAATGCAGGTGCAACCAGAATTTCTAAGAAGGATGTGTTTACTTTAAATTTCAATTTGAAGGATGCTGGAAAAAATTATAAAAATAACTTGGGAATACTGAAATAGGTTTATGACAGAAAAGAGTGTGAAACGGAAAAAACAAATTGCAGTATGTATTTTGTAATTATTTCCAAAATCTATCGTTTTTAAAAATAGCAGTTTTTTTTGTTATTTTTAGATTTTCGAAAATTTAAGGAAAAATTTGTTGATAATAGTTCAATCAAATTTGTGAGCTTAAATCAGAAGGTTGCTTCAGCAAATAGGAACGTTAACAAGCAAATTGGCAATAATGTTTAGTGCTTCTAAGAAATGGCAATCATATGGCTTTATGAAATTATTTATATTGTAGTTTAATAAAATATGCATCAAATTAAAAAACAAAATATTATTTTTGAAGCCTGAATTATATATTTTTATAAGTTATATATATAAAAAAATACAATGGCAATTTTTATTTTTTAAAAATCGATTTTTTTTGTTGTACTAAAAATGTATATATACGTCCTTGGCCTCTCAATTCAGATTCTTCGAATGTATACAGACAATGTGGACACTGGAAGGGTTAATGCGTGTAGGGTATGGCTCTCTTGCACAAGGAATCATGGCGTAACATCCCATCTGATGGACAGTGGCCTTTCCAAGCCCATTAGTATCCCCTTTTTGAAGAAGGGGGTTAGCAGATAAAAATTTCAATTCTGGCCCAGTTGGGACTTGAACCTGGGGACTGCAGATTATGAACTTGGAATGCTACTGACTGAACCAACCCCCTCCCCCCATGATTATAGTTTCAGTGCTACTTTAACATTGTTATGAGTCAGATCCTATGACATTGAATTGCTAATACGCTACCTAAAGAATTTTAGGAGCATGAAAAATGGCTGAAAGAGAATGATATTTATATTTCATAATGAAAATGATTTTTTAAAAATCCAAAAGTTGCTATTGGGCTATTTAACATTGAAACCATCCAATACACTTTAGTAAGAGACAATTTTAATTGGAAATTTGTCAGTAACTGTCCATATTTTGATCTGAATCTGTAATCATTTTCTTTTTATGACTACATATTCAGTGTCAACATTTTATTGACAGGTTTTGCAGTATGATTGAACAGGCAAGAATAGTGTGATAATAAGTACCTATTTTGGACACTTTGTTGTTAATGCATCATTTGGTACTGTTGATCCTTGGAAAAATAGGGTTCTTGTTATTACTATTGATATTGAATTTAAAAAATATTGAGGTTTTAAACAATTTAGTTTTCCAAACTAATTAGTATGAATGATATACTTCTATCTTTTAGTTTCTGTATGGTGAAGATGGTCTGGATGTTCAGAAGATGCAGATGATTAAAAAAGATCAAATTCCACTTCTTGCAAAGAATTATAATGCCATTGTGGATGAGCAGGAGCTTGAGAAGGCAAAGACTAAGCAAATGTCAGGTTCAGATGAACTTAAACAGATGAACAAAAAGGTAATTTTTTTTATGTTGCAAATAGGATATAAATTTTAGTTCAATTCATTTTTGAATATAGTAATTTAAGTAATGCAGTTATTATTATTAGCTTAATATTTTATTTGTAGAGCTGTTATAAATTATCTTAAACATTTGATATTAATTGTGATCATATTACTAAAGTATGGATTTTGTGAGTTGTAACTTTTTACATTTATACAAACTCTTCAAGTTGCCAAAGACTACAGATGTCCAGCCAGACTCTGCAGTTTAGTTCTCTAAACATATCTGTTTTGAATAACAGTACTTTTTTCTAACTTGCATTATGCCTTTAGTGAAGAGAATTAATACTTAGGACTTTAAAAGGCCATCATTTGTATTATGGAAAGTTATGCTGTGATGTGGGGAAGATAGGCTTACACTTTACTTTGAAGACTATGACCAATGCACATATCTTACATCTTATGGTTTCACTCTCATGCATTGCACTTAT
Source organism: Ryuthela nishihirai (assembly GCA_038380435.1). Lineage (NCBI taxonomy): Eukaryota > Metazoa > Arthropoda > Arachnida > Araneae > Heptathelidae > Ryuthela > Ryuthela nishihirai. The sequence goes on from JAWZYU010000019.1 coordinate 40,344,752, forward strand.
CTTCTTTAAAGGTTGTCCAATAAGTATGCTTTCTCAGTCTGTCCTAATTTACTTCTTGATTTTTGATCCTACCTTTATGATCTTGTCAGTTTGATCAATTGATGGCATCCCAAATAAGTTTAATTAATTTGTTTTATGCAGCCGAGTGGTTAGCGCGCTTGGCTACTGATCTATGGGACCTGGGTTCGAGCCCCAGGTAAGGCATGGCTGTTGTGTCGTTTTTCTGCTGAGGTCCTGCCATCCTCTCAGACCTTCTACTATGGCATATAAACTGACAGGCTCCTGTCAGACCTCTGTGGCAAGCAGCTGCTTGAGGGGGTATTTATTTTATTTTTATTTATTATTGTAGGTTGTTGGTTGGCTCAGTCGGTATTACCAGGTTCATAATCTAATGTTCTGTGTGCTTGTGTTGAGATTTATTATTAACCCCCCCCCCCCGCTGCCATAATTAACCCCCCCTGCTGCCATAATTACCCCCCCCCCCCCCCCCCCCCCGGCTGCCATTGAAGTACTTGGAATGGCTGCCAGCCATTCAATATGGAGTGTAAAACTCTGTGACATTATGTGCAGGAAAGCCATATCTTGTCACATTAAAGAATGCTTTTGATGACCTCTTAATGGGAGGCTTTCATCTTTCTCTTAATAGCTGCACATTGGATCCCTTTCCCCCACCTTCTCTGAGCCTTTGGGGTTCTTTATGGCCTGGCCATTTAGCCCATTGTGCAGACAAAAGTGTCACTCTGAAGTAAAATAACAACTGGTACATGTTGTTTATTTGTATATTTGTAATGTATATAAATTAAATAAGTTGGATAATTTTTAAAATCTCCAAACATAATATACATAATATTAGGTTTAAAGATTTTATAAAAATCTGTGAACCTGAAAAATTATTCCTATTAATAATTTGTAGCTAATTTTTCCTGTTCATTGAATAATAGTTTGTAAGCAATTACAGTAGTGCTCAAAAGTTAAGCAATGAACACAAAAACACATTACAAACGAGTTCATTGTTGGATTTCAGTGAAATGTATAGGTGAAGTCCATGATCACATATCCCACTAATATCTGAAAAAAAGATGAATTACCTGAATATTTATGAGATATTTTAATTAGAAATTACCTTAAAATGGTATGTAAAAATTTGACGATAACATACTTTTAATATGGTATGTGATCATCTCGGACAGTGATACAGGCTGCACAACAACTGTCACACTGCAAATGAGGATGCCAATGAGGGTTTAAGGTAGTAATTTCGATTAATGCATGAGTGCAGATCAGAGTGTCTGGAGGGTCCTGGGAGGTGGATTGCATAGGTGATGGATGCATCATCCTAGAGTGTCCCAAACATGTTCTATTGAATTTAGGTAGGTGATCGGAAAGGCCAGTCCATACAGCTTATGGTTTCACTCTCAGGGTCCACCAAATGAGCATTATTATCCATTAATACATAATCAGGACTCATTGCTGCAAGAAATGGATGAACATAAGGTTCAAGGATCTCATTGTGATACCCTACAGCTGTTACAGTCCCTCATGAGAAGATTGAAGATCTGTGTGGCCATTGAAAGTGAAGTGATGCCTGCCCATATTAACACACCACCAGCTCCAAACTGTCTCTTTCCCAGATATTAATGCGATAATAACTGATTCCAAGCTGTCTCCAGACCAATAGTCATCAGGAATCAGTTTGCAGACTGAATCAGGATTCATGTCTTGATCCTGATTCAGTCTGCAAACCGATTTTCTCCATGAAGTCCAGTTGTAATGTTGTTGAGACCAATTCAATCGATCTCTGCTCTGGCCAGATATTTAAGGGACACCAAAAATATTTGTCTTGCATAAAGATGATCTACATGAAGCCTTTTAGACAGTTTACTGGCATACAGCCCATCCCCTGGATGCAGCAAGGTCTAAAGCAAACTGGCATATAGTATGGGTTCTATGGTGCCTTGCATTTAGGAGCAGGTAATGGTATCCCAAGACTATATATGGCCCTTTGATGTCCTGAAACAGGTCTTCTAGCAATGGTTTGGCTTGTTTGCAGTTAATTCCAAAGATAGTTTACAATGCTATGATTCACATTTAGCCATTTAGTTGTGATCTAGGTACCTCAGACTGATGTCTGGCCTCAAGCCTCCTGATTGCTCATCACCTCATTTCTTCACTGAAAAGATTTTTTCTGGCTATTATCTAATTGTTGGCTATCTTGGATATTGTATGCCAAGACTCTAACATGAATTGACATGCATGTACAAAATAAGGTGCTTTTTATACTGACCAATTTCACATGTTCAATTGTGTTTGATGCAAATTTGAACTTATAATTGTTTTACATATAAAAAAATCTGACTTTTGTTATTTATTGCGAATTTATTTATTGTCACACAAGATATGCAGATTTTTGCATTTGCTGCTTAACTTTTGAGCACCAATGTAAAAATACACTTTATTGGTAAAAAAATAGTTTGTCACAGTTAATATTAAAAAAATGAGAAATGTGACATTCCAATGGTCAAGCACCTATTGTGTGGGATGAGGTAACTCGGCAGCATGCCAAGCTCACAATCTGTAGTTGTCAGGTCTGAGTTCCACCTGTTTCAGCCTTGAGATTTGTCTCTGCTAAACACCCATTGAAACACAGAAAAGGGACATCAATGCAGTTGAAAAGACCACCATCTGTTGAATGGGATGTTAAACTGTGACCCTGTGTGCAGGAGAGTCATATCCTGTGCATGTTAAAGAATTTGAATTTTGAATGCTTAATAGTCTTAATGGGAGGCTACTATCTGTCTCCTAATAGCTGTCCAGTGGATCCCCTTTCCCAACCTATCTATGAGCCCTTGTAACCTGGCTATTTAGCCTATTGTGTGCAAAAAAAGTGTCACTCAGATGTGAAACAACCCAAAACAAAGTAACTAGTGTATTTTGTTACAGAACTATGAACCCAACATTGAATCCTAGATATTGCTTTCTTTGCTTCTCAAATTTCTCTCACTGGCGTTGTGCATGCTCAGTTACACTGACAAGTTCATCTCAAATATTTGTGTCTAGTGATTTCAAAAGAATTTTGTTCATAAATTATGTTAATACCTTATTTAATTTTCCATTACAAAAGTCTAGAACCACTATCATTTGAGGAAAACAAGTTATAGTTTTTTATAAGAGCCATTTCTAAGCATAATTTTTTTTATCTAAATAGTTCAAATACAGTTATTTCTTGACCTACCACTGTTACATTTGCATTTAATATTGGTAAAAAATATTTCATTGTTAAAATAATATTGGCAATAAAAGCTGTATTCGCTGCAGCCAAAATTTATTGAACTTGAGTAGATTTTATAAGTGCTGTTTCCAAGCATAAAAATTTACTTGACCCAGTAGTCCAAATAAAAAGATATATTGGCACATAATCATTGTCATGATTGTGTATGTCAAGATTATGCATTGTCAAGATGAAACTTATTCATTGGCATAATTATTATGTTTTCTGTTCATGATACTTCTGTTCTGTGCTGAATTAATTTTGATTATCAGCCGAAAAAGGGTTGAGAGGAGAGAAAGGTCATTGACTCAGGTAGTAGTGTGCAAGGTCTGTAATGTGATGTTTCCAGGTTCGAGTCCCAACAATGATCATATTGAAATCTTTTCCACTTGCTCCTACTCTTCTCTTAGTGAGAACAGGGGATACCAATGGGTTTAGAAGGGCCACCATCCACTGGATGGCATATTAAGTCATAGTTCCATATACAGGAGAGCCATACCCTCTGAAAGAACAGATGGCCTTGATGGGAGTCTTTCATTTCTCTGTCATAACAGCTGTCCAGGACTTCCCTTTTTCAAAACTTCTCTGAGCCCTTGGGGTAATTGTGATCTGGCCATTTAGCCATTGTGTGCAAAAAAGTGCTGAACTATAAATAAAACATATCAACTGAAGTGGAATAGAAAATTATTTTTAGAATCTTATTCTGAAGTAACTAGCAAGCAGAAATAGGTTACATACCAACATTATATACCAAAGAACATAACAACAACAACAAAAAAAAAAAAAGGAAATATAATCCTGAGCAATGAAATAATCAACCTGCCAGTCCTGATTTACCTGGGAGACTTTCAGTTTTTGACCCATTCTCTTAGTTTTAGGTTAGAACCATTTTTTTTCCTGGTTGGTATTGTTGTAATAATCTTTTCTTTTTGCTATCTTCTTTAAAAAATTAAATAATGATTTTGATGCTTTTAAAATTAACACAATAAAAGTAATGAAAGTGAATATAAACTAAACTTGTGTGCAGTAAAAGGTCATTACGGTGAGGTTGAAGGGATTGTGAAGAAGTTCTCTCAAGTAAGCATTTCTTTATATAGGACAGGCTACTTTGGCAGTGCTAGGTACAGTTTAACTAGTAAATCGTAAAATGAATTATCACCCATTCAGTTATATTTGAATTAAGTATTAAATACAGGGGTACTGAAGGTGAGTGGAGTACACACAATGTATCATATGTATATAACAGGGATGATGTCACTTGTGATGTGAGGTATATAAAGAGGAGAAGTGCGATGTCGACTATCATGTAGCAGTGCCACAGGAGCAGGTGAAACAGCTGTTGTGGTGTAATTGTCAACAATGTCAGATCTCAATGACCTCCAGAAAGGCACGTCATTGGTGCACATCTTGCAGGAGCTTCAGTAACCGGAATGGCAGAAATAGTAGGTGTAACACGAGGAACTGTATTGAAGATTATGACTACCTGTCAAAAAGGACAGGGTGTTGCCTCCAAACATGTGGATGCCATATGAAGTTGTAAGATAGGGATAGACAGACATTGACATGGATTGTACAATGGAAGCATAAGAACATGGCACTGCAAATAGCAGCTGAACACCATTCATCACCATTTTGTCATTCAGAATGATCTCGTTTCTATCATAACAGTTCATCGGGAATTTCATCATGCCAGTATTTATGGTCGTGCTGCAATTCACAAACTTCTATTGGAAAAATTTCATCAATGTGGCAAAATGTGTAAGGTTGTGCAAAACACATAAAAACCGGTTTGCTAAAGATTGGCAATGTGCCATCTGGTCTGATGAATTGTGCTACACATTGTTTCTCACCACTGGTAGGTATGTCTGGTGAAAACCTGCAGAAGTGTAACACCCCAACTGTTTGGTTCTGACTGTGCAGCATGGAGGTGGATCCCTGATGATGTGGGGTGCCATATCATGGCATTCCATAGGGTCATTAATTATTTTGCAGGGTTGTGTTACATCCACAATGTATGAATCCATTCTCGGGGACCACCCTGCGAGCATTGTTCCCTAATGACTGCTAATATGGCTCAAAGGCCACATTAGCAGAACCAACCAAAATTTGGTCGGGTTCTTGTTTTCATTCTTCAATCTTTAGAAATCTTGTTTGCAATGCAATAATTATCAGCTGAAATGTAAAGTATGTAAAACCATAGCTACCAACATAATTTGTTTTGTTTTATGCAGTATAATGTGTTTGTAATGACAAATATTAGGATGGTCCATGCAAAATTGATTTGATGGTCCCCAGGTTGAAGACCCTGTTCTACACTGAGTACATTAGTTATAAAACAATAAATAATATCTCCATAATAATTTTTTGTAGATGAGTGGAACTTCTGTTGATACTGTTTAATTTTTAATGTTACCTCTCTTCCTATTGCTTTTCGCTCACCATTTGTTGGTTTGTGGATTTGTCAAAACAGTTGTTCCACCATATCTTTCAAACATGATGGACAAACTTAATGATTTATATGTCAAATGAAAGCTTATGACTCGGGGAATCTCATAGGCTATAAAAAATTTTCTCCCATTTTTTCTTCCTCCCTAAAAATGGGAAATATGAAAACGATTGTTTCTCTACATCAGAGGTGGTCAAACAGTTGATTGCAATCAACCAGTGGATTGCATTCAACTATTTAGTTGATCGTGTAGCTGCCATAGCTGATAATCAGCTTATACTAATGTTAATGCAGTGATCACTACTGTATCACAAGTCTTAATGATTGTGAGCAAATTTGCAGCTAGATTTAACAGATTTTTTAATGAAGTGTATAATTCTAGTATAATCATATAATTCTTGATTTACCATCATGCTAATGTTGCAGTGTATGCAGTGTCATGTATCTACTTCTCAGTAATAAAGTTAATGAAAACTATCTCCTTTTATGTATATTTATAATAAGCAGTTTTAGTTGGAAAAGATTGGTTTTTAGTTAATGTGACAATGTCACATTAATACGTTTGATGATAAATTGTTATTTTATGCTTGTTATTTTATGCTGGTCAAGCAGTGTTAAATCATTATTATGACTTATGTACTATGGTTGATTGCAAAAGATTTTCTGTCTTAATTAAAAGTCAATCACAGAGTCCAAAAATTTGACCCTCCTTGCTCTATATCTTCAGAATGCAAGGGCCGAAAGTAACAAGCTATGCATCAAATGAAAGCTTGTGACATGAGGAATATTACAGGTTTGAGTAAGTATCTCCAGAGATTGCCCTCCTGTTCTTTCCCCTTAAAAAAGAAACATGAAATGATTGTTCTGCTGTATCTTTTTAATGAAAGGGCCTACAATTACGAGTTAGGTGTCAAATGAAAGCTCATGTGAGGACTATCCTAGACTATTCAAATTTTCCCCTCACCACTCCCCCCCCCCCCCCTCAAAACAGTGGCAAATTTTCACAGGGGTGGACCTTAAGTTATATCTGAAATTAAAGCTTGTGACATCTCCAGTATCTTGAGCTATCTTAAAAACAACTCACAAAATGGGGAGGAAAAATGTGGTTGATGTTTATGAGTCATATATCAAATGAAAGTTTCTGAAGATAGGTATTTATAGTGACAAAGAAAAATATAAATAAATTTAAAATATTTAAAAAATACCCATCTTTCTACATGCACCCTAAAAAAGTAGAAAATAAACCTAAGCTTATCGATGGTGCAATCAGTGACAGTTTGTATTCATCTCAAAGGAAGATAGGGTACCGGTAATTGTATTAAGTAGGTAAATCAGTGCTCTATCTTCCTTTGAAGTTAATACAAACTCAGTGACATTGCACCATCTATATGCTTTAGGTTTATTTTCTGCTTTTTAGATCACATCTAGGAAGATAGACTTTTTTTAAATCTTTAAATTAAATTTTTTTGTATATAATGTTTGATGTCATTATGAACTGTTTTTGTGTTGATTCATTTACTTTCATACATAAATTAGAGATGGTTTTTAGTTTTATGTGAAATAATGTTTTTAATTTCTTATTAAAATTCACTATAAACTTAATGAAATTGTAAAACTGATTAATCAATACCTGAGATGAAATATTTGGTGCTTCAACCTAATATTTGACTGAATATTGAAAAAATGCTTGAATAATTCAAATATTTGGTGCAGTTTTACAGTAAATATGATGTACAGTTGTAACATTATACATAATGAAAGAAAACAGTGTGCTATAAATATTTTGAATTTCCCTTATATAGATTAAGAGATGGAAACGAAAACATCATCATCATGAACGGAGATCTGCTTTCTTATCATATGCAAATGATAATTTTCAACTGTTTCAGTCCAGTGATCATGACAGTAAAATTGAGACATTTCAAGAGAATGTGAAAAAAGAATTATGTAACAGTTGGCATGAGCTAGATTTTAAATCAAAGAGAAGGTAAAATTATGTTTTTTTCTTTTGCAATAAGCAGAGAGCTGGCAGTTGCTCCATGATCTGATTTTTTTCAGATTTCATCTGAAGTTTGGTTTAAAATCCAAAAATCTGAATTGGTCATAAAAAATCCAATTTTTGGGGCTTTCAGTTTTCAACATTTTAAAAAATTTTGCAGTACATATATAAGCAAGTAATACAGTAGTTCCTGTTGTCTTCTTTAATATCAAAAAGTACACCCAATTCAATTTTTACTTGTTACAAAAGGAAATGATAATAAAAAGGAAGAATTATTTTTGTTTTAGCTCTTTAACTGAAATAAATTGAGTATGTTTCTATTTCCTAATCTGCTTGGAGGTCAGATAGGATCAGCTGACCGTTTCCATACAAAACTAGGCAAAAGTTGCACCTAAATTCTTGTACAGAGTTGAAGACTGCAGATTTATATCTTAATGGTATATAGAACTTGTCTCCCACTTTCTCCATTCAGGACAACAAATTTTAAATTAGATTACCTATAACCCCTGTGACTTGAAGTTTCAGGTTGAGGTAAGTCACACAGTTTAGAAAGCTTCCCTAATCTGTGGGTCATGATTGACATTGCAACAAAAAGTCTCATGCATATATGTTGTTATCTGGGTTGGTTTTTGTTCAGTTTAAGGTTTAACATTTCAAGTTCAGATTATCTGTGAATGGGCTTATATGCAAGTAATACAGTAGTTCCTGCTGTCTTCTTTAATATCAAAAAGTACACCTAATTCTGTTTTTACACAGTAGATAGGTTCTCGAAAAACTGTGCAAAAAATGTGTAAAAAAAATACAGTGCATGTGAAGAAATAGAAGATTGGTTCCAGACATGAAAACCCAGTACAAATAATAAGTTGTTTTCAAACAAATCATATTGAAATCTTTAATTAAATCTTTATTTAATTTTTTATTCATTTAAACACATTTTTTTATTTTATTAACATATAAAGATAATTATATATACATATATAAAGTAAATTATCTTTTATGAAGAAAATAATATGTCACTAATTCAAGAATAAAAAAGTGCAAAAAAATGACTTAGATATGATTATTAACTAGATTTTATTCATTGTCACTTTCTGAAATAGGTGCATTCATTTGTGTAAGACTGGAATTAAATCACTTTCATCGCTTGAAACATTTTGGCTGTCGTTTTCTTACTCCAATGGTGAAATGCTCCTTGTGGTATGGGGAACCAAATTATCACTTGTTTCCAGTGATTCTGAAGTTTGATTAGTTTTGACAACGAACTCTGTAATTAATCATTGAGATCCTGCTTTGACAAATCTTCATATAATTCTTGACAATGCACCATACAAGACTCAGTTCATGTTTAAACTGCTCAGCTCATTTGACAGTGGGATCATATATAAGAAAATGACTTTCCAATTTACTAGCTATATGAAGCCCTACTTTAATTAAACCTGCAGTGAGTGGAACCTCTTCATCACCATCACTTTTTTCTTTTTCATCAAGTTCCTCGCCCTGCCCACGGTCAGTAGGGGACACCGATGTGCTTGGAAAGGCCGCCGTCCGTCGGATGGGATATTAAGCCGTGGCCCCGTGTGCGGGAGAGCCATACCCTGTGCATGTTAAAGAACACGCTGGATGGCCTTGACGGGAGGCTACCATCTGTGTCCCAACAGCTGTTCCAGTGGGTCCCCTCCCCCAACCTTCTCTGAGCCTTCGGGGTCCATGTGACCTGGCCATTTAGCCCATGGTGTGCAAAAAAGTGCCGCTCAGAGGTAAAACAACCCAACCCAATCTTTTTCATCAGGAGTCTCAAGGACAACTTCTATTATTTCATCTTTGCTAAGAGCTTTGTCAACCAGCAATTCATCAATATCTGCAAACGATAAATCATTGAATCCTTCTCCACCAACTGTATGTGCTAAAGTGATATTAGGATATTCAGTCATGTTTGGGGGTACAGGATCTTTGCTTTTTACACATTCTGGTCAAATAGGTTTCCAGCATGCATTTAAAGTTGATGATTTTAATTCTAATAACATCAATCCAGCATGTCTGATACAATCTAAAATAGAAAATTTATTCCACAAATCAATAACTGGTAGTGTTTTATCCTTATCTAGTTTATCCAAAATGTATTGGAGTGTTCCTCTTACGTAGTAAGTTTTAAATGTAGCAATTATACCCTGGTCTAGTGGTTGTATTAAGGATGTCGTATTAGGCAGCAGAAAACAAAATTGTACATTTGGGTGTTCCAAAACAGGATGGCCAGGTGTATTGTCTATAATCAATAGAACTTTAAATTCAAGATGTTTTTTCTTTCAAATAACGTGTAACTTCTGGAACGAAACATTTATGGAACCATTCATTAAAAAAAATTTTCTAGCTCAGGCTTTTTTGTTTGCCATCCAACACACTGGCAATTTATTCAAATCTACACCTTTCATTGACCATGGTCTTAGGGATCGATAAATGAACAGCAATTTTAACATACAATATCCTGAAGTGTTGCTGCAAAATAGGAAGGTCACACAATCCTTAGCTGCTTTAAAGCCACCAACAGTTTTTTTGTGATTTTGCTACATAGGTTCTACTCAGCATTTTTTACCAAAAAAAGACTTTCATCTGCATTCCATACTTTATCAGGAGTGTATCCACCATCTTCAATGATTTGGGCCAATTTTGGGCAAAATTCTTTAGCTGCTGGCTCATCTGCAGATGCAACATCACCTTTTAACTTTACATTATCAAATGCAATTCTCTTTTCACACAATAGGTAATTTACAATTACCTATCTTGTGATCATTAGTTTTAACCATCTTAGTGTCTTTGAAGAAATCCTGCAAGCCAACCTGTACTTGCTGAAAATTCATAATTTTTGTTTAATTGAGCTGATGTGGTTGGTTCCATTTCTTGTATCTGCTTATATATTCGTTTTAAATTTGATTTAAATTAGTTATAATAATAGAATTAATAATATTATTAATTATAATAATAGAATTTATTAACTTATTAATACAATTCGTAATGCTATCTGTTTGATGGTATTTCCATCTAGAGGTATTCTTTTTTGTGAGTTATCTTCTATCCACATTACTAGTGCCTTTTCCATCTTCACTTTTACAATATTTCTCATATACGATGATGACTTAGCGCTCAATTTTGTTCCAGAAAGCACAGATTTTTTAATAGCATCTTCATTTCTCTTGATGTTTCTTATGGTAGTTCCATTCAAACCAAAATATTTACCTATGGATGTTGAACCTTCTCCAGTTGCAAGACTATCTAAAATTTGGATCTTATATCCAAAGAGATAACTTTCCTTTTCTGCTGTTGTATAGTTGAATTATGTGATGTCGTGGTAAGGCTTATGAAAAATATTTGAATTGTAGTTAATAAATCAGATGATGAAAAATTGTAAATTACCTATCAGCAAAATTTAATAAATTTATATTATGCACACAAAACTTTAAAACACAAAACAATTTTTTTTCGATTTCTTCTATTAAACATCTAAACACTACTAAATTTAAACACGAAATGAGGGACCAAACTAACTAATGTATTGAAGATAAAATTGAGGAGAATTCCTGGAACTCAATGTTGCCACTTTATTCCAAATGAAGTAGGTTTTGTACAATTTTTCCATAAAATAGAGAATAAAATAGAGAAAACTTGCTGTGTAATTATGTTAGTGTAGTTTTTATTTTGGGGATTTCAATGCACAAAATGTGTATCTATAGTACATTTTCAAAGTTAAAATTACTTTGAGAAAAATGTGACCATAAAGCGTCAATATTTGTTATAAATGTAAATTCTGGGAATTTTTTCTTGAATAGGGATATTTTTTCAGAATTAAATTTAAATGGAGATTTTTAAAAAGGCACCGTTTTAACCATGTTAGATCAAAATAAATCGTGTGAAAAGAGAATTGGAATTTTTTCTAAACCATTTTAAATCAAAATCGTGAAAAAACAATCTGTGTAAAAACAGAATTGAGTGTGCATTTACCATAGACTTTTTGTTGCTGCCACTAGCCACTGCCTCCCTTGCTTCATTTCCAGTTGCCACCATCAGTGATTGCAAGAACTTACTTTAAAAAACACTGGACAAAGAGGCCAGTGACATCTGTTGCTATTTCCTCTGTATTCTAATGTTAATTTTTGCAATATATAGATAAATCTGTTATTAATCACTGAATGATGCATACATATTGAATATAAATTATTAGTGATTAAATTAAAATTTCATCAATATCAGAAAGTATGCATGCTGCTGCCTTTCTGCACTGCACAAACATAAAGCAGATTTAATCCTCTTGCTGTAAGAGAGCAAATCATTTAATAGGCCCTATAGTGACCATTGCATTTCTAAATTTCAATCATTTGAATGCAAACACCTATTTTGATTTCACCCATAATGGATAGAGGCTCGCAAGGTGGCAAGGGAATGCAGCAATATTGGTTCTCAGCAGTTGCAATACCCAAATGCACATGACGCAAGACCTAAGTGCAATATCAAAAAGTATGCATCAACATGCATACTTTTTTGATATTATGGAAACTTAGTCACTAATAATTTGTAAATCAGTAGGTCTCATTCATTGATTAACCCTTATAGTTTTGGATTTCTGAAACAACTCATTCTGATGGTCGAATTAATTTCGAAGTATTTTTAGAAAATAAAATAAGCATTAGAATCTCTTCCTGATGTAACTAATAAACAGAAATAGGTTATGTTATATATTAAAAGGAAGAGTATTTAATTGTGATTAATAAATTGAACTTATAGGTTCTGATCCCAAAGAAAATATGCCACCCTTCATTGGGTGCTTTTCACCACAATTTACAATATATTTCTACACTTGCTTTAAAATAGGACTTGTATCAATCATCTATAGTAGATTAACATCTAGAACTAGGCATGTGTCATTTTTCTTTGACTTTCTTTGCTAGTGTTTACTTATATAGTGATCATAAATGAAACTGCATTGTTTTTAGGGGGCGGGGGTGGCTCAGTCGGTAGCGCGCCAGGCTCGTAATCTGTAATTCCCAGGTTCGAGTCCCAGCTGGGTCAGCGTTGAGATTTATCTCTGCAAAATTCCCCGCCCTGCCCACGGTCAATAGGGGACACCGATGGGCTTGGAAAGACCGCCATTCGTCAGATGGGACTAAAGCAGTGGCCCCATGTGTGGGAGAGCCATACCCTGTACATGTTAAGGAACATGCTGGATGGCCTTGACGGGAGGCTATCATCTGTCTCCTGACAGGTGTTCCAGTGGGTCCCCTCCCCCAACCTTCTCTGAGCCTTCGGGGTCCACATGACCTGGCCATTTAGCCCATGGTGTGCAAAAAAAGTGCTGCTCAGAGGTAAAACAACCCAACCCAATGCATTGATTTTAGAGAATTAAATATATTTTATTCTGTTCTACGTTCAGTGCCATTATGAAGCCAACTTAGAATCTAGGGACCGTTAAAGTTTCACATAAATCCATGCAACCATGTGAAAGTTGATAGCACTGAAAGTTTCTCTAGCAAGTTTTTGAATGAATTCACAAGACATAATTTATTTTTTTTTTCAGAACTAAGGCTAGAATGTTCAGCAATATATTAAAAGGCAAGACATTTACTTTTTATCAATTTTTCAAAATTCAGGTGAAACTTTGCTTTCTTGCTTCGCTTGCTTTTCTCTGCTTTCATTTAACTGTCACACTTTTATTGCCATTGTAAATTTTATTAATCCATTTGCTTCATTTTATAAGAAATTTTATTTTGATTTACATATGACTGCTTGTATTTTGAATTTAAAAGTGTTTGTTTCATGAATGTAGGGCTTTTGTAAGTTTCATTTTGGCAGTCATGTACTACAAACAAAATATTAAGAGATCTTCATAAAACTAGAAGTTTTTACCACTGATAGTGTAATTATCTTAATTGCCAGGCATTATATACACCGAAGAGCCAAAACATTATGTCCAGCACGTCTTTATGCAAATTGTAGCAACTGCAGGTAAACGATGGTGTGTGTGAAGGACATGAAATGGTAAAAATAACACCTGATATTGAGCTCTGTTAATCAGTGTTATTCTTGTTCTTCAGATGGGAGTTTGACAAAGGCCAAATTGCAGTGGCCAGACGACTGGATCAGAGCATTTCTGAGACAGCAAGGCTTGTGGGGTGCTCATGGTCAGTACCTTCAAAAAGTGGTTGTCTGAGGAGGGAAAAATCCATGAGCTGCCGGCAAGGTGTGGGCCGACCATGGCTCATAAGTGCTAGAGGTGAGTGAAGGCTATCCCATGTGGTACAAGCCAACAGAAGGGATACTGTGGCACAATTTGCCCATAATTTGAATGCTAGTGACAGAAGTAATGTGTCACAACATACAGTACATCGAACCTTGCTGAAAATGGGGCTGCGTAGCTGCAGACCACTCTTGAGTACCCATGCTAACCTCAGTTCATCATTGAAAGCACTTACAATGGGCACGTGAGTATCAAAACTGTACTTTGATTGATTGGAAGAAGGTCATCTAGTCCGACGAATCTCATTTCCTGTTGCACCATGTGGGACAGCCGGGTACATGCATCATTACCTGGGGAAGTGTTGACACCAGGATGCACTGTGAGATGAAAACAAGTTGGTGGAGGAAGTGTAATGCTTTGGGCAATGTTCTGCTGAGAAACCCTGGGTCCAGTCATTCATGTACAGGACACTATGACAGTCTACCACTTCCTAAATTTAATTGCAGACGAAGTACATCCTTTAATGGCAATGGTATATCTCTCTAGTAGTGCCTTCTTTCAGCAGGATAATGTGGCATACCACACTGCCCAGATTGTTCGAAAATGGTTCGCAGAACATGAGGAAGACTTCCAGGTATTGTCCTGACCTCCAAATTCCCCAGACATCAATCCAATCAAGCATCTGTGGTTTGTGTTGGAACAGGATATCCGATCTGTGGCGGCTCAACCACATAATTTACAAGTTAAAGGATCTGCTGGTAACGTGTTAGTACCAGATACCACAAGACACCTTTAGAAATCTTGTAGCATCCATTCCTCACCAGGTAAAAGCTGTTTTGGAGGACCAACATCATGTTAGACAGGTGGTCATAATGTTTTGGCTCTTCGGTGTATATAGTGCCCGGCAGTGGTACTAGTATTTCAGAAAACATTTGGAGAATCAGAATGGTAGATGATACTAATGATGATTTTTTTTTATTATATACATTATGGCTATATTCATAGAGAATAACACTTATCATTGTCATGATCATTATCACGAGTTGACTAACTAATGTTTAGTGATATTAAAGCAGTGTATTTAAAAAATGTTTTTATTCTCTCATATGGTAATTAAGAGAGTTGCAACCTTTTTTCAATGTTTAATGTTGTGCTCAAAGAAGTTCTGTTAGCAGCATTCAAATATTACTTGCCAATATAGAAATACCAGTGCCAGCTACTTTATTGAATTATTTAATTGCTTTATTGACACATTACTTCCGTCATCAGCATTCAAATACTACTAGCCAATATACAAATACCAGTGTCAGCTACTTTATTGAATTATTAATGACCTTAGAAAGAACCAAACTATTATACAGCTTAATTTTAGTCTTTAGGTGTATATGCCTATTTTTTCACTCTCTCCATAGATTCTTAAAAGTCCCAGCAGCAATCCCTATTCTTCTATTTATCTCATACTGCACATCACCAGTATCTGTTACATAGCTCCCAAGATAATTAAATTGAGAGACTTGCTCAAGAGTACATCCATTCAAAGCAACTGAGACACCACCTGCCTGACCATTTTCATCACTTTAGTTTTTTCTCTGTTTATCACCAAACCTACTCATCAACAGCCCTAAAGAATGAATTTATCTGATCAACATCATTAGTCAACAAGACCAAATCATCTGCATAATTTAAATCAGAAATTTTGAAATCTCTAGACCATTTAAGGCCAAATTCTTTCTCTTGCAAAGAATTTTGCATAACATAATCAATAACCAAACAAAAGACAAATGGAAACAAAATGCACCCTTGTCTAACTCAACTAGCAATGCTAAACCATTCACTGCAAGATGTGCCAACTCTCACACACAACTCAATGTTGTTATAGAGAGCTTTTATTACACTAACTAACTTATCAGGTATTTCATATGCTCTAACAATCAACGACAAATTATGTTGATCAATAGAGTCAGAAGCCTTTTGAAATCTATAAAACCAATAACCACAGGTTTCTGAAAGTGTAAACATTTCTCAAGAAACTGCCTAAGTGAAAATATTTGATCAATACATCCCCTATCATTTCTGAATCCACACTGTTCATGTAGTTGTCCACCAAACAAATTCTTAATTCTATAAGTATAATCATGCAAAGAACTTTATCTGAAACAGAAAGTAAACTAATTCCCCTCTAATTATCACAAGAACTGTGATCACCTTTTTTAAAAATTGGGACAATGATAGCTGCAGTAAAATCCTTAGGAACATCTTTATCATAAAAAAATATTCAAAATTTCAGTCAACCATGTGACAACACAAATGTTCTCAGCTCTAAGCATTTCAGTGGTGATATCATCCACCCCAGGGGATTTATGCAGTTTTAATTTAGAGATAGCTAATGCAACTTCAGAATGTGATATAGGGCCTTCATTAAAGCCAGTAATGCATCTATTCTCATTACAAACAATGGGAGTAGAAATATTCACATTATCCTCACCTTCAACCACCTTGGCATGTTTATCCCTCAATCCCTGTGTACCTGTCTTCCTACATAAAACATTAACAATATGGTACAACCCCTTGCTGTTATGCTGTCTGCTTCTCCTGCTTTGTCGGCCAAGCTATCAAGTCAAAGATTCTTATCAGCTGTTAACTGATCCGTTACATGTTTATTAAGCTCATTGTTAGGACTGGTAGGGTGTTGATTCATCCACTAATAAATCAGCACTTTGATGTCGATTCTAATTTCAGAGGAAAAATTGTCTTGAGCTGGGTGGGATATGAATCCATGACCTCCTGATAGCATGTCAGGTGTTCTGGACCACTGAGTTACCGACTGCCGATCGAGATCTCCTCTAATTAAAGCTATGAACATTCCTTTTATGTCTTGTATAGGTGCTATTCAGGCAATTTTAGCCCAAGCGGCTTTCTATTTGCCATATAGATGGAAAGCATGTCTTACAAGTATGCTAATGATGATAAATAATGAGATAAACTCGACGGTTCAACATCCACTAATAAATCAGCACTTTGACATCGATTCTAATTTTAGAGGAAAAATTGTCTTGAGCCAGGTGGGATATGAACCCACGACCTCCTGATAACATGTCAGGTGCTCTGGACCACTGAGCTACCGGCCACTGATCAAGATCTTGGGCTAAAATTGCCTGAATAGCGCCTATATGTGGCATAAAAGGAATGTTCATAGCGTTAATTAGAGGAGATCTTGATCGGCGGTCGGTAGCTCAGTGGTCCAGAGCACCTGACATGTTATCAGGAGGTCGTGGGTTCATATCCCACCCGGGTCAAGACAATTTTTCCTCTAAAATTAGAATCGACGTCAAGTGCTGATTTATTAGTGGATGTTGAACCGTCAAGTTTATCTCATTATTTATCATCATTAGCATACTTGTAAGGCATGCTTTCCATCTATATGACAAATAGAAAGCTGCTTGGGCTAAAATTGCCTGAATAGCGCCTATATGTGACATAAAAGGAATGTTCATAGCATTAATTAGAGGAGATCTTGATCAGCGGCCGGTAGCTCAGTGGTCCAGAGCACCTGACATGTTATCAGGAGGTCGTGGGTTCGTATCCCACCCTAAAATTAGAATCGACATCAAAGTGCTGATTTATTAGTGGATGTTGAACCATTGAGTTTATCTCATTATATATCGTGTTGATTCATATTAATCCTGCACTTACTTCTTTCAGAATAAGTTCCATACCCTTATCACTCAAATAATTTTTGTTTCCTCTGTTCCCTTTTTCTAAAAAGAGCACTTTGGTTTCAAGAAAAGCCTGTTTAAACTGATCTCATTCTTTCTCAATTTCAACAGTAAGCAAACCACAATTGTCATAATAACTAAGTAGCCTATCATGGTATGCTTTGGCTATATCTGGATCTTTTCAGACCATCAGTGTTAAAGGTAATTTTCTTAACCTTAGCATAACATTTCTTAAGCTTCTATGGTACTTTTGACCAGGTAATGGTCAGACCCAATATTCAGCTCCCCTGTATGATCTGATATTCTTAACTGAACTGGCCCATTTGCTGTTAATTAAAATATAATCTATAACATTCCTGTGCAACCCATCAGGTGAAACCCAAGCATATTTATAAATGTTCCGCTCTTTGTAGTGTGTGTTAGTTATTCGTAAACCATTAAGTTTACTTACCTGTAGAAGATGTTCTCCATTGCCACTGGAGTTACCAATGCCAAAGGGACCTAAAACTCCTGCCCAAAGATTAGTTCCAACTTTAGCATTGAAGTCACCTAGCACAAGAGAAATATCTCCTTCACAGAATTCAAAATATCCTGAAGCTGGATGTAAAACATATCCTTCTTGTGCTTATCAGAGTCTTTTGTGGGGCATAACAACAGATGATATTCAAGTCTTTAATTTTTGTTTTAAATTTTGCTGTAAAAAATCTTTTATTAATGCAGTCATATCCTGGAAGAGCATCACTGGTGTGTCTGCTGAGAAGCAAACCTACACCTTGGAGATGCTTTCCATCCTCCCTCCCTGAAAAGAAAAATTTAAAGTTATTTTTAAGCATCTCACCTTTACCTGTCCAACTGGTCTCTTGCCAGCCTAAAATATCTAGCCTATAAATTATCTATATTTATTGCTGGAATTCCTGCATGAGGACATCAAGAGAATAATTTCTATGTAATGTCCTCATGTTCCACGTTCCTGCAGAGAGAAAATGATTATAGGATTTTTAAAGAAACTAGGTTTATTGAGAGAAGTAGGGCCAATAATATCAAACAGCTCCCTGATCGCAGATATGGGGCAAAGACCTGTTTCTTTTCTGCTAAAGACTGAAGTTACCGATGCTGGTAGGAGCTTCAGGCACCACCTTTTCAAGAGTCACATGACTTGCCTGAGATGCATTACTCTAGTTTAAGATTGACGATGCCTAACTAGCTAAGTGAGGTTCAGGTACTTGTGATGGCCTCTGACAGGATTATATGCCAGCTGATATAAGGTATGCCTTTGTTCACTTAGGGCTGGCAACCTACAAGCAAACAGAAAACACAGTGGCAGATTCTCCCTCAGCAGAGGCCCACCAGTGCAGCAAGTCCAGGATTCGTAATCAAGCTCAGACCATAAAGCAATTCAGTCTAGAAGGTATAAATGGTCAGTGCCAGGACCCTGTGAAGTTGACCACTCCTCAGCAGGGTTGAAAAAAAAAAAGAAAAAAAAAGTGGCCATATATGACCAGATCAGTAGGCCACACTGAACTGGCAACCCTTCTCTTCCATTCCCTCCTAAAACAGAACATCTCTTTTGAAAGGTACTAATGGCCTGCACCACGAGAAAGTTGGGTCATACATTAGGCACTAGACTTCTCCAGTTCTGTGCATCATCACTGTGGATTGGTACCATTTACAGACCAATATGTTGCTAGACATTCTTTATTAGAAAGTTGGTACTATAAGGGTTCATGTAAGCAGCTAAAAAGTTTTTTTTGCTCCTTATATCGCTGTTATAAACTAAAAATGACTAAAAAACTGCATGACCTAAAGACTGATGAAAAGCTCAAAAAGCTATATGACTAAAAAACTGTATGGTAGGTGGTTAGTAAATAACAAGGTCTAAATTATGAACTATTATATAATGGGTTCAAAAAGTAAACTCTAAACATAATTTTTTTTCTGGAGATAACATTTCTTCACTGCAATTATGTGTGCTTTGTCAATATTTTATGCGAAATAAATTTTTTTTTTTGATATAGGTATTTCAAACATATAAAGAAGTGCCCAGATCCTGTGTTCTCTAAGTTTAGGCCAGACTTGGTTTTTGGTTCTATATCTGAGCAACTTGATGATATAATTGAAAACTATATATCTGAGAATCCACATAATCTTTTGTGTGATGAAGATGATGAAGATTCTAAAGATGGTCTCACTGGACCTAGAAGATTTCTTTCATCTGAAAAATTTCGTTCCTTGATGCATTTGAAGTATTCAAGGGCCCTTGTAGAACCTGGAGAAGCTGTTGGATTGCTTGCAGCACAGGTATGAAACAGTGAAAGTTTAGATTAAGTACATACAAACTATATATTCTTTACACGGAGTTCATACTTCAATTTTAAATTAATTTAAACACTATTAGCTCTGTAACATGAAACCTTGATTTGCAAATATATACCTTTACAGAATTCTACTTATACCATACCTTCATATGTGAACTTAGACAGCACGGTACCAAGTTACCTCTGCCAAAGTTTTGCTCACCAAGGCGACTTCGTTAGTGTGCCAGGAATTTCTTTCCTTTCATCACTACTGGCTCTAATTCCAGACAGTCCTTTTTAAGTTGCTGGTCATTCCTGTTTCTATATGCAGACTTAAAACACACAAAACACTGACTTGTCCAAGGGAGTAAAATGTTTACTTCTGTTTACCCTACCTTTTGGTTTTGGTAGCTAATGAATATAGCTTAGATTTTTGTTTTTGCCTATTCATTTATTTCTTTCACTTGTTAACTCTTGCCAAATTCCTAACAAGTTTAGAAAATGTGTAAATTATGTTAGTGGAATGCGAGATTCAAAGCTTCATAACCTTTAAAAATGAACATTTTATGGAAAATAAGACACAAAATGAAGATATTAATCACATCTACCAGGCTCTCAACAATATGTGTTCATTATCCAAAGCATTACAGAAGCTAGAACATTAACAGCAGCAATAGTGATCTGAAAAAGAATTATCTTCAAAAATAGATGAACTTTTGTCAAACTTTTTTTAAAAAAATACCACAATTTTAGTAAACAGTTTAACACAGTAGATGCTATTTGTGTATTCCTTTTTGAGTTAATTATTTCTTAATTGACAGTTTTACTGTTAAATATTCTAGCTTTTATGATTGTGTCAGTAAAAAATGATTGTGTTGTTAAATATCAAGAATGTGATTAGATTTGAATTTTTAGTGTCTTTTCAGTATTATTTTCCTACAAAAGGCTTATTTTAGAAGCTGGAGAACTTCATATTTTGACTTTCTGTTGGCATAACATAAAAGTTATCTAATAATTTGTTAGAGTTTTGTGTATTTAATGAATGAGAAATATAATGGAAATTGAATTATTCCTTTCTACAAACTATAAATAATAGTTTAATACAATAGACTAATACACTTGGCATGTCATCAGGAGGCTGTGGATTCATTTTCTACTCAACTCAAGATAATTTTTCCAGTATACTCAGATCAACAGAAAATATATATGGCATAATAGTGGTTAAATACTTATTAAACCTGTGTAATGCTGTGGATAAAAAGCGCTTAATTTTCGTTTTGTTTTTTAATATACAATATTTTGAAATTATCAGTTTTATGGTGAATATGCTATGATATGAGAAGTGCCTATTTTTTTCTTATTCAGTGGTCTTGTGGGTTATAATAACGCGCATTAAAATTTTATGATACATAAATTGTAATGAATATCTTGGTTAGTTATTTGCTTATTGTAATGTATTTCTTATGCAGTCAATAGGTGAACCATCTACTCAAATGACATTAAATACCTTTCATTTTGCTGGTCGAGGTGAGATGAATGTAACACTTGGAATACCTCGAATGCGTGAGATCCTGATGGTGGCTAGTACTAATATTGCTACACCAACCATGGATTTGCCGTTACTAGATATACCTGACATCGAAGCTTATGCCAATAAGTTGAGGGTTAAACTTACAGCTGTTCATTTAAAACAGGTTTGTGTTTTTTTTTTTCATTTTTCCTTTTCTTTAGATTTTTATTTATGCCTAAAACCAGAGTTGAAATAGGTATTGCCAACACTATCTGATGCAGAGCAGTCAAAGTCAGGGATAGCTTGTGGGCTAAATCTGGTCTTCTTAGAGATTGTAGATATATATTAATATTTTTACATGGTTGAGGGTGATAATATAGGTAAAATATTTTTACGTGCTTGGATTCAGTTTAAAGCAGTTTATGAATATTCTTGTTGAAAAGCTGTAAGAAGGTGTCTGAATTCAATCAGTACCATGTAGATGCAAGCAACCTTGCTCACTGTTCATGATAACTGTATCAGAGTGTGAAGTGTATATTAAAAGAAAATGGAAATTTTACTTTTGATTCTCAAATGATGGGACAAAGCTTAATTTTTTTTCATATTAGCCAGCATACATAAAAATTCTGGCCATGCATTGCCTACATTATTGAAAAACATCTCTCTGATGAAAAAGGTTGAATTCCCTTAGTCTAAGTACTCTAAGCAATATATCAAATTCCAATATTTAGGCTGCAGTACATTTAATTCTAAGATTTATTGCTTTATATTTGTAGTCTGGTTTCAAGAGATTGCTAACCAAATGATGATGATGATTTCACAACAATTGCAGCTAAATAACTTGCATACAAACATTTTTGTGTTGTATACTTCATTTCTTATCTGTTGTATAGAGTTTCTAACAGCTGACTCTGCCTGGTTGACTGAATTAATTTTTAAGCATTTTCAGCAGAAAAGGAAAGTAAACCCTAGATCCTTTATCTTGAATCAATTAACAAGAAGAAATATGTCTTGTAATATACCAAGGGAATGATTTTTGTTTCAATTTTTTAATTTATTGCTAAATGTAAAATTATAACTTTTAAAAAATGGATACCAATTTTACATCAACTATATATTTTAGAGTTTGATCTTTCATCAAGAATTCTTAAATAGTGAGATTAGGAACCATATTCAATATACAGCTCTTTCTTTTCATAACTTAAGACAATGTAAGGTTGTAGACCTTCAAACAGTCCCCCCCCCCCCCAATTCTCCCCTTTTCCAAAAAAGGGGTAGAATTTCAAAACTGTTGTATTGTTGGGCCCCTTGGTGTGAGCTCCTGTACGTGGTGAGGAGACCACCCTGTGAAGGTTCCGGTGACTTGGGTATCTTCACAGTGTCCTGAACACTCACCTGTGTGTTTGATGTTCGCGGAGACCCATGTCCTGGGAAAGGAGGATCCTGGCAGTTGCTTGGGGGTCTCTGTCTACTCTTCTCAGCTCATGACTGGTAGGGTCCCCTTTGACCACCTTGCCTTGGGGAGCCTGTCATCGCAGGTCTGTGCAGCGGATTTTGGGGCCTCTGCTTCTGGTAAACAGGAGCTCCTGGGATGCCACCCCCAGGAGCAATTGTCTGCTGGGCAGGTCCTGCTAGGGTCAACTGTGCAGGGCAGTGAGTAACCTTACCCACGTCTGGGTACAGGTTTTCAAGTTTCCTCACAACTTATTTTCCTTTTGTAGTTATCCTTTCTTTGTGTGGCCAGTTCAGGTGTTCACAATTTGTTATTTTTCACTTAGTTCCTTTTGCAAAGAAATTTTTTTTCCAGCACAGTTCTCTTTTCATTTATTTGTGAGGGCTTGGCTCACTGTCTGTGTGGGTATAGTACCTGCATAACCCTGTTGCCCAACTGGGCAGCAGGATTATGCAGGCATCCCCTTGTTGAGCTCTATGGAGGGTGGGGACAGTGGGCACTGAACCACACAAAACAAAATTTGAGAGTTGATGAAGAAATTGATACGATCAATGCCAACAAGAGGGCTCGATATGAGCCCCCATCTTCCTCATTGTCTCTGTTATCTATGATGTCATCTTCTTTGTTGGTGTCTTCATTCCCAAGATTCCTGATCATCCACTCCACGGGTGATCAGGTACTTGGGGACATGTCCTCTTTTTTGTCAACAAAGGTTTGAAAGGTCTAATGGGAGAGCTGAAATCTGTCAAGTGCTTACGATCTGCTGACTTGCAAGTTGAGACTGCTTGTTCAAAACACTTGAAACTGCTCCTGAAAGTCAGAGAGATTGGTGGGGTGGCTGTCGAGGTCACTCCCCACAAAACTTTGAATTCCTTTCGGAGTGTGATAACTGAGTGGAGCCTTCTCAGAGGAAATCCTTTCAGAGCTCACTCCTCTAGGAGTAACAGTGGTCCATTGGGTTTTGACATGTCATGATGGGAAATTGATACCCACTCGGGTACTGATTGTGACATTTAACACACCACGCCTGCCTTATTCCATCAAGGCAGGTTATTTACATTGTGAGGTATGGCCATATATACCAAACCCTCTGCGCTGCTTTCAGTGCCAGATATATTGTCATGCCCATACAGCTTGCCAGGGAAAGCCCACCTGTGCTCACTGTGGCAGCAAGGATCATCTAGATCCTGACTGCACAGCAGAAAAGCTAAGCTGTGTCAACTGTAGTGGCGACATCCAGCATATTCCCATGACTGTCCCAAGTGGAAGGAGGAGAAGAGGTGCAATGCCTGAAAATCATCAATAACATCTCTTATGCTGAGGAGAGAAAGCTCGCTGCACCACCTGCCCTCCTGGCAAGGTATTCTATGCCAGTGCAGTCATTGGAAAGCCTATCGTTCCAATGACTTCAGTTGTGGTGCAGACTGACATCAGTGTACCACCTACTGATTCTTTCTCACCTGCAGCAAGATACATCTTGACACAGGTGAAGCTGAGGTTGGTGTCGACTTCGACATCAACTCCGGTTTCCATTCCTGCAACTCAGCCTTCTACCTCCACTGGAAGACCTCCTCTTTCCGATCCTCAGACAGCTACACCTTCCAAACCAAAGGGGCCAAAAAAAAAATTATCACTCCTCTGCAAAGGGTGGTCACTGATCCATGTCTCTCGGACAATTCTGAGGACATGGTTACAGACTGCCCCTATTCATTAAACCATCCTCTGCGGCGGTTAAGCTGAATAGGAATTCATTGTCCGCCCACTCTTCTAAATCCTGAGATGGCTACACTCCTATAATGGAATTGTCGTGGATTCCAGAGAAACCTTGACGACATCAAGGCCCTCTTTCAGGTACACCAGCCCATCTGTGTGTGCCTGCAGAAGACATACTTGCAAGCCAATCACAGATCCCATGATCCAGCACTTTTCACTAGTTCGCTGAGACCGGGATGGAGATGATCCAGCTCACGAGGGTGTCGCCATCCTCGTGAACAACCATTCTCCATTCCAGGTCGTACCCCTCACCACCAATTTAGAGGTGGTAGCCTCTTCGTGTGGTTCTCCCTGACTGTCTGCTTGGAATATATTCCATCTGGAAGCATCATCTTCCAGGAAGACCTTGATGTCTAACATCCTTAATCTTCTTTGAATTGGACCACTTTGTAAAAGGGGCCTTGGCCCCTTTATCATCTGGTCCATGAGCTAAATTAGGCTGTGGATGCTGTATGAGACAGTAAGCAGGAACCAGCACAGTGACATACCAGCAACCCTACAGATTGGCAACCAGGCTTTTGGCCGCAGGTCACCTGTAAGTGGAAGAAGTTGAAATTGGCAGAATCAGAGCAATCAGTGCCTAGTCTTAATTAAGTGTGTGGTGTGGAGAGAAAGTATAGTGATAGGTTTTGGTTGAACATGTAATTATAAATGAATTTTGTGTAGCCAGACATGGCAGTGGGGTGGCAAAATAGGTTTAATGTGATGAAGGTCAGTTGTAAAAACTGGATTTCGCCCCATCCGAGAGGGGGAAGAGAGTTGAAATGTTGGAGGAGTGGGGAAGACCTTGACCTGCAGTGGCCTTGCAGCCCTTCATGTGTCTCATGGTGGAGGCTTGATTGGGCTGACAGGAGTGGCTTCTAGCTCCTATCGGAACTTGATGACCACTCTGTCAGCCAGGAGCCCATCATTGTGGCAGTAGCGGAGATAACAGACTGTGTCATAGATGCAGCTGCATCAATAATTCCTCAAACTTCAACATGGTTTCCTCATTTTCCGAAACAGTGGTGGAATCCAGATTGCATCATAGCTTGCAAGGCTCAGAACAAGGCTTGGAGGGTGTTTTGTAAATATCCGATGCCCCCCCCCCTCCCAACCTTGAAGCGTTTAAATGCACCAGAGCAAAAGCTTGTTTCATCCGGTGCCAGAGCTAGAAGGAGTCTTTGATCAAATATACGTCTTTTATCACCCGCATGACCAGTTTTAGGGCCATGTGGGATAAAGTCCGGAAGATGGGTGGGAACTACATGTCCCACTTGTTATTGATTCTGGAGCACAATGGACAGGCAATTGCTGATCCCAAAGCAATTGCCGACACTCTGGGGGAGTCATTCTCCTTTATCTCTTCTTTGTGTTCTTACTCCCCTTAGTTTCTGGTGCAGAAGAGCAGGGCAGAACACTCTCCTCTGTCCTTCCACTCGAGTGGCCTGGAGTCAATGCAATGGGACGATAATTCAAAGGAATCTTGAAATCCTTTCCTGCCTTCAGGAAGGCCTAGACGATATCCCTCCAGGAATCTGGAAACTGCTCCTCGAGAAAAATACGACTGAAAAGATGAAGCAGCCAATCCTTACTCGATGATGAGAAATGTTGGAGCATGGCATAATGGACATTGTCAGGTCATATGCTAATCTTCATCTCCAACTTCTTATTGGCATGTTCTTTTCAATTTCAGCAGAGGACCTTCATCTTGCTCTGCATACCTCTTGTGCATCTGCTGTCAGGCCAGACAATGTCCATTAGGCCATGCTCTAACATCTCTCACCATTGAGTAAGGATCGGCTGCATGATTTTTCTTGAGGAGCAGTTTCCGGACTCCTGGAGGGCTATTGTCTAGGCCTTCCTGAAGGCAGGAAAGGATTTCAAGATTCCTTCGAATTATTGTCCCATCATGTTGACAAGCTGTGTGTGCAAGGTGTTGGAAAGAATGGTTTAGAATACCACAACCTTTCCAATACTCAGTGTGGCTTTCGCAGGCAACAGTCAATTCTTGACCATCTGATTATGCCTTGAATCGGCTATCAGAAATTCGTTTTTGCACAGAGAGCACTTGGTGTCAATTTTCTTCGACATCAAAAAAGCATACAACACAGCTTGGAGATTAGCCATTCTTCGTGACCTCCATAGCTTCGACGAGAGGTCACATGCTGATCTTCATTTCCAACTTTTTATCGGCACGTTCTTTTTGTGTCTGTGTCGGTAACACTCTGTCGCGGTTGTACCCCCAAGAACAGGGGGTGCCACAAGGCTGCGTTCTGAGCGTTACGCTTTTTGCTGTCAAGATTGATTCTATTGCTAGACAACTTAGAAGACAACATAGAAGGCAATGCCCTCTATGTTGACGATTTTAATATATTTTGCTCTTCATCCAGGTAAAACAACCCAACCCAACCCAACTCTTCATCCAGCATGTGGGTCATTGAAAGACAACTGCAAATTGCCCTGAACAATCTTTCACTTTGGGTGACAGCAAACAGGTTTCGGTTCTCCCACAGAAGACTACTTCTGTTCCCTTTTACCACAAGTGTAATCTTCATTTGGATCCCGAGCTATGGCTCAGAGGTAACATCATTCCAGTTGTGGTGGAGACCAAGTTTCTCGGTCTCATCTTTGATCAGAAATTAACCTTTTTATCACATATACGTCATCTCAGGTCATTGTGTCATGTGCCTTGATGATGTTCAGTGCCATGTGCATTTGGATGCACATTGGCATTGAACATCGTCAAGGTCCTCTCCTCTCTCTCCTGGGGAGATGACTGATGTTCTCTGCTCCACCTATACCATGCGCTTGTCCGGTTGAAACTGGACTACGGATCCCAGGTGTATGACGCTGCCCGGGATTCAGTGGTAAAGGTGCTGGACTCCCTCCATCATCAGGCCCTCTATATTTGCGCAGGAGCCTTCCGCACCACACTGGTCCAGAGTTTTTACGTCAAGACTTACAAACCATCTTTATCTCTTCATCGTCAGCAGTTGTCCCTACAATATGCATCTAAATTGCAATCCCTGCCTGGCCATCTGTCTCCCAACAGCTGTTCCAGTGGGTCCCCTCCCCCAACCTTCTCTGAGCCTTCGGGGTCCATGTGACCTGGCCATTTAGCCCACGGTGTGCAAAAAAGTGCTGCTCAGAGGTAAAACAATCCAACCCTACCTGGCCATCCCACTTGGGACTGCGTTTTTCAGTCCAAAGTGAGAAATGCTTTGCACTAATTGGCTGACTACCATTTGTTCTTTCAGTTTGCAAGTTCGAGGCTACCTCAGAGACATCAACACCAGTCTCGATAGCATCGCACAGTCGACAGTCGAGTCACTCCCACCATGGCTCACTGTTTCCACTTCCTGTGATTTTTCCCTGTGGAGGACAGGGAAGGCCTTGACACCCCACTGTGTGTACCGGCAACTCTTTGCCAGCCATCGTGCTGAGTACCTGGACTTCTTACCTGTCTTCACAGATGGCTTAAGGTCCAGCACACCAGTGGGATCGGCCATGGT
Source organism: Ryuthela nishihirai (assembly GCA_038380435.1). Classification (NCBI taxonomy): domain Eukaryota; kingdom Metazoa; phylum Arthropoda; class Arachnida; order Araneae; family Heptathelidae; genus Ryuthela; species Ryuthela nishihirai. Next base: position 40,372,928 of record JAWZYU010000019.1, read on the forward strand.
CTGCTGTGATGTAATCATTGCAGACCAGATCCCACTGCAATGTTCCATCTTCACTGCAGAGTTGCACACTATCAATCTCGCCTTGGACCACGTGACAGCTAAGCATCATCGTTGGTGTGTGCTTTACACCAGCTCGCTACAGGCTTTGATCTTGGTGAGGCATCAGCCTCACCCAGTTCTTTCTAAGATCTGCCAGCAGTTCCACCATCCATTTCTGTTGGGTGTCTGGTCACATCAGTATCATGGGCAATGACTTGGCAGATGCTGCTGCCAAGTCAGCCATGCCCCTGTCTGGCTCTTCATTGCCAGTTCTATATCTGGATTTCCAGCAGCATTTTACCTTCGAGCTCTGGGCACAGTGGCAGAGATCTTGGTCAGAACAGCTTACAAACAAGCTCTTTAAGATCAAACCTATCATCAAACCATGGCAGTCTTGTTACCACAGGAATCACAAGGAGGAAGTTGTACTTGCTTGGCTCTGCTTAGGTCATTCGTTTCTTACTCATTCATTTCTTCTACAGGTGGACGACGAACCTAAGTGTGAGTTTTGTGACACCGTTTTAACTATCAAACATATTTTAATTTCTTGTCCATGTTTTACCTTTGAACGGCATATGTTTTTTAACCATCATTATTTTACATCCGAGCCCCTTACACTTGGATATCTGTTAACTAATCATTGTGTTTTTAGCTCTGTATTTAAATTTTTACGATATACTGGATATTTTACTCACTTGTAGTTTTACTCCCTTTTTATTATTCTATATGTTTAACTCAGGTCACTTACACCTGGGTTACTTTTATGTTTATACATTTGTTCAATATGTTACATTTTATTGTTTTACATACGTTGTGTGGGTCTTTGTAGTTTATTTTTAAAGATTGTTAAGGGTATCATGACTTTTATCATTTTTTATGGACATTCATTTGGTGCATTATAGCCTTAGATGCTAATGCCCCATAAAACCCTAAACAACCAACCTACCAACCAACCAAGTGTTGTTGGGCCATTTCACCTCTGAGTCATACTTTTTTTTGTACACAATGGGCTAAATGGCCAGGTCACAAGTAACCCTGATGGCTTAGATAAGGTTAGGGGAAGGGACTCAATAGACATCTGTTAGGAGGAAGATGATAGCCTCTTGTCAAGGCCATCCATCATGTTTTTTAATGTGCTCAGGGTATGGCTCTCCTGAGCATGAGGCCATGGCTTAACATCTCATCCAATGGATAGCTGCCTTTCCAAGCCTTGTTCTCATCATTGGTGTTCCCCTACTGACTGAGTGCAGGGAGGGAGAGGGTTGTAGAGATAAATCTCAATGTTGACCCAAGAGGGGCTTGAACCTGGGAACTGCAGATTGCAAGTCTGGTGCACTACTAACTGAGCCATTCTCACCCCACCCTCTTTCAAAACAGTAAGAGCTAGGATCACCAAATTGGTACATAACATCCTCTTATAACTTAAGACAATGTAAGTATTTGGCCACCCTAAATTTCTTCCACCAAAATTTTCCCCATTCAGAAAAGGGGATAGAACTTCTAAATTTTAAAGAGTAAGACTACCAAGTTCAGTTTATAGCATCATTTTAGCCTAATTTAAAGCAGTGTAAGGGTCTGATACACAAATTTGGTATATGCTGTCCACTTATGAAGCAGTGTAAAGATTTATCCCCCCAATCTTCACCTTCTTCCACCCCTTGCAAAAATAGGGCTATAATATTTCTTTTCCTGGCCTCACATTTCCTTCTCCCCCCAAAAAAAGTCCCATCTAAAAATAGGGGGAAGTGTGTAAATGATTGCTGAGTGCAGCAAATTAAATCTCAAATTGAAGTTTCTGACAGATGAATATCATAAACTTACCTCAAATTATGTCCCCTCCTACAAAAAAGGGGAAAATAAATGGGGGGGGGGAGCAGAGGTTGTATTGTATTGAGTTGTATGTCAAAGGAAAGTTTGCCTTTCCTTTGACATACAACTTCAAAGTTTTAAAGAAATATCATCTCTTATGTATTTTGGGAAGTTTAATTTAGTTGACCTGAGCAATGTTAGGCAAATTTGATGTAAAATATCTGTTTCAGTTTTTGATATACTTTGTGGCAAAATAATGTAACAGTTAAATATTTTCCCCACAGGTTTTGGAAGATGTTAGTGTGAAAGAATGCATTCATGTGAAGACTAAAATGTAAGTAAGACAGATATTTTTTACATTTCTGATTTCAAAGAACATTCTTACATTGAAGCCTTGATCACCCTGTATCATTATGTTATATATTTAGGGTGGCTATATTCTTACATTGAAGTCTTGATCTATCATCTTCATAGCTATAGTTTTTCAGATGCATCTATCACTTTGTATAATCAATGTTAAAGCCCTACATAATGTTAATGTTTTTCTGCATCAATTATTTTGACTTCTTGTTCTTATCTAAAAGTTTACATTAAAAGGTAATGTTTGAGAAATATTTACCAGAGAGTGAGAAATAGAAATGGGCCAACAGTGAACCATGTCTCAACTTTTGCACTCTTGGCAACCGCCAGTTGTTTGGGCAAATGTGACAAACAGAAGTGCAAGCTAATAGCACATTTCTTATCTTTGGAGTTGATATATCTGCACACTGAACACTTTGCAATAATTTTTTCTCCATTTTATATAGTAGCCGCCCTGTAGCTGAGTGATTAGCGTGCTTGGCTACTGATCTAAGGGACCTGGGTTCGAGCCCTGGGTAAGGCATGGATGTTTGTGTTGTTTTTCTGCTGAGGTCCTGCCATCCCCACAGACCTTCTACTATGGCATATAAACTGACAGGCTCCTGCCAGACTTCTGTGCCAAGCAGCTGCTTTAGGGGGTATTTATTTATTATTTTTTATATTGCATAGCATGCAAATACAAAATTAATTAACGAATTTAACTAAACAATAATAATAACAATAAACTGTAACTTGAGTCAGGTAATCATCCAATACACTTTCTTGGATAGAGATTTCACCAAGTTTAAGTCATTGCAGCATTGCCATAGGCTAAAACCAAACCCAGTAAAGATCAAAAGTGTATAATATTTTGTTTAAGGATTTTCTTTTTACAAATTTCATTACAGTTTTAATGTAAAGATGCATAGTAAATTGATAAAATATAATTTAGTTTTAATGAATATTTTGTTACTCCATTCTTTGTTATACTGAGATTTTACTCTACTCTGAAAACAAGTTTTATCATTATGTAAATATATACAGAGTGGCTATAATTAAACTGTTTTGCTTTTGAGGCAAGTGGGCAAAAAACAGTTGTCTCACAGAGTTGAAATTTGGAATGAGTAAGGAGCAATGCCTAATGAAATGATAGCAAGAAAAAAAAAGTTCCAAATAGGTGGAACATGGATGCTGTAGTGAAGGATACTGTGGTGAATGATTATGCAAACAGTACCCACATGAGATGTTAATGTGTTAAACTATTCAATGTGATGCCACTGATGTCAACAAAATGCTGGGCTTGTAATCTACAGTTCCCAGGTTCGAGTCTCATCTGGGCCAGCATTGAGATTTATCGCCGCAAAATTCCCTGCCCTGCTCACAGTCAGTAGGGGACAGTGACCAGCTAGAAAAGGCCACCATCTGTCAGATGGAATGTTAAGCCGTGGCCTCGTGCATGGGAGAGCTATACCCAGTGCAGATTAAAGAACACGCTGGTTGGCCTTTACGGGAGGCTTTCACCTGTCTCCCAACAGCTGTTCCAGTGGGTCCTCTCTCCCAACCTTCTCTGAGCCCTCAGGGTTCTTGTGACCTGGTCATTTAACCCATGGTGTGCAAAAAAGTGCCGATCAGAGGTAAAACAACCCAACAAAATGCTGGACTCGTAGAACCGTGATCTCCGTTGGCACTCAAAATATGTCCTTTGGGATGTTTGCAACTAGCCTTGTTATGTTGTCCTCATAGTAGTTTGGATGTTTTCCTTACACATTGCATTTCATATAACCCCACAGCTAGAAATCATGGATTGAGGTCAGATGAGCAAGGTGGACAAGCATTTGGGAACAGATGGGAAATTATGCTTTTGTTTGGAAACATGTCAGTGTCTTACTGTATGAACAATATGTTGTGATACTCTAAGCTGCATGAAAACTTCTGTGTTTAAGCAGCATCTAACTTGGTTTGGGATAACACACTAGCTTAAAAATTTATTGTATCTTGTACCAGTCATGATGCATATTATGAGACCATGGGCTTGGACTTCCTTAAAGAAGAAGATGGCTCATATGGTGAAAATAGCAGTGAAACTACACAATAACATATGGGTAATGCAGTGGAATTTCATGAACAGCCTGTGGATATGATGTTCCTCATACAGATAATTCTGGGTGTTCATATTATTATTCAGCTAGAATTGTGCCTCATCCCACCATAAAATGTTTAACAATGGCCAATTGTGGTCCACTGCCATCCTTGCCAGGAATTTAAGAGCAAAGTCCAGACATTGCTGATTGCAGAAGATTATTCTGTGTGAATACTGCACAACTGGCAGCTTGTCAAGAGTGCAAAAGCTGCTGCATTATTGATAATTGTCACAATGATCTCATCAACAATGTCCTCAGAAACTGGTTGTCTTCAATTGCCATTATGTACAGAAAAATTATATGTCTCCTCAGACTTTGAATTGTATGCATAACCCATCTTGATACAGAGGTGCATGTCTCAATCTTTTCTGCTTTCTACTTTCCATAGTTTAGTTATATTTGTGAAGAGCAGTCATGGCATTGTGTATTGTTTTGGTGATCACTTGCACTTATATTCTTTCATGGACACATGGTCGAAGTATAATTTGCATGATTTTTGTGTACAGTGTCAATGTTTCACCTGGTATCCTTTTTGCAACCAAAAGTTCCTCATGCAATTTTATTTCACTTTGTCTGACAATTATCTATTGCTAAATTTTAGTTCTGTGCTGCCAACTGCTTTTCATCCACAGGCCTCCAAAGTGACATAGTTTAATTATAGCCACTTTGTATATTAATATTACAGATTGGCTTTGACCCATTACATTTTGCAAAAAAAAAATGATCACATTTGGATAAGTATAATTATGCAACAGTGACACTGTATAAATTTTCAGTTAGCATTCTATGTGGAAGGGAATAAATAGAACGGGATGAATATAGTAAGGTAGGTGAGCTATGTATTTAACTAGCTACAAGGCACAATTATTGTTATGGCACCAGAGCAACAAAGATCTGTTGTTAACTTAAAAATATAAACAAACCAAGTAAATTAAAGCAGGTGCACTCATGTACAAGAATACATAAATAAGATTGTAGAGTCCATTAAGTCCTCATAGTAGAAATATGGTGGTATTGCAGGTACTAAAGGTAGTCTGGAATTCACAAAGTTGCAATAGAATATGAACATTGCATTATAGCATGCATGAGAGAAGATCACTGGATGTATTAGTTTAAAGAATCTGCTTCTTTGCTACTTCAAAATTAGAGTCTAGTAATTTATTGCTATTTGAAATTATTGCAAAAAATTTGCTATTAAAAAATATTGCTGAAATAACAATAAATAGTTCACCAAACTTTAATTTGAAGAGGCAAAAATTCTATTAGCACCACCACCAAAATTTCCAGTAAATTGCACAGAAAATTTATTTATAAATGTCATAAGGGACCTCCTGTAACTCTGATGCACTACCCTTGTCTTTTGCCTGGAATCTACTATTGTGGGATTACAGTTTGTATCTACATTCATCTCTCACTGCATAGCCATGTAAACTCCTTCCCATCTCATTACATTATGCTTGACAAATCTGGCATGTGTGTGTGGCAAAATATATTGCATGTCTAAAGACTTTCAGTGCTTTTTTTGTTTAAGTTTCTTTTAATGCCAGTTTTAGTATATTTTAACATTGTGGCAGTCAAAGTAATGTAGTCAGCTGTATACAGCATATATTATTCTATTGAAGCCTATTAACTGTGGGTAGAGTTTGAAACTACTGCATCATAGATTTTGATAAACCAGTTATTCAATTTGTGTTTACCATTGGTTTGTTGCAAACTGTTAATACATCTAGAAGACTATCAATGTACAGCTCATGTCTATGTCATCTAAGATAACATAAAACTACTAAACTTCAGCAGACTTTCACATATGTTTCAAGTTGCTTTACACTTTGCCAATGAATGGAGGACATTTATCTATAACCAGTGGACTGTTACACTGTATTCCCTGTAATGTGACATTTGCCATATAGCACCATCCATCTTTCATTAGAATCTTCTGAATTCCTGTGCATTATCAGCCAAACAGCATTTTCTTCAACTTCAGATTGCTTTCAGAACTGCAACAGCAATGCCATATTTCTACTATAATAATGAACTCTACAATCTATATATTTACTCTTATACAAATGCACAATTGCTTTAGTTTACTTGTCATATTTATGTTTAAGCTTAACAATATATCTTTTACTTCTCTGATGCTATAGCGATAATTGTAATGTAGCTAGTTAAGTACATAACTGACCTCCATTATTATATTCATGCCCTTCCATTCCCTTTGACATTTGAATATTAATAGACATTTATACAGTGTTACTGTTTCATAATTATACTAATTAACTTTTATATACTGTGAGTTTAAACTGATTGATCACAATGGAATTTACTTAATAAATTTCTGCATGCTAATTCAGTTGAATTGTCATGAAATTACTCTTACATATTAATATCAGTTTTAGAGGAAAGACTGTCTTGAGTTGGGTATAATATACACTCATGACTATGGCATGTCAAGTGCTCTTAACTGCTGAGCTACAAATTGTGAATGAAATCTTGACTGGCAGTTTGTAGCTCAGCAGTTAGAGAACTTTCTGTGTAAAGATATAAACTTTTACCTTCAGTACACAACTGAAATATTTGGGTCACTTGAAGGCAGCATCTGAATATAGATGGTAGAATAGCATCATGAAGATAGATGCTAATGTACGTCACCAGTATACTGACAATAACAATTGAATTTAATAAATTATTGATGCGATTCAGTTGGGGAAGATTATAACATTACTCTTACATGCGGGTTCATATCCATATGGCATATGATAACATTTCCTCTGAAATTGATAGCAATGTGTAATATTGATTTCAGGATCTTCCAACCATATGTTGACCTGTGATCAAAATGTTACTGATCATTGGGATAATCTGTATGATTATTTAGTGATATGCAAACTGGAGCACTCACTCTTTGGAACTAATTTGAAGCTTCTAAACATACTTAACAGGAGAATGAAAATGATAAATTTTAAAAATTCAGTATTTTCATCATGTTTATATGTTTATAAAATACTAAAACCTTTTTCAACTAAAACTTAAAATTCTTAAACACTGTTTTTTCAATAGATTTGAGCTCTGAGCATAAATTTTCTCTAACTATACACAAACATCTCTATATCTGCTGAAATTTCCTTAAGGTTGACAACTTGATTGAAGTTAGAATCAAAAACAGTATGTATGTATGTATTGTTAAAACATATATACTGTTTTTAAGTACTGTCCATATCCAGTTTGAAAGGAAACATCTGGCTTTCATTAACATCTAAGATTATGACTGATGTGTTGGCATCTGGTGTTGTTGGCAGTTCTTTGACTAAACCAGTAATACCTATAAGTCATATCTTATCAACTATTAACCAACATTAGCTGGAAGAATAACTTTCTGTTGGTGTAGTATTATGTGTAAAGCTTCTCTTAGCATTGAATGCAAGAATTTTGACATATGCTGATATGTAACATGCTGGGATAGCCTGGATGTTATTAAATTTATGTGAGCTATCTTTTTAATTCAAATATGTACAAATGTATTAACAACCATCATAAAAGATTCAGTGAGCAAGTTTCAGTCTTCATATATTGCAGTAGTCTAATATATCACTACATATACTTATTACTGTCATATGATGTAATGTGAAGGTAATACCTTTGTTTACATTATTGCATAAGTGTCATTGTAGTTATTGAAAATTTGAATGCCTTGCATTTGATAGTGTATATTTATCATCTTTAATACATGGTTATTTTTAGTTTATTTTGGAATATTTGCTTTATTTGTAGTGTTAACATTTTCATTATTTTCCTGCAGGAATCGATTCAGAAATTATCATATACGATTTAATTTCCTGCCTCATAAAGTATACAAAGGAGACTTGCACACATCCCCTGCTTTTATTTTGTACTATGTTGAAAAAGTTTTTATTAAAAAATTTATCACAGTTTTGAGGAAAAAACTTTCCCTTGTGTCTTCTTCTAAGTAAGTATGTGGGAATTATTTACACTTATGTAAAACAATTTTGAAGGTATTTGGATTTAAAATTTAGTACAATAGCATATTATTTTAAAGTTAAATTGAATATTTCTCATATACTGGAAGACATTTTATGAATAAAACTATTTAATATTATGTTTCAAAAATTTTTATTGCGTCAGATTTGTGAAACTGAACTTTAGTGGCCAAATTAATCATTAAATATTTTGATCATTGCAATACCATTACCACCTCAGTGGTGTAGCGGCATTGTGTTGGTTAGTTATGCTGTACCTTCTTGGATCTAGGATGGTATGGTTGTTTATTATAATCTACAGATAAGCTAGTACCTTTGCAGGTTTTATTGCAAATTGAAAATAAAATTTATTCTGTTACTACTTAAAATTTTCATTTAGTTAGTTTTTTCTAAAATTTTTGATCAAATGCAATAAGACAGGTAAATGCTTTAGATTTTTGTCAGTTGGCAATCTGTAAGATTACATAGTATCACAAAAATGCATTTTGATTTAGAAACAGGGTAATTAAAAAAACTCAAAATTGGAAAAAAAAAAGGGTTTAATGAACTGTAAAAACATTTCAGTGTGTAAAGTTTAAATGTATTGAAATTGAGATTTGATCGCTTCAGTATCCAGTTTGTATATAATTTGTTTAAATGTAATTAAAATTATAGTTGTATTAAAATCGTGCATTAAATTATTTCAAGTTTGTATTTTGTAATTAATGACAAAAATTGAAATTAAGGTATTGCACTTTTTTTAATTCAAACTTTAAGTATTGATTAATAGTGATTGAAAATATCCCTGAAATAAGTTGTACCTTGTAAAAATAGAACATCAAAGGTGCCGGCAATCTTTTAGAGCAGGCAAATTGGTGCCCTATCTTCATTTGAATTCAGTGACTGATTGCACCATTGATAAGCTTTAGTTTTATTTTCTACATTTTAGGGTGCATATGGGAATGCAGGTATTTTTTTATTTATATATTTTTTTCTTTATCGCTAAAAACACTTACCTTCAGAAACTTTCATTTGATATGTGACTTATAAACATCTGTCACTTTTTTCCTTCCCCTGTTTTTTGGAGTCGTGTTTGAGGTAGCCCACAGCATTTGGAGATATCCCAAACTTCAATTAGAGATGTAATTAATGCCTCCCCCCCAAAAATTGCCTTTTTTTAGGGGGGCAGAGAATGGAGGAGGGACAAAATTCAAAATAGTCTATGAGGTCCTCGTACCAGCTTGTAATACCTAACTTGTAATTGTAGGCCCTTTAGTTTGGAAGATATATTGAAATAATAAGTTTTCATATATTTTCCCTTTTATAGGGGGGAAGAAGGAAGGGATGGTGAAAATTTTTTTTAACCTGTAACATTCCCCATGTCATAAGCTAATTTGATGCATAGCTTGTTACTTTCACCCCTCACATTCTGAAGATATAGTGGAGTAATCATTTTCATTCATATTTCCACCGTTTGAGTGGGGGAAGATGGAAGGGGGAGTTTTTAACTTGTAATATTCCCCATGTCACAAGCTTTCATTTGATGCATAGCTTGTTACTTTCAGCCATTGCATTCCAAAGATATAGTGGAACAATCATTCCGTTTGTCCCCCTTTTTAGGGGGGGGAGAGCATGGAGAGTCAGTTTTGTATAGTCTGTGATACTCTTCACATCACTAGCTTTCATTTGACACATAGCTTGTTACTTTCGATGCTCCTATACTAGAGATATAGAGGAACAATTATTTTCATATTTCCCTGTTTTTAGGGAGGAAGAAAGCATGAAGGGGTCTGTTTTATAACTACGACAATCTCTGCATCATAAACTTTCATTTGACACATAAATCATTTTGTCCATCATGTTTAAAATATATAATGTAACAACTGTTTTGGCAAATCCACAAACTGACAAAACAACAAATGTCGAGCAAAAAGCAATAGGAAGATAAGTAAAAATAGCAATTTGTATTTGAAGAGGGAATCTGGCAACAGTATGCCAAACTGTCAATGCTGCTTATTTGTTTGTGCGCGATTTTTTGGTGAATTGATATAGTAAATACTGCTATATAGTTCTGCTTTCTTATTTTAGAGTGAGTCGAACTGGTTTGTTCGCGATTTGTGGTAGGTTGTTTTTGTAATATTTCGTCATTTTGCTTTGATGTCTTTTTCAAGTATGAGGTAGACTGATCGAAAAGTGCTGCCATTAAATGAGTGGTTGTGCGTGACTGCAAAGTGCCTTGAAAAAAGTCCGTTAGCCACCGTTGGTGGCAGTTGATTTTGAATTGTGCTGTGTGTCCAATTTGATAGTAAAGTAATTAAAGTCAGTTTTTATCTTTAATTTTACTTTAAAGTGATTATATCTTCAATTTCAATAGTTTATTAAGCATTTTTGAAGTGAGCAAAAGTATATTGAGCTATTTTGCACGGAATGAAAATCTTATAAAATGACCAACGGAACGAGGAAAAAGAAATCTTCACCGACTAATATGAAAATAAGAGTTCAAAAGTCCAAAATGTATCAGCATACAAATAAACATGATAAAGAACCCAAAGAAATTTCCATTTTAGAGGAGGACTTGATGGTTTTGACTGACTCTGTGGTGTCACCAACAAAGTCAATAGAAGACAGTTCACAACCAAAGAACATTTCTACTACTGATCAAGAAAAACCAGAAAAGGAAAACTTACAGGTAAATTCTGACAAAAATAAAATACCTATAAATGAAAGCCATATCAGTAATGATAAAAACATTATAGAAGAAAATAACCTCAGTAATATCACAGTAAATAACAAAATAAATAACATTTCTGAAAATGAAAAAGACAATGAATATACACTTGTGACTTCCCTCGATACAGAAAACTTAAAGTTCAATGATAATAAAGACAGCATTAGTGATTACAGGAATTAAAGATGACATAAGTTTTCTTGATATTCGAAAAGTAACTTCATTTTTTTTATGGTTTATTGGGAGAGCATATCACTGGAAAATTTATCTCGTTTGGACGTCTGCTTTTATTTCCTAAAAACTCAACTCAGCAAAGTAAAATTCTTGAACTCAATGACTTATCTATACCAACAATAACTCAATTTCCCAAATTCATAAAATCTTTGTTAGGAACAATCATTGGTGTACCTGTTAACATAAATGATGATGAGTTACTTGATATTTTATCCGATCAGAAGGTATTAAGTCTTCGCCAAATGATTCATTTTGACAAACAAGCTATTTTTAGAAAAGATTCTAATGGCGCAAGAGCACATAAAGTAGTTCTTGAATTTGAGGGCGAGAACTTGCCTCTTAATGTGTATATCAACTTTAACAGACATTATGTCAAAAGTTACACTCTACCCCCAAATCTATGTCTACACTGTTATAATTTCAGACAAGCAGTTTCAACTTGTAAAGGGCGACAAACTTGTAAATGCTGTGTTGGTAAACACCATCATAGACAGTGTACTTCCAAGACTCTTAGGTGCCCAAACTGCTCAGAATCACATCCAGTGACCTGGGCTGGTTGTATCATTCAGATAATAGCCTGTAAAGCAAGAGAAATTCAGTTAACTGAAGGAATTAACTGGAAAGAAGCTTTTATTAAAGCAAAAACTAACATAAACCTTCTTAAAGGCTTTAGAAATACTGAAACTTTTGTCCCCAATGACGATCAAACTGAGGAAGAATCTGCAGATTACACTAGGATTCAAACTCATGTTTAAGAGGACCATAGAGAGAGCTTCGTTGATAAATTCCAAACGGATCTGACAGAGAACTATCCTGCAATACTATCTACTTCAAATGACTTTCTGCTAAAGGACATTTCTGAAACTCAACAAAAGAAAGGCATAGACTATGCTTGTATGGTTAAAAAAAATATTTCAGGAGCAAAGAATTCAAATAAGAACATTTCAAATAAATCTGTTAATGCAAAAGCTTCAACTTTAAGTCGAACCGAAACTACTGATAATTCGACAATGAATATGGATTCTAAAGGTCAAATTATCAGACTACTAATCAAACGTTTGGACTACTTACTTCCTAGTGGACCGGAATTAAACTTAATTAAAGACATTCTACTATCATTTTTGCATTGCAGTTCATGGACAATAGAGCGATAATTCTACAATGGAACTGTAGAAGTATATTAAATGAGAAACATTATCTCAATCACCTAATCAAATCAAAAAATATTCAAATTATGTGTCTACAGGAAACTCAAACAAACAAGGTACCAAAATTTACTAATTTCATAGCATATAAACAAAAAAATAGTGACAATACCAGGGGAATATTAACTTATATACATAAAAACCTACTTCAAAGCAGAATAAATATAGATATATCACATAATAAATTAGAAGTCATTATTATACAAACTAAAATAAATGACATAACTACTTATATCATAAATATCTACAATGCTGGAGTATGCATAAAATATAGTCAATATTTAAAACTAATTGAAAACTTAAATGATGAAATAATAATATGTGGTGATTTAAACACACATAATAGAATGGGGTTCTCATACAGAAATGAACACAAAAGCACCCACTTGGTAAAATTCATTGAAAATAATAATTTAATAATTTTAAATAATAAACACAACACATATTAATAAAAATAACTTCAACTCTGTAATTGATTTATCCATTTGCTCTAATAAAATCTTAAAAGAATTACAATGGCATATATTAGAAGACAGTTATGATAGTGATCATTTACCTATCTTTATTTTAAAAATTATAAAAGTGCAAAACCTAATATAAGAATAATAAATTGGAAGAACTTCAAACAAGACATTCAAAATAAGGAATTAATAAATGATAAATGTGGTTATATAGAATTAACAGAATTTTTAAATAAAAAAAATAAAAATACTATCACTGTCACTAAAAAAAAATACCCAAAAATAATATACACACAAATATTTGTCAATAAATTAATAGCCATTCATAGAAGGGCAGAAAGGAGAATGAACAGGAAAAAAAACATTTAAAGATGCCCAAACAGACTAAATAAAGCTATCTCAAAAAAAAAAAATTTAGAGAAACTTAATTGGAGAAAATTCACCGAATACTTAACACCTCATACAACCACATCAAACCTGTGGAAAATTTATAAAAAACAGTAATACTACCCCAAACAATCCAGTTCAAACATATGCAATTAAGAATAATAAAACACTAAAAGAAACAACAGAAGACTTAGCACAATTTTACATTAATTCACACTTCAAATATGACAATAAAATAGATAAAATTTTTACAAATTCAAATATCTTTCACAATTTTTTTGTTGTAGCTCAACTAATTATTTAAACCTTTTCTTTACATTTCATGAATTGAAAACTGCTATAAAAACTCTCAAACGAAATACCACACCAGGCCCTGACGGAATTATTAATAAACTGCTTAAGAATTTAACACGTAAATGGTTAATTAAACTTTTAGAAATCTTCAATACATTTTGGTCTCAAAAATGCTACCCTGAATCATGGCTAGACAATTTTAGGATATTCATAAAAAAAGAACATAAACCTGCTGATGATCTAAAATCGTATTGACCCATTTGTCTTAGCTCAAACATGCTCAAACTGTGTGAAAAGTTGGTCTTTAATAGACTTAACTGGCATTTTGAAAATCATAACTTATTTGATTTTAACTTCTTTGGTTTTAGACCAGGACGCTCCACTAAGGATCTATTATTGAATCTTATCTCAGATGCTGAATTTGCATTTAAAAATTCATTTTTCCTTGTTGCAGTTGTAATAGATTTAGAAAAGGCTTTTGATACAATCTCACACCAAGGATTATTAGCTAAAATTAGAAAATTTAAAATTTATGGCAATATGTATCACTTTTTCTCTCATATAATACAAAATAAAAACTTTAGAGTTAAAATTGCAAATAACTTCTCAAATAAATATGAATTTAAAAATGGAATAATTCAAGGAGACATACTTTCTCCAATATTCTTTAATATATATCTAAATTACATCTCAGAAATGTTTTCCTCAGATATTTTATATAGTACATATGCAGATGACCTTATCTTCTGACCATTCACACAGATCTTAATATAATAAACACAAAAATACAAAATACAAAATACTCTTAATAAACTAGTAAATTATTGTAAAAAATGGAATTTAAAAATATCACCAGAAAAATCAAAAATTAAATTTTTACAAAAGACAGAAAGTCACAAATGAAATAAAAATAACTTTAACATTTAAAATAAATTATCTGTAATTATCTGTAATAATTATCTGTAATTTTTTAAATTACAGATAATATAAAATTTCTTGGACTTCATCTGGACTCGAAATTATTATGGAATCATTTTCTTAAAAATGCAAAAGAAAAAACTACTAAATTATTTAATTTTTTAAGATTCCTTGGAAGCTCTAAATGGGTCTGCTCCACAAAAAATCTTTTTTAATATTTAATTCTATAATTCTATCTAAATGTATATATGGAATTGAGCTCATAAATAACATTTCTCAAATAAAAATAAAAAATCTAGAAACAATTCAAGCAAAAATTTTAAAATTTTGCCTTGGACTTTTGCAATCAACAAACAATTTAAATATATACGGTAAAACTTCATTTCCCACAATTGGAATTAAAAAAAATATTTATTATTGAATTTAATATTTCGAATAATCACTAAAAATGAACAACATGCTATAATAAATAAATTTAATAATAACTTTCAAGATACAACTTTGAAGGGTTTTTCAGAAAAAGAAAAGATATTGGAACTAATAAATAATAAACTTAGCGAAGATTATCTTCCAAACTTTCCCTGCTGGATTTCAACATTACCCATTATTTCTGATAAAATACCAGGAATTGCATCTAAAAATCAATATGATAAATCAATTATAAAATCATTAACTGACACATTTATCAGTGATAACTATAAAAATTATATACATGTATTCACAGATGGATCTCTTAACTCTGACTCCACTATCACATCTGGAGCCTTCTATTGCCCAAATGAAAACTATGAACACCAATTTAAATTTAATATAACTAAACCAGTAATTATTGCTGAGATGTTTGCTATTATTATAGCAGTCAACTGGGCCTTAAAATATAAAAATAAAAAAATTGTCATATTTACAGACTGTAAATCATCACTAGACATTTTTCAACATAACCCTTTCAAAAATAATTTTTCAATATTTATTAATTATATATTTACTTTAACTTACAAACACATAGATCAGAATAACATTATAACTTTACAATGAATACTTTCACATGTTAATATAACATATAATGAACATGTAGACACTTTAGCAAAAAAGGCAAAAGATGTAAACCACACTATAAATTTTCCTTATCATTTTGTTATACATACATAAAAAAATAAATAAAATAAAATTAGTGGCAGAATTACAGAATTGGTACATGACAAAAGCTAGGAACACTCATAGATTTTAAATCTCTAATAACATTGGTAAATTTAATAATTTTGGATTAAAGAAAAAAGAAATCTCTATGATTTTAAGAATAAAGTCTAATCTAGCTCTTACAAATTCCACACTAAATTTAGAAAAATATACTCACCAAATTGTTTTTTCTGCAATAGCATACAAACGCTAGAGCATATAATATTCAGTTGTAACAAATATGAAGAGGAGAGAAAAATTTATTTTAATAAATTGCAAAAATATAATGTAAACACACTTAATTTTAAAAACATGTTAGAACCAACATCAAAAAAATTAAAACTAACTTTTTATAAATTATTAATTCTCCCAAAAACATCAATCTCTTAGATTAAACTATAAAAAAAGATAAATGAATAATAATTAAAAAATTAAAAAAAAATGAATGAATATAAAATGAATAATAATTAAAAAAACTTATATATATATGTAAGGATTCACAAAAATTATGCCTGAATGAGTCTGCATTGTTTTAACTCTTTGCAGGAATATTCAAAGTTTGATGTGTATTGATGATGATGATGATGTATTTGAAGAAGAAAATTACAACCTTTTACTAGGTTAAATGAAACATTACAATTTTTCAGGTCATTAGAATCTAAAAAGTGAAAATGGGTAGCTTTGTTCTGACATGTTAAAGATAAATAGTTCACTTAAGTCTTTGGGAGCATATTATAGTTGATTATTAATGGTGAACATAATCTGAGGCAGAGATCAAGGACCTTTTCCTTTAGGGCCTCAGTATCTTATATTTTCTAAGTCTGCTTGAAAAACAAACCCAGGTATGTGAAATGAAACTCAAATCATGTCAAACCCCTTCCCCTCATATTGGAAGTTTTCTAGTATGTTATTGTTCCCAGATATCAAGATATCGGGTTAGAAACTAGATCCTAAACTAATTTCATTAATCATATAGTGCCAGGGCTGGAAAAAAAATGTACATTGTAGCCAGAATTTTTCTTAACTGCAGTATAAAAATTGTTTTAGCATTAATATAGAAATGTTTTTAAATTTAATTTTTAGATTGTTAATATGGAGTGGTGAATATAGTAATAGCAAATGTTTGTTTTTAAGCCATATGCACTGTAGTAATTATTTAATCGAAATATCTGATTTTTTTCTAAATAAAATGATTTGTGTTTAGATTTGTGAACACATCAACAAACAGTAAAAGAGCTGTTTCAGCTGCAGAAGAAAGTGAAAATGAAAATTTAAATTCCAATGTGACACTAGATAATGATAATGATAATGGAGGAACATCTGATGAAGGTGAAGGTGATGGAGACACAACCTCCACAAAATCAAAGATGCGCCATGATCAAGAATTTGAATATGAAGACCCTGAAGAGCAAGAAGAGGAGCCAGAGGCATCAGGTTTGTAATTTTTTTTACCTTTATTACAGATGGAAGACACTACACATTTGAACAGGGAGGCTATATTATTGATTGTAACGATTATACAGGGGCAGAACTGTCGGGGGAGGCTCCCCTCCCAAAGGTAATTGGAGTTGGAAAAATTCGAAGTGACTGTAAAATCCAGGTAAATTCTGGAAATTGGGATTTGTTTTTCCACATGGATGTTCTTGTTGTTTTTCTGCTAAGGTCCTGCCATTTTCACAGACCTTCTACTATGGCATATAATCAGACCTCTGTGGCAAGCAGCTGCTTGAGGGGGTAATTTTAATAAATATTTAGCAGAAAAAATTTTCGCAAGATTCAAACCCGCATCTCTCCAGAAACATGGTAGAGTATTCTTCCAGTTGAACTAATGCCAGCTCATCTTTTTTCCACTAATTTTAAGACAACTAGATCATGGAGATTTTCGGGCCAGCCGTTGGCACCATCTATGATCTCCGGTGGCAATTATTACCTTAATATTGCACAGAGTGAGATGGAAATAAATAAGTCTCATCATGCTATTTAGCATTATTAATGATTTAAACATAGATGATAATCACAGCATGACCTAATGCTCTTTTGGCGTTGCTAAATCAATAATATTTAGCGGATTTTTTTTTTTTGGCCGACATACGGAATTCGAACCATCTCACTCTGTGCAATATTAAGGTAATAATTGCCACCGGAGATCATAGATGGCGCCAATGGTTGGCCCGAAAATCTCCATGATTGAGTTTAATCTTAAAATTAGTGGAAAAAAGACGAGCTGGCATTAGTTCAACTGGAAGAATAAATACTCTGGCAAGTTTCTGGAGAGATGCAGGTTCGAATCCTGTATGTCATCGAAAATTTTTTCCGCTAAATATTTATTGATTTATCAATGCCAAAAGAGCATCAAGTCATGCTGTGATTATCATCTGTGGGGATAATTTTTATTTTTATTTAGCAAAATTTAAACAACTTGGCAAAATCTAGGGTAGTTGCCAAATCTAGGCAACTTGGCAAAATCTAGAGCAGTTAGCAAAATTTGAAGCCACTTGGTTAAATACAGGTGAGTTGTGAAAATTGAGGTTAGTTTTATGAAATTAAGCAGAGTTGGTAAAATCTTGGGGAGTTGGCAAAATTGGGGTAACTTGGCAAAATCTTGGAGAGTTGGCAAAATTCAGGTGGGATGTAAAAAATGGGATTTTTTTTGTAAAATTATGGCGAGTTGGCAAAATCGAGGCAACTTGGCAAAATCTAGGGCAGTTGGGAAAATTTGAATCCACTTGATAAAATACAGGCAATTTGTGAAAATTGGAATTGTTTTTGTGCAATTAAGGAGAGTTGGCAAAATTTGAAGTGACTTGGCAAATCCAGGGGAGATGTAAAAATTGGAATTTTTTTCTGTAAAATTATGGCGAGTTTGCAAAATCTACAGGAGTTAGTGTTAGCCAAATCGAGGTAACTTGGCAAAATTCGAAACCACTTATTAAAAATTGGGACAACTTGGGAGAATTATATAATTGCTTTGTTTTGGCAGTTGGCAATCCCCACGAAGCTAAATTCTTGGTGTGTCCTCGATAGAGATATAAGCTACATAAAGGTGTTATTTTATCAGTTGGCAAAATTTTATTTCCAAGTTGGAAAATTTTCATTCTCTCCCCCCAACCATAGTCCTTTGCTAATGCCCCTGGGAATATACTCTATTTCACATAGAGAATGGAGCAGCAAAATCTGAAGATCAAAGAAGGCAACAAATGATCAAAAGATGCTTCACTCATGTGACTTCTAGCAAGAACTATTTGCAGATGTAATTCTCTGCCATAGCGAATAGTTCAATGTTTGATGCAAAAAATAAGTTTTTCTAACATAAATTAATGTGTATAGTTTATAAAATTAAGCAATTGAAAATGTTGCTTTTAATTTTCGAATATTGTAACATACATGATGAAGTATAATTTCTTTTACACTGGAAGCTCCCTAAAGAATTGGGGATTGATACATTTAAGCATCATATTTGCTTTTCATTGACTTTTGTAGTTTAAAACTCTTTGAGGGGTAATTTCCATGTCATTATTTAGGTGGAACAGAGTATAGGAACAGATTTAGATTGTTCACAACCTTTTCCACATCAAGCTCCTGGATAAAATTAACCCTTTTAATGCTACAGATGATGATTGAAGCATAATTTGCCATCAATTATATTTATGTATTGATGTCAAACTTTTGCTTCTTTGACATACACTTTTCTGTGCTTTGAGCAAATATCTTAAAGTGATACTGTATATAATAGTGAAGGATTCAATTGATGTTGATTGTCTAAATGTACAAAATCATGCTACTTGATGAGGTTTACAGAATTTACAGTTCATTATCATGTTGCCTGAGTGTTATGATTCCAACACATCTCTGTTTTCTTATGATGCATATGTAAAATAGTCATGGCAGTCCTTGCGAAGCAGCTGTATTGATTATATGAATTCATTATTCATTTCTTGGGCCTATCATGAAAATGAGTGATTGCTGGCTACAGCATTTAATCAACATCAAGTTTTGTGCAAAGTTGGGCAGAAGTGTAACTGTGAATCAGCAGTTTATGGGGATACAATGATTGAAAAATTAATGTTTTTAATGACATAAGCTGTTTACAGAGAGTTGGAAATATGGGACAAATAATGAAAGAAGTGGCTGTAAACTCATAGAACTGGTGACATGCATGTCAAGAACCCAAATGAAGACAATGCTGATTTATTTTTGTGATTACAAGGGTGTTGTTCACCTTGAGTTAATCCCACCAGGTCAAATGGTGAAATAGCATTATTATGCGGAAATATTAAAAATGCCATACAACTCTGTTCCTTGCAAAAAACCTGAATTTTCTGCTCACCACACATCTGAATTTTGGCATTTCTAAAAATTGAAAATTGCTCTGAAGGACTGTAGATTTGCAGACATTGACAACATTTAAAAACATGGCAATAATAATGTTTCTCAGGAGGATTGGGTTGGGTTGTTTTACCTCTGAGTGGCACCTTTTTGCATACAATGGGCTAAATGGCCGGACCACATGGACCCAGAAGACTCAGAGAAGGGGGGAGGGAGACACACTAGATAGTTGTTGGGAGACAGATGGTAGCCTTCTGTCAAGGCCATTCAGCATGTTCTTCAACATGCACAAGGTATGGCTCTCCCACTCATGGAGCCACAGTTTAACACCCCATCTGATGGACAGCGCTTTCCAAGTCTATCGCTGTCCCCTACTGACTGAGGGCAGGGCGGGGAGTTTTGTGAAGATAAATCTTAACGCTGACCCAGCTGGGACTTGAACCTGGGAACTGCAGATTACGAGCCTGGTGCGTTACCAACTGAGCCACCCCCTACCCCTTTCTCAGGAGGAGTTCAAGCAATGTTTTCAGCAGTGGCAATAAAGTTGAGCTTAGTATACTGCTGCCTAGGGAGGCTTGTTTTGAGGGTCACAACAGCCATTAGTATCTGGACATACAGATATGGTTTCTACAGAGACTTTCTGGAAATTTTATTTTTGCATCTTTCATCTATAAATAAATAAGCAAATGAACGGATGGATGTTTCAAGAATGAACATTTCATGAGAAGCTGTTGACCTTGAAGTTGTTGTTTTAAGTATCCAGTGAATGGAATGATGTGAACTGATTTTATGTAATAAACCAATAATGGAGATTTCATAGAAATTTTTCTCAATGCATGTAGATTCTGAATGCTACAAAACTATAAATAAATCGAATTTTTTTGAAAATAACTTTCTTTGTATATACACATGTAAAAAATCCTCATGCAATAAATGGGCTACGGAGATCCAACTAGACTGTGTAATTTTCCTCTCCAGACATATCTGTTCTGAGCTACAGCTGCTGCATTTGGCTACTCTAGGTCAATTCTAGCAAGGTCTGTTTGACATTGTTTGTTTATCGCATCCTAGGTCTTCCCCTTTTTCTGAAACCCTTAGGCACATTGTTCATAATCCTGTTTGCCAGTCTGCAGCTATCCATATGGCAACATGGCTGAACCCATTCTTTCTCAACCTCAGCAGTAAGCAAACCACAATTGTCATAATGACAAAGTAGCCTATCATAGTATTTTTTGTCACTAAAACACTTACCTTTAAAATCTTTCATTTGATATATGACTCATAAACATCGACCATATCCCCTCCCCTTTTTGATATTAGCTTTAATTTGAGATATTGGCTATATCTGGATCTTTCAGACTTTCAGTGTTAAAGCTAATTTTCTTAATCTTAGCACAACATGTCTGAAGCTTCAGCTGCAAGACACTTTACCATTTAATGGTCAGACCCAATTTTGGCTTCCCTGTATGATCTGGTATTCCTAACTAGCCCATTTGCTGTTAATTAAAATATAATCTATCATATTCCTGTGCAACCCATCATGTGAAACCCATGTATATTTATAAATGTCTTGGTGTTTGTGTAGTTATATATAGACAAACACCAGGACATTGTATCCCGGTTCATGTATATTTATAATGTCCCATGCAAACCATTAAGTTTATTTAACTGTAGAAGACATTCTCCATTGCCATTGGAACTACCAATACTAAAGGGACCTAAAACTCCTGCCCAAAGATTAGAGTCAGTACCAACTTTAACATTGAAGTCACCTAGCACGAGAGAAATATGCTATACTTAAAAATAACTTTAAATTTCTCTTTTCAGGGAGGGAGGATGGAAAGAATCTCCAAGGTGTAGGTTTGTTTTTCACCAGACATGCTAGTGATGCTCTTCTAGGATATGACTGCATTAATGAAAGATTTCTTATGGGAAAATTTGAAACGAAAATTAAAGACTTGAATGTCATCTGTTGTTATGCTCCACAGAGGACTCTGAGGAGAACGAGAAGGATATAGTTTACAGCCAGCTTTAGGATATTTTGAATTCTGTGAAGAAAGGAGATCTTTGTATGTAGGCCCTAAAATGTAGAAAATAAACTTAAAGCATATGATGGTGCAATCAGTCAATGAGTTCATATTGACTTAAAAGGAAGATAGGGCACTGGGGCACTGGCAATCTTTTTGAATAGTTAAATCAGTGACAAAGCTATGCGTGACTGAACTATGCATGAATAGTTAAATCAGTGACAAATCTATGCGTGATTAAGCTATGCATGAATAGTTAATCAGTGACAAAGCTTCCTTTGAAGTGAATAGGAACTCAGTGACTGATTGCACCATGAATTTGCTTTAGATGTATTTTCTATTTCTAAGGGCCCATATAAAAAGATAGGTATTTTTTAAAAAAATTTTATTGTTTTTTTAAATATTTTTTGTCACTAAAACACTTACCTTTAAAATCTTTCATTTGATATATGACTCATAAACATCGACCATATCCCCTCCCCTTTTTGAGTTATGTTTGAGGTAGCCCATGACATTGGAGACGTCACAAGCTTTAATTTGAGATATTAGTCTTTTAAATCTAATTCTGTGAAAATCTGCCTGCCTGATTTATTAGGGGGAAAGAAAAGTGGGGCAAAATTTGAAATAGGTTACAACAGTCATTATATGAGCTTTCATTTGACACCTAACCTCTAACTGTAGGCCCTTGAATTTGGAAGATATAGTAGAATGACTTTTACATTTCCCATTTTTAGGGGGGGGGGGAAGAAAGAATGGGGTCAGTTTTATATGGCTTATGACACTACTTTCATTCGACAACTTTCGCATCACAAACTTTCATTCGATGCATAGCTTGTCACTTTCTGCACTGACATTCATAAGATATAGGGGAACAATCGTTTCCATATCCCCCCCTTTTTTGGGTGGGGGAAGAAAACAGGGAGTCTTTTTTTATAGCCTATGACACTTCCCATGTCATAAGTTTTCATTTGACATATAGCTACTTTCAGCATTCACATTCTGTAGATATAGCGGAATAATATGTTTTATACTTTCCCCTTTTTAAGGGAAAGAAAGCAGGGAGATTAATTTTTTATAACTTGTGACACTCCGCATCACAAGCTTTCATTTGACACATAAATCATTAAGTTTCTCCACTGTGTTTGAAAGATATGGTGGAACAATTATTTTGGCAAATCCACAAACCGACAAATGTTAAAGTGAAAAGCATAGGATGATAGGTAATGACAAAGTGATAATAACTGAATATAAATGCATTAGAGATTCACAGAAAATTTTCTCAATGTATGTAGATTTTGAAAGCTTTAATGACAAATGAAAGTGGTACAATTGAATATAAATAGAAACATCTCACATTTAATATTTTGTTAAATCATTCTTTACAATTTAATTTATTCTAAAAATATTTTCTGGTACAAAATGCAAGTTTTTATGTTTGTTTCACAATATTTTATATGAACTAATTCTAAATGTATTTCATATTACTAATTAAAATTCTTGTTTTAATAGAAGGGGAAGAAGATGAGGAGGAGGAAAAGAATTCAATAAATTCATCCAAAGACCAAGAAGAAAATGAAGAAACTGAACCTGTGATGTCTGAATCATTGAAAACGCATAACCACAAACAAAAGCTTGAGGAAGCAAAGCCTTCAAGAATTAATGTAAATATTATTTATGTTCTTAGCCTGTATTAAAAAAAAATGTTGTTGGCTGTTTTAAACATAAATCGCCCCAGTTTGACATAAAATTTCTAAAATATATATATCATATAGGCAGCAAAATGTTTATCAACAACAGTATTAAACAAATTTATTATCACAATTCAAATCTTTTTACTTTTAGTTATGTTCTAAAATTTCAATAAAAGATTTGTTACCATATATTTTAAACTAAATTTCAGTTTCTAATCTTAATACTAATAAGTTTAATAATCAAAATGTTTCCAAAATGCCTGTAGATGATTTTTTGATTATTCCTTAGTGTGCAGGAAATGGAATTCTCTATCTTAAGTATTATTGCAAATAGTGCAAAAAAAATTCTGTGGGCTGTTGACTTATTTTGAAAGACTGAAATTAAATTTTAACTTTAAAATATTATCATAAAAACTGAAGGAATGTCTCCATGAGCATTTATCTCTGTGAAAATTTAATCTCATTGCATCTCAATTGTTTGCACTTTGATAATGAGAAGCAAGCTGATACTTATTCAGTTATTGCCAATTGTTGATCCATTATGAATGCTCTCATTTTCTGTTTTTTTTTTATTGGTACAAACAAAAATCATATAAAATACATGAATTAAATACCCTTCTTACAGATTTTAAATACCTAAGCTAAGTTTAAAATTTTATTTGCAGCTCATATTTATTATTTATCACTTGTTCAAGGGTTTAAAAAAATTTAAAATTTTGATAAAACATTTTATTCACAGTGGCCTTGTAACGCTCCAAAGAAATGAATTACTTTTAAAGTTTGGACCCTTTGTCTGATCCAATTATTTTCATGCTCTGGATAGCTGAGTCGAGCGCCAGGCAATTAACAAATTGCCAAAAAATAAAGTTTAATTAGGGTTCAAAATACCAGCGAGCGTTAATGAGTAAGATTTCAAAAATATTAAATGATTGTCAAAATTTTATGTTAATGCTAATCAAAACAAACTAACATTGCTCAAGAGAAAAAAATTAGTAAAGATTCAAAAGGTTTGAATAACAAACAATTTATTTCCAAAAAGCACTCACCAAAACTTCAATAAAGAAGATACTACATCAGTTCTTACTACAAACATCTTCAACAAACTAAAACTGATCTCTAAACTGTGCTGTGCTCTACTACTCTCTCTACTCTACTATCTACTGTGACACAATGTCACCAGGTTATAACAAGAGGTACAAAGCCCGCATGTGTCATGTTGCACGCTGGGAAAGACATTTGCATAAATTGACGAGCGGCGCAAGCTATGACGCAAGAGTGGGCGTGTCCTTGTGCACGTGCTTTAGCGGGTGACAATCAAAAGTTCGGAGTTGTGCATGCGCAACTCCTAACTCTTGGAAACGAGCGCTGTGATGCCAAAAAGGAAATAAAAATCCCCAAAATGATAAATATAATGTAAATTAAGCAAAACTGGTTAAGGTAAAGTAAAAGTGAATGAGGGGGCATCACAGCCTTTCATCAAAATATGCATAATTTTGTTTTATCAACTCATTGCAATTACATTATTTTGTAAAACTAACTAGTGTATGGCCTGTCAAAATTGAATTATTGAAAATTGAAAATGGTAAAGTAAACAAAAAGTGGATCCAGGTTTCAAAATCATTCTATTTAGGGACTTGAAGTTTTAATGCAGCACATTTCCTGTTGAAATTCAATGAGATGAAAATCAAACCCCTCTAATAAAGTGAAAAATATAGTGGTTTTAACTCAAAATTGGGTTTTATAAGTAGATACTTGAATTTATAATGCAACATAGGATGGCACAGGGTAAAATGGTATGTAAAATTTGGTCTTGGAAGTCCAGGTAATTAGGAGATTACAAAGGATCAAAATTTGTTAAAATATAACTCTTCAACACATCAAAGTGGCATTTTTTTTTGGATGCATTGTTCCTTAGCATACATTATTACAGACATTGCTGAGCATAAACATTACTGCAGGCTGAGTTTTCTGTATAAAAATTGTTCTGATTCAAATATGTGAACTGTTGAAATCTGAAAACAATGCACAATCTGTACAAAATTGTGAAATTATTGTAAAAAAGATGAAACTTAAACTCTATTTTAAATGACAATCTTTGTTTAGGCAGTTTGGGATTCAGCAATTTATGCCATATGGTCCGAGTGCTTTCATGTGGCTCTAATTTAGCTACACATCTTCAGAGATGTATCTTAGGCAATTAAACATCTTAGCTAATATTTTGGTGATTCTGTATTAACAACAATAAATTTGGGATATATAGTTACATATCACAGCATATGCATATATGTTGGTTCTGGATCTTAAAACTTTTTCCTTTTCAGTATATGTAATGAGTGGAGTCAAATGTTTCTTTTTATATTGTCCAGATATTTAAATTCACCTTGGACTACTGAGTGTAGGAGTAAGGCTTGGGGATCAGCATGTCCAACTCGCAGCCATATTGGCCATGGCTGCTGCTTGTTGTTGTTGAGTCGACGGTCATGGTGCTTTCACCTACTTTGGGCATTTGTTTCTTGTTAACTATGGTTACCACATGGTTTTCTGCACTTTATTTCATAAAATAAATAGTTCTTACTAGAGTTCTTTGAATCTTCCATAGTTGACCACATAATTATAGAAATAGTTCTTAAACGAAGTATCACTGTTCACAAATTCCACTATTGTTGTGATTTGATAATCATTATTATGCATGTGCACTACTTGGCTTGGCATGTGAGCTGTTTGTTTATATGTGTTGGGTGGGGCTATTTCGTAGTGTAGGGCTTCTCTGCTTCTTTGCAGGAACAGCCACCATGATGCTGGAGGGAGGGGTGCATCTGTATTACAGACAATTTCTCAATTCTGTTAAATTTCTCTGGTTAGGGTTTGTCCTTTGGTGCTGGGGATGGCTATTTAAGTATGCTTGATAGTAAAGTAATTTGACTGTTCCTTTTAGCATTAATTTGGATAATCCTGTCCTGGGTTTTTGATTTTGAATATAATTCGTGTTTGTAGATCCTTTGTTTTAGGGTATGAATTGTGCATCTAATGTATAAGGTCGGGGTTTGATTTCCTGAAACGGATTTTAAAGGGATTCCATATACACTGCTTCTTTCTTTATATGGTGTAGGATCTCGATCTGATTTTATCCCTTTCAATATGTTTGGTTGAGATCTGCAAGGAATATTTATCTGGGATTTCTTGCCAAGATTTCTTATGGGGAAGAACAAATTTTGTGACTATTTCACTGCATTGTAAATTTGGGCTCTCTCTTGGGTTCTGCTTGTATGTTAGGGTTTCTATTTTATTTCTGGTGATCCTGTAGATTTTATTAATAATTCTGTTGGTGAATCTTGCTGCTCTTCCTGTATGAAAAATGTAGTTGATCTGTGCTTTTAGGGTTTCTGGCTTAGAAATGTATTTAAATGCCCAATAAACGGTGGATTGAAAAGCTGCTATTTTATATGTTTGTAGACGATGTGAATCTGCCAGAATGAAGATTGGGACGAATATAGGTTTTTTTGTAAACACTGGTTTCTAATGTACAGCTGGGTTTTCTTGTGTTAAGAATATCTGAAAATGCTATGCAGTGGTCAAGCTCCTGTTACAGATGATCTGTGCACATACAACTGGGCAGATGGGGGTTGGGGGAGTGGTAACTTTTTTTGATATAAATACAGTAGGATTACAATTCATTTACAGTTTTCTTGTTTTATTTCAGTAATTGTCTCAGGATTTTTTAGGGATGGGTTTTTGTAGCAGAAATTAAGCGTTGGATCTTTCACATGTTTCTGCAATTTCTGTTTCATTGAATAATTTCACAAATTTTATTGTTCACAGAATGTGTCTATATTATATTGAACCCAATGTAAACCAAAAGTTACTTTCATGTTTGTTAGGCAAGCATATATATATAAAAAAAAAAAATAAATACCCCCTCAAGCAGCTGCTTGCCACAGAGGTCTGACAGGAGCCTGTCAGTTTATATGCCACAGTAGGAGATCTGAGAGGATGGCAGGACCTCAGCAGAAAAACGACACACACATCCATGCCTAAATCCGGGGCTCGAACCCAGGTTC
Organism: Ryuthela nishihirai; assembly: GCA_038380435.1. Taxonomy (NCBI): domain Eukaryota; kingdom Metazoa; phylum Arthropoda; class Arachnida; order Araneae; family Heptathelidae; genus Ryuthela; species Ryuthela nishihirai. The sequence goes on from JAWZYU010000019.1 coordinate 40,400,735, forward strand.
CTTAGATCAGTAGCCAAGCGTGCTAACCACTCGGCCACGGGACGGCATGTCAGTTTAATTGGGGGTGGCTCAGTTGGTAGCACACCAGGCTCGTAATCTGCAGTTCCCAGATTTGAGTCCCAGCTGGGTCGGTGTTGAGATTTATCTCCGCAAAACTCCCTGCCCTGCCCACAGTCAGTAGGGGACACTGATGGGCTTGGAATTCCATCCGTTGGATGGAACGTTAAGCCATGGCCTCGTGTGCGGGAGAGCCATACCTTGTGCACATTAAAAAACATTCTGGATGGCCTTGACGGGAGGCTACCATCTGTCTCCCAACAGCTGTTCCAGTGGGTCCTCTCCCCCAACCTTCTCTGAGCCTTTGGGGTCTTTGTGACCTGGTCATTTAGCCCATGGTGTGCAAAAAAGTGCCACTCAGAGATAAAACAATCCAATCCAATTTAAATAGTCTGGTCTCAAACAGGGTGCCAGATGTCAGGAATCTGTGGAACCATCATATATCTCACATCCTCCACTAACTTTCAGATGTCCCACGAAATTCATATCATCATGTATCATTAAATTTATGTAATCACATGTTTGTATATTAGTTGAAAAATCTCCAGTAATTGTGCATGTCTGAACTAGTTTTGCTTTAATTTGTACCCTGAACTTTCATAGTAGCCTGGATTCAAATTGTAGCTGAATACAAGCAAGAAATTGTAGCATAGGCTACTATTTGAGTGTTAACTCTTTAATGCCCATAACGGCCCAAACTGGCTGAGATTTGAAATGTACTAGTCCAAATAGTGCAATTCTTTTGTCTTTACTATCCCTCTACCCTTTTCTCAGATTTCTTGGGCTTTAAAGGTTTAAGTCACAGTGCATCATATAGTCAAAATGCAAATAAAAATAGAGAAAAATAAAATAAAAATTATATTAGAATTATAGAAATGAAACTGAATAATTATAATACAAAGTAAAGCTGATTATTTTTGAAGCAAGACAAAAGTGTATTGAAAATTTTTTGTTTATTTAGTTTTATTAGTTAGTACTAAATAAACAAGTTAAATCTGTTTTATGTATTCTATTGATCATTTTTAAATGTATTAGGTTGGTGCATAAATAATGGCTTTTTCATTTCTTTTTAAATCTAGCATTTTGTTTATGTCACAAACAAGTGCTAGATGCCACCTTTCCTTTTTGATTCATAAAAAAATTAAGTAATAAATATCCACTCAAGCAACTGCTTTGCCACAGAAGTGTGTAGCACAGCATTTATGTGTTATCTTAGCCTATTTGTTTGCTACTAATATTTCACATTCTGCTTTTGATTGAGGTGAACTAAGGTGAATGAAAAAGTGCTTGTGATCAATTATGCTTTATGAATTTATAAAATGGCACAAATGCAACACTGTGTTCAATAAATATGTTTGATGTACTTAGTGTTAGTGCTATTTCTGATTATATCATTTGTTTACAAAATTTCTTACTGGGGATTTTAAGCCAACTGGCTTAAAATTGAGAGAGTAAAATTACAGTGAAATTGAATGTTGATCATACATCTGTAAGTAATAACCTACATAAACTGGGTATGATGTGTATGTTTGGTGTTTGGATATCATACAATTTATTAGAGAAAAATGTGGTAGTTAGAATGTCAGCTTGCATTTCATTGCTTTCTTGTCATAAATTAAAAACATTCTGGTTTGTATTACCACTGGTGATGAAAAATGGATACTCCGTGATAATGTGGTATGCAAAAGATGATGATACAAATATACTATATGTTCAAATGAAGAAAAATTTCAATGGTATGGTAAAGTTGAGCACCATTACCTACACCAAATGCTGAATTGCATGTTAAAAAAGTTATAATTTGTTGTTTGGGAATATAAAGGTGTATATATTATGAGCTGTTGCAATCAAATCAAAGCATAAGTTGTGAATGCTTCTGTCAACAGTTGATGAAATTGAAGGATAGCTGCAAGAAAAAATTTCAACTTTGGTGAAAATTCAGGTATAATTTTTCATCAATATAATCCCAGACCATGCTGTTCTCAACACCGAGCAAAAATTGACAAAATTTGGTTGGGAAATTCTTGTGCAGTTGTCAATTTATTTGACTTGCACCTTCAGACTACTATTTGTTTCATTCACTGCAATGAAATATTTGTTTTGATCACTGAACATCTTGATGGTCAATAACAACAGCAACAACAAAAAAAAGTCATAGCTAATGTATAATGACTGAATAAGAAATATTTTCTTTAAATATCTCTCCCTTTATTTAAAAATTAGCCATTATTTTTGCATGAACCTAATATTTGATATGCAACATTGCCTAATTTTGCATATTGGTTATTTGCAGAATAAGGAACAAAAAATATTAGGCAGCAGAATGAGGTTATTTTAAATTATGCAGATGTTTTAGTCATTAATGCTAACTTCTCTTTTCCCTTTCTAAATGGGATGTTTTGGGAACTAGTTTGAAAAACTCTCTAAACAAACTATTTAATAATTAAATGCCATTAATAAAAAAAAATACTAAAACTTGTTACTAAAATGTATGAATAGTTTTATTTACAGTGTACCCTTTTATTAAGATAATTAGCAAGCATGAAAAAAGGGAACAAAAAGCATTATCTTGTTATTTAAATATTATGTTTCATGATAATATGCCTCCATTTTCTTAGCATGACTAGCTGCAATCATTCATGACTTGTATAATTCAGGCATAAACTGTGTTGGGTTTCTTCTAATCTAAGAATAAACTTTCAATAACAAGAGTCAGTTCCAAGAGCTTTTGGTGAATGTTTTAGCCAACATAGGTTAGTGATAGTTACCACTTCATTCAATGAAAATTTAAACATAGATCGATTTGAAATTGAATGCTAGTATTTCTCAGGATATTTTTTACCTAATGATTAAACAACATTGATAAGCTAAGAAGAAAAAAGTGACCAGAATAAATGATCTTAATTTTTATTATATTTATTTTTATCATAAGAGATGCATATTATTATTCAAGTATTACTTTGGCTGAATTAATCAATTTGTTAGCAACCTTAAAAAGTAAACATTTACTTAATCCAAAATTTTATCTTTTCGATTTTCATTGTTGTAAGTAACCAGGAAAGTTGTAAACAGTTTTTTTTTTCGTGCTTAGTAATTAATAAATACAATATAAAAATTCAAGCAACATTTTTCATATTATATTTTATGGTATGTTTTTCTTGATTGTTTTCTCCAGACAGAGAAATTTATTGTTTTTCTCTGAACTTTAATATCTATAGTATTGTGTTCTATTATTTAAATATGTTGTTTTATATTGTTATAATGATTTAAATATGTTTGAATGATAACTTTTTTTTCTAGCACGTGAAAAATATTTACCATTGGGTGGTAAATTATGATTTTGATACAGTTAAAGAGCAATGGTGTGAAGTAACTTTACAGGTATGAAAAATATTTGTTTATTAAAGTGTCAAAGTAGCTAGTATTTGTTAATATTTAAATAAATTGTGGATTTCCAACTACAAATATATATATATTCACATATATGTATTCATGTATATATTGTATTTGATAAAGATTCAGGACATTAAGTTAGACACTGTGTGTAAAAGAGGCTATACCCTCTTTGTGTTAAGGCAGTGTCTCGCAAACTTTTTTACTCTGTGGCACAATGAATCTAATTTTTTTTCCGCGGCACACTGAATCTAATTTTTTTTCCCGCGGCACACCTAAAAAAGAATAAAAGCAAACTCTATATAATCGGCATTATATTTGTGCTTTGTTGAAGTCATCAGCCTGGTTTTACTTGAAGATTTGCCCTCCTCCTTTAATTCATAACTCGCTGTTTGTTTTAAATATTTATCCATTCTATGGCTTGAAATAATCAAAAATTAATACCAAAATTTGGAAAAAGCTTGATAAATACTTACAAGATCCCAATTGATAAAATCTGAAAGATTTTTATCAAAGCACGTCGATAACACAAGTCAAGTCAAAATGAAATCTTTGGAATATCTAGTGTCAATTTGAAAATCTCTCGCAGCACACTACTGTGCCACAGCACACAGTTTGCGAGACACTGTGTTACGAATATGCTGTTTGGCCTTGATAGTGGCATCCATCTGGCGCCTAATATTATCCATTTGATCCCTTTTCTAGCTCTAAGCACTTGAACTTATTGACTGTGGATCAAAGGACCTCAGTGTGAATCTTATGTAGATCAGTCAATTGATGTTTTCTTTCAGATATATGTTGTCTTGTTAAAGAAGGTATCACCCTTATTATGGCATTTAAGTGGAAAATCCAGGTGAGATATGAACCTATGACCTCCTGATTCAATCAGAAGGATCAATACATGGGTTCATATCCCACCTGGCTCATGACAATTTTTCCTCTAAAAATTGATATTGATGTCATAATAAGAGTGATACTTTTTTTGACAATTTGTTACCATGATATTAGCATACCTTGATAGCTGATGATATTGAAATTATGAAATTATAATGAAACATTTTAGTCTCTCACAGCTCTAAAAGAAGCAAAGGAACTAGGAGTTTTTTTTAGAGGCCTCTCTCTATTCCACTCCTGCACCTTATTTGGATACTCTCCTATTTTCAGACGTTGAGAGATTTGGTTTCCCTAAGATCCCCATCACCCAGTTGGATGCCTAATATGGTCATCCTCCTTCGAGTGTCTCTCTCCCCCCCCCCAAAAAAAACAATGGAGAATGTGAACGTAAGACTTGGGAACTGTTTTTGGATTGGGCAAAAGAATATTACCTCAAGTTCTAGCACAGTTCTGTGTCTTTTCACCCTTAGCCACCATAGAGTGTCAGAGACAACTGAGCTAGATAGAGCCCACCCCAGCTGTGTAAAACCCAACTGCCACCTTGCCTTTGGATTTTCCTCTTAGTTCTGCTCTTTAGCTGCCTAAGCTGAGCATTAAACTTCAAATCAAAAGTAAGCCCTCCTTTTAAGTATTATTTCTCCAAGTGTCATAACCATAGACGAGGTTTCCCTAAAGCCTTTTGAGGATGATGGATCTTCCTTCCTGGAGGACGAGTGATCTACCTTTCCTCAGGTGAATATCACAACTTGCAAGAACTTGGTGCCAAACCAGATATCATTGAACTTTGAATTTTTTGTGGAAAAACTATAACTAGCCTCAAACTGCTTAGACCTTTTTAGCCAGCAACTTTTCAGCAGCAGTGTATAGCTATTATCTTATCTTATATTAAACTTTGTTTGTTAAAGAAAACTTCAGAGTTGAATGAATCTGTTATTCTGAATTAAATAAGAATCAGCACTCCACCTATTAAGGAAGTATAAGGAAAAGCTAATGCCAAAGTAAAAACTGTTATGATCATGACCTTCGAGGGGCAAACCCTTGCTTCCCTCATAACAAATTGAACAAAACTGTTGAGAAATTTCTTAAATATTTTATCTTTCTGCTGAGATATCATCTTCCTCACAGATCTACTCATTAGCATAGTATATTGACAGATTCCTAGCAAATGGGCTTCCTGATGAGAATTTTTTAAATTCTTATCATTCTTGTGTACATATATATAGGGCAGGAACAATGTGGCATGTGGCCTGTATGTGATTTAAATAAAATTTATAAATTTTGATCTTTTAGCTGTGTTTGTTTAGTATTCAAGAGTTCTAGAATATTAACAGCAATGTTTTCATTTGTAAGAATTTACTGCAACACTAATAAAAACATTAATAGCTTACATGTTTTCAATAAATGGTGTAGTATATTTTTTAGAAGTCTGTGTAATGATTTCATCAATTTTCTTCATTTGATGAAAATATTTTAAAACACATACCGCTGTGGAATAGTGTAGCTTCCTTGGCTTTAAGCATCGATTTAATATTGTTGAAAATCGAGTTTTAGGTATTTAAATTATCATTAAATGCCATTTTTCCATAAAATAAATAATAAATAAATAAATATCCCCTCAAGCAGCTGCTTGCCACAGAGGTCTGACAGGAGCCTGTCAGTTTATATGCCAAAGTAGAAGATCTGAGAGGATGGCAGGACCTCAGCAGAAAAACAACACATACAACCATACCTTACCCGGGGCTCGAACCCAGGTCCCTTAGATCAGTAGCCAAGCGCGCTAACCACTCGGCCATGGGACGGGGAAAACTTAATTAAGAAGTTAAACATATGATTAAGCTATCCATTGACTTAATACGGGATTGTTGAAATAATTATGGTGAAATAGAATATTTTTATTAGTTTTTAAATCCAAATGAAATGATTTAACATTCATTATTTTCACTGAAATAAGTAGTAAATAACATAAATTTGACAGATACCTATACAGCAATAGCATTTAAAACATATACTTCCATATATACATTATGTTACCAAACATGTTTGGACACTTCCATGCAATTTTGATGAAAGGCCACATTTAGAGCTCTTTTCTTTAACTTTGAAAGAAGTTTTTTGAAAAATAACAAAGAAGTCACCTGAGATAATTTGAATCTCTGTAAATCTGAATTTTCAACTATCTTTGACCCACAATTTCTTTAACTACCTTAGAATGAATCAATGATAGTGAAAATACCAAGAACAAGTATGATGCATTCTTCATGCAACACTTTCTTTCACATTGAATTTTGTTTTGAATATATGCAATGTTTATTCATAGAACAGATGTCTTGATTTATATTAAAAACACTTTGAATTGGCAAAAACTTATTACAGTTAAATTAACGTTTTAAGCAAGATCCTTAAACATTTAACAGAATATACTGCCAGTACTAAGAATTTATCTTGAAACTAAATAAAAAATAATGATGTTATAATAAGTTCTTTGATAAAATAAACATTTTTTTTTGTAATAATTTAGTTTTAATCATATTTGAAGAAAGGTCTTTAGGACAAGCATAAAACTGCAACTTCTGCTGCTATTATGCTTGTCATAAATGCAGTAAAACCTGGTTAATTTGAAATTTCTGTATATTTGATATTTTCTTTTCATTTTAAGACTCATTATGCAAATTTCATGCAAAGTACCTGGATAATTCATAATTTAAAAAAAAAATTCCTATGGTCATAACATCAATATATTTTTATCTGAATAATTAAAAAAATGTGAAAAAATAATGTTTATAAAAATTATTTGTTTGCAAACAACTATTAAATGGCCATGATAATGAAAGAAGATGATAATGATGCATCGATTAAGCCTTTGCTCTCTGAGAAGAAAGATGTATTTTCAGCTTTGGACACACTCCAGCAATACTTGTCAGGGATACAAGATATGCCAATGAAAATAGGTGAAAAAGATGGTGACATCATGCACCACGTCATGCTAGGGAATCCTCAGAAAATGAAATACAGCAAAGTTAGTGACTATTTTAATGAGTTGTTTTTACTGATAGTATTTGGTGATTTTTGTGACTATTTTATACTCTTTGATATTAAGAATATAAACTAGTAACTATGATAGCATTAACATTTTTTCTATTATATATTAGTGAAATAAAACTTTGTGTTGGGTTTTGAAAACAAATCTTTTGAAATTGCATTAAATATCACATTACACTGAAGTGCCATTGAATTAGGGATAGCAACCGAATAACATGTTGGACCCTCTCTGGCCTTGATAATGGCCACCACATGATGAGGCAAGGACTCCACATGCTTGCATTAATGTTCCACAGGTATGGCGACCCATGCATCCTCCAGAGCTGTCCACAATTCTCTCAAGGCCATCACTGATGGGACATGGGCTCGAACACTCTGCTCGACTATATCCGAAAGATTTTCTATGGGATTTAAATATGGGCTTCTAGGTGGCCAATTCATTATTTCAAAGTCAGCAGAGTGCTCCTGCCAACATGCAGTAGCCAACCTGGACCTGTGAGATGAACAGTTGTCTTGCTGGTAGATGCCATCTCCATTGGGATGCATGATGGCCATCATGCACCAGATGTCCAACTGGTCCCACAGATGTCCAACTGAAGACACTCCAGGCCATCACTGAGCCACCACCAGCCTGTACTGTTCTGACATGACATACAGGATCCATGGCTTCATGGGGTTGGTGCCATACCCTCAGTCTCCCATTGGCGTGATGAAGGTTAAAGGATTCATCACTCCAGGCTATCCATTTGTCAATTTTCAAAGGTTCACTTTCAATGTTCTTTAGCCCAGGCAAGACGTTAGCCCAGTGTCGTGCCGTTAGAAGTGGGACTCTTGTAGGTTTGTAGGTCGACAGCTTCCAAAGCCGAGACGATGAAGTGAGCATTGCATGGTCTGTGCACTGACTTCCCGGCTGGAACCTGCTTTCAGATGGTAGGTGATTTCAGATAATGTCTGGCCCTATCAGTCTGTATGATGTGGGCCAGACAGCAAAGCCCACGATCATTCAAGGCTGGTTGTCCTTTGCAGTTTGTCTGGATGCTTGTTTTTTTGCCAGAATTTTCATATTCCCGGAACACTCTTGAAACTGTCATATGAGAAAATCCAAGTTTGTTGACAATTTCGGAGATCGAGTGTCCCATCCATCAAACACCTATGATTTGCCCTCTGTCAGATGCATCTGAATCTCATGCCTTTCCCATTATGCTTCTCACACTGAATGCTTGGAGAAGCCAAAGCTGACAGCTATATGTGACCAGAGTTTCAGCCACTCATGCACGCAAATGTGGGACTTGCGGTACTGAATTCGGATAACGTCTCCTATCCCTAATTCAATGACACTTCAGTGTATAAGGTAAGGCTATATCTATCATCTTTTTTTTCTATTTGTTTTTATTTAGTAAGTAATTATGATATTTTCATGAATTTTTAATTAACCAGGTTTTTCATAATGTGAAAATTTGTTTGTTGGTCCTTTGAATTAACCAAGTTGTACTGTATAAGTATTCCAGCTTTGATAACTCTTTAAATTTTGAACTAATATTGTTGAATAATTGAGATTCAGAAAGATTTAAGTGAGATATATACAATTTTTTTTCCAGGGACATTTTTTAATGAAAAAAAAAAATAATATTTTCAAAGCTTTGAATGTGATTTTTCATTCAAATAACATGGAAGTGTCTGAACACTTTTGGTGCTTGAGTTTATGTAGATAAGTATTTATGAGTGTTTAAATAGGTAATACTTAAAGTTTGTAATATTATTTAGGGATGATCTATGTCATTACCATTTGTTAAGTTGTTATAGTATAAAAATGTTCAGCTGTTATGCTGTTGGAAGATAAAATTTTACAAATTCTTTGATTTAAACATGTATAATTATTGTTAATTATTTGCTCTGTTAGCTTTCTTTGGGAGAGAATAGACTTGATATAATATCACTGATAGAGGAAGAAGCCTCTAAGGCAGTTATTCATGAAACTCCAAAAATCAAAAGAGCTTTTCTTGTGAGGGATCCACAAGCAAAGGGTAGCTGTGAGAAAATGCTAAAAACTGAAGGTGTAAATATCTTGGTAAGTTAATGCTTGGAAATTAAATTAAAATTTTAAGCACCTTATGTTTTATAAATAGTATATATTTTTCAAATTTGCCCATAAATAGTTTTTATCTTAAAATGATTTTATTTTGTGACTTAAGTGATAATTTGCATTTTTAAAATTGTAATGATATTTTTTAGTTTTTGGACTGATTTTATATAAAAGAAATTACTTCCTTATATATGTATGTCTTAAGTTCGATTATACTTATTAATTTGGGAAAGGTTGATTTGCAAAGTGTTTTACTTAATTTGATTTGAATGAAAGATAGACAAAAGTGATTGTATAGATTTTTAAATAAAATGTCAGTTGCAAATTTAACCATTTAGTTATGCATATTTTGGGATTTGATATTTAAGTAACTTTTGTAATAGTTAGCATATTTGCTGTAATTTCAGTTGTTTAAAACTACATGGAATCAGAATGTATTTTGCTCTAAGGAGGGGAATCACTTTTATTTAAGAATGAATTAATGATGGTAAGTGAACCCGGTATGAAAAGTATATAAAAATCTTTATGAATTCACTTAGAGGTTGAAGCTGTGTCATTTGGTAGAGTGTCAGCTGCCAGACTTGTGACTTGGTGCTCTCAGGTTTGAGGGTGCAGGGATGGCTCAGTCAATAGCTCGTAAGGCTCATAACCTACAGTTCCCAGGTTTAAGTCCCAGCTGGGCCAGCATTTAGATTTATCTCCACAAAATTCCCTGCCCTGCCCTTGTGTGATTTCCAAGGTCATCAGTGGGGCACACCGATGACCTTGGAAATGCCCTGTTTATTGAATGGGATCATTGCCCTATGTAGGAGAGCTATGCCCCCTTGCTGTTAAAAAACATGCTGGATGGCCTTGATGGGAGGCTACTATCTGTCTCCTAACAGCTATCCACTGGGTTCCCTTTCCCCAACTTTCTCTGAGCCTTTGGGGTCCTTGTGACCTGCCCATTTAGTCCATTGTATGCAAAAGAGTGCTGCTCAGAGGTGAAATAACCCATTCCAACCCAGGTTTCGAGATTTGAGTTCCAACTGTGTTTGCTTTGAGATTGTCTCTGCTAATCTTTACTCTTTCTAAAGGTCATTGTCAGTCTGATGGGACATTAAGCTGTGACTCCATGTGCAGGAGAGTCATACCCTGTGCATGTTAAAGAACACACTAGATGGCCTAGATGGGAGACTACTATCTTGTATCCCAACAGTTGCTCCAGTGGATCCCCTCCCCCAACCTCTGAGCCTTCAGGGTCCTTGTGACCAAAAAAATGCTGCTCAGAGGTAAAACAAACCAAACCTCACTCTGCTCTCAGAAAGGATGTCAGTGGGCTTGAAAATGTCACCATTTATCAATATATGGGAAATTAAGCTGGAGCCTTAGGGATACATACAAGACTCCAGCTTAATTTTCCACAGATTGATAGATGGTGACATTTTCAAGCCCACTAACATTCTTTCTGAGGAAAGAGCATATCCTATACACTATATCCTATATATTAAAGAATATGTTGGATGGCCTTGATGGAAAGTTTTCATATTCTCCTAACAGCTATCCAATGGATTCCCTTCTACCATTTAGACTGTTGTATGCACAAGAGTTCTGCTCAGAGGTAAAACAACCCAACTAGTTTGTTTTAATACTGATAGGAAGTTGTAGCTTGTAAATTGTAAATGAAGTGACTCTACATAATATTGCTCCCTGTAGAACTGTCTTATGTAAGATTTGTAATAATTATAGAAAATATTGTTAGGAATATAAAAATGCATATTCACCAAGTTAGTAACATCACTCAAAATGCATGAATTTATGCATTTAGAATGGGCAACCATTTGATATGAAATTAGCTCATCAATTCTTACCTCGTAAAAATCTTATTGAGCTTGTAAATTATAGAAGAAATAATAAAATGATATATAAGAAATAATAAAATTATGTTTAGTCTAAAATTTTTTTGTGGAACATTGCAATCTAAAGAAATATAAATATCCTTTATGTTAAATGATTTCTTAAAATATTATCTATACTCCTAGTTCAAGTAATTTTTTAAAATATTTTCTATACTCCCAATTTAAAGGGCCATTTTATTAGGTACAGTTCTACATTATGTTAATAGTAATGCAGATATAGGACCTATTAACTCCTTAAATAATATTTTTTATGAAAATATATAACAATATAATTTTAGGAATATAATCAAATCTATTTAAATCTCGATTTCCATTAATAAGCATTCATTATTTCAAGAGTTATGGAAATGTTACCTTGTAGAAAATCTTATTTAGCTTGTAAATTATAGAAGAAATAATTAAAATGATATATATTAAATGATAAAATCGTGTTCAGTCTCAAATTTTTTGTGGACCATTGCAATCTTAAGAAATATTAATATCCTTCATGTTAAGTAATTTCTTAAAACATTTTCTATACTCCCAGCACGAAAAAGTGCAACACCTGTAAGCAAACCACTTTGATGAGACAAGGATCATTGATTACAGGTGTACGATTATACATATAATTAACAAATTGAACACAATGAAACAGAAGTGAGGGATTTAGACATTGTTCACTATCAAGCTCAGTATGATATTAAGTTCAGTTGATTTACAATACATAACTGCAAATGACATGGAATGGCATTCCATCCCAAACTTCCCTTATGCACTACTCTGACTGTGATGAGTTGTAGGTGTGTTTGTAAGATGTTCATGACTCTTATGTTGCCAAATGCTTTCTATGACCAGTAGATGGGTAAGTATGCAGGCCATGGAGGAACATCAATGTTTTATAAATGGTGTCTGGTTAGTGTTGCTGCATTGTAGATGTGTTTACAGAAAAGTTTATTGATCAACAAATGGTGTACAGCAGTGGGGTACATAATCTCTGTGATATGGTGCTGTGCAGATAGTATTTTATGTGCAATGACCAGTTAAGATCTGGAGGTAATTCTGGTGATCTGGATTCTGGAGGTGATCTGGATGCCTGATAGCATCCAGATCATAGCATTGGGAATGGGGTAGTGTGTTGGTAACTTAGACATTGTCATGCCTGACCTAATATTCTGACCTGATGCAAACATGATGACTGATAAACCCATTGTCTGCCATTATATTTTCTTTAATAGAACTAGATTTATTGCTAAATACAGAATTTCACCATTGTGGAAGATCCCAGTTAGCTCTGACATAGCATCATGTTGATAAACATCAACATTACTTTGAATGATAGAATTGCAGTATATGGTGATAAGATCTCAAGGAAATGGCTAACAGACTGTAGTTTACCATTAAGAGAGTCCCGAATGTTGTTACCTGTCATTAGTAGTCACCAACTGTGATGCAGTTATAAATTGAACTTAGCTCATATTGCTGTCCTCCTATGCATATGATATATGTGGGTGCCAGAATTTTCTTGGGTGAGTTGGCCTAGTTGGCAGTGCACCAGTTTTATAATCTGCAGTTGCCAGGTTCAAGTTCAATTGTGTCAGCCAGCATTGAGATTAAACTCAAGTAATCCCCACCCTGCCCCTCAGTGAGAAAGGGGACACTGTTGGGCTTGGAAAAGTGCCAACCATTGGATGGAATGTTAAGCCATGGCACCATGTGTAGGAGAGCCATACCCTGTGCACATTAAAGAACATTCTGGATATTAGTTAAGAAATTAGTAGAAGAAAGAATTTTAGACAAAAAATTTTAGACTGAAATGAGAGGTTATCATCAGTCTACTTTCGGGTGTTCATTGTGTCTTTCCCAGCTTCTCTGAGCCTTTGGGAATATTATGACCTTGTCACTGTGAGTAAAAAAAAGTGCTGCTCAGAGGTAAAACAACCCTGTATTTTCCTGATGCTCATGTAACTTATCTTGTACCATCAGTACCATACTTAAGACCTTTGTGATAATTATACCCTACATGGGGGTGGAGGTTGGCTCAGTCAGTAGAATGCCAGGTTTGTAACCTGATATTCCCTGGTTTATAATATGATGTTCCCAGGCTCAAATCCCAACTGGGCCAGTATTTAAAATTTTCTCTGCTAACCTCCATTCTGTCCTCGATGAGAAAGAGTATACCACCAACGGGCTTGGAAAGCCTGCCACCCATTATGTGGGATGTTAAGCAATGGCCCCATATGCAGGGAAGCCATACCTTGTGCATATTAAAGAACACGTTAGATTGCCTTGACGGGAGGTTTCCATCTGTCTCCTAACACAATATTATAATAAAATAAAATTACATTCTTATCTAAAAATACAAATACTGCTAAAAATATGAAAACAGCTATGTTTTTGTGAATAGTGATCCCCCTTACCTAACCTTCTCTGAGCCCTTGGGTTTCCATTGGATCCCCTTACCTAACCTTCTCTGAAAGAATCTTGTAGAGATATTCAAAGATAACCACCTTCTCTGAGCCCTTGGGTTTCCAGTGGATCCCCTCACCTAACCTTCTTGGAGCCCTTGGGTTTCCAGTGGATTCCCTTACCTAACCTCTGAGCCCTTGGGTTTCCAGTGAATTCCCTTGTCTAACCTTCTCTGAGTCCTGGAGTGAGATACAGATGTGACCTGGTCATTTAGCCCATTGCATGTAAAAAGTGCTGCTCAGAGGTAAAACAACACACACAACACCTGACAAGATGTGCCACTTCTCTGTGGGGTATTCTGCATCACACTGATCAACAATGTGCAATGCATCCTTTCTTGAAGTTGAACAACTACTCAATTTGCAAGGTGTCTTCTCTAAGTCATATGAATGCTGGGTGTGCAATTTCTTTCACACTTCTACTTGCTGTCAGGCCCATTTTATATGCTCACAGGCAATCTCTAATGACATTTTATTCTTCATCTAATCCATGTGCAGTGGTTATCTTTGAATATCTCTACACCAAAAAAAATTTACATTGACTATTTTAGGTGTTGTACTTTTTGCTGTTGGTAGTGTATATTAATTAACAGAATAACTTCATATTTGTTTCTAAAAGTTGTTGTGTATTTTACAGGAAATGTTCAAGTATGGTCATATATTAGATTTGCATCGAATTTGTAGTAATGACATACATGCTATTGCCCAAACGCATGGTATCGAAGCTGCTGCAAGAGTTATAGTTAAGGTATGTTAATTTATTATAATTTCCTCATTTGCAATTTTAAAAGGCTTCAAAAGTTTATGCTAAAATTATCTAAGTATTCTAAATTTATAATTAATCATAAAATATCTTAATAGATGTAAGGAAAATATGCTGAATTAGCCCTTAATTCTAATTTCTGAGGTTATGAAAATACATTTCTTAACTAGAAAACTATATTAGTTCTCTCACTTATGTATCAAATTTGAAAATTGAGGTTACTAAAAATTCATTTGTAAAATACTCTGTGAGTAGATATTTTAAATTATGCATCTATGAGTCATGGATAGCAACAGGGAAGCATAGTTAGTAATATAATTATTGTATAATGATAGAACTGAAAATCTCATATAATAATGACATTTCTAGACTGGAGCCAATACAATATTGCTTTTAAAAAGTCTTAAAGTATGATATGAAATCAAAATTCGTACAGGAATTAGCACTGAAAGTAGGCAAAATTTTGGATTGAAACATGCATGAAGACAATGCATGAAGACAATTAGTGCATATATAGGCTGTTCAGAAGCCAATCAGGGTAAGTCAGCAAAATGTGGATTTCTTATTTTTTATGGCAACTATATCTGTAAAGGCTATATTTTCAAATGCACAATCAAGTAAGTCAGTATTTAAATTAGTTTCCTGTAGGTGGCATTACCAATTTTGTTGTTCTTTCAGAATTTTATATATTGATTTTAGTAAACCCTTCATTATCTCAGAACAGCAAATCAGTGACTTAACTGATTGGCTTCTGAACAGTCCATATGATAGATATCAGTCTTAGCAGGAAAATTGACATCTTATGGAATAGTTCATATGGTAGATAGTAATTTGAGTAGTGGATTGAGAAGGTCATTATATCAGTTAAAAGAATGTAATTTGATTTTAATTCTTAGAAATCTTTTGGATTTATTTGTGGTTACTTTCCACCATTGAATGGAAATGAAAGTATGAAAACAGGGCAAATATCCAGGATGATTGTAAAATAAGGCCTCAATGGCAGTCATATTTATGACTATATTGTCTTTTATCATTGTAATAAATTTCTAAGCATTTGACCACCAATGCTATAATTTAGCTAAGCATTATCTTGCACAGAGTTAACATATATAATCTCTTTATATAGCCCATTTGTCATTCTAGAGGCAAAACTTCTACTAATTTAATTGTAAACAAAGTGTTTTTAAGGAGCTGAACATTTTGTAAATTATGGAAAAAATTTCAGTAGTGGAAAAATGAAACACCTTTGAAGCACATTGCTTTTACATTGAAGTAAGAAAGATAATTCGCAAATATTTTGCTGCTCAATTGTGAAAAACCAGGGAAATGCAGTAGTTAATTTTGATAAAGATTACTGTATTGTCAGCATTAGGGTTCCTGTTGTCTTTGAAGATATCTTTGGCACATGTTCGTGTGTAGTGCATATATAAAAGTTCTTAGTATTCATACCAATGAACAAGAATTTTATTGATTTTTAAGTGTATTTTATAATTTTTGAGAAAAAAAAGTACTAATGATAAAAATATAAATTGATCAAAGTTATATTTTTATCATTAGTACTTTTTAAAGTAAGTATTTTAAGTAAGTAGTTTTTTAAGTAAGTATGATAAAATCAACTAAATTGTTAGAGAACATTGTTAGAGAACATGATATAAAGAAGTTAAGCTATATTTTAAATTCTCTAAGTTCTAAAATTTTAATGCAAAATGAAACTGAAAATAAAGATGTAAATCATATATTTGATGTACCTAAAAAGTAATGTCTTCTTTTACACCAAATGTAAATAGTATTTATTGTGTATTTTAATTTTTTTCAAACTAATTTCAGTAATCTAAAATACCATCATTTTTCCATATAATTTTTGAAAATAAAAATATTTTCAAACTTTTCAGGAAAAATGTCTGACTATATTCTCAAAGAGAGCCATATATAGCATTGTATTTTCTATGGGTTTCTTAAGGTATACAAGGAAAAAAGGTCATCAAAACCATCTGTGATTTTATGGACATGTACTGGATGTTTGTAAAAATGCAGTATTGGTCTATAAAGTCCAGTAATGTTGATTTCTCAGATGGCCATTATTTGGGAAAACTGGTAGAGGTTGACAACAATTTCCTATAGTTTAAGGTTGAAGTCAGACACCCATTAAAACTAATCACTAATTGGCTGAAATACATTCATTCCTTGTTATTGGAGCCCAATTGTTTTCAGAATTTTTGCTCATAAGCGAAAACTCATAAAAGTGACACTGAATTCATATTAAAATACATGTAAGAGTCCCAGATTCATTTCATGTGCTTGTAAAAACTAAATTGAACTCAAGAAATAATAAGCTGGAAAAAATTGGTTTTGCCATGTTATTGTAGGTACTTTTCATCAGAAAAGTAATTTTTAAATATCAGAATGTCAAAAAAGTAAATTTTTATAGTTTACTTAAAAATTTTATAGTCTACCACAAAATGTTAGTATATGTTGCAACAATTACAAATTTACCAACACTTTTTTTAATATAAACTGTTTAAATTTAATATGGGGCAATTTTAGTAGGAAGTGGAGAAGGAAAAAAAAAGTATGATCTCTATGACCTTATATGTACATATAAGGAATAAATAAAATAATTTAATGGAAATTTCTTATTTACCAAAATTATTATATTAATTAATACTGATGCATCTTGTTATTTAATAAATTTTGTTTGTAACAAATCAAGAAGTGAGCACCAATTGGATAGTAGTCTCTGCAGTACTTTCTCACTGGCAAGACAATCAGTTGGCAGTTGTCGATAGTTAGTGAAAGGTTATCCCTGTCTTTGTATAAACAGGCATCAACTTCTGTGTCGTTAGTTGAACTTTTTGATGTAGAAGGTTGAGGCCCGACAGTTTTTAGACAAGGAAATTTTTCAAATGTGTTTTTTGCAGCCTACTTTTTTGTTTTGTAAAGTTTGCAGTAGCAAGTAAAGGAAACATTTAGATTATGTTTGAAAACAAAACTTTTTTCCCCAATATGGATTATTTCATCCAAAATTTCCATTGTCTCTTCAAAATGTTTCAACACTTGTGAAACAGTTCTAGTATCTAATATTCTTATGATGTACTGAATATCATGGAAGAGCAAGACTATCAAAGAAATGTGTTTCAACATTGCTTGCAGAGAAGGTAATTGCTTGGAGTTTGTATTAGTGGGAAGAGTTCACTCATCTACCAGAAATGGATATGTATATGTATCACACATTTTAGTAAATACTCATAAGAAAAGTGCTTGTTTAATGAGAGATGAGTGTACATCATTTTTTATAGTATACTGTTCAACACACACAATGAGAAAGGTTCATAGACAAAGCATTTAAATTCTACTTAAACTTTCATTTGAAAAAATATAACTTTCAACAATTTTCAATTCATTGTTAACTAGACAAGAGAAAGAACATTTTCTTATGAACTTGTTATTGGAGGTGAGAAATGGGTCTTTATGTCAGCTCCAAGTACAAAAACCCAGTAATTTTCCTATGGCCAGAAACTGGTTCTAATAATGAAACTAGACTTCTTTTCACAAAATGTCTTTGTGTTTCTGGACATCGTTGGTATAATTCATTTTGAGCTATTGGAAGTGAATTAGACCATAACTGCAAACCTCAATTACAGCAATTGGCCATTTCCACTAGGTTCTAATTATGACAAATGACCAGCATTGGTCAACAGAAAAGAGGTCATTCTGCAGTGTGACCCAGCATGAAAGAGATTTTAGTTTGGAAGTTCTGCCTACCCTCCATACTTATCCAACACTACCCTAGCAGATTTATCATTTATTCAAATCTCTGCAGCACTTTCTCACTGGCAAGACAATCATATATATTGTTATAGAAACTTCTCTCTTGGAATTGTTTGCCTCAAAGCAAGTCTTTTATTAACAGAGTATTAAAACTCTGAGAGGAAGATGGGTCCTTTATAACAATAGCATTTGATATGTGATTAAAAATAAAACTTAAAAAAAAATATTTATATAGTTAGCAGGTCACTATATCTAAATCCTGATTTTCAACAGTAATGTTTAATATTCAGAGTTACGGAAACTGAACCCAGGTAGCATGCCAACTTTGGTTCAATGTTGAGTTATTGGAAACTCATCTTGATGGCCAGTTGTTGGCATACTGTTGCTTCATGATTGACTTAATATTGGCTCAATGATGGATAATAGTTTGTGTAATATTGGACTGATATGGATTAATAGTTATTGTAATGTTGAGCTGTGCTGTTGGATTTGTTAACTTGACATCTTTTTTCAATGTTAAGAAAACTTTTGTTGCCATTCAGTAGCATTCTTTTACAGTAATATTCCTTTATTTTAAAAATCCTGAAATTTCTATTTTATTCCCATGGCCGAGTGGTTAGCACACTTCGCTACTGATCTAAGGGACCTGGGTTCGAGCCCCGGGTAATGCATGGATGTATGTGTCGTTTTTCTGCTGAGGTCCTGCCATCCTCTCAGACCTTCTACTATGGCATATAAACTGACAGGCTCCTGTCAGACCTCTGAGGCAAGCAGCTGCTTGAGTTTTTTTAATTATTATTTTTTATTTATTACATGATTGATATGTGCAGTTAGACAGTATTTTTCTTTGGTATAAAATTTGTTCATCATTTCTAATAGAATGTCTTGATCAGTTTCATATTGAAGCTGATGCAGCTACTCAGATTCTCAGATATTTGGTTGCACCACAATAGTTGCTGAAAATTTCATATTAATATAAATATAATTGTATAAATTTGGTTAAAAGAAAAATATAGAATTATCTGCTAATAAACTAAATTTTGCAAAGCTGCTGATTGTGGATTTGATCATACTCACTTAAATTGTTCATTAATATAGAATGTGATACTTGAAGGCTTAATTTAATTATATGTGATCTAGAACCCCACCCATATCCAATATGGGCTATAACAAAGTATTTTTATTTAAGCATTCATTACATGAGTGATAGAAAGAGAACCACAATCATGTGAATGACTGTTGTGATCTCACATGCCTGACACATGCAATGCTCAACAGTGTCTGTGTGCTCTTGCTGTCAATTTAGTTATTGTCATATTTCTTTGAGATTTTTGTCTGTGAGGAATTTTTGCTATTTTTTTTTGCTATTTATGTTACTTTCATTTTGTTTAACTTTGGGTTTTAAATGTAATGTCCTTTCAAGTGGTAATGCATAAAGAAATCTTGCAATTTGACTAAGAATAAGTCATTTTGGACAAATGGCAGTATAAGTGTAGTGTTTTTGGCAGTATATGTGCA
Source organism: Ryuthela nishihirai (assembly GCA_038380435.1). Lineage (NCBI taxonomy): Eukaryota > Metazoa > Arthropoda > Arachnida > Araneae > Heptathelidae > Ryuthela > Ryuthela nishihirai. The sequence goes on from JAWZYU010000019.1 coordinate 40,420,592, forward strand.
ATGGAGATGCACCATTCAGATTTGCTCACAAAAAAAAATATAGCAACCAGGATGCCCTTGTGGCTGGTTGTGTGCACATGACTGGGATAGCTCTGAAGAAATAGAGTCCCCAGATGCACTCAAAAGATAGTGATTGAAGAGATGGAGTATAGCATAACATCAGTAGTAGAGGAGAGATTGATCAGCGGCCAGTAGCTCGGTGGTTGGAGCACCTGACATGTCATCAATGAATCATGGATTCAGATCCCACTCGGCTCAAGATAATTTTTCTTCTACTCTCATCTCCTGTCACTTAAAAAACAGTTTGAGAGTGGATGAATATTCATCAAATCAATGATGAGCTGTGAATTCATATGTCTAAATTGATCATATGTATTTATGCACATGAGAAATATTCACGGTTGTATACAGATATCTGTGCTTATAAGTACGATGATATCAAATTATCCATTGGTGAGTAAAATTTATAATAAACATGATTCATTTTTATTTTTACTGAATAATTTACTGTAACAGTGTATAAATATTATGTTAGTATTTTCTTGTTTTTGGATTTTTTTTCCCCATGCATATGTGCAGGTATTTCCTCTAGGCTTTTATTACTTAAAATCATTTACTTTGTTCCCATATGTTTAGATTTGATTGAAGTCTTTAAAATCATTTGGAATTTTTTTTCTTACAAAAGCCCATTTTAGAAGTTGCTAATTTGCTTTTCACTGACACAGCATGTAAGTTCTCTAATAATTTGGTAATGTAAATTAAGTTTTTACAGCTTATAATACTTTCATAAGGTATATCACCTTTTTCTTGGGAACAATTTGAAGTATTTTCATGGCTACTCAGACCACTTCAGTGATTATAAGCTTTTCACAGCTCTCAGCTAGTCGATTGTGCACCTCACAATCTTAGTACTTTCAGTGATTGACATTGACTTGATCAGAGTTGGGTTGGGTTGTTTTACCTCTGAGCGGCACTTTTTTTGCACACCATGGGCTAAATGGCCAGGTCACATGGCCCCCGAAGGCTCAGAGAAGGTTGGGGAGGGGACCCACTGGAAACAGCTGTTAGGAGACAGATGGTAGCTTCCCGTCAAGGCCATCCAGCGTGTTCTTTAACGTGCACAGGGTATGGCTCTCCCGCACACGGGGCCACAGCTTAACGTCCCATCCGACGGACGACGGCCTTTCCAAGCCCATCGGTGTCCCCTACTGACCGTGATGAATTTTGCAGAATTTTGCGGAGATAAATCTCAACCCTGACCCAGCTGGGACTCGAACCTGGGAACTACAGATTACGAACCTGGCGTGCTACCGACTGAGCCACCCCCGCCCCTGACTTGATCAGACTGATGGTTCAAGGGATATTACAGGAAATTTTCCTTTAGTCATTTAAGTCTTCATTTGAAATGTCAAATGGTGTCTTTACTGAATTTGGGATATTTGGATTTTAAATTCTCTGGACTATTTTTCTATGTCTACAGTAGTTATCTACAGTATGATACCAACATCTAAGTTGGATATCTAATTGAAATAATTGGATGGGCTGCTAGAAAGGCATAATTTAAGGTAAAATTGCTTCAAGAATAGAGGATAATAATTTTACAGTCGTGCAAATACACATCACACAATACAGGACTACAAAGGAATGCACTCTGATTTCGAAACAATGTTTATTGAGTGTTTGCACAAAAATCAGCTAGACATGACATTTAACTATTTCACATCTGAACAAACAACTTTCCTTTTCAAAATTCTGAATGTTATTCTGTTGTGTTACCAATGTTATTCTGTTCACTCTTTGATATTTAAAGTTAGACTTAAGAGATGCAGGGCTGAAAAAAAAATTGTAAACAGAAAGTAATATCATTGTTGAATTACCTGAGCCAAGTAACATCACTGGACAACTGAAATATAGAAATCAGTGTCATTTAGTAATATGTCAGAAATGCAATGAATAATCATTAATTTTTTAATGATTTCATATGCTTATTCTCTGAGGTAGCTTATTGGAAGAGTTTTATGGACTCTACTGTCAGACACCCAACAGCCATCTGCATTATTTTATTTGACACTGGCGACTGCACTTGCTAGAGAAAGCTTGAAAAATAGAAAAACGTACATTGGAGATTTGTAAAATATGTTGTTTTCAAGAGTTGCTAATCTTTTTGGTAATAGCAGCATATTTTATAAGATGATAATGCCATATGCTGTTGGCTCTTGTTATGAGGAACTGATACATCAGAAGTCTGAAATCTTATGACAGCGTATTAACTATGTGTTATAAAAACAAACCCCAAGATGCAAAATCAAATCAACCATGCGATTTTTGGTTGTTTCCAAAAATTAAAAAGGAACTTGCTGGGAAGCCTTTTTCAAGGGTGCAAGACCATGCAAAATGTGTTCATTCAGAGTTACGGAGTATTCCCCGACAATTCCAGAATTTGCTTAGATGTCTGCAACTTTGCATAGATGATGGAGAGGAGTACTTTGAAGGACAGCAAAATTTTTTTGAGGTTGTTTTGCAGATGCATGTCAAGAACTTGAACATATTTGGTTGCCAATGGACAATATTTTCAACACCTTTCGGCATGAATTATGTTATAATTTGATAATTAGTAAGCTGAAAACCATTTCCTTGGTAAATTGTATAAGAATGCTCAGGTATTTTTATTCTTGTCATCTTGTGTTGTTTAGTTCAGTTGATGGAATGCCAGGCTCATAATCTGGAATCCCAATTTCAATTCATAATATGTATATGTTGTGATACTAGCCTTCATTCTGCTCATGGTGAGAAAGGGGACACTGAGGGCTTGAAAAAATTGCTGTCCATCAAATGGAATGATAACTTGTTGCGATTTGTGTGCACATTAAGAAACCTTCCGGATTGTCTTAATGGAAGGTTTTCCATCTGGCTCTTCTGTTCAACAGGCTGCCTTTCACTACACAGCTCTGAGCCGTAGAGATCCTTGTGACCTGGCCATTGTGCACAGAAAAAGTGGCTTTCAGAGGTAAAATAACTAATTTTTATATATGCAAAAATATGATGTTATGCTTACCCTGCTTTATCAGTTATGAAAAATAGTTTCACCTCACCAATTAATGGTTAATGTATCTATACACAAGTTAATCATATGGATGTGATCAAACTTGTTTGATGGTCAAAGAATAAACCCTTCACTGTCACATTAGTTGTTATTAAATTGCCCACACATGTGGGGCGGGGGTGGCTCAGTCGGTATTGGCACCAGACTTGTAACCTGTAGTTTCCAGGTTCGAATCCCAGCTGGGTCAGCATTGAGATTTATCTTCACAAAATTCCCTGCCCTTTCCACGGTCAGTGGGGGACACCGATGGGCTTGGGAAGACTGCCGTCCATCAGATGAGACGTTAAGCCGTGTCCCCCTTGTGTGGGAGAGCCATACCCTGTGCACGTTAAAGAACACACTGGATGGCCTTGACAGGAGGCTACCATCTGTCTCGCAACAGCTGTTCCAGTGGGTCCCCTCCCCCAACCTTCTCTGAGCCTTCGGGGTCCATGTGACCTGGCCATTTAGCCCATGGTGTGCAAAAAAGTGCCGCTCAAAAAAGTGCCGCCACCTTTCCAACAACTTAGGAATGTAGCAAGATGGTGTTAAAAAGTGGCATTTCATCATCTTCCAGTTGGATTATTTCAGATTACTGTCGAATCTCCAGGAATGACCAAAAAGAGCAGTAAATAAACCGAGTTCTATTTAACTCCATATTAGATGGCGACTCCTAAACTTGCCATTTCAATTTCTAGTGCTGCATAAAATTACCATATCCCACAAAAAATTATAATGGCTTCATTGCTCACACACGAACATGCTAAACAGCATCCTTTTCTCAAAGTTCTTGCAGGATGTGCAGCCATTCATTGTGATAAGAGTATAACTTGAACCAACATATGAAAAATTCCTGCTGGGTATATTAAGGTGCTCAACGTTATGCCAGGTGACATAGTGACCTCAGCATATTCCTCATCTAGGACAGGCTAGGCTTAATTAGTAGCATACTAGGCTTGTAACCTGATGTTCCCAGGTTCGAGCCTTAATTATGCCTGCCTTGAAATTTTCTCTGATGGCTCACACTCAGTCCTTGGTGAAAAAGTGACACTTATGGACTTGAAAATGCCTTTGTCCATCAGAATGGATGTTAAGCGTACTGTTTATGTAGAACGGATGTTAAACTGCACAAACCATATCCAATAGAGCTATACAGTGTGCATGTTAAAGAACATGCTGCATGACCTTAATGGGGTGCTTCTATCTGTCTTCTAAAAGCTGCCCAGTGGATCCACCTATCCCAAACTTCTCCGAGCCCTTTGAATTCTCATGACCACGCCATCGTAATCCATTTTGAGCACAGAAGGTAAAAAGAACCCAAGTACTCCTCGCCATTGCGGCCTCCACTGTAGCACTTTCTGGACTGGCAATAATAACCCGTTATTTTCAGTGGAATGAATCATTTGTAAACTGCTTTGTGCAGTTTTTCCTTAACGCACATTATTTAATCCTTTCATTTCTGGTGTAGGGGAGGATGAGGGGGTAATCATTTAGACCTAGAACTTGTTTTCAGGTATTTAAGATGATCAAAAATTATTTATTTTTTAGCACATTGCTTAAAAATAGTATATATTTTGCATTTTTGTAATTTTGGTGGAATTAAACATATTTTGTAGGAGCTCGTTTTTCTTCTGGACCATTTTTAACCTTCAACCACAATATTTGCGAAACCATATAAATAAGGATAAAAAAAAATGCATTCTTCTCTAGTTTTTCACATTCATAATTTGTTCAGATTTGAATTTTCAGCAGTCGCTAGTTGACATCACTTGCGTTTTAGGAAAACACATCACCAAGAAATTATCATTTTGTTACTTGTTAGCTTTTCCCTTCCCTACGGAAGATATAGCGGAACAATGGTATACGCATTTTTTCGTGTGTGTGTGTGTGGGAGGGGGGAAGAAAGCATGGGAGTAAATATTTTATAGCGTATGAAACTTCTCACGACACAAGCTTTCATTTGACAACTCAGTATGATCGTTGGTCGTATTTTAGAAATATAGCAGATAACGCTTACATATTTCTCCCATTTTAGGGGGGAAGAAAATAAGGTGGTACATTTTTTTTTATAACCTGTGATATTCCTTATGTCACAAGTTTTCATCGGGGGCTCAGTCTGTAGCGCGCCTTAATGGGGTGCTTCTATCTGTCTCGTAATCTGTAGTTCCCAGGTTAGAGCCCCAGCCGGGCCAGCGTTGAGATTTATCTCCACAAAACTCTCCCGCCCTGCCCACGGTCAGTATTGGATACCGTTGGACTTGGAAAGGCTGCCGTCTGTCGGATGTGACGTTAAACCGTGGACCGTATGCGGGAGAGTCATACCCTTGCACGTTAAAGAACACACTGGATGACTTTGATGGGAGGCTATCATCTGTCTCCCAACAGCTGTTCAGTGGGTCCCTCCCGCAACCTTCTCCGAGTCTTCGGGATTCTTGTGACCTAGACATTTTAGCCTATTGTGTGCAAAAAAGTGCCGCTCAGAGGTAAAACAACCCAAGTTTTCATTTGATACATGATTCGTTAAGTCCAGCCAACTCGTTGAAAGATATAGTGGAACAACTATTTTGGCAAACTGACAAATGACGAGCGAAAGCTGCGAAGATAGGTGTGAATGAGAATTTCATGAATTCTTAGTCTTAAGCTGTTCCAGGGGCGGGGGTGGCTCAGTCGGTAGCGTGCCAGGCTCGTAATCTGTAGTTCCAAGGTTCGAGTCCCAGCTGGGTCAGCGTTGAGATTTATCTCCGCAAAATTCCCCGCCCTGCCCACGGTCAGTAGGGGACACAGATGGGCTTGGAAAGGCCGCCGTCCGTCGGATGGGACGTTAAGCCGTGGTCCCGTGTGCGAGAGAGCCATACCCTGTGCACGTTAATGAACACGCTGGATGGCCTTGACGGGAGGCTACCATCTGTCTCCCAACAGCTGTTCCAGTGGGTCCCCTCCCCCAACCTTCTCTGAGCCTTTGGGGTCCATGTGACCTGGCCATTTAGCCCATGGTGTGCAAAAAAGTGCCGCTCAGAGGTAAAACAAACCAAAAGCAAACCTTAAGCTGTTCCAAGTTTTCTGTAACAATTCTATTTGGGGATGTAAGTTTTTTTAGGCACGATGTGACATTTCTCTTTTATAGGGTATACGTAGATTTATTTGTAGAGAGAGTGGCGTTTCCATTACTGATTAGAAATCAAATACTTCGAATTGCAGTTAATTCTGCCATATTGTAAAGCAACGAAATTAAATCGAATGACTTTCTCGAACCCAGAATTTATAGGTACACACTTAATTATGTTTAAAACTGTTATTTTTTTTCCACATAAAAGCCAGTTGGTATGTCTGGAGCATCTTTTACCTAAACTTTTTTTTCCCCCGTCTTCGTCGTCTTTTTCCTTGTCTATAATTTCGTTGAAAGCAGCCAGATTCGAGGCTTTTAAGTGCACAGTATGCTGCAGAGAAGGCCATGCTGCTGTGAAAGGGTTTCAGGCTGCCACTGCCATCTATCTTCCTTAGTGTGACTTGCTGACCTTGCTGTAAGGCTTGTTCTGAGCCCACCATAATTCATCAGTGATGGCAGCGTCAACTGGCTTGGTGCCGCGTAGTCAGCCAACGAGCACATATACTGCCTCAGTAACGGTGGAGAATAGCAGTCTCGGTGAATATGGTACCCTGCCGTAAGAGGCGAAATAAATTGCGTTTTCTTGTCCTTGTAAAGGCATTGAGATTACTGAATATCCTCTACAAATGGCAGACGTCCCGCTTCCCCATTTAAATTTTGTTTTCTTTTTTTTGGCCTCAAAACTATGCTGTTGTTACGTGTTTTAATGATGATGTTCGTGTAATGCACAACAGTAACAAAATCCTTTGATAATCGATCATTATTTTTATCTTTTGGTGACGGCAAATTGCACTACGTTTCATCGAGCATTAGTGAATGGGAGTTTTAGCGTTTATGAAGGCTTAAGTAAAATATAGACGTTAAAATTATTGGGTTGTTAAATTTTCGAAATAAGATTTATGCCTCTACTTTTTGTTAGTGTTAGACCAATGCTTGGCCGTTGCGCTTTTCTTCGCCTGACCTGATATCTCTGTTCTGATAATAGAAGTTTATTGTTGAATTGAAATACATGAACTATGCTTTGCTTTTTGAATTTGAATTGATGGTTCCCATTAGAAAGTTACTAAAACGATTTATGTAATGAAACATGTTTGTAGTAGCTAGTTGATTATTTTTTATTTTCTATGCATTAATATCCAGATGCTAATGAGACGTTTACGGGACTCCTGATACTAGCATCAATTTTTAATGAAGTTAGATATCCAAGTCTACTTTTAAGCATAAATTCTCAATTTTTTTAAAATTACATCTATGTGTAATTTGAATATGTTATTTGTGAAAAGCAATGGAACGCCGGTGTTTAAAGTCGTAGAGCAAAGGTGAAATAATTTATAATGTGCTTTAATGCTGAAAAATAGTTTAGGAGAAGATGCTGTTAAATCTCTTATATAATAATAAACTATTTAAAAGGTATGGAAAATTCCGAGTAATTTAAAATTATGTGTATTTAAGTTTATAGATACATAACATCCATAAATTTATTAATTTATAAAATTGCAATTTTCAGAAGGGTGATCCAAAATGGCTTCCATTTCTGACATTGGTAAAGATCTTTACAGGCGTTTTAAAGTTGAATGTTTTTCGCTGTTATAATGACTTTGTGCTGTAATTAAAGCGCATAAGGCTGTGATATGGAAGAATGTGATACATTGGTATTATGTTTCATACACAGACTGTAGCTTTCATACGCCTTTGTAAGAACAAGTAAATATTCTTTTATTGTCTCCACATCGTACCCAGGTGCTTAGAATTAAAGATAATGCATTTCGAAGGATATTTAAAGGAATGACATGAAATGTTTTGTATCTGTAAATTTTGGAATGCGGAAGAAGAAACTGCATGTACATTTAACCAAAGCGACCACGTGTATGCAAATTAGGATTGCTGTAAAAGAGAACATAGCTGCTGTCGCTACTCAGATTCAGCTAGGTAATAATACACCGATAAAGGAGTGAGCCTACTCAAACGATTCATTAGATAAATTCAAAGAGTAGTATCTCCTAATTATTCTAACTGCAGCATGAAAGTGTGTCCCATATACTCCTTAACTATCCGCTTTACAGTAGAAAGAAATTTGTTATTTCAGAAATTAAGATTGATGCGAATATTTTACATTGTCCACTCTCCTGGGCCAAGAGGATCTTGCCCTGTTACGTTATTAATTAGTGCTGAATTTGACTCTCTGGTCTCAGTGTTAGATTCTAAATGTGATCGTAAAAAGTTTTTCCTTTTTAAAATTTCCCCAGCTTTTATTTCTTTTGTTGCTTTTTTTTTTCAGTTATTTTTACTAATGTTGCTTTTTGTCTTTTCTGAGTCCTCACAGCTTTGATGCTGGGTTATGAATGATCTATTTTGACGAAGTGTTTCAAGTATGTTCTGATATATTATGTCATTATGATACAGTACAATTGATTACATTTTTGATATAATTATTTTGCGCTTAGCTGGCGTGGGCAGCTGCTGCCTTGATTTCTTTTCACGTCGGGAGCTGAGGACTTGTGTTTACTTGCCTCCTCCTTCGTAGTAGTATCTTCCAACAAGCTCCCTACGCCCAATAGACTAACTTACTTCATTGATTTGTATGTTTCGTTTTAGTTATAAAAAATTAATTGGAGCTATTGAGTCAATTTTCTTATCAAAATTTACCTCTTTGGTTTTTTATGTTTATTTCTCTTAACTTTTTTCAGTTTAAGATAATAGTTGATTTTTTAATAAAATTCTTTGACCTAAGTTATGTGTATACTTACAGTGTTTAAGCTCTGTGTAGCTGGAAAAAAATTAATATTTGCAAAAGTATTTCATTATTTTCACGATTAGAAATGCTACGGACAAATATACAACAGTGTTTTCACTTTATTGTATATTTGTCCGTCTACTGATATTCAACACTTTTTTGTTTTTAGATATAAATGAAAAATCCTTTTTTGATGAATTATTACGATTTGCGTTTTCCGAATTTCCCAATAGGTCAAAAGTTGAAAAAAATGACAAAACTTGAATGTTGTAAACGATATATTTATGCGGTTGGTAATTTTGGTGGTAGAATGTGAAGGTCAAGAGGTTTATATTGGCAGCAATGATTTTTGCCCCCCTTACACCAGGAGGATGGGGAAACAACTTTTTTTTTGTCTTAGGACAAAAAATTCTCTTTTTTCGCAATCAATCATTAATTCGAATTTTCACTGTTAGGGGATGATAAAGGTCTAAAATAACTTCGATAGCACCATCTAACGGTGTAAAAAAATCAACAAAATCTTAAATGAATATTGCAAACGATCTATATGTATGATAGAAATTTAAAATTTTAGTGGGAAAATCTAATAGTCAAGAGATTTACAGCGATTATTTATCCCCTTATCCTTTTACGGCAGGAGTTGACCAAGTTGTTAGCACCTCACTCCATTGGGTTTATTTTACATCGACGGCACCTTTTTTGCGCACAATGGGCTAAATGGCCAGGTTACAAGGACCTCAAGGGCTCAAAAAGGTTAGGGAAGGGAACCCACCAGAGAGCTGTTAGGAGACACATGGAAGCCTCCTATCAAGGTCATCCAGAGTGTTCTTTGATATGCACAGTATATGTCTGTCCTGCACATGGAGCCCAATGCTTTGCATTCTTTCCAACGTACAGCTGTCCTTCTAAGCTCACCAGTATTTGCTTTCTGTTGGAGGGTGAGAATCTGGCTGAGATAAATTCGGTGCTGGTCCAGTTAGACTCCAACTTGGGAACTGCAGACTCTGGGTCTGGTGCATTACCATTCCCCCCCCCCCTCCCATTCACTCGTAATCTGTAGTTCCCAGGTTAGAGTCCCTACTGTGCACCAGGATTGAGAGTTATTTCCACTAACCCACACCGTGCCCTTGGTGAGATAGGAGGCATGAATGAGCTTGGAAAGTCTATCATCTGTTGGGTGGAGTGTTAGGCCGTGGCCCCATGTGTACTAGAATCATACTCTGTGCACATTAAAAACACACTGGATGGCCTTGATGGGAGGCTACTATCTGTCACATAACAATTGTCCAGTGGATCCCCTTTCCCAACCTTCCTGCCCATGATTTGTATTGAAGATATACTAGAACTTCTGGAATATATTGCTTTAAATTTCTAGGAAGTTAATGCCTTGAAATTGTTTTAATAAAAGCTCATTATTGCAAGAATATACACTTAATACACTGAAAGAACAATATTATACATTGTACCCATCACCAAATCTGCCCTACTCTGCCAAAATAATACGGCCAGCCAAAACTCCTTTCCAGATATAAATAGGTTAGATACCTACCTGTGACTGTTATGAGGGTCAGCAACCTGATCGAGGTCGGCACATGGCAACCTGAGAGATTTCGATCGTGGACAGAAAGCTAGTGTGAGGAAGATGGGTTGCTCCATATCAATGACGGCAGAACTTGTGGGATTTCTGCATGCAACTGTCGCACTAAAAACTGACAAAACCCGCAGCTGCCAGGAAAAATGTGGCTGTAACTGGGCCATTGATGTTCGAAGGAAACACCGCCTATCTCATATCTTAACATCAGAATAGAGGGCTAGAGTGCAGGTGATAATGTTGGCATTCAATGATGGGGCAGCTACAAAGGTTTGTGCAAAGGTCATTCGATGCACGATGGCATGATTGAGTTATGGCAGCTGATGCCAACATTGAGCCACATTGCTAATAGCATGTCACTGGGCTACGAGGTTGTAGTGTATGAACGAACATCTCCAATGGACTGTTGAACACTAGAAACGGGTAGCTTGGTCTGACAAATCAAGATTCAAACTACAACACACTGATGGATGTTGTGTGTGTGTGTGTGGCATGAACCACATGAGGCCATGGAGGTGGTGTAATGTTCTGACACATGTTTACGTGGACACCTTGGTGCCTCTTATATCTATTGAGATCACCATTACCACACCAGGCTATGTTGGTGACTCTCCGACCACTTATACCTGTTCGTGGTATTTTCCACAGTAGGAGTTCTTTCAACAAGACAGTGCCCTGTCTAATCGCTCCCATTTAGCAAAGGACTGGTTGGAGGAGCTTTCTAGTGAGTTCACAACCCTCGAATGGCCTCTCACACTCCGGATTTGAACCCTTTTGAGCATCTGTGGGACGAAGTAGAGCAATACATTTGAGCCTGAAACCCACCACTGGCAACTCTCGGCACTTTACGGACCCTCTTCTGGAATCATGGACTACAATACCACCTGAACGTTTTTGTATTTTTAATTTGTATTTTGAAGAAATGTTGAAGGAAGTTTTAGAGTTATTATCGGATTGAGTTGTTTTACCTCTGAGCGGCACTTTTTTTGCACACAATGGGCGAAATAATCAGGTTACAAGGATCATAAGCGCTCAGAGAAGGTAGTGGAAGGGGATCCACAGGACAGATGTTAAAAGACGGAAACTTCAAGGCTATTCATGACATCAAGGCTATCCTCACATCTAGCATGTTGTTTAATGTGCACAGGTATGACTCTCCTCACAGCGCCATTGTTTAACGTCCCATCCAAAGTATGGCTCTCTCACCGAGAGCAGGACGGGAGTTAGCGGAGATAAATTTCAACGCAGACATAGGTGGGATTCTAACCTGGGAACTGCAAGTTAGAAACCTAACGCACTACCGAATGAGCCAATCTCTGCCGTTTTCTGTCGTTATGCAGAAGGATTCGTATAATTTGCCGGACCATGGAATATGTTCGTGTAATTTGTGTGGCCATGAGGTTGAACTATGCCGAGAACCACTGCTCTAGATTATTTCGGAGAATTATTTTAAAAAAGTAATTTTTTGAATATCTATATATTTCTGTGACCATAAGTTACTTTTTTAAACTCATTTTATGTTTTGTTTGCGGCGTTGGGAACTTTTGAATCATGAAGTAACCTTTATGTTTCTTAAGGTACCTAGCATATGGCTCTATTGCACAAGGGGCTTCTTTTTAATACCCCTTCCAAGGGACATCGGTTTTTCCAAGCCCATCGGTTCCCTCTTTTTCACCTTGAACTGAGCAAGGCTAGTGGAGGAAATCGCAATGAGGGTTGTAATCTGAGAGATGATCAAATTATGATCTTGGCGTACTACCTATTGAGCCAACCATTGTCTCAAGTGAAAGGTTTTAGCGTTCTAGCATAAGTGTGTCAAATTGTTAAGGTAGAAGCAAATAAGATAATCAGTGGCCTGCTCTAAAACTCTTCAGATGGCGTTGCTTTAGATCTATTTAAAAGACTTAAGCTCTAAGAACCCTTGACAACGTTGTTACCATGGGAACTGCTCTCAGTGGCTTTTGACGAGGTTTTCCGATGCCGTAATTATTGAGTTTTTCGTTAATCTAATTATTTTCGAGAAATATGAAAGCAGTGAGCTTTTAACCGATATATGATGGGCAGTGTTTTATTTTATTAACGAAAACCATTTCTCAATGAGAGCTCTTAAGCTGTTAATATATAGATTGCAAATGCGTTAATAAGTGTGTTTTATAAATAGGGGAGGGCAATCAGAAAGGAGGGGAGATTCAAGGGTTACTTTCTATAACTTTTTGAATGATGAGCGGCACTTTTTTTGCACACAATGGGCGAAATAATCAGGTTACAAGGATCATAATGGACGGGCAAGGCTCAATGTATGTCAGAAAATAACTCGTGAACCCCAAGGAGTCATTGGATTTTTTTTGAGGATCTGCAGTGTGTTTTTGAAACTAAGTAATTTTTATAACAATAATTTCTGTAAGAGCAGATGTACTGAGTTAAACACAGTAATATTCATTGTTACTCCTGGATTTGAGATGAGGTCGGTGTAGGGTGGCGGAGGTGGCTCAGTTGGTAACATGTCAGGCTCGTAATCTAATGTTCCCAGGTTCGAGTCTCAGCTAAGCCAGCGTTGATATTTTCGCTAACCCCCACTCTTCCTTTGAGGGAGAAAGGAGGCACCAAAACGTTAGGGCGTGTTCCCATGTGCAAGAGAACCATACACTGTACACGTTCAAAGGTAGGTTGGATGGCCTTCATTGGAGGCTTTCATCAGTCTCTTAGCAACCGTCTAGTGCAGTGTTTTCCAACCTTATTTGGATGGCGGAGGAACTCTGTAATATGATAAAAATTTGGTGGAACGTTCTATTTTATATGGCTATCGTGGCGGTTGCCTATTACTCGGTTGAACATTCTTGGAGATTAAATAGGTGTTAGTATTTAGTGAGAAATCGCCCTTTTTACAACAATATTCATTAAAATATCTAAATTAATAAAATCTAATTTTCGGTCTTACATCTCCCGGAACACCGATTGAAAAACATTGATGTAGTAGATCCCCTTCTCGAACCCTTTCTGAGCCCTTGGGATTCTTGTGACCTGGGTAATTAGGCCATTCTGTGCACAAAAGTACTGCTCAAAGGGGGGCGGGGGGTGGCTCAGTCGGTAGCGCGCCAGGCTCGTAATCTGTAGTTCCCAGGTTCGAGTCCCAGCTGGGTCAGCGTTGAGATTTATCTCCGCAAAATTCCCCGCCCTGCCCACGGTCAGTAGGGGACACCGATGGGCTTGGAAAGGCCGCCGTCCGTCGGATGGGACGTTAAGCCGTGGCCCCGTGTGCAGGAGAGCCATACCCTGTGCACGTTAAAGAACACGCTGGATGGCCTTGACGGGAGGCTACCATCTGTCTCCCAACAGCTGTTCCAGTGGGTCCCCTCCCCCAACCCTCTCTGAGCCTTTGGGGTCCATGTGACCTGGCCATTTAGCCCATGGTGTGCAAAAAAGTGTCACTCAGAGGTAAAACAACCCAACTGCTCAAAGGTGAAGCAACCCAACTTCTGACTTTATTTTTAGAGAAAAATGAAACCGTTTTATTATGAAATTACTCTTTATTTTATTCCGCTTCAGAGTTTAGCCCTCTCATTAATGTAACTATTGAACTATAATGCTGTCATTTCAAATTTGAATATCATGAAATAGTAAAATATGTAATTTTTAATATTCGATTAGTTAATATTAATTTTAATTAGTAACTAAATTTTTCTTCAGTAATAATTTTTTCAACTGAGCCTTCCTAAGGGAAGGGTCCTTGAAAATCTTAAATGTAATGGGATAAGCCAGAAAAATTCGGAAAATTCTATGCTAATGTCTCGCCTGGTAACATTTAAGAAAACAAGCTTGGATTTCATTCTCACATATGCAGTATTAGAAAAGTTTCAAGATATAGTATAGTCTTAAACAAAAGTAGCATACTTAAAGAAAAACAACATAAGGTACAATTCCTTGGTAAAAACTATGTTACTATAATATATATAATTTCAAATGATTTCGCGTAATAGAATTTCGAAGTACATTTAATGTAGGAATTTTAATATATTTATCAATAATATTAAGCAAAAATAATATTTTGTCACTAATCAACAAACGACTTTCAATTCGAAAAGAAATTGAGAACGACTCTATAGATTATTTATAAATGGAGCTTTGCGTGCATTTCGCCTTCATATATTATATTAACATTATATTCACACCATAAACAAGAAGGAAGTATCCTAGCACGAAATACGAAAAGCACTGTGTAAAGATAACAATTGCAGATCAAGTATAATTAGACTTGGCTCCAATGGGGTGTGATTGGCAATTGTGTTTCGCCCAGTGGTCCTGTCTTCGCGGCCCCATGATGCGTTTAAGGATGCGTGTAAGCTAGAGTGGAATTTGAATATTGCATAGTTAATAAACAGTTGGAGTGTGAGCATTTACATGCCGATGCATCCGGATTACTGCACATTATTAACCGAGAGGAACTGACTTGCAGTGTTAATTTCTAGTATGCGCAAGTCATTGCGGCAAATTGGCGAGCATATTAATGCAAGATAAAGGTCACCGTGGTAAAGGAAGTGAGAAAGTATTATAGGATTCAATTGAAGTTTGATTATCAATAACTTAGCTACACACAATTGCGTATCAATGGATCGGGAGATGGGTTTGGTAAAATCCACACTACTCTAGGCCAGGGCTTCTTAAACTTTTTCCACTCGCGACCCCTTTTCGCCCGAGGAATGTTTACGCGACCCGGTTATATAGGTATATAAAATAGGTATACAACTGATAATAAATAATGAAGAAATTTATTTTAAAACAATTCTTTGGTATACATATAATTTTATCATTTATTAAAGACGAAAGCAAATTGGCATACTAATGAGATGGACTGCTTGATTATTTTTACATAAAGAATTAAATCTTGGCTGAATATTTGACACTGCAGGACGTGGAGCATCTTCAACGTTTTTCAGAGTTGATCGATATTTTGATTTTATAATCGTCAATGCTGAGAACGCCGCTTCGCATAAATACATAGTACAAAATGGGAGAAGTTTGTTTAGGGCCATTTCAGAAATTGCAAATTCTGTCCTGATCCCAAGCCAAAATTTATTTAAAGATTTTTTAGGAAACTCAAGTTTTAAACCTGTGTCACTTGATAACTCGGCAAATTCTTCTTCAATTTTTAATGCAGATCACTGACGTTTTTGATTTCAATTTAGAATGGTTTATGAACCCAACTTAATTTTTTAGAATTCAAATTTGAAGAGAAGTATTTCTGAAACTGTCTCCAGGTACTTCAGATGATGACTCTTACAATTAAATCTTTGGGAAGGTTATTTTCAATTATAAAATCATAAGTAGCTGTAAACGTTTCTAAAGAACCATTTTCCACCCTATACTTCCATATGTTAACTTTTTTAGTAAAACTTTCAATTTTATCTTTTAACATAAATGTGTTACAATTTTTTCCTTGAAGCGATATGTTTAAATCATTGAGTTTTTCGAAAATATCCGATAAATAAACACAGTTTTGAAAACCATAAGTCATTATGAAAAAAATTAACAAAATCGGATTTCTGCTCAGTTAAAAATATAACAACGTCATCTTTCAATTTCAATAATCTGTTTAAATTTCGCCCTCTTGAGAGCCATCTTACCTCTGTATGTAGTAATAAGTTTTTGTAATCGGAGTCCATATCTTTGCAAAGGTTTGAAAACAAACAAAAAGTTAAGCACACGGCTTTTAATGAAGTTAATGATTTTGATCCTCTCGATGGATCATGCAGTGAGTAAAAGTGATATGTTTTTAATTCATGCATAATATGTTCATAATGCATGCATTTTTTTGCTACAAATCCAACATTCTTGTCCATCATTGCTCCAGCACCGTCTGCACAAACTCCAACGCAATTTTTCCACTGTCAACCTTTATTTGTGAAAAATTCATCGACTTAATCTTCCCCTCTTGTGTGCCCTTCCAAAAGGCGACAAAACAATAATTCCTTATGTATGCTTCCTTCACAAAAAATGGGGTGGGGGTGGCTCAGTCGGTAGCGCGTCAGGCTCGTTCCCAGGTGCGAGTCCCACTGGGTCATCGTTGAGATTTATCTCCGCAAAATTCCCCGCCCTGCCCACGGTTAGTAGGGGACACCGATGGGCTTGGAAAAGCCGCCGTCCGTCGGATGGGACGTTAAGCCGTGGCTCCGTGTGCTGGAACTGTGAGGTCCTTATTATATGCAGCTATGCCAGGGACTGGTTTCTGTTTGTTCCCCACAGACTCAGGCAGTGCTCAGTCAGAAGAAGAAGAAGAGCGCCATTTCGGGTAAATAGAACTATGTCTTGTATACCCTGTGCACGTTAAAGAACACGCTGGATGGCCTTGACGGGAGACTACTATCTGTCTCCCAACAGCTATTCCAGTGGATCCCCTCCCCCAACCTTCTCTGAGCCTTCGGGGTCCATGTGACCTGGCCATTTAGCCCATTGTGTGCAAAAAAGTGCCGCTCAGAGGTAAAACAACCCAACCCTTCATAAACATATCTTACATAAAGTAACAACTGTGCCATATTAGAAATATCAGTTGTTTCATGTAACTGAATTGCAAACTTTGGGCTACCTTTAAGCCTGGTAACAAGCTGCTGGAATTGGTCTTTAATAATTTCAGAAAGTCTTTCGGAAAAGTAGTATCATTCGATAAAGGAATTTTACGAATTTCATCCCCATACCTTTTCTCATGAGCTATTTCTGACATTTTAATAGCATCAGGGAACACTAAATACTCTCGTATTGTGTACGGCTTTTTAGTTTTTGCAATTAAATGAGAAGTTTTGTAAGATGCAAGTAAATACTTTTCGTTGACAGTAGCAAATTTCTCAAAACATTGTTTTTCTTTATTTGAAGATTTTACAAGTCGTTCAAAATATTTCTTTGATTTATTGCAGTCGCTACATGCTTGGTATTAGGATGTCGTTTTAGTTTGGCTGGTTTCATGCTCTCCGCAGTCAAAACTTCACTACAATTTAAGCAAAGAAGTTTTTCCACACCATCATGATTATTAGAAGTAAATCCATATTGCAAAAATGATTCGACATATTTTCTTTTTCTTGTCAATTTAGGTGTACTACAACCTGGTAGCGAAGACTGCCGCATTGTCATCAGTATTTTTACATCTTCTATCTAAATTTAGCCACTTATCCATAATCCAATACAATCCAAAGATATATTATTTTGATACATGCTGAGGAATGACGGTAGAAAAACATTAAAAGTCGTTATTTTCCGAAATTAAACTATTATGTTTTTAAAAGAGCAGAAAACTTTATATGTATAGACGAAACAATGCTAATCATAAAATACAATAGTCTCGAATCAGAATCGAGGTGTTTCTGGCAGCGTCGTTGACGTTGCGTGGCAGCATGCGCAGTTCAAAGTGCGCATGTTGTATGTTAAGAACAAGGCTGCAGTGAAGTCGCGCTACCAGAAACACCTCGGACATTACGCGTTTAATTTTGAATTAATTTTTGGTCGTTGCGTGCCAAATTTTTCGCGACCCCCACATTCAGTTACGCGACCTCATATGGGGTCGCGACCCATAGTTTAAGAAGCTATGCTTTAGGCAACTACATACGCAACGATGTTAGAGAATCGTAGAGAACCTGGTGGGGTTAAACTGCCGTAGAAAATGCGAGAAAGAGTATAAATTTCATGCAGGCTAATCGCCTTACTTGAAAATCGTATCCATATTTCCATTACTTTCGGATGAAATCTTTGGGAAGGTTATTTTTGATCAGTATTTTTCGCACAGAATTATCCATTGAAGAAGTGTTCCGTTGGAACACTTCTTCAATGGATAATTCTGTGCGATAATTTTACCTCAGAATAGGTTAGAATTTCCTGTATATGGAAAAGGAAAGGAGGAAAATTTTTTCTCTCGAAAATTCTCAACTGGATTCCACTCAAAACTACTAGTTGGGTTATCTCTGAGCGACACATTTTTTTGCACACAATGGACTAAATTGCCAGGTCACAAGGAACCAAGGACTCAGAGAAGGGGATCCACTGGACAACTGTTAGAAGACAGATGGGAGCCTGTCGTCAAGGCCATCCAGCATGTTCTTTAACGTGCTTAAGATACGGTTCCTCCTGCACATGGGCCACGGCTTTAACTTCAATTCTGAAGGAGAGGGTAGCTCATTCGGTAGCATGCCAGGCTTGTAATATGCAGTTCCCAGATTCGAGTCCCATCTGGGCCAGCATTGAAATTTACCCCCAAAACACCCACCCTGCCGTCAGTTAATAGGGGACACCGATGGACTTGGAATGGCTGCCGTCCATCGGGTGGACGTTAAGCCATTGCTCCATGTGCGGGAGACGTTAATTATACCCTGAGCACGTTAAAGAACACTCTGGATGACCTTGACGGGAGGTTACCATCTGTCTCCTAATAGCTCTCCAGTGGGTCCCTCCCCTCAGCCTTCTCTTCCAGTCTTGGTTCTTTAACTTGACCATTTACCCCATCGTGTGCAAAAAGATGGCACTCAGAGGTAAAACAACCCAGAAACCCATTCGAAGGACGGTGGTCTTTCCAAACGAAATGAAGCCCCCTTTTGTCACCGAAGGAAGAACGGGGATTAGCGGAGAAATTCTCAACGTGGGCCCGGTTGGGACTCGAATTTGGGATCAACAGATTACGAGGCTGGCGAACTACTAACCAACTCCCCCTCTCCCCTTTTTTAAATTGAAAAAACAAGATGGTCTTGTTAGAGCGACTTTTTTACTTCCTTTCAAGCTGCCAAATCCTTTGACGGAACTAGAAGAGTAACTTTTAGATGGGAAGCGGGTGATGTTCTTGTGTTCACTTTGATCTGTGTAAAGTCAAAAGGAGTTTCTTGGAACTGTGAGGTCCTTATTATATGCAGTTATGCCAGGGACGGGTTTCTGTTTGTTCCTCACAGACTCAGACAGTGCTCAGTCAGAAGAAGAAGAGCGCCATTTCGGGTAAATAGAACTATGTCTTGTATACCAGTTAAAACATTTTGAATAGCCTTGAGGGGAATCTGCTGTCTGTTAACAACTGTCCAGTGTCTCCTTATCAACATTGTTTTGAACTTGGGGGGTAAGGTTCTTGTGACTTTGCAAATTAGCTCATTATGTAGGGGGAAAAACTTTCAGAAGTGAAACAACCTATTAGTATTAGCGTCTTTTCTATTAAATGGTTAATATAATTGAGTTTTAGTTTGTTAGGGCTTTTATAAAAAGTAACAGCATATGCCTTTTTTCAATTCCTTTAAAATGCAACTTTATTTATTTACTTCTTTTCGTTGTTAACTTTTCACTTTATGTACTTACTGAAGCATTTGGAATTATTTATTAAACGTGACTTCATATTTTTTTTGTAACATTTTTCATGTTTTAAACTGTTAGTGCAATATTTCTACGTTCGATATTGGCTAACAGGAAACTTAAAATAGTACGATTGTAACGTAAAAAAGTTAAAGAACAAATTATTGAATAATTGTATTAATGAAAAATAGTTAATATAAGTCAGACTTTTTGGGTTTTTCGTGGGAAAAGGAAGTAATTTTTTAAAACAAAATAACAGGAAGTGTTTTGTGATCAACACCTTTTGGTATGGGTTAGATTCATCCATAGCTTGTATGATATTGTAAATTAAACAAGAATTTATAATATGTATAAATCAATACAATCTTGTATATAATTAATAATTATACCGTATAAATAAAAGTAATTTGTTGCTGGTATCATTGTAGTGGTAAAAATGTACTGGAACTGTAATTTAAATATTTATGATTTTGTAACGAAATTTATGAATTTTAAGTGAATCCAATTGCCTCCGGATTTTGTTTGCATAAATCATATTTTTTTAATTTGCATTTTTTTATTTGTAGGAGTTCAATGTTTCGAAATGAGTTTTTCTCAACTCACTTCTTTAGTACACGTAATGTAAACATTTGATGCATAACATTAGCAATGCCGTAGCAGAAGATAATTGAAAAAGTATGTAATTTAAATTTTCGAAGCATTTCATGTCACATGCACTAAAGAATGCACTCGAAGCTCATCATATATAGTTGAGGAGAGTTCGGAATTGGGGGACGAAATTAGGAGTAGTGTATATTACATTTCGAAGAATCATGTTGGTGATAGCGGCTCTTTGTGTAATTCCTTTAACATATCTGGGGCGGGGGTGGCTCAGTCGGTAGCGCGCCAAGCTCGTAATCTGTAGTTCCCAGGTTCGAGTCCCAGCTGGGTCAGCGTTGAGATTTATCTCCGCAAAATTCCCCGCCCTGCCCACGGTCAGTAGGGGACACCGATGGGCTTGGAAAGGCCGCCGTCCGTCGGATGGGACGTTAAGCCGTGGCCCCGTGTGCGGGAGAGCCATACCCTGTGCACGTTAAAGAACACGCTGGATGGCCTTGACGGGAGGCGACCATCTGTCTCCTAACAGCTGTTCCAGTGGGTCCCCTCCCCCAACCTTCTCTGAGCCTTCGGGGTCCATGTGACCTGGCCATTTAGCCCATGGTGTGCAAAAAAGTGCTGCTCAGAGGTAAAACAACCCAACCCTTTAACATATAGGTGATTGAAGAAATTCTTTTAAATTAAGGAATATCCAAGAGAAGGCTCAAAAGTATTCTATATAGGAATGGAAAAATTTATTGCAGCGCTCTGGGATTGAGGGAACTCGTAGAAGAATCACGATTTAGGATTGAGCGAGATTGAAGAGATTAAAAGTGTTCGTGGGAATTTGAAATAGTTGTGATGCAAGGGAATGTTGGATTTGAAAAGGAAAAATTGAGCCTGTCCCAGGCTTCTTCCCCCGTTCAGAAAATCTTACTAACGTCGAAAAAAAAAATTTTTTTTTTAGGAGACAGTCAAATTTAAAATCGATTGAGTCATGGTTGGTAAAGAGGGGGATGTTAGCTATTTGCCTCGATCGATTTCAACTTCGTCAAGCAGCAGATTGGAGGTTCTTTGCTGAGCCAATATGTAAGAAATGAGGTCAGTTAACGAGTTTAAACTTTTCATTTCAAATAATCGAGATGTTTACCATCGCCGAAGCATTCTTCCCAGCAGCATTGTATGAACATTAGTAAAAATCCACTAAAACAAACGGAACCGAGAATAGAATATATCTGAAAACAGCTTCAGTATAAGAAGTATAACCCGTTAGTGTGATATGTGAAGAACTCCATCAAGTTTTTAACAATATGCTAGTTTAAATCAGTGGCTCCGCAGAATCACCAGACCAAACTTTGGCATAAATGCTCTAACCCTATAACGACACATAAACGGGATTTGTGGAGCTTGGCTTAAACTCCACAACCTATTTGCAGCGTTGTTTAGGAAGGCATCTCACATTTTTATTCTTGTTATCACATTCCGTTAGTATAACAAATCCTCTCATATTACAGATTTCCAACAGCCAATTTTGGCCTGTGCAGTTGAGACTCTCAGTGCATCGGAGCTCTGCAGATAACTCTCTTTTAATTGGTATTTCTTAACAGCATTCCGGAATGCAAACTGATTACTTCACAAGGGCAAGAGGACTTTTTTTTTTAAGTGGCACATGCAGAACTTAAGAGTTTTCAATTGAGTTATTAATCGGGACAATAAGGTAAAAAAAAATCGGGAAAATTTACTGAAATGATGGAGATTAGGAATGTTTTTTTTTTTTTGCGGGATTTAAGAGCTGGGCGGTTTGACAAACACTGCAATGTATCCGAATTCAAAATATGCTTAAAACTAAAGGAAAGTTAGATATGGAGAAAAAAAAGCTGGCTTAACAGATGAGGAAGTCCATTCTGAATAGAATTTCAGGGCTTCTAAGCTGAAGTTTTCTAGTTTAAACCTCAGATAATCTCAATATTTGCAAGGCTCAAGTCCTGTATGTAGTTGAAATGAATACATTATCCAATGACAAATATAAGAACTATGCCAATGTTAAGTTACTATATAAATATGGACTACGGCAAATATACAGTATACCGAAGGAAATATGCAGGCAATGCCCCCCCACATATGTGTATTATTTTTGCTTGTAACCAGACTTGTTGAGACACCTATAATGGTCGATCAGCTTATCGAAGTCTTGCTCTTGAAGCCACTTTTTGACATCATCTTTGACGGCATCATTCGATGGAAAGTGTTGCCTTTGGAGATGCTTCTTTAGCTTCCCAAATAGGTAAAAATCCGATGGCGCCAAATGTGGACTGGGTGGTGAATAGTTGCCCATCGTATATTTCATTATACTTGAATTTCAGTCTACTACAATCACACGACATTTTCGAACTCAAGGCACCATTTCTGCAGATGTTTCACTGACAGGGCATCCGAGCCGTACAGATTCAACAAGCTTTCGAAGATTTATACCTATTGTTTCTTCTGTATCCACAGAAACCGAAATACTGCTCGTATCTCCAGCTTCGTATACATTGTGCTGTATCTTCGTTCCCATTCTGTGCCTCATAGCACAGATTAATATATGACTGCTTCCACTTAGTGACACTATTTGGTGCCAACATGGAAATATAAATATAATATAATAAAAATCATATAAATCATATAAATTAAATATAAATAAAAATATAAATGTTAAGCCGTAGTCCCATTTTTACAACAGTATATATGTTAGGTAAAATTTCTTATATCCTTAATGGTTGAATCTAATTAATTTTAACTGTTATTGTTGAGTAATTGTATTGATCTTAAAACCTGGCTAGTTAACCATTTTTTTTTAAAGCCAAAAGTACCGCTTAGAGTAAAATAAAATTTGTAACATGTCAGTTGCTCTAAAGGGTTTGTTTCGAACGAGACATTATTCCACATCCGGATATTACGGATAAAGTCAATAATTTAAACCATAAGTATTACTTCCAAAAAGTGAGTTTTCTACTGACATAAAAAAGCGTTACTTTAGGAAGAAAAAATATATTGCACCTGTATGAGACTGAGTTTTACTGAAGCTAAAAACACTTAGCGAGTTTTATGAAAAGGATCTTATTGCCACGTTTAGACGAAAGGCCAGCGAGTTCTTTGCTTTTCCTTTTGTCATTCCGCGAAGAGAAATCTGTTGTCGTAGCAGTTTGGTTCTTGACGTCCCTCCCCTGATGGCTGACACGGCTATTGTTTCTCTGATTGATGACTTTCACGGGCCGAAAGTATAGATTTTTGGCTTCTCTTTCGGCTGTCTGCTGCTTTAGTGAACTAATACATTACTGGCTGATAGAAAGAGTTATTTCTCTGTCACCGTGACAAATTACTCTGTTGCAAGATTATTTTGTTTTTTAATTCATTCTCATATCAGATTTGAAACCAGTATAAATATTTTATATATATACATTCAGGTTGAGTGTTTGACATTTTGTTTTCGGAGAGCTGTAAAGAAGTCAAAATGCCTTTCCTATGCTGTGTAAATAGTGATGTATCGAAATGATGTTCTTCCAGCAATAGAACATTTTGTTCACTGTGTAGAAAGTTCACTTTGTATAGGAAGCAATTGAATAGATGATGAAATCATTGTTATATAGTTTTAGTTCGTATCGTTATAGAGATGGCTTATATTAAGCATTTGTATCTTTATACATAATCTATATTAAGTGTTACGGATTGAGTGACCGTTATATACTATCCTCCAATATGAAACAATTGGGAAACTTCTATGTTATGTGAATGGTAAGCTACATTCAACTCTCCATAATTTTGCAAATGAGCTTTTACGGAAAAATATCATTGGAGATAAATTGAAGCTGTTACTCAAGTATCCTTAAATTTCGGTTTTAACAATATTCCATTTAATATTGTTAAAACCGAAGTTGTAGAAAATAGCCGTCCCGGTGACCAATTGGTTAGCGTGCTTGGCTACTGATCAAAGGGACCTGGGTTCGAGCCCCGTGTAAGGAAGGCATAGATGTTCTTGTTGCCTTTCTGCTGAGGTCTGTCTTCCTCATAGATTTTTCATGGCGTATTAAACTGATAGGCGCCTGTCTGACTTCTGGGCAAGCAATTGCTGAGAGGTAATTCTCAGACCTTCTACTATGGCATATAAACTGACAGGCTCCTGTCAGACCTCTGTGGCAAGCAGCTGCATGAGGGGGTAATGAATGAATGAATGAATGGAATTTGCTTATTTATTTTAGAAGATGAAACATTTAACAGCAAAACATTCGAGTACTGAGACCCAAAAGTTGATCCAAACAAAATAACTGTTATAACAAATCGTTTACTAAAATAAGTATGATTTTGAAAGTTAGTATAATGATTCAGTTTTTTGTCAGTTTTGAAGAAAAATGTTTAGGACGGACTGTTTCAGTTTTAATAACTCTTTAAATATTAAACGAATATAGATGAAAATGAAGACTTAAATGAGTTCTTCAAGTTATTTCCAATAATTTTTTTTTCTTGAAAATCTTATTTTAAAAGTTTTAAATGCAGCTTTCCTTCACTTGGAAGTATTTCAATGCATGTTGGTGGGTAGTGAATAGCAGTCTTCCCAGTGTTGTATAGTGCACAAGCTTCATAGTGTTAAATATATTTTAATTATATCTCTTATCTATATTTATTTAGCCTGTGATGTAAATACATTAGATTACGTAATGACGGTTGCAGTAGATATTATGTGGTGAAAACTTCGCATAACACTATTTTACTTCCTGTTGAATCGAGGAAAATGTTATTTGTGGTAAATGTAGCATTTAAAATTTCAGTGGATTCGATAACATAAGCTCTAAATATGGGAGATTAAATAGTAACTTGGTTAATTGATAATAAGAAAAAAAATTAAATATTGAAAGTTTCATTACCAATATTTTATACCTTAATATGTTCTGTTTAAAAATTAACACAGGTCTTGTTCTCTTGTTCGACGAAATTAGTCGCGTAGAATCCATTGGACCTCGAGAGAATAACAACATATTAGTCCTGACACCAATGAGGTGACGGTTGACGTAGTCAGTGGCGCGCCAGGCTCGTAATCTGTAGTTCCGAGGTTCGAGTCCCTCGTGCCAGTGTTGAGATTTATCTCTGCTAAGCCCCCGCCCCACCCTCGGTCAATAGGGGACACCGATGGAGCTTGAAAAGGCTACCGTCCATCTGATGGGACATAAAGCCATGACTCCGTGTGCGGGAGAGCCATACCTTCTGCACGTTAAAGAACACTCAAGATGGTCTTGACGGGAAGTTGGTCTTGACGGACTAACATTTGTCTCCTAACAGTTGTCCAGTAGATCCTCTCTCCCCCAACCTTCTTTGAGCCCTCGGGGTCTTGTGACCTGGTCATTTAGCCATTGTGTGCAAAAAAGTGCCGCACAGAGGTAAAACAACCCAATCATATTTCCGCGCTAAACCCCCCACCTCGGTCAGAAATCAATCATATTTCAATCCAATCATATTTCCGCGCTAAACCCCCCACCTCGGTCAGAAATCAATCATATTTCAATCCAATCATATTTCCGCGCTAAACCCCCCACCTCGGTTAGAGTGGGCCATCCAAAGGATGGCACACTGTCCAACACCGATTGGACAGTGTGCCATCCTTTGGATGAAATGTAAAGCCGCATTCCCATCCGAGAGGGAACCACCTTGTTGTGGGGGGAGGGGGCTTGAGGGCCCATCGAGGTCGAAGGCTCTACTGGCCGGTTTGGACCCCGGTTGGACAGACTAAGACCTCAATCTCAGAAGTTGAGGGCCCTGCTGACTGACTTTGTCCGTTGCGTTGGACAGGGTCCCGACAGTCGAGCCCAACTAAGAGTTCCCACCATGGGAGCCGAGGCAACTTGGATCTATATATCCTTGTTTGTGGCTACCGGGGTGCAGATTAAATTTAAGTTTTGACCGTTGGATTAGCTTTACTCCTATAGTAATTTAAAATTTCAGTGGATTCGATAACATAAGCTCTAAATATGGGAGATTAAATAGTAACTTGGTTAATTGATAATAAGAAAAAAAATTAAATATTGAAAGTTTCATAATTAATTTTTATTAATTATATTAGCCATTAGGTAGTCGGGGATGATATTAGCCATTAGGTAGTCGCCATTAGGTAGTCGGGGATGAGCTGTATCTATAGGATACTGTCTTGCCCCTGACCATAGTTAGTGGTGAATATGGCATTTCCCTATACTGGTAGTGCTTCAGGCGGAACTAGTGGGTCTTGTCATATATATATTTACCTATGTACCTTAAGGAACTCACTGGATGGTCTTGACAGGAGGCTTCCATCTGTCTCCTAACAGCTGTCCAGTAGGTTCCCTTTCTCGAACCTTCTTTGAGCCCTTAGGACCCTTGCGATCTGCCCATTTAGCCCATTGGGAATGCAACTCAGCGGTAAAGCAACCTATAACAAGTAGGGGGGGGGGGAGGGCTTGGCTCAGTTGGTAATGTGCCAGAGTTTTAATCGAATGTTTTGAGGTTTGAGTCATGTATCTGCGTTGAGAATTTTCTCTACTTATCCCTTTTTGCCCTTGGTGAGGAAAAAAACACCTGTGTGCTTGGAAAGACGCATCGTCTGTCCAATGATACAATAAGCCGCGGCTCCTTGTGTATGTTAAAGAACCTGTTACCTTGTGTATGTTAAAGAACCTGTTACCCTGTGCACGTTAAAGAACATTCTGGATGACCTTGTCACGATGCTTCCATATGTCCTTCCAGCATAATGAGGACCCCCATTGGCCATTTAGTCCAACGGGAGTCCTTTTCCGTTTAGCCATCTCTGATCCCTTGGTGTCCTTGAGACTTGTCCATGTAGCTCATTGTGTGCAAAACAAGATTGCCGTTCAGGGGTAAAACGTAACAATGTCTATTTGAACCCTCCAGGATTAATAGAAATACTCGATTAAATTAAAACAAGCTTTTCTGGTTGAATTGCGATCGTTTGAAGCTTTACCTGAAGGTCTTCGAAGAAAGAGATTCTCAGCACAACAAGATAATTAAAGATGCTGTATTTCGGAGGAATTTCGAAGTTTCAGCGTAAAATTTACTCAGTCTAAAAATTATTTTCCTCCATGTTGTCCGACAATTACGAAATATAGATGTAACGATTCCTTAGTTATGAATTTTTGCTAATAATGAAGTAAATAAAACCTTTTCCTTTCATATGCACTATTGACCACTAGCCGAAAGAGGAAGAAAAAAAAAGAAGGTAAAAAAAAACACCTTTTTTTGATATGAGCAGCTAATTCTTTGTTGGCGTCCAGAATTATGGAAGGCTTATCGGTGTCGACGAAAGGTCCATCTGGGAGCCAGAGACTGTCAGAACATGGAGAAGATCATCTACGCAGCAACAACAACTGGAATATAGCAGCAGAGCATTCTTGTCTGGCACGCAGAGCAGGGGAGGGCTGGGGGAACACAGTAGCGAAGGTGAGCCCCGTTGTCCTTGCAGCTACATCAGAAATCATCTGCAGACAGCATCATTTGTGCCTTAGCTTACTGATGACCTGCATCAGATGGGCGAGCAAGGATAATGTGCTCAGTCTCCTGAACGCTTTGCTACTGATTGTAGGATAAAGAGCTTAATGAGACTAATTGTGAGCGGGGGCAGAAGGCGGCTGGTGCAGGCTTGTCAGGCAGTTGGTATCAGGTCGGAGGCAAAGCGGCTAATGCCTCTGTCAAAAGGGGTAAGAAGCTAATTATAACCAGGATTTCGTATGACACTCGCCAAGACATGATGTTTAGGGAATGGGGAAAGAAGTGCTACTCGGTTTAGTAGGCAAGTTGTCTAGGATGGCAGCATATTTTTATATCCAAGTTGTTTTTAGTGCTAATGTTCTCAAAGGCTTTGGGTGACTATTCATAACCGAACAGTAATACTAATATAACATATATAAGAAATATTTGTCTTAGAGTTCTAACCTTTTTTTTTTGGGTTCAGATTCCTTTTTGGCGAAAAATGCGGTACAATGAGTGGAAAATATTCTTAATTTTTTTTTATGTGAACTTCGGCTTTAGCGAGCTTTTATTGCTAAATATTTTTACATATCTAAGGGAGAGATGTGGCAATTCGGTTGGTATTTGAAATGTGTTTATTATTAAAATGTTTTATCAAGAAGCCTACGTTTCCGGTATTCTGACAGAAATTTGTCAGCATAATACGAAGGCCTGAAAGGCGAAACTTCGGCAGAAAGTCAATACAAATATTCGTATTTTATCTGGGATTCGAACCTGTGTCCTTTATCCACCAGCCGAACACATCATAGAAGTACATAATCGCCAAGTTGTTAATGAAAATCCAATCTGACGTGTAATTTAGTTTTGCATGACATCATGTATCAGCAACTTTTTGAGCAGCAATTTTTTGCATTTGGCTGCTGCAACCCAATCTTGTTTTGACATTACCAACCACCATTCTAGGTCTGTCGCATTTACTTTAGCTTTTAAGCACATTGTTTATAACTAACCCAAAGTTCTACAAGGAGGGACTATGGGCTAACCAGCGTTTTCTCTCTCCACAAGATGGTTCTAAAGGCGGTTCTTACTTACCTCTTGCTCCTTCAGTCTAACACATATTCGAACTACCAATTGATAATTAACAATGGAGGGGCGACTCTGTTGTTGATGTGCCAGGTGCGTAACCCCAGATTGATAGGTATTGTGTCAGTCTTCAGATATTCTACTTTTTCACACGTCATCTATCGAACCATTATACTGTGATAACTCTGAAGAAATTTACTCTGAGACCCTATTCGCTAATCTGTAGTTATGGATAGAGTCCATCTACCCCTAGCAAATGGGGCGGGGGTGGCTCGGTCGGTAGCGCACAAGGCTCGTAATCTGTAGTTCGCAGGTTCGAGTCCCAGCTGGGTCAGCGTTGAGATTTATCTCCGCAAAACTCCCCGCCCTGCCCACGATCAGTAGGGGACACCAATGGGCTTGGAAAGACCACCGTCCGTCGGATGGGACGTTAAGCCATTGCCCCGTGTGCGGGAGAGCCATACCCTGTGCACGTTAAAGAACACGCTGGAGGCCTTGACGGGAGGCTACCATCTGTCTCCCAACAGCTGTTCCAGTGGGTCTCCTCTCCCAACCTTCTCTGAGCCTTCGGGATCCATGTGACCTGACCATGATTGAATGTATGATTGAATGATGCCATCCGATGTTCCACTATACAGGACAGTACTACATCTTATGGATGGCACCAAAAGCCACCTTTGTGTGCTGGTTGAGGCCTTGCAGAACACTAACATTAAGACTGCGAAGCAGCGGAGAGAGTACCTATCGTCTAGATTGCTATATTATTATCGAAATCTGTCAGTTCATTCATATCTCTAATTTTGGAATTTTCGAATTTTGAACTGTGCCAATGATTTATTGCCAATATGGTTAGGTAGCATTATGGTCTAATTTTTACTGCAACTCTGTACATGAATTGTGCGGAGAGTCTTCCATTGTTTTAAGGGGTAAATTCGAGCTCTATTATTTTCAAAAACATGATATTCGCTACTTAAATATCAGATGTTTGGGACAGATGTCCAATTTCGAAGATCTCGTGATTTTGTGGATAATCGGGAAAGGAGACCAACTGGACAGCTGTTGGGAGAAGGGTGATAGTCTCCCGTCAAGGCCATCCAGTGCGTTCTTTAACGTGCGTGGGTATGGCTCTCCCACACATGGAGCCACGGCTTAACGTCCCATCCGACGGACGACGGCCTTTTCAAGCTCAACAGTGATCTCTATTCACTGTAGGCAGGGTGGGGAGTTCGGCAGAGAATAATCTCTACTCTTGCCCAGTTGGAACCCAAACCTGAGAATTGCAGATTACGAGCCAGGCACGCTACCAACTGAGCCTCCCCTACCCCTGTAATAAAAAAGAAGAAAATGAGAATAATAAAAAAAGAAAGAAGGAGGGGAAAAGATAATTGGGGGGAAAAATAGGTGACGAAATGAGACAGAATAAAATTATAAGATAATAGTGATAAAAAATAATAAGCAAAGGGAGGGGGGAGAAAGGGGGAATGGAAAGAATGAGAGATAAAATAGGAAAGATGGGGGAGGGATAGAAAACAGGAAACTGATGTCTACCACCTACCTAAACATCATTGCAATTAGGTACATCCTTTCGTTGCAACGGTATTCCCCTCTAGTAATGCATTCTTACAGCAGGATAATGCACCATGCCATATTGCCCGACTGTTCGAGAATGGTTTGCCGAACATCAGGAAGACTTCAAGGTATTGCCCTGTCCTCCAAATTCCCCAGACATCAATCGAGCATCTGTGGTTTGTGTTGGAACAGCACATACGATCTGCGGTGGCTCAACCACGTAACTTAAAATGTTAAAGGATCTGCTGGTAACGTGTTGGTACCAGATACCACAAGACACCTTTAGAAATCTTGTAGCGTCTATGTCTCGCCGGGTAAGAGCTGTTTTGGCGGCACGTGGAGGACCAACATCATATTAGACAGGTGGTCATAATGTTTTGGCTCTTCGGTGTATATTTTAAAGACACCATAAATGTGTCCTTTTAGAATATTTTGAATTGAAAATAGTAAAGATACAAAAATAATGCAAGGGAAAGTAACTGAATTATGATGTCGGCAGTTATTGTTTACATGCCCTACTAGGGTGCAGATGGCATTGTTGGCATAATAACAAATTTTTATTCTTTCAATGATTATAGTTTTCTTTCCAAAAATTTTAATGTTCTCATATTGTTCAGTAATGAAGAGAATATATCAAAAGTTGTTTAAAATTACATTCAGGTGCCATCTGATGCTATCATAAAAATAAAAGCATTTTTACTGCATTAAAATGGGAAGAGATAACCGAAAACTTTTCATTGTTTTAGAATGGTTATTATATTCAATGCTCCAGGAATAAATGTTTTGCAAAGTTCAAGAAAACAAATAATGGGCTATGAAGTTGTTGTGACATTGGCTTCTTTATCGTGAGCAGTTGTTTTTAGAGGAAGCTGAAAAAGGCTTAAGTAATTAGCCCTTGGAGAATTGCTGTAACGACATTCTGTGATACATAATCATTACTTAACCATGCCGTACATTAGCTGAAGCGTTAGGTACTTCTTTTGGACTTGTAGTATTTATTTTGGAAAAACTGGTGTAGTTTCTTTTCTTACTCAGGTTTTTAAGCTCATCGTTTTAATTAAATACCCCTCGGAGTTTTTCGAATCTGTTTCTCCTTTGCTTCGTATAATGCGAACCCACTTTTTGCCGCTTTTCCCATGAATCCGCAAGTTCTGGGAGCAAAGAAATGGAAAACCGCTACCATTTTATAGTCGAAAATAAGAAAACAAAGAGCGGACAAAATACGATTATAGATAAGAAAATAAATGTGTATACTCTTAACTCCCTACTACTGTAAACAGAATTATTCTATGTGCGTAATAACGGAAACATAAGCATTTTTAATTGGAATATACATTTTATGCAACGGACTGAAAGAAGCGCTTCGAGGATGTTTAAAAGCATGGGAAATGTGAAACAATGGACCAACGAATTTTTATGTTCCGAAATAAAATGAAAGAAGTTCTTTAACCTGCGGATAAATTGTTAAACTTCATAAAAATATTAGGACACTACTCTAGTTAGTGTTTACTTGGTACTTGGCATTCAGAGATAAGCCTGCCTTGTCCCTTGGTGGGACATCAGTCGAGATAAGTTAATTAAGCTTGCCACTTCGAAGTCTTCATTTAAGACCATTTTTTCCCCTTCTCTCCTTTGGTTCTGCCTCTATTTATTTTCCGCATTAAGCTTCTGCTATTAATGTGCGTTTTTTTTCTTCTTTCTCGCTTCGCACCACTGACTGTCTGTGTTGGTTGAGCCCTATCCGATAGAAGAGAAGAGAAATTACAGCGGATTTCCTGGGTAGCTTAAGTGGGTAAAGGTAGGTTTTGCCGTTGTGACAAGTGATTTGGGAAAGCATTCTAAAGGATCAGAGGCGCAGTTTCTGTGTTGAATGACCCTAGAGTTAGATCCTCGAGTTCCTTTGTGCACAAAAGGCCAATCAGCAGTGAATAGTGTGTTCGTAATTAAGGTCTGGCATTTCCAAATATTTTTGTTTTAATGGCGCGGTTTTATTAATCGCGATTGGGGCATATACATCAGGAAAGCTTCGTAATTAAGTGCAGCTGTTATTGATGACTCTGTGCTGGGGATAATTTTATTTTTTGGATAGAAAGCGATAGAGTAATTGTATATCGCCAGATTTTTTTCCGTTGTTGGAAAGAATGTCTAGTGCCATTTTACAAGTTTTCTTTGTAGCTTGAATAACTATGATCCTAGTTGTAGGACAGCCATGTAGAAATACAGTAGGTGTGAAATCTCGATTAACCGTGATTCGATTAGCTTTGAAGTTGCTTAACCATGAGTCTAGAAATTAAAATGTTGGCAGTTTTTTTTCCCTCAAAGATGCGTTGAACTGAAGAGAATTCCAATTGTGAGTGAACAGTTTCTTCACTTAAAAGGACCCGAAGGGTTTGAGAAAACTGTCATCCGTCGGATGGGACCTTATGCCAAGGTTCAGTGTATATGAAAACTTACCCCGTGCAAGTTAAAGAACACTCTGAATGGCCTTGGCAAGAGACTTTTTCTGTATCCTGTCTAGTGATCCCATTCCCAAATTTCACTGATTCTTGGGGGCGGCGGTGGCTCAGTCGGTAGCGCGCCAGGCTCGTAATCTGTAGTTCCCAGGTTCGAGTCCCAGCTGGGTCAGCGTTGAGATTTATCTCCGCAAAATTCCCCGCCCTGCCCACGGTCAGTAGGGGACACCGATGGGCTTGGAAAGGGCGCCGTCCGTCGGATGGGACGTTAAGTCGTGGCCCCGTGTGCGGGAGAGCCATACCCTGTGCACGTTAAAGAACACGCTGGATGGCCTTGAAGGGAGGCTACCATCTGTCTCCCAACAGCTGTTCCAGTGGGTCCCCTCCCCCAACCTTCTCTGAGCCTTCGGGGTCCATGTGACCTGGCCATTTAGCCCATGGTGTGCAAAAAAGTGCCGCTCAGAGATAAAACAACCCAACCCAACACTGATTCTTGAGATCCTTGTGACCTGTTCTGGTCATGTAGCCCATTTGTTTCATTATGTTCAGTCTTACGACCTGTTCTGGTCATTTAGTCCACAAATATGTGTCGCTCAGAGGTAAAGAACCCAGTGTCACCGACCAAAATTTAATTCTAAATACATTAGGGGAAAAAATGGCAACACCTGGAAGGATTAATGCCATTTTATTGAAATGCAGGCAGCTGTTACCATACACTGAGATGTGCGATTGATTACATTTTCAGGAAAATTACCACTTTACCTACCCGGTAAAGTGGTATAGTTAGTATGATGTTGAACCGCCCCAAGCAGCAATTCATTCATGAACACGGCGGGAAAGGTTATCGTATAGCTCTATAACATCCTACTGAGGGATAGAACGCCAAATAGTGCGAAGTCGCTGTTCCATTTCAGCAACAGTGGTTGGCGCACCTTTTGGGGTGTTGTTGGGGCTGTCGGCCCATCATGTCCCAGATGTGTTCGATAAGTGAAAGGTCTGGTGTGCGTGCTGGCCTTTGTAGTACCTGAACATTTTGCTCGTGTAGATACTGCTGACTAATTAGGGCTATGTGGGAATGGGTGTTATCTTGCTGGTAAAAGGTTCCGTGCTGCTGAACAAATGGGACAGCCATTGGCTGCAAAATGTTGGTAACATGTCATTGGGCAGAGATCCCCTTATGATGACCAGTTCTGACCGAGATGTTCGACTAATTGCACCCATAACAAGACACCAGGTGTTGGAACTGTGCGACGATGTCGCACGCACTGGGCAGCATTCCTTTCTCCTGGATGATGGCGAATACGTTGTGCTGACCAAGACAAAAATGAGATTCGCATTAAACACCATGGTACTCCACTCTTGTTAGTTCCAGTTCTGTCTGAGGTGACACCACTGAAGACGTACCTGCATATGGGGAGATGTGACGGCAAATGCAGTGTGGATGATAGGCTTGTAATGAAAACTGTAAAAGCCTGTTGTTTACCGTCCACCTGGTAGGTATTCAATGTGTTACCTGTTGCCAGTCCCTTTGCAGTTGCATTGTAGTTAATCTGCCGCACAATGCCATGCGTCGCAAATGGCAGTCCTGTCACTCCGTGGTCACGTTGTCTTCCTGATCCTCGTCAGCATGTGCTGGATCCTTCTTGAACCCACTGGCGTCTTATGTGTACGATGATGCTAGGATTATGGCCAAGGTTGGCCACATCTCTGTACGACAAACCAGCTTCTCTAAGGCTGATGATTCTTTCACTCTTAAAGTCTGTTAACTGTTGGAACGGCTGTCGATGTCTGCATAAGGGCACCTTTAGTAGCGGTTTAGAACAATTTTCACAACGTTTTGTCAACTGAAGGGCTTTGGTTGCCTTTATCTGTGTTTGACTGCTCTGCACCTGTGACGTC
Source organism: Ryuthela nishihirai (assembly GCA_038380435.1). Lineage (NCBI taxonomy): Eukaryota > Metazoa > Arthropoda > Arachnida > Araneae > Heptathelidae > Ryuthela > Ryuthela nishihirai. Next base: position 40,455,476 of record JAWZYU010000019.1, read on the forward strand.
ATCTCGTGCCTGTCCAATCGTTTTGATCGTCCTGCAAACCTAATCATTTCCATGCATTTCCATATACTGCTGCCTTCCTAAATTTCGTTCCCTGCATTGCCCACGGTCAGTAGGGGACACCGATGACGTTGGAAAGGCAGCAGTCCGTCGGATGGGACGTTAAGCCATGGCTCCGTGTGCGGGAGACCCATACCCTGTGCACGTTAAAGAACACGCTGGATGGCCTTGACAGGAGGCTACTATCTGTCTCCCAACAGCTGTTCCAGTGGGTCCCCTCCCCCAACATTCTCTGAGCCTTTGGGGTCCATGTGACCTGGCCATTTAGCCCATAGTGTGCAAAAAAAGTGCCGCTCAGAGGTAAAATTCGTCACATTTACCATCCCAACCCTAAATTTCGTCACATTTGCACAACTTCTTGCAAGTGTTGCATTTTTTATTTCCTATAGTATATGTGCGAACTTGCTGATTTCTTACTTAGTGGTAAGTACACGTGTACCACATATTAGGTAAATTAAAATTTTCTATTATCCAGCTGTATTCTCCCCTTCATTATTACCAATACAGCTGTACTTACACTGTTTAGATTTAAAAAATTGAGAATTTCCATGTTATGCCAGTGGAAAGCGAAGTTCGATACTACGTAACTTCTAAAATAAGCTTTTTATGATAATCAGAACTATCCACATCTTAATTTCGTGCTTGGCTGCGAAAAAATGGACCTGGGTTCGAGCCCTAGATAACTGCAACAACTGAATTCGTGGCTGTCTTAGAATAGTACAGTATTCTACATAGAAATTGCCACACTGGAAGTATTTGTTGGAACACCATTCCTTGACTTTTCTCAAAGTATGGGACGGAGAAAAAAATTACAAAACGGAAGAAATGTTTACTTTAAACAAGAAAATTATTTTTTTGTTATTCAGAAATAAATAACCTTTCTATTCACGTGCATTATAATCACTTCTGTCTATTAGTGTTTTATATAACTACACGACTCTAAGAAAGTCCTATGAAAATGAAATTTGTCATCTTTTTTGATTTTTATTTTTAGAAAATCCAGAACTAAATGCTGATTAATTTGGCATATAACATGCCATAATTCCTTTCATTAGTTATTTGGCAAAAAAGTTCTAAAATTAAATTTGATCTCTGGGTGCAATTTTTTCAACCAATTTTTTCAGGCTGGACACTGGAATGGTTAATGGCCGTAATGGAATCTGCGAGAATGTAACAAAGCTTGAAAGACGACATACATACATATCACACATCAACAATTGAATATTCCTTCAAGGACAATTCTCGTTTCCCGAAGACTCATTCAGACACTCCAGCGGCATCCGGGAGAACTACCACGTGCATTGAAATTTGCCGTACCAAGTTTTCAAATGTTCAATTTGGAAATTATGCCGGATGCTTGAGTACCGGATAACCTGGAGTTTATTGTACCATGAAACATACCAATGTATGCAAAATTTCTTACTGACGTTAGGATTCTCCGTCATACGAAGTCCTATAAAAGCCGTAAATGCATGGTGCAAAGTCAAGTGCGACATGGATGTAAAGGGTGATTGATTTCGAAACTGGGTTCGCCAATGAAGCACGATGTTCAGGAACATTCATAACGGAGGTGTTGGAACTCAGTGGAAAATCGCGGCGCACAATATCCCAAGTGTAGGAAGAATGGCTATGGTGTAAATTAATGTTCTCCAATCGTGGCGAATGCGGAAAAAGGCTCTGACAGTATAAGTATTAGGTAGATGTTCGTACTAATTTGGTCAGTAGTGTACATTTATGTAATTTGAATCTATTATAAGAACTAATTGAAAAAAAAAACTTATCGATCGGATGAACGTAATTTAAACTTCATCTGTTTGTCACCTAAAGTTTTAGTGTAATTAACAGCGGAAATACTATTTTTTTTACTGTTGTTTTATGATTTTATTGCAGTTTGTGTAGTTGAAAACTCGTATTTATATTATTAAACATCAGCATATAAGGATGAATCAGATATAAATGTTCACTGCCATTAAGAAACGATTTTTATTAATTTTTTTATGTAATTGCCTGTGGTGATTAAAAGACTAATTGAAAACCAGTCGATATAAAAGAACTATCTGCTATCAACTATTAAAAATAAGGAATTCCATATTGTAAGCAAAATATGTAAGACGATTATTGCTAATTAATTATTATTTGACACTATTATTCTGAGAATATATAATTTTTTTTATCTTTCCAGGAGGTCAGCAACGTTTTTGCAACATATGGTATAACAGTTGATCTAAGGCATTTACTTCTCATCGCTGACTACATGACTTTCAGTGGACACTACAAACCATTTAATCGTATAGGAATGGAAAGCAGTGCTTCTCCTCTGCAACAAATGACATTTGAAACGGCCATGAATTTTCTCAAATCTGCTACTTTAACTGGTAAGTTCTGTTTAAATATAAAAATCCCATTTTTCGAACGCGTATTTTCTAGCGGTTTCCTGTGCATTTTTATCTGTTTCACCTTTGAATCCCGTCGTAAGTCTTCATCAAATAAATTCAGATCGTTGTTGAGAAATTGAACAATAATGGCAAAGATCCTTTAGAATTTTAGCTAGTTTTTTTTAATTGATATTACCGAGAAATGTAATGGAAAAATCGAAACAAGGCAGTAGTATAAAAACTGGTAATAATAGTTAGTCAGTCACAAGAGAAAATTTTAAATAATTACAAGTATTTAAAATTATCAAACTAAAAAGTTTACCTTTTATGATTGTGGTTTTTAGGATACGTAAGCAACTATAAATTAATGTATTCACATCTAGCAACTATAGGAGAAGAGAAAGCAACAGCCCTTCCATTTTAAGACTGCTTAGTTGGGTGTACGTTATGTTTTTAAACTAAGTTTAATATTCGATTTCACCCTAATGAGATTTTCTTTGCTTGTTTTCGCCCTGTTTACTTGGATAAATGAGCTTGGATTGGGTTTTGTTGTGGGTAAACAAGACAATGGGTTAAATGGCCAGATCACAAGGATCCGAGGGCCCAGAGAAGGTTGGGGGAGGGGGATCCACTGGACAGCTGCTAGAAGACAGGTGGTAGCCTCCCGTCTAGGCCATCCAGTGTGTTCTTTAAAGTGCACAAGGGGCCATGGCTTTATGTCCCATCCAACAGACAGTGGCATTTCCAAGCCCATCGGTGTCTCCTTCTAACTGAGGGCAGGGCGAGGAGTTTTGCAGAGATAAATCTTAACGATGGCCCAGCTGGTACTCGAACTTGGAAACTACAGATTGCAAGCATGGCGCGCTACTGACTGAGCCACCCCTGCCTTGATGAGCTTGGAAATGCCGTTATCCACCGAATTGAATGCCCAGTGGGTCCTCTATTTATTTCTGAACCATTAGAGATTTAATATGAACTATATCCTGAAATAGTAGAAGTACCTTTTTACTTAATCTGTAAGTATTAAAAACCATGGCGAATTTTTAAGTTCAATATTTCTTTTAGGTTATTGGTGCAATTTACTTTATCACATTTAAATGCCTCTACTTCTTTAACGTAAGCAGGGAGCATTTCTCCCCCTTCTTACTTCGAGTTCCATTTCCCCCCTAAAGTTTCAAGCCGAACATGTTCACTGTTCATTTGCAGAATTAACAAAAGCAATAGAAAATCCAAAAACGGTACGACACCCATATCTTTGCTTGAACGTCCTTTCTTTTAGACTCTTGTGATGAACATATATCTGCTGAAAGCATTGTCTAAAAGCAACTAAGCGGGAACAGTGATTCGTATTAAGATTTAACTTCCAGACATCAATTCCCTCTATCTTCTGTCGATTTCACAATGGTTAAGTTCCCGTTATTGGCTGATATATATATATATAGGAAAAATTATTAAAAACTGCTTGATAATTATAGCTTCGTTTTACTTTCTTATTTTTCAGTCTTCCACTTTCGAATCAAAAGTTTATTGTGAATTTCTATTTTTCTCAAAATTGTACCACTTTTCTGTCGTGATCATACCACTTTTCTATCATGTTTTCAGTTTATCTGTAAAAGTTAAGCGACTACATAATAAAATATAAATGTACTCAATGTTCAGATAATTAATTGTGTTGGAGCTCATATTCATCCAAACTCAGTCAGATAACTGAGTAAAAAATGAACCATCGATTGCTTTTACACTTAGCAATGTAGACTTGCTTCACTGTGGACAAAATGGCCTGATCGTAAGAATCCTAAGATTGAAGACAGGATCGATTGAGAAGACCGCTTATAAGTGCTGATTCTTTCAAAGACATCCAGCTATCAGCGTTCCTATGATGAGACTACCTTTCAGAAGGGGCATGACAATTCTTTTGCATTCCCATCAGCATTTTCTTTTTTACCATAAGGCAGAAAATATTCTTTGTAGGATTGGAGATTAAGACTGTTGCCTTTGGTTTTGTAAAAACTCAAGCGATTTATCTAATGGTAATACATTAGAACTACGAGGAAGGAATGTTTAAAACGCCATTGGATCTTCGAATTTCGTTTTCCACTGGCCAAGTGCCGTCTTCTTTGGTGTTGCATCGAAGTCTCGTATTCAGCAGAGACCATCGTAGCTATTGTAAAAGTTGGGTGGCTTTGTTCCACTTCAGTTTCTCAATATTTATGAAAAAAGAAAAGTTTTTCAGGAACCCAACGACCAAGACTCATTTGTAAGCAGAGATCGAACCAGTTAAAGGATTTTTTCTTGTATTTTAATTGCTTTGGCTTATCTGCATTAATATCCCAATTAAATGTCAATAACGAGTAGCTGCTCGGTTCAATGATTTTAATTGCTCTGAGCCAGAGTTCTTCATTAGTTTCCAGTTCTGTGTTTTGGGAATTCTGCCTCATAGCGGAGGCTTAGTTTTTTGATTTTTCAAGCTTCACAATTTACCGTATTAAAATTCTAGAAAAGAAACTTATTCGAATTTTTTCTTAGTTCCTAAGTTTTCTGTTTTTCGAGATTGTAATGGGTTAGTTTTCGTAATCGGACTCGGAAGTAATCTTAGATTGTGATGGATTGACATAGTTACTTGCTTTATAGAGGATTTTTTGTGTTTTGAAATTCGGGAATCCAAAAAAAGATGATGGAAAGTAAAGAAAGAACTAGTTTTATCGCAGGAATGTGTAATTGGTTGATTTTTTTTTCCAGTGGTGCTCATTTTATTTTCCCCTTGAGTATTCTTATCTGTGAATATTTTTTCTCAAGTTTTTGGAAGATACTGATGATACATGTGAACCAGAGACATAAATAAGATGTTTTCTAAGTGCTTTCGAGGTGGCTATCATCTTAATGTCATCTAGTCTGAATTTGGCTAACATCGACATTTTGCAGCCTCTTATCTGCTGGTGTCGAAGAACAGTTAACTCCTTCACCGTTTCGGTGTTTAGTTGGCTTCACTGGTGAGAAACGAAATCTCTATAAAGTTTTGTAGGAGGAAATCTGTATTAATGAAAGATATCTGTCTCTGGCAGCCGTAATTCATCGGCAAATCGTGGTAGACGGTTCCAACTTTTACAGTGTTTTAGGTTGTCGTCCAAGTTGCAGTATCCAATTTCAAGTCGAAATTCCAAAGGGGTCTTGATAGAAGCAAAAATATTTTTCATTCATACGCGAAGCGGTAATCGCTGCCAAACTTCATTGTTGCCATTTTCTGAAATTTAACGCTTAATAACCCTTGTTTTTTTTTCCTTTTATGTTTAATTCATTTACTCACATTATGTAACATGTTGAAAAGTAAATCGGGAAATATGTAATTTCTTTCACAGCTAAAGATGTAGGTTAATTTAGCGTTTTTATTTTCTTGGTTATTAGAACAGTTCAGCGGTTTTTAAGAATTTTCCGTCAGTCATTTAGCGGGATTTCATTTTTCGGAGTTTGCAACACTGCATTTATTTATTTTTCTTATTTTAATACAACATAATAAGTGTTGAATCTGTGCTAAGGGATAGACGAGGCAGAGGAGGTGGTACTCACAAAATTTGGGGGCAGGGGTGGCTCAGTCGGTAGCGCGCCAGGCTCGTAATCTGTAGTTCCCAGGTTCGAGTCCCAGCTGGGTCAGCGTTGAGATTTATCTCCGCAAAATTCCCCGCCCTGCCCACGGTCAGTAGGGGACACCGATGGGCTTCGAAAGGCCGTCGGATGGGACGTTAAGCCGTGGCCCCATGTGCGGGAGAGCCATACCCTGTGCACGTTAAAGAACACGCTGGATGGCCTTGACGGGAGGCTACCATCTGTCTCCCAACAGCTGTTCCAGTGGGTCCCCTCCCCCAACCTTCTCTGAGCCTTCGGGGTCCATGTGACCTGGCCATTTAGCCCATGGTGTGCAAAAGAGTGCCGCTCAGAGGTAAAACAACCCAACCCAAAACAACAACTCACAAAATTAACTTTTACGGCAGTGAAAATCAGAATATACAGACATGTTAAAAGTGACACCCAGGAAGCACTGGGGATGGTTCAGCTAGTTGAAAAGAAAAACAAAAAACAGTGGACCATCAAACCAATTATCGGAACTTTTTCTAACTATATTAGCGTAAAAAGCGATTCAACATTTTAAGCATTGGTATGCCGAGTGGTTAGCGCACTTGGCTACTGATCTAAAGGACCTGGGTTCGAGCCCCAATAAGGCATGGATGTTCGTGTTGTTTTTCTGCTGAGGTCCTGCCAACCTCACAGACCTTCTACTATGGCATATAAACGGACAGGCTCTTGTCAGACCTCTGTGGCAAGCAGCTGCTTGAGGGGGTATTTATTTATTTTATTATCTTAAAAGAATTCCCAACAACGAACTTTGGTTGTTGGTAAATAGAGAATGTGTAGCCAGCTGCATTGAGGGTTTTTTACCTCTGAGAGGCACTTTGATGACTAAATCACAAGGATTCCAAGGGCTCAGTGTTGGGTAGAGGAAGAAAACTCCCTGGACAACTATTAGGAGACAGTTGATAACTTCCCATCAAGATTATTCAGCATATTCTTTGACGTGCACAGCATGTGACTCTTGTACACACATCGACGATTTAATCCGACTGACGGTGATCTTTTTAAGTCCATCGGTGTTCTCTATCTGACCGAGGGCAAGGAGTGGGTTTAGCACAGATAAATCTTAACTATGGTACCGTGAGACTCGAACTTGAGAATTGCAAATTGCGATCGTGGCGCGCTCCCGATTGAGTCAACCCCGCAGTCTCCTGTTGCACATGCTCCAGTTTGTTGTGACGTCGTTATTGGTAATGGTTTTAAGTCTTCAGAAAGTTTGGAAATGTTTATAACGTTAAACCGCTGAAACACTTTCTGTGTGTATTATTGCTAATAATAACGAGAAGTACAAGGCTCACGCTATGCCGTCGTGTTTGAGCGCTAAATGCACGGCCTCTATATCGAAGCACTTAGTGTACGATACTAAGGCCGCTATATTAGCATTAGGGACGTGTATCAAAACTTTGTGTACAACATGGGTGGGCTCCATTCTCGAGGCATGCTGTTAAAATTAAGGAAAATATATAATTGCAAGTATAATTAAATATGAATCGTAACGATGTGTCATTACCATCTTCGCAACCAGCGTTCCAACCAGTCTTCCGATGTTGAATCAGATTTTTTGGATTCTGATTGGAGCACTAGCTATTCCTCGCCTTGCTGGGTGTAATCATAAAATATGGCGTAAGAAGGTAAATCTTCCAAACTCTTGGTAGGCCTGTAGAAAATGTTCCGTGGATTCTGAGTGCAGGTGCATGTTGCAAATCAAATGTGTTAAAGAGCTAGAGCGGTGAATGGGCTTGACTCCACAAATTCTCATCTTCTCTTATTTAGATAACCAATAAATCTCTCCCTGAAATTTAGGGTCCTTGTGACATGGAAGTTTGGTCCATTGTACAGCAGAAAAACAAAGTAGGTGGATAACAACCCACGTGTTATTTCGTGGTTTGTAATTTGCACTGTTTCCATGTACATATGGGATCAAAAACAAAAATGGTACTATTGTGTTGGTCGGTTGTTTAGGAGACTGGTTTTGTTAATCATACAGCAGCGAGCTTGATTAATTGCCTGCACATCAGCTGCAGCGAATTGTTTTGTTTTCGTCCTTTTGTCTCAAGTCAGCTTGCTATATAATGTTGGCCCTCTTTTGCCAAGGGCATTCTTACATTGCTGGGCATTTTTAATCGTCAAAATTAAGACTTAATTACATAACTTCACCGTTTTCTCGCGGCGGTAAACGCTTTCGAGAGAACGTGGAAATAGAGAGAGATTAAAAAAATAAAAAATCGGACGCAGGTTGCAAATCGCCATTAAGTAATTAATAATGCTTCTGTGCGTCGGACCACTTCGTTACGTTGAAAAATGTCGCCTCTCACTTTCCAGCTCGCTTTTGGAATGCGTTCGCTGTGGAATGTGCACTTGCACATATCTCGCCAGGCAGAGTAATTAATTTTTAATAACTAGGTTTTCAAAAGAATGCTCTGTAGTTGGCCACTTTTGTTTCGTGGGAGAAGAAGAAAGTGTAAACTAATGTTTTAGTCTTGTTGAATTTCATTCGTTCATCAGTAAAATTGTGTTAACTCAAGTAGCATCTAGTTACGAATTTCTCTTATTAATTTAAATTCTTTTTCGTTTTTTTTCTCCATTTTGGTTCGTCGTATACCTTTTCCGGGCGTTGGTTTTGCCCCTGAACCTCACCAACGTCCAGGGATCAGCAATAGCCCGAAAATCTGGTACATTTTGTCTCACGCCCATCGTTAATTGCCCTCATCTAGTAGATCGTGTTGGCTCATCAATCATATTCTTGTCGTCCGCCCTAATGCAACATAAATTGTTACCCCAGATGCTATGTTTATGTGCTTTCCTTGTTTGCGCGTGCCATGTTTCTATCTTTGTGATCTTGCTTATATTCACGCCAAGTGTACCAATAATTTGTTCACCCAAGCATCTCTATTGCTCTATTTTTTTTCCCGTTGCGTGTTTTTACTTTGTGATATAGAACCAACTGATATTCTACTTTTTGGTATACTATTATTTTTCGAGAAAAGTTTGCGTTATTAGAAAGGAATAAAAATTTACCGAAACATCATAACTTATCATCGTAGTATGTTAATTAGGCTATCCTGACTCATTGTAAAAGACGCATTAGAGTTTTTATTTTCTCATTTTCGGTGATGTCGAATTTTTTCGCTTCCGTTTTTGGCAGAAAGGTGTGGGAAGTAAATTTCTGTTTCACTGCATTAGACAAGGGTAAATTTCTTCGAAGCTTGGTTGCCTGTAAATCACGTAACGCTGTTTTAACCGAATTTTAAGATAGAGATAGAGGGTAAGATAAAGTTTTTTTACATAGACTCAAATTTTGAGTCATTTCCTTTTCATTTACAGTCATTAACAGATTTAATATCACATTATACTCGTCTGTGGGAATATATTAATACTCGTCTGTGGGGTAATAACACGAACATTTTAGTAGTTAAAGTGTCTACATTCAAGAATGAAAATTTGCGTTATAAGTAGAGTCGTATTAAGTTTTAAACATTAATTATTATCTGAGAAAAACATAGAAGAAGCATTTTAATAGTCTTATACTTTGAAATCATAAATGATCCAATTTATTAAAAGAACAGAATACTGTTTAGCATTATGTATAAGTTTAAGATAATTTGGCAACATGTTATACAGTCTGTAAACCAAGAAAACATAATGTTTAGTAAAAATATTTTTCTTAACCCGTGCTTCAGTTAATAACACGCAACGTTTTTAGATAATTTCATATGGACAGGATATTTTTTAATTCTGCCAATATCCCATTTTTTATTTAAATGTATTAAAGAATTTAATGTATATAATTTACGTAATTCTAAAACACCAAGATATGTATAACTTTAACACTTTCCCTTCTTTTTTGTTTCAAAATACATCTTAAAACATGATTTTGAACAATTTCAATAATTTTTAAATATTTGTTAAATGTACCTCCCTAAGATTATAGTCCATATGACAAATATGATTTAATCCATTAGTTATATATTATTTTAAGCAAAGAAATATCAACAAAATTTCTGATATATTTTTGGGATAATAGCATTAATTCTTTTACAGACACTTTGTATATATGATCTTTCCATGTCATTTTCCTGTCCAACATGATTCCTAGGTATTATAGCATTCAACACCCTCAAGGGCCTCACAGTTACACACAATACAGTAAGATTACAATCTCTTTCATGATATATTGATTTTCCTGTAAAATAGTCTTCTTTATTACCACTTAGTCTAATATACATATATTTCGTTTTTTTTTTTACATTTAATATTAGAATTATTATGTTAGAAATTAGTTTATTTTGAACAAACCAGTTTCTAACAATCTCTAAACTATTTTTGACTTTGTCTGTTAGTGATTTGTGTTCACCTGTAAAAATAATTGCTATATCATCAGCAAATGTAATAATTTTTCCGTTCAGTTGTAAATTTCAAAGATTGTTTAAGCAAATTAAAAATAAAATTGGGCCTAAAACCGAACCTAGAGGCATTCCATAATTTAGTTCTCTTTTATCACTTACCCATTTATCTATTTTAACTCTTTGTATTCTATCTCGTAAATAACTTTCAACCATTTCTTAATCGTTCCCCTAAAACCAGCCTTTTCAATTTTGTCTAAAAAGTATTTTGTGAGACACCATATCGAAAGTCTTTTTTATATTTAAGAATAAAATGATTGTTTTCAGATTTTCATTTAAGTTACAATAAATCCGAGAAGTCAAATCCAGAATTGTATCTTCGGTACCACGTCCCTTCCTAAAACCATATTGATTATTAGAAAAATAATTTTTTTCTCCAAAAAGAGAACAATTTTTTGTTTAACTACCTTTTCATATATTTTTGAAAAAACAGACAGAAGCGAGATTGGACGATAATTTTCTAATTGAGTAGGATTTTCTCCTTTATAAACTGGCATAACCTGAGCAACCTTCAAAATAGAAGGAAAAATACCCAGTTGAAACGTATTGTTTATTAAGTAACGTAAAATTTCTTTTATTTCATCATAAATTTCCTTAATTACATTTACTGATATTCCATCTAAACATGGAGCCTTTTTTCAGGACTATATCACAGAAAAACAGATAGCAAAAGTTGTAAAAGGCCTTGAAAACGGAAAGGCTCCGAATTTAGATGGAACACAGTGGAATTATTTCATTCTTGAATGTAGACACAGTGGGTTAGATGGAATACAGTGTCTAGATCTAACACAGTGGTTCTCAATCATTTATGCTTCACCATACCCCCTGGAAATGTGTATGTAACTGGCGTACTCTTTGTATAGATAGATAAAACTTATAGTATAACAATGGGAATAAAATAAAACATATATACACATTACATTTTGTATTCATAAATTACATATATCGAAAAACCCAAAAAATGACATAAACAGTTCAACAAATCCTATAAAATTATAAACATTTTACTGGGTTGGGTAATCAGTAAAATGGTTGCGCTTGTTTACGCTTGCACAGTTCATCAATGGTTGGGGCCAACTTAGCGACTTTGTTACTAAATCTAGCGACTTTTGAGCTCTCACGGCGTACCGCCCCCCCCACGTTGAGAACCCCACGTTGCGAATCCCTACTCTAACATATCGATTATTCCCTTCAATTGTTTCCTTCGGCAACCCATTTTTTCTTCTATGTGTTCCACACATTTCATGAAACGTATCCCAATTTTTTTTAACGTTTGATTTATTATTGGAAATTTTTATTTCGTAATAATTTTGTTTCGCGTTTCTAATCAAGTTCGTTAAAATGTTTTTATATTTCTTATACTCCTTAATATCTTGTTCTATCGTAAGTCCAACTCTATAGCATTTACCCATGCTTTTTCTATTTGAGATAAACTCTAATAAACTGTTTGTAATAAATATCGTTTTAATTTTTTATCTTTGTTCTTAAATATTATTTTACCTTTGGATTCCTCAGCTAATTTCTGCAAAATAGAAACAAAAAAACTAAACCTTTATCCGCATTCGAATTTCTTCTTTGTTCCCAATTTATTTCTTTTAACTTATTCTTTAATTTATTTATATTTAATTTATATTCTTCGCTGAATCAGTGTTTTGTAATTCTTTCTGGTTTAGAGTTTAAAATAACTGTGATACCAATAAAGTAGTGATCTATAATAATAATTTAATAATATAAGTATGGCAATTACATAACTCAAAATTTTTTTAAAAATATATGGTCCAGACAGATTCCTGACTGCGGCCTAGTTACCTATTCGTGACTGCAAAGAAAACCGTATTCTGTTACCAAACTTAAGTAATCTGTAACTGATTCATTTTTATTTAGCAGATCCAAATTTCTGTCACCTAATAAAATTTCATATCTGTCATCCGTTTCATCTAGTTTCATATCTAATTCCTCAACATACCTTTTAATTGTAAACTAACGTAATCTGTAAAGCGCCAAAATGGTAAACTTGTGAATATTTGATTTTAAATTTAATTGGATCAAATCTGCTGTTTCGAAATTTTTTGATATGGTTAACATCTCAATACAGACTTTCACATAGACTATCATCCCTCCAGATCAATTTATACAATCGCTTTTACAATAAGTGTTATAGCCCTCAATATTATAGTTTCCAGTCTCGTTATGCTTAAGCCAAATTTCCGTCAATACGATTATATTTGGTTTTGCATCTGTGAAATTAGATATATTAAAAAGTGGTCGAAATTTTTTCGCATACTGCGTATATTTCCCTGTATGATTTTCAAACAATTTAATTTCCTCCCCCAATCATAATATTCACTATTGTACACCTGATCTGTTTCAATACTTGTTACATTTTTTTAGTATCAGTGATATCGTAATCACTATTCACAATTACCATTACTAAATGAAAAACTTTGTCGTACAGTAACTAATGAAACACAACAAAAAACATTAAGTTGTTTCGCTTGGATCATCTATAGTACTAATTCTAATTACTGCAGAAGTTTCATTTTCTTTACAAAAATTTTTGCATCACGAACCCACGAGAACTTATATCCTCTGTCTCTTTGCTTAGCTTTTATTTCATACTAGTTAGAACTTACCCGGCGCTGCCCGGGCGTCACTTTTAACTTGTATATTCTTATTTTCACTGCATTAAAGGTAAATTTTATAAGAACCCCCCCCCCCCCCCCGACACTTTAGCACCGATTTTCAACAGGAAGAAATTTGCCAGGATCGTTGTTGACGTCAGCGAGCACTCCTTATAGCCCGTGGCTTAGTTTCTGCGTAAGCTATCTGAGATTTTATTTCCGTTACCACAGGTTTTGCTACTCTATGGCTCCCGTGATATTCGTTCGCACGGTCCAAATTTCGTGCACAGCGTCCCCCGTGCTTTAAAAATCAGGTTCTCACTTGGCCCGTGGCTTCGTTTCTACACAAATTGTGACAGCTCGTGTCTCACTTTTATTCTGCATATTCTGTTGTTTCCTGCGCTAAAGGTTATTTAGTATTCCCTCCCCCGACATTTTATTACAGTTTGAACACGAAGAATTACCCGGTGTTGCAAAGTCATTGCTGACTCGGCGCGCGCTCTCAGAGCCCGTGTCAAACAATTGAGTTATTTATTTCGTCAGATTTTGGCATTCTGTAATTCCCGACGTACTTCACCGAAAGGTCCCAAATTTCGTGGGCGGGTTCCCCGTGTCCATCTTTAATTAGAAAATCAAGTCCGTTGCTGCAATGGAACGCCTAAATAATGCTTTTGTAATTGTGGGGAATCTGGCAACGGCATCAGATTTCTAGCTGAAGATTTAAATGCTATTTTAACACTTTACTTTCACAGTTAGGGAGCAATAAATGGCAACACTAAATTTGACAGCGATTCTCGTTTGCCGTAGGAATAGCATGGTAAATATTTGTGGTTCTAACAAGTCTCCCTCTTGGACTTTCGACCTGAAATTTGGCACTGCAATCCGGACCACAACCCCAAACATTCTCTGAAACTTTGGAAGGTGTACGTTGATTTCCCGATGAGTTATGGCTGCTACAGACAGACAGACAGAGAGAGACACAGACAGACTCACAGACAGACATCTTCTTTTATTATATAGATAATAACTTTTTATTTTCTGATGTCAGATTATCATTGATAAAAATGTCTCCCGGTTTAAAATTTTTTAACTCAGTCATTTTTAGGTCTCTTTTTTGTTTCCATCGCTTCATCTATAAGCCTTCTTCCCCAGTAACACCACATAGTGGATGCCCCTCTTGCCTCCACAGCATGTAACATTAAATAATAATAAATTGGCTTATTTTTGTCATAATAAAAAGTCGTGCAAAAAATTACTAATCGCAGTAGTAAATGTAGCATTTTTAACCTTGCCTAAGAGTACTTCGGATCCCATAGTCCTATTGACGCGACTTTACAAAACTACTAACATCCTCGAGTTGTTACATAATTTATAAACGACTCCTTACATGTCTCTCTTAATGATTAGTTATCTCGTAATCTATAGACTGTTTTAGAGTAATTCGTTGCTTTACTGCAGATTAACTAGCATATCTGCTCTCTTGTGCACTCTATTACCGATTTTGATGCCGATATTATGAACAATATAGGACGAAGAGAAAACTCATCGTGAACAATAGTTTTTTTTTTTGTAATTTGTCAGTTTTAAAAGTTAATCTTGATTTTCTGGAAGTTTATTATGTTGAATACCTTACGTAACATCGTATTATTAATAAACTAAATAACAAAATGCAAAACAGATTATTTTTTTACTGTTGTTATGCCTAAATCTGAATTATTGGCAATTCTGTATTCAGGGTTATGGAAGCAAGCATTCAATTCTAGTGTCGCTCGTCTAAAGGAATCACTGCATAAACTTCTTGCCCTCGTTGAGAAAGGGGACATCGATGGGCTTAGAAGCCGCCGTTCCTCGGTTGAAAATTAAGCTTTGGCTTAATATTCCGTAAGCAGGGTCGTCATATCCTGTGCACATTAAAGAACACGCTGGATGACCCTGACTGGAGGCTTTCATTTGCTATCTTAATAGCTGTTCAGTGGATACCATTCCCTATCTCAATTCTGAATCCATGGGATCCTTGAAACCTGACCATTTATCTCATTGTGTAAAAACAGCCCAATTAACATAAACTTATTAAAATGCATTAATGTAAATTGTTTGATATAAGAGTTATTATTGTTGTTTGAGAAGGATTTTTATAATTAGCATCGGTGTAAATATTTATGATCTCAAAACTTTAAAGAGCAAACCAATAAGTGTTTTCTTTTTTAATCAAGATTTGAATAGATGTCCCTCCTTCCTCCATTGGGTGCACCACTGGATTTGATCTAATTTTTTTTATCGTTAACTATATGCGTATACTTTCGGAGTCAATTGTAATGCTGCTGGTGTGCGTGTTAGTATAGAAATTTAAAGTAAAACTAATAGTAAAACAAAAGGCCGTTGTACACGAGAGCTGAGCGATTCAATAGATAGAAACGGTTAAGAATGGCGAAATTCGATTATTAGATTAAATGGAGAGAGTAAGGTTTGGATAGTTTTAAAGCCATGTGTCTAACTAGAACTCGCTTTAGTTTAACGAGCCTTGAACATTCAGATTTGTAACCCAAGCTTATGCCAAAGTTTTGGTGATTCTGTAGTGTTCAAAAATGTGAAATTCTTTTCTCGAATCTATCTCCATTTGGTGAGTTTGTCGAGTTTAGAACAGTGAATGAAATTGCTTGGCACCGTAGTCCTTTTTCTACCTTTCAGTTTTCTCGGACAGAATTGACGCTTCATATTTATGCGTCTAAGAATAGGACATCATTGGATCTATAAAAAAAGAGAAATGCTTGTTCGACTTTGCATCGCTGGCATTAGAATATTGGAACGTCTTTCTGAAAAGCGCTCGGTGTGGTACTGCCAAGAAATTTGACCTGTTGACGACTGATCGGGAAAGTGTCCCTTCGACATATAGCAATGCTATGGCAACTGAAGCAATTTTCCCTGCCGTTGCTCCTTTTTTTTGATAGCAGAGTAGGAGCCCGCTTTCTTCTCCTTTTAGACTGAGTAAACAACAACAGAAAGGGAAAAAATATTTGTTTTTTCTTCTCGTTATCGTTGCTTGCAGAGCCAACTCAAAAAAGGATGGTTATGACAGATTCCAGTTTAGGATTATTTCCTCAAAGCAGTGTTCAGTTATTGCAGATGCTATTTTAGTTCGTAATTTTTTTTTCTTTTTCTGGCGCATTTCTCTGTTCACTGGCTCCTTCAACGCTCTCTGCTGCGCAGTTACCTTATCTTCCTGTTGACAATTCTCCACCGACTTCATGCTTCCTCTATACTTTCTGTTTCCATGCGTTTTTCTTATTCTAGATCTGCGCACGTGGGCTGGCATGGCTGATATTTCTTTTTGTGTCCATCACTAACCCAACCACCATCAGCAGCGTTTCTTTCACGGTGACAGGATTTTAAGTTCCCTGTTTTCTCTCCCCCTCTCCATTTTATCCCCTTCCACCTTCCAATCAACTGTCATTGTCCTCCAGTTGATCAGCACGTGTGTGCATCCGTCTCCTCACGTGCTGGTGCGAGCCTGCTGCAGCTGACAGTGGTAATGGACGAACTTATTGAGTCAGGGGAGAAGGAAGAGTGGGAGAGTCAGGGTACCGGCGATTCTTGGAGTCGTACTCGGGGTGGAAGGCGAGAGAGGAGATAAGCTCCCTCCAGCTCGAACGTGACTCGGTTTCTGTATAAACTGCGTTCCACGCATCTCTATAGGGACATCAGTAACTGAGTCTGCTACGGATTCTTACGCTTCAGCACGACCGTGAATTGGAGGGAAGGAGTTAATGTCTTCCATTCTGTGTTCGCCAGAGAAGGCAGAGTAATGTTGCTGGTGCGGCCATCTTTCTCTTTGACTCTACAGTTGAGCCCCAGATTTGTTCTTTTTTTTCTCTCTACCGTATCTTCTCTTTTGTCATTGTTAGGGATGACAAGTATGATTAAGATGACTCGCCGAAATTTGTCTTTTTAGCGATTAGTTCACTTGGATATATTTCACTGACAGGAAGGGGGAAATGGACCGTTGACTGCAAAAAAAATGATGGTTGAGCAGTTGGACAGATCATTGAAACTGCTTAAAATATTTTGTTTTTAAATGGGAATTTATAGGAACTTGTCTAGAGAAGCATTTCTTGCATCGATGATTGATATATGGAAAACTTTTTAAGTTTAGTGTTAGTTCTTTGAAAACCGTTTTTAAAATACTTTTGACAGTAATTGAAGGAAATATGTAGACATAGGCAGGTATTAAATTACGAGTGATTTGGCAACAATTTTATATTAAAAATGGAAACTACACATTTTTGCTTTCAAAAAAAAAGAAAGGGTGGTGGTAAAAATTCAGGAGTGAAAGTTTCTGCATGAAGAAAGTGTATTAATTGAAAGATACAGAGAAAGTAATGTGACAAAATTGAAAATAGTCTAAATTTTGGTATCATTGTTATGGCAGACGCATCACGCTGTTAGTCTGATGTTCGCAAGTTCGAGTCCCCACTGTAGAGTTTAGATTTTCTCCGCTAACTCCTGCTCTGCCCTTGCTGATAAAGAGGAACAGATGGGTTTGGAAAGGCTCCATCGGATATGTTAAGCTGTTGCTCCATGTGTAGACCATACACTGCGAATGTTAAAAACAACAACTCTGAATGACGATGACGGAAGGACATTCAATAACTATACACTGAGAGGCCAAAAGTCATGGGAATAGCAGTTAAAGTAGAACTAGCGCTCTGTACTCGTAACTGATGCGTTGGACGTCAACCGCAGAATGGCGCTGCAGTAAGCTACAAACCTAACATTCATTTCGGAGTATTTGTGAATTCAGCATGGCTGCACATCGTGAGTTGTCTGACTTTGAATGTAGGTTGATCGTTGGTACCAGAAGAATGGGTCATGCAATATCGGAGATGGTGCAGGAATTCGGTTTTCCCAGGTCTATGGTGTCAAGAGTTTATCGTCAGTATTCTATTGATGGCCATTTCCACACACGTAAACCAGCAAATGGGACGACCACGTGCAATTGACGAACAGAACTCGCGTCAGCTGTTACGAATGGTAACGACCAACAGACGGGCTGCTGTGCATGAAATCAGTGCCAATATGAATGAGGGCCAAACACAAACCATTTCTGAAAGGACTGTACATCGCCACCTGCACTCCATCGAATTTGGTAGCCAAAGACCCACTTGTGTCCCATTGCTTACATGTCGTCACAGAGCTCAATGACTGGAATGGGCCCGAAGACATCGAAATTGGACAGTAGAACAGTGTGTCGGGTTGCATGGTCCGATGAATCAATGTTCCAGTTGTTTCACCCTGACGGGCGCATTATTGTGTAGCATAGGCCCCTTAAAGCCATGGACCCTTCCTGTCTGCAAGGTACTGTTCAGACTGGAGGCGGCTCTGTGATGGTGTGGGGTGTATTCATGTGGTCTACATTGGGCTCTCTCGTCCGTTTGGAGCAATCACTGACAGGTATGAGATACGTGGACATTCTCGCAGATCACCTGCACACCTTCATGACTCTCGAGCACCTTGATGGTGAAGGGGTATTCCAACAAGATAATACAACATGTCACCAGTGTTTGGTTGCTAAGAAGTGGATCGAAGAACACCACGGATTTTACTATCATGAATTGGCCCCCACGGTCCCCTGATACGAACCCCTTGGAGCATCTGTGGGACACAATGGAAATAAACTTACGATCCATGAATTCAGCACCATCCAATGAACACAATTATGGTCTACACTGCAGGATGTGTGGGCTGCCATCCCTGCAGAACGTTACCAGGAACTCGTTGACTCCATGCCTCGATGTGTGGCTGCACTGCCGAGGACTCGAGGAGGACCAACCTGTTATTAGGCACATATCCCATGACTTTTGACCTCTCAGTGTATAATGGGTCTCCTTTTATTTCCACTTCCGAGTTGTTTGGGATCCTTGTGATTAGCCCATGTATGCGTAAAAGTGCCTCTCAGGGGTCAAAATTACAACTTATATGTAGAATTATAATCTGTTTTATACTTAGATATTTTTTACCGTAAAGCCATAAAGCAAGTTTTTGCATTAATAAAATAATGTTTAAAAAATGACTTTTGATTGTTATTAGGATGTAGTTGTAGCAGTCGTTTACATTTTCTTAGTAGAATTCATTTGCAGTGTATTTAAGAGGAGATGGATTCAGAATCTGTTAAGACATTTAATTCCCCCCTCCCAATACCAGCTCGTAATCTGCAGGTTTCCCCCAAGTTAGAGTTCCAACTGTGCCAGCATTGAGATTTATCTCTAGATTTATCTCCCCCCCCCCTGTTTTTGGTGAGGAAGGGGATACCGATGGGTCTGGAAATGCCGCCATCGGCCATATGGGATGTAAAGCTGTGTTCCCGTGTACTGGAGAGCCATACTCTGTGCACGTTAAAGAACACGCTGGAAGGCCTTTCCATCCAGTGAACACGCTGGAAGGCCTTTCCATCTGTTTCCTAACAGTTTTCCAATAATTCCCCTTCCCCTACCAACGTTCTCTAAGCCCTTGGTTCCTTGTGACCTGTCCATTTTGTCCACTGTGTGTGGAAAATAACGTACTATTGTTCCCGCTTTGTCACCTGTCCACAGACATAATTAAACTTTAAAATTCTGTATACACTGTGTGTGGATAAAAAGCGCTCAGAGATATAACAATGGATGGCTACGTACGAACAATAAAGGGCAAATTGTGGCTTTTTACATAAGTGCAAAATCCAGTCATCTCTGTCGAATATGGAACTTTCGTTTCCAAAAAAAAAAACAGAAGTTTTTTTCATTTTCTAACTTTATCGCCTTGGAACGGTAAAGATTCTGACTAATAGGAGATTCGGTAAACGCGAATAGTAATATTTGATTAGTACTTATCCAACCCAAAATGAATTTTTCATTTTCTCTTAAAACAAGAAAAGTTGTTCTCTAACCATAATTGTGGTGGAGGGGCAAATTTTGACTGTCAGTGTAAAATCTTGATTACCATACTGTACCAGCTAAATATCCAATTTTTGACATATGTTGTTTTACAATGCTAGTTTTAATTTTTTTTTATTTTTTCGAACTTTAGCATCCTTTAACTGTGTACACACAAACTAATGTAAACTTTGGAAAATGCGAACAGTAATCTTTTACGAATACCGATTCGAACCAAGAGGAAGTTTTCATTTGTTCTTTTATTATAAAAATGCTTAAAAGTTTTTTGTGTCTGCAGACAGATGACAAAGCGGGGAAAAAAGCATGTTTTTCTCCCTTTTGATTATGAGCTGGATATGATACATTTCTAAATGTTAAACATTAGAATCAAAAATGTTTTGATTTTTGGTGTAAATTGCGGAATGTTTCGTATTAGAATTAATATTTGATATTAAATATAATATTTTATATTATTATTTTCCGAATTGAATGTTATGTTTGCCTTCCCAATGGCCGAGTGGTGTGTGCTTGTCTGCTGATCAAAAGGAGCTGGATTCGAGCCCCCGAGTAAGGCATAGATGTTTGTGTTTTCTTTCTGCTGAGGTTTCGCCTTCCTCACAGATCTTCTTTATGGCAAATTAAACTGAAAGGATCTTATCAGACTTCTGTGGTAAACAACTGCTTGAGGGTGTAATTTACGTGTATAATTTATTTATTAATGTTATGTTGCAAAGAGGGACTGTTCTGGGGGGGGGGAGCCATGCCCTCTGAGAATGTTAGTAAGGGTAATGAAAGCAAAAATTATTACGCTTTTGCTTATTTCATGCATTTTTTCATATTTTCAAAGAGCTCTAAAATGGAAGGAAAAATGGTATGCTGTAATGCCCCCCCCCCCTTCTTTTTAGTCTAGATCCGGGCGTGGTTACTCGAAGATAATACAGTAGCGTGACCAAAATGCCATCTTACATGTTTGGCGGGTTAGGCAATTATCCGCTCTTTAAAGTCTTCATGATATACAATGCATCAGGAATGGCCAACGAATGGCCCACTGAAGATGATCTGTAAGAAACTTATTTTTAATTCCGAAAGTTTTTTTAAGGGGAGGCAAGCAGATAATCGCTCATCGAATCATTAAAAGTCTTTTTTTGTCAGAGTTATTTTTAATGGACGCACACCTTAATGGTTTTTTTTATTGCTTTGGTTTTAAGATTTTGTTGTATATTGTTTTACTACATTTTCTGAATTAAGATGATCTAATGCTCTCAAAAATTCGTTTTATTTACAGTCATCTCACTCGACCAATCATGAATGAAATAATGAGTTGAAATAATTGGTTGTCCTGACTGGGATTCGAACCCAGGTCTCCCAGAAGTAAACTGGGCATCTTAATCGCTAGACCATCTAGGAACTGACCATTTCTTCAACTGACATAAGTATTCCTGTTGATTCACCAGTGGCGCCATCTATTATCAGTTGGGTAGCAAGTCGCCACATTTTGATGGTAGTAATATTTGTCGCTCACAGCTTTATATAAACAATTCAGTAATAAATTATCACAGGAAAATGTCCTGTAGACAATAAACACTTAAAAAATGATTAAATAATTACCTTCTGAAAATAGATGGCTCTACTGGTGGAATGCTCATATGTCACTTAGTTGAAGAAATGTAATTCCTAGGTGGTTTAAGCGGTTAAGACTCCCGGCATGCTTCTGGGAGACGTGGGTTCGAATCCCAGTCATGACAACAATTTTTTCAAGTGTTTCTTCTCTACAGGACGTTTTCCTGTGGTAATTTATTACTCAATCAATTAATAAGTTCAACTTTTCTAAAAGTTGACTTTGATGAACATTTTTAAATTAATATGACCTCCCGCAATGCTTTTATTAATTCATTCATGATTTTTTTCCGGGCGGGAATTGGTTCAGTCTGTAGAGCACTAGGCTTGTAATCTGCAGTTCTTAGGTTTGAGTCGTAGATTCAAAACGTTGAGAATTTTTTCCGCTAAATCCCGTTTCGCCTTATGTGTGAAAGGGGACACCGATGGGCTTACAAAAGCCGCGAACTGTTGGATGGAGTGTTAAGTCATGGCCATGTGTGCAGGAGAGCCATACCCGGTCCACATTAAAGAATATACTAGCTGGCCCTGACGGGAGGTTTCCATGTGTCTGCCAACAGCTATTCAGTGTGACTCTTCCCCCAACTTTTTCTTGAACCCTTAGGGCCGTTGTAACCTGACTACTTCTCCCAATATGTGCAAAAAAAGTGTCTCTTAGAGAAAATAATCCAACCCATAATATTTTCGGATCTTTTATGTTTAATTAGACTAGTTTGTTTTTTCGTTAACTCTCATAATTTTGATCGTAATTAAAAACTGTTATTAATTATTTGCTTGATTAAAAATATTATACTAATTCCCTCGTATGATGATAACTTGCCGGCTTTTGTGCACTAATATTCTGCAGATAACTTCAGCGACTCAATGCTTGTCCCTCAAGCACATATAAGTTGGCCATCCTTGATGTATGTTGTCGAGTCACTTGCGAAAAACCCAGATGATTTGAAATTTTCTGAACATGCTACTATATGATACGATTTGTTTTAAGGCACTGTATCAAATTCGTTGTAGTTATTGGGGAGGGGGTGGCTCAGGCAGTAGTTCTCAGGTTCGATTCCCATATGGGTTAGCTTTGAGATTTACATTGAGATTTATCTCTGCAAAACTCCCCGCCCTATCCTGTCAGATAGGGACACCGTTGAGTTTGAAAAGGCCGCCGTCCATCGGATGGGACGTTAAGCAGTGGTCATGTGTACGAGAAAGAACATGCTGTGCATGTTAAAGAACACGCTGGATGGCCTTGCCGGTAGGCTACCATCTGTCTACAAACTGCTGTTCCAGTGGGTCCCCTCCCCCAATATTCTCTGAGCCTTCGGGGTCTTTGTGACCTGGCCATTTAGCCCGTTGTGTGCAAAAAAGTGCTGCTCAGAGGTAAAACATCAAACCCAACGTTGTATTATTATTTGATTATTAACAGTTATTTATGAACTTTTGAGTTCATCGAAGGAAAACTTACAAGTGTAAAGTAATATATGGTAAGGTTTTAAAATATATTCAAATGTGGATTAAAGGCAAAGTGGTGAATGTCGAAGTTAAAAGCAAAACTTCCAATTTTGATGATTTGATTCGCCATCGCTTTGAATTAATATGGTTTGAAGCAAATTCATTCATCCAATCTGAAGAGTTAAACGTAACACAAGGTTTGTGCTGGAAAACAAAGTGCTTAAAAATCGGAAAATCTCAAAAATCAAATGATGTGGGAGAACTGTACTCGCTTTTTAAAAAGAATGCCATTTGTGTATGCATAAAAGTTACTCTCCACTCTATCTTAATTCTAATTCAAGCCAATTTAAAATCACTGGAATCTCTATTTGAGTGATTACACACTCCATACAAGCAGTT
Organism: Ryuthela nishihirai; assembly: GCA_038380435.1. Taxonomy (NCBI): domain Eukaryota; kingdom Metazoa; phylum Arthropoda; class Arachnida; order Araneae; family Heptathelidae; genus Ryuthela; species Ryuthela nishihirai. Next base: position 40,478,920 of record JAWZYU010000019.1, read on the forward strand.
GATCAGCGTTAACATTATTGCTTTTAAATAAAAAAGTGAAATGATGAATACTGAAATTTTTATGTATTGATGAGGAGCCTTAACAAAGGATATGGAAAGCTTCAAAAGTTGCTTTTCTAGCCTGAAGGACATGTGATGTAGTGGTGCGCAGAGAATGAAGGGTAGCTGGCATTTCCACTTCATTAAGTGTGTATGGTGGACACGACGCCAATGACACAGTCATTAGCATGGCTCACTATTGACTAGTAATGCTGTGTGTGTGTGTTGGAGGGAAGGAAGGCCCGAGCGCTAGGCAGCATTGTTCCCCTCCCCTTCCTCAATACACTCCCACCCTTGTAAGTTAATTAAACGGCCCCGTGCAGGAGTTGCAGCTCCCGTTCGTAGAACCCGCCGGTTATTGCGGATTAATGTTGCATGCTAACCTCCAGCCATGCATTAAAGACAAGAAAAACCGACGAACGATGTAAAAATTTTGCGATGACTGGACACTGTAGAGAAGGAAAATGTCTGACTGCATCTTATATAACAGAGAGCGAGGCTCTCGTAGTGTCCGATCCATCTTTGCTCCAAGACCAGTTATCTTTTTTTATCTTTTTTTCTTAGCCTCCTGTTGTGTGCCTTTTTGGCCCTACTGCTCTTCCAACGCTGCCTCTACGCGTCTCAGGCTGTGCACCGTCTGCGTTGCGTGTGTAATGTGTTTCTCCTCCTGGAGGCATTCTTTCTGTTCTCTGGCATCCACCGCAAAAAAGGCGATCCATCAGTGTTCAGAAATTGAGAATTCCCTTCTCCTAATGGTCCGTGAAATTGACGCCGCTGTTGGTGTTTCCGCTCCCGGATGAGGATGCAGTTTTGCCCCTGTAATGTGTGCTCCGCCGAGCTTTTGTATGTATGCGCCTACGTGCGGCGGTGCACGGTAGAGGCCGCTTGTCCACTTTTGATGAAGGACAGATTATCGCAGCAATTTCCAATTAATTTCCCTAACCCGAAGGAGCAAGAAATTGCTCTTTACCCACCCTTGCGATTAGCCCACCCTCTTCTTTTCCCCTTTGCTTTCTTTGATCATACGTGATTGGGTTTTTGTTTCAGTTAAACTTTGCGAAGAATAATGTGAAGCAGACTGGTAAGAACAGTACTTGTCCTTAAAAAGAAACACAGCAAAATTCAGATAAGTATGTGTTTACCTTAGCGGTATTTGTTATGGTAGGCTGTTTTGCTTTTTGAATGAGGCTTCTTACAGCTAATATCTTAAAGAGAGTAATGTATGTTTTTTTCTTCTAATTTTTCAGTGTCTTGGCAGTGTTATTGCTTTCATGCTTTAGCAAGAATTAATCTGTTTAACTCGTTAATCCGTCGTAATACCGTGAGTTTTGTTTTAGTCTGTTTTGTTTGCAAGAAACTATATAGAACAGGAGTTCTCAAAGTTTCGATCGTGAGGAACGAATTCAAAGGGGAACCAGACAACATTTGAAACTTTTGCTTCACTTATCAAGTAATAAATGCATAACAAATTGTGCATTTTAGATTTTTAAAGTAGAATTGCAAGTTTTATAGAATTATTCAGATTGTAAAGCGCTTTAAAGATGTCACATTTAATAAATTTTTCAATCGGGTGGAAAACGCAATTAGAATTGGTGAGTTAGAAAAAACAAAAGTCCAGAAACAATATTTTATGGAATGCGTAAAAATTAACGTAATTTAATAACGTAAAAAAATTAAAATAATAATTTTTATTATTAAAAAATTAAATAACGTAAAAATTAACGTGAAATAATGCCATCCACTCAGATCTCCTACTGTGGCATATAAACTGACAGGCTCCTGTCAGACCTCTGTGGCAAGCAGCTGCTTGAGGGGGTATTTATTTATTTTTTAATGCGTAAATAAAAAAATAGGTATAATTAACTAGTGGGCTACTCAGTTGAGAAACCTCGATTTAGGTGGGGCGAGGGTTAGCTCAGTCGGTATTGTACCAGGCTCGTAATCTTCAGTTTCCAGATTCGAGTCTTAACATGGTCAACATTGAGATTTCTTCCCACTAATCCTAACCCTGCTCTCGGTGAGAAAGGGTTGTTGAAAAGTAAAAGAAAAAAAAGTTGCCATTGGGCTGAAAAGTCCGTCATCCTTAGGATGGGAGGTTAAGCCTTGTTCCCGTGTCCAGGAGAGCTGTACCATATCCTGTGCACGTTAAAGAACATGCTTGATGGCCTTGACAGGGGGCTTACAGCTGACTTGTGTATCTCCTTCCCCGACAACCTACTCATGTGTCCTAGCTATTTATCCCATTGTGTGCAAAAAAGTACCACTCAAGACATAAAAATAAACCAACTGATTTAAGTTGACTACGAAATGCAGAAGCCAAAGAGAGAAAATTTTCTTTTTGATAATGTTACACAGAGAAATCCAGAAGTTCTTCCATGTATTATGTATTTTTCATAAATGCTCAACTGAAACTGAAGAACAGGTTAGTTGACTATGTCCTTAAAGTTAACATAACTATCACTTAAGGGTATTTGCTTCTCTTATACAGTAAACACGTTCTCTGTATCTTCTAGAGATAAGACATAAGGGTAGTGTACCGCTGGAATAATAGCTAGTTCTCTAACCACTGTCTCAGTTAAGCCTAAGAATACTTGTAAAATTGATGTGATTAATCTACATGTTAATGACTTTTACAGTACATATAGGATTGGATTGTTTTACTCTGAGCGGCACTTTTTTGCACACCATGGGCTAAATGACCAGGTCACATGGACCCCGAAGGCTCAGAGAAGGTTGGGGGAGGGGACCCACTGGAACAGCTGTTGGGAGACAGATGGTAGCCTCCCGTCAAGGCCATCCAGCGTGTTCTTTAACGTGCACAGGGTATGGCTCTCCCGCACACGGGGCCACGGCTTAACGTCCCATCCGACGGACGGCGGCCTTTCCAAGCCCATCGGTGTCCCCTACTGACCGTGGGCAGGGCGGGGAATTTTGCGGAGATAAATCTCAACGCTGACCCAGCTGGGACTCGAACCTGGGAATTACAGATTACGAGCCTGGCGCGCTACCGACTGAGCCACCCCCGCCCCGGTACATATAGGATGTTCAAAAAATAATAGTGGGGTTTCGAGAACCAATATGTAGGAAAATAATATACATATTCAAGAAAGTCATGTAGGCAAAAGGCAAAGTCATATTAGGCAAATCTTTTCATCCTGCAGCAATTCATTCATCTATATTCTATTTTTATATGAAAACAAAATCTTTAAAAACCTACAAAAATAAAACACTTCAAAGAAACGAAAAAATTTACTCTGATTATCCCATTGGGAGTGGATGCTAAAAAATGTTTAAAAATATTAATAATCAGAGTAAATTTTTTGTTTCTTTCCAAGTGTTTTTTTTTTGTGAGTTTTCAAAGATTTTGTTTTTATGTAAAAATGGAATATAGATGAATGAATTACTGCAGGATGGAAAGAGACCGATGTCTCATTGTACCTGCCAAAAGGAGATATCTCTAAGAACCTATCTATCTACCGTATTTGTGTTGTTGATTACTGTTGTAAATGGCGGGGGTGGCTCAGTCGGTAGCGCGCCAGGCTCGTAATCTGTAGTTCCCAGGTTCGAATCCCCGCTGGGTCAGCGTTGAGATTTATCTCCGTAAAATTTCCCCGCCTTGCCCACGGTCAGTAGGGGACACCGATGGGCTTGAAAAGGCCGCCGTCCGTCGGATGGGACGTTAAGCCGTGGCCCCGTGTGTGGGAGAGACATACCCTGTGCACGTTAAAGAACACGCTGGATAGCCTTGACGGGAGGCTACCATCTGTCTCCCAACAGCTGTTCCAGTGGGTCCCCTCCCCTAACCTTCTCTGAGCCTTCGGGGTCCTTGTGACCTGGCCATTTAGCCCATGGTGTGCAAAAAAGTGTCGCTCAGAGGTAAAACAACCCAACTGTTGTTAATCGTTGTGAAAAAAAAAGTTTTGAACATAATGTGCACAGTTCGTGACCCTGCATATGTCCAATCAGTATTCCGCTTTTTGCCATATATAAGTGTCACTTATTCTGGCTTTCAAATGATTCAGGTCTCAAATTTTGTCCATGCAAACATAATTCTTTGCAAAACCCCACAAGAAATAAATCAAGGGATTTCAAATCAGGGCTCCTTGGTGGTCGTAGAATTGGACTATCCCTGCTAATCCATCTTCAGGAAATTTTGCACTAAAAGCTTCCGTAACATCTCTTGAGAAATGCAGCGGTGCGCTGTACAGACACAACATTTAATCTGATGCCTTTTGTGTATTTGGGGACAATGCTTTTCGAAATACCACCATTGTTTGTCGCACCCTATACAGTGTAATATTACTAGTTACGATATTTGTATTAACAAGGGGCGGGGATGGCTTAGTCGGTAGCGCGCCAGGCTCGTAATCTGCAGTTCCCAGGTTCGATTCCCAGCTGAGTCACCGTTGAGATTTATCTCCTCAAAATTCCCCGCCCTGCCCACGGTCAGTAAGGGAACCAATGGGCTTGGAATAGTCGTCCGTCGGATGGGACGTTAAGCCGTGGCCACGTGTGCAGGAGAGCCATAACCTGTGCACGTTAAAGAACACGCTGGATGGCCTTGACGGGAGGCTACCATCTGTCTCCCAACAGCTCTTCCAGTGGGTCCCCTCCTCCAACCTTCTCTGAGCCTTCGGGGTCCATGTGACCTAGTCATTTAGTCCATGGTGTACAAAAAAGTGCCGCTCAGAGGTAAAACAACCCAAATGTATTGAACAAGGTATGTTTGATGGCTGTAATTTGTATGGTATGTGATGGAACAGCTCCTGATATTTCTAATGTTACGCAATGTTATGGTGACTGTGGTGGGTATTTACACTTCGACTGTGCTGGAATAACGGAAGCTAATTATCGTAAGGTGAATTATGAGAGAAAATCCAAGTGGAAGTGTATCCCTTGTGGAAAAACGATCTTAGTTCTATATTATCGTCAGTTGCTACTGAGCCTTGTTTGGATTTGAGTACCTGCGTAGTTTCTACCACTGATGCAGGAGATCAGGCGTGTGCACAAGGTGAAGTTGAGAGAAGTGAAATTTCTACACAGTGGAAACTCTTGGAAAAGGCGTGGAGCCTTTTCCAAGGTAAGCGAAGGGCAAAGCATGCAGTGACTTGGAAGCGACTTTACTAGATCTCATATAAAAAAAAAACTTTCGCTGATTTTACCTGGAGTAAAATTGATCAATTTGTGTCAACAGAATGTGATCTAAGGAAGGAATTGCGCGAGGTCTAAGCAAAAAACATTGCGCTGGAAAAGGGCAATACAGAGGTCATTCTTAACAAAGTGGCTGATAAGATTAGTGGTAAAATTACAAAAGATGATACATTAAGCATAATTTTTGTTTACATTGCTTTAGTTTTAAAAGAACTTCTTTAAAAACTAAGCAATGTAAACAAAAATTGAAGGATGGAAAAATCTTGAGGGAATCTGACGTATCGAAACTTTTACACTTAAATAATGAAGTAGGCGTAGATAAACTCTCAAGCACATAATTTGGATCGCATTGAAGTAGACTTTATAACTTTCGAACAGTTAATGGCAGGCAATGAATAATGTTCTTAAGAGATCAGTTATTATTGAAGAATCTGATTTAACTGCTTTTTTTTGGGAACAGTTGATTTCAATGGTTTAAATATCAATATTAGAAATTTAAGGTCCAATTTTGAACTTTTTGAATTATTTATATAGACTCTAGATCAGTGGTTCTCAACCTTTTATGCTTCAAGTACTCCCTGGAAATGTATATGTAACTGGTGTACCCTTATATAGTTATAGTATACCATTATTATACTATAACTATAGTTATAGCATAATAATGCCATATTACCGACTTTCTTACTAGATCTAGCGAACTTTGAGCTCTCACGGCGTACCCCACGTTGAAGATCCCTGATCTAGATTATGAATTTGATTATTATGATGTTGACAGAGATCTGGATTAAGGAAAATGAGGTTGATCTTTATTAGATTAAAGGTTATGCAACATACTGTAACTGTAGACAATATAATAAGGAAGGCTGGGGACATAATATATGTTAAGTCTAATGTTAATACTAAAACAATAGGCAATAGCCAAATACAAACAGTAGAGTTGCTCCATATAGAGCTTTCATTATATGAAATATCAGTAACTGCAATTTACCGTTTTTACGATAATGTGTTTAATTCTTACGATAATTAGCTTCCGTTTTTCCAGCACAGTTGAAGTGCAAATATGCACCATTTCTCTGGAGTGTTCGAGTACTAATTCTTAATTCTTTGACACTGCAATTTTAAATTTTGTGTTGTAGTGCTATTGAAAATTGCTAAATCATTGCAAATAGAAAGAACACCTTTTTGCTATCAACCCTCTTTTTTTTAGTGAATATTTACTCCTTTAACTATTTAATTTTTGGACATATACAATGAAGATTCTTCAACTTCGGCCCTATATATACATCAGAGATAGTTAATTGCATATGTAATACTTTAATTATATATATAATTGTATTATAGTAATATTTAACGTCTTTTATATAATATATGCTGATGTTGCAGTGTTATTTTGCTGTACAGCTGCTAATGTACGTAATGTTTATTAAAAGTGCAAGTTCATGATGATCTCTAGGTGATACCCCGTGATCTATTTTCCGTTACATTTAAATTAGGACATAGGATCCTTATGGGTTCACTATCTAAAATGTTATACCTATGGTTGATGTATAAAATAATAAGGATCGCTCAAATTAAAAAGTGGGAAATAAGCATGAATCATTTTTTGATTGAAATTCGCCAGGATTTTTTGACACCTTTATCCTATCACGAAATTAGGAACACGATATCTTCTTTCTTAGGGTGACTTTCATTGTTGCATGAGGAAGTCTGTGACAGTACATTGCACCTCTTCGTTCGACTTCAACTGCCTTTCTTTCATAGCTTTTTTCAGATTTAGAAATGTGAAAATCTGATAAGGGAAAATGCCAGGAGGATGTTTCAAGTATTGCCAATCGTAGTTGTTCAAGGTTGTTACTGTTACTTGTCCATTGTGGAGCGGAAGTTGTCATGCATCAAAACATCCTTCGTATTCAAAGGTTCTGGGTGCTTCGATTGTATTGCCTGCTGTGAAATGGCCAAAGTTTCACAATACCGTTGCTATAGTTGATGATATCACCACAGTCCAGTAATTCAATCAACAGCGAGCCCTAATAGTCAAATTGAAACGTCAGCATACCTTACATTGTTGAACTTTGGATGCTTGCATGCGGGGGTTTGTCTGGAATCCACACAACACGTTCAAGCTAATACTTACCAGTGATTCTGGTGTTGATAAGTTCCTTCCGTGTGGACTCGTTTCCCTGTGTGATCACTCAGACCATTAGCCAAGTATGGCAATTGCGCACTTTCCATTTCAATGACGCTTAGAGTTGGAGCTTAATAGAACAAAATGTTGTTCACCTGAAGATATCAGTTTCTACCATCTTTCTTGTAAAAATGCAATAACGTTTAATACTTCTGTTTTAAACAATGTAAATAATAATTGTTAGTAAAAGATTGAAATGATTTTTATTTTTGTTTGTGTTAAAAATCAAATATATTATTGACTATGACTCTTTCGCACAGGTTTACCAGACCAGTTGAAATCTCCGTCAGCAAGGCTCATAGTAGGTCATCCAGTAAATGTTGGAACAGGATGTTTTAGTCTTCTTCAACGAGCTTAATATCTCATACGTTTTGGCATAAGCAGATAAAAGTGGACTGTTTATCTATGCATTGTAAATAGTACTTCATGATAACTTTTTGTATATATATATGAATATATGTATTCATATAGTGATATATATGAATATATATATTCATATATAAAAGTTCTTTATCAGCTGTACATAGTGAACTATCTATGTAAAATTTTGGTAATTAAACTCATTTGATACTTCTCTTAAAATTTCTCTGCTGTTTATTATACTATAGGTATTACTGATACTTGAAGCCTAATAATTTCACTTTTTATGACAATGACCTAACAGGGAGGGGTCGGGGATTATTAACATTTTATTTCATGATTGTAGTACTCTCCGTGAAGGTGAAATTCTTTCTATCTAGACATCGGTTTTTTTTTCCATGAAGGCTTCACTTTTCAGCTGAAAATCCGGGATGGCAGTATAGAAAGTACTCTATGTAAAAGGTGACTATCATGTAAGGTATGTTTTGATGAAATTTGGATTAAACTCGTAGTAAATATTTGAAATGCATATATATAAAGTGAAAAAATATGAAAATAAAGGTTTGTTTTCTTAAAACTTTTTTTAATACTTTTGCCAAAGTATAAAAATACTTACTAACATTGGTTAAAAAAGGTGCGAAGAAAATTTTTTCCTGATTAAGTGGCATTACCCTTGTTAAATATTCCAGCTTCCCCACTTCTTTTATATATAATAGATGTGCTAGTGATAATTCATACAGTCATATCAGAATAATATGACCATCTACCTAATAATGGGAATAACCACCCTTGGCCCGGATGACAGTGGCGAGACTGCGTGGCATGGACGCAATGAGGTCCTGCAAGGTTGCCAGAGGCACACATGCGCATTCAAACTCCAGCAGAGCGTGGAGGTTCCGGAGATGATGTGGTTGTGGGTCTGCATGCTGAACCTGTCACTGCAAATGGTCCCACAAGTGCTCTATGGGATTGAGGTTGGCCGATTTCGCCAGCCAAGGGAGAACGGAGACCTCTGTCATGTTCCTGGAACCAGTCACTCACCACCTTAACGACATGGCAGAGCGCATTGTCTTGTTGATAGACACCATCACCACCAGGGTAAACGTCCAACATGAAGGGATGCATGTGGTCAGCAAGGATGGACAGGTAGCCATTGGCATTCAGGGACCCATCCAGTGGTCCCAGGTCATAACAGGAAAACATCCTTCAGACATGCACACTGCCACCACCGGCCTGTACTTGACAGACAAGCATGTCTGGGTGTTGGTTCTCGTGTGTCTGGCGCCGCATCCGCCACCGCCCATCACTTCTGTGGAGTAGAAACCTCGATTTGTTGGAGAAGGCAACCTTTTTCCTCCTCCCACTGTCCAATGATGTAGTCCCATGTGAACTGCAAGCATCGTTGCTGATGGACCTTGGGTAACATGGGTGCCTTTTTGCAGCTTTGACTCTGGAGACCCATGTGTAACAGGGTTCGCTCTACTGTTATTGGGGACACGTACCTGGGTGCCCCAACGTTCATTTGAGTGGTCAATTGCTACACTGTTGTGTGTTGATTGCCCGGGGTGGGGGTGGCTCAGTTGGTAGCGCGCCATGCTCGTAATCTGTAGTTCCCGGGTTTGAGTCCCAGCTGGGTCAGCGTTGAGATTTATCTCCGCAAAATTCCCTGCCCTGCCCACGGTCAGTAGGGGACACTGATGGGCTTGGAAAGTCTGCCGTCTATCGGATGGGGCGTTAAACCGTGGTCCCATGTGCGGGAGAGCCATACCCTATGCACGTTAAAGAACACGCTGGATGGCCTTGACGGGAGGCTACCATCTGTCTCCCAACAGCTGTTCCAGTGGGTCCCCTCCCCCAACCTTCTCTGAGCCTTTGGGGTCCATGTGACCTGGCCATTTAGCCCATGGTGTGCAAAAAAGTGCCGCTCAGAGGTAAAACAACCCAACCCAAATATTGATTGTCCTTTACAAATCGACAGAGGTAACGTTCTCCTTTGGAGTCGATGACCTTTGGGGCTTCACTTGGTATGCCAGCAGTCCATTCTTGGTACACCATTACAGCACCTTGCAAACAGCCCATGAAGTCTGCAGTTTCCGATATGCTTCCACCCTTGATCGCAGTAGCCTGTGATCATTCCTTTTTGAAGGTCCGTCAAATCAATACCTCTTCCCATTGTGCTCATGTTACGCACTAGGGCTCTTCTGCCCTGGCTGTCAGCTTATATCTCCGTGTGGCTGACCTTGTCAAGTGCACTCTGTAATGCGCCTGGGTGGGTATACTGTGATTCCGTGGAAGGCCATATTATTCTGATACGACTGTATCTTTTTTACAAGACTAGCTGATGCAACTCTTGGTAGTTCCCCAAGTCACTGGGGGGCGGGGTGGTGGTGGCTCGGATGATAGCACACCATGCTTGTAATCTGTAGTTCCTGGGTTCGAGTCCCAGGCTGGGCCAGCGTTGAGATTTATCTCCGCAAAACTTTGCCTGCTTTCTTATATGTTTGAAATTGTGAGTTGTGTCAGTCAGTTGTGTACTGACCGGGGGAGGGTGGGAGCCTTCCCCTCAGTCAGTACAGATAGGCTTGGAAAGACCGCTGTCCATCAGATGGAGCATTAGGCTGTAGGTCTGTGTGTGGGAGAGCCCATATCCTATGCACATTGAAGAACAGTGGATGGCGTTGACAGGACTACCATCTGTCTCCTAATAGCTGCCCAGCAGGTCTCCCTCCCCCAACCTTCTCTGAACACTTGAGGTCCTTTTGACCTGGCTATTTCAATGCCACTCGGAGGTTAAAAACCCATCTCCGATAATTCCCCAAATACTAACCACCAGGACCCAAATTTCTCATACGATTTCCCCTCTACCATTAGTATTGGATAAAATTTCAAGCTCCTCTCTGTAATAGAACAAATTTAAATCTCTTTTTTACCCACATTTTTATGTATTATTGATTGAAATTTTTCATTTAACACTATGCCCCCCCCCCCTCTCCGTAACTGCATAAACACTTGACCTCCCAGTCCCAAATATCTTCTACAAGTTTTCAACTGGCCACCTAGTGCTGCATTAATAAATTAAACATATCTGTGATAGAGATTCGGGTTTAAAACAGCTCTTATTTTTACACTTAATAACTGAAAGTATTCAGCTACATTTTTCAATAAAAAGTATTTAAGAAGGGATCGAGCTCCGAAGTCTTTTTACTGACATGAGTCTTTTTCCTAGTAAAGTGACTACTGAGTGTTTTTTTAACTGCTTAAACCGTACACCATTGTGCGGCATTTCATCTACATAATGGTTACAATAACAATTTACCATGCTCTTTGCATCGATTCTCATATGCAGGGCCTTCATACGCGCAAGCTAAGCTTCCCACACTGTATGGTGCTAACTTGTGGTAACACTACAACTACTGGGGTTTGAATTCTAGTCCCAGGATGACAGGGCGGGGGGTGGTTCAGTTGCTAGCACGTCAGGCTCGCAATTTGTAGTTCCCAGGTTCAAGTCCCAGCTGGGTCAGCGTTGAGATTTATCTCCTCAAGACTCCCTGCGCACGGTCAGTAGGAGTCACCAATGGGCTCAGAAAGGCTGCCGCCCGTCGAATGGGATGTTTAGCCATGGCCCCGTATGCGGGAAAGTCACTCTGTGCACTTAAAAAAACGCACTGGATGGCTTTGACGGGAGGCTGCCATCTGTTTCCCAACAGCTGTTCCAGTGAGTCCCCTACCCCAACCTCTGAGCCTTCGGGGTTCTTGTGACTTGGTCATTTCGCCCATTGTGTGCAAAAAAGTGCCTCTCAGAGGTAAACAACCCAACCCAGGATGATATAGCCTTTTATTCCATTATAACTTGAAGATAAGTTAGTAGCTTTGTTGGGGCGAAGGTGGCTCAATCGTTAGCGTGCCAGGCTCGTAATCTGCAGTTCCCAGTTCAAGTCCCAGCTGGGTCAGTGTTCAGATTTATTTCTGCAAAAACTCCCTGCCCTGCCTTTGTAAGTGACACCGATGGGCTTGGAAAGGCCGCCATCTGTGTCAGATGGGACATTGAGTCATGGCCCCTTGTTCGAAGAGTAATCTGCAGTTCCCAGTTCAAATCCCAGCTGGGTCAGCGTTCAGATTTATTTCTGCAAAAACTTCTTGCGCTGCCCAGTAGGGGACACCGATGGGCTTGAAAAGGCCGCCATCTGTCAGATGGGACATTGAGTCATGGCCCCTTGTTCGGGAGAGCCATACCCTGTGCACATTAAAAACATCTGCCTCCTAACAGCTGCCCAGTGGGTCCCCTACCCCAACCTTCCCTGAGCCCTCGGGGGCCTTGTAACCTGGCCATTTAGCCCATTGTGTGCAAAAAAGTGCCACTCAGAGGTAAAAGAATCCAATCTAGTAGCTTTGCGGGTCTCTTCATAAAATGATAATAATTAAAAATAGCTTTAACAGGAGTCTTAAAAAATTGCATTGCTTAAAAAATTTTAAGTTTTACAGTCTAACAGTTGTGAAATGGTGTCAGTAGTAAATAAATTGTTTTAATTGTGTTTTTTTACTTTCCATCGAGTAAGTAAACATATTTCGACTTTCAAATTCTTGGGACCTCTTAAACAAACTATACAAACTTGACATAGTTTAGGGCCTTAGAAGTCTACCCCTACTCGTGTGTTACATAAAATAGCCCCGGATTTCCCAAATTTTATGTCTGGGGACTGGTATTGTTCAGTACCTTTTTTTTGCGGCCCAAAAATATAAACATGCAAGAAAAAAATAAAACCAAATATATGTTCACTATTTAATCTTATAACAATAAATCTTTATCATGTGTGTGTGTGCACTTTATTGCTTTTAAATAACAGACGAGAGAACTAAACATAAATACAAAATATGCAGTGGGAACCTGTTTTATCTGGCCTCTATTATGAACTTTGCACAATAATAAGATTATTTGATTACACTAGACAGCAAATTGAAACATTTTTTATGACATTGGTCAAATAGGATGTTTTTTAATTTTGGGATGCTGAATTCAAATATATCTGCAGCACGCACAGTTTTTTTTTTAATTACGAATTGATGTATTTCAATGAATACGCATATCTGGGAAATGAAAGTAAATGTGACTATTTTATTAAATTGTAACTTAAAATTCATTAATTACATGATTATAGTGAAAAAAGTTAGAAACATTATAGTTATAGACCGCTAAATATAAAGTAACGAAGCAATATTGAAACGCAAAATTAGAAAACATAGGTAAGAATCTTTTTTACTTACAAGAAGATCATTTTTGTCTTTTATGTGCTGATATCTTCCTTCTGCTGCAAGAACCAGCAGTATTCACTTATCATTGCTGAGTCCCACCTGCAGGGGCAGGGGTGGCTCAGTCGGTAGCGCGCCAGGCTCGTAATCTGTAGTTCCCAGCTGGGTCAGCGTTGAGATTTATCTCCGCAAAATTCCCCACCCTGCCCGCGGTCAGTAGGGGACACCGATGGGCTTGGAAAGGCCGCCGTCCGTCGGATGGGGCGTTAAGCCATTAGCCCGTGTGCGGGAGAGACATACCCTGTGCACTTTAAAGAACACGCTGGATCGCCTTGACGGAGGCTACCATCTGTCTCCCAACAGCTGTTCCAGTGGGTCCCCTCCCCCAACCTTCTCTGAGCCTTCGGGGTCCATGTGACCTGGCCATTTAGCCCATGGTGTGCAAAAAAGTGCCGCTCAGAGGTAAAACAACCCAATCCCACCTGCATTGGTATCTCTCCTCCATGGTTCGCATATCCTGGTGAAATCTTTCCCCTTGATCATCACTGACAGCTCCTAAGTTATTGGGAAAGAAGTCGAGATGCGAGTGCAAGAAATGGATCTTCAAAGACATTCGGCAGCCAAGATTTTCATAGTTTTTGAGATCTTGAATGAGCTGATGATAATTTTCCTCTTTGTGACTCCCCAGAAAAACCTGGACCACAGACGTGAAGGATTTCCATGCAGCGCGCTCCTTATTCAGTTTTTCTTTGAAGACAGTATCATTCAGTAGCTTCCTGATCTGAGGACCAACAAAGATCCCTACTTTGAGTTTGGCATCACTTAGTTTTGGAAAATTTCCTTCAAGTGCAAAAACCCTTTACCAGTTTTGTACATAGCCTTTACGAAGTTTTTCCTAAGCTCCAGTGTGATGTGAGTGTTGGGAGCAGAACATCAGAGTTGTCAACTAGAGACTTGTACCATACATTATTCTTTCCAGGAATAAAAACATCTCTTTTGGGTCAGTATTTTGTACCTTTCTGTCTCTACTGTCCCACAAACACAGAAAACAGCAAAATTTTGTGAAGCCTCCTGGAAGCCGAGCAAGAGAGATATGACTTTTTGGTCACCACATATTGTCCACTTAAACTGGTCATATTTTATAGCAGTGAATATTTTTTCCATGCTTTCATAAGTTTCCTTCATTCCCACAACGTGTGTCACTGGAATGGAAGATTTTTAGTTTCCTTGCAAAAAGGACAGCTTTTAAGCAGAATTTTGACGAATATATAAATAAACGCCATTTCTTAGGGTCGTGAGTTGTTCCAGTTTCTTCCATCAGCCCTGAAATATTTGTGCAGGAATACGAATCATCTAGCATCTCGTAATAAGCAGATAAATCCAAATTTCTCTTTCTGAACAGAGAAACTCTGGTACCCTTGGCTAGAAGATTCCACTCTTGAGTTTGAATCTAAAACCTTAGCTTGTTGTTTGGAAAGTCCTAGGTCTCGAACAAGATCATTTAGTTCATTTTGGTGAATCAGATGAGGCTCGTCTAACTTTTTAGGGGTGTATGTAGGATCAGGAACTGTATGTGTCTCAAAATCTTCCTCTGATGAATGTGAATTCCATCTCCTCCCAGTTGGAGTGTTGGTACAGGAAGATCTCCATGAGGAACTAGCCTTATGGTTGAAGGCATATTTGGATATTGCAATTTGCTTTTGTTCTTTTTTGAAAAGCCCGACACTTTAGTTAAACAAAAATATCAATCATGCAAGTGAGTAGTTGGCTCACGCCAAACCATTGGAACTGCAAAGGGCATGGATTTTATCTTACCTTTCAACAATTCACTCAAGCCAACAAAACACGAAATACAGCACACATGTGGAGCCCATGTTTAACATGACATCCAAAATACAAGTCATAGACTTTCTTCACAATCTTTTTCAAAGAACGACCCTGGGATTTCAAAATATAATTTCCACACACATAACAAAACTTATCTGGCACATTAACAGCCGCGACGCTGCCTTTGTGCCATTAAAACGCCAAACTTTACTCTTCAGCCTACAGCACGTTTTCTTCTAGAATGAAAACAATAAGACTTTTTCTCCCACTTGGCAATCAGTGTTTGCCAGCCACAAAAGTAAAATATCTAGTATCCTCCCAGTTGCTTGGAGATGTTGGTATAGGAAGATCTTAATAGGAGTCAGAATGGCCAATAACATAAAAACGGATACCTGAAAAATAATTAGAGGCAGCTACAATTGTTCATGTTATAAAAACCTTGTAAACCAATGTTATTTGCATCGTTTCTAAGGACCGGTATCGGGCTGTAAATCGCACTGTGGGAAAAGATGCAATAACCAGAATATTTTGAAAAATATTCAAATCTCCCTCTGGAAATAAAGTTAAGAGAAGCAATTAAAATATTTTCATTAATATTTAAATTTTCGAAAAGTTCTTACTTTGAAGAAGGGGCCAGGTACCCTTAGCTTTTCGGGGCGGGGGTGGCTCAATCTGTAGCGCGCCAGGCTCGTAATCTGTAGTTCCCAGGTTCGAGTCCCAGCTGGGTCAGCGTTGAGATTTATCTCCGCAAAATTCCCCGCCCTGCCCACGGTCAGTAGGGGACACCGATGGGCTTGGAAAGGCCGCCGTCCGTCGGTTGGGACGTTAAGCCGTGGCCCCGTGTGCGGGAGAGCAATACCCTGTGCACGTTAAAGAACACGCTGGATGGCCTTGACGGGAGGCTACCATCTGTCTCCCAACAGCTGTTCCAGTGGGTCCCCTCCCCCAACCTTCTCTGAGCCTTCGGGGTCCATGTGACCTGGCCATTTAGCCCATGGTGTGCAAAAAAGTGCCGCTCAGAGGTGAAACAACCCAACCTAACCCTTAGCTTTTCATCTAAGTCTAGCCCGGAATGGTTGCAACAGTGAAAACACAATAAACAATACAAACATTGTAAACATTTTTATTAGCAGCAGAGCAGGATTTTTCACAAAGAGTACAGTTATCCTTACAATCTTTTGTTGGATTAAAGTACATAGAATTCTAAAATCTTTTCGAAACATGGATGGATTTGGAAAAGTTTTTATTGCAAAGTGACACACGCAGTAGGCACACAGGAAAATGGCGCATCGTTTTGCAAAAACAGCTATAAATTTCTACAGTAGCTTTCAGAATAATAAAATTGCACACATTCGTAATTTTTGCCCCTTAAAATGTATGGTTGCACTAAAGTTAGAAATTGCCTTCGGATAGGCATTTGTTAAAAAACAGTGACGTATTTTAGTGCGTATGAACTAATTACATATTTATGTATAAGAGCTTTTTTTTATATAAAACATTTATCAATTGATTCCATTTAAAATAATTGGAATGCTTATAAAATTTTTTGGGCAAGGTAAGTTATTGAATATTTGGCCCCTTTAGTTATTGTACTGAGTATTGGTCAGTATGCAAAGGTAATGCTTAATTGGTTGTTAGTTTTTGGTCCTTTGATAACAGTAATCGTGTCGTGTTTGTTGATTTGTCAGTTTGCAAAAGCAACTACCTAAAATCTTACACTGATGGTCAGGGTTATATAAAAACCCTGACCATCAGTGTAAATATAACACCGTATAAGATACACTGATGATCAGGGCTATAATAATTATTGTGTCATACGAAATGTTCTTGGCTCGGCTTTGTTGCTTAAATGATGATTACTTCTTGTAATTGTTCTTGGTTGGTATTCATTGATTAATTGATAACGAATAGTTACTTAAAATTTTGCTAATGATTCTTGGTTAGTGTTCTGCTCAATTAATTAAGATAATTGCTTTTAATTTTTCTAATTGTAACGACTTTTAATCTTTCTAATTGTTTTCGAAGGCGTTTATTGCTCAGTTGATAGAAGTAACTATTTGTAATCGTACTAATGGTTTTTGGTATGTATTTATTGCTCACTTGATAAAAGTATTTATAATCGTAGTGATTGTTCTTGGCGGGTGTTTATTGCCCAATTGATAAAGGCAATGGCTTTGAATTTTATCAGTTGTTCCTGGCCGGGGTAATTGTCCATTTGATAACAGTAACTTGAATAATTATAAACTTGCTAATAATAGCGAATTTTGCACTGTTGGCAAACGGAGGGAGGTTTTCGCACGTGGGGGGAAAAGTTATTTGTAACCTATGAAGCACCTAGTTCGTTTCAGTTCACAGTAATATAAATTGAGCATGTAAGATTTTAAAATTGCCCCATCGATTTGATTTCCTCCTGGGGCATACCCTCCACTCCATTCTTCCTTTGCACGGTCTTGCTTGGTAGTTGTGTAACCCGGATATTGTGTTGGGTAGCAAATATATTTCCAAACTGACGGATTCGACATCAGGTGACACTCCCCGCCCTTTTTCGTAAGATTTTGTTGCTTATAGGGTCGGGTCTAGGGGGCCATGCCCCCCCCCCCCTCGTTTCAGAATGTGAGTAAGGGTAAAAGAGGCAAAAATTATTAAACATGTATATTTCATTCATTTTTATGAAATTTTTTAAAGAACCCTTAAAACGGGGGAGGGGGGAAGTTATACTGTATTTCTACTCCCCCCTGCATTTTTCAGCTTGATTGTGTTTCTTGCTGCCGTCCCCTCCCACCCCTTTTGAATTTTTTCTAGAACCGAACGTGCTTGCTCTTATAACTACTTTAACCTTCTGGCAACATTTTTAACTTCAGATATAATTTTTCTTTTTCATTCGATTATACCATTTTTTCTTGGGGGAGGGGGTGGGGGCTTTCTTGTGGGTCATTATACTAGCTGCGTCACTGCTACTTTGGGTTTACATTAATTACCCTATAGTCTAGTTATGGCTGGCGACTACAGCCAGTTGGTATGTCTTTCATCTGTAAAATTTATTTACTAACAGCTTTCGAAAAATAATTTTCTTCATCAACATGAGCTTATGTACTTTTTATTATCTAAATTTTATTAATAGATTAAAAAAGTTCAATCAAATCGTTACTTTTTGGAAAATTTTCCACATCATTTCTTTTATATCTGCATACATTAAAACGTGTGCTATACTTTAGGAATATTACTAATGGGGAAATTTTTTTTGGAAAAATATCCTAGTAATTATTTTGATTCGTATATCAAAACATGAATATATATATATGTTTATTTTTTACTGCAGAAAGAATAAGTCTGTTCTTTAGGAATGCCCTTTTTTAATGATTTAAAATGAATCGCGCAATTTTGTCAGGCAGTGACGAAGACTACAATCAGCTGTGTAATTTTTGTATTTGCTCTGAACGTTCTGGGAATACCAATATCAGATGACTATGAAATATAGAAATAGATTTCTGTTAATAGAAATAAGTTCAATGGTTGACCCTTCCGCATGGAAGGTTTTAAATCGCCTGTGAAATACTATTTCGAGAAAATTCGTCTCGAAAAATGTCTTTAAAAAGCCGAAATTTTTGTATTATTGGGTTTCCATGAAATTTGGACTGAATATTCTTCATGTGCATAGACTAACGGAAAATGGGTTGAAATTTTCGTATATTTAACTCTAGACACTATTTTTTTAATGCAGGTAGCTCTAGTGAGTGCCGAGAGATAGCGCAGCATAAAGCAAAGCCTGTGGTAAAGATCCAGCAATCATGATTGTTTGGTGTAGGAATTTCTATATTGAAAGCTAATTTTACCTTAAGCTAATATTTCCCTGAATTTGATTATGGCGTGTACACACCGAAGAGCGAAAACATGACCAGCACGTCTTTATGCAAATCGAAGCAACTTGCAGATAAACGATGGTGAAGATCATGGTATAAATAACACCTGATACTGAGCTCTGTTAATCAGTGTTCTGATGGGAAAGGCAGCGGATTTAAGTGAGTTTGACAAAGGCCAAATTGTAATGACCAGACGACTGGGTCAGAGCATTTCCGAGATGGCAAGGCTTGTGTGGTGCTCATGGTCAGTCATGGTTAGTACCTTCAAAAAGTGGTTCGAGGAGGGAAAACCACAAACCGCCAGCAAGGTGTGGGCCGACAACGGCTCATTGATGTTAGAGGTGAGCGAAGGCTATCCCGTATGGTACGAGCCAACAGAAGGGATACTGTGGTGCAACTCGCTCATCATTTGAATGCTAATGACAGGAGTAATGTGTCACAACACACAGTACATTGAACCCTGCTGAAAATGGGGCTGCGTAGCCACAGGCCACTCTGAGTGCCCATACTAAACTTGGTTCACTTCCGAAAGCACCTAAAATGGGCATGCGAGCATCAAAACGACCTTTAATGATTGGAAGGTCATCTGGTCCGATGAATCTTGTTTCCTGTTGCATCATGTGGATGGTCGGGTACTTGTGCGTCGTCTACCTGGGGAAGTGCTGGCACCAAGATACACTATGGGATGAAAACAAGCCCGTGGAGGAAGTGTAATGCTTTGGGCAATATTCTGCTGGGAAACCATGGATCCAGTCATTCATGTGCAGGAAACTGACGTCTATCACCTACCTAAACATCATTTCAAACAAGGTACATCTTTTCATGGCAACGGTATTCTCCCCCTAGTAATACCTTCTTTCAGCAGGATAATGTGCCATGCCACACTTACCGGATTGTTCGAGAATGGTTCGCGGAACCTGAGGAAGTCTTCCAGGTATTGCACTGGCCTCCAAATTCCCCAGACATCAATCCAATCGAGCATCTGTGGTTTGTGTTGGAACATCCTAACCGATCTGCGGCGGATCAACCAGGTAACTTACAAGAGTTAAAGGATTTGCTGGTAACGTGTTGGTACCAGATACCACAAGACACCTACAGATATCTTGTAGCGTCTATGCCTCGACAGGTAAGAGCTGTTTTGGCAGCACGTGGACAACATCATATTAGGCAGGTGGTCATAAAGTTTTGGTTCTACAGTGTATGTAACAACCCATAAAGAATGCTTTTAACAATAACAAAAATGAAATTTTTAACGCTTAATATATTAATGTTTTGAAATTAAAAACATGCAGACTGGTTATCATAATAATGAGATTAGAGTAACATGTAATTAATGGAATTAGGATAACTACTTATAGTCTTAATACTTCTGGAACATGAAGAGCAGAGGTGGCATAATCGGTAGCATTAAGCCGTTACCTCGTGTATATAGTAAAGAACGCGCTTGATGGGAGGCTACCATCTGTCTCCTAACAATTGTCAAATGGCTCCTTCCCCCAGCTTTCTCTGAGCCTTTGGGGTCTTTGTGACACGGCCATTTTAGTCCATTGTCTGCAAAAATGCTGCCCGACGGTAAATCAATCCAATCCTCTTGGACATGACTGGATTCTAGTTCTTTTCAGCTGATCAACCGTTTTATTTTTACATTTTGCTTTACATTGTGAGAAAAGAAACGAATAATGAATAAATAAATACCCCCTCAAGCAGCTGCTTGCCACAGAGGTCTGACAGGAGCCTGTCAGTTTATATGCCACAGTAGGAGATCTGAGAGGATGGCAGGACCTCAGCAGAAAAACGACACACACGTCCATGCCTAAATCCGGGGCTCGAACCCAGGTCCCTTAGATCAGTAGCCAAGCGTGCTAACCACTCGGCCACGGGACGGCTAAAGAAACGAAACGAAATCAAATTTTTAGTATGCACACTATGTTAAAGTATCGTAGGTCTGTACCGCGTCACTTTACGAATGAAAATATGTAAAAATCAATGGAGTAGGGAGAGTGGCAATTAATAGACTAAGAAATTGCTCAACTGACGCTACGAACAATTCTCATAGATGATTGGTTGACATTTCTTTCGTATTCATTGGTCGATTGACGGTGATGGATAGATCGTTGACCAATGATAACGATTAACCCCAGAAGCATTTTCACCCGGTGATATATGACCCAATGATAACGATTAACCTCAGCGTCATATTCACAGTGCCGCTTAGTGATGATATAACATTTGGTATTCACACTATGCTACTGATAATAAATATGCACTTTTAATACTGCTCTTTACTTATCTGTGGATAGAAGTTGTTACAGAAAGCCTGCCCTTCCAGTCTTTTGCAACGTCAGGTAGAAGTTTGATGGAAATTTCCTTTATCATTTTAAAAATACCTACCTTGTTATAATTGACTTTCGGGTTCAGGAGATAAGGCAGAGAAAAAAATAAAATACAACCTTCTCTTCTTTGAAGTTAAGAAACGAGGAATTTTTATGTAGCCTGACATCACCAACGTCTAAGCTTTCATTTGATACCAAACATGTTTTAATTGTCTACAGCATCGCTGTCCAACTAGCGGTTCGCACAAGAATATTTGTGGCCAGCGAACAAAATAAAGTTTTTACTTTAAATTCTAAATAAATATCTGTAATCCACCTTCTAATTTTTTATCACCTTATATTACTTTACTTGATATGCAATCTTCAACTTACTCATTCGATTTGCAATTATTATTGCATTATTTCAACTTACTCATTCAATTTGCAATTATTATTGCATTATTTCAACTTACTCATTCAATTTGCAATTATTATTGCATTATTTCAACTTACTCATTCAATTCTTATTGCCCAACAACTACGGCCACAATGCTCCCATGAAATTTATTAAATATTTGATAAGGTTTAGAAAATTTATATTGATTTATTATTAATTATTTTTGGTATAAATAAAATAATTTTTTGAGGTTTATTATTACTTATTATTTTTCGTATAAATAAAATTAATTTTTTTCAGGTTTTTGAGATTTATTATTATTTATTATTTTTCGTATAAATAAAATATTTTTTTGAGGTTTGTTATTATTTATTATTTTTTGTTTAAATAAAATAATTTTTTAGGTTTTTGAGGTTTATTATTATTTTTTTTTCGAATAAATAAAATAATTTTTTGAGGTGACATGAACTGACTTTTCAATTACCTATCCTATCTTATTCTTTTTTTTTGTCCCGCGAAATATTGGCAAAAAAAAATGGCACGCGGTCTTAGAGAAGTTGGACAGAAATGGCACGCGGTCTTAGAGAAGTTGGACAGCACTGGTCTACATCATTCGGAAGATTGGTAGAATAAAAATTTCTTAAACTCCCTTCTTGTGGAAGTGAAGAGTTGGAAGAATTCTTACGTAGTCTCTGTCACTATCCACTTTGCAAGCTTTCATTTCAAATATAATTTACTATAATTAGCTTTCAGGTTCCAGAAATATAGTGGAGCAAAAGTTTACAAGTCCTGATCTCTATTTTCAGACGAAGAACAGAGAGTGGCTAAGTGTAATAAAAGTGTGCAACATAAATCCAGGAAACTAAAAGTCCTATGAAAATGATGTTCAGGAATTGCTCATTTGGAAGTAGTGGTATACAAATTATTTCATAGCAATTATTGACTAAATAATGCTTACAACATGAAACGGCTTTCACAGAACTGCATCAACGACTTGAAGCTGCCTGTGAAACCATTAAGACCACCGAGGGGCATCCCTAGAGCAGCTATCAGGAATTGGCGCCTTAGGTGAACCACATAATCAGCGCCACCACTTAATACAAGGGCAGGTTTAGGCTGTTTTTGGAACGGAAATATTTTGCCTCTTTTTCTTTTACGCGATTTTTTTTTATCGAATTTGTCGTCCCATTTAACTTGTTGCCTTGGACGACCGTATAGTTCGACGAACTATACGGTCGTCCAAGGCAGAACTAGTCCCCTGGTACCACTCCACGATTCTTTGAATCAAGTTACACGATCGTTGTTACGACGAGGCGAGGCCTGTATCCATTCAAGGAGCACTTCGAACAGTTGTTGCAATGTAACTTGTACGTCTAAATAAAGCGTTTCCGGGCATATATTTATAGAAATTTTTTCTTGGACCATAGAATACGTCGCTGAGTTTGTGCTGCACACACATGTTACATCCTGTACAGCCTGCGTCGCTCTTATAAAGTATCGTTTTATATGACTCAT
This sequence comes from Ryuthela nishihirai, assembly GCA_038380435.1. Lineage (NCBI taxonomy): Eukaryota > Metazoa > Arthropoda > Arachnida > Araneae > Heptathelidae > Ryuthela > Ryuthela nishihirai. Next base: position 40,501,813 of record JAWZYU010000019.1, read on the forward strand.
TAAGATTAGCCCTATGAGTGGGGAAACTTTATGATGGAACAATTATGGGTGAAAAGTAATGGGAAGAAATGAGAACTCTAACATTATAGTTATAATTATGAAACTTCACCCATTTTACATAAATTTCTGCCTAACTACTTTTCTAGAGTAATTCTTAGTCTATGGCAGGGTTGTTAAATTGCTTGCTGTAGTTATCGCGATTTTCGAAAAGCTATTCATATTCGCAGAACCTGCTAATTTTTAAAAATCACTTACGAGTTCCAAAGTTTTCTAGGTGAAAACCATCGTTTATTCAAAGTTTTGAGCTTTTAGTTAAAATCGACAGATCAAAGTAAATATTGGCGTCTATTCATCAATGACAAAATAGTATACTTCTCGCATGGGAGCATTGGAGGGATTCTAGTGAAGTGGATTGGTGGTCCTTATGGAAATTACTACACACATTTTGAACTTGCGCAGTTGTTTCAGATGGAATTAATAATTAAATTTGCTATGCTAACAGCTGGTTAATTACATTCAAATGTAAATGTGGTGGATGGAATAGATGTATCGCATGCACGTACTGTAGGAAGAGAAATCTTATGAAATTGTACGTGATAATGCTCTTTGCTAAGTTGGGCTTCTTCAATGGAATCTCTTCAAGAGTTGATGGGAAAAAATAACCGTTTTCAAAATGGTATCGAATCAGAGTATTTGCTTTATCTAAAGCGATGTTACATAAAAAATATAAAGAAGTATTTGGTTTCATTAAAAGTATAACACTCTGTACTCAGAGATATGTGTAGATGGGTCATATCCCATTCCCGCATTGTTCGTAAAAAGTTGATTCCAAATATTTGAATCATCTGACAGTGGTTCAAATTTCTGATCTAAAATACCTTGAAGCTGAAGTTCATCAGGTCAGCTCTACGAATGTACAACTCGAAAAAACGTACTCAAGTTAGGATACTTTTCTAATGGCTCTAAATCTAAAGTTTAGAAAAAAGCCAGCAAACCTAAAGAAAACTGAATCCAATTTCCCTACATATATAAAAGTTAAATTTTTCAGTTACTTGAAAAATTGACTTTAACCAATTGGGATATGAACCCTGAATTATGGTATACCCAATAATTATACCCTACCAAAATATTAGGGAATTTGCACGTTATGTCAATGGAAATCTTACTCTGTGACTTCTAAAATATGCATTTGATGGAAAAATGTGACTGAAGGTAAATTAAAGATCATAATTAAATCAATTTAAATCTTGATTTTCAAGAGCATTCATTGAATATTTGAAAAATTTGAAAGCTGGGATATTTAACAATAAAATATTTTATTTTTTAAAAATCATTCATAATTGGTTAATATTGAAACAATCATTAGGCAAATTTCTAAAACGTAGATTTATTTCATTAAATGGTATTGACATGTTAAGTTTTAATTAATTTCTGAGGTAAATTCTTATGACGCATTAAATAGCATAATAAATAAATACCCCTTCAAGCAGCTGCTTGCCACAGAGGTCTGACAGGAGCCTCTCAGCTTTATGCCATAGTAGGTCTGTTGTCTGTTGCGAAATATTCCAGCTTCTGTAACTCTTTAAATACCAAATATTGTTGAAAATCGAGATTTAAATAGATTTGATTTTGATCTTTAATTTATCCTCAGTCACGTTTTTCCATTTAATGCATATTTTAGAAGTTATAGAGTTTCGAAATTAGATTCCCATTGGCAAAATATGGAAGTTCTCTAATATTTTGGTAGGGCAGTGTAATATGTCAGATATTCTACAACTGAGCTATCCTCCTATGATCCAGGTTTTTCTATAACAAAGATAAAGAAATAGTATTGATGCAAGTAGCAGGTGAGCAACACAAAATCTACATACTTGAACCTCGAGATTCAAAGTCCGAGATTTGATTCTGAAATTCGAAATAAATTAAGTCTATATCCCATATTTTAAGTGGGTTTATACTGGAATATATGAGATAATAATCAAATGCCCAACGTGAGTACATTGAAGCTATATTCATAATGTTGTATCCAAAAGCACATCGTAAAGTATACGGGGGCATATGCACCATGTTAGTAGCCAAAGGCCCAACCTGAAGTATATTGACGCTATTTCCACCATGTCAATCTGAAAATCACCTCTAAATTCCACCATATAAATAGCCCAATTCCCAACCTGAAGTATACTGAGGTTATATCCACCGTGTTGGTCCCCAAAACACCACCGAAAGTGTGCTTGGGCTATATCCATTATGTCCGTAGAGTATATTCGAACTAATATCCAAAATGTTAGTCGCCGAAAGCTATCTGAAGTCCGCGGTCGAAATTAAAATCTGAAGTACAGTAAGACTTTATCCACCATTTCGTTCACCGAAAGCACAACCTGAAGCAACTAGAACTGTATCCGCCATGTTAGTGGCAGAACTCAACCCAAAATACTCAAACTTTAACATCAGTGGTCGAAAAGCTCAAATGTTGAAATCTGGTGAAACAATCCAAAGATATTATCTTAACTCTTCAGAAAAAGGTCACGTTGGGAAATTTAAACCCTTCTTGCCCAAATAATGTAATTCATCTAAGTAATTTTATTAGTTGGGAAACAAGATACGCCAAAGTTTTAATAATAAAAGTCATTAAATGTGATCGTTTATCAAAATTTGAACCACCAAAATAAAACTGATGCACAATTATTTAATTCAACATCTTAATAAAAACGCCTGAAATTTTTAAAATAAATTTTGCTGTTGAATCTGTTTGGATCTTTATTCCAAGTACAGAGCATTATCATTTAAACTATTAAGCTCTATGTATTCGTATACTTTTTTCTACTTGCATTCATAAACATCTTTTAGTGCCGGTCACATTGAAACTCCGCACTAAACGAAACATTTCCGAAACACCAGCAAGCGACAATCACTTGTACGCAGCATAAGCATCAGCGAAACGAACACTCGGCCATTTACTATTGATTTCCTCCTTTTCATTTACTCCAAAGATTCTTCTAGAACATCCTCATTTCTTGATTTGCCCACTGCTATCAGTTTCTGCTGACTGATCCTGTCCGCTAACAATTCCTTTGGCGGGAGCAGGGGGGCCATGTCCCACTCTCCCCTTTCGTGCGATGGGTTGTACTCCTCGTCCAGCTCCACGTGGCTGACTTGTCGGGGCTCTTCCTCCCACAGCAGCAGCTCGACCGACCCCCCTGCCTCGAGGCTTGCCTCTGCCTCTGCCTCTGTAGTACATCTCTCTGATAGCGGCCGGAAAATCGTCAGCAGTGATATAGCTGGTAGTGCAGTAATATTCCAGCAAGGCATGGCAGATGTTTCCTCCCAAGTTTAAATCTAGAATTGATTTAAGGAAAAACAAGTATCAACAAGTGAAATCATTCTATCTGGTGCAAGGATTTCCACTCTTGGAGGGTGGATCTCATTAGGTCAATGTTTTCTAACTTTCTTAACCGTGGCGGAATCCTTACAAGCACATTGAACATTATCAAGTCCATAGAATTATTAAAAGACAGTTTTAATTATGAAATATTCAGTGCGCGTGTGTGTGACCAAAGATTTTTTTCCCTTGAACAAGTCATGACTTTTCTTGGGCGAATTATTGCTAAAGAAAGAAGCGGTTTTTCTTCCACTGACAGCGTATGCTTTTTCTATGTATTTTTGCATTCTTCAGATATGAAAATACTGCTTCACATAAATATATAGTAAAAAATTCGAAATAAAAGATGGGTAACTTTTTCTTTTTGGAAATTGCAAGATATTTTTCTTTGCTCGGGAATAAGGACTTTTCGCCGAACCCCGAAGACTGCTTAGGAACCCCGGTTGGAAAAACAATGCATTACATAATGCGCATGGCTCATAACAATGTTTCGAGATTCGAACCTCTATAGCACTAGCTCAGATTTTCTCTTCTAACTGCACCTCTGCTCTCACAGAGAGGGGGCGGGGGTGGCTCAGTCGGTAGCGCGCCAGACTCGTAATCTGTAGTTCCCAGGTTCGAGTTCCAGCTGAGTCAGCATTGAGAATTATCTCTGCAAAATTCCCCTCCCTGCCCACGGTCAGTAGGGGACACCGATGGCCTTGGAAAGGCTGCCGTCCGTCGGATGGGGCGTTAGGCCATGGCACCGTGTGTGTAAAAGCCATACCCTGCGCACGTTAAAGAACACGCTGGATGGCCTTGACGGGAGGCTACCATCTGTCTCCCAACAGCTGTTCCACTGGGTCCCCTCCCTCAACCTTCCCTGAGCCTTCGGGGTCCATGTGACCTGGCCATTTAGCCCATGGTGTTCCAAAAAGTGCCGCTCAGAGGTAAAACAACTCAACCCAACTCACAGAGAGAGGAGATACCAGTGGTCGTGGAAAGACTACCTTCGCTGGATAGGACTTTAAGCCGTGGTTCCATATTCAAGGAGGGCGATGATTGGTCTGTAGCGGGTCAGGCTCATAATCCGCAGTTCCAACTTTCAAGTCGCAATTGTGCCAGCGTTGAGATTTATCTCCGCTAAACCTCCACCTTTTTCTCGGTAAGAAAGGGGCACTGATGGGCTAGGAAACGTCGCCATCCATCTGGTGGGGCTTAAAACCGTAGTTGGGAGAGCCATACTGTGCATATTACCCCTGTGCATGTTAAAGAACACGCTGGATGGCCTTGACGGGAGGCTACCATCTGTCTCCCAACAACTGTTCCAGTGAGTCTCCTTCCCCAATCTTCTCTGACCCTTTGGGGTCCTTGTGATCTGCCCATTTAGCCCATGGTGTGCATAAAAGTGCCGCTCAGAGGTAAAACAACTCAACTCAGTTATGAATGCTTTAATACCGCGTTTAGTGCCTATAGAGCTATACGATTGGCTCAGCCTGTTCACTCAAGTGATTTTCCAGTTAAAATTCGGAGTATGATGGATGAGATTCTTGGGAAAGTGACACCTCTTTTTATTTATTTATTCTTTCGTTATCAGAATTCATTTCAAAGGATACATTCTTCTTCGTTGTAAGATTTGATGACTTTGGAATTTGTTTTCTGATTTTGGAATCCATGGAAACTGACTTCGAGAGTATAACAGTTCACTTTATCCTTGAACATGGTCGAGAAAAATCTGAAAGATAGCATACACAGTTAGGACATTTAATTTTCTCATTTAAGTAGCGAGCAACAGAAATGCATTTCGATGTGTATTGTAATCAAGTCAATCACGTGTAGTGCTGTCAAGATATTGATAAATGTTGAATGGCGGATCATTCGTTAGATTTCTGTTGTTTTACGGGGCGAGGGTGGCTCAGTCGGTAGCGCGCCAGGCTCGTAATCTGTAGTTCCCAGGTTCGAGTCCCAGCTGGGTCAGCGTTGAGATTTATCTCCGCAAATTTCCCCGCCCTGCCCACGGTCAGTAGGGGACACCGATGGGCTTGGAAAGGCCGCCGTCCGTTCGATGGGACGTTAAACCGTAGCCAAGTGTGCGGGAGAGAGTCATACCCTGTGCACGTTAAAGAACACGCTGGATGGCCTTGACGGGAGGCTACCATCTGTCTCCCAACAGCTGTTCCAGTGGATCCCCTCCCCCAACCTTCTCTGAGCCTTCGGGGTCAATGTGACCAGGCCATTTAGCCCATGGTGTGCAAAAAAGTGCCTCTCAGAGGTACAAAACTCAACCCTGTTGTTTTACCTACGAGCGGTACTTTTTCTTAAGACAATGGGCAAAATGACCAGATCACAGGAACCCATTCAACATCTGTTTAGGCTCCCTCAAGGCCTACCCTGGCTGGCTCGCTTTTTATTTTTGGTGGTTTGTTCACAGCGTCAGAGGCGTGCCAGGTTCATAATTTGCAGTTCCCAAGTTCGAGTCCCAACTGGGTAGGGCTCAGATTTATTTCCGCTAAACCCCTACCCTGCCTTCGGTCAGTAAGAGGACACTGATGGGCTTGCAAAGGCCGCTGTCCGTTGGATGTGACGTTAAGCCGTGGCCCCGTTTATGGGAGAGCCATACCTCTAAGCACAAAACACGCTGGATGGCCCTGTCAGGAGGTTTACAGCTATATCCTAATCCCCTTCCCCAATCTTTTCTGAGTCCTTGGGTCCTTGTAACCTTGCCATTTAGCCCATTGTGTGCAAAATAGCGTCGTTCAGGATAAAACAATTCAACCCAGATCATAAGCAGGTATTCCCAAGTTTGAGCTCCCACTGTACTTGCATTCAGATTTTCTCTCTTAACTCCTACGCTGACTTTTGGTGAGAAATGGGACGGCCAAGTCACAAGGACCCCGAAGGCTCAGAGAAGGTTAGGGAGAGGAGACCCATTGGACAGCTGTTCGGAGACAGCTTGTAGCCTCCTGTCAAGGACATCCAGCATGTTCTTTAACGTTCACAGGGTATGGTTCTCTCCCGCTAGGTGCCTCGGCTTAACGTCCCATCCGACGGACAGTGGCCTTTCCAAGCCCACTGATGTCCTCTTTCCCAGCGAGGCCTGGCGTGCTATTGACTGAGCAAATTATTTTTTCCTTAAAATTTTTTTTTAAATTCAGTGCTTATTAAAAAAAATTCGACGCTGAAAGTTAATGTTTTTAATTCACCTTTTCCATAACTACATGTGATGCAAATTTATATATTTCGATGTATCACCAACTAGAAAATGTCAATGTACTGACTTATAATCAGAATTTCAAAATCTCTAATCTAAACCATTCATGTGACATACCTTCTTTTTAATTCAACTCGATAATTACATTTAGATAATTTGTTCAATTCTTGACTAAGAATTTTATAAATTACGTATGGGCTTGGAAAGGCCGCCGTCCGTCGGATGGGACGTTAAGCCGTGGCCCCGTGTGCGGAAGAGCTATACCCTGTGCATGTTAAAGAACACGCTGGATGGCCTTGACGGGAGGCTACCATCTGTCTCCCAACCTCTGTTCCAGTGGGTCCCTCCCCCAACCTTCTCTGAGCCTTCGGGGTCAATGTGACCTGGCCATTTAGCCCATGGTGTGCAAAAAAAGTGCCTCTCAGAGGTAAAACAACCCAACCCAACTATAAATTACGTAAATTGTCATTCTGTTTGACTATCTACAGTATCGCTTTTCCGTATTCCATTCAGGTCAATTGCATCGAATATATTCTTCGTAGACGAAATAACGTTAGGGTGGCTCGGTTGATAGAACGCCGGGCTCGTAATCTGCAGTTCCGAGGTTCGAGTCACAACTGGGTCAGAGTTGAGATTTATCTCCGCTAACCCCCCTCCTGCCTTCGGTGAGAATGGGGACACCGATGGACTTGGAAGGGCCATCGTTCGTCGGATGGGACGCTAAGCAGTTGGCCCATAGACGGAGAGTCATACCCTGTGCACGTTAAAGAACCGCTGGATGGTCTTGACGCGAGGCTACCACCTGTCTTCTAACAGCTGTCTAGGGCAGGGGTTCTCACCGTGGGATACGAGATAAAAGTTTTTGGGGTACGCCGTGAGAGCTCAAAAGTCGCTAGATCTAACAACAAAGTAAAAATAACCATTGTTATACTATAACTATAGTTTTATCTATCTATACAAGGGGTACGCCAGTTACATACACATTTCCAGGGGGTAGGCGAAGCATAAAAGGTTGAGAACCACTGGTGTAGAAGATCACCTTATCTGAGTATTCGAGGTCTTTGTGACCTGTTCATTTAGCCCACTGTGTGCAAAAAATGCCGCTGAGAGGTAAAACAACAAAAACACATCATTAACTCTGAATAGAACTTTACTTTCAGAAATTTTACAATGAATATTCTTATAGGCCTTTTAAACTGAACTTTTTTTTATGATTCTTCGAGGCTATTTACATTAAATCGAATCATTGTGATGCAAAATTCTGTGACTGAATTTACGTCTCTTGTTACAAAAAAAAAAAGCTCGATAATTCTTGACTGGGTCATAATAAAACTGAGAATTTCAATTCATTTTAAAAAATAACCTCCCAAATACAATCACCAATATAGACTCAGTGGACAATTAATAATGACCCCCCCCCCCTCCCTCCATGTTAGGCCAGTAGAAGCTAATTTCAAAGTTCTATAAGTTCTAACAGAACCATTTATGAGAAAATGTGACTGAAGATAAAGATCTCAGTCAAGTCCTTCTAAATCTCGATTTTCAACAATATTCCCTTAGTTAACAACGGCATTTCCCAACATTAGGGTGGCGGGGGTGGCTCAGTCGGTAGCGAGCCAGGCTCGTAATCTGCAGTTCCCGGATTCGAATCCCAGCTGGGTCAGCGTTGAGATTTATCTCCGCAAAACTCTCCGCCCTGCCCACGGTCAGTAGGGGACACCGATGGGCTCGGAAAGACCGCCGTCCTTCTTATGGGACGTTAAAGCCGTGGCCCCGTGTGCGGGAGAGCCCTACCCTGCGCACATTAAAGAATACGCAGGATGGCCTTGACGGGAGGCTACCATCTGTCTCCCAACAGCCGTTCCAGTGGGTCCCCTCCCCCAACCTTTTCTGAGACTTCGGGTCCTTGTGACTTGGCCATTTAGCCCATTGTGTGCAAAAAAGTGCCGCTAAGAGGTAAAACAACCCAACCATTCCCAACATTAGAATTTGCATCAGAAGTTCATTATAACTTGAATAAGGAACGTTATTTCAAAACATTTTAATACCATAGATTTTTTTTAAAATGTTTGTGTAAATAATTCTTTCGATATTTTTCGGTTTTTAAGACTTGCATTGCTGCTGTTATAAATATTCAAACTTGGCCATAACTCTTTAAATCAAAAACGAATGCTGTTGAAAATCCAGATTAAGGTAGATTTGATCGAGACCTTCAGATTATCTTCACTCACAGTTTCTCATAAAATTCTTAGAAGTTATAGAGCTTCGAAATTAGCGATGTAACCTGCAGGGGTGGGGGTCATATTTCAATGATCATTGAGTGTATATTTGTTGAAAATTTACAGTGAAGTCGGTCATGCGAGTTTCAGTAGGGTATCAGGTGAACGCAATTTACGACCGACAACCCCCCCCCCCCCACAACCATCTGCACCTTCTCGAACGAAAAGCGCTAGATAAAAATCCGAATTTCCAATTTAAACCTCCATCTGTCGGCACACGATCCCCATTCTCGGGTCGTTACTTGGCAATCAAATAAATTCAGTGGAATGACTTTTAATTTGCGAAATCGGTTCGTACTCGACACCGCTGCCTGCAATCCATTCGCCCTAGAGCCCATATTCGTTGTCGTCAGAGACAGAGAGCTAGCCGGCCTTCCTCTCTGCCATTCCTCGGCGCAGAGAGAGAGAGAGCACACACCAAGCTGCGGGAAATGCGAGACAATCAAGTGATCAGTAGTTGCCCATTACAACGCTCGTATTATAACGGGCAGAGTTAATTTATTGTCTCCCTGAACCATTACCGCAACAAGCCCGTACTTTGGAAGCTGAATTTAGGCACAAAAGGGAACACTCTATCCTATAATAATTACAACTGTTTAGGGGTAATGTCAGCTTTAATGACCTAATCGCACTAGAAATACAAATAGCATTTTACTGACACGTTTCCCCGTGTACTGAGAGAGCGTTACCTCCGTGTGTGTATTCTCTTGTAAGGCCCTTTACTGTGATGACGGGCAGGGGGGCGAAGCATTAATTTAAACAGCGTAGAACAGGGAATGGACTTAAAAGTAAATGAGACATTCCGTCGAATGGCCTTAGGTTAAAGGAAGGATTTGAACAATGGTTATGCTGCCTAGGTGTCTCTTGGGAGCCCTGGTAGTTTCCTCTCCATGGACAAAATGGCTCCCTTGTTTTGTAGGGAGGATGAGAGTTTGCTTTTCCGATTTCGTTGGTCGATCGTCGAGGAAGAGGATTTGATTGAAAAGGAAAATTGGCTTTTGTGGGATTAGGAATTGAATGCTGATTATACCCTTTGGGAATAATGAATAATAAAGGAACGTCTCGCTTCGCAAACAGTGGAATTCCGGTAATAAGTTCCTTGTTATCGAAGTAGCCGTTTTACGAGTAAATCTGAATAGAAAATAAGGATGTGTAAGTATCGCAATGGAATGTTTATACAGTTGGTAAAGTTCATTTATTCGTAATAAATGTTCAGATTTCGTGCAGATCAAGGATCTTAACATTCATGGCGCTTTTAACAGCAATTGTTAATATTTTTATTAATTTTTCGGTTTGTGGATTTGACAAAAAGTTGTTCACCATATCTTTCGAATGCGACTGACAAACTTAACGATTTACGGGTCAAATGAAAGCTTGTGATGCGAGGAGTGTCATAGGCTATAAAAATTACGATGATTAAAAATCATCATTATTATAATTATTGTGATTAAAAGTGACCCCCATGCTTTCTTCCCCCCTAAAAAAATGGGAAATATTAAACGATTGTCTCTCTATATCTTCAGAACGCGATTGCCGAAAGTAACAAGTTATGCGTCAAATAAAAGTTTTTGATATGGGGAATGTTACTGGTTAAAAAGAATTCCTCCCCCCTGTTTCCTCCCCCATAAAAAGGGGATATATGAAAACAATTTTTCCGCTATATCTTCCAAAGGCGAGGGCCTACATTTTCGGCTTAGGTATCAAATGAAAGGACATATGAGGACGGTCATTTCGAATTTGGCCCCCCACCATATTCTCCCCCCAAAAAGGGGCCGGATTGTCGCGGGGGGGGGAAACTTAACGAGTTATATCTGAAATTAAAGCTTGTCATGGGATACATCAAACACGACTCCAAAAGGAAGGGAAAATGGGGTCGTAGTTTATGATTCAGTGTAATACTCACTGTGAGAAGTAATGCATCTTGTGGTATTGTTGATATTTCCATAATTGTGGTGAAATGTGTTGCACACGAAATTAAAATACTTCTTGCTATTATTTTTAACCTATTTATTGAAACTGTAACTTTTTCCTATAAGCTAAAAATCGTTTCTGATTTTTTATTTCTGGGATGACTTACCCATCGATTCTACACCGAAATTATTGTGGTTTTCTTCATCTGTTATTTTATGTGTTTTCAAAAGCATATTTTCTGTTTATTAATAAGATAAAAAAAAACATTTTTTGCATGTATTTTCAATAATCAGTTTTTCTCTTTTTGTTTTATTTTCGGGCATCCTTAGTTATATTATAGTGTGATCTGTGCATGATTGCTTCATTCGTACCTGTAATCATTAATGAACAACTCGGTCAAAATATTTCTATTTTGAAACACTGATTTGTTTCTGCTTCCCACCCCGGGGAATTTTTTGTATTCCCTAAAAAAAATTGCTACAGTCGCTCAAAAAAATATCCGAACACTATGGTTGATCACATAATTCAGAAAAAATATCTGGCAACAATTATTTTTTAGAAATTAGTGATCTGACAACCTTCGTGTCATTCGGATATTTTTTGAGCACAGAATTCAGAAAAAAATATCTGGCAACGATATTTTTTCTGAATTCTGTAATCAACCATAGTTTTCGGATATTTTTTGAGCACAGAATTCAAAAAAATATCTGGCAGCGATTTTTTTTTAGAAATTAGTGATCTGACAACCTTCGTGTCATTCGGATATTTTTTGAGCACAGAATTCAGAAAAAAATATCTGGCAACGATTTTTTTTTAGAAATCAGTGATCTGGCAACCTTCGTGTCACGTGACACGAAGGTTGCCAGATCACTAATTTCTAAAAAAAAAAATCGTTGCCAGATATTTTTTTTCTGAATTCTGTAATCAACCATAGTGTTCGGATATTTTTTGAGCACAGAATTCAGAAAAAAATATCTGGCAACGATATTTTTTCTGAATTCTGTAATCAACCATAGTTTTCGGATATTTTTTGAGCACAGAATTCAAAAAAATATCTGGCAACAATTATTTTTTAGAAATTAGTGATCTGACAACCTTCGTGTCATTCGGATATTTTTTGAGCACAGAATTCAGAAAAAATATCTGGCAACGATTTTTTTTAGAAATCAGTGATCTGGCAACCTTCGTGTCACGTGACACGAAGGTTGCCAGATCACTAATTTCTAAAAAAAAAAATCGTTGCCAGATATTTTTTTTCTGAATTCTGTAATCAACCATAGTGTTCGGATATTTTTTGAGCGACTGTACAGACGCTGATGGAGACTCCATTGGTATAAAATGGAAATTCTTCAATATTTCTTCTAGGTAATGTCCTACAGAGTATTACAAACCTGTCAACTGTGTTTTTTCAATTTGTTCAACAGTTTCAGTGAAACTTTAGGAGAAGTTGAATTTGAAATCACCGTGTGATTATTCCAGACAAGAACAGTGATACGCGTTTCATTCTGTCAGATTTTAACTAAAGATATCCAATAAACACGATACGAAGAGAAGAAAAAATGCTCAGAAGAATTGCTAAAGAAAGAAACATAATCTGTAGAAAAACAACATCCATAACCCGGCCTGGCGTTTGCACTGAAGAGCGATGATTCATCATCCACACGAAAGTCAAGAGAAATATAAAAGAGGAGATTTCCTCTTCGTGCTATCTTCTTCGTCAGCCATCACCGTATCGAAACAATTCCATATTTGTTTCGACGTACGTGAGTCGAGATCTCGGTTGATTGTGATGTGCATCCAAGTCCCTTCGTGCCCTTGTGACAGAAGGAGACCAGATCAGTGACAGAAGCCGACTTTTTATTTTTCTGTTCCGAGATTGCCTTCCCGGACTGCTTCTGTCGTTCCTCGAGAGGTAATATAGCTGTCAAAACATGAAACGCTTACGGAAGCGTTCCGAGATACTTAGAGAAAGAGATCGGAGAGGAAGGGAGCGATGGAGGAAAGGAAGCTGCGCCCAGAGTGAAGTGCAGTCTGAATTATCATTCCGTGAATTTCCCGGCAGCGATTTTTCCCACTCTCTTTCGAAGACAGTGAGAGAGAGAGATATGTGAATATGTCACTTGCGAAATTCTGAATAGACACTTTTGAAGGAGTGGGATGAGAAGAAAGAAGAAGAAGAGAATGCTCATGAGAAGAAAGAAGAAGAGAATGCTCTTCTTCTTCTTTCTGTTTCGCCCTTCAATTTTGGCTGTCTCTTGTTTTCACAGGACTCCGTTTTCTCCAAGCATTCGTTTTAAGGACAGGCCTTAGCTCTGCTGCAGATTAAATTTAGTAGCGACTTGACTGTGAGGTAGAAAGTGTGTTTGTTTCTCATTCGTTTCTGATTTTTTTTTGTGATGACTTTTCTATCGAGTGTGAGAATGATTGTTCGATGAGAAGGAAGTGTTACCGTGAAAGCATGTTAGATAACTCTTAAGTGATTTGCTTTTCAAAGGAAACTAAGAGTTATTTTTCTGTGGGGAGATGATGTTGATTCACAAACCGAAGGGAGAACCAAAAGATAACAGGGAATTCGAAGCCACTTATGATAATAACTGGTCTATGTATTGTGATGATACTAACTTCGAAGAAAGGCTTTGAAAGCAAAAGCAATGTTGAACAGCTATGTATGGAAATACATATGCAATGGTTTGTGTATTGCAGTGTTTACATTATGGGAGTGTGACATGGTATCTTTCAAATCGCTTATAGGCTCTGTGAATTAAGTTTGTAGTACTTTTCATCAGAGATTTCGAACTTTCTCTACGAAGTATAAACTCATCTGTTCAAGGTGACGTTTGTGTACTCTCAGTTTACGTTGAAGTGGATGGTTTTACCTCTGAGCGGCACTTTTTTTTTGCAGACAGTGGCCAGGTCACAAAGACTCCGAAAAGCTTCGGGGGAGGGGACCCACTGGACAGCTGTTAGGAGACAGATGGTAGCCACCCATCAAGAGCATACAGCGTCTTCTTTAACGTGCAAAGGGTATGGCTCTCCGGCACACGGACCACCGCTTAATATTCCATTCGATGGACGGCTGCCTTTCTCATCCCCATTTTGAAAGCCACTTTTTGCCACTTTTTTAGGTGTCCCCTAGTGACCGAGAATAGGGAGTGAAGTTTTGAGGATAAATCTCAACGCTCTCCCAGGTGAGACTCGAACCTGGTAACTGTAGATTTCGAGCCTGGTGCGCTACCGACCCAGCCTCCTCCTCCTCCTCCTCCTCCTCCTTCTCCCAGTTCATGTTGTGGGCTTAGTCACCGCTAAATGTGGAAGAAGTTGGAATTTTCTCTTGTGTGCTACTTTAAAGGCTTCTGAAGATGGAACTGTTAGGAAGGTAATAATGCAAAACAAAAGGCTACATGGACAGATTTTTTTGACTAATCTTAATTCACTTCTATCACTGCTAGTCCAGCATAAAGTGCTAAATATGGGGATTGCTAATTGTTTGAATGACCTGCACTTTATGAGATAGCCATCGAAAGTCAGATATTGAAGTTCGTCAAAAACAACTCCCATTAGACTTAAACATTAGACAAAACAGACTTAAACCATCACCTCATTAGAACTTTCTGGTTATACCACGGATCCAATCCCAGCTTCGTACTTGGGAGAAATCTGATTTGCATCGTCTTTTTGCGACATCTTCAAGTTGCAATTGGAGAATCCTGTTGTTAATGAGATAAGCCTGAATGAAGATGGCGACTCCACAGAATGCCTGAAGTGTCATCTGTTTTGCAGAGTCTAGATAAGTGACAAATATTCAGGAGACAGAAAGTGTGAATGACTCAACTCAAAGTGGACTTCCATGAAGCACTGATTAATGTCCAAGCACTGTTCCAACGCAGACGTTAAAGATCTGTTCTGCGTGCTTTACATGAATTGCAGCTATTGCTATGAAGGTACACAAAATCTGAACGTTAGCGATTGAATCTTTACACATATAAGGTACTGAGAAAGATAATGATTACCTTAAAAAAGGTGTTAGTCTCGGATAAAGCCACTGAAGAGTCACATGCTGAGTTGCATCGAAGAACAAATGAAATTTGTTTGTCATGAAATAATAAGCTGAAAAAAATTAGTTTTGCCATGAGTGGGATTCGAACCCACGTCTCCAGGAAACATGCCTGTTATGCTACCACTACACCACCAATGGCTAATCTTTCCTCAGCTTGTGTGACGTTATAAATTTATTATTTCATGAGTTCCATGTCTACAGGACATATCCTGTGATTCTTTACTACTGCTTTATTGATTTAACACCATGAGCGTGAGTGACAAATATTAATACAGTGGACCCCTGATATAACGCGCATGTCGGGCGGGAAACAACACCCGCGTTATAAGGTGAACCGCGTTATACCGAGCGGCGCGGTGGCGACACAATAAATTTACTCAGAACGATTTGAGCTATATACTGAAACATCCCATCAACTATATATATATTATTTATTTTAATAAAAAAAAAACCCAATTTATTTATTAAGTGTTTTATTAAACTTCACATAACATAGTTATACATCTTAATAAGTACATATATTTATTATTTTATTTATGTACATAAGGTACGCTTGAAAATATGTAAAAACAAACACTATCTATAACTTATCGCGAACATCGCCCGCGCTATAACCGAGTGCGCGGTATAGCGAGCAGTGCTATAACGAAGGTCCACTGTACCATCTGTACGAGGCAACAGAGTTGTCCACTTCCCGGATAGATGGCGCCACTGTGCTAATCGAATAAAAAAATCCGGAAAGTTTATAAGATCACACAAGCTGAGAAAAGGTTAGCCATTGGTGGTGTAGTTGTAGCATAACAGGCATGTTTACTGGAGACCGGGGTTCGAATCCCACTCATGGCAAAACCTAATTTTTTCAGCTTATTATTTCATGAGTTCCATTTTCTACATGACATATCCTGTGATTCTTTACTACTGAAATTTGTTTTATTGCACAATAAGTTGCAAAAAAACGCGCATTTTTCTGTCGCTTTTGGTTGCTGTAATTATTTTTAAAAAATCGTAACAGGGCTTTGTGGACACTCTTTATAAATAATTCATTTTTTAATTTGGCATCACTTCCGTCGTCACAAAGCACAAAACTGCATCGGTTTAAGTGGCTGCTATGCAAAGTCGTTTGATCCGTGATCCAATTTGTCCCAAAATCCAATCAATATAAGTGGAAAGCAGGGCCACTCAAGTCAACCTTTCGCATAGGTGTTTAAAAACTGTTTCTTATTTGCAATACCTGTAACTGTTGCTAATGCTGAACGAATCTTTCTCAAACCAAAATTAATGGAAAATTTCCTGAGGAGCACAATGCCACAAGAGCGATTAAATGGACTCTCTTAATATCAATTGTGAACGAAACGGCAAGAAACTTAAGACGTGAAAGAGTTGTTGGTTGGGTTGTTTTACCTCTGAGCGGCACTTTTTTGCACACCATGGGCTAAATGTCCAGGTCACATGGACCCCAAAGGCTCAGAGAAGGTTGGGGGAGGGGACCCACTGGAACAGCTGTTGAGAGACAGATGGTAGCCTCCCGTCAAGGCCATCCAGCGTGTTCTTTAACGTGCACAGGGTATGGCTGTCCCGCACACGGGGCCACGGCTTAATGTCCCATCCGACGGACGGCGACCTTTCCCAGCCCATCGGTGTCCCCTACTGACCGTGGGCAGGGCGGGGAATTTTGCGGAGATAAATCTCAACGCTGACCCAGCTGGGACTCGAACCTGGGAACTACAGATTTCGAGCCTGGCGCGCTACCGACTGAGCCACCCCCGCCCCTCAATTGAGAACGAAACGGCAAGAAACTTAAGACGTGAAAGAGTTCATTCATGTTTTAGCCGAAAGGTAAGTTAGAAAAATTAGTTTTAAGTAAAATGGTAAAATAATATTTAAATTTCTTACGTGTCATAATAATTAAATATATTACATCAAGCCCATGTCTGGTCTAGTGGTTAGCATAGCTGACTATTAAACCATCTGGCATACCCATGTGCATGGGCGTCCGCAGAGGGGGACAAACGAGCCACTTGTCCCCCCCTCGGATCGAGTAAAAAATTCCACAAATTAAAATCGTAACAATTTAAACTTAATTAATTTATATACATTATGTATGTGTTTTTGTATTGATGCAATACTGTATTCTATAATCTACTTGTAAAAAAAAAAAACCCTAAAAATTAAATAATTAAATAAAAATTTATTGATGTAATTATTTGTCTCCAATCTTAATCCCCCCCCCCCCCTGGAAAATTTTCTGCGGACGCCAATGCCCTGTGTGTGTTGAGGCGGAGGTGGCTCAGTCGATAGCGCGCCAAACTCGTAATCTGCAGTTCCCAGATTCGAGTCCCAGCTGGGTAAACGTTGAAATTTATCTACGCAAAATTCCCCGCCCTGCCCATGGTCAGTAGGGGACACCGATGGGCTTGGAAAGACCGCCATCTGTCGGATGGGACGTTAAGCCATGGTCCCGTATGCGGGAGAGCCATACCCTGTGCACTTTAAAGAACACGCTGGATGGCCTTGACGGTAGGCTACCATTTGTCTCCCTACAGCTGTTCCAGTGGATCCCCTCCCCCAACCTTCTCTGAGCCTTTGGGGTCTATGTGACCTGGCCATTTAGCCCATGGTGTGCAAAAAAGTGCCGCTCAGAGGTTAAACAACCAACCTAACCCACTGCTCCGAACAATACTAACTGGCCGTATGTTACGGGTCCAGCTAGGATATAGTTCACATTCAACCTGCTCTCTATCTTTTTTGAGCCGAGACAGAAGCGTCTCTCCCTGAAGCAGCTCAGAGAGGGACTCCTTCTTTTCGCGCTCTTTTTACCAGTCGGAAAGCACATCACGTAGAAGGTTCAGCCCCCACCTCTTGCCCCTATGTGTGGCCCGTAGCTCGCCCTGATACTAACACCCTTCCTTTGCAGAGGCGTTCGATCATGACAAGCCTAATGACATTTTAGTGCTTGATATTGATATTTATTTTGTGCGAATTTGTAATGCTCGTGTTAGATTGTTTTATCTCTGAGCTGCGCTTTTTTTGCTCAGTATGGGCTAAATGTCCAGGTCACAAGGACACCAAAGACTCAGAGGAGGTTGGGTAAGGACTCACTGGACATCTGTAGTAGACAGCTGGAAGCTTTTCGTTAAGGCCATCCAACGTGTTCCTTAACGTGCACAGAGCATGGCTTTTCCACATACGGGGCCATGACTTTGCGTGCTATCCGACGGACGGCGGCCTTTCCTAATCCATCAGTGTCCCCTTTTTAACTGAGGGAAACCCTAGAGCCAGTGGAGGGACAGTTGGGACTCGAATCTGGGAACAGCAGATTACCATCCTAGAACGCTACCGAGTAAGCCAACTTCCACTCTAAGTAATAATACTCATCACGAAATGTTTGAAATATCAACCAAACAAATGGTCCAGTGTCCGAAACTCGAACTCCCCGCCCTGCCCACGGTCAGTAGGGGACACAGATGGGCTTTGGAAAGGCCGCCGTCCGTCGGATGGGACGTTAAGCTGTGGCCCTGTGTGCAGGAGAGCCATACCCTGTGCACGTTAAAGAACACACTGGATGGCCTTGACGGGAGGCTACCATCAGTCTTCCAACAGCTGTTCCAGTGGGTCCCCTCCCCCAACCTTCTCTGAGCCTTCGGGGTCCATGTGACCTGGCCATTTAGCCCATGGTGTGCAAAAAAGTGCTGCTCAGAGGTAAAACAACCCAACCCAATCCGAAACTCGAAATAAATATTGGGATATAAATTTCGCAAATTGGTAGGTGACTGAACACCGTCATTGCCTAGTAAGAAGGATAAAAAAATGTGAAACAAAAAAGAAATAAACAACCAAATACACCTCTGTGCAGAAACAACACGAAATTCTAATCTGATGGAGTTTGTAAAAGGCCTGGAAATTGACATCTAACTAATTGCCTTTAAAAGGCGGATCGTCTTCCCTCCCCAGTGGGGAGAGTAAATGATTTTTACCGGTTTAGATTCAATGTTAATTACAGTCAGTGTTGATTTCCCCTGACGCCCCGTCGATACGACATTGCGCAACGAACCCACCAGACGTCTTCGTTCTTAATTAATCCCTCCGTACCACGGCGCTGTTAAGACACCGAATACCGTCCCTTGTATGCGAAAGGACTCACTTCAAGACCCCGTGTAACAGGGAAGTCAAAGAGCAACTTATGTGCAACATGCGAGGTGTGTGTTGTACACACGGATCTCGTCTTTCAGCCTGTAATCGTATGCTTGAGGGTTCTGGAGATTGCGCGGAAGCTTCTTCACGAGCAAAGTAGATCCGTGAAAATTACTCGACTCCAGAGATAACTTTAAGCTACCCACGTTGTTGCCGTTTTCCACTTCGCTTTATTGTTTCGGGCTGCGATGTTTTATCCGAGAAGAGTTGGGTTCTCAATTGGGTTATTTACTTGTTTACAGAAAGAGAGGAATTTTCTCATCTTTTATCTTGGGATGTTCAAAACGCAGCATTCATTTCTTTATCGATGGCTGTTAAGGAGGAAAATAATCAGTTCTGATTAAAATACCGGTTTCGTCAGTTGATAGCATGTCAGGTTCGTTGTTGTTGGGTTGTTTTTATCTCTGAGCCGAATTTTTTTGCACACAATGGGCTAAATGGCAAGGTCACAAGGACCCCGAGAGCTTAGAGAAAGTTGGGGGAAGGGGACTGTCGTGTCCCTATAATTTATTTTATTTTTTAATTTATTGTTTAGTGTGTATCTCTATTATATGTGCACATTTTCAGAAATGTTTAAAATGGGTTGGATTGGGTTGTTTTACCTCTGAGCGGCACTTTTTTGCACACGACGGGCTAAATGGCCAGGTCACAAGGACCCTGAGATCTCAGAGAAAGTTGGGGGAGGGGACACACTGGAACAGCTATTGGGAGATATACATGGGAACAGCTATTGGGAGATATACATATCCCGTCAAGACCATCCAGCTTTTACTTTAACGTGCACAGTGTATGGTTCTCACGCACACGGCGGCCACAGATTAAAGTCCCGTCTGACGGACGGCGGCCTTTCCAAGTCCATCAGTGTTCCCTTTCTCAATGAGGACAGAAAGGGAGTTAGTAGAGGTAACTCTGAGCGCAGACACAGTTGGAATTCGAACCTGGGAACATCAAATTATGATCGTGATGCGCTACCTAATGAGCCAAACTAAGTCCCATCGAAAAGAAGGCTATTGGATACCAAACAGTACAATTTCATTCATTTGTACGAGGTTGGTTTGATTTGAACAGACTCAATGTCATACCAATCTATATCGCATTGTTGTTGAAGTTGTTTAATGTTGAGATTTATCTCCGTAAAACCCCCACCGAGGGAAAAAAACCCGGAAAGGTAATACCGCTGGGCTTCGAAAGGTCACCTTCCTTCGGATGAACCCCTCTAAGACGCGGCTCCGTGTTCGGGAGAGCCATACTCTGTGCAATTTAAAGAATACAGTGGATGGCCTTGACGGGAGGCTACCATCTGTCTCCTAACAGCTGTTCCAATGGGTTCTCTTTCCCCAACCTTCTCTGAGCCCTCAGGATCCTTGTGACCTGGCCATCTAACCCATTGTGTGCAAAAAGGAAATGCCACTCAGAGGCAGAACAACTCAACAGCAACATTGAAGTTGTGAAAACGGAGAGAATGCTTTTGAATTATGAAGTCTGAAATTTAACAGACTTGTGCAGCGAAACGATTTTTTTTTTCAGACTTTGACCTAAATTTGTCAGTAATAATTCTATGACAAAGAATAACTGTGACGAAGGTGAGACCTCAATAGAGCGATAATATAGATCAGAAAGAAAACATCTGTGAAAATCATGAAGGATTCGAACCCGGGTCCATTTGTTTTGCCGTGAAGTAGACTAATCGCTCGACCACTGGAATCTCTCACAATATATGATATTTCCATATTGTAATAGAGAGGCCGCCGTCCGTCGAATGGGACGTTAAGACTGTCCGTGTGCAAGAGAGCCACAACCTCTATAAGCTTTAAAGAACACGCTGGATGGCCATGATGGGAGACTTTCAATTGCCTTTTAATAGCTGTCCAGTGAATTTCATTCTCTTATCAAGCTTTTAGTAATTATCATTATATTAAGATGACCATCCGTAATGCTTTGAGATTAATTGTGCTGTTCAATTAACGTGTACTGCTTTCCCTTCTATTGCATTTCCTTGTGCTGTTTTCAAGAAAAAAAATTGATGACTTTGTGACCTGGCCATTTGGACCATGGTGTGCACAGAAGTCAGTTCAGCGGTCAATAACCCATCTAACAGCATATTCTTATAACTTAAATCTGAGAATAAAAATTGCTATTAAAAAGTTAAAAGTATAAAAAGTACCTCTTTCCTAAACTTAATATTAACTATTATTTGCAATTATATATAGATATATCAGGACTTCATATGTAACCGATGTATATCAGCAACTTTTCCTGCTGATAACCTACACCAAGCTTCGAGGGGAAAATTATTAACATTAGGTTAAAACATTCGTATTAGTGAAAAATTCATTATTGGTATTTACTCTATTTTCTGTATACTCCATGCAATAGTATGTACTATTTGCATGGAGTAATGCAGCATTTGTTCTTACAGTCGAGCTCTCAGAACTTGCTATGATAAACTCTGTACATGTAAATGCAACGGAAAAAAAGAAATTAAAATTAAAAAAGAATTATACATGCGAAACTCCAACGCTTCGTTAATTCATTGTTGGAGTTCTGACATCACCATTATTAATGCTTAATTTAAACTAAAATTCGTCTCTAGTAATGAATTTCGTTGCAGCTTAATAATAATTACTTTAATATTTCTCGAAGACGTGACCAGGCCCCATATAGGGAAGTCAAAGGGATTATGTCCCCCCCCCCGAGAATGTTAGTAACTGGAAGAGAAGGGAAAAAATTATACATATACACTCAGTAGTCATTGAGTTATGACCCCTTCCGTCCTCCGCGTTTTGTCAGCGGAAGCTAACTTCGAGGCTCTTTAACTTATAAACTAAGCATTTTATGAGAAAATATGACTGTAGATAAAGATCTCAATAAATCTATCTTCATCTCGATTTTTAACAGTATTCGCTTTGCATTTAAAGAATTATAGAAATCTGGATATTTAAAAACAGCAATGCCAAACATCAGAATTTACCTTAGAATTTTCTTGGAAACTTCCAAAGTTACTCCAGAACTCTCCTAACTAAGCATAAATGCCGTATTTGATAAATGAGCGATTAGGTTGGGTTGTTTTACCTCTCATCGGCACTTTTTTGCACACCATGGGCTAAATGTCCAGGTCACATGGACCCCGAAGACTTAGAGAAGGTTGGAGGAAGGGACCCACTGGAACAGCTGTTGGGAGATAGATGATAGCCTCCCGTCAAGGCCATCCAGCGTGTTCTTTAACGTGCACAGGGTATGGCTCATTCACACACAGACCACGGCTTAACATCCCATCCGACGGACGGCGGCCTTTCCAAGCCCATCGGTGTCCCCCTACTGACTACTACCGTGGGCGGGGCGGGGAATTTTGCGGAGATAAATCTCAACGTT
This sequence comes from Ryuthela nishihirai, assembly GCA_038380435.1. Lineage (NCBI taxonomy): Eukaryota > Metazoa > Arthropoda > Arachnida > Araneae > Heptathelidae > Ryuthela > Ryuthela nishihirai. Next base: position 40,524,192 of record JAWZYU010000019.1, read on the forward strand.
GACCTAGCTGGGACTCAAACTGGGAACTACAGATTACGAGCCTGGCACGCTACCGACTGAGCCACCCCCGCCCCAATAAATGAGCGATAAACATCATTTAATATATCATCGAAAACGAAGAAGGAATATAACCGGTTACCTTCTGGATGTCCCCGACTTTCCTGGGTCTTTGTTGTATGCTGTATTTTCTGTAGAGAAGTCCTCTGCGCTGTAACTCAGGTGCTTAGGGAAGAGTGTGTGACGTTGGAAGCGGTAGACATCTTCGTAGCTGTTTCCGTAGACAAATGCTCCTAAAAGACTGGTGTGTGCGTGGAGATCGAGACACAGATCCACTTCTTCATCCTGTGGGAATGGGAAACATATAAGAGTTCAGTAGTAGAATCACAGGATTGCTCTGTAGTCATGGAACTCATGAAATAAGAAGCTGAAAAAAATTGGCTTTGCCGTGATTGGGATTCAAACCTACGTCTCCTGGAAACGTGCCAGTTATGCTAAACACTACACCATCATCGGCTAACGTTTTTTCTTCAGCTGGTGTCCGGAAAGTTGGGTTGGGTTGTTTTACCTCTGAGCGGCACTGTTTTGCACACAATGGGCTAAATGGCCAGGTCACAAGAACACCGAAGGTTCAGAGAAGGTTGGGGGAGAGGACCCACTGGAACAGCTGTTGGGAGACAGATGGTAGCCTCCCGTCAAGGCCAATCAGAATTTTCTTCAACGTGCACAGGTTATGGCTCTCCCGTACACGGAACCTCGGCTTAACGTTCCATCCGACGGATGGCGGCCTTTCCAAGCCCATCGGTGTCCCTTACTGACCGTGGGCAGGGTGTTTTGCGAAGATAAATCTCAACTCTGACCCAGCTGGAACTCGAACCTGGGAACTGCAGATTATGAGCCTGGCGCGCTACCGACTGAGCCACCCCCGCTCCACCAGAAAGTCTAGAAAGTTTATGTCACACCAGCTGAAGAAAAACGTTAGCCGTTGATGATGTAGTGGTTAGCATAACTGGCATGTTTTCAAGCGACATGAGTTCGAATCCCACTCACGACAAAACCAATTTTTTTCAGCTTATTATTTCATGAGTTGCTTATAAGAGGATTCAAAACCATGAGACTGCGAAGAGGAAAGTCCCATGTCATGTGCTCACCCTGAGGCACTGGCTCAGGGCGAGCACATGAGGCACTGGCCTCGGCCGATAAAAAGTGTAAAAATAAATAAATACCCCCCCCCCTCCAAAAAAAAAATATGCCGCAAATTTTCTTATCATTTTACCATTTTTAAGTTTCTCCACATGAATTAGAGAAAGACAATCATGGCATTTCAAAGCAGAACACGCATGAATAAAAAAACTCTATTTTATGTTTTTTTATTTGCGACATATAGGACAGAGAACTATCCTAGAAGCTACTCCTAGCTTTTACAGGCCTTCTCATACAAGGACATGCCCTACTACGACCGAAGTCACTGCTGACCACTGCCTTAGTAGGAGCTAACACAACAAGTTTGCCTTGCTGGAACAGTCGCTAGCTGCCTAACCACTATTCCAGTTAAGGCTTGTTAATGTCAATTAGAAAAATGTTAATTTCAAGTAGGAAAGGCAGTTGGTGTCGTTTCGCAAACTGCCTTTCTTACTTGATCCGTAATCATTACCAGAAGACCCCCGAAAATAGAAAAAAAATTATAGGGAAGAATCCTAGCAAATGGTGTCTTAAAGGGGAGGCAAAATTCCTGCACGTTGGTGCGCGCCATCCTTAATAGGAACGCCTGAAAAGGTTGAGGTGGGGGGGGGGGCCCTTCAAGACACAAACGTGGACCCCACCACACTCCGAATGCAGCATAATATATATGTTACGGTAAAAATAATAAAGCAGATTTTCTCTCGTTTATTATAAGAAATGTTAAATTATACAATGTAAAGAACTTGAATGTTTTGCGATTTACACATTTACCTTTGAGGTACAATTTGAGAATGTCATATGCGTAATATTACTCAAATTGAAAATAAAATGGGATTTAAATTATTTACAAAATGCTGTCCGAGTTTCACTACTTTTCGCAAATTCTTTTATGATAGGTGAGAAATCATCAACTGTTCGGTAACATCAGAAATCACATGAATAAAGGAATGCCCGGATATAGGAAAAAATAAAGGAAGGGGTAGGGTGGGAGGGGGGGGGGGACAAGAGATTGGATTTCCATTGCAGTAAAATATTTTCCCCTCCGTTTTAGAGATCTTTAAAAACTTACTTGAAAATTGCGTGAAATATGCACAAATTTTATTATTTTTTCCACCTCCATTATCCTTGTTAGCAATCTCAAAGAGAGTAGGGCAACTTTATTTGGTACAGTCGCTCAAAAAAAAATATCCGAATAGCAACCTTAGTGTCACGTGACACGAAGTTTGCCAGTTCATTAATTTCTAAAAAAAAATCTTTGCCAGATATTTTTTCTGATTTCCTTAATCAACCATAGTGTTCGGATACTTTTTTGAGCGACTGTAGGTGGTCATATTATTTTGATACTAGATCGTGTGGGCTCACTCACGGAAATATTGAGCGTGTGCAGTTACCATTCACAGCAAACTGGAGCGTGTGCAGTAACTGCACACGCTCCAGTTTGCTGTGAACGGTAACTGGAGCGTGTACAGTTGCTGTACACGTTCCAGATATTTTTCCTGAATTCTGTAATCACGTGACACGAAGGTGCGCGTGAAAAATTGTTGCCAGATAATTTTTCTGAATTCTGTAATCAACCATAGTGTTCAGATACTTTTTTGAGCGACTGTACAGTTTTATGTTATGTCAATAGTATGTTATGTCAATAGTAATTCAGATACAGAATTTAGTAACTTTTTAAACAGGCTTTTTATGAAAACATAAAACTAAAGTTGATTTAATGATCTGGATCAAATCTCGCCATGACTCTGAATGAACTGTCTCTTTGACGGATATTACTTGGACGGATATTACTGAGATAATAGCCCGGACTGGATGAAGCCGGATAGATTTGACGGATATTACTGAGATGATAGCCCGGAGTGGATGAAGCCGGATAGATTTGACGGATATTACTGAGATGATAGCCCAGTTATTTACAGAGTTACGGAATTTTGAATATTTAACAGCGACAATGTCAGTTTAAATAATTGCTCTGGAAAATTAATAAGTTTAAGAAGAAAGTAATAAACCTTTTACTAATCTTTACTCACACGTATAATGGAATTTTTAGTGGTTCGTGTAATTATTATTTTATTTTCGCAATTTTCGAATTTTTTTTTGCAGAACGAGGTAACGTGTTAAATGTTTCAGCTTCCATGACTCTTCAAATATTGAACCGAATATGGTTTAAAATCGAAATTGAAATAGATTTGATTGGGATATTTAAATTACACTGGTTTCCACAAATGAAAGGAAAAATGAAAAAAATCGCGATAATTCGCCAAAATATTGTGCGATCCTCACCAATCTTATTCATTTAACCTGTAAACTAATGCCGAGTGAGCATATCGTATGCAAATTAGTCTAGGTTGCGTCAATTTGCGTAATCGGATAAAAATGGAATAAAAACGGGTGTTTTGGAGTGGATCGTTATTTTGTGTTGGAAATGTGAGTAAAGAAATTCGAAATATCCATTTTGTAGGCCAAAATCAGTCAGTCGTGGCACGATGGCTGAATGTGAGTCCTTCTGTGGTTCATAGACTCTGGAATCAATTTCTTGGCAGGGATTCGGCGTCTCGGAGGTTTAACCGAGGAAGGGCTAGAGTTATGACCGTTGTACAAGACCGATTCTGCGATTAACATCACGAAGGAGCACGACGTCTATTCCCTCTCAGCTACGATCCTCTCTTGCAGCAGCCACTGAGAGGGTTGTATCAGCTTCTACTGTGCATAGAAGGTTTCATGAGGAAGTTCTGTATGCTAGAAGGCCAGTAATTTGCATATCCCTCACGTCACGTCACAGGAGAGAGCGGTTGAATTGGGTACGCACGCATGTTAACTGAACAGAAGAGCAATGGAGGTCCAGATATTGTTTGCAGAGTGATTCCGGACATTGTTTGATATGGAGAGAACGAGGTACCCACTATCATCCCAGTAACATCCGTCAAAGAGACATTTACGGCGGGGATAGCGTGTGTGTTTGTGGTGTCATTTCCTTAGGTGGACGCACAGACCTCTATGTGTTGACGAGTGGGAACCTCAATGCTCAAAGGTATAGAGATGGCATCCTGGACCCTTATGTACGTCCTTACTCTGGTACAATAGGTGAAACATTCACTTTACAAGACGATAACACTCGTCCACACAGAACTCGACTATTGGAACAATACCTTCAAGAGGAGACCATTATGCGCATGGAGTGGCAAGCTCGATCTCCCGACCTAAATCCGATTGATTATGTGTGAGATGACTCTAGGGAGACGTTTTGCTGCCCTCAACCCCCAACGCAAAAAAAGGGGGAGCTAATTACTGTTTTAAAGGAACAATGATCGTTACTCCCTACTGAGCTGATTCACAACATCATAAACAGCATGCAACATCGTTATCGTGCCTGCATTGCTGTAAGGGGTGACCACACTCCTTATTAAAGAACTTTGCCCATTGCATTCTGACATCTCATTTTTGGACAAGTTCCTGTGTTACTTTTTGACGAAAAATGTTTCTAGTGTAAAATATTTTTGCCATTCTGAAACCAGCCTTGCAATTTACATTTCCATCAAATTTTATTAAAATCATTCATATAGTTTTTTGTTTATTATAATTCTTTGAGTTTTCCTTAATTTATGGAAACCGTGTATATGCAGTCACATCTTTTTCATAAAAAGCTTTTTTAAAAACTTACTTAGTTCTCTGTCTCAGTTACTATTGACATAAGATGGAACTGTACATAATAAAAGAGGACGTTGAATGTACAGTCGCTCAAAAAAGTATCCGAACACTATGGTTGATTACAGAATTCAGAAAACATATCTGGCAAGATTTTTTTAAGAACCTTCGTGTCACGTGACACGAAGGTTGCCAGATCACTAATTTTAAAAAAATCGTTGCCAGATATTTTTTCTGAATTCTGTAATCAACCATAGTGTTCGGATACTTTTTTGAGCGACTGTAAATATACCTGCAGCTGACCATTTGAATATATAAAATGGGAAAACAACACAATGATTATAATATTACTGACAGCAGAATTTTCTTAATTTTGTTCATTAACATATTAACAAATCTGTTAATAATAATTCAATCAAAAATTCCGTTGATTCTGTTAAGGCAGTCAAAATCAACCACTGCAAGATGAATTTATTGCAAACAAATATTGCAGAAGATAATTATTTGCATTGGAAATAATTTACGAAATTGTTTCTTATACATTGTCTTTTTGTTATATCGATTATCCGGATATAAAGTTTTGAAATTAAAAATAGACACTGTTTAAGAAGAATTGGAAACCAAAAAAACCCATATTTTCACTATAAAAGAAGCTTTTCACAAAATATCGTGGCAGCTTGATTGTCACTATTTTATGGTGAAAAGTAATACTATATTTCCATGAGAAAAAAATAACATTAAAATATAACATAACACCAGAAATGTATAGAAATACTAAAAAAACTTCGTGTCACGTGACACTAAGGTTGCCAGATCACCAATTTCTAAAAAAATCGTTGCCAGATATTTTTTCCGAATTCTGAAATCAACCATAGTGTTCGGATACTTTTTTGAGCGACTGTAGGTGGTCATATTATTTTGATACTAGATCGTGTGGGCTCACTCACGGAAATATTGAGCGTGTGCAGTTACCGTTCACAGCAAACTGGAGCGTGTGCAGTAACTGCACACGCTCCAGTTTGCTGTGAACGGTAACTGGAGCGTGTACATTTGCTGTACACGCTCCAGATATTTTTCCTGAATTCTGTAATCACGTGACACGAAGTTTGCCAGATCACTAATTTCTAAAAAAAATCGTTGCCAGGTGTTTTTCTGAATTCTGTAATCAACCATAGTGTTCGGATACTTTTTTGAGCGACTGTATATTAATTAAAATAAACACAAGAGTGGAAAAAAAAATAAATCCCTTGTGATAAGTTTATCTAAATACAGCCTAACTCCCAACTTTATGCCTAGGCGATTTCAATTGGGTAAACGGCGTAAAAGGAGCCCAACTCTTTGCCAATTTTGCCCCTCAAGAAACCCGTAACCGTCAGCGCTTTGTGTCATCTCCACGCCATGCGTCGTCTGCCTCTCTCGCTTCCAGCCCCAAGAGTGAAATCTTCAGCACACGCTCGCGCTCCATTTAACAACAATGTCGCCGCTGTCTTTCGTCATTGCCGTTGTACCACGAAGCCCATAATTTTGTACTAATCGGATTGCGGAAGGCTCCGAATTATCCGCCATAAATCAAGGACAGTAATCTGCTGACGCTCCGTGAGATTCTGCGGCACATAAATCACACGCCAGTTCGGACACGAAGGCAGAGACAACGAGCTTCAGAAAGCGAAACTGGGAGGTGTCCGAGCTCCCTTGACATGTCCGCCAGATAGGAAGCATCGGCGAGGAAAGAGACAACACAACAACACACTCGCCGATAAGACTTTGGCACCCAACAAGTGGCGGTTGACGCGCTGCGTAGCGCAAATCACTCCTCTTCTGGAAGCTCGGTCCCTCCTTCTCATCATCACAGGGTGAAGATTGGATGGGAGCTGATACACTGAGATTATTTACTTAACAAAGTGCAAAGTCGAACACTTGAAACCCGAAGAGGAACGATGAATCACCTTCGCTTTGGGTTGTTTTACCTCTGAGCGACACTTTTTTGCACACAATGGACTAAATGGCCAGGTCACAAGGACCCCGAAGGCTCAGAGAAGATTGGGGGAGGGGATCCACTGGAGCAGCTTTTGGGGACGGGATACAGATGGCAGGCTCCCGTCAAGGCCATCCAGCGTGTTCTTTAACCTACATAGGGCATGGCTCTCCCGCACACGGGGCCACGGCTTAACGTCCCATCCGACGGACGGCGGCCTTTCCAAACCCATTGGTGTCCCATACTGACCGTGGGCAAGGCAGGGAGTTTTGCGGAGATAAATCTCAACGCTGACCCAGCTGGGACTCGAACCTGGGAACTGCAGATTACGAGCCTGGCGCGCTACCGACTGAGCCACCACCGCCCCTTATGGGCCAGGTGTGACTCAGTTGATAGCGCACCAAGTTAATAATCTCTAGTTCCCAGATGAGGGGCCATCAATGATGGCAGTCATGTCTTGCTTGTGCTATGTTATTGGTAAGATATTGATCTGATATTGGTATATTTCCTTCGGATGTTGGTAAAGATTGTGAAAGTAACTTTGTACTCAGCATTCTTATTAATTTTAAGTCTTATTTTGTGCTTCCTGTTATAAACTTTCTTATTTGTAACTTTTCTACGAACTGAAATGGCTAAGCCTACTTTTTTGCTGCTAGTATAAATGGCGAACGGATACAAGAAAAAAAAGAACTCACCTTCTGCCTTAAACTTTAGAATCAAGAAATCTAAACTATATAAATCTAACCTTCGAAACGTTGACATGAAGAATCAATCAAACAAGGATTACTCCATTCTGGCTGAAGATCTAGAAATCTCTTCCGATTCGGAGACTTCGCCAACCATTGAGGATAATGACAAACTTGATCATAAACTTAACATAGCTGAACAACAACCTCTCGTACATGAAGAGGAAACTGTTACTAATGTGTTAAAGTGCTCTGATGAAACTACTTGGAAACGACTTCACCACACAAGGATAAAAAGAATAATAAGGTAAAACATACTAACTCTTCTGTCGAAAAAAACTTTTCACAAGAAAAATCTAAAAAGAAACCTAACATTACTCTGAATTTGGAAGATAATCCAATTAACTATACTGTTATCACAAAAATTGATATTGAAAATTTTAAATTTCTCGAAATTATTGAGAAAGCAATGTCCTCGAAGGACGACTTATCCCATGTCTTAACAGGACTTGATATTAAATTGAATACTTTGGATATCAAAAAAATTTCTTTCTTCTCCTACCATCTTTTAGGGGACCACATAGATGGGCTGTAAATGGTAGCTAGGCATAAACTGGAAGGAGAGCTGTGCACCAATCCCCAGTGATGATGCACAGAACCAGCCAGGTCTAGCACCTAATGTCCGACCCCGCCTTCTCGTGGTTCAGGCCGTTAGTACCTTTCAAAAGAGATATTCTCTTTTGGAAGGGGAACGGAAGATGAGGGTTGCCAGTTCAGTATGGCCTACTGATCTGGTCATTTATGGCCACTTTTTTCTTTTTGTTTAAACCCTGCTGAGGAGTGGTCAACTTCAGAGGGTCCTGGTGCTGACCATTTATACCTACTAGACTGGACTTGTTTATGGATTTGAGCTTGATTATGGATCCTGGATTTGCTGCACTGGTGGGCCTCTGTTGAGGGAGAATCTGCCGCTGTGTTTTCTGTTTGCTTCTGGGTTGCCAGCTCTAAGTGAACAGAGGCATGGGATACCTTATATCAGCTGGTGGATAATCGTAATCAGAGGCCATCGCAGGTACCTGAACCTTACTTAGCTAGTTGTCGTCGTCAAGCCTAAACTAGAGTAATGTGTCTCAGGCAGGCCATATGGCTCTTGAAAAAGTCCACTTCAAAAGGTGGTGCCTGAAGTTCCTACCAGCATCGGTGACTTCAGCCTATTTAGCGGAGGAGGAACAGGTCTTTGCCCCATGCCTGCGATCAGGGGGCTGTTTGATATTGTTGGCCCTACCAATCTCAATAAACCTAATTTCTTTAAAATCCTACTAATCATTTTCTCTCTGCAGGAACGTGGAATGTGAGGACATTACATAGAGATTATTCTCTTGATGTCCTCACGCAGGAATTCCAGCGCTATAACCTAGATATTCTAGGCTTGCAAGAGACCAGATGGACAGGTAAAGGTGAGATACTTAAAAATAACTTTAAATTTCTCTTTACAGGGAGGAAGGATGGAAAGCATCACCAAGGCGTGGTCTGCTGCTCAGCAGACATGCTAGTGATGCTCTTTTAGGATATGAGTGCATTAATGAAAGGTTTCTTACAGCAAAATTTCAGACAAGCATTGAAGTCTTGAATGTTATCTGCTGTTATGCCCCCACTGAGGATGCTGATGACGATGAGAAGGATAGGTTTTACAGACAACTTCAGGATATTTTGAATTCTGTCAAGAAAGGAGATATTACCCTTGTTCTAGGTGACTTCAATGCCAAAGTTGGTACTGACTCTAACCTTTGAGGAGGGGTGATAGGCCCTTTTGGTATTGGTAGCTGCAATGGCAATGGACAACGTCTCCTACAGGTAAGTAAACTCAATGGATTCAGAATAACTAACACATATTACAAACACCGCGACATACATAAATACACATGTGTTTCACCTGATGGGCTGCATGAGAATATGATTGATTACATATTAATTAACAGCAAATGGGCTAGTTCTGTTAGGAATACCACGGCATATAGGGGAGCTGAAATTGGATCTGATCATTATCTTGTTAAAAGTGTGTTGCAACTTAAACTTAAAAAGTGTTGTGCTAGGGTTAAAAAATTTGTTTTTAATACTGAAGCTCTGAAAGATCCAGTTATAGCAAAAGCTTACCATGATAGGTTACTTAGTCATTATGACAGTCATGGTATGCTTACTACTGAAGTTGAGGAAGAATGGGATCATTTTAAACACCATTTTTTGGACACTAACAGTACTCTTTTAGGAAAAAAAAGAAGCAGAGGAGGCAGAATTATCTGAGTGATAAGGCACTTGAGTTTATTTCAGAAAGAAAGAACTGCAGGAGTGTCCTTAATCAATATCCTACTAGTCCTAATAGAAAGGATTACAGAGAACTTAATAAACGTGTAAAGGATCAGTTAGCTGCTGATAAGAATCTTTGGCTTGATGGCTTGGCTGACAAAGCCGAGGAAGCAGTTAGACAGCACAACAGCAGAGAGCTGTACCATATAGTTAATGTTTTGTGTGGTAGAAAACGGACAGGTATAGAGGGATTGAAGGTTAAACATGGTAAGGTTATTGAAGGTGAGGATTCTGTCATGGCTAGGTGGGCTGAGCATTTCAGTGATATTCTAAACAATGCGGTTAGTTCTATTCCCATTGTTTGCAATGATGATAGATGCATTGGTGGCTTTAATGTTGGCCCCATAACACATTCTGAAGTTATTTTGGCTGTTTCTAAACTTAAACTACATAAATCCCCAGGGGTAGATGAAATTACTACGGAAATGCTTAGAGCTGGGAATGTTTCGGTTGCCACTTGGATGACTGAAATTCTGAATATCTTTTATGATAAAGGCATGGTTCCTAAGGATTTTACCAGAGCCATTGTTATCCCTATTTTCAAAAAAGGTGATCGCAGTTCTTGTGATAACTATAGGGGTATCAGCGTACTCTCCGTTCCAGGTAAAGTTCTTTCCATGATTGTACTTAATAGAATTAAGAATCTGGTTGACAGTCAATTGCGTGATGAGCAATGTGGATTCAGAAGTGGTAGGGGATGTGTGGATCAGATATTTTCACTTAGGCAGATTCTTGAGAAATGTTTAGAGTTTCAGAAACCTTTGGTTGCTAGCTTTGTTGATTTCAAAAAGGCTTTCGACTCTGTTGATCGTCATAATTTGTGGTTGATTGTGAGATCATATGGTATACCAGACAAGTTAGTTAACATAATGAAAGCTCTCTATAATAACACTGAGTCATGTGTGAGAGTTGGTAAGTCTTGTAGCAATTGGTTTAGCATTACTTCAGGTGTTCGACAAGGATGCATTTTGTCTCCTTTCCTCTTTAGTTTGGTTATTGATTATGTTATGCGAAATTCACTTCAAGGGAAAGATTTTGGCCTTAAATGGACTGGAGATATGAATATTTCTGATTTAGATTATGCTGATGATTTAGCCCTTTTGGCAAATGATGTTGATGAGATGAACTCTTTCATTCGAGTTGTTGATGAGACTGGTAGTAGAGTAGGTTTGGTTATAAACAGAGAGAAAACTAAAGTGATGAAAATTGGTCAGGCAGGTTGTGATTCAGTTCATCTGAATGGTTGTAGTCTTGAGCAGGTGTCACAGTTTAATTATCTTGGGAGCAATGTAACAGATAATGGTGATGTGCGGCATGAGATTAACAGACGAATAGGGATTGCTGCCGGGACTTTTAAGAATCTAAGGAAAGTGTGGAGAAATAGGCGTATACACCTAAAGACTAAAATTAGACTGTATAATAGTTTGGTTCTTTCTATTATACAGGTTATATAGGGTTAGTTATGGTAGTGAAACTTGGACGCTGTGTAAACAAGATAAGAGGAAACTAGATGCTTTTGATTCTAGATGCTTACGCAGTATCTTGGGTATTAGGTGGTTTAACTTTGTAACTAATGATGAGGTTAGGCAAAGGAGTCTGCAACCTCCTTTAAGCAGCATATTGTGCAGAGAGAGACTCCGCTGGTTTGGCCATGTTGCCCATATGGATAATTATAAATTGGCAAATAGGGTTATGAACAGTGTGCCTAGAGGCCTCAGAAGGAAGGGGAGACCTAGGATGCGGTGGGCAGACAATGTCAAACAGGACCTTGTTAGAATTGGTGTGCAGTGGCTGGATGCTGCAGATGTAGCTCAGGACAGATATGCTTGGAGAATTAAACTGCACTGTCTGGTTGGACCTCCGTAGCCCATGGCTGCTTGATGATGACGACGACGACGACGACGATGATGATGATGATGACGACGATGATGATGATGATGATGATGATGACGACGATGACGATGACGATGATGATGATGGATGAGAAATTTATATCCCATGGGAGATTGCTCGTTTTTCCCAATAATAAGGATCAACAGCAAAAAATTCTACAACTTGCTGATATTTTAAATTCACTTATTTCGGTTGAATTTCCTCAGTTCATGAGATCTGTCCTCGGAACTATCATTAATGTTCCAACTTCTCTGGACGATGATAGTATTTTAGAGTTACTTGTTGACCAAAAAGTTATCAGTATGAGGAGAATGCATCATTATGAACAGTCTTCTGATGGAAAAAAGGAAACTATATGCAATCCTATCCAAAAGGTGATCTTAGAATTTGAAGGGGAAATTTTGCCTCCATTTGTTATTTGGGATTCAACAGACATGGTGTGAAACATTACAATCTCCCACCAAATCTATGCTATAGATGCTACGTGTTTGGTCACACTCTTTCATCCTGTCGCGGAAAAACAACTTGTAAAAAATGCGGTGGACGCCACAACCTCAGAAACTGCAAATCTACCTTCTTCAGATGTCCAAATTGTGCTGGGAAACATCCAGCAACCTTCGCTGGATGCCCGACCAAAATGCTAGCTTGCAAAGCAAGAGATATCTAGATTAAAGAGAATATTAACTGGCAAATGGCTTATAAAAAAGCGAAACATCTTGATGAATTATCTAAACAGAACTTACAAAACGAAAATGTTCGATTATACATGGAAAACGAATCGAAAACATTCCGATCGTCCGCTAGGATTGAAACAGCATATCATGCGGACCTGGGTGAGGACCTTCCTACAAATTCTCTTCCCGACCACGGAGAGAGCTTCTCAGCTTTGCCTTCTACTTCGCACGTGATTCAAGATGAATATCAAACATATCCTGATCGATTTCCATTGATTAATTATGCATAAAAAGTAAAAAAGCATATTTCAGGAGTAAAATCTGGTTCCCATGAAAACATAAAACATTCTTCTCATTCCTCTAATGGGAAATATCATGGAGATTCCTCTCCATCAGGACATATAAAGAACAAACATTCTAAGAATGTGGATGGCAATAGAGGTATGATCATTAGTCTATTAATACAATTACAGTGGACCCCCGATATAACGCGCACGTCGGGCGGGAAACAACACCCGCGTTATAAGGTGAACCGCGTTATACCGAGCGGCGCGTGGCGACACAATAAATTTCACACTGTAAGCTTTTCTTTTACTCATCATGCATACAATAATTAAACACTATTCAAAATACATGCAGGAACTCAATACATACACCATTACTCAATACGCAGTAACAATAAAATGCGATACTCACTAACGCCGCACGGACCTGTATAAACATGTTTGAACTTATGGCGAACATCGCCCGCGCTATAACCGAGTGCGCGGTATAGCGAGCAGCGCTATAACGAAGGTCCACTGTATTTGATTATATTCTTCCGCAATGCCCAGAAGTCAATCTAATTAAGGATATACTCCTAAATATTTTGAACTGTGTTCCATGGACAGACATCCAATAGTATTACAATGGAATTGTTGCGGTTTTGATAGCAAGAATCTTTATTTTAAACATCTTATTAATTCTAAAAATATTAAAGTAATATGTATGCAAGAAGTGCAATCTAATAAGATACCCAAATTAAATAATTATATTACTTATTTTGAAAAAAACAAACAAATCTAATGGAATTGCAACTTTTATTCATAGAATTGCAACTTTTATTCATAGAGAACTTCCACAAAGAGATTGGATGTTCCTATTGTTCATGATAGGTTGGATTGCATTATTATTCAAACTAGAATAAATCGAACTAATTTAAACATAGTTAATATTTACAATCATGGTGTTTTTATAACTTTTAAACAATATTTCAATATTTTTGATAAAATTAATGGGGAAATTCTCATCTGTGGAGATCTAAATTCCCACAACTATGCTTGGTATTCATATAAGAATGACTTCCAAAGTTTACAAATTTTAAAATTGATTGATGAACTAGATTTAATTATTTTAAACGAAAATTACATTACACATAAATCACCAACTAATGTTCACTCAGTAATCGATTTAACTCTTTGCTCTGCCGGAATTTTGAGAGATATCGAATGGACCATCTCTTCAGATAGTTACGAGAGTGACCATTTCCCTATATTTATTTCTTTCACAAAATTCCTTCCCATTAAACCCACAGTTAAAATAACTAACTGGAAATTATTCAGAGATAACTTAACCAACTCCAAAGAGAGCGTGTGCAGTTACTGCACACTCTCTAGTTTGCTGTGAACGGTAACTGCACACGCTCAATATTTCCATGAGTGAGCCCACACGATCTAGTATCAAAATAATGTGATCACCTACAGTCGTTCAAAAAAAAGTATCCGAACACTATGGTTGATTACAGAATTCAGAAAAAATATCTGGCAACGATTTTTTTTAGAAATTAGTGATGTGGCAACCTTAGTGTCACGTGACACAAAGGTTGCCACATCACTAATTCCTAAAAAAATGTTGCCAGAAATTTTTTCTGAATTGTGTAATCAACCATAGTGTTCGAATATTTTTTGAGCGACTGTACTCTCCAAGATGTAATGCATATTCCCTTCTGGTTTAGAGCAATGTAGTCTTTCAAATGGAATAAATAAATATGTCAAAAATCTTAAAAATATAACATTAAAAGGAGACATCCCTAATTTAATAGCTGACTGTGCTTTAAGAAACCTCATGTAAAAACAAACATGCCATTAATCACTAACAAAAGAAAATTTTCAAACAACACATTTTTCTGTAATAAAAAATATGCAAATCGTCTTGGTATCTATACAGACGGATCAGTACAGCCTGAAAATCAAGCATCAGCAACATTCTGGATCTCCAATTTAAATACATCCAAAAAATTTAAATTGCCAATAAATACATCGATTATTCAAGCAGAAATTTTCATAATCATAGAAACTCTTAAATGGATCAAACAAAATCTAAAAAATTTAAAAATAGTTATATTCTCAGACTCCAAGCCTTTATCACAAGAACTATATTATTCAAACTATAATGAATATATTTTTCAATTTTTAACTTTTAACTCTTTCAATTTTTCAATTAACAACAATAAAATTAATTTTCAGTGGATCCCTAGTCATGCAGGGATCCAGGAAAATGAAAGAGTGGTTGGGTTGTTTTACCTCTGAGCGGCACTTTTTGCACACCATGGGCTAAATGGCCAGGTCACATGGACCCCGAAGGCTCAGAGAAGGTTGGGGGAGGGGACCCACTGGAACAGCTGTTGGGAGACAGATGGTAGCCTCCCGTCAAGGCCATCCAGCGTGTTCTTTAACGTGCACAGGGTATGACTCTCCCGCACACGGGGCCACGGCTTAACGTCCCATCCGACGCACGGCGGCCTTTCCAAGCCCATCGGTGTTCCCTACTGACCGTGGGCAGGGCGGGGAATTTTCCGGAGATAAATCTCAACGCTGACCCAGCTGGGACTCGAACCTGGGAACTACAGATTACGAGCCTGGCGCGCTACCGACTGAGCCACCCCCGCCCCATGAAAGAATGGACCTATTGGCAAAAGATGCAAGTGATATTAAAGAAACTTCTGAAATCCATACATTTTATTCTTCAAAAAAATCCTAAAAAGAATAGAATTTGATGAAACTAATAAATATTTCCAAAATAATGTATTTATAAATGCCAATTTTAGATACCAATTAAATACAAAAAGATCACGAATCGAAAATCTACCCATTTCTAGAAAATTATTCACCAAAATTATACGATTAAGAACCGGCGCAACTGCTGCCTTAAATCCTATGTTATTTACACCCAAAAAAATTGTTCTCCAAACTGTATTACCTGCAAAACTAAAGGAACAGTTCACCACATCTTGCTAAACTGTGAAAAATATAATTATATAAGGCAAATTTTATTTAAAACTCTCAATAAACATGGGACGGGGTGGCTGAGTCGGTAGCGCGCCAGGCTCGTAATCTGTAGTTCCCAGGTTCGAGTCCCAGCTGGGTCAGCGTTGAGATTTATCTCCGCAAAAATTCCCCGCCCTGCCCACGGTCAGTAGGGGACACCGATGGGCTTGGAACAGGCCGCCGTCCGTCGGATGGGACGTTAAGCCGTGGCCCCGTGTGCGGGAGAGCCATACCCTGTGCACGTTAAAGAACACGCTGGATGGCCTTGACGGGAGGCTACCATCTGTCTCCCAACAGCTGTTCCAGTGGGTCCCCTCCCCCAACCTTCTCTGAGCCTTCGGGGTCCATGTGACCTGGCCATTTAGCCCATGGTATGCAAAAAAGTGCCGCTCAGAGGTAAAGCAACCCAACTCAATAAACATTCTAGACTTCACAACTGAAAATCTTTTGAACTATCTAAAATTAGAACAAAGATTAAAAATATATAAATCTCTTGAAGAGTACTTAATTGAAACAAACCTTTAGAAAAGAATTAAAAAAAAAGGTGAAAAAAATAATGCTCAATGATACAAAAACCAATCCAAATAGTCTTCATTAATTTTACTCCTTCTCATTGAAATTTCTAAAGTGATTACTGGGAAAGCCTGAAGAAGGGCATATCCCAATGAGTAGTAACGTTTATTAACAACGACAACCATGACAACCAAAGGAGAACGACATGCCAGAGTGAATGAGATCGGAATATGGGGATCTTTGGGCATGAAGCATCATCAGAGCAATGCTATGAAACCGCTCGAATGACTGCAGCACAATATCCGAATCTCAGCCACCCTATAGCATCAACTAGTCGACGTATTGCAGGAAGTTTTCGAGAAACAGACTGTGCCCACGCACGTGCGTGTGCAGACATTGAGTGAGCAGGAGCAGTGACGGCAATTATTGCAGCAGCTGCTGTGAACACACAGACCAACACCAGATCAACTGCCACCCAATAGAGGAACTTGTCATTGCGTCCGCATTAATTGTTCTGGGCAGAAGTAACTTTCATTCCTGTCGTATACAGTGTTATCACGAAAGGCCGAACCTAGGATGGGTTGAGTTGTTTTACCGCTGAGCGGCACTTTTCTTGAGTTGGGTTGGGTTGTTTTACCTCTGAGAGGCACTTTTTGCACACCATGGGCTAAATGGCCAGGTCACATGGACCCCGAAGGCTCAGAGAAGGTTGGGGGAGGGAACCCTCTGGAACAGTTGTTGGGAGACAGATGGTAGCCTCCCGTCAAGGCCATCCAGCGTGTCCTTTAACGTGCACAGGGTATGGCTCTCCCGCACACGGAGCCACGGCTTAACGTCCCATCCGACGGACAGCGGCGTTTCCAAGCCCATCGGTGTCCCCTACTGACCGTGGGCAGGGCGAGGAATTTTGCGGAGATAAATCTCAACGCTGACCCAGCTGGGACTCGAACCTGGGAACTACAGATTACGAGCCTGGCGCGCTACCGACTGAGCCACCCCCGCCCCCACTTTTCTTGAACACAATGGGATAAATTGTCAGGTGACAAGGACCTCACGGGCTCAGAGAAGGTTGGAGAAATAGAACCCACTGTATAGTTTATGGGAGACAGATGGTAGCTTCTTTTCAAGCTCATCCAGCGTGTTTTTTAACGTGCTCAGGGTATGGCTCTCTGGCACAAGGAACCACGGCTTGATGTCTCATTTGATGGATAGCAGTCTTTCCAAGCCCATCGGTGTCCCCTTTCTCACCGAGTATAGGATGGAGTTTTAGCGGAGATAAATCTCAACGCCAATTACGAGCAAATTACGGGCTAACGATTGAGGCCAATCCCCAACCCCCGCCCCCTTCTGCTAATAAAGAGAACTCATTATGATTAAATTTGTTCGTAGAATATAAAAAAAATGTAATAAGGAAGAGCTAACTCAGACTTCGGCAACCTTTTATGGCTGCGGGTCAAAATCAACCAAAATGTGACTATTAAGAAGACAGTTCGGGTCAATGGGTAGTTTCATTTTAAAACAGTCCGTTAGTGAATAATTAGATCAATTTTATTGAGAAAATTATTACAATATGCTTTTAAACTCAAAACATAACAAAATTATAATTCTCATTATTATAAAAACAAATATAAATGTCAAGTTCTAGTTCACTAATAATTTATGAACTTTATTTATAAGCGTTCTCTTCGTTATCAATGGCTCTCCTGAAGCTGAATTTGTGACGTCAATTTAGTCAAGTCTGGTTCATACTTAGTCACTTTAAGACGAATACAAGCGTCTGAATTTTCGGTAGTTAATCTGCTCCTGTTCTTATTTAAAATAAATTTCATGTGTGAAAATATTTGTTCACATTTATAAGTAGAACCGAACGCGGACAAAATGGCAAAGCCAATTTTTTTCAAAGATGAAAACTTTGTAGGAAGTGATGCCCAACACGATGATATCATGAGAAGTTGATTATCTTCCGTGTTTTCTAAAACTTTCCGCAATGTCTTGAATTTGTCCGTCCACAACGTTGAACTTTTAAAATCAATCATTTCTAAACTTAAATTGTCAATTTTAAGATATTCAAAATACTGCAAATCTAAAACATTTTCCTCTATTTCGTCGGGCTTTATTATAAATGTAAACATTTCGCCGTGCTTCTTAAAACTTTGAAATCTACTTTCAAATTCACTTTTAATCTTCAAAATACAACTTTCGAACATATTTAGATTGCTTTCATCGATATTTGCTTTCTCATGTTGGCTTTTTAGTAAGGGAAAGAAAAGATATATTTCAGTTTTTATGTCAGTTTCAAATAATATTAATTTCGAACAAAAACTCTTCCATTCCTCGTACATTTTCAAAATTGTGTGGTTATTTCCTTGGAGTCGTACGTTGAAATCATTATAATGGTTCATTATGTCTCTTAAGAACAAAAGTCTTAAAAGCCATTGCTTATCATTGAGCTCGAGATCATTTTCACCGATTTCGTAAAGAAATATTTGTATATCATCAAATCACTTTACAAATCTATTAAGAACTTTGTCTCGACTTAACCATCGTACTTCAGCATGTAACAGTAAATCTCCATATTTCGATTCAATTTCCTCCAAAAAAGCTTTGAAGCGCCCGTGTGTTAATGCAGATCGTGCTATTATTATGTTTACAATGTTAACAACCTTTTCCATTACATCCTTAAGTTGTTGCGTAGATGCCTTTGCAAATAAATTTTCTTCATGTATGATACAATGGAACAATAAAAGTGGGCAGTCAAGTTCATTTTCCATTAGTTTCACAAATATTTTCCATTAGTTTTCCAACATTTTTTCCTCTTATAGCGAGAGCACCATCAGTTGTTATGGAAAACAATTTACTTTTTAAATCCAATATTTTCCCATTTTTGAAATTTGTAAACTCTTGTACTTGATGGAAAATATCAATGCCTTTGGTCGTGTCATTCATTGAAGCAAGAATGCATAGTTCTTCATTGACGTTCGAACTATTTATTGATGCAAATCTAATAATAATTGCCAGCCTAGCCATACTATTTACATCGGTACTTTCATTGAGTGCAACTACGTCACTAGAGAACAAATCATTTTTGACCTGTGCGTCAATATTTTTTGCCATATTGTTGCGGATTACAAAAATGGATAGCCACTTAGCGTGAGTATTAAAAGCTATATTTCAAAACCAAATTCAATACAAGGTAAATTGTTACAAAGGAAATATGGATGAAGTATCTTATTGACAAATCAACTATTAACATGCACAAGTCATCAATCTTCCTGCGTAGAGCACACAATATCAGCTCTGTGTATTTTACTAAATACTACCTTTTACTTGATTTACCAGGTCACCCGAAGATCTTCACTCGTAAACCAATTCTCGTCCTGTGCTAATAACTTTTCACACACTAGCCGAACAAAAAGACAGTCCGTGTAGACATTCGAAGTTAGCCATAAAAGTTCCCACTTTTATACTTCCGCGTATACACAACACATCAAGTTACTTCTTGATACTTAACGATAAAAGATCCCACTTTTATCCTTCCGCGTATACACAACACATCAAGTTACTTCTTGATACTTACGCGCACTGTCTCAGAACAGCTCACCGTCCATTTTCGAACTCACCGACCGTTACAACACACAACGACCGTTACAATACAAAACGACCGTTAACGCTCCACTCTTCTTCTCCAAATTCTCCCAACGTTCTTATTCGTTGGCTGAAACTTTTTTGCTTTCGGTTGCCAGATTCCTTCTGTCGTAACACTGCCCCCTTCCTAGGTCTTGTTCGTCCCGAACAATTCTGGATTCCAAAGTTTCTTCAGTTCTTCGATGAAACGGAGCCAAACGATCCACGTGAACCACCTTGCACTTTGTAGCTGGACGTCGACGAATGCGATACACCACGTCATTAATCCTGTTAACTATTGTATATGGACCTTCCCAAGGTTTCTGAAGTTTTGGAGATAGTCCTTTCTTTCTATGTGGACTGTATAGCCAGACAAGATCTCCTTGATTGAAAATAGTTCCATTTATTTTACTGTCATATCTTGTTTTGGTTCTGTCACTTGTTATGTCGATGTTATGTCTAACGGAGTGATGGATTTCTTCTAGTCGTTGTTGCAATTTTTGTACGTATTGTGGAGTGGACACAGGCATTGCTTCGGGCCGACCATATAAAAGGTCACAGGGAAGACGTAACTCTCTTCCAAAAATCATCATGGAAGGTGTCTGTCCAGTTGTCTCATGCACTGCCGTTCTATATGCCAGCAAAAGGAGTGGTACATGGCGATCCCAGTCACGTTGGTGGTCGTTCACAAATAATGCTAAATGCTGAGCAATTGTTCTATTGAACCTTTCAACCATACCATCCGACTGAGGGTGTAAGGGAGTTGTTCTGGTTTTCTGAATACCTAATAGTTGACAGATGCCTTTAAACACATTGGATTCAAAATTCCGTCCTTGATCAGAGTGGAGTTGTAAAGGTACTCCATACCTACTAATGAAGTTATTAACTATCATCTCAGCCACTGTTGTTGCTTCCTGGTCTTGGATGGGATATACCTCAGGCCACTTTGTGAAATAATCCATTACCACTAATAAATATCGATTTCCATCATCAGTTCTAGGAAACGGACCCATTACATCAATGGCTATTCTTTCAAAAGGGGCACCAACGTTATACGTCTGCAGCTTACCCCGACTCCTAGTCTTAGGGCCTTTCTTTGCTGCACAGGCTTCACATTGCCTACACCATCTCTCAACGTCTGCCCTACTTTTCAACCAATGAAATCGTTCCCTGGCTTTGGCTAATGTCTTATTAACACCGAAGTGTCCTCCAGTGGCACTATCATGTACATCTTTCATCACAAGTTCCACTCGGGATCGAGGAAGGATTATCTGCCAACGGATCAGCCGTCCAGTGGGATTCTCCCATCTTCTGTATAATACTCCGTCTTCCATTTTTAAGGAGTCCCACTGTGCCCAGTAACTTTTAGTAGTTGGACTATACCTCGAGATTTGCTCCCAATTAGGTCTTGCATCAGATTTTTCAATCAATTCCATTATTGGTTTTATGTCTTCATCATCTAGTTGAGCCTTCCTGATTTCAATTGGATTCCAGATGTTAGGGGTGTCACTGTTTGTTTGTGTCGATACTATTTGTCTTATGGGCATTATCTCTTTAGTTCCAAATTTCAGTTCTGCATTATAGCAATGTTTACAGTTGTCAATACATGGGCGCCTGGAAAGAGCATCTGCATTCTTATGCATTTTACCACTTCGATGTTCGATGGAGAAATCGTATTCTTGTAACCGTTGTATCCACCTAGCGATTTGTCCTTCAGGGTTTTTGAAGTTTAATAACCATCTAAGTGCAGCATGATCAGTACGTATAAGGAATTTCTGGCCATAGAGATAGTGATGAAAATGTTCTATTGCTTTTACTATTGCTAATAGTTCTTTGCGTGTTACACAGTAATTCCGCTCTGGTTTGGATAAAGTTTTACTAAAGTATGCAATAACTCTCTCCTGTCCGTCTTGTTCTTGTGAAAGCACAGCACCAACTCCTGTGTTACTTGCGTCAGTATCTATTACGAATTGTTTTCCAGTTTGTGGGTACGCTAGCACTGGTGCTGTGGAAAGAGTTTTCTTCAGCTGTTGAAAGGCTATATCGCATTCGGTGGTCCACATAAACCGCTGGCCCTCTTCTGTCAGACGATGTAATGGCCTTGCGATGTTGGAGAAACCTTTGACAAATCTTCTATAGTAGGTGCAAAGTCCAATAAAACTACGAAGTTGATGAACATCTTGTGGTGGAGGCCAGTCCCTTACAGCTTCTATCTTACTAGGATCAGTCTTAATCCCTGCTGTAGTGATCACATGACCAAGGTAATGAACTTCTTGCTGGAACAGTTTACACTTTGTCGGTCCCAATTTTAACTTGGCTGCCTTAAGTTTTTCAAATACTTGACGAAGATTTCTCAAATGTTCTTCAAAAGTTCTTCCAAGAACTATGATGTCGTCCAAGTAAACCAGGCAGACCTCCAAAGACAAACCTTTGAGCACTGACTCCATTAGTCGCTCAAATGTGGCAGGTGCATTACAAAGTCCAAATGGCATCACCTTAAACTGCCAAAGTCCATTCCCTGTACTGAAAGCCGTTTTCTCACGGTCTTCAGGACGTATACCAACTTGCCAATAGCCGCTCTTTAAATCTAATGTTGAGAACCATTCTGACCCAGATAAAGTGTCTAGTGTATCGTCAATCCTGGGTAAAGGAAAGGAATCTTTCTTTGTTACGTCATTTAATCTGCGATAATCTACACAAAATCGTGTAGATCCATCTTTTTTCTTGACAAGAACTACTGGTGATGTCCAGGGACTCTGTGATGGTTCTATAATGCCCTGAGCTTCCATGTCCTTTATGAGTTGTTCCGTCTCCTCTCTTTTTGCCAATGGAAGCCTTCTTGCCGGCAGATGGACTGGAGGAGAATCACCAGTGTTGATTTTATGTTCTGTCAGGTTAGTACGGCCATAATCATTTGATGTGGCAGAAAAAATGTCAGAAAATTCTTTTAATAGGTTCTCGGCCTTAACAGCTTGGTTTTCAGTTAATATTTGTCTTGTTTCTCTCCATAATTCAGTAAGATGAGACGGGATGTCTGTATGATTTTGATATGAATCGGTAACTTCTATTTTATTTATACTTGTTACACAGGTAACAGCTTCACATATTGCTAATTCCTCACGTTTTTTTAACATTCTACTGGATTTGTTACAGTTCATCACTCTGATAGGGATCTGTTCTTTATCTATTCTGACTAAAGTTCTTGCAACCAGGATATTATGAGCCAAAGCTCCTTTACCAGAGGCATCAGTAACTGCCAATCGGAAGGCCCCAGAAGTCTCCGCCCGATGTCCACGGACTATAACTTCACTTTGTGCTGGGATCTCTGTGTCTTCCGTCACTAATATTGGAGTTACGCTTGATAAAGAATCAGTCGTCCGGCTAAGCAGAGGAATCTCTTCTGTCTCATAGATGAGTAGGTTATCACTGGGTCTAATGTTGAATCCATGTTTCTTAAGAAAATCAAGGCCTAATATGCATTCGTCGTAGATGTCAGCGATGTAAACAGGATGGCGAACCAGACAGCTACCAACTCGAATATTAAGTTCTATTTTTCCATGAACCTTTGCACGATCTCCAGTGGCCGTTTGTAGGCTTATTCTAGACTGTGTAGTATTCAAGTTTGGGTGAGGTATTATTTTCTTTATTATATCCGTTCTGAGTAAAGTTACATTTGCACCAGTGTCGACTATCATACGGCAAGGTATTCCATTTATGGCTCCATCAGCTACTAATCCATTATTATCGCCATGTAATGTTGAAACGTGGGCGACTTCCCCTGGGGCCAACCAATCAACTGCCAGCCTTTGCCCCGCAAGACTGACTAATTTCTGTTTCCCTGATCTTGTTGTCTAGTTGATGGACTTGGACTCCTCATTCGTTTCCTAGTGCAGTTGGTACGAATGTGTCCGGTCTTGCCACAATTCCAACACTGGAGGTCTGTTGTAGGTTTTGAAGAACCTTTTATATCTTTCAAAACGGATAGTATGGCTTTGGTTAGTTCTTTCATTTCATTATCCTTTTCTACAGTTTCTTCTGCACTCACAAATCTCACTGCACGTTTGTTCGCTCGGGAGGAAAGCCTGGAGCACTCGTATTTCATAGCATGTACCACAGCTGACTTTAAGGATTCACCTTCCAACATCCTCAGAGATTGCTGAGTGTCAGGGTCAGCAATAGCATCAATAAATTGTAATTGAGCTAAATTATCTTGAATTTCTGGTGGACAGTTACTATAAGCCAATCTAGCTAGACGCTCAATATCACTAGCAAGCTCTTGCAAAGTTTCACCATTTTTCTGCATGCGATGTTTAAATTGAGTCACGTAATATTGTTTTAAATAACTATCACCAAACCTTAGTTCTAATGCAGAAACTAGACTTTGATAATCAAGTCGTTTTTCTTCTGGAACAGACTGCAAAACTTCCGCAGCAGAATTTCTTAAGGAAGCTGCAAGAAAACTGGCCTTTTGGAATTCATTCCACTCATTGGCTGTAGCGATAACTTCGAATTGTGTTTTAAATACTGTCCAAGATGATTGACCATCATATGTAGAAGGTTTAGTTGTATTTTTAGCGATATGTGTAATAACATTATTTCCACTAGAATTATTATTATCACAGGCAGAAGGTAACATTTCATTTCTCAAAATCTGAAACTGGCGTTCACAATCAGTTTTTACAATTTCAATTTCGTGTTTATAATCTAACTTAACACTATCAAGATCATCTTTTACACTATTTAGTTCGGTCATAATGTCCTTACACTTATCAGAAATCTTATCAATTTGAGAAGCCACTTCAGCTCTCATCTCAGTATTTTGTGCGGCCAGGTCACCTATTTTATTTCTCAACTCATTATTTTGTGCGGCCATTTCGGCTTTCAAATCATCTTTTTGAGAAACTATCTCAGTTCTTAACTCATTATTTTGTGCGGCCATTTCGGCTTTCAAATCATCTTTTTGAGAAACTATCTCAGTTCTCAACTCATTATTTTGTGCGGCCATTTCGCTATTTTGACTTTTAATGTCATTCATCTGTGTAGCCATATCAGTCATCTGCGTAGCCATATCGGCTTTCAAGTCACCTATTTTATCGCTTTGGGCAGCTATATCGGCTTTCATATCGGCTTTCAAGTCATTTAACAACTTTACTAATTCATCCATACTTCTAGTTAACGGCATTCAATAAATTAATCCCACTCCTGACACCAAATGTTGCGGATTACAAAAATGGATAGCCACTTAGCGTGAGTATTAAAAGCTATATTTCAAAACCAAATTCAATACAAGGTAAATTGTTACAAAGGAAATATGGATGAAGTATCTTATTGACAAATCAACTATTAACATGCACAAGTCATCAATCTTCCTGCGTAGAGCACACAATATCAGCTCTGTGTATTTTACTAAATACTACCTTTTACTTGATTTACCAGGTCACCCGAAGATCTTCACTCGTAAACCAATTCTCGTCCTGTGCTAATAACTTTTCACACACTAGCCGAACAAAAAGACAGTCCGTGTAGACATTCGAAGTTAGCCATAAAAGTTCCCACTTTTATACTTCCGCGTATACACAACACATCAAGTTACTTCTTGAAACTTAACGATAAAAGATCCCACTTTTATCCTTCCGCGTATACACAACACATCAAGTTACTCTTGATACTTACGCGCACTGTCTCAGAACAGCTCACCGTCCATTTTCGAACTCACCGACCGTTACAACACACAACGACCGTTACAATACAAAACGACCGTTAACGCTCCACTCTTCTTCTCCAAATTCTCCCAACGTTCTTATTCGTTGGCTGAAACTTTTTTGCTTTCGGTTGCCAGATTCCTTCTGTCGTAACAATATCTTCAAATGCAACGCTGAACTGTTCTGGCCGACAAAGGCATTTCTTTAATTCTCTCAATTATTTGTTTTTTATTTGAAAAGTCACTGAATAAGTGTTCAGAACAATTTATGAATGCGTTTTTCAAAAATTCGCCGTCTGTAAATGGTTTTCCGTCGGTACCAATACTAAGAGCTGCAATAAAGCTGGCAGATGTAACGTAATTGTGGCTGGTAATAAATCTCTTCAAAAATTTATTCTGTTTACCATAATTTAATACACGTTTAGCAATGTATTCATATTTTTCATCATTTGGCATTTCACTCGCACCTTTATGTTTTGAAGAAAAGTGTCGCTCAATATTGTAAGTCCTGGCGGTAATTATATCTGTACATAAAGTACATATCAATTTGTCACCATTTTCCATACATCCATACTTTTCAGTCCACACATCTTGAAATAATCTCTTTTTTGTTTGTCCATGGTAATAAAAATAATAATTATTGCGCTTAGGTAACTGTTCTCGCGCTTCTGAACTATTGTTTATTCACGTTAAAGACGAAGTAAACGTAGACAAGATTAGATGCGTGATCAGCAGGTGGGCAGGGCTCCTATTGGTTGGCTGCAGGTGGCACGCAGTCAGAGAGCCCAGCCGACCAATAGGAGCCCTGATCACGTGCTGATCACACATCTACTCTTGTTTACATCTACTTCGTCTTTAACGTGAATAAATGAACTCGTCGAGTAATGATGAGATTCGTTCGGACAATGTTGCTGTATTCCGCCTATGTTCATTTCTGCAACTTTGTAATCAAACCAAAATGTTAATCTTATTATTTATACTTTCTCAAAGTGTTTGTTTCATGTTTATGTTTTATAATTTATTTTTATATATTATACTTTATTTGCGGAACTCAAGTGGGTCACTTGAAATTATCAAATGGGTCACTTGGTGACCCGCGGGTCATAGGTTGCCGATGCCTGAGCTAACTCAATCTGGTCTTCATGTCTTTATCGTCATCATTGAGATTAGGCTTAGTTGTTTTATAATTCTACCTACCTTACTTGAAGAAAGATTTTCCAGAAGCCCTTTAACAGCTGCCAGAGTTGGATGAGCATGTGGCGAATGATCTTGCCAACATCTGTTCAAGTCCTGGCCCAGAAGGGACGTCCTAAAAGAAATTCGAAGAGCATTCAGAGATTATTTTTCCTCATTTGTCTACAGTAGTGGTTTACAAACTGTGTTCCGAGGATCACAGAGGAACGAAGAAACGCCCAAGAATCAGGAAATGCAGTGCTGTTCATAATTTAAGACAGTTGAACAAAATTATAAATATCTTAAGAAATCCAGCTTGGAATTTAACGAACGTTTCAGAGAATGTTTACCGTTGAAATAACTCACTTTTATCAACTATTCAATTTGCCAGTTTTTCAATGCGAAAGACTGCGATATTCAAATGACGTTGACGATAAAAGCAGCTTCAGGAACGGGCGCTTCTCGTTTCTGATTAAGAGCGGCTTTATCGAGCGTTTCGGATTACAGTTTTGTTAAAATGCAAAGGAGGAACCATTTGGATGACTGTCAGAAGTAAATAGCCAGGGACGGATGGAAGCAGGATAGTCACATAGAGAGGTTCCGACACATCAATGTATCGGAAAGGATAATTTCCAGACTCTGGAGATGTTTTCAAGACACTAGGAGGAACAGAGCAACAACAGTTGAAGATGATCGTTTCCTGTCCCTAACAAGACGCAATAGAATGACGTCAGCTTGTCAATCTGTATCAGAGCTGTCAGCTGCTAATGGAAGGACAGTATTCAGAGTAACTGTGTCCCGACGACTTCAGGAAAGACAGTTATAAACTGGAAGACCTGTAGGGTGCATACTACTAACCTCAGCTCATCGGAGGACACAACTATAATTGAGCAGTCAACATCTCAATTGGAACAGTGATCGAAGGGAACTGGTTCTCTTTCGGATGATTCAGTTTCAAGTAATGATTTTCGGCGCCAATGCAGTAACAGAGAGCGTGAGCGTGGTATACACCATCAGTCCCTGAATATCGTGGAAAGGGAACGTTTTGTTGAGAGTGGTTTGTTGGTCTGGGGAAGCATCACTATCAATGACGCACTGACCTGCATGTTTCCTCAGGAAGGTTGGTTTACCTCCGAGCGGCATTTTTTTGCACACCATGAGGCTAAATGACACAAGGACTCCGATAGCTCAGAGAAGGTTGGGGGAGGGAACCCTCTGGAACAGCTGTTGGGAGACAGATGGTAGCCTCCCGTCAATGCCATCCATGCGTGTTCTTTAACGTGCACAGGGTATGGCTCTCCAGCACACGGAACCACGGCTTAACGTCCCATCCGACGGGCGGCGGCCTTTCCAAGCCCATCGGTGTCCCCTACTGACCGTGGGCAGGGCGGGGAATTTTCCGGAGATAAATCTCAACGCTGACCCAGCTGGGACTCGAACCTGGGAACTACAGATTACGAGCCTGGCGCGCTACCGACTGAGCCACCCCCGCCCCCCTCAGGAAGGACTCGAACTGTTTGCTCTGTATAAGCGGCACTCTTTCTGTGTCACTCATACAGAGACAAGATCCTAGAGCCTTATGATAGACATTTTAGAGGTGCCATTGGGTCATAATTCATTTTAATGGGTGATAACGCTCGTCCATATAGAGCTCAATAGTGGAAAAATACCTTGAGACTGAAGACATCCAGAGAATGGATTGGCCAGCAAGCTCCCCAGAACTATATCCCATTAAATATGCATTGGATGCTTTGGGGAGTCGAGTTGGGTTGGGTTATTTTACCTCTGAGCGGCACACCACGGGCTAAATGGCCAGGTCACAAGGATCCCGAAGGCTCAGAGAAGGTTGGGGGAAGGGACCCACTGGATCAGCTGTTGGGAGACAGATGGTAGCCTCCCGTCAAAGCCACCCAGCGTGTTCTTTAACGTGCACAGGATATGGCTCTCCCGCACACGGAGCCACGGCTTAACGTCCCATCCGACGGACGGCGTCCTTTCCAAGCCCATCGGTGTTCCCTACTGACCGTGGGCAGGGCGGGGAATTTTTGCGGAGATAAATCTCAACTCTCACCCAGCTGGGACTCGAACCTGGGAACTACAGACTACTAGACTGGCGCGCTACCGACTGAGCCACCCCGCTCCAGGAGAGGCGAGTTGCAAGTCCTCCAAGGACCGTCTTCATGAGCTGAGAAATGCTCTTACAGAGAAATGGGATTTTCTGCCCTCTGCGTTGTTAGAGCAATAGTCTCGGACATCGCTGGCCAATATAATCTCTATTCCCCCGCCCTGCCCACAGTCAGTAGGGAACACCGATAGGAAAGGCCACCGTCCGTCATATGGGACGTTAAGCCGTGGTTCCGTGTGCGGGAGAGCCATACCCTGTGCACGTTAAAGAACACGCTGGATGGCATTGACGGGAGGCTACCATCTGTCTCCCAACAGCTGTTCCAGAGGGTTCCCTCCCCCAACCTTCTCTGAGCTATCGGAGTCCTTGTGTCATTTAGCCTCATGGTGTGCAAAAAAATGCCGCTCGGAGGTAAACCAACCCAACCCAATCTCTTCTCTGGATATCTTCACTCTCAAGTTCCATCTCACTCTCACTTTGTCCATTTGCTGGAACTTTATTAGAAGCATGAGAGCTCGTTTTGCAAGCTGTATTGCTGTTTCAGGTAATCATACACCTTACTGAATAACGTTGACTTCAATATCTATGGTCATCTATTATTTTTCATAATCGGAAAAATATTTCGATATATTCTTTGATTGGAAATTTAATCTTATAATTGGACAAGTATTCCGATATATTCTTTAGTTGAAATGCAAATATTAATACATGTGATGTTAAATATCCTCTGTAACTTTCGTTAAATTCTAAACAGTTTTTTTTTTAAATGTTTGCATTTTGGTTCATAATAAAATGATGACAACAGTTCAAGATAAAAATTACTAACAACAGTGTAGTTTGTAATAATAATTAATAAAATCAGGAATAAATTTGTGAAAATGGAATTGTCCTGAAAAATGGCAGAATGGTTATCGCGCTTGGCTACTGATCAAAAGGGCCTGAGTTCGAGCCGTGGGCGACACTGATCAAAGGGGCATGAGTTCGAGCCGCGGGTGCTACTGATCAAAGGGGCCCGAGTTCGAGTCCCGAGCGTCACCGATCAAAGGGGCCGGAGTTCGAGCCCCGGGCGCTACTGATCAAAGCGGCCCCAGTTCGAGCCCCGGGCGCCACTGATCAAAGGGCTCCGAGATCGAGCCCCAGGTGCTACTGATCAAAGGGGCCTGAGTTCGAGCCCCGGGTGCAACTGATCAAAGGGGCATTAGTTCGAGACCGGGGTGTTACTGATCAAAGGGCCTCGAGTTCGAGCCCCGGGCGCCACTGACCAAAGGGCCCCGAGTGCGAACCCCGGGCGCCACTGATCAAAGGGCCCCGAGTTCGAGCCCTGGGTGCAACTGATCAAAGGGGCATTAGTTCGAGACCCGGGTGTTACTGATCAAAGGGCCCCGAGTGTGAGCCCCGGGCGCCACTGATAAAAGGGCCTCGAGTTCGAGCCCCGGGCGCCACTGACCAAAGGGCCCCGAGTGCGAACCCCGGGCGCCACTGATCAAAGGGCCCCGAGTTCGAGCCCCGGGTGCAACTGATCAAAGGGGCATTAGTTCGAGACCCGGGTGTTACTGATCAAAGGGCCCCGAGTTTGAGCCCCGGGCGCCACTGATCAAAGGGCCTCGAGTTCGAGCCCCGGGCGCCACTGACCAAAGGGCCCCGAGTTCGAGCCCCGGGCGCCACTGATCAAAGGGCCCCGAGTTCGAGTCCCGGGTGCCACTGATCAAAGGGGCCCGAGATCGAGCCCTGGGTGCTACTGATCAAAGGGGCCTGAGTTCGAGCCCCAGGTGCTACGATCTCAGAGAGTATACCTGTACAAATTAAAAGAGTACAAATTAAGAGTTTGAAGACCACTGGTCCAGAGCAGAGGTTCTCAACCACTGAGCCGTGTGCAGGCGATAAATATGCCGTGGGAAAAATATAAAAAATTCCGCTAAAAATTCCTTAAAATTAATTAAGGAAAAGTTTACAAATAGAAATTAAATTGGCTCGAATGATACAAGTACACCACAGGAAAAAAAATGGCAACACCTGGAAGGATTAATACCATTTTATTGAAACGCAGGCAGATGTTACCATACACTGAGATGTGCGATTGATTACATTATCAGGAAAATTACCACTTTACCTACCCGGTAAAGTGGTATAGTTAGTATGATGTTGAACCGCCCCATGCAGTATTGCATTCATGAACACGGCGGAGAAGGCTATCGTATAGCTCTCTAATGTCCTACTGAGGGATAGAACGCCAAATAGTGCGAAGTCGCTGTTCCATTTCAGCGACAGTGGTTGGCGCACCTCTTGGGTGTTGTTGGGGCTGTCGGCCCATCATGTCCCAGATGTGTTCGATAGGTGAAAGGTCTGGTGAGCGTGCTGGCCTTTGTAGTACCTGAACATTTTGCTCGTGTAGATACTGCTGACTAATTAGGGCTATGTGGGAATGGGTAAAAGGTTCCGTGCTGCTGGACAAATGGGACAGCCATTGGCTACAAAATGTTGGTAACATATCATTGGGCAGTTAAGAGATCCCCTTATGATGACCAGTTCTGACCGAGATGTTCGACTAATTGCACCCATAACAAGACACCAGGTGTTTGAACTGTGCGACGATGTCGCACGCACTGGGCAGTATTCCTTTCTCCTGGATGATGGCGAATACGTTGTCTACCGTTGTGCTGACCAAGACAAAAATGAGATTCGCATTAAACACCATGGTACTCCATTCTTGTTAGTTCCAGTTCTGTCTGAGGTGACACCACTGAAGACGTACCTGCATGTGGGGTGATGTGAGGGCAAATGCAGCGTGGATGATGGGCTCGCAATGAAAACTGTAAAAGCCTGTTGTTTACCTTCCACCTGGTAGGTATTCAATGTGTTACCTGTTGCCAGTCCCTTTGCATTGTAGTTAATCTGCCGCACAATGCCATGCGTCGCAAATGGCAGTCCTGTCACTCCGTGGTCATATGTTGTCTTCCTGATCCTTGTCAGCATGTGCTGGATCCTTCTTGAACCCACTGGCGCCATATGTGTACGATGGTGCTGAGATTGCTGCCAACAAGTTTGACCACATCTCTCTATGACAAACCAGCTTCTCTAAGGCCGATGATTCCACGCTCAAAGTCTGTTAACTGTAGGAACGGCTGTCGACGTCTGCGTAAGGGCGTCTTTAGTGGTTTGGAATAATTTCCACAACATTTTGTCAACCATGAAGCTTTGGTTGCCTTTATCTGTGTTTGACTGCTCCGCACCTGTGACGTCATCTCGTGCCTGTCCAATCGTTTCGATCGTCCTGCAAACCTAATCATTTCCATATACTACTGCCTCCCTAAATTTCGTCACATTTGCATAACTTGTTGCAAGTGTTGCATTTTTTATTTCCTGTACTGTATATAAAACTTTAATAATTTGTATATTTTATTGAGCGGAATTGTTTGTATTTAGTTGGGTTATTTTATCTCTGAATGGCACTTTTTTTCACATAATGGACTAAATGTCCAGGTTACAAGGAACCCAAGGGATGTGAAAAGCCGGTGGAACGGAACCCACTGGTGCTATTAGGTGACAGATGGAGACCTCCCGTTTACACCATCCAGCATGTTCTTTAACGTGCACAGGATATGACTCTCTCCTACATATAGAACCACGGTTTTACAACCTATCAGAAGGATGGCCACCTTATGCAAATTTATCGGTGTCCCCTTTCCGACAGAGGACATGGTGGGGGGTTTAGCGGATAAATATCTGAACGCTGGGCCAAGTGGGACTCGAACCTGGAAGCTGCAGATTATGTGCTTGGAGCTATGCTGCCAATAAGCCAATCTTAGACCTCTGTGATTTAGTTGTTGAAAACAATATTAGAGCATAAGTTTATCATTAGTGAGTCGTGGGCCCTGATGTTTCGCGAATGAAGGTGCATTATGAAATGAGAACGATTTAACGCTGAGAGCAGTAGAGAGCTTTTGATTATTTAAATGTATTCCATTTGCTGTACAGTCGCTCAAAAAGTATCCGAACACCATGGTTGATTACAGAATTCAGAAAAAATATATGGCAACGATTTTTTTAGAAATTAGTGATCTGGCAACCTTCGTGTCACGTGATTACAGAATTCAAGAGAAATATCTGGAAATGCAGCAACTGTACACGCTCCAGTTACCGTTTACAGCAAACTGGAGCGTGTGCAGTTACTGCACACGCTCCAGTTTGCTGTGAACGGTAACTGCACACGCTCAATATTTCCGTGAGTGAGCCCACACGATCTAGTATCAAAATAATATGACCACCTACAGTCGCTCAAAAAAGTATCCGAACACCATAATTGATTACAGAATTCAGAAAAAATTTCTGGCAACGATTTTTTTTAGAAATTAGTGATCTGGCCCGGAAGAAAAGTTTTAGAAATTAGTGACCACTAATTTCTAAAAAAATCGTTGCCAGATATTTTTTCTGAATTCTGTAATCAATCATGGTGTTCGGATACTTTTTTGAGCGACTGTACGCGATGAAGTGAATACAATGCTGCTAGGTGGCTACGACGTTAAAAAAATTAAGAACCACTGATGTAGAAAAAAATTTAACAATGAAGATGTACATTTGCACAACCTCCGCATCCTAAAATTTGACCTGACATTTTTAAAATGTTTAATGCATCTAATATACGTAAAATTAGCGTCGTTTAGTTACGCAATCTGTGGTGGTAAAAATAAAACAGGTGAGAGGGAACGATCACGCCCCAGAGGTTCACCATTTTCTCTATTTTATCATCATTATCACTACATTATATATTTGCTTATGTACAGTTGCTCAAAAAAGTATCCGAACACTATGTTTGATTACAGAATTCAGGAAAAAATATCTGGCAACGACTTTTTTTAGAAATTAGTGATCTGGCAACCTTCGTGTCACGTGATACGAAGGTTGCCAGATCACAAATTCCTAAAAAAGTCGTTGCCAGATATATTTTCTGAATTCTGTAATCAACCATAGTGTTCGGATACTTTTTTTGAGCGACTGTAGGTGGTCATATTATTTTGGTACTAGATCGTGTGGGCTCACTCACGGAAATATTGAGCGTGTGCAGTTACCGTACACAGCAAACTGGAGCGTTTGCAGTAACTGCACACGCTCCAGTTTGCTGTGAACGGTAACTGGAGCGTGTACAGTTGCTGTACACGCTCTAGATATTTTTCCTGAATTCTGTAATCATGTGACACGAAGGTTGCCAGATCACTAATTCCTAAAAAAGTCGTTGCCAGATATTTTTTCTGAATTCTGTAATCAACCATAGTGTTCGGATACTTTTTTGAATGACTGTACAATGTGGTAAAGGGGATCAAATTTTATATAAGAGCTATAAAGCATAAGTTCAAAATTTGTGCTTATATAAACCTGACAGGCTCCTGTGGGACCTCAGTAGCAAGCAGCTTCTTGAGAGTGCATTTTAATTTTTTTATTGTAAGCTTTTATCTTTTCTCAATATTAAAATTGGAAATACTGATATATGAAAATTTAATTACAAAATTTTATACTTTAACATCTTATCCATCGGCATTACTAAATGGTCTACCATGTAAATGACTCTAAAAGATATAAAAGAGATTCAATATTCTTTAGTAAGACAACTTACTAATTCTCACCTGTAATTTCCCAGATAAACTCCATCGGGATTAAGCATAGGAACAAACCTAAAGGTGACGTTGTGTTGAAGAGCTTGGGCAACGGGATCATCACTCAATAAGAAGTTCATCATCCCTAAAGCAAAAGATACGGAAAGAAACTGAAAAATCCTGGATGTGTATTTAAAGCTGTTTTAATTTATGTTAATAATCAAGTAATATAATATTACTTGATAGGTTTCCCTCATATTTCGATAGGGATTGGCCCAGTGTGTAGCACACCCAATCTCGAATATCTGATGTTCCAGGTTCGAATCTCAACGCTGTCTGTGTTGAGATTTTCTGCGCTTGCTTCCACTCTTCCCTTGGTGAGAAAGAGATCACTGGAAGCTTGGAAAGGATGTCATTCATTGGATATAAGCGTGACCACGTGTGCAGGAGAACTATATGTTGTCAAAGAATACGCTGGAGAGCCTTATAGGAGGCTTCCATACAGTCTCCTAACAGCCGTTCTCCAAACTTCTTTTTCGGATCTTTGTAACCTGTCCATTTAGATCACTTGTGCATTAAAGTGCTCGGAGGATGGGTTGTTTTACCTCTGAGCGGAACTTTTTTGCACACCATGGGCTAAATGGCCAGGTCACATTGACCCCGAAGGCTCAGAGAAGGTTGGGGGAGGGGACCCACTGGAACAGCTGTTGGGAGACAGATGGTAGCCTCCCGTCAAGGCCATCCAGCGTGTTCTTTAACGTTGGATTGTTTTACCTCTGAGCGGCACTTTTTTGCACACCATGGGCTAAATGGCCAGGTCACAATTGACCCCGAAGGCTCAGAGAAGGTTGAGAGAGGAGACCCACTGGAACAGCTGTTGGGAGACAGATGGTAGCCTCACGTCAAAGCCATCCAGCGTGTTCTTTAACGTTGGGTTGTTTTTACCTCTGAGCGGCACTTTTTTGCACACCATGGGCTAAATGGCCAGGTCACATTGACCCCGAAGGCTCAGAGAAGGTTGGGGGAGGGGACCCACTGGAACAGCTGTTGGGAGACAGATGGTAGCCTCTCGTCAAGGTCATCCAGCGTGTTCTTTAACGTGCACAGGGTATGGCTCTCCCGAACACGAGGCCACGGCTTAACGTCCCATCCGACGGACGGCGGCCTTTCCAAGCCCATCGGTGTCCCCTACTAACCGTGGGCAGGGCGGGGAATTTTGCGGAGATAAATCTCAACACTGACCCAGCTGGGACTCGAACCTGGGAACTACAGATTACGAGCCTGGCGCGCTACCGACTGAGCCACCCCCGCCCCATGTGGTCGGAGGTAAAACCCAACAACCTAACCTGTCAGACCTCCATGGCAAATAGCTGCCTGATGCGTAGCATAATCTGTTGGTCTCTTTACTCTGTATGGGCTCATAGAATGGCTGTTTCAGGTTATAATTAACTTCGATATAGATGTCAAAGACATCGAATAGTAAACTTAGATGTTATAACTATATTCATTAGTTAGCTAAAACGAAATAATCGATAGTTTTTCAGAAATGATTTCGCAGCATCCGTCTAAATAAATCTTCAATTCACGAGTTAGCTAAAAAGGAAAATAGGATTTCGGCTGGAGCAGAACGCTAACACACAAATATCCAGGGGGCGGGGGTGGCTCAGTCGGTAGCGCGCCAGGCTCGTAATCTGTAGTTCCCAGATTCGAGTCCCAGCTGGGTCAGCGTTGAGATTTATCTCCGCAAAATTCCTCGCCCTGTCCACGGTCAGTAGGGGACACCGATGGGCTTGGAAAGGCCGCCGTCCGTCGGATGGGACGTTAAGCCGTGTCCCCGTGTGCGGGAGAGCCATACTCTGTGCACGTTAAAGAACACGCTGGATGGCCTTGACGGGAGGCTACCATCTGTCTCCCAACAGCTGTTCCAGTATGTCCCCTCCCCCAACCTTCTCTGAGCCTTCGGGGTCCATGTGACCTGGCCATTTAGCCCATTGTGTGCAAAAAAGTCCCGCTCAGAGGTAAAACAACCCAACCCCTCGTGTTATGAGCAAGTATCGTGTTACTTTTACCCCTCGTGTTATGAGCAAGTATCGTGTTACTTTTGGATTTAACGTCATCTTTTAATACGGATAAGATTTTGATTAAACGTAAAAAGTTAAATGAAGAGTTAGTGGCAGAATGCAGCAACAAAATGGTTTTAAATTTCCTTTTATCTGCAGTATTATCCGAAATTTCTTGGCACACTTGGCAAATCTCGCGGCACACCCTACGAGGACCA
This sequence comes from Ryuthela nishihirai, assembly GCA_038380435.1. Classification (NCBI taxonomy): domain Eukaryota; kingdom Metazoa; phylum Arthropoda; class Arachnida; order Araneae; family Heptathelidae; genus Ryuthela; species Ryuthela nishihirai. The sequence goes on from JAWZYU010000019.1 coordinate 40,560,915, forward strand.
CGTTCTAGAATAACATGCAGTCTTCTTTGTATTGTTTTCTATTTTTTTCTTTTGGGGCGGGGGTGGCTCAGTCGGTAGCGCGCCAGGCTCGTACTCTGTAGTTTCCAGATTCGAGTCCCAGCTGGGTCAGCGTTGAGATTTATCTCCGCAAAATTCCCCGCCCTGCCCACGGTCAGTAGGGGACACCGATGAGTTTGAAAAGACGGCCATCCATCAGATGAGACGTTAAGCCGTGGCTCCGTGTGCGGGAGAACCATACCCTGTGCATGTTAAAGAACACACTGGATGGCCTTGACGGGAGGCTACCATCTGTCTCCCAACAGCTGTTCCAGAGGATCCCCTCCCCCAACCTTCTCTGAGCTATCGGAGTCCTTGTGTCATTTAGCCTCATGGTATGCAAAAAAATGCCGCTCAGAGGTAAAACAACTCCAAATCCTTCTGTTGTTTTCTTTTCAAAAAAAAAAAATGTGTATTTTTTTATACATATTATTTATTGAATAAAAGTTTTTATATTGCATAGTTATTTGTGCATTAAAAATTCCCAAAATTTAGATTTGAAGAATAGAGCTGTCCCCCATTTAGAACTTGGGCTCTTGAGCTCGCAGTTGCTTAATCTATCCCTACTCTCGTCCATTAATTTCAAAACCAGCAAGAGGAAAAGATGACCACCACTCTGTCTGATTCACTCACCTTGGCATACATAAGAGGACGGCGTCTCCCCAGGATGGATTCTCGCCGTGACTATAACCGTCTTCCTTTTCTTCTTCTGCTGCTGCTTCTTCTTGTTTGCTACTTCTTTGTCTTCTTCTTCCGGATCTGGAATATTGCCAATGGTCACCATGTCCACTCTCCTGCCTTGCTGCCAAAGGGAAGACAAAGAGTCTGTCTTTATTTCGTTCAGTTTGGAACTTAAGAAACTACTTTTGAAACATAAGAGAAGAGCAAGAAGACAGCAACTACGACGAAGAACTATATTTCAAGTCGCCAAATGCTCTGTGTCTCTATTTACGGCGTGTTGAACATCTGAAATAGCATTTTTCGATTAAGCACAAAAGTGGATAGAGACGAATTAACTGCTAGCAAAGCAGTGTCATAAATCTCGAGAAAATGGGATATTTTACTTTTTTCTTCTTCTTGTAGTTAAGGAGACTCTTTGATGTGAGGAATGATCGCTTATTCTTTTGATGTTGACTTGAAACGACCATTAGCAAGTGAAAAAAATATTAAATGTCATATTCGCAGTGTGAAATGTTTCCTAAATTAATGCATTTCATAAGTGAAATCAGTGATTAAACCAAACTTAGCGTTTTATTTCTGTTGTTGTATTATCTGCATTGGTATTCAGGGCTATTTATTTTAGTCAACGACTATATTAGTGTTCAATGTTTTTTGATAAATAATGTATTATTAATGGTGATCAGTGCATTTTTTGATAGTCAATATCTATGTTGATTGTCAGTGAGTTTTCTTGGTATTCAACGGGCCGAGGGTTGGCTCAGTCGGTAGCGAACCAGGCTCGCAATTTCCACGTTCGAGTCCCAACTCTGGAGCATTGAGATTTACCTCGTTAAACCTTCCACCCTGCCCTAGGTCAGAAAGGGGACACCAATGGATTTGGAAAGGACGCCGTCCGTTAGCTGTGACGCTAAGCCGTGATCTTGTACGTAGTTGGGTGTGGTTGTTTTACCTCTGAGCGGCACTTTTTTGCACTCCATGGGCTAAATATCCAATCAAGGACCTCGAAGGCTCAGTGAAGGTTGGGGGAGGAGACCTACTGGAACAGGTGTTGAGAGACAGATGGTAGCCTCCCGTCAAGACCATTCAGCGTGTTCTTTAACGTGCACAGGATATGGCTTTCCCGCACACGGGGCACGGCTTAATGTCTCATCCGACGGACGGTGGATTTTCTAAGCCCATCGGTGTTTCCTACTAACCATGGGCAGGGCGGTGAGTTTTGCGGAGATAAATCTCAATGCTGTCCTTCCTGGTACTCGAACTTGGGAACTGCAGATTCCCCCGCCCCAGTTCGTGTGAACAATTACTACATTTGCCTTTGTGTTGAAGCCGAACAAGGCACACGAAACACTCAAGGCTGATACTGAATACAGAGTTAAGTGTTGATTGCAAGGCAAACATTAACTATCGAATAGAGTTCTGACCGCAGAAACAGGTATTGACTATCAAGAAAAACACTGACCACCAGGATGAATGTTGATATGAAGAAAAGTACCGACCACAAGGGCAGATATTGATATGAGGAAAAGAACTGGCCATAAGAAAATATATCGATATGAAGAAAAATAATGGCCACAAGGACATATATCAATGCGAAGAAAAGTACTGACACAAGATATTGATATGAGGAAAAGTACTGAACATAGAAGAGATATCGATATGAAGAAAAGTAATGACCACAAGGATAGAGATCGACATGAAGAAAAGTACCGACCAAAAGGGTAGATTTTGATACGAAGAAAAATATTGCCCAAAAGGGAAGCTATCAATAGGAAGAAAAATACTGACCACAAGGACAGATATAGATATGAAGAAAAGTATTGTCCGCAACAACAGATATCGATATGAAGAAAAGTACTGACCACTGAGAGAGACATTTATAGGAAGAAAACTATTGATCATATAGGAGGAAAAATTGACCGAAACAGGAAACTACTACGAAAATAGACATAGCTGTCAAGAAAAGCCCTGATATCAAGATAGAGCGTGAGCAGTGACGTAGCAATTCATAACGTTTGTGGGATGGGAGGGGGGGATGAAACATGACATTTAATATTTGGGGATAAACATTAAATTTGATATCTAAAGTGGGTGAGGCACTAAAAATGAATCTTGATATTTGGCGGCCTCAAAACTTGATGGAACTCATTTTTTCCGGAGTTCAAAATGGAACTTGATATTCGGAGAGTTCAAGAAGCGAAGTCGATCCATGCGCATTAATTTCTACTTTTTGTGTTTCACAAACTCATTCATAAGTAATTTCTAAATCTAATATTAAACTACTAAGAGGAGTGTTTCAAAATTTATATTGAAAAGTTACAAATATTATCAATATTTAAAGGGATAATGCAAGTATTTATTTATGCTAACGTTATCAATACGTTATACGCCGTCCCGTGGCCGAGTGGTTAGCACGCTTGGCTACTGATCTAAGGGACCTGGGTTCGAGCCCCGGGTAAGGCATGGATGTATGTGTCATTTTTCTGCTGAGTTACTGCCGTCCTCTCAGACCTTCTACTATGGCATATAAACTGACAGGCTCCTGTCAGACCTCTGTGGCAAGCAGCTGCTTGAGGGGGTATTTATTTTATTATTTATATTTATCAATACATCAAGTTACATTTCAAAAATTAAATTATTATTGTAAATTATAGAATAAAATCATGTTTAATATTAATAAACTTTTTAATTATATTTCAAATGGTAATTTAAAAAAATATTTTTAAGTGGTCTCATAGGAATCACGATTCCTTTCTACTCATTGTTGGGGGTAAGAGAGTTCGAATCCTCTCAGTCTCCCAATTCTTATGCCACTGACATTGACAGTAAAAATGCTGTCAAAAAGGCAAATTCTGATTCTCATTACGATAGAAAATACTGATCACTAAGTCATGGTCTCACGTACTGTATAGCCATATATTTTACACTAAAATAACACTTCGGACGTTATCGATGACTCATCAACGTCCAACAACAAACGTCCAGCGATTTGCCTTTTCTCAATACTTGCCTATAGGTGGTGATTGACGAAATACGGCCCGCAACTCGAAAGCTCCCCTCCCTCCTCCCATAGCAGCGTTTTATTCGGCCCGCGTAATATTTGTGAACTCAGTAAAAAACTGCAATAAAAATTTTAGATTTATATTCTCATTAATACATGTTTAGTTTGTATTAAATTTTAATCGTTGTATCCGTAGAGTGATCCGAATAATGAAAAAAATAGTGATTTTTTTTTCATTTATAATTTTTTTACGGTGCAGTCGCTTAAAAAAGTATCCGAACACTATGGTTGATTACAGAATTCAGAAAAAAATATCGAATTAAGAAAAAATACGTTTTTTTTAGAAATTAGTGATCTGGCAACCTTCGTGTACAGTACACGAAGGTTGCCAGATCCCTAATGTCTAAAAAAAACGTTGTTAGATATTTTCTCTGAATTCTGTAATCAACCATAGTGTTCGGATACTTTTTTGAGCGACAGTACAGAGAATATGATCGCGTTCAACTATGATGAAGTCACTATTAATGAAATTTAATGAAATTTAGGTTTAGGTTTTGTAATTAAAAGTATGTAACAAATGAAAAGAATATACGTAATTATGATTTGTTTATAATAAAATGATTGCCGCCGTATATTGCAAATAAGTGATTTGACCTCTATAGGATTTAAATTTGAGAATCCTTGCTTAGACCACTGATTAAAAAAAAATCTCATAATTTTTTTTACTGATTATCTTATTTAAGGGACACAATAAACATGTAATATTTTCTGGTTAAGCTTTATGGAGTGAATCACAACTCTTCTCTTGTCAAATACCAAGAAACTAGAACGAAAAGCTTTTCCCATGATACTTTTTTATTAAATGAAAAGAAAAAAATAATGCATTGCCTTTCTGAAGTATACGCGAAACAATGAACAAGCACGTTCACCAGACAAAACTCCTTATTAGCCTGCTCTTCCATCTGACCGCATACCAGTCATGCCGCTACACATCATAACAATAACTAAGTGTAATAACGCCCCACAACGCGAAAGCCGTGGTAAGGAGGCTGCAAAAAAGAGAGAACCAAACAGGGAACATTTTATCATCTTCTTAATGTGGTAAGCATCGCACGCAGCCATCCTCATCTCGAGAGAGGCGCAGGAGGTAAAATAAGAGCAGGGATGGGAGGGCGGGAGAGAGGGAAGAAAACAGAGAGACTGTTATTGGAAACTGTGCATTTGTGGTGACGACCCTGTTCCCATAACGACCAGCGACTGTGGGGAATCAGCAGGAAGGAAATCGCAAATAGGTACTGGTGGTGGCGGGGGGTGTTAGTAGTGGATGGTGTTAGTAGTTCAGGGATATTGTGGGAGTGAAATGGAGAAGGGAGACCGGGTGGGGTGGAGAGACAATTTCATCTTCTCCATCCGAATACCTACCGGAGAAACGACTGTTGTTGTCAGTATAGGTGTCATCGCAGATGCAATAACGTGCATTCAAATCGCAGAAGCACGCCAGACTGTAAATTACTATTCTCATTCAACGACACCACTCTTTCCGTTCCTGCGACTGCTGTTATGACGTTGGACGGCGATAGCCTATAGACGACCGGCGACGATATTACAACTGGCAGTCTTTGCTTTTTCCCGCGCAACTACACAGAGCAGACTCTTTAAATTCTGCCCGTAACGACGAGCCATTGATATAAAATGGAATGGTGCTGACAGCAAAACCAGCTGGTCGTAGAAGAAAGGATGTGACACACTGATGCAGCTCAGACCGAGAATATGATTTTCGCGTTATTCATTCCATCCACACATTTTTCCGTTTTTATATCTGACTTGCGTCCCACAGACGGCCAATACATTTTAATTTAGCTTGTAGTGGTGCTGAGGTGTAGTTTATGTTTTATTTAAGCAGACATATGCGTTTTCCATGCGGAATTTATAAGAGCTCTTTCGGCTTACGCTCCAGATATGTTGGAAGATGAGAATGCGTCATCTCTCTGAAGATCACAGAGGTGAGTTTCAGGAATTTTTTCGGTCGTGTTGCATATCTCAAAAGCTATTTTTTATTATGATAATACCGTGGATGTGTCCTAGGTCTAGACGGTATATCATAATTTCAGTTTTCTTCTTTGAGTTTCTTCTTAGAATTTTGGCGGCTTTGGGTTTTGTAGAAGTTGGGAAATGAAACAAAATATACTACAGCGACATTTCTTTAGAGAGAAAACAAGTGTAAAAATTTCACTACCCTAATTAGCGAAAAAAATAATGAAAACTAGTGTGGAACCTCTTCTACACGATTATTTTTAGTATTTGTTTCAATATAGCTCTGTATAGGATGGTTTAGCATGAAATAATTATTGGACGAATTGATGCAATCCACCAAAAAATTCCTAAAATCGAATTTTTTCAGACTCGTTTGATTTCTTTTTCAGTATTGCTCGGAATTCTTCCAATAATTCTAGCCGTGCCAAACCATCTCCCCGCCCTTCCCATGGTCAGTAGGGCACACCGATGAGCTTGAAAAGGCCGCCGTCCGTCGGATGGGACTTTAAGTCGTGGCCCCGTGTGCGGGAGATCCATACCATGTGCACGTTAAAGAAAACACTGGATGGCCTTGACTGGAGGCTACCATCTGTCTCCCAACAGCTATTCCAGTGGGTCCCCTCCCCCAACCTTCTCTGAGTCTTCTAGGTCCTTGTGATCTAACTACTTATCCCATGGTGTGCAAAAAAGTGCCGCTCAGAGGAAAAACAACCCAACCCAACCCAGCCAAACCATCCATCACATTGCTAAATCAAAGCAAGAAAACAGTAAAAGACACTCTCGCCAGAAAATGACAACGCCGAAAATTTAAAAAATCATTACTCATAACCAAAATCGCTTTAAACTCAATCTTTGGAGATCTTAATTCATAGAAACGCAACGCATGAAACAAATTCCTCTCCATTACAAAACTTCCTCTACGCAATGGTAAAAAAAAAATCAACATCTACAAAGCTTAAAGAAATAATTACATCTTAGGTTTCAGAGAGAAGACCCTGGAACCCTTTTCAGTGTATGCGCATAGGAAAACGAGAAAAGACGAATGCCTGGGTAATGATTGCTTTCCTGATTCAATAAAACCTAGCTTTGGTGCTTTTCCATTTATTAAACAACCACAATCCCCCCACTCTTGTCTCTGTTATCCAATGAAATAGTTATCGTGTAAGCCAACATCGAGAAAAGTAGCAGTGTAGTGCAGACACCAGAGTACAGAATCCAATATTCAGAATCTGTTCCCCAGCGTGTCGTCATTCTTCTCTCCCACATCCTTCACCCCAATTCCCCCTCCCCCCACCACACACTACCTTCCTCGGAACCTTTACTGTCTCTCGCAGAAATGCCATCGTGTCGCAGTCTCAAAGCTGAAAAATGCCCCGAGATAAGGCGTACTGTCGTGGTCCCAAATAGGGACGATTCTCATAAATCCGGTTTGATTTTACATTTATCACCATGCATCGCTCGCTTTTCTTCTCTGTCCGTTTCTGAAAGAGGATGAGGAGGAGAGAGAGAGGCTGCGCCGATGCTGCGAGTGTCGACCGTTATCTGGGGCAGCACCGACATCTCATCACTCACTCAACAGTTTCAGGAGGAAGATAGTTTCTGCTCCGGATCTTCTTTGTCTTCTGGGGGGTTGGGTTTTGCCCCGTTGCCTCTCGGAGGCTGGAGACTTCTTCGAACAGAGATCCTCATCCTTCTCTTAAGAGCAGAGACGACTTTAAATTTTTTACAGTAGGAGGAAAGGAGGAAAAAAAAACACAAAAGGGACATCTTTGACTTTTCATTGAAGAACAAAACTGAACTGGAGACTGGATCCTTTAGAGGAGGGATTCGAGATTGTGAGTTCCCGAATGAGCGTCTTTCTTCTTTTTCTTCAGTTTTAGTCACAGAGGTAGAGCATTGAGGGTTGGCGGGATTATTGGCTGAATTGAAGGATGCTAAAAGATAGATTCGGTGTAATTCTGTTTCTTTTTCTTCTTTTTTTATTCCTCAGTCGAGTACGAAGTTGAGAATAGATTGGGATGCGGAAACTAAAGGATTCAGCGAAGGGTATCTTCTGTCTAGAATTACTTGTGCTCGCAAGGCGACAAAGGAAGCAGTTGAAGGATTGCATCCATTTCCAGCCTTTTATCATTTGTCCCAGTTGAAGATAGAGTGTTGCTTTATTTTTCGCTTAACACCAATAGACGCTGATAATTACGAACCCCAGTCGGCTTTAATTTTACTCTTAACTCCATAAATTTGCAGGAAGGAAAAAATAAATTCGCAACAGATTCAGGATAAGAGATGAGGCTTCTAGGGAACATTTCTTTTTACTTTCTTGTGAAGTCTGCAAGAGATGAAAAATTGAAACATCGAAGAATTTTTTTCCTCTTCCAGAATTTCGCAACCCATTAGTATAAGGAGCAAAAAAAAAGGACATTTATACTATTTATAACGATGCTTTTACGAGAAAAAGGGAAACCTGATTTATTTTGAGCAAGAAATGTCAAAAATCTAATTTGAAATGCAGCCTTTAGAGTAATGCGCATCATTTGTGTCCTTGGCAGTGAGGATGGAGACACCAATGCGCTTGGAAAGGTCGCCGTCCGTAGGATAATGCTTTAAGTCGTGATTCTTTGGGGAGGGGAGTCAGTCTGTGAGTATGTTAACAAAACACGCTAGAAAGATTTTATGACTGATTACCGTCTGACTCTAAAACCTGTCCTGTTAGTATCCATCACTAAACGTGTCCTAAGCAGGGGGATTATTGTGACCTAGCCATTTAGATCACTCTGCTCAAGGGGAAAGCTTGGCTCAGTCGGATTAATTTGATGTTGCCTGGTTTGAGTTCCAATGTATCCTGCGTTGAGAATTTTCTCTGTTAATTCTCGTTTTTCTTTAGGAAAAAAAAGGGGAAACCATTGGGGTTGGAAAGGACGTTAAGTCGTTGCCCGTATAGAGTAGAACCATACATTATGCATGTTAAACAACATGCATTGATAGCCTTGATAGTAGATGCCAGATAACCCTTGACGGAAGGTTTCCAGGGTTATCTCCTAACAGATATTCAGTGGGTCTCCCTTCTCCAACCTCCTCTGAGTCCTTGAGGTCATTGTGACCTAGCACATTTAGCCTATTGTATAACGTTCCATAGCCGAGTGGGGCGGGGGTGACTCATTCGGTAGCGCGCCAGGCTCGTAATCTGTAGTTCCCAGGTTCGAGTCCCAGCTGGGTCAGCGTTGAGATTTATCTCCGCAAAATTCCCCGCCCTGCCCATGGTCAGTAGGGGACACCGATGGGCTTGGAAAGACCGCCGTCCGTCGGATGGGACGTTAAGCCGCGGCCCCGTGTGCGGGAGAGCCATACCCTGTGCACGTTAAAGAACACGCTGGATAGCCTTGACGGGAGGCTACCATCTGTCTCCCAACAGCTGTTCCAGTGGGTCCCCTCCCCCAACCTTCTCTGAGCCTTCGGGGTCCATGTGACCTGGCCATTTAGCCCATGGTGTGCAAAAAAAGTGCCGCTCAGAGGTAAAACAACCCAACCCATAGCCGAGTGGTTAGCGTGTTTGGCTACTGATCAAAGGAACCTGGGTTCGAGCCCTGGAAATGGCATGGATGTTTATGTTGTCTTTCTGCTGAGGTCCCAACATTCTCACAGACTTTCTACTATAGCGTATGAACTGACAGGCTCCTGTCACACCTCTGTGGCAAGCAGCTGCTTAAGAGGATTTTTTTATTTATGCAAAAAAAGCCCAAGGAAAGAGTACCCACCCAATTCAGCTCAAAGACCTCTTAACCTTCCAAAAAAAAAAAAAAGACAAACAAACAGACAGATAAGAATCGAGTTACCTTGAAATGAAATTAGCATTTTAGCGTTACCGTTGATAACAAAAGGCTAAAAGTTATGTAACGATAAATGGGACTATCCTCCCAAAAAGCACAGGTGCACACACCCCCTACAGGGCACAACCCCCCCTACAGGGATTAACTAATATTTAGACCTTAATGACGTTACTGAACTCAACCCATATTATTTGTTTCAATGGATAAAATGATATACGAAATGGCACCAAACAGTTGGATGAAAACTGGGCCTGTGATGAGATTTTCTCCATTAACCCCCAACTGTGCCCTGGGTGAGAAAGATGACATTGATAGTCTTCTGTGCCCTGGGTGAGAAAGATGACATTGATAGTCTTAGAAAAGTGGTTGCTTGTCGGATGAGAGGTTAAGCATGATTCCATGTACAGGAGAGTACTGCCCTTAGTCCTTAGGGTCCTTCTGACCCTGTGCCCCTAAAGAAGACACTGGATAGCCTTGAAAGATTTTTTACTTGTCTCCTAAAAGATGGATATTATGGAGCGATCTTTATTAACTTTATACAATTCATAAAAATGAATCATTCTAGATCCATAAAAGTTAAATAAATTTTTAAAAATTTCTTCATTAACCAAATTTTTAATTTTTTAAAGAACTCATGATCCTAAAACTCCAAGATCAGATCTCTTGGAATAGATTTAAAACATCTACTAGCCAAATAAATATAATGCTAAAATATCTAAATAAATATAATGCCTTTCTGTTGATGTTCTAGATGCCACAATATTGTGTAACAATAATTGATTTGGCAATTTTGTGTTAATTTCAGATTTTCAAGTTTCTAGTTTTCCCCAGGTTTTTTTTTATGTATTTAATCACTTGGAATATATATAATGTACGCAAATTTTTATAAATTCCATCGAATTTATCAATGTTCTAATAAGATAATCTTGCGCATATTGTAATGGCTCTAATGTAGGGCAAACAAGCACCACCCCTTGATATTAGACCATATAATAAGTAAGATTTAATACAGTCGAAATAGATAATAATCTTCAAAACAGATAAGTCAACAAATATTCTTATGTAATAAATGTGATATTATTGAATTTATTCTTTTGATTACTTCATTTACATATAAACTCCATGTCAACTTCCGATTAATAATAACACCCAAATATTTAAAACTATCAGTAGAATCAATTACTAGGCAATTGCATGCAATATCATTGCATAACATTTTATGAAACTTAATACCTTCCAAAATAAGTCCTATTTTCTCTTAATCTAGAATTAATACATTTCGTTTTTAGAACATTGAACAAAAATTGATTAACTTTAAACCAATCACTAATAACCCGAAGATCAGCACTAACCACTTCTAAAATATCTCTATCATTGCCTTCATAGAGTATTGATGAGTCATTAGCAAATGTCACTAATTTCCCAAATAATTTCAATTCACAGAAATCATTGATGAAATTAAAAATTAGAACCATGTGGAAAATAGGTCCAAAATAGAACCATGTGGAACCCCATACCTAATATTAATTTCTTTATTAATGTATTTACCGATTCTAGCACATTACCTGTATTAACTGCACATTACCTGTGTTTTTTATCATTTTTTTTATTTTTATTTAATATTATATATTAATCCTTTGCTAACAGAGTCAAAAGCTTTTTTAATATCGAAAAAGAGAACAAGAACATTTAATTTATTATTGAGACATTGATGAATAATTGTACTTAAATCCCTTCTAAATACATACTCTTTGAGAAAAACATGTTTTTCGAAATATGAAGTTAATTTTTCAAGAATTTTCGAAAGTACCGAAAGAAAGAAATAGATCCGATATTTATCAATAACCTTAACATTACCGTGTTTGTAAATAGGTAAAACTATAGCGTTTTTTAAAACGACTGAAGAACTCCCTGGCTGTAAAGAAAGATTAACTAAGTAACATAAAACCTTTTTAATTTCATTATAAATATCTTTAATTGCAAAAATGAAGAAAGGCAATCTTTTCCTGTTCATTTACTATTCTTTAATCGTGGTTCCACTTTAGAAACGTCATTTTCTATTATATATGACACAAAAAAAAGAATTAATAGGAGAAAAGTTAAAATCAAAATATTTGGATTGTACAGTCGCTCGCTCAAAAGAATATCCGAACACTATGGTTGATTACAGAATTCAGAAAAAATATCTGACAACGTTTTTTAGACATTAGTGATCTGGCAACCTTCGTGTCACGTGATTACAGAATTCAGGAAAAATATCTGGAGCGTGTACAGCAACTGTACACGCTCCAGTTACCGTTCACAGCACTCTGGAGCGTGTGCAGTTACTGCACACGCTCCAGTTTGCTGTGAACGGTAACTGCAGACGCTCAATATTTCCGTGAGTGAGCCCACACGATCTAGTATAAAAATAATATGACCACCTACAGTTGCTCAAAAAAGTATCCGAACACTATGGTTGATTACAGAATCCAGAAAAAATATCTGGCAACGATTTCTTTAGAAATTGGTGATCTGGCAACCTTAGTGTCACGTGACACGAAGTTTTTTTAGTATTTCTATACATTTCTGGTGTATGTTATATTTTAATGTTATTTTTTTCTCATGGAAATATAGTATTACTTTTCACCATAAAATAGTGGCAATCAAGCTGCCATGATATTTTGTGAAAAGCTTCTTTTATAGTGAAAATATGCGTTTTTTTGGTTTCCAATTATTCTCAAACAGTGTCTATTTTTAATTTCAAAACTTTATATCCGGATAATCGATATAACAAAAAGACAATGTATAAGAAACAATTTCGTAAATTATTTCCAATGCAAATAATTATCTTCTGCAATATTTGTTTGCAATAAATTCATCTTGCAGTGGTTGATTTTGACTGCCTTAACAGAACCAACGGAATTTTTGATTGAATTATTTATTAACAGATTTGTTAATATGTTAACGAACAAAATTAAGAAAATTCTGCTGTCAGTAATATTATAATCATTGTGTTGTTTTCCCATTTTATATATTCAAATGGTCAGCTGCAGGTATATTTACAGTCGCTCAAAAAAGTATCCGAACACTATGGTTGATTACAGAATTCAGAAAAAATATCTGGCAACGATTTTTTAGACATTAGTGATCTGGAGATGTTTTTTTTCTGAATTCTGTAATTAACCATAGTGTTCGGATATTTTTTTGAGCGAATGTACAGCTCTTCAACATTTAATAACCCATCTGTTGTTTCTTCAAAAAGCAAGGAATCTATAATTCCAGCAAAGCAACTACTGAATTTATCAACAAATTTTAAAGAATACTGTTGAAGAGTTCAATCTTTCCCTTTGACTTTAATAAATTTTGGTAAAATATTACTAGCCCTAGGCACATAATAATAATATCATAATAAAAAAAAATTACTCTTTTAATTACTTTCCTTTTCTAAAATAATTATAATAATATTATTTATATATATAATTATAATAATAGTAGTCCAAGTATAAATTTTTCATTCTTAGTTCTTAGTAGGGTCGTTGTGACCAGGCTATTTAGAACATTGTAGGCAGTTGATGCTTTAAAAAAATCATCGGATTTTTTTATATAGTTTAACAAATTTCTGGGTAATTAGAGAGATTTAACCCATGCTTCAGCTGAGAAATTTTCGCAAAGTATATATCTTTTTTAATGGATAACGCTCGAAATCACGGTAACTGTTATATTCCGTTTTTTAATAACCTTCCTTCTTTAAAGCAGGACAAAAAAAAAGCTTGGTTTTGGATTGTTCTACGTCTGAATGATACCTTTGCGAACACAGTGGGCTGAATGGCCAAGTCATAAGGACCCCAAGAGCACAGAGAAGATTGCGATCCAGTGAGCAGCTGTTAGGAGACCCAGAGGGAAGCCTTCCGTCATGTCTAGGTTTGGGTTGTTTTACCTCTGAGCGGCACTTTTTTGCACACCATGGGCTAAATGGCCAGGTCACATGGACCCCGAAGGCTCAGAGAAGGTTGGGGGAGGGGACCCACTGGAACAGCTGTTGGGAGACAGATGGTAGTCTCCCGTCAAGGCCATCCAGCGTGTTCTTTAACGTGCACAGGGTATGTCTCTCCCGCACACGGGGCCACGGCTTAACGTCCCATCCGACGGACGGCGGCCTTTCCAAGCCCATCGGTGTCCCCTTCTGACCGTGGGCAGGGCGGGGAATTTTGCGGAGATAAATCTCAACGCTGACCCAGCTGGGACTCGAACCTGGGAACTACAGATTACGAGTCTGGCGCGCTACCGACTGAGCCACCCCCGCCCCCCGTCATGTCTAGGACTGGGCAAAGGTTTTAGCTGAAGGAACTGAATGGAATGAAATGGAAGGGCTGGCGGGGAAAGAAATACACATCCAATAACGTATGCATAACCAACGCAAAAAAGATCTAAACCAAAACATAAACAGTATAATTTTATAAAAGTAATGATTTTAATCAGAATTCGCTTCTCCGAAGTCGGACATCTTGTCTTCTAGAACAGTGGTTCTCAACCTTTTATGCTTCACGTACCTCTTGGAAATGTTATGTAACTGGCGTACCCCTTGTATAGATAGATAAAACTATAGTTATGGTATAACAATTAGAATAATATATATACATATTAAATTTTGCATTCATAAATTACACATATCGATAAACACAAAAAATGACATAAACAATTTAACAAATCTTATAAAATTATACGCAATTTACTGAGTAATCAGATCTAGCGACTTTTGAGATCTCACGGCGTACCCCAAAAAATTTTACCGCGTACTCCCAAGGGTTACGCGTAACCCACGTTGAGAACCCCTACTCTAGACGTTTGTTTTCGCTTTTACAAATTTAATTGTCATTCAGTAGCTCGCGGGCAGCACAAAATGAAGATTTTGTGCTGCCCGCGAAGAATGCCCAGGCCCTCCACGATGGTCTATAACATGCAGACGGGGCCACGGCTTAACGTCCCATTTGATGGACGGCGGCATTTCCTAGCTCATTGGTATCCCCTTTCTTACCAGGGCAGAATGGTTCAACGCTGGCACAGTTGGGACCTATTGCGCCAATAGAATGATTTCATTATTTTCTATTGAAAAAAAAATAGCCCACACATTAAAAAACGTTAAGGTAATGAAACGTTGGCCGAATCTAACGCATAACTTTTTTTTTTGAATGGGCTGGGAGTTTTTTGTTGCTGAAAGCTCAGCCAAAAAAAATACTGAAAGACAAAAAAATTTTTTTCGAATGACTTTTTTATAAAGCAACGTGAACTTTTTCACGATCCTTATCTTCCGTCACTTCTCTTACCCAACTTAAAGAAGAGAAAATTCCAAGGCGCTTTCCACTTTAATTATCACTAAAGTCATGAGCAATTATGAAAGCTCTGTGACTTTTGATTTTCCGGGATATGTTTCAGTTTCAGAAAGTAAAAACCGAAAGAAAAGAAACCGCGGTGCCAACTGAAGGACACTCGAAAAAAAAAAGGAAATTTTAAATGCATTCTTTTTCAGTTCGGAAACAGAGCACGAGGATAAGGTATCGGAAGGGAAATGAATCTAGTTAATAGAATAAAATATTCCGCACACTATTAGCCAAGTCGAAAATTACTTCCGCAAGGGTAGAAGAGTGAAAAATGCATCTTATTTATCTTTACGAAGAGATCTCTAACATTCCGGTACTTTAATTAGTACGGACAACATTTGCAATTAGGAAAGTCCTCTTGACTTACGATGCCTCTACTACTTGCCTTTTTTTTGCGTAAAGCTAGAAAAAATATATTTTCTACAGACTGAAGAGAGCTACAAAATAAGTTGTGAAGAATTAATTTTTTTCTACACCATTGGGAAGTAGAAAAAAAAAACTTCTTCCGTTGGTTGTGCATTAAGTTTAAAATACTAGAATCTAATTATTACAAGCTTATAGTTCGCATTTTTAATTCGAGTATTATGTATATTTTTTTTCGACTTAATAATATCATTATGTTTGAAAAGTTGTGAGTTGATTAGACTGTGTTGTTTACTCTATAGAGACTGTTTTTTTTTTCATGCGTGATGTACCGCACTTGTGAGCAATTTGCATATAATTCACTGCGATCGGTCACCAGGTTGGGAAGATATGATAGAGATAATGTTTTGACAAATGACAAAATTTTGACCAAAAAAATATAAACCGAGTCCCCGACATACAGTCAAAAATGTCAAACGAAAAGTTGCAAATTAAATTAAAATGTGCAAATTAAAAGAATTAAAATGATACTTATCTCGTATATGCACCCTAAGAGACGTAAAAAATGCCAATGATAAAATCTTTTGCTGATTGGTGCCCTACCAAAACAATTTGAATATGAATTCAGTTGGGTGGATTGTTTTGGGTTTTAATTCTGAGCGGCACTTTTTTATACAGCGGGATAAATGGCCAGGTTACAAAGACTCAAGGGCTAAAAGAAGATTGGGGGGAAGGGGACTCGGGGGGAAGGGGACTCATTGGTCAGCTGTTAGGAGATAGATGAAAGTGTTCCGTCAAGAAGATCCATTGAAAAGCTTTTGGAAGATAGCTGGAAGTCTTCCGTCAAGGGGATCCCCTGGAAAGCTGTTAGGAGACAGATGGAAGTCTCACATCAAGACGATCCAATGGAAAGATGTTAGGAGAGATATGGAAGTCTTTTGTCAAGGGGATCCATTGGAAAGCTGTTAGGAGATAGATAGAAGTCTCTCGTCAAAGGGATCCACTGGAAAATTGTTAGGAAAGATGGAAGTCTTCCGTCAAGGGATACCCTGGAAAGCTGTTAGGAGACAGATGGAAGTCTCACATCAAGACAATCCAATGGAAAGATGTTAGGAGAGATATGGAAGTCTTTTGTCAAGGGGATCCATTGGAAAGCTGTTAGGAGATAGATAGAAGTCTCTCGTCAAAGGGATCCACTGGAAAATTGTTAGGAAACAGATGGAAGTCTTCCGTCAAGGGATCCCCTGGAAAGCTGTTAGGAGACAGATGGAAGTCTCACATCAAGACGATCCAATGGAAAGATGTTAGGAGAGATATGGAAGTCTTTTGTCAAGGGGATCCATTGGAAAGCTGTTAGGAGATGGATAGAAGTCTCTCGTCAAAGGGATCCACTGGAAAATTGTTAGGAAACAGATGGAAGTCTTCCGTCAAGGGATCCCCTGGAAAGCTGTTAGGAGACAGATGGAAGTCTCACATCAAGACGATCCAATGGAAAGATATTAGGAGACAGATGGAAGTCTTTTGTCAAGGGGATCCATTGGAAAGCTGTTAGGAGATAGATAGAAGTCTCTCGTCAAAGGGATTCACTGGAAAATTGTTAGGAAACAGATGGAAGTCTTCCGTCAAAGGATCCCCTGGAAAGCTGTTAGGAGACAGATGGAAGTCTCACATCAAGACGATCCAATGGAAAGATGTTAGGAGAGATATGGAAGTCTTTTGTCAAGGGGATCCATTGGAAAGCTGTTAGGAGATAGATAGAAGTCTCTCGTCAAAGGGATCCACTGGAAAATTGTTAGGAAACAGATGGAAGTCTTCCGTCAAGGGAATCCCCTGGAAAACTGTTAGGAGACAGATGGAAGTCTCACATCAAGACGATCCAATGGAAAGATGTTAGGAGAGATATGGAAGTCTTTTGTCAAGGGGATCCATTGGAAAGCTGTTAGGAGACAGATAGAAGTCTCTCGTCAAAGGGATCCACTCAAAAATTGTTAGGAAACAGATGGAAGTCTTCCGTCAAAGGATCCCCTGGAAAGCTGTTAGGAGACAGATGGAAGTCTCACATCAAGACGATCCAATGGAAAGATATTAGGAGACAGATGGAAGTCTTTTGTCAAGGGGATCCATTGGAAAGCTGTTAGGAGATGGATAGAAGTCTCTCGTCAAAGGGATCCACTGGAAAATTGTTAGGAAACAGATGGAAGTCTTCCGTCAAGGGATCCCCTGGAAAGCTGTTAGGAGACAGATGGAAGTCTCACATCAAGACGATCCAAGGAAAGATATTAGGAGACAGATGGAAGTCTTTTGTCAAGGGGATCCATTGGAAAGCTGTTAGGAGATAGATAGAAGTCTCTCGTCAAAGGGATTCACTGGAAAATTGTTAGGAAACAGATGGAAGTCTTCCGTCAAAGGATCCCCTGGAAAGCTGTTAGGAGACAGATGGAAGTCTCACATCAAGACGATCCAATGGAAAGATGTTAGGAGAGATATGGCAGTCTTTTGTCAAGGGGATCCATTGGAAAGCTGTTAGGAGATAGATAGAAGTCTCTCGTCAAAGGGATTCACTGGAAAATTGTTAGGAAACAGATGGAAGTCTTCCGTCAAGGGGATCCCCTGGAAAGCTGTTAGGAGACAGATGGAAGTCTTTTGTCAAGGGGATCCATTGGAAAGCTGTTAGGAGATAGATAGAAGTCTCTCGTCAAAGGGATCCACTGGAAAACTGTTAGGAAACAGATGGAAGTCTTCCGTCAAGGGGATCCACTGGAAAACTGTTAGGAAACAGATGGAAGTCTTTTGTCAAGGGGATCCATTGGAAATCTGTAAGGAGACAGATGGAAGTCTCACGTCAAGACGATCCAATGGAAAGATGTTAGTAGACAGATGAAGGTCTCCTGTCAAGATAAGATTTCCATTAGAAAGCTTTTAGGAGACAGATAAAAGATGTCAAGAATGATCCTGCCAAAGATTAGTCATTAGAAAGCTGTTAGGGGACAGATAAAAGATGTTAAGATTGATCCTGTCAAGATCAAATTTCCATCAGAATTTCCATTAGAAAACTGTTAGGAGACAGATAAAAGTCTAACGTCAAGACGACCCATTGGAAAACTGTTAGGAAACATATGGAAGTCTTCTGTGAAGGGGATTCATTGTAAACATGTTAGGAGATATATCGAATTCTCCCATCAAGTGGATCCACTGGAAAACTGTTTGAAGACAGATGGAAGTTTCCCATCAAGGGGATCCATTAGAAAGCTGTTAGAAGACAGTTGGAAGTCTCCCGTCAAGGGGATTCACTGGAAAGCTGTTATGACACAAATGAAAGTCTCCTGTTACGGTGATCCATTGAAAAGTTGTTAGGAGATAGATAGAAGTCTGCCATCAAGGGTATCCACTGGAAAACTGTTAGCAGAATGATGGAAGTCTCCCGTCAAGGGTATGTACTGGAAAGCTGTTAGGATACAAATGAAAGTCTCTTGTGAAGGGGATCTATTGGAAATCTGTTAGGAGATAGATAGAAGTCTCCCATCAAGGGGATCCACTGGAAAGCTGTTAGAAAACAGATGGAAATCTCCCATCAAAGCGATCCATTAGAAAGCTGTTACGAGACAGATGGAAGTCTCACATCAAGACGATCTACTGGAAAGCTGTTAGGACACAAATGAAAGTCTCCTGTCAAGGGGATACATTGGAAAGCTGTTAGGAGATGGATGAAAGTCTCCTGTCAAGGAGATCCATTTGAAAGCTGTTAGGAGATATATAGAAGTCTCCCATCAAGGAAATCCACTGGAAAACTGTTAGGAGACAGATGGAAGTCTCCCATCAAGGGTATCCATTAGAAAACTGTTAGGAGACAGATGGAAGTCTCCCATCAAGGGTATCCATTAGAAAACTGTTAGGAGACAGATGGAAGTCTCCCATCAAGGGTATCCATTAGAAAACTGTTAGGAGACAGATGGAAGTCTCCCATCAAGGGTATCCATTAGAAAACTGTTAGGAGACAGATGGAAGTATCCGATCAGGACCAATCAGTGTGTTCTTTAATGTTGACAGGGTATGCTTCTCCTGTACGTGGTGCCACGACTGATCTTACCATCCGACAGATTTGAAAGGACCGTCGATTTGACGGTGAATTCGACGGTCCTTTTTGTCCTTCTCATCGAGAGTAAGGTAGGGATTAGCGAAGATAAGTCTGAATGCTCACACAGTTGGAACTCAAATCTGGGAATTACAGATTACGAGCCTGGAGCGCTACCGAATCTGCCTACCTCGCTTCTCCGAAGATAGAAATATTTAGAGGACTAAATTTCTGTGTCTGATTGGACCTCCATAGCCTTTGACTGTTTGCGGATTTTATGTGCATATCACAAGATAGTAGAGCTCAGGTTTAAAACTGAAAATTTCCGATTTTTTTTCTTAACTGTAGCAGCATCAACTTTCGTTCTCTATAATTAATATAGATTTCATTTTTTTTTATTTCATTCTCTATACGTTGAGTTCGGTGAATCACTTTTGTCCATTTAATACGAAGTCAGTGACAGAAAGAATTTATGGATCACAGCTCTAAAGCAATCGATGTGCATTTTTTTTTTGACATTGGCGATGATGCATGTGTGCTTTAGTTCGCATCAGACGTCTCGGAGAGCATCGCCCATTAGGTGGAGCAAAATGGGATCCCGTCTCTCACTCGACAACATCTGGGGGAAGAAAAAGAAAAAAAATTCACCTCTTCTTGCTCTTCTATCTGCGTTTCGATAGTATGTGATCTGGGGGATTACCTCTTCAAGGAAGATGCGTTTAGGCAGTATGTCCCCGTTTTGAAAGAATCTTCTCTACTCTTGCAAGAAGCAGAGAAGATCTTGAAAAGGAAACAGGGAATATCTGAACATGGACGTTCTTTGGCTGACAGATGATTTCAATCAAGAAAACGAGAAGAAATATTTTGAGGAAAAAAAAAGACGACAGATTTATATATTTTACAGGAAAACTATAAAACTGGGTCGTATTTGAAATTCTTGCGTGAATGTCACTAGGGAGACAGCGGAGAGACTACGAGATTGCGCAGTTAACGGTTCTACTTTACTCTCTACCTAAGTTATTGCTGTGAAAAATTTATTATGATTTAATTTTTTAAGTTTAAAAAAACAAGCAAATCCCATGTGAAATAAAAATTTGTGTCAAAATATGATATTGAAACATTACTCAAATACCTTACAAGAAATTTAACGTTGACTGAAAATTATCAATTCTTATAACTGTTACATGTAATAGGGCGGTGGTTGGTTAAGTCTTTAGAGTGCCCGACTCGTAATTAGCAGCTCCCAGGTTCGAATCCCAACTGTGTCCGTCGAGATTTATTTCCATCAACCTCCACCCTACCTTCGGTGAAAGAGGAGACATGAATGAGTTTGGAGAGGTCGCCGTCCGTAGGATGGAACGTTAAGCTCATGGGTTCGTATGTAGAAGAGCCAAGCTCTGTGCACCCTAAGGAACACACTGGATGGTCTTGACGGGAGACTCCTAACAGCTGTCCAATGGGTATCCTTCCCCCAACTTTCTCTAAGCCTTTGGATCCTTGTAGCCTGGTCTTTTATTTCTTGTGCACAAAAGTGCCGATTAGTGGTAAAACAACCCAACTTAGTTAATGTACACTCGCTCAAAAAAGTATCCGAACACTATGGTGATTACAAAATTCAGAAAAAATATCTGGCAACGATTTTTTTAGAAATTAGTGATCTGGCAACCTTCCCGTGACACGAAGGTTGCCAGATCACTAATTTCTAAAAAAAATCGTTGCCAGATATTTTTTCTGAATTTTGTAATCACCATAGTGTTCGGATACTTTTTTGAGCGACTGTACAGAATGTCAAAAGTTTTCGGGAGAGCAATGTTCAATCTTTCTGAAGTCTCAGAACGTTTTACCTACAATTTTTCCATACCAAAACTAATTTTTTTTTTATCGTGTATTCAGGAGGCTAGAACTATTTATTAAATTATTTCTGATTAAATATGAAAATTATATAGAGTTTTCCAGTAGCATAAGTTCATAAATTTTTAATTTTTTTTGTGATGATCTCAGGTTTTGGTAATCCGAATTACTCCAAGTCTTTTTTAATCTAATTCCATAGGGGGTTTGGTTGTTTCTGGAGTGGAGACAAAAATTCTAAACTGTTTCGGAACAATATTTTTACCATCTCTTCCTAGGCCTTGCTCTTGTTCATTTTCTACTTTCTCTACATTTTTTTGTAAGTACTCAACATTCGTGGCTAGCGAGAGCAATAAGTTAAGGTTCGCGGCTGGCACGCCAGGCACGTAATCTGCAGTCACCAGGTTCGAGTCCCAGCTGGCTAGCGTTGATATTTATGTCCGAAAAACTTCCCACCTTGCACTCGATCAGTAGGGGACACCTATGCGCTTGGAAAGGCCGCCGTCAGTCGGATGAGACGTTAAACCATGACTCCGTGTGCAGGAGAGCCTTACCTTGTGCACGTTAAAGAACGCGCTGGATGGCCTTGACGGGAGCCTACCATCATATTTTGAATGGCATAAAGCAAATCGGTGCTGCAATATAAATCCCTCGACCATACCATTCTGGACTTTCCGGGGCGGGGGTGGCTCAGTCGGTAGCGCGCCAGGCTCGTAATCTATAGTTCCCAAGTTCGAGTCCCAGCTGGGTCAGCGTTGAGATTTATCTCCGCAAAAATTCCCCGCCCTGCCCACGGTCTGTAGGGGACACCGATGGGCTTGGAAAGGCCGCCGTCCGTCGGATGAGACGTTAAACCATGACTCCGTGTGCAGGAGAGCCTTACCTTGTGCACGTTAAAGAACGCGCTGGATGGCCTTGACGGGAGCCTACCATCATATTTTTAATGGCATAAAGCAAATCGGTGCTGCAATATAAATCCCTCGACCATACCATTCTGGACTTTGCCGGGGCGGGGGTGGCTCAGTCGGTAGCGCGCCAGGCTCGTAATCTGTAGTCCCCAAGTTCGAGTCCCATCTGGGTCAGCGTTGAGATTTATCTCCGCAAAAATTTCCCGCCCTGCCCACGGTCAGTAGGGGACACCGATGGGCTTGGAAAGGCCGCCGTCCGTCGGATGAGACGTTAAACCATGACTCCGTGTGCAGGAGAGCCTTACCTTGTGCACGTTAAAGAACGCGCTGGATGGCCTTGACGGGAGGCTACCATCTGTCTCCCAACAGCTGTTCCAGTGGGTCCCCTCTCGCAACCTTCTCTGAGCCTTCGGGGTCCTTGTGACCTGGCCATTTAGCCCATGGTGTGCAAAAAAGTGCCGCTCAGTGGTAAAACAACCCAACCTGGACTTTGCTAATCAATTCTGAAAAGTTTAATCATCCGAATTTCAAATTTATACAATGAATAGATCGCTTATAAGATCACTTAAAGTTTTACATCTTCCAAATTTAACACTCTCTTACGGTAGAATAAAAACAATGAGAGATAAAATCGCAAAATTCTACGTAAATATTTCGTTAGCTCTTATCCAAACTAAAAGGAATTTTCCACACACCCCTGAAAAGGAAAGCTGAATATCTGCAGAAGGACGAAAGGAAAAGTGAAAGACACCTTTTTATTTAAACGAATCAAAAATAAGTTTGCAATTTTGAAACAAAACTTTCAATAAACGTGAATTTGAGTTATAAATTTGTGCCAGTCTATTATAACGTTGTTTCTGCTACCAAACGAATGACATAATCTAGTGCGCCTGTTTCGTCCAGTCTTATCTGAATGATGACTGTAAAGTAGCATTAAAAATGGTCATTAATTTGCGAAGCAGTTATGATGTTTTATTAAGTTTGCTGGACGTTTTCCGAGCATTATTAAGTCATTATGCTACAGCTTTTTCAGCAGTTCACGTAAATCACATACTTTAATTTCTTTCGATGCTATCTTTTTTTTTATTAATATAGTAATTTATCATGTAATTTTTTTTCTGTTGTTCAGATTGATGCAATTTAAATTACCAGGAGCAATTAAAAATACAAACTCCGTGTTTCGTTAGAAAGGTTCATTTTTTAAAAACATTAACGTGTGATAAGTAAATACAAGTTATTAAGCTATCATTTGAGACTTTAAAAAAAGAGAGAGGTTTGGCTGACAGAGTGAAAGTCTGATTTTGTTTTCCAAAAAGGAACGAAAGATTACACCTAAAACTTGACTGAATATTAAAATGTAAGTAAATAATTTGCCCTAGACAAAAAAAAAGTCTTTATATTTAAGACAGTTTACAATGGATTAGCATATAA
Source organism: Ryuthela nishihirai (assembly GCA_038380435.1). Taxonomy (NCBI): domain Eukaryota; kingdom Metazoa; phylum Arthropoda; class Arachnida; order Araneae; family Heptathelidae; genus Ryuthela; species Ryuthela nishihirai. Next base: position 40,584,491 of record JAWZYU010000019.1, read on the forward strand.
AAGATGAAACAAGCTGCTTTTCTTGTTTTTAACATAATTACCAGTTTAATCCGTTTAAAATGAATGTTAATTAAAGGGATACCTCGCAGAATGATGGGGTGGCTCAGTCGGTAGCGCGCCAGGCTCGTAATCTGTTGTTCCCAGGTTCGAGTCCCAGCAGGGTCAGCTTTGAGATTTATCTCCGCCAAACTCCCCGTCCTGCCCACGGTCAGTAGGGTACACCGATGGGCTTGGGAAGGCCGCCGTCCGTCGGATGGGACGTTAAGCTGTGGCCCCGTGTGCGGGAGAGCCATACCCTGTGCACGTTAAAGAACACGCTGGATGGCCTTGACGGGAGGCTACCATCTGTCTCCCAACAGCTGTTCCAGTGGGTCCCCTCCTCCAACCTTCTCTGATCCTTCGGGGTCCATATGACCTGGCCATTTGGCCAATGGTGTGAAAAAAAAGTGCCGTTCAGAGGTACTCCGTATATATACATCGAAGTTATTGTTCCATTGACATAACATGAAATGGGGTGGTTATTGTATATAGCTAGAATAACTGATCAATATTATATAGCTGCACTTCTTTTGCAGAAAGAACAATATGAGAATTACTATTAGGAGCATTTTGCATAACGGGTGAGGTTCAGAAAATTAATCTTACTCTTGTACATAATTTATATTTTTGTGTTTATTTTTCAAATATATTGTACCCTATTTACAAGCAGTTTCAATAATTAAAGGATTCTTAACTACATCAATAAGAAAACCGTAAATAATATAAAAATTTAATGGAACATTGTAGGTATTTATGCTAACACGGTAGTTACTCTTTTGCTGCAAATTTCAGAATAAAATGATATTTAAGTTATTATTAATGAAAATTTTAAATCAAATTAAAAAAAAATGCGAATTTTAATTAATTTTCATGTGACATTATTAGAATATGGAATTGAGAATCCCACATTCCTACATCACTGATTACGTAGAGTTAGCCAAACCAAATCGAAACACGTATATATAAAATATACAGCTTTTTAAAATTAAATCTAATGCAAAATGCGATGTAAAGTTTTTTAAAGTTAGCAAATCGATTTTAATCTTTTGAGTGCTAGTACACGATCTTCATAATTGTTATTTTTTCTGGTAATAGTTTCAATCCTGATCTATCCATTGATGCACTTTCTTGATTTTAAGAGAAATTACATTTGAAATAAGAGGATTGATCTGATCGGTCTTAGCAATTTAAACAAATGTTCTTATTAGCGTCGATCGCACGAATTTTAATTTATTTTTCAGATTACATTATTAGACGATTTAAGGGGAGGCTTAAGCGTTTTGAGCACATCCCATTCCCGCTTTGGTCATTATTATAAACCTTCGAGCCCCGGGTAAGGCATGGATGTCCGTGTTGTCTTTCTGCTGAGGTCCTGCCATCCTCTCAGGTCTTCTACTGTGGTATATAAACTGACAGGCTCCTGTCAGACCTCTGTGGCAAGCAGCTGCTTGAGGGGGTATTTAATTTTTTTATTTATTAGAGTTACCCAAACCAAATAAAAGCTAATTATATTGAAAAAAAACCCTTCTAATTTCATTTTTTTTTTCAAGTGACATTATTACAATATCCAATGGGAAGATGGAACCCTTTAAGCACACTCCACATCCTTCTCCTGGTCATTATTATATACCTAGAGTTAACCAAACCAAATCAGAACCTAGATTTGTAAAACTTAGCTTTTGGGTTTACCATCCCAACATTGATGCAAGTGTGTGTTGAGCATGATATGTGGAGGGATTGAACTGGTCCTTCGGGAACTATTGTCTCGATGATTTAAGGAAACCTCCCCACCAGCTCCCAGCCAGCTCCCATAAAGCGACCTTAATCGTACTGAGTCAGAAGTATCTAGGGACTCTTACTAATGTCAAAGAGGGGACTGTCATCTGATGATCAATTGGTTTCAAACCCTCTTCTTCTCTCGCCCCTGGCAAAACAACAACGGATGCAGGTCCCCATGCTTGTAGATATAAGATATTGGAAATTCAACAATGCAGCATAACATCACAAGAAATACAGGAAAGGACTTTTTTTTCAGCATAAGGATTTATACGCTTATTTTGTAAATAACAAGTGTTCACTACGCGCTCGGTATGGGTATCCGGAACCTATTAATACATTTGCAATGAGTTGTTTTACCTCTGAGTGGAACGTTTTTAAGCACAATGGACTAAATAACCAGATCTTAAGAGCTTCAAGGATTCAGAGAAGGTTTGGGGTGACAGAGAGGTTGGTTGGTTTACCTCTGAGCGGCACTTTTTTGCACACTATGAGCTAAATGGCCAGGTCACATGGACCCCGAAGGCTCAGAGAAGGTTGGGGGAGGGAACCCACTGGAACAGCTGTTGGGAGACAGATGGTAGCCTCCCGTCAAGGCCATCCAGCGTGTTCTTTAACGTGAACAGGGTATGGCTCTCCCGCACACGGGGCCACGGCTTAACGTCCCATCCGACGGACGGCGGCCTTTCCAAGCCCATCGGTGTCCCCTACTGACCGTGGGCAGGGTGGGGAATTTTGCGGAGATAAATCTCAATGCTGACCCAGCTGGAACTCGAACCTGAGAACTACAGATTACGAGCCTGGCGCGCTACCGACTGAGCCCCCCCCGCCCCCCGTGACAGAGAGATTTGGCGTACTAGAATTGAAACTCTAGTAGTCTGGTGACCCATTGAGTAGTTCCACTAGATCTGGCATTCTGAAAGGAGGAGGCATGCCTCCCCACCTTGAAAATACTGGCAAGGGTAATAGAGGTAAAAAATTATTTAACTTATGCATTTTCCATGCATTTTTCTGGAAAATTTTAAAGATATATAAAAAGGAGGGGAAAGGTTATACTGCAATAGAAATCCAGTCTACACCCCCCCTTTTTTTTACCTATTTCTACTCATTTGTGTTTCTTACCCCCCCTCCCCCCCTTTATTTTTTCTAGATCCGGATCTGATAGGAATTATGATATTTAAAAAATCTATCTACGTGCAATATTTTTTAATCAGATTATGTGATATTTTCAAACAATTCAGACAAATCGCTTTTATTTTTTCATTTGAGAATTACGTAGTTCTGAAAATGTTACTTTTCTTACAGAACTTTTCTGCGCTTTTGGTCTGAAGTATTTTCTAATTTAATAGCACCAACATTTTTAAAGTTTACATCTAGATGGCTCTTACATAAAAGTTTTTCTTTTACTATTTTAAATGACTGTCAGAAGTGATGGATTACAATTTATTCACTAAAACTTAATTTTTTCAATTTAATTTTTTATTTATTTAAAAGCATGCATAAAACACAATGGGGTAGAATTTGGGAGTGATAAAAGAGGAGTGATAAAAAATATGTGTTATCAGAAAGTAACATTTAGATGATAAAAAAAAAAAGCATTCTTTCATAATTCTTAAGCTACTGCTCTTTTATTTTTAGATTGGTGAATTTAATTATGCAAAAAAAAAACACTGTGGCAATTAAGTTAGACTTTGTTGTACTCTGTTTCATTACTTTAAGCATTCAATAATTCAAATATTATACCAAAAATCTTGTAATTTATTTTAAAAAGAATTCTGAAGAAATTTCCATTTCGCTGAATGAATTATCGAATACCTTAAGCAGTGGTCCGCAACTTTTTTCAGAGGAGAGCATCAAATTTTTTAGAGACAAAATTGACAAGCTCCAATTGGTCGAAGAAGAAACTTCACAAGCATGAAATATTTTTGACGATTCTTAATCCAAATAAAAGTATAAAAAGTAATCCGAACTTTGTACAGTTTAATTGTTTATTTCTGTTACATTTACAATTAACTATGTTGTTTTAATAAGTCATATAAAATATATTTTTTTGCACTGGCAGTAACTTCTTTACTGATTTTAGCGTTAAAAATGTGTATTGTACTATCGTATTTCCCCGAAAATAAGACCTAATCGGAAAATAAACCCTAGCATGATTTTTTAGGATGCTCGTAATATAAGCCCTACCCCAAAAATAAGCCCCTGTTAAGATCGTCAGCCAAACGGACACATTTAGTACGTCCGTTGCAACACACGACGGATGTATTGAATTATAAAATAATAATATTAATATATAATTAAATATAAATAGATAATATTTGTCAGGCTAGAGGCCTTTTTAGATTTTTTTTTGTTCAGGCTGTGTATATTTATTTTGGATTTCGCCAAAATAGTCATATGCTACGGGGAGGCCTCTGTCCTGGCATCTGGAAAGTTAATTGAAGGGGCAGTGCCCCGAGGGACGGATGTCGCCCAACTGCTAGCGGACGGCCCAGGTGGTCAGGGAGAGGAAGAAAGAAAAGAAAGGGTTTGGCAACGATGAGAACAGGAGAGCCGGTCGAGTTACGGAAGGAGACGGACGAGAATTGTTAAAGCTGGGAAATGCCGACTGGTAATAGCGGCATTGGCTCTGTAAATACAGCTGAACAGGCATAGTAAGCTGGTGTTGTTGTAATCCATGTAATTGAGCATATGTCCTCGTCCAGCAAGTACGTTGGAAGGTTAAATAAATCTTTGTTATTTTTAAGTAAAGCCTGAATTTGGACTAATTTATTGGGGAGGAGTTTCAGTATCAGTTCTCTGCAATTGTGAATAAACCGTTGTTTTTATCCGAAAGACTCTTTCACCCGTCGCGTATAGCGATCGAACCGAGGGAACGTCCTAAGTGGTCCAAATAGACCGATAAACGAAGAGTTAACATCACAAAGTGGCGCAGTTCGACAGTACGCAACAGCGGTGAAAGTAGCGGCGAAGGTGACGGAAGAGTTCCGACATCCATTGTGAGCTGACCAGAATAAGGCTGATACTGCCAAGAGTGTCCTGCGGTGTGCTTCAGGCGATAGAATAGTTGGGAAGGTACCTGAAGAATCGTGGATAAACGTTCGAACTGTGGAAAAAGCTGTGAAGGTGACGGAAAAGTTCAACATCCACTGGGAGCTGACCGACGCAAGGCTGATACTGCCAAGAGTGTTCCGACTGTGTGCTTCAGGTAGCAGATTGACGAGGCGGTTCGTTCCTGTCATCACATCGGAGGTAAGTATCCTCTTACTCTAGGGGCTAGTAGTTAGATACGGCAGAGGCCTGTACGAGCTAAAATGGAGCTTAGGAGCGGTCGCGATAGGGAAAGGGATGAGTTAAGACGAGGCTTCACAGAGAGGGATAGCGCGCAGGGTGGTTATTCAGGGAATGATCTGGGAGGCGAGGCGGTGACAATAGACAGAGAGTCTGATGCTGCGATAGACATGAGAGGGTTGAGGGATTATGGCAATGACGACGAAACGGATATGCTGCAGAGCGGGACCAGAAAGCAGAGAGCTAAAGAAAGGATTGGATATGATTTTGAATTAGAGAGGATGAGGTTAGAGATGCAACTGAGAAGGGAAGAGAGAGAGGCAGCAGAAAGGGAAAGAGAAAAGGAGAGAGAGCATGAGTATAGAATGCTGGAACTGCAAATGAGGAATGCAAACGAGGAGAGGGGGGATGTGCGAACGGTGGCAGTTTCTAGTAATCCAGCAGATGCGCGGCTGGCTAATTATATAAAATTATTGGGAAATATGTTAGCTGGAAGCCCTAAAAACCCTGAAGAGGTGATAAATCTCTTTGAGACAGCGGAAAGGGGATTTAAGATATATGAAGTGCCAGAGGAATTTCAAGGCAAAGTCATCATTTCTTTTTTAGATGGTAATTATGCAAATCACGTTTTTCGAAAATTAAGTGCAGAGGATTTTGTTTATTATAAGAAAGTTAAAGAGGCCGTATTAAAAGAGTTTAAGCTCACTCCCTCTGCGTACAAGAGAAAGTTTGAAACTATCGCGAAAGATCCGAATGAGTCATATAATCAGTTAGCCTCGAGGCTCAGAAATAGCTGGGATTACTACGTCCGCAGTAGGAAGGTGACAAATTTTGAGGAGCTTATGGACCTGATAGTGTCGGATAAATTACGTGATAGCCTTCCTCAAGACACCCATGCTTACGTAGTACAGAAAGAGGCAGTCATGGGCAAAAGCAGACGAAATAGCCACGTGGGCAGAAATCCATCTAGCCAGTGTAAACGGAACGGAAGAGGTCCTAACTTTTAAAGAGGTAAGGCATAGACAATATGCAGAACGTGTGGTTTCCCCCCAGCAGAGGATAGACTCAGAGAGAAATTATTCGAGCAGAAGGTATCAATCGGCAGTTAATTTAGCTGAATATAGAAATGTCCCAAAAGTAAGGAGGTGCCATAAATGTAGATCTGACGAACATTTGATGAAAGATTGCCCACTGAGAACTGGGGACCGTGAGAACCGAACTCAGGTGTACCAAGTTAGCACCTTGGATCAGAATTCTAAAGATGTTTGTGAGGCAACAATAGGAAGGGTTACGACACATACAAAGCCAAGTCCAAGCAGTCGAGTAATGGGACAGGGAGAGATACGTATCCCAGTAGATTATGAAGAGGTTCGAGTCAGATGTGGCGACCAGACAGCTAGAGCAGTCGTGGATTCGGGGGCAGAACTGACAGTAATCAGAAAGGGGATGCTGAAAGAAGAAAAGCACCCGGTAAAAGACCATCTGTTGTTGCATGGGCCGTTTGGTGATGCCATAAGGGCAGAGGTAAAAGAGCTGCCTTTAAGTTTGATTGATGGTACAGACAATAGCACTGTGAGTGGCGGAGAAATTAAAGTGCTATGCGCAGTAGTAGCAAAGCTGCGGAAGGAGGTACTTCTGAGTGTGGAAGCATATGGTAAGTTAATTAGAAAGAAGGAGAGAAGGCCTGTAACTGGTAACCTCAGGAGGAAAATCCACGAGCCGTGGGCCAATCGAGGAAGCTACTATGAAAGAGGTAGAGAATTTCCAGTTAGTAACAGGGAAATGTATGCTCCATGGAGACCGTCCAATCAGCGCCATCCTATCTCCCAGCCCAAACATGTGCAGCAATCTGTCAGACTCGATGTCTACGATGATCAAAATTATGTAGGGGAGGGAGCGAACATGGCAATTGGAGGTAACAATGGGTCAGGCCGACGCCAATGTCGACGACTTTCAGCCTGTAGAGTCTGAGGGTACGTACGGGAAGGTGATATCTAAGTAGTCACGAAAGGTGTGCATAGCCTTTCACATGGGAGGTCACCTGGGGACGAATGAACACCGCCAGTACGGCATACCTTCGTCAAAGACAGTTTTTAGTGAGATAATTAATTTATAGACTGTGTACTCTCGGACAACTACTTTAGTCAACAGGTTTTTTTTATTGTTTGAAGCAAAAAGAATATTTAGACTCAGTGCACCAGTATATACCTAGGAGTTATTTTATATTTAAGTGTAGTGTACATAGATGTGTAAAAGATGTGCCAATTCGCAGAGAATTTATAGAATTCATGAAGCAACTTAGAACTCTGTATCTTGTGGCATTGAACTCTAAGATTAATACGAAAATGAACTCTGATTTTCAGCATTCAACTTGACGTTTTAGTCAGCAGTTAACAGGACTAACTACTGACTTCTGGCAGGGAGGTGTCAGGCTAGAGGCCTTTTTAGATTTTTTTTTGTTCAGGCTGTGTATATTTATTTTGGATTTCGCCAAAATAGTCATATGCTACGGGGAGGCCTCTGTCCTGGCATCTGGAAAGTTAATTGAAGGGGCAGTGCCCCGAGGGACGGATGTCGCCCAACTGCTAGCGGACGGCCCAGGTGGTCAGGGAGAGGAAGAAAGAAAAGAAAGGGTTTGGCAACGATGAGAACAGGAGAGCCGGTCGAGTTACGGAAGGAGACGGACGAGAATTGTTAAAGCTGGGAAATGCCGACTGGTAATAGTGGCATTGGCTCTGTAAATACAGCTGAACAGGCATAGTAAGCTGGTGTTGTTGTAATCCATGTAATTGAGCATATGTCCTCGTCCAGCAAGTACGTTGGAAGGTTAAATAAATCTTTGTTATTTTTAAGTAAAGCCTGAAGTTGGACTAATTTATTGGGGAGGAGTTTCAGTATCAGTTCTCTGCAATTGTGAATAAACCGTTGTTTTTATCCGAAAGACTCTTTCACCCGTCGCGTATAGCGATCGAACCGAGGGAACGTCCTAAGTGGTCCAAATAGACCGATAAACGAAGAGTTAACATCACAATATTATTGACATTAATACTTAAAATAAATGATAATTGCTGGACATAGAGATTGGGGCCAATGGTTCTACAGGAAATGGAGTCGCAAGAAATTCTGGCCGGAATTCGGGGTTTGGAGAATTATGATGATGTTCCAGAAGAAGATGCCATGACTGTATTTGAAAAATGTAGATTTTTGTACATGAATAAATGTAGATTGTTGTACATGAAAAAAATAAGACATCCTCTGAAAATAAGCCCTAATGCGTCTTTTGGAGCAAAAATTAATATAAGACCCGGTCTTATTTTCGGGGAAAGACGGTATTTGGCAAAAATAATATATCAAAAGAAAAATAAAATAAAATATATATAGAGTGGAACATCAATTTTTTTTTTATATCATTCAGTTCGTTGATCCCAACTTTTAGAGACACTAAAAATTTATAGATTCATTCATGATCTCCAGAAACGTGTTATAATCAGAGCTTTTTTTCGGCCGGTATGCGCACCTGCTAACAACATAACAAGTACAGCGGCAAACATCTGAGTTTCATCCTATAGTGATAAGCTAATTACAAACCTTTGTTCGTTTTGCTACCTCTGGCAGCGTACGGGTAAACATTTTGTTTTAGAAAAAAAAGAATTACTTGTCGTAATCAAAGTTAAATAGTTTATCCAGTTTCTTGGAAGTTTCTTCGAATATAAATAAGAAATAAACCTTCTAAATTGCTATTTATTTCTTTGAGGGCCCTCTAAATTGCTATTTATTGTTTCTGGGAAACAATAAACAGAAACTAATAAAACCAGCAACATCCATTGCACGTCAGGAATGTCTCTACATTCTTGTTCCCTGAGGGATAATTTTCTGAATCACGCAAAAATTATTCACCGATCCTGTTTCTAGAGTCATCTACAACCTAACCTTGTTAATTCTTCATCTAAAATCCATATGTACGTAAGAATTCTTCTACGCTCCAGTAAAGCATTGCAACGAATGCTTTATACGAACTTTACGTCAGAATCGCAAAGCCATAATAAACTGTTGATAGTTCGCCAGTGGCAGACAAGCTTCACGAGCCCCAAGTGGAGGCCACACCTGTGTTTATAGCGCCGCTGTGGCATGGCGTCGTCTGCAGGTAACATGGGAGCGGTCGTCAGGTGATACAACGGTTGTGGATCGATACTTGTAATTCGATAATTGTAAGGTATTTTTTTTTTCTTCAGGAAACATCTTCAAGTTCAACCCATCTTCATGATCGTCGTTCCAGTAAGTTATTATGAATAACTTGACATCTATTACTTCCTGAAAAATACAGTGTGGATTCGATTTAGGATTAATCGCATGGCCAACTAAGCCTAACGTTCGTTTATACCAAACGAGAATAGCTTTTCGTGGAAGGCATACTTTGTGAAAAGTTGTAATTGCTTCGGAAAATATAACCGAACATTTGTGAACGTGGTGTTTCGAGATCGAGGGAAGAAAATTACCGATTTTAATGTTGTATGATAACGACTACGAATTGTTGATTTAAAGTTTCAATTCAACAAGTGATTAAGAATTTTTTTGGCGTTTTTCGGATCCAAGGCATTAACAAGTAATGGAACTTTACGTGATTTGCTTATTATCTGTGATGTAAGTAAACTTTGTTTTTCATTTTTGGGTTATAGTCAGTATTGTGATAAGAAATATAACATTGAAAAGTAGTTGATGTTCTGTTATTTATGTATTATTGCTCCATTACAACACATGCTAAAATAAATGCATATTCTATATTGTAACGTTTTAGGTAGTTGCGATTTTATGTGTTATAATTACAAAATGTTTGATTTTGAGATTTTAAAGTGTTTAGCATTTTCTGTAATATAAAGCCACAGTTTTTTTTTTACATTATTATGCAAGTCGTACATTCCTTTTATATTTTATCAAGTTATAATAGAAAACCAAACTATTACAGTGCAAATAAAATAAAAACTAAATCCATAATCATTACTATACAAAGCAATCTGAATCTTTATATGTGGGCGATTCTAATGCATTAATTGGGGAACTGCATAAGTTCAATTCATAATTAAAAAACAAAAAATTTCACATGCTCGTGCCCCTATGGAATGTCTTCATACCCTCCCCCAGGAGGCACGACCCCCCAGTTTGGAAACTGCTCTGAATGCTCATTTCAAATGTAATTTTGTTATGAAAATGCATCAAATTTTAAATTATTTATACATGCACATTTATTTGAAACTTCATTCTCATTGGGTTTCTAATTGGTCGTTTACTCTGCCGATTTCGTATCCCCGAATTTAGTTTTTTTTGCAAGGAGGGGGGATCTTTTTTTTATTGTAATCTACAATCTTGAAGCAACTAAAATGCAACAGTAAACTGCATCGCTAAAGTCAACAATAAGCTGTATTGTTGAGATTGTATTAGACATCGATACAGGCAACAATAAACTCTTTTTTGGTTCAAGTTATAATAGAAAATTTTGCAACTTTGGCAACAATAAACTCTCTTTTGGTTCAAGTTACAATAAACTCTTTTTTGGTTCAAGTTAGTGCAGAATGAAAATGAGGAGCACCGCAGAAAAATTAATTTTTTTTCGAATAATGAATGACCATTTTTTACGTAATTTGTTTTTCAAATGCATGAGCATAAATTGCTAAATAATAAATAAAAATATGTAATCGAGGAAATGGGGGAAATCACGGATAACCCAAAACCACGGTTAAAACAAAAACTAGTACAAAATGGATGTAATGTAAACTTATTTAATTAAAATTACATCCAATATGTAGGAATACAAAAATAATACAAGTGCAATTAGTTTAGAAACACAAAGCATCACACAAATTGCTTGAGGAAAAACAGCCGAGTTGGGTTGGGTTGTTTTACCTCTGTGCGGCACTTTTTTGCACACCATGGGCTAAATAGCCAGGTCACATGGATCCCGAAGGCTCAGAGAAGGTTGGGCGAGGGAACCCACTGGAACAGCTGTTGGGAGACAGATGGTAGCCTCCCGTCAAGGCCATCCAGCGTGTTCTTTAACGTGCACAGAATATGGCTCTCCCGCACACGGGGCCACGGCTTAACGTCCCATCCGACGGACGGCGGCCTTTCCAAGCCCATCGGTGTCCCCTACTAACAGTGGGCAGAGCGGGGAATTTTGCGGAGATAAATCTCAACGCTGACCCAGCTGGGACTCGAACCTGGAGCGCTACCGACTTAGCCACCCCCGCCCCCAAAAGCAGCCGAAAGGTAAGCAATATTCACATATCGTCAAATTTTTTTTTTCCATGGTTAATCCGAACACGGATAATCGACTGTATGTAATAAAACATGTGACGGTTTTGTCTCTTTATTACATATAACATTTCGAATTTTTATAATATTATAATATATATTTTGAATTTTATAATGTATATTTTTATGCAAATGATATGCCGATATATTTAATTCAAAATCATATTTCAAATCTGCTAACCTTCTGAAAGCCACACCTTATTAAACATAAAACGCAAGATTAAACAAAATATTCTTTCCACAGCTTTATTTTATTCTAACTAATAAATTAGTTGATTAATTAAAATTTATTGCCAAACCCTCAAGGGCCGTTCATTCAGACAACTATTCCAACAGTTATCTGTTATACATAAAATAATAAATAAATACCCCCTCAAGCAGCTGCTTGCCACAGAGGTCCGACAGGAGCCTGTCAGTTTATATGCCATAGTAGAAGGTCTGAGAGGATGGCAGAACCTCAGCAGAAAAACGACACATACATCCATGCCTTATCCATATCGCATGGATTATCCTTATCCTATCGAATGCCTTATCCTTATCCTATCGAACCCAGGTCCCGTAGATCAGTAGCCAAGCGCGCTAACAACTCGGCCACGGACGGTGACAATATTTCTTCGACGACACTTATTGAAAAATATTTTTTCTGGACCATTTTTCTTCGAGGTAAATATAAGGCACTTATTAAAAATATTTTTTCTGGCAATTTTGTCATTAATACAATTTGTTCATCATTTTTTGTCTTGATATTAATTAATTTTAGGTTATGTATAGCAAAGTTATCCTTGAAAATTGGTAAATATGATTAAAAGCTAAAAAAAATGCCTTCATTAATTTTATTTAAAAAGTGAAAACTTATTCAAAAACATAAAGAACAAACATCTCAATCAATTTTAATTCGTCAACGATTCACACACAAGAAACTGTTTAAATTCACTATTATACACTATTACAAGAAACTGTTTTAATTATTTAGTACAATTAAATAATTCTGAAGTATAAATATCATAGTTATGTGTTTTTTATTCCTCAATCAAATCAAAAATAATAAAAATTTATCAAAATTAGCGGGAAGACATAGATTTTTGTTTGGTATGAAAAATATATGAGTTTTAAAGGACAGGACTAAAATCAGGACAGAAATTTGTTTCTGAAAATTTTTATAAATATATAGGACATCGGCCTAAAATATAGGATTCGTCTATAAAATATAGGACGAATGGTCATCGTAGTTATACCTTTTAGGGGAAATTTTCGTTCGTTTTGCGCCTTATGGAAAAAGTGAAGCGCTGGATGATTGTATTACCATTCTATAGTGATCTGCGAGTCTTTACAGATTTAGGGCGGGGGTGGCTCAGTCGGTAGCGCGCCAGGCTCGTAATCTGTAGTTCCTAGGTTCGAGTCCCAGCTGGGTCAGCGTTGAGATTTATCTCCGCAAAATTCCCCGCCCTGCCCACGGTCAGTAGGGGACACCGATGAGCTTGAAATGACGGCCATCCATCAGATGGGACGTTAAGCCGTGGCTCCGTGTGCGGGAGAGCCATACCCTGTGCACGTTAAAGAAGACACTAGATGGCCTTGACGGGAGGCTACCCTCTGTCTCTCAACAGCTGTTCCAGTGGGTCCCCTCCCCAAACCTTCTCTGAGCTATCGGAGTCCTTGTGTCATTTAGCCTCATGGTGTGCAAAAAATGCCGCTCAGATGTAAAACAATGCAACCCAACCTTTACAGACTTATTTATTGTCCTCGTGATTATTCGTATTGTTATGAAAATTGCATCGATTACACATTTAATCTTTTAAAATGCGTTTCTTATTCATGTTTTAATTTTCCCTTTGTTCTGTAATTGCTGAGAGCTTTCTTATTTCCGGAGCTTATAGAGAGTGCTACTGGACTGCCTTCTTGCGCTTTGCTTGCAAAAAGTGAGCAGCAGACAGGGGCCAAGCGACTCTGTAGCGAGGTCAACGAAGCCTAGATAGAGGAGATGCCGCACACGCTGCAAAGTGTGCTCAACGGAAATTGTCGGCCATTCACAGCTCAATGTACTGGAAGCGGTAATGAAATGGAAAAACCTGTGGTGGGCCATGAAGGCGTGGCTGCACACAGTCCGTCACACACATAGACACTCTGATAGACACCATTTAGAGACTGCTGCTCTTTACGAGGTTCCTGCTATCCCCCCCTCCTTTCCCTTCAGACAGATAAGAGACAGCCAAGATTCGTTGGCTGCCTAATACCCGTGTGTCAACGATGGATGGAAACTAGAGAAGCTTTTTTCGTATGTGAGGGAGATGCGATGCAGTAGGTCTTGTTCAGTATGGCATCACCAGGTTCGTGGGGCGTGTTAGTAAATAAGAGAATAGGATGAGAATTAAGTGAAAAAGGGCAGTTCTATTGGAACTTTTGGAATTTAGTGTTTATGGATTTGTTCAGCAGTAACTCTCGAGCATGGAGCACTCTCACGTTTAGTAAATAATTTCTTTATTGTATAAAAATGCTAAAGGCATAGCGACAACGAGGAAGCATTAGGAGGCTATGGCACTGCGTATGCAGTTGACGCTTCGTTACTATTCATAGGTCATTGGTTAATTCACAAGAGATTGAGGGTCATTGATATATATATGGTCTATGAGAAGTGTCGAAGCGTTAATTGCGCAGGCTCGTAGTCTCTCCAATTGTCACTGAAAGAGTACAGTCGGTCAAAAAATATCCGAACAGTATGGTTGATTACAGAATTACTAAAAAATATCTGGCAGCAATTTTTCTAGAAATTAGTGATCTGGCAACCTTCGTGTACGTACGCAAAGTACGTACACGAAGGTATCGTGTACGTACGCAAAGTACGTACACGAAGGTTGTCAGATCACTAATTTCTAAAAAAAAAATCGTTGCCAGATATTTTTTTTGGAATTCTGTAATCAACCATGTTGTTCGGATATTTTTTTTTGATCGACTGTACATCGAAAATATGATGATGGGCCATTTCTTAGATAAGAAATTATAATGAAAATCTTTCGAACTACTCACAACCAGGGCAGTGGCATTTCCAGAGGACTTAACTATTTCCCACTCCCCCTAAAAAATATAATTACGCTGTACAGGAAAGTAAATGCTCATTGCGCCTGCGTGATTAATATATATTTTTCCGCAAAATTTCCCGCCCTTCCCACGGTCAGTAGGGGACACCGATGGGCTTGGAAAGGCCGCCGTCCGTCGGATGGGACGTTAAGCCGTGGCCCTGTGTGCGGGAGAGCCATATCCTGTGCACGTTAAAGAACACGCTGGATGACCTTGACGGGAGGCTACCATCTGTCTCCCAACAGCTGTTCCAGTGGGTTCCCTCCCCCAACCTTCTCTGAGCCTTCGGGGTCCATGTGACCTGGCCATTTAGCCCATGGTGTGCAAAAAAGTGCAGCTCAGAGGTAAAACAACCCAACCCAACCCCCGAAAAAAGTTAAGAGAAGGAGTCAAAGAGAACTATTGTGCAGTTCCATCGAGTTACGCGTTCTGTTAAGAATTTCTCAATAGGTCAAAAGACCAATCCCAAAATGTTAAAATGTGGTTCCTGAGACCGCCCCTGTTTCAGAGGGGGAGGGGAGTGGGGTCAGGAAGGCCATTTTGTCAGGGCCTCAAGCTCATAGAGAGCCTCAAATTTAGGCACTTGTTAATTTTTTTGGTATTAGATACAAAAATAAAAGTGTAAGTTTTTTTGTAAATTTAGGAATTTTTAAATGACAAACCGCCGGGGTTAACCGGGTAAGGTACGGATGCTTCTGGCGTTGTTTTTCTGTTGAGATTTCGCCCTACTCATAGACCTTCTGTATGGTGTATTATACTATAAAGCTCCTGCCGGAGTTCTTTGGTCAAAGCAGCTCCACAAGTGTTAAATATTTTATAAATATTTTGTTAAAGCGTTGATAAATGATAATAGTTTTTATTTTGGCTAGGGCCCAGAAAAGATGGAACCCACTGGAACAGCTGTTGCGAGACAAATGGTAGCCTCCCGTCAAGGCCATCCAGTGTGTTCTTTAACGTTGGGTTGTTTTACCTCTGAACGGTACTTTTTTTGCACACCATGGGCTAAATGGCCAGGTCACATGGACCCCGAAGGCTCAGAGAAGGTTGGTGGAGGGGACCCACTGGAACAGCTGTTGGGAGACAGATGGTAGCCTCCCGTCAAGGCCATCCAGCGTGTTCTTTAACGTGCACAGGGTATGGCTCTCCCGCACACGGGGCCACGGCTTAATGTCCCATCCGACGGACGGCGGCCTTTCCAAGCCCATCGGGTGTCCCCTACTGACCGTGGGCAGGGCGGTGAATTTTGAGGAGATAAATCTCAACGCTGACCCAGCTGGGACTCGAACCTGGGAACTATAGATTACGAGCCTGGCGCGCTACCGACTGAGCCACCCCCCCGCCCCCACAATTTAGTGGTGTTGGATTGTTAGTCAATTTATAAAAAAAATCTCTATCCTTCTCCATTCATTCAAGTTTTTCTTTTCAGGAAGTAAATTAAAAATTCTTTCTTTGTTGGATAGGTAATAATAAAATATTTTTATTCAATGCTATTTAATTTCTCTTCTGTTTGCGTATCCCACACGGCTTAAGAGAATTTTTTTCCTAACTTAAAAATACTGGAGTCATGAAATTAAGCAATAGTATCTAATTCATAAGACATTTGACAATTTTTGTATATGAACAGTCTTCACTTTTATCATATGAAGGCGTATACACCACACTTTACACGAAGCATATGTGAAATGGAAGTTAAAACCCTGCTTACTGTACAGGGTGATTCAAAAAGATGGACACAATTTCAATTGGTTATATTTCCTGAACTATACGTTTTATTTGAATTATGTAAATTACATTTGAAAGGGGATGTTGTAAAGTTTCGAATACTACCTCTAGAGCACTCTAGCGCCGCACGGCAGCGTCAGTTGTAAGCAAGATTGCTGCTATGCAACACAAGGTTTTTTGCATTCTTGAGTTCAGTCAAATACAACATATTGTTCAGGAAATATAGCCTATTGTAATTGTGTACATCTATAAACTTTAATGTGTGTATAATCAAATGTAATTTACAGAATTCGAATACAACATATTGTTCAGGATATATAACCATTTGAAATTGTGTCCATCTTTTTGAATCACCCTATACTTTTCATGTGCTTTATAAACCGATGAAAAAAAAAGTATTAAAACCACACCCACCACACTTTATGTGAAAAAAAAGATTTAATTTTTTGTATTTGTCACAAGTTTAACGCAAGGGCCCACAAAAATGCTCAACTAGTTAAGGGAAGAAAAAGGTATAATGAATATCCATTTGGCCTAGAGGCCATAAAGAATAGCGTTAAATCAGAGCTAACTAAAATAATAGCATATCGCCCTTTGGCGAATAAGAGAAGCTCGTTTTCAAAGAGAATGAAATTCATTTTCAACTTTTAGCAGTGAAAATGCACACTAGTGGATGATGGGAAAATACAAATAATAATGTTATTAGTACCTATACAATACGAATTAAAAAAAAACTTATCTCTTAGAAACAAAAAAAATACTTTTTTCCACCCTGAATGGAGGTAAGTGAGCAAATCATTACTGTCAATACTCTTTATCACACCCTCTTACCACCAAAAACTTAAAATTTCTAGCATAAAATATCGTTTGCATTATTTGTTTAAAGTTTTGGCATTTTCCACAGTTAGGGGGCGCTATTATAGCTCTAAGGAGATTCTGAAAATGCGAATCGTGCTATTTCATCAGTACCTATCCAATCTAAAAGGAATTTCTCATCTAGCTCAAAAAATAAAAGAGTTGAATATATACAGATGGCAGAACGAAACAAAGTGAAAACATTAGCTCCATTTTTCCTTTTAAAACCAGCTAAAAATGAATTCAATTTTTATAACTTACAAAGAATGCTTTTAGTGTAACAATGGAAGAATTTAATCTTTCTGAAGATAAGAAAGGACAGGTTACCTCAAGGTTATAGAAAATAAGTTGATGTAGAAATTGCAGAGGGATCAGTTACGCATAAAACAATAAAGAAGCGAATTATTGGAAAGATAAAAACTTTGTTATTGTAAGTATGGTAAAGAATTAATTAGTGTACAGATATCGAAGTAACCAGTTTTATTCTTAATAAAAGAGACAGTAAAAATTTGATAAGGATTTGGGTTGGGTTGTTTTACCTCTGAGCGGCACTTTTTTGCACACCATGGGCTAAATGGCCAGGTCACATGGACCCTGAAGGCTCAGAGAAGGTTGGGGAAGGGGACCCACTGGAAGAGCTGTTGGGAGACAGATGGTAGCCTCCCGTCAAGGCCATCCAGCGTGTTCTTTAACGTGCACAGGGTATGACTCTCCCGCACACGGGGCCACGGCTTAACGTCCCATCCGACGGACGGCGGCATTTGTAAGCCCATCGGTGTCCCCTACTGACCGTGGGCAGGGCGGGGAATTTTGCGGAGATAAATCGCAACGCTGACCCAGCTGGGACTCGAACCTGGGAACTACAGATTTCGAGCCTGGCGCGCTACCGACTGGGCCACCCCCGCCCCAATTTGATAAGGACCAGTTATCGTAAGGCTAATAAAGAATCTAAGTGTATGGATAAAAAAAGAAGCCAATTAGTGTAATGATAAAGAATCCAGTCAATGTGAAGATGAGAAGAAAAACTCGTCACTTTAAAGAAATCATTCCAATTTGAACATCCCAAAGAATCCAATTAGTGCAAAGGTAAAAAAAATGCTGACAACAGTTAAGAATCGGATTATAAAGATCACAGTTGTTGTAAAAAGCATTGAAAAGTGTGATGTGGATAACATTTCAGGAAGTTAACAGCTCATCATATCCGTTAAAAGCACACAGACATATTCCTACATGATGATAATTTTAAGCTTCACGTGACCCTCGAAATTTTAATCTCGACCTCCTAGCAAATATTCAGGGGAGAAAGCCAACTCCCTTCTTTCAGAAGGAGCAAGTCTCAAATTGTGATTGCCATGCCGCGTATGGAGGCGGCATGCAGCATGCTCAAAGAAGACTCTTCTGGCTCTATAGTAGCAGCAGCAGCAGAAGAACTCGTGTAAACCCATTTCTACCGTATTACGGAAGAGCTGATTTCTATCATGCAGTTAATTACACAAGTCCGTCAGTGTGGACTTCTCCTCCTCCTTTGGAAGCAAGGAAGCGAAGCGCTTCATTCTGTCCCGACATCCCCTGGGGCGTTAGGCGTGCTCTGCCTTTCTGCGATTGCTGCTCTCGGCTAAGCCTATCGCGTGGTG
The DNA here is from genome assembly GCA_038380435.1 of Ryuthela nishihirai. NCBI lineage: Eukaryota > Metazoa > Arthropoda > Arachnida > Araneae > Heptathelidae > Ryuthela > Ryuthela nishihirai. The sequence goes on from JAWZYU010000019.1 coordinate 40,603,189, forward strand.
ACGTATGCGTACATGCGACGTTAACAACAGAGACTGGCTAATCAAGTACCAGCATCGCAGAGGAGAAGCTACAAGAAATTTCCATTAAAATGAAGAGCCGCAGTTGGCCCCTGTTGCCATTAAGCAGAGGGGTCGATCACTGGTGGTGTGAGCCTCCCTGAACTATTTCCTCTTCACGTCCCAGTCGACTAGGTTCATCTCCCCTCTTCCCCCCCCCCCAACCCCTCAAGGCCGAAGCCACCTTCTGATACCAGCACGCCGGCCAATTGAAATTGCACACACTTATTTACCAACTTTAGATTGAGCGTGAGCCTCTGTGTATGTGGCAGTGTGAAAGGGTTGAGCGAAATTGGCTTGCAGATCAGCTGTTTCAAGTTCACAGAACCTGGCTACTTGGGAGGATGTCAAAGCGCGCGTGCTTTGTCGCGAAATAGAATAAAAGGAAGCGGAATGAACTAAAAAATAAATAGATTTCTTTTGGGGATTTAAGAAAAACGAAAAGAATTTATCGATTACTGGGTTGAAGCCTCTGCCTACAGTTTGAAAATATATTCCTTTTTTTTTGGCGATGGTAATTTATATCTACTTCACGTCCGCTAGAGCTGTTGCGTAGCTTAGTAGGTTGAGTAAGCAATTTCTAAAAAGCAACGCTCATAATGAAGCGCATTAGTTATGAAGTTAATTTATTATGAAAATATATTGACGACTTCGCAATCTTTTGAGTCCATGGCACACTTTTTTAAATCAAAATTTTTTGCGGTACATCAGGAAAAAAAATAGACATGCATAGTTTTTTTTTATAATTAATTATTTATTTCACTGATTAATATAATTGACTATTAATTTACAAAAAAATTTTTTTATATTTATGTTCACCCGAGAAGGTCAATCAGCTACAACATGTGGATAAAGATAAAAAAAAAGGCATTTGTTTTAAACTTCAATAAAATTTGCAGAGAAATTGAAGATTTCTAACAAATTTTCTTGATCGTAAGATTAAAGAAATGTTTCAAAATATTTGGTAAAAAGTAAAACCAAAATATGTGTTACAATGCTTGTGGAATAAAACAAAACAAATACATACAGTTTTTAAATTAAGTTACAAGAAGATTCATATTACAAATTTCAAATTTATAATAAGAATCTTAATAATGACTACAAAACTGAAAGAACGTAAGCTAATAAGGTTGGGTTGTTTTACCTCTGAGAGGCACTTTTTTGCACACCATGGGCTAAATGGCCAGGTCACATGGACCCCGAACGCTCAGAGAAGGTTGGGGGAGGGGACCTACTGGAACAGCTGTTGAGAGACAGATGGTAGCCTCCCGTCAAGGCCATTCAGCGTGTTCTTTAAAATTGGGTTGTTTTACCTCTGAGCGGCACTTTTTTGCACACCATGGGCTAAATGGCCAGGTCACATGGACCCCGAATGCTCAGAGAAGGTTGGGGGAGAGGACCCACTGGAACAGCTGTTGGGAGACAGATGATAGCCTCCCTTCAAGGCCATCCAGCTTGTTCTTTAACGTGCACAGGGTATGGCTCTCTCGCACACCGGGCCACGGCATAACGTCTCATCCGACGGACGGCGTCCTTTCCAAGCCCATCGGTGTCCCCTACTGACCGTGGGCAGGGCGGGGAATTTTGCGGAGATAAATCTCAACGCTGACCCAGCTGGGACTCGAACCTGGGAACTACAGATTACGAGCCTGGCGCGCTACCGACTGAGCCACCCCCGCCCCATCGTAAGCTAATAAAAAATTGTTTTCTCTTTGAAGAATTACCTTTATTCTTTTAATGAGAAATTCGAGCCTATTTCTTCGAACACAATTACTTGATATTTGGCTCGATAATTTTGCTTAAACACGAACATTTGTTGTGGCCCACGTGAAGCTGTTTTACATCAGATCGGTTGGGTAGCGCTCGACTGTGTGAAAAGATTTATGTTTCGAAATTTTTTAAGCATATTTAATATTCTTGTTTAATTATATTTTTAGAATTATAAGGGAGGCATTATTTGCGTTAAATTTCTTATTACTTCTCTTTCCTCCATGGGCAGGGGCGGGGGTGGCTCAGTCGGTAGCGCGCCAGGCTCGTAATCTGTAGTTCCCAGGTTCGAGTCCCAGCTGGGTCAGCGTTGAGATTTATCTCCGCAAAATTTCCCCGCCCTGCCCACGGTCAGTAGGGGACACCGATGGGCTTGAAAAGGCCGCCGTCCGTCGGATGGGACGTTAAGCCGTGGCCCCGTGTGCGGGAGAGCCATACCCTGTGCACGTTAAAGAACACGCTGGATGGCCTTGACGGGAGGCTACCATCTGTCTCCCAACAGCTGTTCCAGTGGGTCCCCTCCCCCAACCTTCTCTGAGCCTTCGGGGTCCATGCGACCTGGCCATTTAGCCCATGGTGTGCAAAAAAGTGCCGCTCAGAGGTAAAACAACCCAACAACAACCCAACCTCCATGGACGCTTCATCACTGCAGAGAAAAGTACTAATAGTAGTTTCATTTTGTATATTGCAGAACAACATTCTACAGAATAGCATTGATCTCACTTGACTTAACCCTTTCACGACCAAGGGAAATTTTTTTCCCATTTTAAAATTGGTGATTGTCATATTTAATTATAACCTTATCTGCATTTTTTATACAGAATGTCAAAATAGAACGTATGCCGAACGCAATTACGTAAACGGGAACGTTTAGAAAACAAAAACAGAACTGTCAGGACGCATAATATATGTACTATGTGCAATGTCCATCTTTGCCTCACTACCAAAAGAAATTGCTTCGCAGAATATCATAATTAGCACATCATTTTGTATAGTAATTTTATTTCATAATTTTGTATTATTTTAGTTAACATTTTGTTCTAATAAACCAATAAATAAAAGACATTGCATAATAAGCCTAACTATAATTTGTGTTACCTTTATAGTCCATTGGGAAAAATATTTCCCATAAAATTCCAAAAAAACTACACATTGTTATGTATTTTTCTTATGATTTTTATTTATTTTACGTCTAAACAAACTAAAATAAACAGTTACATACTAATATTTACTCTTAGAAACCTTATGGTCCTGAAAGGGTTAAAGCTCACATTTCCTCTTTACCCGAATCCTGTAAGATGGTTGCCTGAAGAGTTTTAGCCCGGGTTGGGTTGTTTTACCTCTGAGCGACATTTTTTTGCACACCATGGGCTAAATGACCAGCTCACATGGACCCCAGAGGCTCAGAGAAGGTTGGGGGAGGGGACCCACTGGAGCAGCTGTTAGGAGACAGATGGTAGCCTCTCGTCAAGGCCATCCAGCGTGTTCTTTAACGTGCACAGGGTATGGCTCTCCCGCACACGGGGCCACGTCCCATGAGACGAACGGCGGCCTTTCCAAGCCCATCGGTGTCCCCTACTGACCGTGGGCAGGGCGGAGTTTTAGCCTGAGTTTAATGGTTCGAGCCCAAATACCACTGCTGAAAATTTCTCCATTCTTACTAGAATAGCGAAATGTAAATTCGCTAGTGGTGGGAAAATGTAAATTCACTTGTGGTAGTAATGTTTCGAGTCCCAAATAATGTAGCTGTTTAAACTCTGAAAAGACCGCTTGCAAAAATGTCGTTAAAACAATTTGGTAAGAAATGATGCAAAAAAAAGTGCTCATCCACTGTCATGCGAATCAGTCCCCCTGCTGAGAATTTATCCGTTGCTACCCCATATGACAAAAAGTAGATTCACTTCTGGCGGGTTGTGTTGGGTTGTTTTACCTCTGAGTGGCACTTTTTTGCACACCATGGGCTAAATGGCAAGGCCACAAGGATCCCGAAGGCTCAGAGAAGGTTGGGGGATAGGACCCACTGGAACAGCTGTTAGGAGACAGATGGTAGCCTCCCGTCAAGGTCATCCAGCGTGTCTTTTAACGTGCACAGGGTATGGCTCTCCCGCACACGGGGCCACGGTTTAACATCCCATCCGACGGACGGCGTCCTTTCCAAGCCCATCGGTGTCCCCTACTGACCGTGAGCAGGGCGGGGAGTTTCGCGGAGATAAATTTCAACTCTGACCCAGCTGGGACTCGAACCTGGAAACTGCAGATTACGAGTCTGGCGCGCTTCTGGCGGCAAAAACAAAGTCTCTTGCAGAGGCAAAAGTTAAATTCTCCCTCCTAAATTTCTTCCTCAACCTGTTTTGAAATTTGGAAATGATTGTAACCTGAATATTTAATCCGTTGCGAGGGTAAAAAAGCTACCTTCATGGGTAAAGCACCAAATTACATCATGTTTTACTTGCTATTTTTTCTCAGATTTCCAGAATTAGAACCTGTTTTAAACGATTCTGAAACCTACTTCTTTGAAAAGAGGAAAAAACGCTTTTCTTTCTCGTTTCTTTGTCATTTCTTGTTGGACCTTTATGGCATTCCAAGTAATGTCACAGCTAAGGTAACAGACAAGAATCTCTCTTTCAAGGCCACAAATGCGTTTCGCATCGTCTCTCCATGACAGGTTGACCGTCACCTTTTTCTGGATGTTGGTCGTGCAAAAGGATCTCGTTGTGATTACAAATATTTGAATGCGTTAACCTTCACACTTAGCTCAATGTATCAGAGTTTAGAAGTTTTCTTATAGGTTGGGTTGTTTTACCTCTGAGCGGCACTTTTTTGCACACCATGTGCTAAATGGCCAGGTCACATGGACCCCGAAGGCTCAGAGAAGGTTGGGGGAGGGGACCCACTGGAACAGCTGTTGGGAGACAGATGGTAGCCTCCCATCAAGGCCATCCAGCGTGTCCTTTAACGTGCACAGGGTATGGTTCTTCCGCACACGGCACCACGGCTTAACGTCCCATCCGACGGACGGCGGCCTTTCCAAGCCCATCGGTGTCCCCTACTGACCGTGGGCAGGGCGGGGAATTTTGCGGAGATAAATCTCAACGCTGACCCAGCTGGGACTCGAACCTGGGAAGTACAGATTACGAGCCTGGCGCGCTACCGACTGAGCCACCCCGCCATTTTCTTATAGGAGCGCCACGTGAATGACGGATATTCATGTGTCGGATTGTCAAAGCTATTTTGTTTCCTCAGTCCTGTTTTACCGATGAAATAATGACAAGGAATCGTGTGATAAAAAAAGTACAAAGTTATAGAAACATTTTCCTTCTGAAATGAATTGCGCTAAAGCTGAAGCTTTATGCGTAATTAATGTTTTCATTTTGTCGCCAGTTCGTCTGTAGATATTAAACCATTTAGTTTTTACAGATAAAGTAAAACTTCTTTTTGGGTTGGATAGGTGGTATTGATGACACATTTTAGGATTCGCATTTTCCAAATAGCTGAAGATATAATAACGCCCTCTAGTTGTGGAAAAAGATGGAAAATGTCAAATATATATTAAAAAAATAGTGCGAACGATGTATTTATGTTATAAGTTTAAAATTTCAGTGGTAGCTAGGTGTTGGTCAAGAATTTGACACTGACAGCAATGGTTATGACCTATGCCCTTAATTGGTGATGGTGGTGATGCAGTTTTTAGAGATAAATGAGAAATTATTTTTAAGTATTAATAAAATATTCGATTCAAGGAGAGGGACTGATTCACATGGAGATAAGACAACTGATGATCACATTTTTTTGCATAATATATTATGAGATTGTTTTTAGCGAAAATTTTTATTATTTGCATTCTTTCAATAATCCATTAATTCGAATTACCACTTCAGAGGTTGCAGAGTCTGAAAAGGGAAAACTTCATTGTCTTTGAAAGCGATATTGTTCAAGGTTATTGAGAAAAAATTAGGTGCAACGCCCCATCCCCAAAAGAAAAAAAAAACCCTGGATGCGCGCCTGCTTTTAAGGACCACATTTCGAAGTTATGATGTACGGTCCCTTTATAACGGAACTGCGCAAATCTTGAGGCTTTTCAATCCGTGCAAATGGTAGCATCTATTTGATGTTATAAAATTTTTTATGTAATTTTATGCTCAATTCTTGTGTGGCGTATACCACAATTTGCGAACCGAGTGGTTAGCGCGCTTTGCTACTGATCTAAGGGACCTGGGTTCGAGCCCCGGATAAGGCATGGTTGCATGTGTTGTTTTTCTGCTGAGGTCCTGCCATCCTCTCAGATCTTCTACTTTGGCATATAAACTGACAGGCTCCTGTCAGACCTCTGTGGTAAGCAGCTACTTGAGGGGGTATTTATTTTATTTATTTTATCTTCAGATAACAAGTTGCGATCTTTATTCGGTCCTAACATGAAATAAAAAAAAACTACACGATTTCCTCGTGTAACATAAGAGACCCAGTTTATACAAATCTCGTAACAAGCTTTCTATTTTAATTAATTAAATGCTTTTTATCTAAAGTTTATATATCTCTAATTGTTTGACTTTTTTTTAGCAGATGTTCTCTAAAGATTTATAAATCCTTGATTTACTTTTTTCTGAAATTAATTTCAATCGCTTTCAGGATACTCACAACGATTATAATCAAGGGCATCTTCTGCTGGATGGACTGTTACTACACCGCACCATGGGAAGAACCATTGTGTTTCCGCCGGAAGAAAAAAAAATCGATTCAAGGAGAGGGACTGATTCACATGGAGGTAAGAGAACGTATGATCACTTTTGTTTTTTGCATAATATCTTAATAGATCGTTTTTAGCGAAATTTTTGCAAGGGTTAAAAAAGGCTACATTCTATTGACAGAGATGTTTAGTGGACGAATCGCTTTATTTTTGCTGCACAATATGTTTGAATAATCAGGTTTGAGGGAATTTCAAGATTCAGGAGAAAGTTTGAGTGGCGATTGATGCATGCTTCAAACTTTTTTGGAAATTGTGTGTCATAAAAAGAATGAAAATTGTGTGCAGTTCGGTACCTGTGATGTTTAACACCTGAATGGTTGTCGATGATGATCTGATGCGCGAACCAATTATATTGCTTTACATTATCGCTAAATTGGATGCAGAAATTCTTTTTGAGATAATAGTAAAGTCGTAAAAAAAAATAAATATCCCTTCAAGTAGGTGCTTACCACAGAGGTCTGCCAGGAGTCTATCAATTCAAATACGCCATAGAGGAGATCTCAACAGAAAGACAACAGAAACATCCACGCGTTACCCAGGAAAGAAACCAGGTAGCCAAGCGCGATAACCACTCGGTCACGGCACGGCTTCGTAAAGTCTTAGAATTTGTTTACCACACTAGTAATTTGAATTTAGTGATTGTGATCTGTCGCCCTACTCCAGTGCAACCCGTGTCATTATAACTATCTTAATTAGGCCCATTACTTCTTCGCCTTACGTAGACAATATTTTCCGCCTCTAATGAAAGGTTGCCGATGGCTTTGACTTATCCCTTGGCTTGTAGTTCCTTCTTAAAACATTTGTTTATCAAATTCTCCCTTTTCCTTTGGGCACATCTTTATTGATACAGATTATGGTCACGAATAATATCGTTTGGTGCTCTGTTCGGTCATGTCCTGACCTTTGATCGTTAAACTGTGAGAACTTTAAAATGACTAATCCTAAATCCTCGAAGATGCAGATCTAGCTTCTCTGTGTATAATATATAAAATTAGAGTATTGGTCCATGTGATGTCTCAGTCTTATGGAATCTTTTGTTATCCACATTAGAGACGATCAATGGATCATTTCTGATGGCACATGAGAGTCCTTTGCTGCTTACAGCAGACAGTTCTCCAATTGCATTGTTATATCCAAGGCAGATTTCGATTTGAAAAATATAAAAGGATCAGTTTTCTACTTTTGAGATGGATCACACCCTCATTATCCAGAACTCTTTTCTTTCTTTGCCCTTCGTTGCTTCCACTTAAGTCCATTGTGCATTCCAAGTTGCTCTTTATAACTGAGGTGACGGTTGGCTAAGTTGGTAGAGCGCCAGGCCCCTAATCTGGAGTTCTCAGGTTCAAGTCCTAACTGTGCCCACGTTCAGATTCATCTCCACTAATCCCCCAGCCTGCCCTCCTTCAAGTAGGCACAACAATGGGCTAGGAATGGCCACCGTCCGTCGGATGAGAGAGGCTTATCACGTGCATATTAACACGCAGGATGGCCTTGACGGAAATCATCCATTTGTCTCTTAACAGCTGTCCAGTAGTATTTCTTCATTTCTGAGTCCTTGGTGTTCTGGGGCGGGGGTGGCTCAGTCGGTAGCGCGCCAGGCTCGTAATCTGTAGTTCCCAGTTCGAGTCCCAGCTGGGTCAGCGTTGAGATTTTTCTCCGCAAAATTCCCCGCCCTGCCCACGGTCAGTAGGGGACACCGATGGGCTTGGAAAGGCCGCCGTCCGTCGGATGGGACGTTAAGCCGTGGCCCCGTGTGTGGGAGAGCCATACCCTGTGCACGTTAAAGAACACGCTGGATGGCCTTGACGGGAGGCTACCATCTGTCTCCCAATAGCTGTTCCAGTGGGTCCCCTCCCCCAACCTTCTCTGAGCCTTCGGGGTCCATGTGACCTGGCCATTTAGCCCATGGTGTGCAAAAAAGTGCCGCTCAGAGGTAAAACAACCCAACAACCTTGGTGTTCTTGTGACCTGGCCATTTAGACTAGCGAGTGCAGAAAAGTGCTGCTCAGAGGTAAAACAACTCAACGCAACCCTCTTTACAACCTACAGTGGCCATAAGAGCATAAGGACTATTTACAGTACTTGCAACTTCAATTCAATAACTATTAGGCGATATTTCCCCTTCCCACTTTCTCGTGTTAGTGTTTTTCAAAGTATGACGCATTTTGTGCAAATCGAATTCATTGGGAGAACCAAGTTTCTTTTGTTTCGTTCACTTTTGTGACGTGACAAATTCGAAGGAACCACATCGCTACTGCTGTAGTCTATTTTCTCCCCTTGCGAGATTTAAACTTCGGGACTCGGTCATAAATAGCGACTCTAAGAACCAGTTGACTGGAAGAGCTATAACTCAGGATTTGATGTTCGGCTGCCGTAAATTTTAAGCGTTACCCCACGGACAGAATGCAAAATTTATAGCCTTGTGTGCTTGTGTTAGAAGTTTTACTTTCTGTTATGATTTATTCCTGTCAGAATGTTCTGGGAGGATACGAAGAATCGGAAAGCAGCGATAAAAGAAGATGCAGCTTTCCCCTCCCCCCCACTTTCTCTTTTTCCTCTTTTCTCTCTTCCGATACTCTGGATTCCCTGTATTGCTCCTGAGCCTCCAGTTTGCTCTTATACGGGGAGAAGGGATCAGTGCTAGAATTTCACACACAGTTGTAAAAGGAATGCTGTGATACAGTGGCAGAGAAAGGGAGAAGAGGCGATGACAGGAACGAAAAGTTTCGGAGGTGATGGCAGAAATGAGGAGTTTGGAGGAGGATTGTGTAAATGGGGAATTTGGGACATTACGTAAGTGAGGATTTTGAGAGGTGATGATATAAATGAAGCGTTTGAGGGGGTGATGATATAAATGAAGAGTTTGAGAAGTGATAATATAAATGAAGAGTTTGGGGGATGATGATTGAAATGAAAAGTTTGGGGGATGATGATTGAAATGAAAAGTTTGGGAGATGATCTAAACGAGAAGTGTGAGGAATGATGGTTTAAATGGGGAATTTGGGAGATTATAAAAATCAAGATTTCGGGAGATGATGTAAATCAGAAGTTTGGTAGGTAGTGATATAAATGAGGAGTTTGCGGGATGATGGTATAAATGGGAAATTTGGAAGACGATATAAATGAGGAGCTATAGAGGTGATAATGTAAATGAGAATTTTAAGAGGTGATGGCAAAAATGAGGAATTTTAAAATTTGGGAAATGATAGCAAGGAAGATTCTTACGTTTCGAGGATGATGATGATGATGCAAAGAGTTAATGTTTAGGAGGTGCTTATAGAAATTAGAAGTTTTAAATTTTAGGAAGTGATAAAAGCGATGCTAAATGGGTCTTAAAGTTTGGGGATGATGATAAAAGTGAGTGAAATTTCGAAGATGATGATAGAAAAAAAAAAGGTGTTTTTGGAGATACTAAGCATTGTAACTACTTCTTCTCTATAATTATTTAACGTATATCTGCTACAGGTGCTTATGATTGTCTGTTATTCAACATAGCATTTAAGCTTAAAAAAAAGACGTGTTAAATTAAAAAAGTCATGTGCACTAACCTGGAAAGTTCCTTAAACACAACTGACTTAGCTTTCCAATGATTGGGGGGGCGGGGGTGGCTCAGTCGGTAGCGCGCCAGGCTCCTAATCTGTAGTTCCCAGGTTCGAGTCCCAGCTGGGTCAGCGTCGAGATTTATCTCCGCAAAATTCCCCGCCCTGCCCACGGTCAGTAGGGGACACCGATGGGCTTGGAAAGGCCGCCGTCCGTCGGATGAGACGTTAAGCCGTGGCCCCGTTTGCGGGAGAGACATACCCTGTGCACGTTAAAGAACACGCTGGATGGCCTTGACGGGAGGCTACCATCTGTCTCCCAACAGCTGTTCCAGTGGGTCCCCTTCACCAACCTTCTCTGAGCCTTCGGGGTCCATGTGACCTGGCCATTTAGCCCATGGTGTGCAAAAAAGTACCGCTCAGAGGTAAAACAACCCAATCCAACTTTCCAATGATTAATTCCATGATATAATGCTTAAAGCCACCAATAAAGAAAGGATGATTGTTCAGCAGCCGATAGTTCAGTGGTGAGAACACCTTATCAGGAGATTGTGGGTTCGGATCCCACTTGTCTAATGACAATTTTTTCCCTCTGTAATTATTTAGAGCATCAATCTTTTAGGTCCTTTTCCGCTGTAGGAAAGATTAGAAGAGGAAAGATCCCTTCTAACTTTTATAGGCAAACATTTTAGCGATGTTTAACGTAGTCTTACATACAAATATAAATTTACATAAAATTTGCATGACATTTTTGTGCAAAGTTTGTATAACTTAGGTTTTTTAAAAGCTGTTTTATTAGCGAAGGAATTGCACTTCGTTCATCTTTTCTTATGACCGAGTGGTTAGTGCGTTTGGCTACTGATCTAAGTGACCTGGGTTCGAGCCCCGGTAAGGCATGGCTGTTTGTGTCGTTTTTCTGTTGAGGGCCTGCCATCCTCTCAGACCTTCTACTATGTCATATAAACTGACAGGCTCCTGTCAGACCTCTGTGGCAAGCAGCTGTTTGAGGGGGTATTTATTTTATTTTTATTATTTTTATTTATTGCCCGGGTTCAGTTGGCCTGAACTAATGCCGATTGAAATGCAGACAGAATTTCGCCTCAAGGGAATGACGACTGAAAACACCAATGTCGTAACGTGGGTAGCAATTGGGGAGACTATGAGATTGAGCTCTTAATGCTTTGATAATTCTCAGATATCAGATGCAAATGACATGCCAATAAACCAATGATCTATGAGAACTATTGATGTCTGAACTGCGCAGTGGAAGTCTCACCAGTTGTCTGCCACTCAACTATGTCATTGGAAAACATTTGTTGAAAAAATAGAAAATTCAAAATATAAAGAAACAAGGCTAAGATATGATATAGTTTTTGCTATATTAATAAACAATATTATCAAAAGTTTTTGCCACTTTAATATTGTTTGAATTTGGAAGCCGCATTCAGAGTTCTCTAATTAGATACTATGTATAATACTATATAAAAGATAAAAGCTTCTTCTCAATCGAGTTTAACTGAGGCAGAAGTTTATATGCATTTTTATAAAATCGTACGTAACGTTATGTATTTTATATATATCTATACAATTTTGAAATTAAGCTTGTTAGGAAAAAATATGATTGGAGATGAATTGAGATGTTGTTCAAATATTTCTAAATCTCGATTTTTAACAATATTCGTTTAACATTTAACGAACTATTGGGCTTGGAACATTTAACAGCACAGGCTTCTGGTGATTTATCTTAAAAGTTTATTGAAACAAATAATAACTGTTATAATAAGTCGTTTTCTAAAATAAACTTAATTTTAAGAGTTTTGTGTAACGATTCTTTTAGCTTCTTCAGTTTTAAAAAATAAAAAAGTCTGTACTTTTCTTGTTAGGTAGAGGGTTGTTTTATTTCTAAGTGGCACTTTTTGCACATAATGGGCTAAATGGTCAGGTCGCAAAAACCCAAGGGTTCAAGGAAGTTTGCAGAAAGACTGTATTGCACACGGGTTGTTTGACCTCTGAGCGGCACTTTTTTGCACACCATGGGCTAAATGGCCAGGTCACATGGACCCCGAAAGCTCAGAGAAGGTTGGGGGAGGGGACCCACTGGAACAGCTGTTGGGAGACACATGGTAGCCTCCCGTCAAGGCCATCCAGCGTGTTATTTAACGTGCACAGGGTATGGCTCTCCCGCACACTGGGCCACGGCTTAACGTCCCGTCCGTCGACTACGACCGTGGCTACTGACCGTGGGCAGGGCGGGGAATTTTGCGGAGATAAATCTCAACGCTGACCCAGCTGGGACTCGAACCTGGGAACTACAGATTACGAGCCTGGCGCGCTACCGACTGAGCCACCCCCGCCCTATATTGCACACGGAGTCATGGCTTAAAGTGACATCCAACCAACGTCGGCCTATCCACTCCCATCGGCATTTCATTGGTCATCGAGAGCAGAAAGGGATTAGAGAAGAAAATTAACGTCATAGGCACGGTTTGGATTCAAACCTGGATCATTAGGTTAGAGCAGTGGTGGAAACGGGGGGGGGGGGAGTGAACGCGGTAGGGCGGCTTCCCTCTACTTCCGAAGATGGGAAAAAGAACTAGCTGTTTTCGGAGTAACATACATCATTCTAGACAAGCGTCTGAGAGCTGCGCCATTCCCAAGCACTGCGCATGTGTATGGCGAGAAACTAATCTGACATCTTAAGAGTTTTTTTTCTTTGGGGTCAGAGAATCAATGTATTTGGCCGTACCCCAAGTTCAAAAATCCTATTTTGCAGCGCTGATTATGAGCCCTGATGTGCGACCGACTGAACCAACCCTAATGTCTCTGCTGTTACTCAGCTTCGATAACTATTTAACCATTAAATTAATATTGTTTAAAATCGAGATTTTGAAAGATTTGAATGATATCATCTACAATTCATTTCCAGTGACATTTTTCCGTGAATATATTTTAAAAATTAAGGAGTTTTGAATCTGGCTTTCCTTTGAAACAATATGGAACTGTCGACACTTTTATTAATATATTGTAATTAATTCCGCAGTTGGTACGCTACAAGAATGCTAAACAGTTAAGTGGCACGGGTTAGTAAAATGTTTAAAAATACCTAAACTAGGTTTAAAACCTCTGGATAGGTTTAATGCGATGCTCTGATCTTTCTCTAACGAAGATATTTAATGAATTTCTCAATGCAGTGATTTCTGTTATAAACCATCTTGAGTTCACCTGACTATGTTATTCCATTGAGCAGCAAAAAAAAAATATTTTGCATTCTGTTACGCCTTAACTCAACTGGTACAGTCTCTCAAAAAACTATCCGAACACTATGGTTGATTACAGAAATCAGAAAAAAAATATCTGGCAACGATTTTTTTTTAGAAATTAGTGATCTGGCAACCTTCGTGTCACTTGACACGAAGGTCGCCAGATCACTGATTTGTAAAAAAATCGTTGCCAGATATTTTTTCTGATTTCCTTAATCAACCATAGTGTTCGGATACTTTTCTGAGCGACTGTAGGTGGTCATATTATTTTGATACTAGATCGTGTGGGCTTACTCACGGAAATATTGAGCGTGTGCAGTTACCGTTCACAGCAAACTGGATCGTGTGCAGTAACTGCACACGCTCCAGTTTGCTGTGAACGGTAACTGGAGCGTGTACAGTTGCTGTACACGCTCCAGATATTTTTCCTGAATTCTGTTATCACGTGACACGAAGGTTGCCAGATCACTGATTTCTAAAAAAATCGCTGCCAGATATTTTTTCTGATTTCCTTAATCAACTATAGTGTTCGGATACTTTTTTGAGCGACTGTAGGTGGTCATATTATTTTGATACTAGATCGTGTGGACTTACTCACGGAAATATTGAGCGTGTGCAGTTACCGTTCACAGCAAACTGGATCGTGTGCAGTAACTGCACACGCTCCAGTTTGCTGTGAACGGTAACTGGAGCGTGTACAGTTGCTGTACACGCTCCAGATATTTTTCCTGAATTCTGTAATCACGTGACACGAAGGTTGCCAGATCACTGATTTCTAAAAAAATCGCTGCCAGATATTTTTTCTGATTTCCTTAATCAACCATAGTGTTCGGATACTTTTTTGAGCGACTGTAGGTGGTCATATTATTTTGATACTAGATCGTGTGGGCTCACTCACGGAAATATTGAGCGTGTGCAGTTACCGTTCACAGCAAACTGGAGCGTGTGTAGTAACTGCACACGCTCCAGTTTGCTGTGAACGGTAACTGGAGCGTGTACAGTTGCTGTACACGCTCCAGATATTTTTCCTGAATTCTGTAATCACGTGACACGAAGGTTGCCAGATCACTAATTTCTAAAAAAATCGTTGCCAGATATTTTTTCTGATTTCTGTAATCACCCATAGTGTTCGGATACTTTTTTGAGCGACTGTACGTAACCAGAAGATCCAGAGTTGGGAGTTAGGGAGGCGGACGGGTGCTTTTTAGCCTTCCCAATGACCGAGTAATTAGCATGTTTGGCTGATCAAAGGAACTCAAGATCTTGTTCCGGATAAAGTATGGATGTTTTCATTCTTGTGTTATCTTTCTGATGAGATCTCGTCTTCCTCGAAGATATTATCGATTGTGTATTACATTTACGAGTTCCTGTTAATGTCAGGCGGCTGCTTGGGAGGTAATAAATATCTTTAATACATAGAGGACAGAGAAAAAGTTACTTCTTTATTACATTGTTCTGTTGTTTGATCTCTGAGTGGCACATTTGTGCACACAATGAGCTAAATGGCCAGGCCACAAGGGCCCCAAAGGCTCACAGCTATATAGGAAGGAGAACAATACACGGGAATACTGTTAAAAGACAGACAGATCTTTTAACGTTGTTGGGTTGTTTTACTTACGTTCTTTAACGCGACAGATATGACGTTCTTTACGTTCTTTAACGCGACAGATATGAGGGTTTTGTACAAGGACGACGTCTTAATACCCCTTCCATATAGTTTGGGGAGGGGGCGGGGGTGGCTCAGTCGGTAGCGCGCCA
Source organism: Ryuthela nishihirai (assembly GCA_038380435.1). Taxonomy (NCBI): domain Eukaryota; kingdom Metazoa; phylum Arthropoda; class Arachnida; order Araneae; family Heptathelidae; genus Ryuthela; species Ryuthela nishihirai. Next base: position 40,618,314 of record JAWZYU010000019.1, read on the forward strand.
GGCTCGTAATCTGTAGTTCCTAGGTTCGAGTACCAGCTGGGTCAGCGTTGAGATTTATCTCCGCAAAATTCCCCCTCCCCCCTGCCCACGGTCAGTAGGGGACACCGATGGACTTGGAAAGGCCGCCGTCCGTCGGATAGGACGTTAAACCATGGCCCCGTGTGTGGGAGAGAGCCATACCCTGTGCACATTAAAGAACACGTTGGATGGCCTTGATGGGAGGTTACCATCTGTCTCCCAACAGCTGTTCCAGTGGGTCCCCTTCCCCAACCTTCTCTGAGCCTTCGGGGTCCATGTGACCTGGCCATTTAGCCCATGGTGTGCAAAAAAGTGCCGCTCAGAGGTAAAACAACCCAACAACCCAAATATAGTTTGGGTATCGGATGGCAGTATATGGATTAGCGCAGAAAATCGCAATGCATGCAGAATGGCGATAGGAGTCTGAATACCTCAGATGCTAAAAATTTAGTTTATCCCCGCCAACTGTTTTTACAGGTTTTCCTCATATAAGGACATTTCAGCGAACTAGATCAGATTCTGTTATTAGCAATGTTTCCGTCACACGACTGGTCAAAATATTCAATATAAAATAATGCAGCCCGAAAGAGAAGAGGGAAGAGATTGCGATAAGAGGATCTCTTATGAAATTTAAGAAGAGTAAATAATCATGCTAAATCTTTCCTGCTTCTATTTAAAGCGTATTATTATCCTTCCACTGGAATTTACTACCGATTGATCTCCGAAAATCGCATTTGAAATCCCGTTAAACTTTATCCTATCCATGAACGGCGATATTTTAACACCTATTTGTAGTTTTTCCAGGAGAAAGTGCCGTGGTGATATATATAGTTCTGTAAATCGGAAGGGAAAGCCATGAAGCATTTTCTGACAAGATATATGAGATGACAGAAATGACGGAATTTCATTTACAGATTTGGAGAAAGTAAGGAATTCACCACATCATTCTTTGCACAATCATTATTATTACTTGGTGAACTAGAGCGATATTTTGTTTGGCGAATATTGGAAATGTTACGCGGTCCACTCAAATTTATAGCCTATAAACGCTTAATAGTACGTCACCATCTTAAGTGCTTAGGAACCGGTAAGAAGTCCCTCGAATGCACTATACAATAATATTTCACCCTAAACCGCTGGGGTATACCGAAACCCACAGCTATAACTTATTAAGTGGACGTATTCCATCGTACAGAACCCATTTTAAAGTTTTCAGAGCAATATTTCAGCTTCAAGAAGCAATGCTGGAAGTGAATTTAAAGAATAGCTAGCAAATATACGCTAAGAAATAATAGATCCTTTTTTGTTTCTATCAGGATATTCATCGTCGTACAGAAGGATATCCACAAAAAATGACGTACAATTTAATATGAAATTTTTATATTTGAAAAAAAAAATAAAAAAAATATTGCGTAGTATTCTGATTCCTTTTTGGGGTTGTTTTACCACTGAGCGGCACTTTTTTGCACACCATGGGCTAAATGGCCAGTCACATGGACCCCGAAGGCTCAGAGAAGGTTGGGGGAGGGGACCCACTGGAACAGCTATTGGGAGACAGATGGTAACCTCCCGTCAAGGCCATCCAGCGTGTTCTTTAACGTGCACAGGGTATGTCTCTCCCGCACACGGGGTCACGGCTTAACGTCCCATCCGACGGACGGCGGCCTTTCCAAGCCCAGCGGTGTCCCCTACTGACCGTGGGCAGGGTGGGGAATTTTACGGAGATAAATCTCAACGCTGACCCAGCTGGGATTCGAACCTGGGAACTACAGATTACGAGCCTGGCGCGCTACCGACTGAGCCACCCCCGCCCCTATTCTGATACAAGATCATGTCTTCAGTTGTTTTCGGGATGGGAGTGGCTCAGTCGGTAGCGCGCCAGGCTCGTAATCCGTAGTTCCCATGTTCGAGTCCCAGCTCGGTCGGCATTGAAATTTATCTCCGCAAAATTCCGCGCCCTGCCCACATTCAGTAGGGGGGGGGGGGACACCGATGGGCTTGGAAAGGCCGTCATCCGTCGGATGGGACGTTAAGCCCTTGTGTGGCAGAATTATATGGTGTGCACCTTAAAGAACACGCTGGATGGTCTTGACGGGAGGCTACCATCTGTCTCCCAACAGCTGTTCCAGTGGGTCCCCTCCTCCAACCTTCTCTGAGCCTTCGGGGTCCATGTGACCTGGCCATTTAGCCTATGGTGTGCAAAAAATTGCCCCTCAGAGGTAAAACAACCCAACCCAAATCAATTGTTCGCGAATTGTTTGATGAAATAGTTTCGAAACTTTTCGAAGTTGCTCCCGTCACATCGAACTTGATAATGCACCTGCTGTCATGTTTATCATTGATCACCCATCTCGACCTTGGTTTGTGAAGTAAAGTTGTTACCAGTTCAGTGGCCATTTCGTAAACCTTTAAGACAAGGTCACCACTTTATTCATAATAATTTGCAGATATTAGTGATATTTATAGATTCTATTTCTGAGCTAGTTTATGGAGATTCATATAAAAATTCATAAATAAATATGTTAAACTCTTATGCAAAGTGAAGAGAATGGGATTATGAAGTTTGTTATTGATGAATGCATCGCAATTCATAACCCGAGATAGGAGCGGGGGTGGCTCAGTCGGTAGCGCGCCAGGCTCGTAATCTGTAGGTCCCAGCTGGGTCAGAGTTGAGATTTATCTCCGCAAAATTCCCCGCCCTGCCCACGGTCAGTAGGGGACACCGATGGGCTTGGAAAGGCCGCCGTCCGTCGGATGGGACGTTAAGCCGTGGTCCGTGTGTGGGAGAGCCATACCCTGTGCACGTTAAAGAACACACTGGATGGCCTTGACGGGAGGCTACCATCTGTCTCCCAACAGCTGTTCCAGTGGGTCCCCTCCCCCAAACTTCTCTGAGCCTTCGGGGGTCCTTGTGACCTGGTCATTTAGCCCATAGTGTGCAGAAAAGTGCCGCTCAGAGGTAAAACAACCCAACCTAACCCGAGATATGTGTAAGAAAGGCATTACAAAATATGGGTGAAGCACTTTCCTAAGCTTTTCATAATTTGGAAAAGCAATGTTCATTCTAATCGTAAAAACGATTAAAATATCGCGCTGTTCAAAGGGATGGTGTGTGCGCGTATGTGTGTGGGTTGGGTTGTTTTACCTCTGAGCGGCACTTTTTTGCACACCATGGCCTAAATGGCCAGGTCACATGGACCCCGAAGGCTCAGAGAAGGTTTGGGGAGGGGACCCACTGGAACAGTTGTTGGGAGACAGATGGTAGCCTCCCGTCAAGGCCATCCAGCGTGTTCTTTAACGTGCACAGGGTATGGCTCTCCCACACACGGGGTCACGGCTTAACGTCCCATTCGACGGACGGCGGCCTTTCCAAGCCCATCGGTGTCCCCTACTGACCGTGGGCAGGGCGGGGAATTTTGCGAGATAAATCTCAACGCTGATCCAGCTCGGACTCGAACCTGGGAACTACATATTACGAGATGGCGCGCTACCGACTGAGCCACCCCCGCCCCGCGCGTATGTGTGTGGTGGGGAGGGGAGGGGGGCTGTCGATATTTTGGAAACTATTCAGAAATTCTAATTTTTTTTACCAGTAGAACTGTCACGTTTTCTGAAAAGGGTATCTTTTCATTTTTAAAAATCACTGCTTTGGTATGGCTCTATAATACCCTAGGTCAGTGGTTCTCAACCTTTTATGCTTCATGTACCCCCTGGAAATTTGTATGTAACTGGCGTACCCCTTATATATATAGATAAAAAAGTTATAGTATAACAATGGGAATAAAATAAAAAATATATCTAGAGATTTTTGAACTCTCACGGCGTACCTCAAAATTTTTTACCGCGTACCCCATGTTGAGAACCCCCTACACTAGGTTATAATCTTTGGAGTTTTGTGTACTTAGCATTTACTAGTCCACTGCACTGTCAAAAAAGTGTTTCACAGGAGTAAAACGACTCGACCCAATTAACGTAATAAAAACTATTTCATAAACGAATTCGCTTACAGTGGGAAGATGGCTGCTCTTGCCCTAGTTATTAAAGCATATACTTAATTCTGTCTTAACCATTGGTCACAGTTCGAAGTTATCCGGTTTTTGATAGCTAACTAGACCCCAAATGCATCCGAGTAGAAAACAGGTGCTTCTATTAGCTCAGTTAGAAACAAGAAACATCGTGTCGATCCAATTTTCTGGGGCCAATGAGTCATCTCTTAATCATGTTCTAATTACTTTCAATGATGTACAGGACAGTCAGTTTTCATAAACTTTTATTATTTAACTGAAGATGCAATCCAAATGTTTCCGTGAATCTTTTTTTAAGTACTATTTTGAATTTGTTGTTTAAAAGTTTAGATTCTGGTACTTTTTTAAAAAGATTTAAGTGAATAAAAATGATTACATTTTAATGCTTTTCAAATAAATATTTAAAATTGTTTTCGAACAAATTATGTGTATTACTTTATCCTTCAAACCTTTTTTTTTCCCAAAAAATTCATTTTAATGTCTCCATGAAAAGAGTATTCTTTTCTGAATTATAACGCGTGTCAAAAAGATAATGCGTGATATTGAACATTCGCTGTAAGAGCAGAAACAATTTATTACTTCTCGTCCCTTAAACATCGCGAGATACATTTATGAAATGTTCCCTGACATTCCTCTGAAATATGCTCATTTTATCCTCAACACATAAAAGAATAAAAAAAGAAGTTAGCGAAACAGGAGCATCAAAGTTCATTGCTATTTGCAACTTTTTATTTCGCCGTGGCAGCTCCTTATTTGCGTCCGATTCCCCAGACTGTCGGCAGCGCACACAGCAACTTGGCCACAAAAGGCGCCGTCCCATTAGCTTATTGTCGGCCAATGCTGGCAAGGGCCCAACACGGAAATAAATAGCTCCCGTGAACTGCTAAACACCTTCGCCCACCGCCATTCCTGTTCCCACAGTGGCTATTCCCCGGTGCGTCCATCTCGGCTAATGGTCCTCCAGCGCCTCGATTCCCAAATAGGAATAATTCATTACAGGCTGTTTGTGAAGCCCGGGGCCAACAGGGGCCACAGGCAAAAGAGGAGGAGAGGAGGAAGAAGAGGAGGGGGAGGGAAGATATCTTGCCGCTCAATGGAGGGGAAAACTGACTGCGAACTGGCAGGCAAATGGTGAGCAAAAATAAACGAACTTCGGATTGTGCGTTTCTCTTGCTGTTTTCTCTCAGCTTCCGATTTTTGAAATTTCACCAGAAGACTTTTTCTGTGTTTAGTAAATGTCCTTTTCTGTTTTTTTTAGGGGGAAGAACGAATTGTGAGTAGCAGGAATACTCTTCGGTCGTGGAGAAAGTTTCGTTATCATCCTATTTAAAGTTGAAAAGAGAAAAATAAACATAAAATTCAAAACTATGTGTCGGGAGTTCGAGTTGTGAGGAAATTTCCGAGACATTTGTTCGTCTGAATGCAAAGAAAGGAATTCGTAGACACCTCAACATGTGCACCTCTAGGACGTGACTTCTTTTGGTTCATTTATTTCAATTGCTTGAGCATGCTCATTTTGTTTGTTTCTGAAACTGCATTGAACCTAAGACACCGTTTTATGTTCGTAAAGATTGTTCCAAATATTTGTCTCACAGATATCTGAAGAAAATGCGTAGAAAACAAACCAATTTACATAATTGCCAACGAAACAACCTTGGAGATACACTCAACATCAGTAATCTTGTGTGTATACCACAAAAGACCTCAATATCTGTACAACTAAAGGAAGGAAATGGCTCATTTGAATGATAAGACTATTTTGTTAAAAGCTGTCCCTTGGGTTGTTGGGTTGTTTTACCTCTGAGCGGCACTTTTTTGCACACCATGGGCTAAATGGCCAGGTCACATGGACCCCGAAGGCTCAGAGAAGGTTGGGGGAGGGGACCCACTGGAACAGCTGTTGGGAGACAGATGGTAGCCTCCCGTCAAGACCATCCAGCGTGTTCTTTAACGTGCACAGAGTATGGCTCTACCGCACACGGGGCCACGGCTTAACGTCCCATCCGACGGATGACGGCCTTTCCAAGCCCATCGGTGCCCCCCCCCCCCCCCCCCGACTGACTGTGGACAGGGCGGGGAATTTTGCGGAGATAAATTTCAACGCCGACCCAGCTGGAATTCGAACATGGGAACTACAGATTACGAGCCTTGCGCGCTACCGACTGAGCCACCCCCTCCCCTGTCCCTTGGGTCTTCAATGGTTGGATTATTAACAGTTGCCAACTGTATCTCCTAGATTGTGTTAACATCCGCATCCAACCACTCGGCCACGGGATGGCTATGAATTTATTCTTAGCGATTTTTTTGTGAAAGGCTTCATTGTTTTTATATTTATAGAGATTTGAATGCAACTTTCTGTTTATTTAATAGAGAAATATACCAATACATATCGTGCATATCGTCTATCAATATTACTTGTACGCATCACCGTCGGCAGGGTAGAGGGCAAGAGGGACAGCTGGTAACTGGCCCTCTACTCCTAGACCCCTCCAATAGAAAAAAATGATTCAAAAATTTATGATAAATAGCACAAGTATACCAAAAATTAATGCATTTTTTTAACGAAATGTAATTTTGATTTTTTAAAAATATTTTGTTTTAGGAACATACATATATATATTTTTAGTTATATTAAAAAAGCATTTTTGCGTGCATTTTTAATGTTTTCCTCCATTTTGGAGGGCGGAGTGTGTGTGTGTGTTTGTGTGTGTGTGTGGGGGGGGGGGGTTGCTCAGTAGCGCGCCAGGCCTGTAATCTGTAGTTCCTAGGTTCGAGTCCCAACTGGGTCAGCGTTGAGACTTATCTCCGCAAAATTCCCGCCCTGCCCACCGTCAGTAGTAGACACCGATGGGTTTGGAAAGGCCGCCGTCCGTCGGATGGGACGTTAAGCCTTGGCACCGTGTGCGGGAGAGCCATACCCTGTGCACGTTAAAGAACACGCTGAATAGCCTTGATGGGAGGCTACCATCTGTCTCCCAACAGCTGTTCCAGTGAGTCCCCTCTCCCAACCTTCTCTGAGCTTTCGGGGTCCTTGTGACCTGGCCATTTAGCCCATTGTATGCAAAAAGTGCCGCTCACAGGTAAACCAAAACAACCCAACCTTCTTTTCGGGCATTCTTAGTTGTCATGGTATAATGTATGCACGATTCCTCTATTCGCAACTGTGCTCATTAATGAACGGCTCGATCTAAATATTTCTATCTTGAAACATTGATTTGCTTTTTGACCTTCCTCCCCCCCACCAACTGAAAAATTTCTGCCGACACACCTGCTTATTCGGGCATGTCGCATGAATCGAAGAAAAACATATCCTGCTTCATAATGTTTAAAATCTTCATTTCACACCATTACTTTCTGCAAGGGCATCCTTGAAAGAAATAGAAATTTTAAATATTTACTTTCCTATGTATTGTCAATAGTATTCTAGAATAATGACGTGTGATAATTTGGCTACAGTTGATGCCTTTTTTTTTAATATACCATTCCGAAATCTTGGCATTTATTGTTTTTTAATACTTCGCATACATGGTCTTATAAGTCGGGATTAACAGGAGGCTGTCTGCTGAATCTTCTAAGTTTCAGTTATTAACAGCTGTTTAGTGGGTTTTGTAACTTTGAACTAGAGAGCTTAAAGCTTTCTAACTTTAGCTTTAAAGAGCACTCTATTTCAGTAAGCCTACCAACTTCAGTTCTCGTTATTCCATTTCGTTGAATGTTCTATTGCATTGTTTATGAGTACGAACTCTTTTGTAATTTATATCCGAAATCAAAAGAGAATAGAGAACATCAGAAAAGTTGATGCTAAGTTTTTACTTATGAGTCATTTAGTTTTGCATAAAATCGTATGGTTATCGTCAATGTTTTAACTTTCATAATTTTTTAAATACTAAACAAATACCTTTGATTAACATAAAATTTTAAATAGATTGGATATTAGTAGGTCTCTGGATTTTCTTTAGTTGATGAAGAGAAGTCAGTAGCTGCGTAAAAGAAAATTTACGTAGTAATGTCACTGGAGACAAAATAAAGATCTCAGTTAAAAGTAATTAAATCTTAATTTTCAACAACATTCTTTCAGTATCGAAAGAAGCTGGAATATTTAACAATATCATCTCTTGTTCTGAAATTAATTATTCGTAAATTAAAAGAATCTTTTTAACAAGTTTCTAAAAATGTACTTTTGCTAGTAAATTGGTTTAGTCATAATGATATTATGCTTTTTATTAATGTTTGAAAGAAATTTTTTATGACTATCCACGCTGCTGTAAAGTGTTCAAAGTTAAGTTAAACGAATATAATCGAAATTCAAGATTTAGTATTAACGCCCCATAAGTAATCTGGAGTGACATTTTTTTTCATAAAGTTAACAACTTTCAAATTTTGTTTTCCGTGGACATAATATTTGGACTTTTCATTATTTCGTCCAATATTTATATGCATTTTTTTTTAATTTCTAAAAAAATTTAATGGTTTTGTATTGTTTTACTTTTATAATACTTTTGTTAATTTTATGTATTGAAACTTTTTGTATGTGTGTGTGTGTGTCATATACATACAGAGCTCTCCAATCATTGCAGAATTACCAGTGTTATGCCAATGATAAGCCAAATTAAAAACCTAGTACCTTGATAAACTAACTCTTTATGAGAATAAAGTCTGAAGTTAAGTTAATGATATAAATCTAATCAAAATCCTCTTTTTCAATAATATCCGCTTAGTTTTTAAAGAGTTATGGAAGTTGCAATATTTAATAGCAAAATTTACATTTTATAAGAATTTATTTGAAAAACTAACTAAAACAAGAGTGATAATTTTTATATCAAACCTTTACTAAAATAACTGTATATTTACAACTTCGTCTGTGCCTACAATTTTTTATCAATTTAAACTAATATTTTTAAGGAGGAATGACGTTGCTATTAGATATTCTAACTGCTGTAATTCCTTAAATATTGGATGAATATTGACGATGTTAAAGATTTGAATAGACTTGAATAAAAATAAAATCAATAAACAACCTCTCAATCAGCTACTTTCTACAGAGGTCTGATATGAACCTGTCAGTTTATATGCCATAGTAGAAGGTCTGTGAAGATGGCGGAACCTAAGCAGAAAGACAATACAAACATCCATGCCTTACGCGGAGCTCGAACCCAGATTCCTTAGATGAGTAGCCAAGCGTGCTAACCACTCGATTGAGATATTTAATTTCAATTCAGTCTCATTCTTCAAAAGTTTATTCATCGATATAATGAGTTTATAATTTTGCTTTCCATTGACATAGCATGGATATCGTCTAACGATTCGGCAGAATTCTTTCAATATTTCATTCTCTATTCCCACTCTTCTGCATACGAAACTTTTAGTAATTGTGATAGCGACTGAGTATTGAAGTCAGTGCCGGACTTTGACCTTCTGAGGCCCTAAGCTAAGACATATATGAGAAACCCTAAGCTATTCAAATTTAAGAGGCCCAAAAATTCGACAGTCTAAATATATATAGTTATTTTGATTGAGGGGATCATTGAGAAATAAACACGGAAGTGGTGAGGTGAAAACATTATTCTAGCAGTGGTAAGCGATTATGAATATTGTTTTCACAATAGAATAAATATTTTAAAAAAATCCTTAACGCATTGAAACTTGTAATATGTATATTTCTTTGAGACCCCTCATATCGTGTTTGGTTGGGTTGTTTTACCTCTGAGCGGCACTTTTTTGCACACCATGGGCTAAATGGCCAGGTCACATGGACCCCGAAGGCTCAGAGAAGGTTGGGGGGAGGGGACCCACTGGAACAGCTGTTGGGAGACAGATGGTAGCCTCCCGTCAAGGCCATCCAGCGTGTTCTTTAACGTGCACAGGGTATGGCTCTCCCGCACACGGGGCCACGGCTTAACGTCCCATCCGACGGACGGCGGCCTTTCCAAGCCCATCGGTGTCCCCTCATATCGTGAGGCCCTAAGTCCGGCCCTGATTGGGGCGGGGGTGGCTCAGTCGGTAGCGCCCCAGGCTCGTAATCTGTAGTTCCCAGGTTCGAGTCCCAGCTGGGTCAGCGTTGAGATTTATCTCCGCAAAATTCCCCGCCCTGCCCACGGTCAGTAGGGGACACCGATGGGCTTGGAAAGGCCGCCGTCCGTCGGATGGGACGTTAAGCCGTAGCCTCGTGTGCGGGAGAGCCATACCCTGTGCACGTTAAAGAACACGCTGGATGGCCTTGACGGGAAGCTACCATCTGTCTCCCAACAGCTGTTCCAGTGGGTCCCCTCCCCCAACCTTCTCTGAGCCTTCGGGGTCCATGTGACCTGGCCATTTAGCCCATGGTGTGCAAAAAAGTGCCGCTCAGAGGTAAAACAACCCAACCCAACCCGGCCCTGATTGAAGCAGTTTTGGTTACTTCAGATGTACCTTGAAATGGTTCTAGGAAATTGAAACCTACTTATTATTTGAAATATTTTATTAGATATACTATTAAAATATTTCAGTAAATGTTAAGTTCTATATTAAAATGGTTTTACTAACTGTGATTTTAGGAAATGCTTCAAGAAGTCATAATATTTTAGCAACTGATATGTATTTGATACTGTGATACTTTACGTCGAAATTTTGTTAACACTGTCAGTTTCATTAAGCATCCCTCTTGCAAACTTACTAGAGATCGGTTGGGTTGTTTTACCTCTGAGGACTCAGAGAAGGTTGGGGGAAGGTGACTCACTGGACAGCTGTTAGGAGATAGATGGTAGTCTCCAGTGCGTTCTTTAACATGTACAGGGTATGGCTCTCCCGTAGAAGAGACCACGGCTTAACATCCCATCCGACTGACGGCGACTTTTCCAAGCCCATCGATGTCCTCTACTGACCGAGGGCTCCGGTGGGAGTTTTGCGGAAATAAATCTTGAACCTAGGCGCACCAAAGATGAGTTCGGGCTCAATTTTTTTGAGCCCGAGCCCGAAGTTATCAGTCCGAGTCCGCCGAGCCCTGAACCATTCTGACAATTGTTGAGCCTAGGCCCGATTTCGGAAAATATTTCTCTGATGCATCATAAGACATATATAGAAATGCATATTACTGCTCATTTTCTTATTCTTATATTTTTTATTATTCTTATCATTTTATTCTTATTCTTATCATTTTATGACAAAATTTAAAACAACTTAATGCTATTTGGAACAAATAATATTAGAAATATTAGTAGAAATTGAAAGTTCTTGGGTAACATAGTCATAGACGAAAAGAACCATTCATTTATTAAAGATAGAGAAATATGTAAAAAATATAAATACATTGAAACATTTAAAAAATACCTATCTTCCTACAGCCCTGATAAGTAGAAAATAAACTTAAACCATATCGATGGTGCAATCAATCACTGAATTCGTATTCAAAGGAAATTAGGGCGCCGGCAATCTTCCTGAGTACGCAAATCGACGCCGGCAATCTTCCTGAGTACGCAAATCGACGCCCTATCTTGCTTTGAAGGGAATATGAACTCAGTGACTGATTGCACCATCGATACGATTTAGGCTTATTTTCCTCTTTTTTAAGGTCATATAGGAAGACAGGTATTTGTTAAATTTTTTAATTTATTTATATTTTTTGTCATTAAAAACACCTACCTTCAAAAACTTCCATTTGATATATGACTCACAAACATCGACCACATTTTTCCACCCTTTTGAAGTCATGTTTGGGCTAGCCCATGACACTGGACACGTTACGATCTTTAATTTGAGATACGACTCGTTAAAGTCGAACCACGCGAAAATCCGCCTCCACACCTTTTTATCAGGGGGGAAATAGTGGGGGCAAAATTCGAAATGTTTACGACCGTCATTATATGAGCTTTCATTAGACACCTAACTCGTAACTGTAGACCCTCGCGTTCGGAAGATAGAGTAGAATGACTTTCACATTCCCCGTTTTTTAGGGGGGAATAAAGCATGGGAGGTCAATTTTCTGTAGCCTATGACACTTCCCGCATCACAAACTTTCATTAGACATAGCGTGTTAATTTCGGCACTCGCATTCAGGATATATAGGGTGACAATCATTTTCATATTTCTTCCATTTTTTAGGGGGAAAGAAAGCACAGGGGTCAATTTTTTCATAGCCTACGACTTCCCCGCGACGCTCTTCGCATTCGACGCATAGATTGTTACTTTCGGCCTTCGCGTTCTGGAGGTATAGCTTAATAATATTTCTCATATTTTCCCTTTTTTAGGGGGGAAGAAATCATGGGGGAGTCAATTTTTTATAGCCTATGACACTCCCAGCGTCACAAGTTTTCATTTGGCACATAAATCATTAAGTTTCCCTATCGCGTTCGAAAGATATGATGCAACAACAATTGTCACATCCACAAACCGACCAAACGGACAAATGTCAAAGCCAAAAGCAATAGGAAGACAGGTAAACAAATAATCAAAAGCCGTATGGTGCTTATTTTTAATTACAATAGACTAATTAAAAGGTTGAAATTATAATAAAGTCATTATATATATTTTTTTCACAATTATAAGAAAAATTTGACATTTAAATTATTCTGAGCCTAAGTCCGAAGTCGTCTGTGCTATTTTTAAGCCCAAGCTCAAACTCATCTCTAAACCTTACATAAAAACTATATGTTATGTTCTTATCTGCATTATAGATGAGATCACGGCCGGATCTAGGGGAGAGGGAGGCATGGGGGCTATGTCCCACCCCCCTTCACAATGCTAGTAAGAGTAATACAAGCAAAAAATTGCTAAACTTATGTTTATTTCAATAGTAAGTTGTAGTAGGGTTTCTTAAGCCCTTGGCCCGGGGGTGGCTCAGTCGGTAGCGCGTCAGGCTCGTAATCTGTAGTTCCCAGGTTCGAGTCCCAGCTGGGTCAGCGTTGAGATTTATCTCCGCAAAACTCCCCGCCCTGCCACGGTCAGTAAGGGACACCGATGGGCTTGGAAAGGCCGCCGTCCGTCGGATGGGACGTTAAGCCGTGGCCTCGTGTGCGGGAGAGCCATACCCTGTGCACGTTAAAGAACACACTGGATGGACTTGACGGGAGGCTACCATCTGTCTCCCAACAGCTGTTCCAGTGGGTCCCCTCCCCCAACCTTCTCTGAGCCTTCGGGGTCCATGTGACCTGGCCATTTAGCCCATGGTGTGCAAAAAAGTGCCGCTCAGAGGTAAAACAACCAAACTCTTATGCCCTGCTAAGACCGAATGTAAGTAATTAGACCGAAGGAGTGGAGACCCTTGCATGAGAAGGCCTGTAAAAGCTACGAGTAACTTTTAGTAAAGATTCTTCTCTGTCCTATATGTCCATACGAAAGAAAGAAAAAATGAAGAGAAAATGTTATAATACTTCAATGGAAATTGAAGTTATTTTTTTCTAGAGCCAGGTCTGGATGAGATAATCCCAATAGTTCTGTCTATTACAATCCACTATTTGCATCGTGAAATTCCATATTTTCTCTATTTGTACATATGAGTACTGGTGAGTGTATATCTATATTGTACATATGAGTACTGGTGAGTGTATATCTATATTGTACATATGAGTACTGGTGAGTGTTGGGTGCAGTTTCAATTTCTTTTCCATTTGCAGATTCCTATGGAAGATATGGAGCGAACAAGTACCCCAGTGCCAATGGATGATAAAATGAAGCCTCGACCAGACTTCAACAGTGATGTTTAGCTTTTCGCTTTCACCCTTTTTCAACTACAACATCAGTGATGATGGAGAAAACTGCCAACACATTCCTAGTAATTATTTAGAGACTTTCTCAAAGGCAATAAAGACTGATGAGTGCACAATATATAAGAGAGAAACAGCAACTATATTTTTAGCTTCAGGTCAAATGATATATTTTGGGTAATAAAATAATATCTGTAGTATAGAAAAAAAAATGCAATTGTACGATTGATAGCCAATGAAATTAGATATACTAGTTTAATAAGACTGTTGAATGTTTGAGATTTAGTGAAAATGTGCCCATTATAATAGGTTAGATTGTTTTAGGTTAGGGGCATTAGGAGCATTTCATCAAATGTTTTAGATTTTGTAATTCATCATTGAATTTTTTAATGTGCTCTTAAGTTAACACACTTTTTAGTGAGTCAAAATGCGAAATTTTATAACACATAAAACCAATTAATAATAAATAGTAATTTTATTACATTAGTTTTTCCCAAACCAATCTTAAAATTCTATTTTAAGAAAATATAATTTCTTACATTTTTAAAAACAATCTGGAATATTTTTTCCACAACTATGCAGCTGATTGAGATAGAAAATTACCTCTGCTTTATTCGTAGTGTACTAAACATATATATATATTCCTCTAAATGCTTGGGGAAAAAAGATAAAGATTATTTGTAATTTAGCGACACTTAGGAAGATACATTTTTCACTTTTGAAACAATGTAAAAGGAATATATTTTTAGAACGCATTTCGAATTATCAATTGTGTAATAAAGTTGATTAGTTCCCTTACGAATTTTGAGGATCACATTCTATGGAGTTTTGATTAAATAATAAAAATCCTTTGAGCGATAGAAAGTAAAATATTGGGTTGCACACAGTAAGCCAAATGACCAGCTCACAAGCCCCCAGGGCTCAGAGAAGATTGTGGGAAGTAGACCAACTGGATAGCTGTTAGGAGATGGGTGGCAGCCTCCCGTCAAGGCCACACAGCGTGTTCTTTAACGTGACAGAGTAGGTTCTTTTGCCTACGGAGCCACGGCTTAACGTCCTATGCTACGGACGGCGGACTTTCCAAGCCTATCGGTGTCCCATACTGATCTAGTACTTTTGCGGAGATAATTCACAGTTGGGAAAGCAAGTTGTACGAGTTTGAGTAATATTCATCGGACAATAATCACAATATCGGAGATTTATTCGTATATTCTATTTGGATTGATTGGAGATCAGAAATAGCAGTTTTAAATCTGTAGATTCTAATTCTTAAATATTTTTAAGCTCTTTAATTCATTTAAGAGTAGTTTTGAAAGCATTATTATAATTTAAACACACTTCTCGTTGAAATCCTTTGTAGCAGTACTAGAAGTAAAAATGCTCAAGATGCCAAAGTGTGCTGAGGTCAGACCACATTGCTCAATGTTTTTTTCTCTATCTAGTTTTTACTTTGACTTACAAGTTATCGCGTTTAGCTGAAGTACAAAAAAAACCCTCGAGTCAGAATAAGTGAACAGCACGGAACGTTTGCGTTGTCCTGTTCCCACTAGCTGCTCGTGTCTATCGCAAGTTTTATTTATAAGATGATGGCACTGTAACCTCTCCCCACAAAAAATGCCGGGTAGTTTTATCTCTGAATTGTTCCTATTTTGCACACATTGTGCTAAATAACGCACGAAGATTCACAAGAAAGCTCAAGGGCTTAGAGTTCAGTAGTAGGTCACTGAACAGTTGTTAAAAGACAGATGAAAGCCTCCTTTGAGGGCCATCTAACATGTTCTTTAATTTTCCCCGATTCACGGCTTAACGTTTTCTCTGACGGATGAATAGCGGCCTTTTTAAACCATCAGTGTCCCCTTTTTTACGGATAGCATAACGGACTTTGCGGAGAAAATCTCAACGATTGCACAGTGACTTTTCACTTTACAGAAGTCGAATCTGGTATTATCAGTAACAAGCCACTCCAAAATATCATTATGCCAAATACCACTCTGATACTTTAGCTACGTCATTGATGTGCAGCCCACTCCGCCTAAAATGCATTGATGTACACAGCAAGCATGTATACTCCATCCCCTGGAACTCACATATGGTCACACCCTATATAGAAATAGACAAAAATCGGAGTTTCAAAATCACATCGACATTAGCTACCAAAATTTGCTTCAACGGAGTTAAAAAACTATTTTTTTCCCTCGCTGGAAGAAGTTACAAACTTGTCTATTCATTAACTAATGCTCGTTTACTTTACTTTTGCACTTGCTTAAGTCCTTTGAATCTCGACGATTAGTTATTCTGCAGGCATCACCACAGAAACAACGAAACAGGAGAGCTGCAGTGGCCACCCGGTGGAATGAACGCCCTGTGTGAGGGAATCGCTAATACCAGGAGATTACCTCAGTCGTAGCGATAATCCAGTGCACGCGAAAATGGGAATCCCTTTATCAAAACCACATGCATCATCATCATCATTGGTGTCAGGGTCTGCACCCCAAACACTGATTACAATGTTGCCGCAAATCTATGGATCATTCTTTATTTGGGAGCTCCGCGTCTGACCGTTAATACCACGTTTTTGTGGACTGCACGAGCTTTTTTTTTTCTTTTCCTTTTCAGAGGCACGGAACAGAATTTTTTCTCTTTAAATCTCCAAGGATTGGATCCGATTTGTATCAGAGAATTTTTTTTAAAGGGAAGCACTCTCAGCCTATACGTTTCCCCCCCCCCCCCAGTATCGGATGATGTCATGTCCATCATTTGCAGCTTTTAACTTTGATATAGCCTCCAGACAGTGACCAGAGCAATACTTGATAATTTTTATTTGTGTTCTGTGTAGGTTTATGATAATTTTATTCTCTGAGTGTCGAAGGTACACGATTACAAGCTGAACAACGCGGAACTTGCTGAATTGCACAATTTAGCAGCGGAACTTGCTAAATTGACTATTTGTCTTAGATGACGTCATTTTCTTAGAATCGTGAAAAACTCTTTACCATAAAATGCGTGTTCTTTAACGTGGACAAGGTATGCTTCCCTTGTACACGGACCACTGCTTAACATCCCATACGACGGACGGAAGCCTTTCCAAACCCCGTTTTTCACCGAGGATTGGGATTAGCGGAGATAAATAACGCTGGCACAAGTGGGACTCGAACTGAGAACTGTAGATTACGAGCCTTCCCGCTAAGGACATTAAGCGTGATTTTTTAGCTTGCACATGGTATGACCCTCCTACACATGGGCACATGGCTTAATGTCACGCCTGACGAACGGTCTCTGTCTTACCGAGAGCAAACTGGAGAACCATACGTAGGGCTACCAGGAGAAAAACCACTCTTAGGTGAAAAAATTCTTATTAGGTGAAAAGAGCATTTAAGTTACACCACAGAAATTGACTTCTATACACACATATATATATCAACTCTGTATAATTTTAACTTGCATGTATTATTTTACATATCTGAAAAAAATACAGAACACATGTAACCTTACTCCGGAACACAACCTCGAAGCGCCTTTCTCTGCTATTCTCAGGTTGCTTCGCCCAACCTTAAGTAAAGCCATTATCGTCAGTGGAAACCCGATTATTCAGGGACACCAACATTCGTTACTGTGGCGCAATCACGGTCTCACACAAAGTTAAAGGACAGAGCGGGCCCGCTCCTTATTATCTGCTTCAGCGACTTTCTTAATTAACACTAATTAACTGTACCCGTTATTGGTTATAGCGACAAAAGTTGAGAACCATGTAACATTGTTGGCAAGCATCGCCCTGGGGGGGGGAGGTATGGTGGGAGAAAGGGGGGGGGAGTGTTTCACACAGCCGGAAGTCGATCGTTACTCCTTTGCCTCTGAAGCGTAGCTTGGATATTAAGTTTGAGGCTGATCCCACTCATTATCTTCAGGTTAATGTGAAGCAGCTTTTGTTCCTTTTTCTGGACCATCTTTGACCGATGTTTTACTTCGTCCTTAATGGATAAGAGTCGAGGAGAAGGGTTATTTAAGCGTCAGAGCAGCGATATCGGAGCCTTCTCTTTTATCCTGACCTCAACCTTTTCCCCTTTAAGTAGAGATAAATTTCAGCTGAAGATAACTGGTGGAAAGGGCCTCAGAAGTACATTTTAGGTTTGCTCCCTCTTGGGGACTCTGAGGATTCAAGTAAAAATTTTTACTTAGGATTTACGTGTTTTTTTTCTCCATTTCTTATATTTTTTTTAATCATTTCTCCTCTTTTCTTAATTGATAAAACTTTCAATATTTCTAAAAATATTGATTAATCCCTTCAGATCTGAATTTTTGTTTAACATAAAAAGGGTTTCTATTTAAATGTGTTTCATTTCTGAACTAAAGAAACCGAGTATAGAAAAAAAATTAAACTTTCACTGAAATTAATCGCATATATCATAATATAAAAAACCTTCCCAAAAGTTGCAAAATTCTAAAATCTCCGAAAGAAGTTAAAACGAACATAAATGAAAAGAATTATAATTTGAATGCACTTTGTCATGTACTCAAAGTCATGTATTCTGTCATGTATTCTAGGCTAAACACATCAAATGAAGGACACCTGTGAAATGTAGCAAAACTGTTCTTTTTGGTATCAGACACAGATATCTTCAATGTTATTGTGTGTAGTTCCTATTATATTCACAGATGGCACCAAATTCCAGTATACTAAACGCTGGTCTGCACTTTGCAAACATTACAAGACCACATGCACTCTTCTTGTGTTTAAAAAAAATCTAAAAAGTAATCTGCATTGCAATGTACACAGGGTCTGAAGAAGTTAAATTATAAACCCTTTTACCTTAGGAAGGTTCGAAGAACTGAAAGATTAAGAAGTTTTTCGCTAAATTACGCTAATGCGTTTTGATCATGTATCTATTAGTTTTTTTAACATTGAATTATTTAAAATAGGGGTAATTTTCTCTAAAATTCTTCTCTGATTTATTTTATTGCTTCCCAGATTGCAATGCCATGACTGATCAACAAGTCATAGAAGTATTTACGTTTGTCAGAAATATTATTATAGTGTTAATAATTAGCTTAAAAGTCCATCAAAAATGTCAGGAGAAAATCATTTAGATTTGCAGCAATTATTATCACAGTAGTTTTCTTATTAGATTAATTAGTTATTGAAATCATTCTCTTAAAACTCATTAATTAATTATTGTAATCGTTCTCTTAAAGCATATTAATCAATTATTGCAATCGTTCCCTTATAGCCATATTTCTTCTGGCTATTACACGTTTTCGTCATTCTATTAAAATCAGTGCGCGTTCATATTTCTTTGAGAACATTAGAGAACCAATTAAAATCAAGTAAAATGGAAATGTGGAATCAAAAAATGGAGTATTTATAGCAGAGGAAGTGAAGCTCAATTTTTTAAGTCATCTTATATCGAGAAATTAAATATGACCGCTAAAGAGGTAAAATGATAAAGTGATCAACACCAGATGCTAGATTGTTTGATGAAAAATATAAAAAAAATTAAAATAAAAAAAAGATCTACATTGATTAATTTTGAAAAACGCATTTTTTTTATTTATCTGTCTTAATGACGAGAAATTCTTAAGCGTTTAATGCAACAAAGAACTGTATAATGAGTTTTTAAGTTTACATGAGTTTTGGTTTTCCCAGTAGCTCATTCCGAAACCTTATTTTAATTTTTTTTATTATCACGCGACTTCCCGTTATAGGTCTCGCACAACAGTTCGATGAGATTTATTTGATTCACGATTCTCTGTTGTTTATTTCTTTCAATATGGGATTTTGGGCTCTTTTTCTCTGAATTATTTACTTATTCCTTCGACTCTCGTGCCTCCAAATCCTCTTGTCATTAGAAAACTCGTTAGAGATATATTTTTCAAACTTCCTCAATTTGAAGTTTCTGCAAAAATAAAAACACATTGAAGAGAGAGCAAACTATATACCAATGTGTGCTTACTGACTACAAAACTACTTACCCTGGGCGCTGTACCTTTGACCACATCTTCTGTATTCAGAATGACAAACGCTCCAGTTGAGTGTGTTAATGTGCTAATTGTGAGTGCAGCCTGCAGCGGGAGAGAATAGTAATCACAGTACAGTTGACTTGCTAATGTTCAGTAGCTGAGGAAAATTTGTATTTGACATTCGTGACCTGTATCTTAAATAGCATGCAGATGAGAATGTTGCATGTCTGTGGTAAAAACGTAGACGGAAAACTCTAAGTCATGTAGAATGTTTTGACTTCTTTTATTCTAGGCTAATGCCATTCGTAAATGCTTTTAATCTACGAGGAGAGCCAATTTTCTGAATCTGTCGTATAGTTGTATGTCAAGTGTTTGATTTCCGGAGTTTCTCTAACTTCTTCAATTTATAGCTCAGTTTTCATCCTAGTTCGGTATCGTTCCAACCTGTGCAGGTTCCGCTGATTACCTCATATATTTTTTGTAACGAATCTCAGGAAGTAGTTTCGGCAGGAAACGTAAAAGACTGGTTATTTTTCTCATTCGGTTCTTAACTTTCGTCAACAGAGAAAAGAAAATGTCATCTAAAACGAATAAAACTCGCCAAGTAGAAACTGTTATTGTAAATGGAAAAATAAATGCCCGAGATTTGTATTCAGGGAAGCAGTTAGGGGCATAGAAGAGGTTATAACTCTCATTGGATCAATATTTAGGTCTTTGAAGAGTAATAATCTCAGGACTGGAAGTCTAACTGTTTTGGTATTCTAAAGAAACTCAAAGTCTTGAAATCTTGAAGCTCGAACTCTCAAAGTTTGATATCTGGAGGTCCTAATCGAATTCGCAGAGTCCAAAATATCGAAGCTGAAAGTAGACTTTCCGGATTGGAAATCTTGAGCCTCAAAATCAACTCTCAGGTTTCGAAATATCGTGTCTCGGAGTCGAATATTAAGGTTCAGAATCTCGTTGTTGGAAAACTCGCTACGTAATATCAAGTTTCGTTTTGCCATCAGCTTAAGCCTGTGATCTAACGTCAAAATTCCCGACACTGGACCTTGCATCGCATCTATAAAGTTAAAGTGACATTGAGCATACATAATTTATTGGAATGGAAATTTCTAGATGGAAATAAATTAGCTAACTCTTGGTTTCAAGTTCGACTAAAACTGAAATATCAAGTTGTCAACATTCCTAAGTGAATATACAGATTTCAAGTACTGAAAATATGTAAAAAAAGAATGTTAAGAACTTTTTTTGCATAAAACCCAAAGAGAAAGTGTCAAAAAAATTAATGGTTTTTGTAAACGATACAGAAACAAAAGTATTTTACGTTTTATCGTGTAAATGAAGTGATTTTTATTCTGTTCACTGCTCAACATTCTGACAGGAAACGACGCGATAAGCCATGGTACGTTCACCTGTACGGAAATTTTTTCCCTACTTCGCCAATAGCAGGATCATAAGCGTGTGTTTTTTTTTCTATTCTTGCCAAACTTCTAGGTGATAATGCTTCGTGATATCGTCATATGAAGGGAAGAATCTGAATACTTATCTCTCTTGGTTCTCCAGAAGTTGAACATGCATCTCTTTTGGTTTTTCATTCGCGTTTGCTTTGACTTATCAGTTATGTGGCCAAGGTCTATCCAGATAATGAAAAAAAAATACTCAGTATCACAAAGAGAATGGTTGAATTCAGCTTCAAGCTGTTACTATTTGTAAAATAGCTTCAGAATACAGGATAAAGCACTTACTACCAACTTTTTATATGATGTGAAAATGCAATATTTTTATATGATGTGCAAATGCTTTATTAAACAAGTGGGTCTGTGATTTCGGGAATTACCCTGTCTCTCTCCGTTTTACTCTAGAAAAAACATCTATTTACAAGATCCTGAACTACTACTAATGTCAGTTATAAATCGTACATATAAAAACTAATTTTCGACTGGTTTCCTCGAAAACGGATATAATAAAGCGATAGAACGTAAATTATGTTAATCGACTGCTTTACTGGCATAGTGGCGAAGACTACTTGTTCAAGCAGGTAATTTGCTTGAAATTGCTGCATAGTTATATGGGGAAAGGATAAGTAAACTTCATTTTGGACTACTTAGAACATGTCATTGTATGAAGTCGCCTGTACAAGCTAAGAATAACATCTAGGATTCTTCTCTGCCGTAATATATACATGGAAAAGGAAAGAGTCAAGAACGCGAAAAATTCAATTTTTTTAGGAATGTAGTAATGGTAAAAAATTGAAGGACCAGTCGAACCCTAAGCTTATTTTTTTGATTAAAAGAAATTTTGCATGCTTATTCAGGAGGTGGCTTATAGACGTTTCCACATTATCGAAAAACGAAAAAATTTTTTTTTCCTCGTGGTGTTTTTTTACAGTGGTTGATAGCTCAATTTGTTAAAACTGAAATTGTTTTGTTTTCCCAACTTGAAACACTTTCACACCATTGATCCATATCCACCTCTTTTGGCGAAGAATTGTACACGTGAACATGTCTGAAGCTAAAAATGTATTTGAAATGTCTAAGTGTCGATACGATTTGCAAATCTAAACAGTATTTTACATAACGCTTTATTGCCGAACATTGTGCCATTGGAAACAAATGTATTTCATTTGGTATAAGTAAATTCGTCCCAAAGTAACTTTTGTATATTAACCAACAACATCCATAGGATTTTTAGATAATTCTCACACAGAATCATTGTGTAGACAAAATTAGATATATATGGAATAGTTTCTATTACAGGGCATATTTTTTAACCAGATTTTCAGGTTGTGTTGATGAAACGGTTGATAACATTAAAGTTTAAAATTTTCTTGTCGGTTTATACGATGTGAAAATACAAGAGCGATAGTATTTCTGTTTTAACTGTGTATAAACAAATTTATGCATCAAATTCTTGACATTTATTTTTGTCACATGCTATTTTTTTACATTTTTTTCTCTTCATCGCGGTGAACTTTGAAAGAGTGTTACAAGTATTATAAAGTGTTATCACGTGAATATTTCTGATATGTATGCTTATTAAAATCTGAAATCTTGAGACTGTACATATTTCATATTTTGCATTAAAGCTTCCCCAAATTACCCCAGTGTTCATATCAGACAAATGAAAGCAATGCATGTTGACTATCAATGCACAAAAACATTTCTTTGGTTTTCAAACTAGGAATGCTCTCTCTAGTCTGAAACCCAAGTTCTGCATAAACTCTAGGAGATATTCAAAACCGTAACCTATGCAACTTAGACATAAGATGTTTATATACATATATGCCATAAGATATGTATATACATATAGGCTTTATACAATAATATATATGAATTTATTAAAGTATTTAAGTATTTTTTGAACTGTCAATACATAATTCATAAACATCTTCAAGTACTGATACAAAGTTTCACACTTTACGAATCTCATTTATGCCATTGAAAGGCATCTCGTTCCGTCCAGTGTTGTTCACATTTGTGTGTGTTTTAAAGGGAAAGGTTTAATGCATATTTTGTAATAACAAAAGGGGTCATGACCAGTGACAACAAGGGAGACGACGAGAGTGCGCAGTTGGAGCTTAAACAGTTCTCCTTGATCATAGGTTGAATGACAGGTGATTCAAAGGTCACGACGTATTATTCGCACGAATTGTCGAATTGCCTCGTGTCGTTGTCTCCCCTGTTGCCACTCACCTTATGCCACTGGTCCAAACTCCTATCTTTGTTAATTCTTGCAATAATATTTACGTTCCTGTGTATTTCTATTTCATTTAAAGAAGGTGTTTTGTAACTGATTTATACCGTCGCTCAAAAAAGTATCCGAACACTATGGTTGATTAAAAAAAAATCAGGAAAAATATCTGGCAACGACTTTTTTTAGAAAATAGTGATCTGGCAACCTTCGTGTCACGTGACACGAAGGTTGCCAGATCACTAATTTCTAAAAAAAATCGCTGCCAGATATTTTGTCTGATTTTTTTTTAATCAACCATAGTGTTCGGATACTTTTTTGAGCGACTGTACATGTGTCTACAGCATTTTGTTAATAGAGAGAATAGAGCTATAATTTGAAAGAAAAAAATGAAGTTTTTTTGAAACAATAAAGTTTTTTTTTAAAACGTCTAAAATATTGTAACATATTCTGTATTTTTGATTATTAAAGTTTGCAGTTTTAGAAAGATTACCCTGTATGAAAAATGCCATTTTTTGTTAAAGAATGACATTTTTAAAGACACTGTATCAATGCAGTGGTTAATACCTATTTGTTTATAGCTTTGTCTAATTATATCTCTGAGCGACACGTGAATTGCACACATTTTGCTAATTTTTGAACCCATCGCTTGTCTGCAAAGTACAAAACTACAATCAAGTATAATGCGATATGTAAGCAAAAGGCAAAAATAAATGGCCAGGTCACAGGGATCCCAAGGGTTAAGAAAAGGTAGGGATGCATTGAATAGCCGCTAGGAGACAGATGGAATGCTCCCATTAAGCACATCGAACATGTTCTTTAAGGTGCAAAGGGTATAGCTCTCTCGCACGCGGAACCACCGCTTAAGGATTCCTTCTTAGCAGCCTTCTTTGCCCAGCGTGTAGAATTTTTTGTATGGTCTACAGTTATCATCGTGAACCTTAGAGAACATTTCGTTAAATTCAAGATCAGTTACAAAAAAGCTTAGCAATACACATTAGTTCGATGTTAGATGCTGAAATCAACAACATAAAGGAGCTTGAAAAAATGTCCTAACTTATAAATAAACCTATGAAAACTGAACACTGTTCATTGGATTTATCAATACCAGTTCATGGTCGCTCTCTATTTAGAGATGCAGGTCTGTAGACTTTGATCGCAGACAGCTTAGAAATTATACATTAGTTAAGTGAAAATGCTGCAGGAACCTGCTTTGGCCTAGAGAACTTCAAATCGCAAATGGGAAGGATATCTCTGTTGGCGAAGTCGGCATTTATATCTAATGGCAGTTGTGTGTTTGGAGGTTGGCATTAATTAACTGTAAATGGCTATTCCTGCGCACGTTGCGACGTTCTGCGCGTGCATATGCATTGATTGCCTACTTAAAATTTCGTCATCCGCTCGAGCAACAGTCATGCATGCGCGAGGAAGACAAGCAGTGTCAATGAGATAGCTAACTTCTATCTCTCTGTGTTATTTGATTCGATTAGCTGAATTTATTAAACAGTTGTTTTCGTTTGCGTTGCAATACAAGTCTTAAAACACACATCTCATCGCATATCACTATCATCAAGGCTGAATCTAGGAGGGGCAAGTCCCCCCCTTTGAGAATGCTAATAAGGGTAATAATGGGGGGGGGGGGTTGGTTGTTGTTGTTTTACCTCTGAGCGGCACTTTTTTGCACACCATGGGCTAAATGGCCAGGTCACATGGACCCCGAAGGCTCAGAGAAGGTTGGTGGAGGGGACCCACTGGAACAGGTGTTGGGAGACAGATGGTAGCCTCCCGTCAAGGCCATCCAGCGTGTTCTTTAACGTGCACAGGGTATGGCTCTCCCGCACACGGGGCCACGGCTTAACGTCCCATCCAACGGACGGCGGCCTTTCCAAGCCCATCGGTGTCCCCTATTGACCGTGGGCAGGGCGGGGAATTTTGCGGAGATAAATCTCAACGCTGACCCAGCTGGGACTCGAACCTGGGAACTACAGATTACGAGCCTGGCGCGCTACCGACTGAGCCACCCCCCGCCCCAATGGGGGGATTATTGAACTAATGTATATTTCATGCATTTTTTAAGAACGTTTTAAATATATTTAAAACTGGGGGGAAAATGTTGTATTGTAGTGGGATTGCAGTCTCTTTTTTACAATGGGATTAGTCTCTTTTTTACAATGGAATTACAGTCCCCTTTTACCTTTTTCTCGTTCGATCGATTTACTTTCCCCTCCTCCTCCCTTCATTATTATTATGTTTTTTTCAGATACGGGCCTGGCTACTATTATATGAATAAAATATCCTTGTGTGCTACAGAACAGTCATTAAAATACCTGGAATTTCAGTTTAGGAGTTGACCGAGTTTTCCAAACAAAAATAAACGTTTCGTTTGGGGCTGACTGCTGAGAGTCATCAAATCAGTCTGCATACTGGAAAAGGTTTCAGGCTTCGCATAACATGAGTCGTTCGTTTTATGAATGGGTGTCGCCATCTTTCATTATTGGTTTGCCAAATGGGGCTCACGCTTAAAGTTTCGACTTAAAAACTTCTGTAAAGTGGGGGGGGGGGGGGGGTGACTGGTGAGAGTTACCAAATCACCCAAACGTTCCGTCTAATGCTGAGTATCATCCAAACATGACGTAGAGTGGATGACTACTGATGGTTACCCAAATATTCCGTGTATGGTTGCAGAGGAGTATCAGATCAACCAAACATTCCGTTTTTAGAGACATATGGTTACCAACTCGCAAATTCAATGTAAGGGTCAAGTGTTGAGTTCAAATGTTGAGTCAAATGAAAATCTCCACTTAGCACTGATTGCTGAAAGTCACCAAATAAAACTCCATATAGGGCTGATTTCAGAAAGTACCAAATCAAATTCTCCACATAGGGCTGCCTGCTGAAGGTCACTAAATCAAAATCTCCACAGAGGTTCTGAAGATCAAATCAAAATTCCCATGTAGTGCTAATTTCTGAAGTTACCAAATAATAGAAATCTTCATATAGAGCTGATTACTGAGAGTCAGCAAATCAAAGTCTCCAAACAGGGCTGCCTGCTGAAAGTCACTAAATAAAAATTTTCACAGCAGGTTGACTTCTGAAGGTCATCAAATCAAAATTCCATGTAGGGCTGATTACTGAAGTTTACCAAATCAAAATATTCATATAGGGCTGATTAATGAGAGTCACCAAATCAAAATCTGAACATAGAGTTGACTGCTGAAAGTCATCAAATCAAAATCTCTATAGAGATATTTGTTGAAGGTCACCAAATCATCATCACAATCCATATCCATTAACAGTTCACTTTAGATTGTCAAGCGAGAGAAAGCATTGAATTGCTCTTGAACCAAGTAATGTTTTCACTCTCCCAAAAGTTGAAAATGATATTTTTTTTTGCTTGAATAAATAGAATATAACTATAGATACTTGCGTTTCTATTAGATTACTGCCCTGGGCAAGTGAATTATGATGAAATCCGGTTCTGGGATGGGTTTGACTCAGCTGGGTGGCTGGTTCGAATCCCTTGGTTCGAGTTAGCGCAGGGAATCTCAACATGGAAACGTTGAGATTTTTTCCATTAATCCTTCTGCCTATGATGATAAAAACAGATGGGCTTGGAAAGATCTTCGGATTAGACATTATTCCGTGGTGTCGTATGCAGGATAGCCATACCCTTGCAAGTTAAAGAACACGCTGGATATTTTTGACGGAAATTTCCACCCATCTGTTTACAGCTTCCCAGTGAATCTCCCTCCCTTATCCACTTTGAGGCCTTGGAATATTTGTGACCAGGTAATTTAGACCAGTGTGTGTAAAAAAAAAAATTCAGAAGTAAAGCAACTGAACTCAGGATAATGAGAACAGAATATTTATAAAATTCAAGATTGGCAAATTATCTAGTACTTGGAAACAGTAAAAGAAACAGCTCCGAACCAACTGACTAATTCGATTTTTGAGCTGTTTAAATAAACACGAGCTCTAGTATAATTTAGCAGATGCTGAGCTCCAAACAAAATTACTTGTTTGGGGGATGCATTCCCTCCCCCAGTAATCGGTGTGTTAGGTTCTAACTGATGGTGCGAAAAGTTCAATCGTGTTCCTAGCCTACAAGAAAACGATGCCGGAAAGAAAAAAAGCAAGACGACGAGAACAAGTTGGAAGTCTTTGGTATAAAGTTTCGCACTTAGTTCTGTAGTTTGTTGTTGTTAATTTTCTGTAGTTGCAATGGCGCAGTTTCACTCTCCAACCAATGTGCCGCACTTTTTTTCTCCTTTTCTTGGGCTTCAGTAGTTGACGACAAAGAAAGAAATGTTTTCCAACAGTTTAACGGAATTCGATACATACGAAGTTCTGTCTGCACTGATGTACCTCATAAAGCACAGCATCTGTTCCCTTGATAGCCTTAAAACATTAAGACTTCTTCTTTTCTCTGAAGTGAGAAGAAGTGACGACGATGAAATGGGAGAGAGGAACTGGGAAATAAACAAGGGATCCTTTTCGGTTTTGTTGTTGGAATTCCTGTAGGGTATTTTCGAAACGGTAACCCTGATTTGTTTAATTCGTGCATTAAAAATAATTTCAAATATTAATTCTGCGTCGCATCGTCGTTTTTTTTCGAACTGGGAATTTTGTTCTCTCATCAAGTTCTGATCCATTCTAGATAACCAAGTCTTACAGTTCAAGACTTCGTTTTACGTATGATGGCAAACTTGAAAATGAAGTTACAGTTCAAGATATTTTTAGTGGCTAGAGTAGCGCACCAGGCTCGTAATCTGCAGTTCCCAGGTTCGAGTCCCATCTTACCATGATTGAGATTTATCTCCTCTAAACCTCCATCCTGCTTCGGTAGGACACTGATAGGCTTGGAAAGGTCGCTGTCCTTCGAATGGAGCGTTAAGTCGCGGGCCATATGCAGGAGATCCATAACCTGTGGGAGATTACCATCTGTCTCCCAAAAGCTATCCTGTGGGTCCCCTTCCCCAACCTTCTCTGAACCTTTGGGATCCTTGTGACCAGGCAATTCTGTGCAAAAAAGTGCCACTCAGAGATGAAACAACCCAATATATTTTTGTTTCCTGAATAAAAAGACAATAACAAACATAAGTCTTATAGTTAAAGACTCTTTTGAATTCTTTAATCCTAGATATGGTGCTTTTCAAAATGGGCAACATTGGCTGTTGAGTGTGATTTGTTTTTTCGATACATCTATCCAAATGTCACCTGAAATTTACTACATCATTCAGACGATTAAAGAAAAGAAGTCTTCTGATTCTTAAGCGATGGTCGTTTAATGAACAAAGGTAACAACAAAATAAGAGTTAGGTACAGCGAGGGTGACAAAGAAGTGCTGAAAAAGTAAGAGATAAGTTCAGCAAGAGACAAGTACGCAAGATAAAAACCAGTGCAACGAAGACGTGAGTCAATCATTGAAAAGGTAAAAAGACAAGAATAGTGAAAGTACATGAAAGACTTAAATAAACAAAGATAACACTGGTCTGCAAAAAAAAACTTTTTTCCATCCCTTCCAAAATTTTGTCTGTTTTTTACGTTGCTGAATCCTAATTGACAGCCGATTTGTTCTATTACCTACAGTTCTATTACCTACAGTTTTCTAGAGATATGGGTTTAATTAAAAACAAAATACTATTTTACTCAGAGAAGATAAACATATTTTTACCAAATATTTATTTACATTATAAAAAGTTAAAGCTGACACTAATAAATCCTGATACATATAAATATTGGGGCGGGGGTGGCTCAGTCGGTAGCGCGCCAGGCTCGTAATCTGTAGTTCCCAGGTTCGAGTCCCAGCTGGGTCAACGTTGAGATTTATCTCCGCAAAATTTCCCCGCCCTGCCCACGGTCAGTAGGGGACACCGATGAGCTTGGAAAGGCCGCCGTCCGTCGGATGGGACGTTAAGCCGTGGCCCCGTGTGCGGGAGAGCCATACCCCGTGCACGTTAAAGAACACACTGGATGGCCTTGACGGGAGGCTACCATATGTCTCCCAACAGCTGTTCCAGTGGGTCCCCAACCTTCTCTGAGCCTTCGGGGTCCTTGTGGCCTGGCCATTTAGCCCATGGTGTGCAAAAAAGTGCCGCTCAGAGGTAAAACAATCCAATCCAACATATAAATATTTACACAAAGATTATTTTGTTGTTTTCTGTCGCTTGTATTCTATCTCTGCAGCCTCTCGCTGCAGGGTCCAACAGTAGTCCGCCAACATACTCTCGTTCCACTTGAGCTATATCGTTTTTCCATTTCGGATATGTCTCGATGGAACCTTTCTCCATGCTCATCGGAGACCGCTCCCATCAATTGTGGAAAAAAATTAGGTGTGAATGCAAGAAATGCAGCTTTAGCGACATACTCTATATGAACAAAGTAGTTCTCGGACGATTTCTTCGCATTTATCTACCCTTACATTGCCTAAAAAGTTGTGGCAAGCATTTCTGAATGTTTCCCAGGTTCTCATTTCATTGTAGTTGAATTTATTTTGGAACTCAGGATCTTGAAACAATTGTCCGACCTGAGGACCAACGAAAATTCCCTCTTTTATTTTTGCGTCTCTAATCCATGAAAAGTTTCGCCTTAAGTGAGCAAATCCATCATCCTCTCTATTCATCTCATCTCACATAATAAAACTGAGGCTTCCAGGATTTTGAAAACGAATAAAATCATATATATTCTCAAAAAACGCAATTTTCTAAAAACGCTCTCCCACGAAAATAGTGCCTGATAACTAACAAATTCGATGCCAGATTCGGATTTAGCACCCTCAATTCTATAAAGTACACCCATTTTTGTTTCGAGGGAGGATTTTCATGCAGACCAGTCTAATAGCCGAATGTAACAAAAGTGAGAGCCAAGTACAGTCGCTCAAAAAAGTATCCGAACACTACGGTTGATTACAGAATTCAGAAAAAATATCTGGCAACGATTTTTTTAGAGATTAGTGATCGCAACCTTCGTGACACGTGACACGAAGTTGCCAGATCACTAATCTCTAAAAAAATCGTTGCCAGATATTTTTTCTGAATTCTGTAATCAACCGTAGTGTTCGGATACTTTTTTGAGCGACTGTACTTAATTTGGAGTTAGTGAAAAATAAAAAGGAAGACAACTGATCTGTAGTCGCTTTCATCCAGAGCCAGATGTAGAGGGAGAGGGAGGGGCAAGGGGGCCATGGCTCCCCCATTTCAGAATGCTATTAAGGCTAATAGAGGCAAATATTATTAAACTTATTTATATTTCACGCATTTTTCAAGCAATTTTCTAAAAATCTCGAAAACGGAGGTGAAATGTTATAATGCATTGGAAATCCCCGCTCGATTGGGTCTCTCCTCCCCCATCTGCTTGATTTTTTTATAGATCCGGCTTGCTTTCATCTATACTTGAGACTGCATCTAATCAGCAGGATTTTTTCTCACTCTCATACAATTCATTCAGGCCCGCCAGGATTACAAAAAGGGGAGGGTGGAGAGGGGGAGTGTTTAGAGTGAAATCGAGGGGAGGGATCAAGATCTAGTCAGTACGAACCAGAACGCCTTTCTGATATAAATGTTTCTCCTCCGTTTCAGTAGTTTTTTACAAATTACATGAAAACTATGAGTAATGTATGAGCATGGAAGTATCTAGATTGGGTTCGGTTGTTTTACCTCTGAGCGACACTTTTTTGCATACCATGGGCTAAATGGCCAGGTCACATGGACCCCGAAGGCTTAGAGAAGGTTGGGGGAGGAGACCCAATGGAACAGCTGTTGGGAGACAGATGGTAGCCTTCCGTCAAGGCCATCCAGCATGTTCTTTAACGTGCACAGGTTATGACTCTCCTGCATACGGAGTCACGGCCTAACGTCCCATCCGACGGACGGCGGCCTCTCCAAGCCCATCGGTGTCCCCTTTTAATGAGATAAATCTCAACGCTGACCCAGCTGGGACTCGAACCTGGGAACTACAGATTACGAGCCGTATCTAGAGGGAAGGGAAGCAAGGGGAACATGTTCCCCCCCTTGAGAATGCAACTATAGGCAATAGAGACGAAAATTGTTAAAGTTATGCATATTTAATGTTTTTCTTTTAAGAATTTTTTTATAAACCTCTAAAACGGAGGGCGAAATGTTACACTAAACTGGAAATTCAGTCTCTTGGCTCCCACTGTTACTTTCTTCCTGCTCAATTGAGTTTCTCGCCCCTCCCACCTCTTTATGTTTTTCTAGATCTGGGCATGCATGTGAGTAATATTTTTTCCCCTCTATTATGGTTACTAGAATTTTTAAGGGAAGAGGCATGATCATTTCTCCACTCCTATCTTCCTATATCCGGCCCTGAATTCACTTCTTGTGTTTCTTCGGGATCTGCGATGACTGGGAGCTTTCCGATGCTGAACTCTATGCATCATCGGCTAAGTAATGGTTCCCAAACTGTACTCCGCGGCCCTATTGTACGGGTTCCCGAGAAAAAAATCTGCAATGGCGGGAAATTTAAATAAAGCCCCCCCATAAATATGCCTGATAAACCAAACAGGACCAAACACATGAAGTGTGATCAGTGCATTGTTTCAAAAGTTACACTGTTTACTGCGAATATATATAGTAGGCTTGTTAGTAAAGCCTATTAGCCGACAAGAAAATCTAATGTAGCTCACCTGAGCTACATTAGATTTCTTGTAGGCTAATAGGCCTACAAGAAAGTGTTATGCATAAGAAAAGACAGCAAATAGCCCTAGAAGAAAGTGTTATGTGCATAACACAATAAGGTTGTAATCCTAAGGGGTTCCGCAAGACCATTTGTATAATGTTAAGGGTTCCGAGATATACAAAAAGTTTGAGAATCACTGGGCAAGCCACTGTAGGCCTCAATGGACCCGATGCGATATTTTGGCTTTCCAAAGGACATACCAAAGTCACACAAAGAACAGAGTGAACGTTTTCGCTTCAAGGGTAAACTAACCTGTCAAATAAAACCAATAAATTGCGAAACAGTTATTCAGAAATATGAACTTCAATCTCATTGTATATGTGTGTGTATATCGTTCAAAGACGAATGTTCTTTGAGGTATTAAGAGTTGAATTTCAAAAAGTAATCCATCACATCGGGAGGAAATAGACCGATTGTCGATTTCAAAAATGAAAGATTTGTCTAAGTGACTTTGTTAAGAAGATGCTGTCCATCAAGCGAGATTTATAAACAAAAGATTACTATTGGTTTTTAAATCTAATACGTTTTATTTCCTTCACTAGATAAATGAATAGTTGAGTAGTTTAAAAGTTAATCCAATGATTCTCATTGATTATCTCCAATGAGTAGACTTTAATTGCTCACTGCATAACGAATGATTGTTAAAACAAGTCTTTCTTAATGCCACTTTCTTTTTCCAAAGTATTTTTTAACGATCATTATTACCACAGACAGAATGAGTTTTGTGTACGGTATTAAAGATAATGTTATTAGACGTAGTCAAATGCAAATTGCTGTTGATTAGGTTTGACGTGTGTAGAAAACTAAAACGTACTTTTGCAGTTTCAAGATTTTTCAATTTCGTACTTTGCAGTTCAAACAAGGACTGTTGATTAGAGTTGACGTCTGGGGAAAACTAAAATGCACTTTGTACAGTCGCTCAAAAAATATCAGAACACTATGGCTGATTACAGAATTCAGAAAAAATATCTGGCAACGATTTTTTTAGAAATTAGTGATCTGGCAACCTTCGTGTCACGTGAAGGTTGTCAGATCACTAATTTCTAAAAAAATCGTTGCCAGATATTTTTTTCTGAATTCTGTAATCAACCATAGTGTTCGGATACTTTTTTAAGCGACTGTAGGTGGTCATATTATTTTGATACTAGATCGTGTGGGCTCACTCACGGAAATATTGAGCGTGTACAGTTACCGTTCACAGCAAACTGGAGTTACTGCACACGCTCCAGTTTGCTGTGAACGGTAACTGGAGCGTGTACAGTTGCTGTACACGCTCCAGATATTTTTCCTGAATTCTGTAATCACGTGACACGAAGGTTGCCAGATCACTAATTTCTAAAAAAAATCGTTGCCAGATATTTTTTCTGAATTCTGTAATCAACCATAGTGTTCGGATACTTTTTTGAGCGACTGTACCTTCGACATGTTTGCGCAGACTCTGCACCTCACAGGATGGGTGTGTAAAGTGATGACTGCTGCCATTTAGCGACACACTATATTACCACTAACATGCGATAGTGGCACACTCCTAGATGGTTGTCGGTTTGGCGGGAACAAACTGGGAACTTTACTTTTTGATTTAATCTAGTATAGACACTTTTATTTCCATTATTGTTCCTACACATGTTTTGATAGCTGTTTATACACTTCGTATTTGTGGAATTTTGTTTTTGACGTGTTATGGGGCAGAACTGTAATGTTAGTTAAATAAATAAATAAATAAATAAATAAATAATAGGACTATAAGAGTTTCAGAAATAGGGGGTCGGTTCTGCGTCAGACTTTTAATATGATTTTCTCTAGTTAGATAATTCCCTGATTTCATTTCCTTTTTCTCCGCTGATCCCTGAACTATCTTTGGGGGGCGGGGGTGGCTCAGTCGGTAGCGCGCCAGGCTCGTAACTGTAGTTCCCAGGTTCGAGTCCCAGCTGGGTCAGCGTTGAGATTTATCTCCGCAAAATTCCCCGCCCTGCCCACGGTCAGTAGGGGACACCGATGGGCTTGGAAAGGTCGTCGTCCGTCGGATGGGACGTTAAGCCGTGGCCCCGTGTGCGGGAGAGCCATACCCTGTGCACGTTAAAGAACACGCTGGATGGCCTTGACGGGAGGCTACCATCTGTCTCCCAACAGCTGTTCCAGTGGGTCCCCTCCCCCAACCTTCTCTGAGCCTTCGGAGTCCATGTGACCTGGCCATTTAGCACATGGTGTGAAAAGAAGTGCCGCTCAGAGGTAAAACAACCCAACAACTGAACCATCTTTGGTGAGAAAAGGCGCACTGATGAGCTTGGTAGAGCCATCATCAATCGGATGAGAGATTAAATCGTTGTCTCGTGCAAGAGAAAGCCCCTTGCGCGTTACAGAACACATTAGATGGCATTTACAGGAGATTTTCATAAGTCTCTTGCTAGTTTTAAGGTAGATCTTTGCGAGCTCTTAACATTTGGGATTCTTGTGACCTGGCCATTTAATTCATTCTGTGCCAAAAAGTGTCGATTTAAAAGTGAAACAATCGAACTTGACAATTAATGGCATTTATCTAAATAAATAAGATTTTTCGAAGTGTGTAGGTTTGCAACCTCTTTGTTCTTTACGTGATCCATCTTACCAACTTCTACCACTTCCACTTTTAAAAGAAAAAGAAGGCAATGCTTTCTTTTGGTTTGAACTTCCCCAACAAACCAAAACAAATTAAGACTTTACGTTTTCAATTAAGACAGTACATTGCTAGATTCTCTAATCTGTGTGATCGTACGATACTGGAAGCACCGGACGGAGACACGATAACCAGAATTCAAGAAAGAGTAGGAAAAAGAAAAGAGAGAGAAAAAAAGAAATGTTAATCAAGAAGGAAAATAAGTGACAAGCATCAACTTCTATGACCCGCTTCAGAAAGCTATCTGATTCGACTTCAAATGCCGTTCCAAGACACAAAAGGGCCAAACTCATTACCTTGACTCTCACGTGTTTCACGAGACTGCAGAGTTCCCCCTTATCCATCACTGTCATCATCTCCCTCTCCTCTACATCCTCTCTCCTCACCCCTCTACCACAGAACCTAACGCCCTCCTTCTCCAAAGCTTCTCACATCCCCCCACACATCGCCATTCTTCGAACTATTTAATAGACTCGCCATCCAAAGCACGGCAGCCTCTTATCATTCTTTTCT
This sequence comes from Ryuthela nishihirai, assembly GCA_038380435.1. NCBI lineage: Eukaryota > Metazoa > Arthropoda > Arachnida > Araneae > Heptathelidae > Ryuthela > Ryuthela nishihirai. The sequence goes on from JAWZYU010000019.1 coordinate 40,653,542, forward strand.
CACCGCGTTTTCATTCCTTCTGTGCTTGGCTTCCATAAAACAGCAGCGAACAGCCAAAGATATTAAAGAGACAAGCTTCTTTGCTGGATAATGGCGTTGGGGTAGACGACAGCGCTTCCATTCGGCGCGAAGCAAAGATACTTGCCCCTAGAGAGCTCTGTTGTTCATTAAATGCAGTGTAGTGTATGGTTTCGTCGTTCCCTTGGTCGTTATAGAAACAGGAAAATGGACCCCGGGGACTTTTTTTTCCTGCCACCTTCATCCGATCTGGGCTTTCAGGATAATCTGCTTCGTTAGGACGAGGCATATGGCACGTGCAAGTTATAAAGCAGAAATGATGCCGAAATGGGCCGTCATAATTCAGGAAGAAACCACCTCCTTAAAACCCATTTTCTCTCTCTTTTTTTCTCAAAGTTTCTGTTGCCTTTTTTTTCCTTCGGGGTGGGTGGTGGTGGGGAGAAATAAAAAAAAAGGTGATGTATAACTGAGTAAAAAAAATGACCGCTTTTCGCTCGAAATCGCAAACTTCACAAATGCTGCAAAGCGTGCGGATAAATTAGACGATAAAATGACAACTAAAAAAAAACGGACTCTATAAATTTCTTTCGTTTTTTTTGTGCTTATCATTCTCGTCGGAGGAGCTAGGAAGAGGTAGGGCTTAAATCGGCAAAAAAATCTATGATGATGATGATGAGCGGCGAAGATGAGGATGATAAATGTTTCTCTGTGGTTGGTGAAGGTGTAATTTTGCTCGCGTGTCTGACATAGGTCTCGTGTGGACTATAGGAAAGAAACTGATCGGTGGTGCTTAGTGGGAAATGTAAAGTTCATACCAGGATCGAAATGGCTAGCGAACTTGATCTGAGAAGTGGGAATTTCAAATTCGAATCCTGGGTAGGTCAGGGATATAAATTTGCATTAGAAGAAATGATCAATTTTCTCTGACTCTTTCTTTTGAGTTCTCTGAGTTCTTTTTTTTTAAACAGCTTTTTCTGTTCACAGTTGCATGAGACTGCTGGAAGGTTTATGTTACAAGTGTTCAAGACAGCTTCAGTGAATTAAATTCTGGAATATCCAGTAAAATATGAATTTTTGTTCATCTACAACAGTAAATCGGTCAAATTTTTTAAACTTGCACAGGTTTCTAAACAAGTGTATATGCATGGAAATTGTTTTCTGTTCAAAAAACCTTTCTACAGGAATTGAATAGAATGTTGTTCAGTATTTCAAGGTGTCTTTTTTCTGGTCTGGAACGCTTTATAAACGTTTACTGACAGCAGTATTTTGCTTTTAGGGTTTGAATAAAACCATTAAGATACTAATGTTCTACCTCGCATTTAAGTGTTCATTATCTGTAGAAAAGTAATTCATTAAAGTTTCATGTATGGAACTGGTAGTCCACTGACGTTTCCTCTGTGCATTTGGTGATCCACTATCTGTAAAGTATTGGCGGCTTACTAAAGCTTCATTTGTGTAACTGAAACCCAGTAAAGTTTCCTCCGTGAAATTGTTCCCTAGTAAAGTCCCATCTGTGCAATTAATGAACCATTAAATTTTCATCTGTGAAATATTTGGTGAGTCACTAAAACCTTATTTGTGCAATTGAAACCCAGTTGAACTCCATCTGTGTAAAAAAGGGCACAGTAAAGCTTACAGGTGTGCAATTGGTGATCCACTAAAGTTTCAACCATGTTTTTCGTATTTCGTATAGGTACTAAACCGTCATCTATAAAAATGGTAACTCACTCAAGTTTCCTTTGAAATTGCTGATCCATAATACGATTCATCTGTACAAATGGAAACTCAGAAGAGTTTAATCTGAACCATTGGTGATCTACTAAAGGTTCATCTCTGCAAATGGGAAACCACTAAAGCTTCGTTTGTAACTGGTGACTATATTGGTGTAATTGGTGATCTATAATAGTATTCATTTGCATAATTGGAAATCCAAAAAAGTGTGATAGATGTGCAAGTCTTTTGAACCTGGACGGGTTGTACAACTCCTTGGCTCAAAACAGTTATGACCAAAATTCTAGTTTCGTTCTTCTACTAGTTGTTTTTTATTGTACATATTTATACTGTGTATGCATTTTGCATTGTGTTTGTATTGCATTGTGATGTATTGATGTATTATGTATTGAAGATGTATTAAAGATGTTTAATATGCAAAACTGTGCGATTCACTAAAGATTCATCTGTACAAATGATGACTAACTAAAGAATCATTGCACAAATGACGACTCACTCTAAAGAATCATCTGCGCAAATGACGTGCAATCGAGCCATAAAAAAAATTAAAAAGGGGATTTTTATTGCAGTATAACATTTCCCTTCAGTTTTAGAGATCTTTAAAAAAAGTTTTTAAAAATGAAAAAATAAAATTTCCCCTCTAAATGAGAGGCGGTGGTAAAAGAATGGTAAATGATTGGAGAAGGAATTGAAAGTGTTTACAAGATTTTTGCACTCAAGTCGAGTCTGAAAAAACGCTTTCTTCTCGGTGCACTCTTAAAAAGCCGAAAAATGAAACTGTCGATGATGCACTTTAGTTATGGTTCACGCAAGAGAGTCGAAACGGAAAGCCAATCAGTGGGCCATTCTCGAAATAAAAAGTATTAATCCTTCATTCTAAAATCGATAAAGGGGGAGATTTTTCAACAACCGAGGGATGGCTTTCTCGATGGAAAAAACGGCATGGTGTTCATTACCTTGGTGTTTGTGGTGAGAAATTGTCAGCTGATCCTTTCGCAGCAAGGGATTTTCAGAAAAACTTTTAGTGCTTTTTGAAGAAGAAGGCCTATGCACAGAACTAATCTACAATGTAGATGAGACTGGGCTAAATTTAAATTTTCTTCCAACGAAAACGTTTGTGACAGCGCAAGAAACCTCAGCATCCAAGAAAGAATCCCTGTGGTTGTGTGTACAGTCGATCAAAAAAGTATCCGAACACTATGGTTGATTGCAAAATTCAGAAAAAATATCTGGCATTGATTTTTTTGGAATCTGGCAACCTTCGTGTCAGGTGACACGAAGGTTGCCAGATGACTAATTTCTAAAAAAATCAATGCCAGATATTTTTTCTGAATTTTGCAATCAATCATAGTGTTCGGATACTTTTTTTGAGCGACTGTACAAATGCTACATGTACGCACAAACTTCCTCTTTTTGTAATTGGGAAATTAGTAAACCCCCGAGCATTCAAGCATTTAAATTTAGCTGCTCTGTCAGTTTACTACAAAGCTCAAAAGTCTGATTGGATAGATTCGTATTTGTTCAAAGAGTGGTTCTTTGCAGAATTTGTTCCAAAAGTAAAAAAAAAACTCTTGACAAGTCTTAAAATGCGGGTAAAGGCCCAACTAATTCTCGACAATGCTCCAACACACCCAAGCGAACTCATTTCTTACAACAGAAAAGCAATGTTTTTGCCATCTAACGTAACATCTTTAGTGCAATCAATGGATCAAGGCGTGCTTGTAAGTTTAAAAAGGGGATACAGGAAAAGCTTCTTTCAGAAATTCTACAGCAAACTGAAAATGACGGAATAGTACTTTTAAATGCTTTGAAAACAATAAATATCAAGAATGTGATCTACACGTTGGCAAGAGCTTTTGAAGCAATGCTTCGTGCAACGTTTGTGAAGTCATGGAAAAAACTTTAGCCTGAAGTTGAAAACTGCGTAGAAAGTACCAAAGACTACAACTCGAAAGTATCGAATGAGGCTGCGCCTGCCGAAGATATGGTGGATAATGACAATATTTCGCTGCTTAATGACTTGAAACTGCTGCCTGGATGTGACACACTTGAAAAAGATGACACTGAAAAATGGTTAAAAGGTGATGAACAGTTGGAAAATGAAACACTGAATGATGACGAAATTATCAATGCAGTCTGCCAAGAAGGGAACGGAGAAGAAGCGGAGAATGAAGAAGAGGTAGAAGGGAAAGTTAGCCATATTGAAGAAAAAGAAGCTTTTGATGTTGCAGTAAGACACATTGAACAACAACAGGTCTCATCTGCGATTGATGCAATGTTTATTAAAAAATGACAAGACTTTGCAGATGAAAAAGTGTTAAGTTCAAAGAAACAAAAAAAAAATCACGGACTTTTTCAAGTGAGTGTGAGTAAATTGTTAATATTGTACAACAAAGTATTAATTAAAATACAATACAGTTATTATTTTTGTCATTTGCCGTTTATATTTATTTTCTGACACAATTTTCGGATTAACCGGCCTTTCGTTCATCCGACCAAGGGTCCGGTCCCGTAAGGGCCGGATATGATGGTTTGAATTTTGGAATTTTAAGTTTTTGAAGATTTTTATTGATCAAAGTAACAATTTTCTTTCCGCAAACGAACTAAATTTAGTTTTAACTCTAAAATCAAAGTTTTATAGAATTTGTAATTATACTTTTGAAGATTTCATTTTTTCCTCTTTCAATTCTTAGCAGACTTATAACGTCGTTTGATTTTGAGACTCGCCTCAGAGAAATGAGAAAAACTGAAGAATAGTTTCATTCTAATATGGCAACAGTTTCATAAACATTCTGCATTCTTTTAAGCAGCCACAGTTTCATAAACGTTCTGCATTCTTTTAAACAGCCACAGCTTCATAAACATTCTGCATTCTTTTAAGTAGCCACAGTTTCATAAACATTCTGCATTCTTTTAAGCAGCCACAGTTTCATTAACATTCTGCATTCTTTTAAATAGCCACAGGTTCATAAACATTCTGCATTCTTTTAAGCAGCCACAGTTTCATAAACATTCTGCATTCTTTTAAATAGCCACAGTTTCATAAACATTCTGCATTCTTTTAAACAGCCAAAGTTTCATAAACGTTCTGCATTCTTTTAAACAGCCATAGCTTCATAAACATTCTGCATTCTTTTAAATAGCCAGTTTCATAAACATTCTGCATTCTTTTAAGCAGCCACAGTTTCATTAACATTCTGCATTCTTTTAAACAGCCACAGTTTCATAAACATTCTGCATTCTTTTAAGCAGCCACAGTTTCATTAACATTGTGCATTCTTTTAAGCAGCCACAGTTTCATAAACATTCTGCATTCTTTTAAGTAGCCAAAGTTTCATAAACGTTCTGCATTCTTTTAAGCAGTCACAGTTTCATAAACATTCTGCATTCTTTTAAGCAGCCACAGTTTCATTAACATTCTGCATTCTTTTAAGCAGCCACAGTTTCATAAACATTCTGCATTCTTTTAAGCAGCCACAGTTTCATAAACATTCTGCATTCTTTTAAATAGCCAAAGTTTCATAAACGTTCTGCATTCTTTTAAGCAGCCATAGTTTCATAAACATTCTGTATTCTTTTAAATAGCCACAGTTTCATAAACGTTCTGCATTCTTTTAAGCAGCCACAGTTTCATAAACATTCTGCATTCTTTTAAATGCCCACAGTTTCATAAACGTTCTGCATTCTTTTAAATAGCCACAGGTTCATAAACATTCTGCATTCTTTTAAGCAGCCACAGTTTCATAAACATTCTGCATTCTTTTAAATAGCCACAGTTTCATAAACGTTCTGCATTCTTTTAAGCAGCCACAGTTTCATAAACATTCTGCATTCTTTTAAACAGCCAAAGTTTCATAAACGTTCTGCATTCTTTTAAACAGCCATAGCTTCATAAACATTTTGCATTCTTTTAAATAGCCACAGTTTCATAAACATTCTGCATTCTTTTAAGCAGCCACAGTTTCATAAACATTCTGCATTCTTTTAAACAGCAACAGTTTCATAAACATTCTGCATTCTTTTAAACAGCCAAAGTTTCATAAACGTTCTGCATTCTTTTAAACAGCCACAGTTTCATAAACATTCTGCATTCTTTTAAATGGCCACAGTTTCATAAACGTTCTGCATTCTTTTAAATAGCCACAGTTTCATAAACATTCTGCATTCTTTTAAATAGCCACAGTTTCGTAAACATTCTGCATTCTTTTAAGCAGCCACAGTTTCATAAACATTCTGCATTCTTTTAAACAGCCAAAGTTTCATAAACGTTCTGCATTCTTTTAAACAGCCATAGCTTCATAAACATCCTGCATTCTTTTAAATGACCACAGTTTCATAAACATTCTGCATTCTTTTAAATAGCCACAGGTTCATAAACATTCTGCATTCTTTTAAGCAGCCACAGTTTCATAAACATTCTGCATTCTTTTAAATAGCCACAGTTTCATAACATTCTGCATTCTTTTAAGCAGCCACAGTTTCATAAACATTCTGCATTCTTTTAAACAGCCAAAGTTTCATAAACGTTCTGCATTCTTTTAAACAGCCACAGTTTCATAAACATTCTGCATTCTTTTAAGCAGCCACAGTTTCATTAACATTGTGCATTCTTTTAAACAGCCACAGTTTCATAAACATTCTGCATTCTTTTAAGCAGCCACAGTTTCATAAACATTCTGCATTCTTTTAAGCAGCCACAGTTTCATAAACATTCTGCATTCTTTTAAGTAGCCAAAGTTTAGTAGATATAATTGTACATATTTTTGGCCTGCCGCGATTTAATGAATATAAACGCAAACCGGTTCACTCAACTACAATGTTATAGAACTAAACGTACATAGATTCACGTACAATATTTTTTTTTGAGATATACATACATTTTTCAAAGGCAACGACAATTTCGTAGAAATAAACCGATATTTCTTTCGGACACCAGATTCCGTGGATAATTTTTTTTCTGAATGTTCATTACCATTTTAAAAAAGAATCAAAAACAAACTTACAACTTTTGAGTCAGCAACAATTTCACAGAACGAAGTCTATATTTTTTCGGCAGTTAGGTTCATGGACATGAATCAATATTTTTCGATCTTAATATTTATAAAAATAATATTTTTTAATATTTTTTGGCAGCCGGTTTCATAGAAATAAACCAATATGTATTAAGAGGGGTGGCTCAGTCGGTAGCGAGCCAGGCTCGTAATCTGCACTTCCCAGGTTCGAGTCACAGCCGAGTCAGTGTTGAGATTTATCTCCGCAAAACTCCCCACACTGCCCGCGGTCAGTAAGGGACACCGATGGGCTTGAAAATGTCGCATCCGTCGGATGAGACGTTAAGCCGTGACCACGTGTACGGGAGAACCATTCCCTGTGCATGTTAACTAGCACGCTGGATGGCCTTGATGGGAAGCTATCGTCTGTCTCCCAACAGTTGCCCAGTGGATCCCTTCTCCCAATCTTCTCTGAGCCCTCGGGGTCCTTGTGACTCCGAGGTCCTTGTGATCCCTTCTTCAACCCAACTCATGTAATGAGATAGCCACAAGCTGTGCTAATCAGATGGAAACGGATAACCCTGGTGGGTTACAGATCATTAGAAGTTGAAACGCAAACACCTTAACCGATGTTGGTAGAAATTGAAAAACAATGAATTAAATTCTAGCACCCTACTACCAGATTCAGTTGATTAATTTCACTGGGAGCTTTGTAAACTGACATTTTCCTACAGACACTGCAACTTGTTGAATGTTTAATATTTATTCTTTACCATCATCTCATCATCATATTTATTCTTTACCATCATCTCATCATCATATTTATTCTTTACCATCATCTCATCATCATATTTATTCTTTACCATCATCTCATCATCATATTTATTCTTTACCATCATCTCATCATCATATTTATTCTTTACCATCATCTCATCATCATATTTATTCTTTACCACCATCTCATCATCATATTTATTCTTTACCATCATCTCATCATCATATTTATTCCTTGCCATCATCTCTGATTTTATAATTTTACTGTTTCTTTTAAACCTTCAGCTGAAGTCGTTCGACAATGTATTGTTACGTAACGACAATGCTAAAAGTATCCCAGAAAGTCCTAACCCAGAAAGTCCCTCAATAAAGATAAGAATCCTAAACCCCCTTTTAAAGTATATTTTAAATCGAATAATGATTTTATCATTTAGGCATATAGAATGAATTGTTAATATTGTTATTTTGCATTAAATACATAAAGATATCCGTCTTGTCATAATATATTTATTCTCCTGTGGCATGAATCTTCCCCGACTGTTTTGTACGAACTAGGAATAGAACCCTCTTTTTTATGTGAAGCCGAATTGGCCCCTTCATCTAGGAACCTGGAACTGAACCCTCCTTTTTATGACCCGGGAATCAAACTTTTTCTTTTCCATAGGTCTTCACTTTACATAATTTTTCAATGAACATGTGAATAGTGACGGCTTATTGCAGATTATAAATGCATCATTTTGCAGAGGAATTATTTTCGCTCTCACATTAATATATAATCAATGGACAAAAAAAACGAAACAGCAACGCAAACTCACTAATACGGTATTCGACTGCCACGTGAGCCCAGTACAGGCTGCATACCTCGGCATAGAGTCTACCAAGAGTCTACTTCAATGTCGTCAGGAATGATAAGACGCCATTCGAATACAAGAAACGTGTACTGCTTGTTCGATGCAGTAAAAAACAAGAAACTGCTTGTTCGATGCAGTAAAAAAAACAAGAAACTGCTTGTTCGATGCAGTAAAAAAACAAGAAACTGCTTGTTCGATGCAGTAAAAACAAGAAACTGCTTGTTCGATGCAGTAAAAACAAGAAACTGCTTGTTCGATGCAGTAAAAACAAGAAACTGCTTGTTCGATGCAGTAAAAACAAGAAACTGCTTGTTCGATGCAGTAAAAACAAGAAACTGCTTCTTCGATGGAGTTGAAAAACACTGCCTGATACGTCGCTCCATAAGTTCCCTTATATTTTCCAGTGAGTTGATGTCTGGCGACTGCCGTGGCCATGGCATGTAAAAAAGTTCAGACTCATGCTCTTCAAACCACTGTGCGACCACATGTGCTCTGTGGATGCGAGAATTGTCACCATGAAAAACAGTTCTTTCTTCATGAAAGGAATGCTGTACCATTGGATGAAGATGATCTATCAGGACTGTCAAATAGCGATTGGCATTAATCTTGCCTTTTAGCGTAATGAGTGCACTCAAAGCATGACACGAGAAATCACCCCAAATCATTGCAGACCCTCCAGAACCCTTAACAGTAGGATTGGTTTGGGTTGTTTTACCTCTGAGCGGCACTTTTTTGCACAGCATGGGCTAAATGGCCAGGTCACATGGACCCCGAAGGCTCAGAGAAGGTTGGGGGAGGGGACCCACTGAAACAGCTGTTGGGAGACAGATGGTAGCCTCCTGTCAAGGCCATCCAGCGTGTTCTTTAACGTGCACAGGGTATGGCTCTCCCGCACACGGTGCCACAGCTTAACGTCCCATCTGACGGATGGCGGCCTTTCCAAGCCCATCGGTGTGCCCTACTGACCGTGGGCAGAGCGGGGAATTTTGCGGAGATAAATCTCAACGCTGACCCAGCTGGGACTCGAAGCTGGGAACTACAGATTACGAGCCTGGCGCGCTACCGACTGAGCCACCCCCGCCCCCTAACAGTAGGAAACAAGCAATCAGAGCTGTAAGCTTCCTTCGGTTGGCACCACACGCGCACTCGTCCATTTGTCGTAAACAAAGTGTAGGATGAGTCATCAGACCTTATTACATTCCTCCACTGTTTGTGCTCTTTGCACCAATGGACATGACGGCCTGCCTCACACACTCGTCATCGTATCCAGTTGAAAGGGTTGATGAGTGGTTTGTGAAGTGCAACTCGATCGTGATATCCAGCTCTATGGAATTCCCGACATACTGTTTTCTTGATGAAACTGGCCTCTCGTGTCCTATGTTGAAATTCGTGCACAGCTGATCAGCTGCAGCTCGCTGGTTTCGCTTCGCACATCGCACTAACGCTCGAATTCGGGAGTATGCGCTTTCGCCCACTGTTGTGTTTTGCTGATGATGCCTTCCATTTACATTCCCACGTAGAGAACAATTGTAAAAACTCCCCGCCCTGCCCACGGTGAGTAGGGGACACTGATGGGCTTGGAAAAGCCGCCGTCCGTTGGACTCTGTTCTTCTCTGTTAAGCCATGGTCCGTGTGCGGGAGAGCCATACCCTGTGCAAGTTAAAGAACAGATTGGATGGCCTTGACGGGAGGCTACCATCTGTCTCCTAACAGCTGTTCCAATGGGTCTCCACCCCCAACCTTCTCTGAGCTTTCAGGGTCATTGTGACCTATCCACTTAGCCCATAGTGTGCAAAAAAAGTGCCGCTCAGAGATAAAACAACCCAACCAACTGTTCCTCTTGAAACATTAGCGAGTTCAGCTGTCTTAGTGACCGAAGCTCCTGACAAAAGTGTTTCAACAATCATGCCCCTTTCGAAATCGCTAAAGTCTTATCTCGACGATATGGTGTCAATAATTGCATGCAGTCATTCTGGGTTTGCCTCTATAGACATGACGTTAAGCATGCTGGGATTCAATTGCATGTTTCGCGCCTTCGCCAGTGGCACATAGTTGCAGCTGCTTAACATAAACAGAAGACTTTCCGTAAACATTGGTGTTTCCCTTTTTCTTTCCATTACCTGTAGAAGTGTCTCCTAAAAGCAAATCACATTCGTACATTAAACATGCTTTATATCAGGATGTCTGCAAAAGAATATTGCTGGGGTGGGTAGGTGGCTAAAGAGCGGGATAATTTGCAATTTTACTCTATACTTATGGATCATTTATACATCAATATACAGTTTACCATCCCCTATGAAGGACGGTATCTCCAAAATCACAAATAGCAGAGTGCAGTCATAATTTCAAAATACGAACCGTAAATATAGCACAAAACCAAAGGAATTACAACTGCTTTGGGTAACTTTACCTTCGAAAGACTCTTTTTCTGCCTATAATGGGAAAAATGGCGAAGTCGCAAAGACCCAAAGGGTTGGGTTGTTGGGTTGTTTTACCTCTGAGCGGCACTTTTTTGCACACCATGGGCTAAATGGCCAGGTCACATGGACCCCGAAGGTTCAGAGAAGGTTGGGGGAGGGGACCCACTGGAACAAGCTGTTGGGAGACAGATGGTAGCCTCCCGTCAAGGCCATCCAGCGTGTTCTTTAACGTGCTCAGGGTATGGCCTCCCGCACACGGGGCCACAGCTTAACGTCCCATCCGACGGACGGCGGCCTTTCCCAAGCCCATCGGTGTCCCCTACTGACCGTGGGCAGGGCGGGGAATTTTGCGGAGATAAATCTCAACGCTGACCCAGCTGGGACTCGAACCTGGGAACTACAGATTACGAGCCTGGCGCGCTACCGACTGAGCCACCCACGCCCCAGACCCAAAGGGCTGCAGCAACAGTTTACTTTGCCAGCAGTTAGAAGGACTCGCTTAAGAGTCATACACAGTACTGACTAACATACACATTTGGTCTACATATTTTATGTGTAACACATTACTCTAGTTAGGTTTTTTTAGTTATTTATAGATCCAGTGGACATCTATTAGGAAAGAGATGGAAACCTAATCTAATTTGCTTTTAATACGCACAGGATTCTTCTCTCTTACGCTGGTGACGCAGGTTAATATGTCACATCCAATGGATGGGACTTTTCAAGTCCATTGGAGTTCCCTTTCTAAAGAGAATCGCAAACTATCTCAAAGCAGGTATAGTGAAGATTCGACCTGAGATAATCATATTAAGAGTCTGGCACTCTTTCTACTGAGCTAACCCCTACTCCGAAAACAATTCCCCGCCATGCCCACGGTCAGTAGGGAAACACCGATGGGCTTGAAAAGTCCGCCGTCCTTCGGATGGGACGTTAAGCCGTGGCACCGTGTGCGGGAGAGACATATCCTGTGCACGTTAAAGAACACACTGTATCCCCTTAACGGGCGGCTACCATCTGACTCCCAACAGCTGTTCCAGTGGGTCCCCTCCCCCAACCTTCTCTGAGCCTTCGGGGTCCATGTGACCTTGGGGTTAACCCATGGGTTAAATGGCCAGGTTTTTTTGCACAATGGTATGCAAAAAAAGTGCCGCTCAGAGGTAAAACAACCCAACCCAACCCAACTCCGAAAACATTTGCTAAAAAATATTCAGAACAAATTAATGATTCGTTTGATGGCAAACTTATGAGGTGAAAAGGTGAAAAAAAGAATAAGAGAGAAAAAGGGGGAAGAAAAGGCAAAGGAAACAAGTCTGACTAAATGGATGAAGAAGAAACAGAGGACAAAAAAGAAGAAAAAATAACTAAATATTTCCTGGGGTACCAAATAAAATCATTTACTCTATGTACGAAACCGGGCGACATCGGGTAACCCGAGGCAACCTACTCACGTGACCAACAGCAAGCCACGAGTTGATCTGGTTACCACAAGTAAAACGACATGTCAGCAGTATCCCTGTCCTCCAGTGTCCGCGGGGACGAGGAAGTCTGCTTGTTATGCGCCGAGGGCTTCCGCAGCCCAGTCCTTGACATCGGACTGCAGTGGCTTTCATTAGGCCCAGTTTACTGACACGGCTAGAGCTGACTGGACTCGTGTGTGTGCGAGACGCCGTGATGAGCAAGCAACTTCTTTCTCCCTTTCCTCTTCTTCTTCCGCTCATGCCCATCATTCGACTGAACTGGCTCTCTCTACCTCTGAGTGATGGAGGGATGAAAGAGGTTGCTGTTCTCGCCCAGAGTTATCCGCTATTCCAGAAGACAAGATACCAGAAGTACCTTGAAACTGTTTGATAAAAGACTTGGGATTTTGTTGTCTCTTTCTTTTTGCAATTCATCTACTAAAAAAGTTTTCCTTAAACTCCTAATTGTGTTTTGCTTTCCGTAGGAGTGATGTGACTGTGTTTTTAAAACTTCGGAACTTAGAAAATTATTCTTACCAAAGAAAAAAAATAGAGCTTGTTATGGAAAGCAGCTTGGGCTAACTTCTTGAACTTGTAATTGAAAAAAAAAAATCAGTTCAGAACTGCAAATGTCAGCGATAATGGTCGTATGCAGGATTTAATTGTGCCCAGTTAGCAGGAGTATCGTTTAGAAATAGTTTCAGAAAATGTTAAGACATATTAATCATGTTTTCTAATTTCCCAAAAAAAATATATTACACCAATAAAGGAATTTATTTTTTGAAATAATCTCTAGTATTTACTCGAACATTGGCAATCATGAGCACTGTGTGATGTCATACTGTTTCAACACCCAACTGAAAGATAACTCAACTAAAAGTGTCATGTCTGAAAACCGAGTTAGTAACACTTGAGAGGAAAACCTTTCAGTGGAATTTCATGTTATTTTACATTCGTTTTTGGTGCTTTGTTTCACTTCCCAAGTGTATTTTTTCACCAGAATGTGTCGCTAAGTTACACTCATTTCTGATGTTTCAATTTCAGATGTAACTTTCCACTAGAATGTTGCTTTCTATACCCATTTCTGGTGTCATATTATATTTTAGTGTTATAGTATTAGTTTTCACCATAAAATAGTGACAATCAAGCTGCCATGATATTTTGTGAAAGTCTTCTTTTATAGTGAAAATATGCGTTTTTTGGGTTTCCAATTCTTCTTAAACAGTGTCTATTTTTAATTTCAAAACTTTATATCCGTATAATCGATATAACAAAAAGACAATGTATAAGAAACAATTTCGTAAATTATTTCCAATGCAAATAATTATCTTCTGCAATATTTGTTTGCAATAAATTCATCTTGCAGTGGTTGATTTTTACTGCCTTAACAGGACCAACGGAATTTTTGATTGAATTATTTATTAACAGATTTGTTAATATGTTAATCAACAAAATTAAGAAAATTCTGCTGTCAGTAATATTATAATCATTGTGTTGTTTCCCCATTTTATATATTCAAATGGTCAGCCGCAGGTATATTTACAGTCGCTCAAAAAAGTATCCGAACACTATGGTTAATTACAGGATTCAGAAAAACACTTGGCAACGATTTTTGTTTAGAAATTAGTGATCTGGCAAACTTCGTATCACGTGATTACAGAATTCAGGAAAAATATCTGGAGCGTGTACAGCAACTGTACACGCTCCAGTTACCGTTCATAGCAAACTGGAGCGTGTGCAGTTACTGCACACGCTCCAGTTTGCTGTGAACGCTAACTGCACACCTTCAATATTTCCGTGAGTGAGCCCACACGATCTAGTATCAAAATAATATGACCACCTACAGTCGCTCAAAAAAGTATCCGAACACTATGGTTGATTACAGAATTCAGAAAAAATATCTGGCAATGTTTTTTTAGAAATTAATGATCTGCAATCTTCGTGTCACGTGACACGAAGGTTCTTAAAAAAATCGTTGCCAAACGTTTTTTCTGAATTCTGTAATCAATTATAGTGTTCGGATACCTTTTTGAGCGACTGTACCATGCAAGTGTTTTGTTATAATATAAAAAGTTTAACAGCTCTGACTTTAGTTAAGTTCAAAGATGCATCATACAGATATTTTGTAGGAAAGTTAATGAGTAAAGTTTAATCCATTATGAAAACATTTCCAATTTTGTTTGTTCCTCAATTTCAAAAACTGTTACTGTCTCCAAAGTATTCAATTTTTCTGCTTCATGCGTGCAGCAATCACATAATCCGAGATCAGCTTTACCTATGAGAGGCATTTTTTGCACACAATGGGCTAAAGAGCCAGCTCATAAGTGCAAGGAATCAAAGAAAGTTAGAGGGACTTACTCAACTGGAGACAGATGGTAGCCTCCAGTCAAGGCAAGGAATCAGAGAAAGAGGGACGTACTCAACTGGAGACAGATGGTAGCCTCCAGTCAAAGCAAGGAATCAGAGAAAGAGGGACTTACTCAACTGGAGACAGATGATAGCCTCCAGTCAAGGCAAGGAATCAGAGAAAGAGGGACGTACTCAACTGGAGACAGATGGTAGCCTCCAGTCAAGGCAAGGAATCACAGAAAGAGGGACGTACTCAACTGGAGACAGATGGTAGCCTCCAGTCAAGGCAAGGAATCAGAGAAAGTTAGAGAGACTTACTCAACTGGAGACAGATGGTAGCCTCCAGTCAAGGCAAGGAATCAGAGAAAGAGGGACGTACTCAACTGGAGACAGATGGTAGCCTCCAGTCAAAGCAAGGAATCAGAGAAAGAGGGACTTACTCAACTGGAGACAGATGGTAGCCTCCAGTCAAGGCAAGGAATCAGAGAAAGAGGGACGTACTCAACTGGAGACAGATGGTAGCCTCCAGTCAAGGCAAGGAATCAGAGAAAGAGGGACGTACTCAACTGGAGACAGATGGTAGCCTCCAGTCAAGGCAAGGAATCAGAGAAAGAGGGACGTACTCAACTGGAGACAGATGGTAGCCTCCAGTCAAGGCAAGGAATCAGAGAAAGTTAGAGGGACTTACTCAACTGGAGACAGATGGTAGCCTCCAGTCAAGGCAAGGAATCAGAGAAAGTTAGAGGGATTTACTCAACTGGAGACAGATGGTAGCCTCCAGTCAAGGCAAGGAATCAGAGAAAGAGGGACTTACTCAACTCGAGACAGATGGTAGATTCCAGTCAAGGCAAGGAATCAAAGAAAGAGGGACTTACTCAACTGGAGACAGATGGTAGCCTCCAGTCAAGGCAAGGAATCAGAGAAAGAGGGACTTACTCAACTGGAGACAGATGGTAGCCTCCAGTCAAGGCAAGGAATCAGAGAAAGTTAGAGAGACTTACTCAACTGGAGACAGATGGTAGCCTCCAGTCAAGGCAAGGAATCAGAGAAAGAGGGACGTACTCAACTGGAGACAGATGGTAGCCTCCAGTCAAAGCAAGGAATCAGAGAAAGAGGGACTTACTCAACTGGAGACAGATGGTAGCCTCCAGTCAAGGCAAGGAATCAGAGAAAGTTAGAGGGACTTACTCAACTGGAGACAGATGGTAGCCTCCAGTCAAGGCAAGGAATCAGAGAAAGTTAGAGGGACTTACTCAACTGGAGACAGATGGTAGCCTCCAGTCAAGGCAAGGAATCAGAGAAAGAGGGACGTACTCAACTTAAGACAGATGGTAGCCTCCAGTCAAAGCAAGGAATCAGAGAAAGAGGGACTTACTCAACTGGAGACAGATGGTAGCCTCCAGTCAAGGCAAGGAATCAGAGAAAGTTAGAGGGACTTACTCAACTGGAGACAGATGGTAGCCTCCAGTCAAGGCAAGGAATCAGAGAAAGAGGGACGTACTCAACTGGAGACAGATGTTAGCCTCCAGTCAAAGCAAGGAATCAGAGTAAGAGGGACTTACTCAACTGGAGACAGATGGTAGCCTCCAGTCAAGGCAAGGAATCAGAGAAAGTTAGAGGGACTTACTCAACTGGAGACAGATGGTAGCCTCCAGTCAAGGCAAGGAATCAGAGAAAGAGGGACGTACTCAACTGGAGACAGATGGTAGCCTCCAGTCAAAGCAAGGAATCAGAGAAAGAGGGACTTATTCAACTGGACACAGATGGTAGCCTCCAGTCAAGGCAAGGAATCAAAGAGGGACTTACTCAACTGGAGACAGATGGTAGCCTCCAGTCAAGGCAAGGAATCAGAGAAAGTTAGAGGGACTTACTCAACTGGAGACAGATGGTAGCCTCCAGTCAAGGCAAGGAATCAGAGAAAGAGGGACATACTCAACTGGAGACAGATGGTAGCCTCCAGTCAAAGCAAAGAATCAGAGAAAGAGGGACTTACTCAACTGGAGACAGATGGTAGCCTCCAGTCAAGGCAAGGAATCAGAGAAAATTAGAGGGACTTACTCAACTGGAGACAGATGGTAGCCTCCAGTCAAGGCAAGGAATCAGAGAAAGAGGGACTTACTCAACTGGAGACAGATGGTAGCCTCCAGTCAAGGCAAGGATTCAGAGAAAGAGGGATTTACTCAACTGGAGACAGATGGTAGCCTCCAGTCAAGGCAAGGAATCAGAGAAAGAGGGACGTACTCAACTGGAGACAGATGGTAGCCTCCAGTCAAGGCAAGGAATCAGAGAAAGTTAGAGGGACTTACTCAACTGGAGACAGATGGTAGCCTCCAGTCAAGGCAAGGAATCAGAGAAAGGTAGAGGGACTTACTCAATTGGAGACAGATGGTAGCCTCCAGTCAAGGCAAGGAATCAGAGAAAGAGGGACTTACTCAACTCGAGACAGATGGTAGCCTCCAGTCAAGGCAAGGAATCAGAGAAAGAGGGACTTACTCAACTGGAGACAGATGGTAGCCTCCAGTCAAGGCAAGGAATCAGAGAAAGTTAGAGAGACTTACTGAACTGGAGACAGATGGTAGCCTCCAGTCACGCAAGGAATCAAAGAAAGTTAGAGGGACTTACTCAACTGGAGACATATGGTAGCCTTCAGTCAAGGCAAGGAATCAGAGAAAGAGGGACTTACTCAACTGGAGACACCCATTGTGTGCAAAAAATGCTCCAGTCAAGGCAAGGAATCAGAGAAAGAGGGACTTACTCAACTGGAGACAGATGGTAGCCTCCAGTCAAGGCAAGGAATCAGAGAAAGTTAGAGGGACTTACTCAACTGGAGACAGATGGTAGCCTCCAGTCAAGGCAAGGAATCAGAGAAAATTAGAGGGACTTATTCAACTGGAGACAGATGGTAGCCTCCAGTCAAGGCAAGGAATCAGAGAAAATTAGAGGGACTTATTCAACTGGAGACAGATGGTAGCCTCCAGTCAAGGCCAGCTAGCATGTTCTTTAGCATGCACAGTATATGGGTCTCCCATACACGGCCATAGTTTAACGTCCCCTTTGACGGACGGCGGCCTTTCCAAGCCCATCGCTGTTCCCAACTGACCGCGGACAGAGAGGAGAGTTTTGGGGAAATAAATTTCAACCCTGGCCCAGGTGGTGCTCGAACCTGGGAACTACAAATTTCGAGCATGGTGCGCTACAGACTGAGCCAACTGCGCTCTCACCTATCTGGGCTATTACAAACAAAGCGTGAAATCGTTAAGCATTGTGTACACGTCCTTTATTTACTGGAGAAAAATATTGGATCTAGAATAAAAAAACAAGTAAAAAACCCCTTAAGCAGCTCTTTGAGAGGATATTTATTATTTTTTTTATAGAAGTGCTTCTGCAGAGGTTTGGCAGGATATTTTTTTAAGAGTGTGCTGCAGAGGTCTAACTGACTTAGATGTGTTCCTGCAGTGGTCTGACTGACTTAGATGTGTTCCTGCAGTGGTCTGACTGACTTAGATGTGTTCCTGCAGTGGTCTGACTGACTTAGATGTGTTTCTGCAATGGTCTGACTGACTTAGATGTGTTTCTGCAATGGTCTGACTGACTTAGATGTGTTCCTGCAGTGGTCTGACTGACTTAGATGTGTTCCTGCAGTGGTCTGACTGACTTAGATGTGTTCCTGCAGTGGTCTGACTGATTTAGATGTGTTCCTGCAGTGGTCTGACTGATTTAGATGTGTTCCTGCAGTGGTCTGACTGACTTAGATGTGTTTCTGCAATGGTCTGACTGACTTAGATGTGTTTCTGCAATGGTCTGACTGACTTAGATGTGTTCCTGCAGTGGTCTGACAGGATTCTGTCAGTTTGTTCTCCGTAGTAGAAGGTCTGCGAGGATGGCGGGACCTCAGCAGAAGAACAAAAAAAGCATCATACCTTACCCGGGACTCGAACCCAGATTTCTTTGTCAGTAGCAAGTATGCTAACCACTCTTTCACGGGCATCTGGTAATAATATTTTTCGATCCTGATTCTTGTTTTAAAATATTTTCATACGTTTTCTTATTCATTCAGTTTTCAAATGTTTTCCTACTTATTCAGTTCAATTAGCTGTTTAGTTAGCTGTATGTGTGGTGTGTATGTGTGGACGTGGGTGGGTGGGGGGGGTTTGACTCAGTTGGTGTTGCACCAGATTCATAAGCTGCAGTTCCCGGGTGTGCCAGTGTTCTGTTTATCTCTGCCAAACCTCACCCTGCAACTAGGTTAGAAATTGAACAACTAATAAGCTTGGAACGGCACAGTCCATCGTATCGTACGTAAAGCCGTGACCCGGTGTGCAGGTGAGCCCACATCCTGTGCATTTTCAAGAGCACGCTAGATGGCATTGATGGGATGCTACCACCTGTCTCTTAATTGCTGTCCAGTGGGTTCCTTTTCCGCTAATTAACTCTGAACTTTTGTAGTTCTCCTGACCATTTAGACCATTATGTACACAAAATTACAGCTCATAGGTAAAAACCAACTGTTTAATTTTTCATTTTAAAAGAGTGAAACTGTAGAAGAATAGTATATCACCTTTGGCAAATTCGAAATGTTCATTTTTAAAGAGAGAGAAGTTTGTCAAATTTCGACTTAATACTCTTTGACGGTAGAAATTTGAACTAATCGATGATTCGGAAAATGCAAATTGTAAAATTTGAATAGTAAATATTCAATCCAAAATGAACGTTTCCATTATCTCTTAAAACAAAATCTGCATCTTACTATCCCCTTGGGGCAAGAAATCTAATTGTTGTTGTCAATGGAAACCCTCAACACCATATTTTACCACTCAAATTTGAAATTTCAAACATGAATAGATTGTTTACATAATCCCTTAAAGTTTAGTTTATCATTTTTCAATTTTTTCCATCCCAACCATGAAAATTAAGTTAACGAGAGATTAAGATATTCCGAATCGTAATATCTCATTAGTGCCCATCCAACAGAAAAAGAATTTTGTTTCGTATATCTCTAAAAACAAAAGGAATTGACTGTCAACTGGCAGCAAGACGGACGATAAGATTGGGCTGCTTTACCTCTGAGCGGCACTTTTTTGCACACAATGGGCTAAATGAGCAACTCACAAGGACGACGAAGGCTCAGAGAAAGTTAGGGGAAGGGGTCCCACTGGATAGCTGTTAGGAAATAGATGGTTTCCTCCAATCAAGGACATCTAGCCTGTTCTTCAACGTCCACAGGATATGGCTCTGCCGTACACGGGATCACGGCTTTAACGTTCCATCCGACGGACGGCGGCCTCTCCAAGCCCATCGGTGTCCCCTACTGATGGAGGGCAGAGAGGAAAGGTTTGCGGAGATAAATCTCAATTCTGGCCCAGAGCGGTCTTTGAAGAGTTCCTGACGCATTTTTGTTTTTATCTCTAATTCTAGGAATGCATTTTTCAACAGAGGCGAAAAGCAAATTAAATATGTCGTACAGATATAGAATATGCTCTTTGTTACATCAATTTTTTTGCATTTTTAATTTTATATATTATTTGCAACGGCAAACGCATAAAATATGTATCCTAAAAATATTTAATATAAAATAATAATCCAATAAAATTCGGAATCTTCAAACTTGTCTTTACGTTCACAAAACACAGAAGCAAGTGTCCCAGTACCTTTGGCAGCATACTGTACATAAATAGCCACCCAATGTCAGATATAAATATCTTACGCAATCACCTGATATTTTCGGAATTGTTTGTCTCATTCTTCTTCGTATGCATTAACATCAACAAGTCGTCTCCTTTGCAAACAGATCAGTGGATTTTGCTCAGATTTTTCTCCATTTTCTTAAGAGGGAAGCCAGCTTCCGCTTCTTCTTAAAGAGAGAGTTTCGAAATTGCAAAGAAGCTGATTCGATTCTTTTTTTGTTTCCTTCAACTTCGTCCTTTCTTTTTTTTCCTCGACGAATAAATATCTTCGTTGACTTAATTTAATTTAACGCGAAGAAAAGAAAGACTACAAAGAAAAACCCCTTCGACTTCTTTTCCTCGTGACCTCCTCTCCGCATCTTCCCATACAATTCTCCTTTATTCTATGATCCCTCCTCCTCTTCTGACCTTTACCGTCTCTGTGCAGCAGCAGCAGCTTTAAAACAATCTGCATTTCAAATTTAATATCGCATTTGTGGATCGCGGTGCTTCCCGAGCTGTATCCTGTCTGTCCTAAATTCTTGCTGCGTGCCCGAAGTTCTATTCTTTGCTTTCAACTTTAGCATATTTTTTCCACTTTTCACCCGTCAGAACACTAACGGAAACCGAACACTTCTCGTCCGAAAATCACCACTTCTCTTCTCGCGCTATTTTCTCTATCCGTGTTTTTTATTCAACTATTTTTTGGCGCCGAGTATGAAGTACCCTTGCCAAGACCTTGTTATGTAATCTTTGTGAATTCTGTCTTTGACTTGGTAAAAAATGGGAATCCATAGCTGAATCTATGTTAGTTCTGTCTTGGACTTTGTGAAAAAATAGCAATCCATAACTAAATCTATGAGGGAGTAACTTTGAGAATTGGACACAGCTAGCACGGAAGGTGGTGTTTTTCCTTCGTTTTCACCTTTTTCCGTATACTGACTTGTTGTCTGAAAGAAATACACGTGCTTACATCTTTTAGTAAAAATTTTTATTTGCTTGGATAATTACGAATTTAAGTATTATTTATTTAGATTTCCTAAATAAGCAATAATATAGAGTACATACATAGTATAAACGCCATTCAGAAAGTGACGATAATTTCGTAGCAGTCCAGAAAATATTTATTGATGAGTTTAGTAAAACGACCGACTTGATGTGTTGGCCAGAGAACTTTATAAAGACAATGTACATTATAAAGCCAATGTATATTATAAAGCCAATGTACATTATAAAGCCAATGTACATTATAAAGCCAATGTACAGAGTTGGAGAAATCGATTCGGATATTGGGAGTGAATATTTGCAATAATAAGTAAGTGAATATTTGGTATATTGGCCAGCGAACTTTACAGAGTTGGAGAAATCAATTCGCACAATTTCCAGTGGGAGTGAATATTTGGTACATTGGCCAGCGAACTTTATATACATAATGTGCATAGTTGGGGAAATCGATTCGTACATTTCCCAGTGGGAGTGAATGTTTGGTATATTGGTCAGCGAACTTTGAAAAGACAATGTACAGAGTTGGAGAAATCGATTCGCACATTTTCCAGTGGGAGTGAATATTTGGTATATTGGTCAGCGAACTTTATAAACCAAATGTGCATACTTCGGGAAATCGATTTGCCCACTTCCCAGTGGGAGTGAATATTGGGTATATTGGCTAGCGAACTTCAAAAAACCAATGTGCAGAGTTGGGGAAAAAATTCGCACATTCCCCAGTGGCAGTGAATATTTGGTATATTGGCCAGCGAACTTCATAAAGACAATGTGTAGGATTGGGAAAATCCATTCGCACACTTTCCAATGGCGAGCGAATATTTGATATATTGGCCAGCGAACTTCATAAAGGCATTAAGCAGAGGTTGGGACATCCATTCGCACACTCTGCGATGGCGAGTGAATTCTTGATATATTGACTAACGAAATGAGCATGGCTGAGGAAATACAGTCGCCAATGGCGAGCGTTTTTTTGGAGTAGTTTGTTCTTTCCAAAGCTAGAAAAATATAACCGGGAAATATTTCCACGGGAGAGCACATCCGACTTTAGCTTTGAATACGTATCGTTAATTTCGTTTAATTCTCTTTTTCAATGCACACCAATTCCTTTCTCTCTCTCCTGCTTTAATATATGCTTTTGCCCTTCTTGGCTTGTGATTAAAAAAACAGGTGGCCAGTCAGATTTTCTTGACTCTCGCCATCCTTATATTTTTATTATCTGTTCAATGGCGAAATTTAGGCCTATAGAGCCTTCTATCTCGGAAAGAAAAGAGAGAATTGGAAAAGTGAAAAGATCACAATGGGTTGTTGGGTGTTTTACCTCTGGGCGGTACATTTTTGCACATCATGGGCTAAATGGCCAGGTCACAAGGATCCCGAAGGCTCGAGAAGAAGGTTGGGGGAGACCCACCGGAACAGTTGTTCCGGTGGGTCTCCCCCAACCTTCTCTCGAGACCAAGAGACTTCGACCAAGAGAATAAGTATATAATCCTATCCAGTGAAAATAAATGACAAAGCCACAATGCAGAGAAAACTTTTTCTCTCTAGAATGATACCAGTTTCGGAAAAAGCAAGCACAATTAAAACAGCGAAATTAATGTTAAAAAAATAAATAAATGACTGTTTAATTCTCAATATGAGAACACACAAGAGTCACCTCTACTTCCATTTTCCAGTGGGAGTGAATATTTGGTATATTGGCTAGCGAACTTTATATATATAGGGTGAATCTGAAAAAGTGGGCAAAACTTTACGGGGTGGTAGAACGCAGCTATACGAGCAATATTCGTCATAGAAAGTATGGTCGGAACGCAAGCGGTGAGAAGTTAAAAGGTAGTTTTCCACTGTCACATTTAAAGAATGAACACAAGAAGGAGAGGAGATACTTCAGAAAACATTTTATTAACAGGAATGTAATTGAGGTACATGCTCAAAGAAATTGCTCAAAAGAGCTGCCGCCAGCTGTAATGCAGGCTTCACACCTGCGGGATAGGGACCGACGCACATTTGCGAAGACACCAGGCATTTCCCGAATATCGCCGGCAACAACGGCGATCTTGGCGACTAGATCCATATCTGTTTCAATGGGGCACTCGTAGATTAGGCTTTTCATATGGCCCCACAGGAAAAAGTCCAAACACGAGAGATCCGGCGATCTTGGTGGCCAAGCTATTGGACCACCTCGACCAATCCATCGCCCTGGGAACGTTGCATGTAAAGTGTTCCGCACATCTAAGCTGAAGTGTGCAGGCGCACCGTCGTGCTGGAACCACATTCTCGACCTGCTGGGGGTTGGAATCGGACGCAGCAGCTCCGGCAACACCTCTCGTATGAATGTGTTATACGATTTGCCGTCCAGACTCTGTGGCAGGAGGTATGGGCCAACCAAATGGTCATGGAGGATCCCTGCCCAAACATTTATGGAGAACCGCTGCTGGAACGAATGAGGACGTGTGGCATGCGGGTTCGTAGATGCCCACGTGTGTGAATTGTGGGTATTCAAAACGCCCTCACGGGTGAAAGTGCACTCGTCCGTAAACAGAACATGTGCACCAAAATCCAGCTGCGCTGCATTCTGCTGGAGGTACCAACGTGCGAAATCGACACGTGGCTGATAGTCTGTCGGTGACAACGCTTGTACCTTCTGCGTACGATAGGGGTGCATTCCTTCCTCCTGTAGCACACGGCAAACCGACATTTGGGACACGTGTATTGCACGGGAAACCGCTCGCGTGCTACATCCCGGTCGTTCTTCCACCCTACGCAGAATGTCCTCTGCAAGTTGCGGCGTCCTGACACTCCTTTCACACCCTGCGTCTTGCTTGGTCGCGGCGAAGGATCCCGCTTCACACAGCCGCCGATGCAAACGCTCGAAGGTTTTCCGATCTGGAGTGCATCTCATCGGAAACCGGTCGCTGTAACGTCTCTGTGCCTCACTTGCATTCCCGTCCGCCGCACCGTACACAAATTGCATATCCGCCATTTCGTGGTTAGTATAACCAGCCATCCTCTCGGCAATCCACGGTAGAAATGCCGTTGGGTGCGAGGACCGACCCTTTTATACCATTTCCAACGCCACCTAGCGGCTCGCCCTTTGCGTTCCGCCCATACTTTCTATGACGAATATTGCTCGTATAGCTGCGTTCTACCACCCCGTAAAGTTTTGCCCACTTTTCAGATTCACCCTGTATATATAATGTGCATAGTTGGCGAAATCGATTCGTACATTTTTCCAGTGGGAGTTAATATTTGCCATATTGGGAAGCGACATTTAAAAAGTCAGTGTACAGAGTTGGGGAATCAATTCGCACATTTCCCAGTGGGAGTGAATATTTGGTATATTGACCAGCGAACTTTATATATATAATGTGCATAGTTGGGGAAATCGATTCGTACATTTTCCAGCAGCTGTTGGGAGACAGATGGTAGCTTCCAGTCAAGGCCATCCAGCGTGTTCTTTAACGGCAAGGGTATGGCTCTTCCGCACACGGGGCAACACGGCTTAACGTCCCATCCGACGGACGGCGGCATTTCCAACCCCATCGGTGTCCCCTACTGACCGTGGGCAGGGCGGAGAATTTTGCGGAGATAAATATCAACGCTGACCCAGCTGGGAGTCGAACCTGGGAACCACAGATTACGAGGCTGGTGCGCTACCGACTGAGCCATCCTTTCCCCCTTTTTTTTCTATTTTTCAGAATGGGAAGTAAAATTTATAGATGAATGTCAAAGTTATATAGGCGTGATGTATTCTGAATATATTTTATCTTTAGTCTTCCTTTTCCTGTTTACTTGCTCGTTGAAGGTGAGATACTTCATTTTCTTTTTAGGACGTTGTTTCGTGTATGTATAAATCACGGCATTTGCGTCCATTTCCTTTTCAATTTTTGTGTTCTTCTATTTTTCGCCGTTTTAAAGTTGCTTACTGAGAGATATTTTGAGCTGCAGTCTTGTCCCGTGTTAGGAGAGCAGCGTGATCATTCGGATCGATAGCTTGTATGCTTTAAAGCAGTGTCTCGCAAACTGTGTGCCGCAAGAGATTTTCAAATTGACACTAGATATTCCAAAGATTTCATTTTGACTTGACTTGTGTTATCGACGTGCTTTAATATCGACGTGCTATCGACGTGCTTTAATAAAAATCTTTCAGATTTTATCAACTGGGATCTTGTAAGTATTTATCAAGCTTTTTCCAAATTTTGCAATTAATTTTTGATTATTTCAAGCCATAGAATGGACAAATATTTAAAACAAACACCGAGTTATGAATTAAAGAATGAGAGCAAATCTTCAAGTAAAACCAGGCTGATGACTTCAACAAAGCGCAAATATAATGACGATTATTGAGAGTTTGCTTTTATTCTTCTTTAGGTGTGCCGCGGAAAAAAAATTAGATTCAGTGTGCCGCAGTGTAAAAAAGTTTGCGAGACACTGCTTTAAAGGCTTGAGTTGCGACCTGTAGATGTAGTGACAGGAAGTAGAGGTGACTCTTATGCGTTCTCAAATTGAGAATTAAACAGTCATTTATTTTTCTTAAATATTAATTTCGCTATTTGAATTCTGCTAGTTTTTTACGAAACCGGTATCATTCTAGGGAGAAAATGTTTCTCTGTATTGTGGGTTTGTCATTTATTTCACTGGATAGGATTATATACTTATACTCTTGGTTTTTCTGTAACAGCTATTGATTGTTTTATCCAGCTTTCCTTTTATGGGAACCGCTTGGGCGGCCTTAAGGGTTTCCGGTGTTAGGAAAATTACTAGCTGATTTTGGAGGCATATTATTATTCCAAGTGGGTGTAAGTGCAGTTCAGAGGATTGAAATTTCGTCCAATAATACGCTATTTATTTCTTGGTTTGTATGACAAAAAAAAAAAATTAAAATTATTGGAGTAATGCTTTCTTCTTAACCTTTGGGGTCTTTTTGATTGGCCGTTAGATGGAAGACCTCCATCAAATATGATAAATCAGATTATTTTGGAATTCAGAATTTGGAAAAAAAAGAGTGTCTTTAACAGCTGTTAAAATTCTCTGTTTTCCCATACTCAGCTCTGAGTCTTTTCCCATTGCGTGCAAAAAAGTGCAGCTCAGAGACAAAACAAACCTATCAACACACCACGGCATTTCTAAGCCAATCGGCTTCTCCTATCTCACCAAGAGAACGGTGAGAGTTATAGGAGAAAATCTCGCGCCAAGTGTGGACACCATCCTTTAAAAGATTGCCAGTTTTACGAACTACCGACGAAGTTAACCACAACCCCTATTGAATGTCGAAAACTTCAGTCATCACACTAGAGTGTTAAATTTTTATCATATCATTATTGACATTGGAAAAAGCTTGGCCTGTATTGTATAAACTCTTTTCCTATAAACATCGACAATTCTGAAAAACAGGTCAATAAAAATATTAACTTCCATTCAAATTAAGAAATCAAAACTTCTCTTCAATGTACGTTAAACGAACAAACTTACGATGGTTTCACCGATTTTCTCTCTTTTGAAGAATGGCAGATTCCTTGCCTCTAGAGTCTCCAGGTACTTCTGTAGACGAGTATAAGAATAAGGATAAGAGAAGGCGAAATGGTAGACGTCTTCTTCTCTGTCGAAGGCAAAGGCGATAGACAGTACATAACGGTTCTTGTGATGAGGACAGCGATAGTAAAACACGTACTTGGGTGGAATTCTCATCCTGAAAGAAAAGAAAGAGTGGAATTCATCGATTTAAATTATTTTATTATTAAAGGAGACTTTTTTTTTTCCTGAGGCTGTCACTTAAAGTTATTAAAGAAGTCTGCCGGTATTAGTTGCCAGAGTTGAGTTGTTTTACCTCTGAGCGGCGCTTTTTTGCACACCATGGGCTAATTGGCTAGGTCACAAGGACCCCGAAGGCTCAGAGAAGGTTGGGGGAGGGAACCCACTGGAACACCTGTTGGGAGACAGATAGTAGCCTCTCGTCAAGGCCATCCAGCGTGTTCTTTAACGTGCACAGGATATGACTCTCCCGCAGACGGGGCCACGGCTTAACGTCCCATCCGACGGACGGCGGTCTTTCCAAGCACATCGGTGTCCCCTACTGACCGTGGGCAGGGCGGGGAGTTTTGCGGAGATAAGTCTCAACGCTGATCCAGCTGGGACTCGAACCTGGGTACTGCAGATTACGAGCCTGGCGCGCTACCGACTGAGCCCCCCCCCCCCCCAGTTGCTAGAGAGAAAAGGTGGAATGGAAGTCATTACCTTGGCAGAAAGACAAAGATAAATTCATGTGCTTTGCAGGAATCCGCACTCAGCCTAAATGGGATTAGGATCTCTATGCTTTATGAAATGTTTTTGGTTTGTACTATAGCTGTTAAAAATGTTATTGGAAGGAACTTACTTCTATGAAATAGTCTGAATTCCAAAATAATCTGCACAGGGTATGGCTCTCACACACACGGGGCCACGGCTTAACGTCCCATCCGACGGACGGCGGCCTTTCCAAGCCCATCGGTGTCCCCTACTGACCGTGGGCAGGGCGGGGAATTTTGCGGAGAGCCTTGACGGGAGGCGTCTGTTTCCCAACAGCTGTTGTAGTGGATCTCCTCCCCCAACCTTCTCTGAGCCTTCGGGGTCCATGTGACCTGGCCATTTAGCCCATGGTGTGCAAAAAAGTGCCGCTCAGAGGTAAAACAACCCAACCCAACCCTGTTTGACATTGTCTGTCCACCGCATCCTGGGTCTCCTCCATATTCTGAGGCCTTTAGGCACACTTTTAATAATCCTATTCACTAAGCTGTAGTTATGCATAAGGGCAACAAGGTCAAACGAACGCAGTCTCTCTCTGCTCAACATGCTGCTCAAATGGGGTTGCTGACTCTATATCTATCTTTAATATTTCGATCGCGCTGCTTTACTTCTGAGAGCTAGATTTTCGCCAGCGATGGAAGAAATGTCCAAGGGACCACAAGGGACCCACTGGAGATCTGTTAGGAGACAGAAGGAAGCCTCTCATCAAGATGATTTTTTAAATAAAGTCTGAGAGATCTAAATAGCTTCATTCAACCAAAGAAAATTCTCTAATTTATCTGTGTCATATAATAAGAATGTTTTACATTGTGTCTTCCTCTAGGTAGGTATCATCATCATCCTCAAGCAGCCATAGGCTACGGAGGTTCAACCAGACCGTGCAGTTTAATTCTCCAAGCATATCTGTCCTGAGCTACATCTGCTGCATCCGGCCACTGCACACCAATTCTAACAAGGTCCTGTTTGACATTGTCTGCCCACCGCATCCTAGGTTTTCCCCTCCTTCTGAGGCCTCTAGGCACACTGTTCATAACCTTATTCGCCAATCTATAATTATCCATACGGGCAACATGGCCAAACCAGCGGAGTCTCTCTCTGCACAATATGCTGCTTAAAGGAGGTTGCAGACTCTTTTTCCTAACCTCATCATCAGTTACAAAGTTGAACCACCTAATACCCGAGATACTGCGTAAGCATCTAGAATCAAAAGCATCTAGTTTCCTGTTATCTTGTTTACATAGTGTCCAAGTTTCACTACCATAACTAACCCTAGAAAGAACCAAACTATTATACAGTCTAATTTTAGTCTTTAGGTGTATACGCCTATTTCTCCACACTCTCCATAGATTCTTAAAAGTCCCGGCAGCAATCCCAATTCGTCTGTTAATCTCATGCCGCACATCACCAGTATCAGTTACATAGCTCCCAAGGTAATTAAACTGTGACACCTGCTCAAGACTGCAACCATTCAGATTAACTGAATCACAACCTGCCTGACCAATTTTCATCACTTTAGTTTTCTCTCTGTTTATAACCAAACCTACTCTACTACCAGTCTCATCAACAGTTCGAATGAAAGAGTTCATCTCATCAACATCATTTGCCAAAAGGGCTAAATCATCAGCATAATCTAAATCAGAAATTTTCGTATCTCCAGCCCATTTAAGGCCAAAATATTTCCCTTGAAGTGAATTTCGCATAACATAATCAATAACCAAACTAAAGAGAAAAGGAGACAAATGCACCTTTGTCGAACACCAGAAGTAATGCTAAACCAATTGCTACAAGCCTTACCAACTCTCACACACGACTCAGTGTTATTATAGAGAGCTTTCATTATGGTAACTAACTTGTCTGGTATACCATATGATTTCACAATCAACCACAAATTATGACGATCAACAGAGTCGAAAGCCTTTTTGAAATCAACAAAGCTAGCAACCAAAGGTTTCTGAAACTCTAAACATTTCTCAAGAATCTGCCTAAGTGAAAATATCTGATCCACACATCCCCTACCACTTCTGAATCCACATTGCTCATCACGCAATTGACTGTCAACCAGATTCTTAATTATATTAAGCACAATCATGGAAAGAACTTTACCTGGAACAGAGAGTAGGCTGATACAACCTATAGTTATCACAAGAACTGCGATCACCTTTTTTGAAAATAGGGATAACAATAGCTCTGGTAAAATCCTTAGTAACCATGCCTTTATCATAAAAGATATTCAGAATTTCAGTCATCCAAGTGGTAACCGAAACATTTCCAGCTCTGAGCATTTCTGTAGTAATTTCATCTACCCCTGGGGATTTGTGAAGTTTAAGTTTAGAGATAGCAAAAATAACTTCAGCTTGTGTTATAGGGCCAACATTAAAGCCACCAATGCGTCTATCATCATTGCAAACAATGGGAGTAGAACTAACCACATTGTTTAGAACATCACTGAAATGCTCAGCCCACCTAGTCATGACAGAATCCTCCCCTTCTATAACCTTACCTTTTTTAACCTTCAATCCTTGTATACCTGTCCGTTTTCTACCACACAAAACATTAACTATCTGGTACAGCTCTCTGCTGTTGTGCTGTCTAACTGCTTCCTCGGCTTTGTCAGCCAAACCATCAATCCAAAGATTCTTATCAGTAGCTAACTGATCCTTTACACGTTTATTAAGTTCTCTGTAATCCTTTGTATTAGGACTAGTAGGGTGCTGATTAAAGACATTCCTGCAGTTCCTTCTTTCTGAAATAAGCTCAAGTGCCTTATCACTTAAATAATTCTGTCTCCTCTGCTCCTTTTTTCCTAAAAGAGTACTGTTAGTTTCCAAAAAAGCCTGTTTAAAATGGCCCCATTCTTCCTCAACTTCAGTATTAAGCAAACCATGACTGTCATAATGACTAAGTAACCTATCATGGTAGGCTTTAGCTATAACTGGGTCTTTCAGAGTTTCGGTATTAAAGGTAAATTTTTTAACCCTAGCACAACACTTTTTAAGTTTAAGTTGCAAGACACTTTTAACAAGGTAATGGTCAGATCCAATTTCAGCTCCCCTATATGCCCTGGTATTTCTAACAGAACTAGCCCATTTGCTGTTAATTAATATATAATCAATCATATTCCTATGCAGCCCATCAGGTGAAACCCATGTGTATTTATGTATGTCGCGGTGTTTGTAATATGTGTTAGTTATTCTGAAACCATTGAGTTTACTTACCTGTAGGAGACGTTGCCCATTGCCATTGCAGCTACCAATACCAAAAGGGCCTATTACTCCTCCCCAAAAGTCAGAGTCAGTACCAACTTTGGGTAAGGTTATTATTATTATATATTCATATTCTAAGTATTTCAGTTTCGAAATTGCTT
Source organism: Ryuthela nishihirai (assembly GCA_038380435.1). Taxonomy (NCBI): domain Eukaryota; kingdom Metazoa; phylum Arthropoda; class Arachnida; order Araneae; family Heptathelidae; genus Ryuthela; species Ryuthela nishihirai. Next base: position 40,684,444 of record JAWZYU010000019.1, read on the forward strand.
TGGCATAGAAGTGTACAATTAAACACTCCAGAGGCGTGTAATGTTAAATAAATAACTAACTCAATAATAAATAATCAAGATCATTCAGCGTGTTATTTAATGTACACAGTGCACAGCGTATATGCTGTCTTATATGCTGGACTCGTGCAAATGTCCTCTATATGCTGGACTCGTGCTAAGTCGTCTCTCTTATATGCTGGACTCGTGCAAATGTCCTGTCCAAGAAACAACTGCTTCCCAAGCTCAGCAGTCTCCTATTTTTCACCATGAGTGGAATGGGGGTTTGTGGACAAAATGTCAAAGCAGACACAGTGGTAGCTCGAACCGGGGAACATTAAGTTACGAGCCGGGAGCGCTACCGACTGAGCCAACATCCTCCCAGAGACATTCGATAGAGAATTATATATAACAACCAATCAATGATAAAAATTTATTTGAAATGTGTTAGCGTAATTGTTTTATAGCAATATGTACATATTAAAAAAATAAGAATATGTATTATTATAGCAAGATGACGTACTAAACTTTTAACATCTTCTATAACGGGTTCTTAACGTATAATTATAAAGACCATTTTTACATAAATGTATCAAACTATGAGAGATTTATTGTTTATTGACTCGCAAATATATTTACGTTTGGAATGATTAGGCAAATAAATTTAATTTTTTTACTTCATTTGTCATTTTTTCACCCCATACAAGTTTTAAAATACAAAATATGAATAAATTAAAACCCAAAAAGCTTTTTTAAGAGTCTCTAATGAGAATTTCTATAATTATTATGACTAGAAAATAAAGCGAAAAACGAACTGAAATGCAACAAAACTTACAAATGAATTGAATTATAATTTTTTAGATGAACAATTAAAATATGTTCCACATCTTTAGTTGAAAATACACCACCTTGCAATTTAAATGGAATTTACAGAACAAAAAATTGGAAGCAAAATATCGTTCTGTCAATTTGCAAGAAAGCTGACGAGGAAGAGTCTGTAGGGAAACACGAGTTCCATCATCCTAGCCCTGAAAATATCGTAGTGGTGTTTAAAGGATCAAAAGGGACATCCCTAGTGGGTCGCAAAACTCCCCGCCCTGCCCACGGTCAGTAGGGGATACCGATGAGCTTGGAAAGACCGCCATCCGTCGGATGGGACGTTAAGCCGTGGCCCCGTGTGTGGGAGAGCCATACTCTGTGCACGTTAAAGAACACACTGGATGGCCTTGACGGGAGGCTACCATCTGTCTCCCAACAGCTGTTCCAGTGGGTCCCCTCCCCCAATCTTCTCTGAGCCTTCGGGGTCCTTGTGACCTGGCTATTTAGCCCATGGTGTGCAAAAAAGTGCCGCTCAGAGGTAAAAAAAACCAATCGAAAAAAAATCCCTAGTGGGACACAAATCGAGCGCTAATAACGGATATATCGCCTCTCATGGTAATACGGGCTTCACAATGGTGTCTCATAGGTTATTCGAATAGTAGATTTGAGGTGGCATTGTTTTATTGCATACTTGCATGAGCAATTGCATACTTACATGTAATACTTACAAGTAGACTTTGTATACTTGAATGAGCTGCAAGTATACAAGGTCTACTTGCAGCTCATGCAAGTAGACCTTGTACTTCAGTCATGATGCATCCGGGGAGGGAAATCGAGGAATGAAACGTATTACTAAAGCTTTCCGAGTCTATGGAATTGAGGACAGAAGAACATGCTGGTCACTCTATACGCTGATGCAGTGCAGTTCAGAGGATTTTACCTTTGAGCTTCACTTTTTTTGCATATAATGGTCTAAATGGCTAGGTCACAAAGACCACAAGGGCTCAGAGAAGATTGGGGAAAGGAAACCCACTGGACAGCTGTTAGGAGACAGATGGAAGCCTCACATCAATGTCATCCAGCGTGTTCTTTAACGTGCACAGCGCACGGCTCTCCAGCACATGGGCCACCGCTTAATGTCTCATCAGATGGACGGCAGCCTCTCCAAGCCCATCAGTGTCTCCTGACCGAGAATATGGCGGGGTGTTTTGCGGAGTTAAATCTCAACGCTGGCCCAGCTGGGATTCGAACCTGGGAAGTACAGTTTACGAGTCTGGCGCTCTACCGATTGAGACCACCTCAATCCTACAAGCATTTTCGTCCTACAAAATGAAATTGCCGCCTATTGCACTTGCTTGAGGTCGCACATAGGAGTCAGGACCTCTTATCCGTCGTCGTGCCGATAGAAACCATGTCGAGATTTGTGCGATCACACACTACACTGATTTGTGAGATCTGACACTGCTACCTTCATAAGTGTCTTTCTTGACGATGTTTGATGAATGATGGCGTGTCCCTTGTTTGCTCCAGATCTGTATTCTTCTTGAGTCGATCTAATCGGTAAATATGGACTCATCAGCTGAGCACAATTGATCTTCGGTTCAATCACGATGCTATGTGGCTCAATTTAATTGCTTCATTCCACGGCATAGAGTGAGGGGCTGTCGTACTGGGCGAAGAACATTAGGACCTTCTTTCTGATGATAGAGGTTGAAATAGAGGTTCCAGTAACCCTATGTGAGTGAGAATGCATTTCGCATTTAAAACTTTTTTGTCCGATTATGACCTCGGGCTGTAATTGGAGGATACCTGTCCTCATTTGCTTCTGTTGCCCTTGGAGGATTTCTTTTGCTCTTCTGGAATCATTAATTGTCTCTCCAAGCAGCTGTCATAGCTTATTGACTATAGAAGAGCTCACACTGAACCATTTCGCGACTCCTACTCTTTATTTCCATCTTTCAATTTTTCCCAATCACTCCCCCCCCCCTCCCATCGTTTCAAACTTTCCAGTAAATGACTATGTTCCATTGTGAAACAGAAAATCCTGTTTCCACGTGGTGGGCTTTGGCTTAGCCGATAGTGTAAGTATCTATTTTCCTAAGGTTCAACTTCCTCCTGGAGTTGGTTTGAGAATCTTCTTCGCAAACCCCATTCTTCCCTCGGTGAAAAAGGAGATACCGTTGGTCTTTGAAAGGCTACCGCCCGTCGGATGGGACGTTAAGCCATGTTCCATGTGAGGGAGAGTCATACCCTGTGCACATTAAAGAGCACACTGGATGACCTTAACAAGAGTCTATCTATAGAATAAGAAGTCACTTGCGAATATCAACTGTCTAGAGGATACCTTCCCCCAACTTTCTCTGATCCTTTGGGGTCCTTGTGATCTGGCCATTTAGTCTATTGTACACAAAAAATGAAGCTTAGAGGTAAAACAACAACTCAAATCATTTCAGCGAACAGAATGCTGGGAAATCATCAAATGATGCAGCAATGATTCCAGAGCACTTATCCAAACAAAGCGATATGCATCTGTGATGCGAGAAGCATTCATCTGACTATGGGCATCGTTTTCAAAACCTATACATACATATTCCAAGCAGGTTTTAGTTACATTTTATCGACGACAATACGAATTATTTCGAAAAATTACGAAATTGCATTTATATTGCAATGCATTTGAAATAAACGAATCTTTCTTTTTTTTTGCTTCGTCAAAATTCATTCGAATTTAAAATACTGTTTCAGCAATCGCTGTTAAGAGTATTACAATTATTAAACGATCATCGCTTCTAAAATCGTAGCCCAGATATTTGATCATTAGCTCATTATTTTACCCCTAATTCTCTCTTTTTTTTTTTAAATATTATAAAATATTCAAGACTTACGGCGGTCTCCTCATCTCTTAATTAAACGTCATCCAGTCGAACATCAACGACAGAAACGAAGATTACTAACAAGATACCAGGAATGACATTTACCCGAGTTAAATAATCGCACGTGTGTTAGGTATAAAAAGAATCGTGTCGTTGTGCAACTACAAAAATGAAGCCGAGAGATAAATTAAGAAAGATGCTCTTGCTGGAAAGTAAGAGAAAAAAAAGGACTCCTGACACTAATTGTTGTTATCACAGCTAAGCCCGAAATTTTGGTTGATGAATATCCGCAGATAATTACACAGATGGTGTAAGTTGAAATAAATTTCGGGCGCCTCTTAACGGAGAAAAGTATGCTTGATAATGTCCCAGGAACGTTCTAAGTGTCACGGTGATTGAGGACACTAGTCGGGAGAACCCAGAAAGTGTAACTAGTAGATACGTCTTTTCAGGAATTTAGATGGCAGGATAAGAAGGAACTTGCGAATATCAGTTAGGTTAATGTACGAGATACGGAAAAAAGAAAATAAAAACTGAAAGAACTCTGGGGTAAAAAAAGAAAAGGAGAAACGTTAAGAGAACCTCTCACAGGAAAACAACATTACCTTCGGCTAAATTTGTGGGATTTCATGGGTCTCTTGGGAACTTTATATTAAGAATACACGCCATGGGGGAATTTTTGATTTTCATTCTATTGCTTAAGAGGAAGGAAAAAGAAAAATAGTGGCACTTTATGAAAGTGATAACAAAATTGTTATTTGGAGATCATTATTGACTTCATTGCTCTGTATTCATATTTTGTAAATATCAATAAATGTTTAATTTTTTTTTTGTCTTGGAGATCATTTTAAAGAGTTATTTGGGTTGTTTTACCTCTGAGCGGCACTTTTTTGCACACCGTGGCTAAATGGCCAGGTCACATGGACCCCGAAGGCTCAGAGAAGGTTGGGGGAGGGGTTGGGTTGTTTTACCTCTGAGCGGCACTTTTTTGCACACCATGGGCTAAATGGCCAGGTCACATGGACCCCGAAGGCTCAGAGAAGGTTGGGGGAGGGGACCCACTGGAACAGCTGTTGGGAGACAGATGGTAGCCTCCCGTCAAGGCCATCCAGCGTGTTCTTTAACGTGCACAGGGTATGGTTCTCCCGCACACGGGGCACGGGACCACGGCTTAACGTCCCATCCGACGGACGGCGTCCTTTCCAAGCCCATCGGTGTCCCCTACTGACCGTGGGCAGGGCGGGGAATTTTGCGGAGATAAATCTCAACGCTGACCCAGCTGGGACTCGAACCTGGGAACTACAGATTACGAGCCTGAAGCGCTACCGACTGAGCCACCCCCGTCCCAAAGAGTTCTTTCTTTCTAGATTAAAATGCTTGTTAGACTTGCGGATATCAATAGTAACTCAGCGTATCTTTTTACAAATAACTCCCTGTGTATACATTAACTCTGATATGGAACTTATTAAATAAGCTTTTTTTATGAAAAAATGTGACTGAAGATAATTTAAGCTCCCAATGAAATCTATCTCATTCTCGATTCTCCACAATATTCGTTCGTTATTTAGAGTTACGGAAGTTGGAATATATAATAGTGGCTGTTTAAATAATTGCTCTGAAAAGTTAATAGGAACAACTTGAAAGCAATAACGGTTGCATTAAACTTCACTAACACGTGTAAGAATACTTTTATCACTTCGCTTAATTTTTTGTTAATTTATTGCCAATTTTGCATTCTTTTGGCAGAACGAACTAACTCGATAAATGTTCTTTATTCTTCAGTTAATTTTTTCATAAAATAAAAATCCTCTCAAGCAGCTGCTTGCCACAGAGGTCTGAGTTGTTGGGTTGTTTTACCTCTGAGCGGCACTTCTTTGCATACCATGGGCTAAATGGCCAGGTCACAAGGACCTCGAAGGCTCAGAGAAGGTTGGGGGAGGGGACCCACTGGAACAGCTGTTGGGAGACAGATGGTAGCCTCCCGTCAAGGCTATTCAGCGTGTTCTTTAACGTGCACAGGGTATGGCTCTCCCGCACACGGGGCCACGGCTTAACGTCGCATCCGACGGACGGCGGCCTTTCCAAGCCCATCGGTGTCCCCTACTGACCGTGGGCAGGGCGGGGAATTTTGCGGAGATAAATCTCAACGCTGACCCAGCTGGGACTCGAACCTGGGAACTACAGATTACGAGCCTGGCGCGCTACCGACTGAGCCACCCCGCCCCACAGAGGTCTGACAGGAGCCATAGTATGACGACTGAGAGGATGGCGAGATTTCAGCAGAAACACAATACAAACATCCATGCCTTACCCAGGGCTCGAACTCAGGTCTCTTTTGTTAGTAGCCAAGCACTCTAACCACTCGCACAAGTTTATTTAAAAGTTAATGAGGTTTTCTATCTGAGTTACTATTGACATAACATTGAACTCTACCTGAAATAGGGGGTGGCTCAGTCGGTAGCGCGCCTGGCTCGTAATCTGTAGTTCCCAGGTTCGAGTCCCAGCTGGATCAGCGTTGAGATTTATCTCCGCAAAATTCCCCGCCCTGCCCACGGTCAGTAGCGGACACCGATGGGCTTGGAAAGACCACCGTCCGTCGGATAGGACGTTAAGCCATGGCCCCGTGTGCGGGAGAGCGTTAACCCTGTGCACGTTAAAGAACACGCTGGATGGCCTTGACGGGAGACTACCATCTGTCTCCCAACAGCTGTTCCAGTGGGTCCCCTCACCCAACCATCTCTGAACCTTCGGGGTCCTTGAGACCTGGCTATTTAGTCCGTGGAGTGCAAAAAAGTGCCGCTCAGAGGTAAAACAACCCTACCTCAAATAGGGCCGCTAAGTGTAATAGCTGTTATTAATAACTGTTACGAATATATAGAAGGGAGAGGTTGAAGGAATTTAACGGGAATGATAGGAAATCTCTGTTCACAATTCAGTTGCGTTAATTTTCTGCATAAATAAATTCCATTTCAAATTGCAATTCTTCCAAAGGTATAGGGGAGGAAGTCCCAAATAGACTTAATATGCTGTTACGAAAGTGTTAGAAACATCCATTTTTTGAATTGAAAGCCATGTTCGATGATCCTTAAACTTTGAAAACAAACTTTGTAGGCAAAATGTCACTGGAAATAAAAAAAGAAGATATTGATCCTGTCAAAACCAGATTTCAAACAATATTCGTTTAATATTTTAAGAGTTATTGATATATTTAGCAGCTAACGCTGTTGTTACGTTCTCATAAGCACTTTTTATCGAAATGGACGGAAACTGGAAAAAATTTTCCATAAACTTTTTAAAGTGAAGTTATTTTGGTAAAGAATTTATTATAAGATTATTATTTGCGCTTTAGTTTTGATAAAAAAATTTCAGCTTTCATTATTCTTTATTAGAAATATTAATTTAATTAACAAAAGGATATTGGTGAAAATCCAGATTTAGAGATTTGAATGAGGTCTATTATGTGTCTTTCCATTCACAAAGCATGGAAGGTCGTTCGTTGGGAAAAAGGTTTAGAAAAAAGGGACACCGTTGGGCATAGGGGGAGGGGACACCGTTGCACATGGAAAACATCAGTCGTTGGAAATAGACACTGTTGACATGGAAAGATCTCAGTTGGTAAAAAAGGGACACTATTGGGCATAGAAAGTTCTCTGTTGGTGAAAAAGTTACACTATTCGGCATAAAAAGTCTTTCGTTGGTAAAAAAAAAAACTCTTGGGCCTAGAAAGTTTTCCGTTAGTGAAAAAGGGGACACTATTTGGTATAGAACAGGGGTTCTCAACGTGGAGTACGCGGTAAAAAGTTTTGGGGTACGTTGTGAGAGCTCAAAAGTCGCTAGATCTAGTAACAAAGTCGCTAAGATGGCAACAATGCTGTGCAAAAATGTCATTTTTTTGTGTTTATCGATATATGTAATTTATGAATGCACAATTTAATGTGTGTGTGTGTGTATATATATATAAATGTTTTATTTTATTCTCATTGTTATACTATAACTATAGTTTTATCTATCTATACAAGGGGTACGCCAGTTGCATACACATTTTCAAGGGTACGTGAAGCATAAAAGGTTGAGAAACACTGGTCTAGAATGTACTCCGTTGGCGAAAAGAGGGACATAGTTGGGCTTGAAAGAATTAGCCGGCCATTTGAATCGTATATTATGCTCCCTATGTTAAGAATAGAAACATGCTGGATATCCTTGATGACTGGGGGCGGGGGTGGCTTAGTCGGTAGCGCGCCAGGTTCGTAATCTGTAGTTTCCAGGTTCGAGTCCCAGCTGGGTCAGCGTTGAGATTTAGCTCCGCAAAAATTCTCCGCCCTGCCCACGGTCAGTAGGGGACACCGATGGGCTTGGAAAGGCCGCCGTCCGTCGGATGGGACGTTAAGCCGTGGCCCCGTGTGCGGGAGGGCCACATCCTGTGCACGTTAAAGAACAACTGGATGGCCTTGACGGAAGGCTACCATCTGTCTCCCAACAGCTGTTCCAGTGGGTCCCCTCCCCCGACCTTCTCTGAGCCTTCGGGGTCCATGTGACCTGGCCATTTAGCCCATGGTGTGCAAAAATGTGCAGCTCAGAGGTAAAACAACCCAATAACTTGATGACTGTCTCTGTTTGGGCGACGAATATCCTTCTAGCGACGAATTAGTTACTCACAGTATTGCCAATTTAGTCGCTTTTAATCTTTATTTCATATCCATAAAAATGGAACATCTGCAACTCCAAAAAACTGGGGTAACTTGCCGTCCTCCGACTTGTAAACCTGGAGTGAAGCAACCCGACTTAAGCTACGTAAAAGTGAAGTCGTCGGTAGAATTTTGCCAGCTATTTACATTGAGACATTGAAACCTATAAAGGGACTCTGTTTAATATTCTTCAACGTTTTTGCTCCGCATTAACCCTCAAAGGGCCAAGTTTTTTTTAAATAGCAACTCAAAGTCTAAGCCTTATTACGAAACGACTAATGAATGAAATAGTTTACATTGCATACCAAAAGAAAAAGCATTTATTTCTGAACATAAAAATGCAAAAAATTAAAAGGAAAAAGAAATGATTAGGTAAGTATAAAAAACATGTTGCAAGTTCCCTTTAGTGACTTTTGAAAACAAATAAATCAGCTTCCGACACTTTATGGATTTCATTCCCAAGAGCTTTAGTGTCTCCTTGACTGTATTCACGACATGATAAACACTTCAGCAAGTGTTAGCCTTTTACACTTCCTTATGAATAGAACTCTTCGCTTCGTTAAAGTTCGATAAAGGACTTTCTATCCCAGATATAAATCTCGGGTAGAAAGTCCTTTATCGAACTTTAACGAAATTTTTCTATTTCTCTCCTAATAAGGAAATCCACACAAAACACAAGTTTATAGCTTTTATATTTAGAGAAAAAAAAATCTCTTTTTTTACAATCTTTTTTTCACAGCATTATTATAAAGTGGACGAGAAAAACCCTTGATTCGTTTCTATTCAGGAAACACGATATCAGCATCTATAATCCTCAATGGGAATTTGCATAATAACCGCTTCAGTTAGAGAAAAAAAATGACGAAAACCCCCCCAGAAAAACAGCCTTTTCTTTCCCTTCTGTTCTGGGTTTTTGTCGGGAAAACTTTATTAGACTAAAGCACAAACTTGTTTTAAATACTCAGTGAATAACAAGCTCTCCGAACAGGATGTACAAAAAAAAAAACCAGGAAGAAAAACAAAGACCAGATAGAAAGAAAGAAACGCAAAAAAGCTACGAAAGTGTATATTCTAATTTTATAGGAGCGGAGATAAAGAAAGGCCTTAATACAGGAAAAGAAAGACCATAAGGTTGATTGCAAAGTTTTGCCTTTTTTTTTTCTCTGGGAGATTTTAATGCTCTTTGGCTAGTGCAAGGCAATCATGGGGAAGAAAATTAAAGAAAACGATTTAAGCCAGTCAATTTAGCTGATGATTTTTTTAGCCTTTCTTTCCCTCCCGACAAGAAAAAAAAAACCGAGGGAAAAAAAAGAAGAAAAACTAATAAAAAGACTACATTATGCTGAAGCTCGGTGGTGTGGTGAAGATCAAAGGGACTGCCTCTGTTTGCTTCAAGAAATTAAAGGAAAGCGCACACTTGAGCTTATACTTTAATAAGTGCTCAAGACTATTTAACTCTTGAGATGCTGTCAAATGGACGCGAATAAGGCGATTAGTAACTTTTCGACTGGAAGGGTTTGAAGAGGAGATAACGTTGAAAAAGGAATACTTTAATGCAATGCTTTGTTTGTTGTTATTCTGTGACGAAGGGTGGCATATGGCGGCAGCTTTTGCTTCACGTGCTTTCTGATGAGAAGCTCAGATAATATCATACACTTGAAGATTTTTCCTGTGTCTGAAGCCTTTTATTTAGGTTTTTTGTTCCTCTGTTAGGGAGGAAAAACGAATGTGGATGTATAGACTTTTTTTGCACTAACGTGAGCACATAAAAATAATGCATTTTAATGCTTAGCTTTTTTAACGTTCAAACCTAAAGGGATTACGTTTGAAATTTAGAAACAAAAAATTGAATTACTAAATTGTTAAGAATATGAATACTTGAAAATACTTCTTGTCTGCTTAAAATGCTTTTGGGTTTATTATTACGTTATTTAAGTAGTTTCGGAGAAATTAATGCGATTTCTTGTTTTTGGTTTGCAGCAACGTTTGATGGAATTATGTGTTGATTTTTTTTTCATACTGAATATCACTGATTCAAAATGAAAAAGGTTTTTTTTTTCTGGGTGAAGTTTAATCTAGGGTTAAAAAATAGGGTGACCCTAAAATGCCTGGAACTTGTAGGATCTGGCTCGAAATTGACGGATTTGAGACTTTTTCGAATTTTATGGAGGTTTATATCTGGGGGGGGGGGGTTGTTCTGAAATCGGCCTTTCTGATAAATTCGATTCTTAAGGGACGAGACTGAATTTAATATAATTTACTGTAATACGGCGGCGGAGGTCAGCATAGTCAGTAGTGGTCCAGGCTCGTAATATGCAGTTCCCAGGTTCGAGTCTCAGCTGGGCCAGCGTTGAGATTTATCTCCGCAAAACCCTTCGTCCTGCCGTCGGTCAATAGAGGACACTGATGGACTTAGAAAGGCCGCCGCACTTCGAATGGGGCATTAAATCGTGATTTTGTGTGGGAAAACCATGCCCATGCACGTAAAGAACATGTTGGATGGCCTAGATGGGTGGCTATGGCGGGGGTGGCTCAGTCGGTAGCGCGCCAGGCTCGTAATCTGTAGTTCCCAGGTTCGAGTCCCAGCTGGGTCAGCGTTGAGATTTATCTCCGCAAAATTCCCCGCCCTGCCCACGGTCAGTAGGGGACACCGATGGGCTTGGAAAGGCCGCCGTCCGTCGGATGGGACGTTAAGCCGTGGCTCCGTGTGCGGGAGAGCCATACCCTGTGCACGTTAAAGAACACGCTGGATGACCTTGACGGGAGGCTACCATCTATCTCCCAAACAGCTGTTCCAGTGAGTTCCCTCTCGCAACCTTCTCTGAGCCTTCGGGGTCCATGTGACCTGGCCATTTAGCCCATGGTGTGCAAAAAAGTGCCGCTCAGAGGTAAAACAACAAAACCCTAGATGGGTGGACACCATCTGTCTCCTACAGCTGTCCAGTAGGTCCCCTTCCCCCAATCTTCTCTGAGCCCTATGAGTCCTTGTGACCTGACCATTTAGCCTATTGTATGGAAAAAAAGGTGCTCCTCAGAGGTGAAACAACCGAACAATCCAATTATGTCAGCGTTGAGAATTATTTCCGGAAATTGCTCTCGGTGATAAAAGAACACAGATGGGCTTCGAAAATCTGCCGTTCATCGGGCGACACTTTGACCTTGGGCTCACATGCACGAGAGCACATACTCTGTGCACATTAAAGAACACGCTGGATTTGCCTAGACGGAATTCTACCATCTGTTTCCTAACAGTTGTTCAGATCCCCTGAAACCAACCAACCTTCTCTGAGTCCTTGTGACCTAGCCTTTTATACCATTATACGCACAAAAGTACCGCTCAGACATGAAACAACCGAGCTCTGAAAAAAATAATAAAACTTCTCTACTAATAAATCAGCACTTTGAAGTCGACTCAAATTTTAGAAGAAAAATTGTCTTCAGACGGATGGGATACGAACCCACGACCTCCTGATAACATGGTTCCGTGTTGTCCTGATAACATCGTTTGTTCGTATCCAACCCCGCTCGAGACAATTTTTCCTCTAAAATTTCAATCGACTTCAAAGTGCTGATTTATTAGTAGATATTGAATATGTCGAGTTTATTTCATTATTTAATAAAACTTTGTTTATTTAAGGGCTAAACGTCCACTAAAAATAATAGTAAAAATTCGGAGCATTTCCGATAAGTTAAGTTTATTGCAGAGATGGATGAAAATCACGATATACAAGTTTAGAGAGAAAGAAAATTCTTCAAGTCTTGATATTCAGGGGCGGGGGTGGCTCAGTCGGTAGCGCGCCAGGCTCGTAATCTGTAGTTCTCAGGTTCGAGTCCCAGCTGGGTCAGCGTTGAGATTTATCTCCGCAAAATTCCCCGCCCTGCCCACGGTCAGTAGGGGACACCGATGGGTTTGGAAAGGCCGCCGTCCGTCGGATGGGACATTAAGCCGTGGCCCCGTGTGCGGGAGAGCCATACTCTGTGCACGTTAAAGAACACGCTGGATGGCCTTGACGGGAGGCTACCATCTGTCTCCCAACAGCTGTTCCAGTGGGTCCCCTCCCCCAACCTTCTCTGAGCCTTCGGGGTCCATGTGACCTGGCCATTTAGCCCATGGTGTGCAAAAAAGTGCCGCTCAGAGGTAAAACAACCCAACCCAACCTTGATATTCAGCAATAATCATGCAGCATTTAAAAAGTTACAGTAATTGGAACATTAAATAACATCTTTATCAATTATGAAAAAAAAAATCATCTAAACATTGATACAATTTAATATCACTTAGCGACTATGCACACGATTGTTAAAGCCTGGCTGGAGGTGTACCCTTTTAAATGTATACTTAGAAGTTTGTGCAATTCAGAAAAAACCCTTTTAGGATCACCAGTCTTGTTTTTAAATGCTTCAGATTGCAAAACGTTATAAATATTTAGCAGATATTATTGTAAACATGGAGTTGAAGATATTTTTTCCCTTCAGTGATATTTTTTCTGTAAAACATTTTTTTTTTAAAATGCTTGGAATGCGTATTAATAAATAACACTAGACAACAAGCTGAAACTTTTTTTATAACATTGGTCAAATAGGATCTTTTTAACTAATTTTGGTGAGCTAAATTCAAATATGGATGTGAAAAATCTTCATTAAATATATTTTTTTTAAATTACGGATTGATGTGTTTCAAATTTCAATGAATAGGCATATCTGGGAAATGAAAAATAAATGTGACTATTTTATTAAATTGCAACTTATTAATTAATTACATGATTACACTGAAAAGCATTAAAACATAATAGTTATAGACCACTGAATATAAAGTAACAGATGAAATAATATTGAAACGCAAAATAAGAAAACATAGGTAAGGATCTTTTATACTTACAAGAAGTTCATTTTTGTCTTTTATGTGTTGAGGTATCTTCCTTCTGCAAGAACCAGCAGTCATCACTAATCATTGCTGGGTCCCACCTGCCTTGGTATCTCTCCTCCATGGTTCGGACATCCTGGTGAAATCTTTCCCCTTGCTCATCACTGACAGCTCCTAAGTTCTTGGGAAAGAAGTCGAGATGCGAGTGCAAGAAATGGATCTTCAAAGACATTCGGCAGCCAAAAATTTCATAGTTTTTGAGAAGATCTTGAATGAGCTGACGAGTTTTCCTCTTTGTGATTCCCTAGAAAATCATGGACCACAGACGTGAAGGATTTCCATGTAGCACGTTCCTTCATATTCAGTTCTTTATTCGAAGAACTTCAGTAGCTTCCTGATCTGAGGACCGAAAAAGATCCCTTCTTTGAGTTTGGCATCATTTAGTTTTGAAAATTTTCCTTCAAGAGCAAAAACCCTTTGGCTTGGGTTGTTTTACCTCTGAGCGGCACATTTTTGCACACCATGGGCTAAATGGCCAGGTCACATGGACCCGAAGGCTCAGAGAAGGTTGGGGGAGGGTACCCACTGGAACAGCTGTTGGGAGACAGATGGTAGCCTCCCGTCAAGGCCATCCAGCGTGTTCTTTAACGTGCGCAGGGTATGGCTCTCCCGCACACGGGGCCAAGGCTTGACGTCCCATCCGACGGACGGGGGCCTTTCCAAGCCCATCGGTGTCCCCTACTGACCGTGGGCAGAGCGGGGAATTTTGCGGAGATAAATCTCAACGCTGACCCAGCTGGGACTCGAATCTGGGAACTACAGATTACGAACCTGGCGCGCTACCGACTGAGCCACCCCCGCCCCAAAAACCCTTTGGCAGTTTTGTCCAAAGCCTTTACAAAGATTTTCATAAGCCCCAATTTGATGTGTAGTGTGGGAGCAGAACATCAGAAGGGTCAACTAGAGGCTTATACCTCACATTACTCTTTCCAGGAATAAAAACATCTCTTTTGGGCAAGTCTTTTGTTTTGCAGTGTTCCTTTCTGGCTCTCCTGCCCCACAAACACAGAAAACACTAAAATTTTGTGAACCCTCCTTGAATCACAAGCAAGAGAGATATAACTTTTAGGTCACCACATACTGTCCATTTAAACTGGTCATATCATATAGCAGTGAGTTTTTTTCCCATGATTTCATAAGTTCCTTCATTCCCATAGCTTGTGTCACTGGAATGGAAGGTTTTTGGTTTTCTTTATGCAAAAGGACAGCTTTTAAGCTGAATTTTGACGAAACTATAAACAGACGCCATTCCTTAGGGTCGTGAGTTGTTCCAATTTCTTCTATCAGCCCTGAAATATCTGTGCAAAAACACAAACCATCTTGTATCTCGTAATAAGCAGATAAAGTCAAATTTCTTTTTCTGAACAGAAAAACTCTGCTATCCTTGGCCAGAAGATTCCACTCTTGAAGTCTTGAACCTAAAACCTCAGCTTGTTGTTTGGAAAGTCCTAGTCTCGAACAAGATCATTTAGTTCATTTTGCTGAATCAGATGAGGCTCATGTAACTTTTTAGGGGTGTATGTAGGATCAGGATCTGTATGTGCCTCAAAGTTTTCCTCTGATGAATGTGAATCCATCTCTTCCCAATTGGTTGGAGGTGTTGGTGTAGGAAGATCTTCTCCACGAGGAACTGGCTGTATGGCTGAAGGCACATTGGATATTGTATTTTGATAGCAATCATGCAAGTGACTAGTTGACTCACGCCAAACCATTGGGACTGCAAAGGGCATGGATTTTATCTTACCTTTCAACCATTCACTCAGGTCAACAAAGCACGAAATGCAGCACATATGTGGAGCCCATGTTTTATCATGATCTCTAACAACACGACATCCAAAATACAAGTTATAGGCTTTCTTCACAATCTTTGTCGAAGAACGACCCTGGGATCTTAAAATATAATTTCCACACACATAACAAAACTTATCTGGCACATTAATACATCCGAGACGCTGCCTTCGTGCCATTAAACGCCAAAATTCACTCTTCAACGTAAAGCACGTGTTCCTCCTACAATGAAAAGAACAAGAATGGCGGTCTGAGGTTAGGTTACTGTTAGATGTTTTCTCCCACTTGGCAATCAGTGTTGCCAGCCACAAAAAGTAAAATATCTAGTATCCTCCCAGTTGCCTGGAGGTGTTGGTATAGGAAGATCTTAATAGGAGTCAAAATGACCAATGACATAAAAACGTGACGTGCTAGATTTTTGTTAAGGCCAGTTCTGAAATCAGCACCTGAAAAATAGTTAGAGGTAGCTGCAATTGTTCATGTCATAAAAAACCTTGTAAACCAGTGTAATGTGCATTTTCCCTTAATTCTTTGAGTTATGAATACGGAACATCTACTTATCAATTTATGAAACACCATGACAACAGCGGGGGGGGGGGGGGTAATTTCAGGTTCTAGTCATCATTGTGTCGAGCCGCAGCTGGGTCAGCGTTGAGATTTATCTCCGCAAAATTTCCCTCCCGACGCTTCGGTCAGTAGGGGAAACCGATGGCCTTGGAAAGGCCGCCGTCCATCGTATGGTATGTCCCGTGAGCGGATGGGATCCGTGTCCATCCGTGTCCGGATGGGATGTGTCCAGGAGAGCCCATACCCTGTGCACGTTAAGAAACACGCTGGATGGCTTTGACGGGAGGCTACCATCTGTCTCCTAACAACTGTCCAGTGGGTCTCCTTCCCCAATCCTTCTCTGAGCCTTCGAAGTTCTTTTGACCTGGCCGTTTAGCCCATTGTGTGTAGAAAAAAAGGGCCATTCAGAGGTAAACCAACACAACTCATCATTGCTATGAAAGATTATCCATTAACGTCTCTTTGCCTTCTGTGATCATGTTGACGTCGATGGGCTTTGAAATGTTAACGTCCGTCGGATGAGCTGTTAAGACTCGGCCCGTTTGCAGGAAAGTGCCATACAGGCTCTGATGTAGGGAATAATAAAGAGTAAGGGCGCAAGCGTTGAAATTGAGCCGAAAGAAAGGTACAAGAGACTGGATATCCATGGTTGGGTAATATTTTCCCCCTTTTTTTGGAGATTTTTAAGATATTTCATTAAAAATTCCAGAATATGTATAGTTTGACAATATTTTGGTCTCGATTACCTTTACTAACATTCTCAGGGGGAGGGGCATGGCCTCTTTGGCCTCCCCTAGACCCGGCGTTGATGACACACATACCTCGTGCACATCAAAGAACACATTGGATAGCCTTGACGGGAGGTGTCCATATATTTGATATCAGCCATCCAGTGAATCATCTATTCCAGCAGATCTCTTACTCAGCTCTCAGCCATTGGTGTCCTTGTGATCTGTCTACTTAGTACATTTCTGTACAAAAACATGTCGCTCATAGGTAAGGCAATCAATTTTCAGTTAAAATCCGACTTTAGCTACCTAAATAAACAAATGATATATCATCTAGTAACTATCTAACTGCTCACAGTTTTCCGTACATAGAAAATAGAGATTTGCACTAAAAGAAAGAAATCGGTGGAATTATTTAAAATCGCATGGAAACTCTTTGGATCAGTCACCACTTATGAAACTAGCTTCAAATCAATGGCACGAAGTTATATGTTGAAAAGAACGGGAAAGGGAATTAGCAGGAATTTGACCCCTTGCAGAAACTAGCACCGACAGGAGCTTAATCCTCTCTCTTGAGCAATTGTCATTAAACAGATTGAAGGAAAGGTTCTTAGCTTGTATCGAGACAGGTTCTCCTCATCAGGAAGAAAAAAAAGGGGAAATAACACTCATCTGCGAAAGAGGAAGCAATAATCTTTATGATTCTTCGAAAATCCAACTGTCTGAAACCGGCTGATTTTAGAAGAGGATGCGGAGAGAGGAGAACGGGCGGGTGTTGTGAAGAGATCGGTGGAAGAAAAAATTAAGGAATAGCAGAAGGGAAAGAAATTGCCCTCTGAAGAAGATCGACTCGAATAGTATTTCTCAGGTGTCGAGGAATGAGATTTAGACTGAATCGTCTATGATAACCATTGGGCTTTTACGACCTTTCAAACTGCGACTGAATAGTTTTATTACCAATTGCTTCCATGTAGATCTGTGAATCCCTTAAATACGTTATGAACTTCGGTGTTCAATCAGATGCAGTAAAATCTGCAATTTAACGGGAGCAGAGAAGATTTATATCATCGCTTGTGATCCTCGAACACTATTACAATGTCAACTTCCACGTAACTGTTTCTGCTTCGTTGGTTTAATGATGTCTAGACATGTTTTTTGAATATAATAAGTGAGGATTGTTTCTTTCTGCAAATGACAATAAATTTGTGTTATATATAGAATCTCTTCGTTTAGGTATTTCTGACTTTTCGTTAGGGGAATTTCTTGGAAAGTTTTAGCCTTTTATTTCTTCTATTGTATTCATTTTTTTTTTCTGTAGAGTATTATGTTTTCTATTGTAACGATGGCAGATCAAGACTTCAGTTGCTTCTGTAGCTTAGTTGGAGATTTTAACAAGAAGTTCAATAAATGATGTACATTATTTAGTGAGAATAACGCGAAATAAGATGAAGATTAAAAATAATGCAATAATAACATGATAGGAGAATAGTTAAAAGAACAGCAATAATAAGAAAAACTTTTTATATTAAACACAACAGTTAATATGAACAAATTTATAGAATCAACATTATTAATTATTTTGAGTGTAGCTTGGAAGAACGCTCATAACGTTGTGCAGTAATTTCCAGCATCCGAATCTATTGCTCTGTGTTGAAATTGCCATCGAAATTTACGACGCTGTAGACGCTGGATAATGAGAAAAGTGCAGGGAACCTTCCTGCAAGTATTGCAGAGAGGATTGGGCAAGAAAAGGCGCTCAAAGGCGCGTTCAGGTATCAGAGGAACACATTCCGATGGAAAGGAAGTGTGGGTCGATGCCACGACGAAGTGGTGATGGAACCCCGCATCCGACGGAGCATCCCCAAGGGATCCAGTTAGACCCCCCAACCACATCAGCAGAGACACTGACTCCGCTGGCTAGTCTGCTAACTACATGCCAGGCACGTCGTATACCTAATGCAACGATATTTCTTTCCCGAGCTTGTTTCGATGCGAAGTCACCTTTGGGGCTCATCCTTAGGTCTTGCTTGATATTGCATCACTCTTTGCTATCAGGAGAATGGAGGGAAAAACTAGAGCTTTGGGGCTTGGGAATATGTTTCTCATTCCACAGAGCGATGTGTCTGTATCATATACAGCATCACTGTAAAAGAATACTCGTGTTTCAACGTACTATATTTTATTAAATAATTAAGCAACAAAAGTGATTGTGTATTCAGGATGAGGAACGGGTGCCTCAGTCGGTAGCGGGTCAAGTTCGTAATCTGCAGTTACCAGGTTCGAGTCCCAACTGAATCACCGTTGTGATTTATCTCCGCTAAACCTCCTATTCTGCTCTCGGTCACAGGGGACACCGATGGGTTTGGAAAGGTCGCCGTCCGTCGAATGAGACGTAAACCGTGGTACCTTGTGCCGGAGAGCCATACCATGTGCACATTAAAGAACACGCTGGATACCATTTATCTCCTAACAGCTATCTGATGGGTCCCCCTTCCCACAATCTTCTTTGAGTCCTCGGGTGTTGCACACAATGGGCTAAATGGGCGTGGCCTGGCCGTTTAGCCCAATGTATGCAAAAAACTGTCTCTCAGAGGTAAAGCAACCCAATCCACAAAGTATCCAAAATGTCAAGAAATTCTGAACATTTCCTTATTATGATGACATGGAATTAATACTGCATGGTGGGCTAGTATCATATCACTGGGTTGGTAGATTTGAGTTGGGTTGTTTTACCTCTGAGCGGCAGTTTTTTGCACACCATGGGCTAAATGGCCAGGTCACATGGACCCCGAAGGCTCAGAGAAAGTTGGGGGAGGGGATCCACTGGAACAACTGTTGGGGAGACAGATGGTAGCCTCCCGTCAAGGCCATCCAGCGTGTTCTTTAACGTTGGGTTGTTTTACCTCTGAGCGGCACTTTTTTGCACTATGGCTAAATGGCCATAGTGCAAAAACTACACATGGCACATGGGGGTATGGCTAAATGGCCATAGTGCAAAAACTACACATGGCACATGGGCTAAATGGCCAGGTCACATGGACCCCGAAGGCTCAGAAAAGGTTGGGGGAGGGGACCCACTGGAACAGCTGTTGGGAGACAGAAGGTAGCCTCTCTTCAAGGCCATCCAGTGTGTTCTTTAACGTGCACAGGGTATGGCTCTCCCTCACACGGGGCCACGGCTTAACGTCCCATCCGACAGACGGCGGCCTTTCCAAGCCCATCGGTGTTCTCTACTGACCGTGGGCAGGGCGGGGAATTTTGCGGAGATAAATCTCAACGCTGACCCAGCTGGGACTCGAACCTGGGAACTACAGATTACGAGCCTGGCGCGCTACCGACTGAGCCACCCCCGCCCCTGGGTTGGTAGAGAAGGACAGGTCTTATCCACAAGTCCTGATGATACCACTGGATTTTTCTGGGTGAATATTAAAAACGTTGTTTTTTCAAAAGCAAAAATCGTAATTTACAGATTTTAAAGGAAAGAATCATCGCAACTGTTGCTATATCATACGTAATGAGCCGAGTGTGGAAGGAAGTTCAATATCAAGCCACTAATGACGTCACAGATTGAAGTCTACTGAACATAAAACAGAATTTCGAGAGTTTCTTATGAATTTGGACACACAATAATTTTTGTTACCTAGTTATTTAATAAATTATAACACTTTGAAATATGGGTATTCTTTTATAATGACCCTGTATTAAAGTAACCAGAAAGTGGTGCTATTAATATGAGAATCGAATAAAGAAATATTTGAAGTACAGCAAAAATTAAATAACGCAAATACAACAATTGTATATATGGTATGCAAATTATGCAGATTTAGACAACTTATAAATATTTGAGTCACTTTTTGTTCTTTCTTCTCTCCTGTCGTAAAAATAGAGACATGGACAAAGTGACGTAGAGCATGCGTGAACGGGGAAATCTCAGGGCGCATAAAAGATTAGCGTTAATGAGGGTAGATGATAAAACGGCTGATAAAACAATTTATGTTAACGCCGATAGAGGATAAATCTCGAATTTGATAAGTCTGGAGGAACATGAACATTACTACATTATTGATGAATGATTTGGATGGAAAAAAAAACTTTTTGAATTACTGGAGAAGGAAACCCGAATTGAAAATTTAATGATGATATTCACTTTAAGAAAAAAAAAAGGAATGCTTTGGATTAAATAAAATAAACACCCCCTCAAGCAGCTGCTTGCCACAGAGGTCTGACAGGAGCCTGTCAGTTTATATGCCATAGTAGAAGGTCTGAGAGGATGGAAGGATCTCAGGAACGTGTACAGCAACTGTACACGCTCCAGTTACCGTTCACAGCAAACTGGAGCGTGTGCAGTTACTGCACACGCTCCAGTTTGCTGTGAACGGTAACTGCACACGCTCAATATTTCTGTGAGTGGGCCCACACGATCCAGGTTTTTGTGAGCTCACACGATCCAATGTAAATAAATACCCCCTCAAGCAGCTGCTTGCTACAGAGGTCTGACAGGAGCCTGCCAGTTTATATGCCAGAGTAGAAGGTCTGAGAGGATGGCAGGACCTCAGCAGAAAAACGACACCCACATCCATGCCTAATCCGGGGCTCGAACCCAAGTCCCTTAGATCAGTAGCCAAGCGTGCTAACCACTCGGCCACGGGACGGCTAACAAATTTAAAAAATATATATATATCATATGGGAAAGAAGTGATCTTTTTTGCTGGCAAATGAGAATAGCAATTCAAAAATTACTGAAGTGTTACACAGAAAATTGAAATTTAATATGTGAAAATTTCAGTAGTGGAGATCGCGAAGTTTGCTTAGTGAGGTACAGTTAGTGTGCAGTTACTGGATATAAAAATGTAATTAAAAAAAAAACTAAAAACGTATCCTCCTATATGGTCTTTAAAAAGTAGAAAATAAATTAATCCTTTCAGCCCTGAATTTTTAATATGAAAAATAAATTTTTTTTGATCATCAATAATTGAATGTAAGACATACAAGGACTCCCCTACTAAGTTTGAGCGGGTTTCCGCCATAGGTTTAGAAACTAGGAAATCGTGGCAAATGCCACCATCAGGTCTTAGAGATAAAAATGGAAGCATATTTTTTATTCATTTTCAATAATGCTTTTATACAAAGATCTTATCAAATTATTTCGTGTGAAAAATTTTGAAACAATTTTTAGTTTTCGATTTTAGATCGGTACTTACCAACTTACCAAACGTGGTGTTCAGGTTATTAGCATTCATCTTGAATAGCGGAACAATAGGGTCACTCAGATATGTAAACATTCGCTTCTTGTTGAACCATGTCATGAAATGTGATTCACATACTTTGTAGAGGTGACATCTAGTGCTTTATGGTGAAACTAGATACTCAGCCAGTAGCTAGAACTCTTTATATATTAAGGTGGCAAATGCCACCGGCAGGGCCGAAAGGGTTAAAAGCATATCGATGGTACAATTAGTCATTGAATTCGTATTCATTTCAAAGGAAGATAGGGTGCAGGCAATCTTGTTGAGTATGTAAATCGGCGCCCTATCTTCCTTTGAAGTGAATACGAATTCAGTGACTGATTGCACCATTGATATGCTTCAGGCTTGTTTTCTACCTTTCAGGGCGCATACAGAAAGACAGGCCTACAATTACGAGTTAGGTGTCAAATGAAAGCTCATGTGAGGACCACCACCCTAGACTATTTCAAATTTTCCCCTCCCCACTTCCCCCTCAAAACAGTGGCAGATTTTCACAGGGGTGGACCTTAAGTTATATCTCAAATTAAAGCTTGTGACATCCCCAGTATCATGGGCTATCTTAAAAACAACTCCCAAAATGGGGAGGAAAAATGTGGTTGATGTTTATGAGTCATATATCAAATGAAAGTTTCTGAAGATAGGTGTTTATAGTGACAAAGAAAAATATAAATAAATTTAAAATATTTAAAATATACCCATCTTTCTACATGCACCCTAAAAAGTAGAAAATAAACCTAAGCTTATCGATGGTGCAATCAGTGACAGTTTGTATTCATTTCAAAGGAAGATAGGGCTCTGGTAATTGTGCTGAGTAAGGTTGGGTTGTTTTACGTCTGAGCGGCACTTTTTTGCACACCATGGGCTAAATGGCCAGGTCACATGGACCCCGAAGGCTCAGAGAAGATTAGGGGAGGGGACCCACTGGAACAGCTGTTGGGAGACAGATGGTAGCCTCCCGTCAAGGCCATCCAGAGTGTTCTTTAACGTGCACAGGGTATGGCCCTCCCGCATACGGGGCCACGGCTTAGCGTCCCATCCGACGGACGGCGGCCTTTCCAAGCCCATCCGGGTCACCTACTGACCGTGGGCAGGGCGGGGAATTTTGCGGTGATAAATCTCAACGCTGACCCAGCTGGGACTCGAACCTGGGAACTATACAGATTACGAGCCTGGTGCGCTACCGACTGAGCCACCCCCGCCCCACTGAGTAAGGTAAATGGCGCCCTATCTTCCTTTGAAGTGAATACGAATCCAGTGACTGATTGTACCATTGATATGCTTCAGGTTTGTTTTCTAGAATTTATGGCGCATAACGAAGACAGTTTATTTTAATTTTTTAATTTATTTATATTTTTTCTTCGTAGCAAAACATACTTAACTTCAGAAACTTTCATTTACTATACGATTCATAAACATCGACCACATTCTTCCTCCTTTAATTGCAGTCTGTTTGAGGTAGCTCATGACATCGGAGACGTCACAAGCTTTAATTTGAGATCTAACTTGTTAAGATCCACCTTCCGCTAACAATCGCAACAGAATCCATTGTAATCATTCTTCATTTCAGGAAAAATGATCCAGGAAAAATGATCACGATCGAAGTTCATGCTGTGTCCGGCTCAAGACAATTTTTCGTCTAAATTTGATATCGATGTGAAGCTAAGAATGATTTTATGCATTCTATTGATACTAACACCGAGAGTTGGGTTGGGTTGTTTTACCTCTGAGCGACACTTTTTTGCACACCATGGGCTAAATGGCCAGGTCACATGGACCCCGATGGCTCATAGAATGTTGGGGAAGGGGACTCACTGGAACAGTTGTTGGGAGACAGATGGGAGTCTCCCGTCAAAGCCACCCAGCGTGTTCTTTAACGTGCACAGTGTATGGCCCTCCCGCATACGGGGCCACGGCTTAACGTCCCATCGGACGGACGGTGGCTTTTCCAAGCCCATCGGTGTACCCTACTGACCATATGCAGGGAGGGGAATTTTGCAGAGATAAACCTCAACGCTGACCCAGCTGGGACTCGAACCTGGGAACTACAGATTACGAGCCTGGCGCGCTACCGATGAGCCACCCCCTCCCCCTAACATCGAGAAATTTACTAAATGATTGAACTAGTATACTCGTGATACCTTGCCAATTACTTCAGGATGTTGTTTGTGAATAGCGAGGACACTACCTTCAAGAGACATAGAAAACTATGCCCTGTGGATGTGATGATGCATAACATCAAATAAGTCTTGATCGGCGGAGAGTATCTCAACAGTCAGGGCACATGATATATTATCAGGAGGACGTGGGTTCGGATCCCACCCAGTCAGGACGATTTTTCCGCTAAATTTGATATCGATGTGAAACTAAGAGCGATTACACACATCCTGAGCAGGAAGACATTTTAGGAAGAAATTATGAAATAACTGGAAAAATAAGATCGATCCACAAAGTGTTTTTTTTTATGAGAAATAGTGAAAATTACGGATCAGATTAGACCCACATTTCAAAATTTCTAGAAAACGAAAATTCTCGAGTACAGTCGCTCAAAAAAATATCTGAACACTATGGTTGATTACAGAATTCAGGAAAAAAAAATCTGGTAACGATTTTTTTAGAAATTAGTGATCTGGCAACCTTCGTGTACACGAATAATAATTTAATGTCTGGCAACCTTCGTGTACACGAATAATAATTTAATATCTGGCAACCTTCGTGTACACCTGTATCTGGCAAATCTTCGAATACCTGTACACCTGTATCTGGCAACCTTCGAATAATAATTTAATATCTGGCAACCTTCGTGTACACCTGTATCTGGCAAATCTTCGAATACACGTACACGTGTATCTGGCAACCTTCGAATAGTAATTTAATATCTGGCAATCTTCGTGTACACCTGTATCTGGCAAATCTTCGAATACACGTACACGTGTATCTGGCAACCTTCGAATAATAATTTAATATCTGGCAATCTTCGTGTACACCTGTATCTGGCAAATCTTCGAATACACGTACACGTGTATCTGGCAACCTTCGAATAATAATTTAATATCTGGCAATCTTCGTGTACACCTGTATCTGGCAAATCTTCGAATACACGTACACGTGTATCTGGCAACCTTCGAATAATAATTTAATATCTGGCAATCTTCGTGTACACCTGTATCTGGCAAATCTTCGAATACACGTACACGTGTATCTGGCAACCTTCGAATAATAATTTAATATCTGGCAATCTTCGTGTACACCTGTATCTGGCAAATCTTCGAATACACGTACACGTGTATCTGGCAACCTTCGAATAATAATTTAATATCTGGCAATCTTCGTGTACACCTGTATCTGGCAAATCTTCGAATACACGTACACGTGTATCTGGCAACCTTCGAATAATAATTTAATATCTGGCAATCTTCGTGTACACCTGTATCTGGCAAATCTTCGAATACACGTACACGTGTATCTGGCAACCTTCGAATAATAATTTAATATCTGGCAATCTTCGTGTACACGTGTCACTAATTTCTAAAAAAATCGTTGCCAGATTTTTTTCTGAATTCTGTAATCAACCATAGTGTTTGGATATTTTTTTGAGCGACTGTACAATCATTATAAATGTTAAATCGACTCGTAATTTAGCGAGAATTTTCCAAAAAATAATCAAAAGTTGTATAGGTTGAATTAATTTGATTGACTAAACGCTTCTTGAAAAAAGGGGGAAAACCTAATCAAAAGAAATTATTTATTTAAAAAACAATTAAATTGTGAACAGTGCTTATAGTCCATCTTTGTTAATTTCAGCTATTACTTATTCGAACCTGGGCCCAAACTGGTTTCTATTACTTTGCATTTATTTTCATGACTGTGAAAAAATAAGTTAAAAAGAGAATGCACTGTTTAATTTTCCAGAAATGAAACGCAATTAAAGTCTGAGAAACTAGGTTAGATAAAAGCATTGGAAGACAATATCTATTCTTTGTGCTTAAACCACTCAATGATGTCGGCCTAGACTGGTCCTAGCGGAAATGGCATCATAGATCGGAGATTAGGAGGTCGTTTTCAAATAGGTGGAGAGAAATGGATACTTCTCTTCCTCAAAAGATAACACCATCCGTTGCCTCTTACATCTCCCGATCATCCCGTCTCTGGATGCGGAGGAGGGAATAAAGATCGGAGGGAGGTCACATCATCCACTCGTAGCATCTCGGAAGATTCAAATGACACTTGTCTGCCGGAAGCAATAAATGAGATGCTGGGAGGCTGACATGACTTCCTGGAGCAGCGATGATGTTATCTCCTAAGCTATGACCTTCGATATAACGCGTCATAGTTGCCTTCCTCTCTCTGAACTAAGGACAGATTTTCCGCAGGGCACTTTCATTCTGCTTGGATCTAAGGCGAGGATATTTGCTTTTTACACAAGAGATTTCGGTTGTATAAGAATTTAATATAATATTTATTAAATAAAAAATTTGCGTCCGTTTAATCTATTTTAGGGTTTCTCAAATTTTCTATAACTGGGGATCGTTTATTTTTTATTATATTTCTTTTGAATAAAATTGTTTAATCTTTGAAGCCCAAAATAATTTATAATATATAATTTGAATAATCGATAAATAATATTAAGAAATATCAAATAAATAATTTGAAGCATAAAAATATAAACGCATATGAAAAAAAATAAAAATAATAAAAAAAGAATAAATTTTTAATTTTATTTCATTTTATAACAATTACTCATTCGTTATAAGTACACTTTAAATCTTTAAATAATTATTAATCAATTATTAATTAAATTAATTAAAACTAATAAAACTTGATTAAATAGTTTTATTTAAAATTAATTTTCCTTTGAATTTGATTACATAATCAAAGTTATTAATTAATTATTAAAAATGAAATTCAAAAATTAAGATTATTCAATTAAATTATTATTAAAATAAATAACTAAGAAAAAAAATGCAAAACATGCGGTGGGAATCAATATAAATGTTGCGGGATAATAACAGGATCATGCTGTTATTTAGTTATTTATTTTTTAAGGACCGATTTTTTTACTTTTGCAATGATCTGTATTGAGCAGCGACCCACACTTTTCGAAATGGCGCTCTACATGGGTATGTGTATTTATCTTATGAAACTTTTAATACAGGCAGAATCAATTTTTTTTGTTATTTAGAATTTAACAGGAGGAATAAAAACACTATTAATTTTTTATTTCTCCTTTCTGGAGAGCCAATATTTTTTTTCTCTTAAGGTGCCTTTTTTTTGTTCTTCCCTGTTCCTGCTTTTCGTTGGTCATAGTTTAAGTGAATAAAATTATTCGTATTCTTTTAATTTATATAAATTTATTTAGGGGTCTTTTTTGTGTTAAGACTTTTTTTTATTTGAAACTACGTAATCAGTATAAAGTTATAAACGCAAATGTAATCAGTATAAAGATATGTTCATTACTTCATGGGTTGGGTTGGGTTGTTTTACCTCTGAGTGGCACTTTTTTGCACACCATGGGCTAAATGGCCAGGTCCCATGGACCCCGAAGGCTCAGATAAGGTTGGGGGAAGGGACCCACTGGAACGGCTGTTGGGAGACAGATGGTAGCCTCCCGTCAAGGCCATCCAGCGTGGTCTTTAACGTGCACAGGGTATGGCTCTCCCGCACACGGGGCCACGGCTTAACGTCCCATCCGACGGACGGTGGCTTTTCCAAGCTCATCGGTGTCCCCTACTGACCGTGGGCAGGGCGGGGAATTTTGCGGAGATAAATCTCAATGCTGACCTAGCTGTGACTCGAACCTGCGAACTACACATTACTTCATGAGTTATTACTGTTAAATTTTATGACATTATTTTGTATCCTTTTTTAAACGTTTTATGTTTTTTATTCTTCGCATAAAACCAAAAAAAGGACTTTTCTGCATTTATCTACTCAAAGACTTGTTCCTTTTATGCATTTAACTACTCAAAGGAAAGAGAGGAAGTAAGTCCTCAACTTGTTCCCTTTACGCATTTGAAGATTAAAATGCAAACGCATTTGAATCTCTTTATGCATTTAGCGACTCAAATGCAGGAAAAGAACAAGTCTTGTATTTGCTCACTTTCATTCTATACGTAGGGATTCAAATGCAAAACGAAATAAATCCTTGGTTTCTTCCCTTTCTGAATTTAGCCACTCAAATGCAGAAATGAAACAAGCTCCTCGATTTATCTCTTTCTCGGCATATAGCAATTGCAGCGAAGAACAGGAAACGAGTATTCTGCTTGCTTCCTTTTATGCATTTATCGATTAAAGGGCAGATAAGACACAAATCTTTGTTTGCTCTCACTTTCTGCATTGAACCATTCAAAGGGAAGAAAGGTGACAATTTCTCAACTTGCTTCTTTTCTGGATTTAATGATTCAGTTCCGAAAGGTTAACAAGCAGTTGTATTTTTTTTCTTTCTACATTTATTTATTCAGTTCCGAAAGGTTAACAAGCAGTTGTATTTTTTTTCTTTCTACATTTATTTATACAAAATACAAAATATACAATATATTGCCATACAAAATGAGCATTTATTAAAAAACTATGGCCCGTGTGCTCCTGCACACGGGCCATGGTTTAACGTTCCATTTGACGGACGGCGGCTTTTACAAACCCATCGTTAGCGGAGATAAATCTGAACGTTGGCTCAGACGGGACTCGAACTTGGAACAACATTATTAATGAAGCAATCTATGCTCCAAAATCGAATCGCAACGACGGATCGCATTTTGGAATGAAAGGGACAGATTTTGACGACGTGGAGCACATAGACTTACGACAGGGCACCCAAGAACCATTCGTAAAGAGAACTACTAAAAATACTACGAATCATGGAAGACGAGAATAGAAAAGTGCTTTAAGGCCAGCGGGAAATATTTGATTTCTGCAATTTCTCAATAATAAACGTTTATGGAAAACTATGAGAAAGGCGAGATTTCAGCGCAAACATAAAGATATAGGTAACCTTCGTTTAACGTGGGAGATGCGTATGTCTAAAATGTCTAAAATTATGCGTTTTTATAAAAAAGTCTAAGCCCCGCGTTAAGACATTTTTGATTTCATTTTTTATTTGCTTGCTTATTGCATATCTTATTGATCTTTTCGATATAATTACATAATAAAACTATGGCTCGTGTGCAGGAGCACACGGGCCATAGTTTTCATAAATATTCATTAACGGTTATGACTTAACGTTCCATCCGACGGACGGCGGCCTTTCCAAACCCATCGTTAGTGGAGATAAATCTGAACGTTGGCTCAGGTGGGACTCAAATTATTAATGAAGCAATCTGTGGCACAAAATCGAATCCAGTGTAATCGTAAACCAGGGTATTTACGAGTATTTACCTATGTACATGATTTTAAGATTTTTTAAAGACGTTTTACTAAAAAAAGGATATCACGTTATGGCGAATCCGCGTTAAACGGGGGTTACCTGCATTCGTATACTCAAAATTCGAACCTAAGTCCCATTGCTCTGGGGGCGGGGGTGGCTCAGTCGGTAGCGCGCCAGGCTCGTAATCTGTAGTTTCCAGGTTCGAGTCCCAGCTGAGTCAGCGTTGAGATTTATCTCCGCAAAATTCTCCGCCTTGCCCACGGTCAGTAGGGTACACCGATGGACTTGGAAAGGCCGCCGTCCGTCGGATGGGACGTTAAGCCGTGGCCCCGTGTGCGGGAGAGCCATACCCTGTGCACGTTAAAGAACACGCTGGATGGCCTTGACGGGAGGCTACCATCTGTCTCCCAACAGCTGTTCCAGTGGGTCCCCTCCCCCAACCTTCTCTGAGCCTTCGGGGTCCATGTGACCTGGCCATTTAGCCCATGGTGTGCAAAAAAGTGCCGCTCAGAGGTAAAACAACCCAACCCATTGCTCTGCAGCTTGATATGCTAACTACTTTGTCCGATTTGACTAAATTACTAGGCCAATATTCGTAACCTTATTTTTTCACCACCATTACTAAGTGATAAAAAATTTCTCTCTAAAATTTCTCATCTCACATAAGTGCCAACGAACAGTGACGCGTTAATCCAATACGGTCTCTCAGATGATGCTTCTCTCAGATGATGCTTCAGCCTCTTCTTGGAGCTAATTATACACTTCCACACAATCTCTACGTGCCCCGAAAGTTGACAGAGAAGAGCTGTTTGGGATAACTCTTTCGCCACTCATCTAGAGATGACTTCAACCGTAAAAGTTTGCTGAAGAAGGTGAAGATGAAGACTCTAAGGATCTCCCCACCCCTAACGACGTTAACGGCTATTTGCTCTGATAAATTCTCTCTTTTCTCTGACTTGTTCCAGTGGAGCATCTTCACGTCTTCGGAACCGAGAGCAAAGAAGAGTGAGGAAGATGCAAGCAGTGGAAAGATGAGGGAAAACTTTCGACGAACTCTTCTTTCTCTTGCCCACACACACACACACACATCAGTATACGTGATTTAGTTCCATCAAACCAGCAGCGGAAAATGCTTCTTTCTTTCTATCTTTACCCTTCTTTAGTCCATCGTCTAGCTCCAGGCTGAATACTCTCCAAAGTCCTACGACGTACGTGTGCACGCGTATGTTCTTTTCGACAAGAAAGTAGTGTGAAAGCCCACCTTAAATCGAAGATAGGAAGTAAAATTAAATTGTACCCACTAGACAAAACAGAACTCAACAGCATCCTATGCGTGCGTATGTGTTTATGGTGTGTGCATGCGTAGAAGGGTCACGAGATGCTGGTAGTAGGAGTAAACGAGGAGCAGAAGCAGTAAAGAAGAAAGAGGCATAGAGGCTGCATCGAGCTGTAGTTGCAGTCTTTAAGGTTAATTGCTTGATTACATCTTTCTGCTGGAGCCTGAGGCGGAGGAAAAGCCAGTTTAGCGTTGCGCCGTTCCGTGTTAATTCGGCGGTGATTGCATTAACCAAACCTTCTTCTTCTTCTCTCTTTCGCTCTTTCCTTTTCTGCCTCTCTTTCCCCAACTTTCGTAACCGCAAAAGACGCGAAATTTCCAATGGCCAACCGCAACCGTCTGTGAGCGCTCTAGGCTTATTAAGGGAGTTCTCTGAGAGAGAGAGAAAGAAAAGACGAAAGAAGGGAGGAAAAAAAATGTTCTTCCGCAACAAATTTTTAAACAATGCGTGAAGAGTCGAAGAGGACTAAAGTTCTCCGTTCAACAACCAACAAAGTAATTTAATCGACTCGTAGAATTTTTGCGTGTTTTGTAAGTCTTCGAAGTGTACTAGTATGTATTTTTTTTGGGTTCCATTATTCCTTCTCAATAGATGAAGAAGAGATTTCTTGCGGTAGAGACAACAAAAAGGAGAAAAAACAAGATTTGTGAATGCCGCCTTATTGATTAATTCGTACCAAATGAAGAAGGGTTCGATTTTAAACCCCGCAATTGGCGTCTTCCCCTCCCGCGTTTTTTTTTTATTCTCGTAGAAACGAATTTGTTTTATTAGCCGGAGAAGTGATTTAAACGACAGCCATTGCTTTTTAAGTTTCTGAAATCAATTGAAGTGCGACTGAAGCCGCGAGGCGAAACTGCACGAGAATTTCAATCAATCTAATAATGCGACAGAGCGTGTTTTTCCATTATGCATATTACAGCAATTTCAAAATGTCGAATATGTTAAAACTAGGGAATTTAGAAGAAAATGGATTTTTCAAAGTATGGAATTTATTTGGGATGTATTGTTTTAAATGCAAGATGAGTTTTTTTTTTTTTTACTTTTTAGCACATTTCTGGTTTTTGTTATCTTACAGCCAGAACGAGCAAGTAACGTAACGGTAACGTAAGCAACACTTCCTTCTTTCAACAAGCAAAATCTCTTGGGATAAAGTTGCTTTTCTATACGAAGAGTAATTCTACAACCAGAACTTATGTACCTCTGGGGATAAATGGAGAAAAGATGAGGGAGAAATGAAAATATAAGAATAAAGGAGATGGAGAAAAAAATAAAGGATAAAAAGAGATGGAGAAAAAAGATGGAAAGAGAACAAAGGAAAAATGGAAAATAGAATGGGAAATAAAATGGAAAGAAAGCAAGCGAAAAAAAAAGAGAAAAAGATGTGGGAAGAACTGATAAGGAAAGTAAAAGAAAAAAGGAAACAAAGAGAACGGAAAAGAAGAACAGAACAGAAATGAAAACTGAGAAAGAATAAAAGTAAAACTGAAGGGATGAAGAGAAAGGAAGAAGAAAATGAAAGAAAAGAAGACGGAGAGAAATAATGAAATAGACGAGAAAAGAAGATGGAGGGAAAAGGCAAGAAAAATAAAAGATAGAAGGAGACGGAGAGAAAGAATATTAGGAAAAAGAAAATTAGGAAAAGAAAAGAGAAAAGGAAATATAGAGAAAGGAAAACAACAGGTTGGAAAAAATGTAAAAGAAAGAAAAGGGAAAACAGAAGAGAGAAAGAAATGGACAGAGAATAAAAGTGAAAAAAAAATGCAGAGGTTGGCTAAAGGAAAATAATAAAGAAAAAAGGTGTAGAGAAAAGGAGAGTGAAAAGAACAAGAGATAGACTGAAAGGGAAAGAAAGCTAAAATAGAAAAGATAGAGGTTAAAAAGGAAATAGAAGAGTAAAGAAGACGGAGAAAAAGAAAGGAATATAAATGACAAAAAAGAGATGGAAAGAAAGGAAATGAAAAATGAAGGAAAAAAAGGAGATGAATGGAAAGAGTGGCAAAAAGAAAAATTATATCTCCCATTCAAAAAGTCAATTGCGTCGACCCTGTTTACATTTACTTACGTTGCAGTTACGTTAATTTAAATTAAAATGCAAGAAATCCAAATTTTTCGAGTATTGTTTGAAATGAATTATACTATTAAGTACAAAATTCGATCCTGATGAAGAAATTTTTGAAGATTTTATGGCTACCGAATGAATAGATTTTTAACAGCTTAATGGATTCTACATGTTTCCGCTACCAACATTATTTCTAAAAATTTGCAATTTGTTTTAAAAAGTTTGGATTAAGCACATTCTAAGGTATAAAAGCAGGTATAGAGTGTGGTATTTCTATCTTTATCTAAGTAAGTATATATGTAAAATGAAGGAGCCTGAAATGTATTGAGAAATAATATTTTCCTTAATTCTTGAAATACTAAAGTATCGAAACGGAATATACATGTGCAGCAATGAAAACGAGACTGTGGTTCTACGTGACACTAGGTCAGTGTCTCGCAAACATTTTTACTCTGCGGCACACTCAATCTAATTTTTTTCCCCCGGCACACCTGAAGAAGACTAAAAGCAAACTCTCAATAATCGTCATTATATTTGCGCTTTGTTGAAGTCATCAGCCTGGTTTTACTTGAAGATTTGCTCTCGTTCTTTAATTCATAACTCGGTGTTTGTTTTAAATATTTGTCCATTCTATGGCTTGAAATAATCAAAAATTAATACCAAAATTTGGAAAAAGCTTGATAAATACTTACAAGATCCCAGTTGATAAAATCTGAAAGATTTTTATTAAAGCACGTCGATAACACAAGTCAAGTCAAAATGAAATCTTTGGAATATCTAGTGTCAATTTGAAAATCTCTCGCGGCACACTTGGAATCTCTCGCGGCACACCTGGAATCTCTCGCGGCACACTTGGAATCTCTCGCGGCACACAGTTTGCGAGACACTGCACTAGGTGAATTGCTTCACTTACGAGTTCGAACACGTTGAACTTAAAAAAGAAAAGAACACAGTTGTAGTTCGGAAAATGTGTGTGAAGAGGTGAGACTTTTTCGTGGTTTGTGTGCGTAAGTATAAAGAAGAAAAGTTTTCATTAGTGAGCTCGTGGTAGTGCTAAAAGAGTTATTGAGTTCAAAGTAATTGCAGAAAAAGTAGTAGAGAGGTATTAATGTGTGTAAAAATGAGACATTGTAAAAATGATACAATTTAGTTTGTGTTGTGGCAATGGTAAGTTTTCGATATTGAAGTGATAAGTCTTATTTCGAAGTGAAACAATAATATATCTGATTCGCAATTATGTTACTATTTTTAAAAAAGGGCTATTTATTAATTACATTGTAATGAGATTAGTAAGATTTCTGCTTAAACAGTCAGATTTGTGAATCGGTTTCCAGATGCGCTTGATTTAATAGATAGTCTACTAATTGTGATCATCAGGATAATTTAATACTGATAGATAGCATATTGGTGTTTAGTGTGATTAGTTCAGAATTTGTTTTTGATTTGTGCAATTTTATTGATTTAGTTATTAAATCAGTTCACTTACAATCTGTTTATATATTTCGAATTCACGTTCGGTTGCCTAATATTGAAATAAAATTAAAAATCTGTAACAATATAATAAATTTAAACAACTATTTTATTTTAAAGTTGTTAAATGAGGCCGTGTAAGAGATTTTAAACTGCATTATAGCAGAAATCTGACTTGATGGAGATCAGTGTTGGAAGAACTACTGCCCGAGGGACAAAAGTATCCCCTAATAGCGGTAACAACGTTTTTATTTTTTAGTATTTTTCGGTACCTAAAAATTTGGCTCGTCAAAAAAGTATTGGTCTGGAAATTAATTCCGAAATAAAAAAGTTGCCACGGTTGATCTAGAAAGGGAAGACGAAGATCATTATATAAAGATAAAGGGATGTATTGAAATAAAAAGAAAAACAGAAAATTAGAGAAATAGATATTGAAATAAAAGGGCAAAGTGAAGATCAGAGAAATAGATATTGAAATAAAAGGGCAAAGTGAAGATCAGAGAAATAGATATTGAAATAAAAGGGCAAAATGAAGATCAGAGAAATAGATGTTAAAATAAAAGGAGAAAGGTCAGAGAAATGGATATTAAAATAAAAGGAGAAAAAGAGGATCAGAAAATGAATATTAAAACGAAAGCAGGAAAAGAAAATCAGATAAATGGATATTGAAATAAAAGGAGAAAAAAGGATATAGGCAAAACGAATATTTAAATTAAAGGAGAAAAAAAGAAAAAGAAATGGATAGTAAACTAAAGAGATAAAAAAGAAGATAAGAGATATAAAAATAATAAGAGAGATAAAGATAAAAGAGATATGAGAAATAGGAGATAATAGAAATGGATATTAAAAGGAAAGAAGAAAAGAAGATAAACGAAGTGGATAATGAAATTAAAGGGTGAAAAAGGATCAGAGACATGTATATTAAAATAAAAGAAAAAAAAGATCGGAAAAAGAGATATGAATAAAAGAAGAAAAAGAGGATCAGCGAAATAAATAAGAAAATTAAAGGGAAATGATGCATTGAAAATAAAAGTAAAAGCGGTGATTTGAAAAAAAAAAGAAGAAGAAAAAGCAGCCATAAATATAAAGAAAGAAAAAAAAAAAGGAAAAAATTAAACAAATAATAAAAAGGGGAAGAGATATTAAACAAGAAAAGGCGATCGGAAAAGTGAAAAATAAAAAGTCGGAAAAGGATAGTAGTGAAAGAAAAATGAAAAGTAATAGGGAGGCCAGAGAAAGAGGTGAAAAGGAGATCAAAGAAAGGAAAAACTAAATAAAATACAAAAGAAAGAGACGGAAAAAATAAAGGGAAAGGGTTAAAAATACAAATAGAATTTCTTTTAAAAATGAAAGTGAGTGCTCTGAAAAAAAGTATAGTTAAGAGAGGAAAGAGTTTTTTATTGAGAATAAGATCGCAAGAATGCGGTTGATTTAATCTTTTTCAAGACATCTAATAACGTAAAAAATAATAATTTTTTTTTATAAATTATTCAAAAGAGGGAATAAGTTTAACAGTTTTTCGTCGTCTGCCACCAAAATTGTTAAAAATACAAACCTATCTTTGTTACAATATTTTTTAAGTAAAATAAGAAATCTTAAAAAGACGTTTAACTACTATTCTCGCTAGCCACGAATTCTGTGTACTTACACTACTTCCATTTTCTTCGTAACTACAAACAGATGATCTTGAGGCTTTTTCGTTAGTAAGACGAATGAAACTTGTCGTCAAATTATCTTATTTTAACTTCTTAACTGAAGAAGAAGGAAACAAATAATAAAAATCAACAACAAAAGGTCAAAGTGGCAGACATAAAAAGAAAATTAAAACATAAAATGAAACTGGAGAAAAAAACCTGAAAAGAAAAATTGCAAAAAAACCCCGAAAGCCTTGAAAAGCTTCATCTTTTCTATCGTTATCAAATGACAAAATCCCACAGGAGGGCGACAGTCACTGAAACTGAGTTTTGCTTCTTCTGCAAACCTTCCGTAGAGTAATTAGGGTCAGATCGACCTGCAGCGTCAGTTTCAGGGTATCCCAATGGAGAGAAAAGAGAGGTGGTGATGGTGGTAGTCGTGGGAAGATGTGTGTGTGTGTGTGTTAGGGGGGCAGTAGATAGAGTTGAGGGGGGACGGAGTGGTGTTAGGAAACGACTAAGAGAATCAGTAGAGAGAGAACCAAACGTATAGAACAAAAGCTCAGGTCGCCGAAACAGACCGTTTTCATTATGTTTCAGATAACTGCTATCTGATGCTCAGCATGTGTGTGTGGCGATGCTGCGACGGCTAGTACGGCCTTACTGATCGTCTACGATCATTAGCTGACAGGGCTTTCCGTACCGTCAGCACTGAGCTTCTGTATGCTGCCCGTTAATTCCGCTGACGTTGGAAGAAAACAACTGAAGTCTGGGAAGGAAACGAGTTGTGGTATGTGTGGTCTTCCTGACTCGCTAAGGCCAGCAACTTCTCCTGTTTTGTTGGTGATGTTTTTTATCTTTCGCTGCCTTGCTTTAACTTTTTCAGTTCAAGGAAGAGGAATCGCTGGAAAGAGTCATTTAGAATTTTTGCTTTCTTTTTTTCTTTCCTTTTGGAAGACGTGTTTGTTTTAGATTGCGTTATTTCGTTTTTCTTGCGTTATATATTTTTTTGGAGTGGTGGTTCGATAATTATCTGTGGTGTGGCAAATATACGATTTCGGTAATTTATTCTTTTGTTCGAGTTGAAAGAAAATTTGCATTCCGAATGAACCACGGAGAGTAATTATTCATCGCAATCTGGGAATTGGAGGTTTCGTTTTTTTTTATAACCTTTGCTCTTTTTTGACTGTAAACTTTTTTAATTTGTGAAGAATCAGTTATCAGAGGTGTTAAACAAAATTCGTTATTCATTTGCAGCTGCATTAACCCCTTCAGACCCGAATTTTTTTGTTACAGAGGCAAAAAAAGTTTCCTTTTAAAAGGGATTTATTTATGACCCAAGGAACAAGAATTTACAATGATTATTTTTTTACATCAGTTAACTGAAATTCAGCATTTAGCTCATAATGCAGAAACCATTCCAAAGGCTGCAAAATTAAAAATCTCAGAAAGCAAAAAAAAGAACATAAAATGATTTTAATTTATCTGCCCTTTGTTATGATACCAGTGAAATGTATCAAAACAGTTCTTGAGGTTTTCTGTTAAACGTATCAAAACAGTTCTTGAGGTTTTCTGTTAAACGTATCAAAACAGTTCTTGAGGTTTTCTGTTAAACGTATCAAAACAGTTCTTGAGGTTTTCTGTTAAACGTATCAAAACAGTTCTTGAGGTTTTTTGTTAAACGTATCAAAACAGTTCTTGAGGTTTTTTGTTAAACGTATCAAAACAGTTCTTGAGGTTTTTTGTTAAACGTATCAAAACAGTTCTTGAGGTTTTTTGTTAAACGTATCAAAACAGTTCTTGAGGTTTTCTGTTAAACGTATCAAAACAGTTCTTGAGGTTTTCTGTTAAACGTATCAAAACAGTTCTTGAGGTTTTTTGTTAAACGTATCAAAACAGTTCTTGAGGTTTTTTGTTAAACGTATCAAAACAGTTCTTGAGGTTTTTTGTTAAACGCATCAAAACAGTTCTTGAGGTTTTTTGTTAAACGTATCAAAACAGTTCTTGAGGTTTTCTGTTAAACGTATCAAAACAGTTCTTGAGGTTTTTTGTTAAACGTATCAAAACAGTTCTTGAGGTTTTTTGTTAAACGTATCAAAACAGTTCTTGAGGTTTTCTGTTAAACGTATCAAAACAGTTCTTGAGGTTTTCTGTTAAACGTATCAAAACAGTTCTTGAGGTTTTTTGTTAAACGTATCAAAACAGTTCTTGAGGTTTTTTGTTAAACGTATCAAAACAGTTCTTGAGGTTTTCTGTTAAACGTATCAAAACAGTTCTTGAGGTTTTCTGTTAAACGTATCAAAACAGTTCTTGAGGTTTTTTGTTAAACGTATCAAAACAGTTCTTGAGGTTTTCTGTTAAACGTATCAAAACAGTTCTTGAGGTTTTTTGTTAAACGTATCAAAACAGTTCTTGAGGTTTTTTGTTAAACGTATCAAAACAGTTCTTGAGGTTTTTTGTTAAACGTATCAAAACAGTTCTTGAGGTTTTTTGTTAAACGTATCAAAACAGTTCTTGAGGTTTTTTGTTAAACGTATCAAAACAGTTCTTGAGGTTTTCTGTTAAACGTATCAAAACAGTTCTTGAGGTTTTTTGTTAAACGTATCAAAACAGTTCTTGAGGTTTTTTGTTAAACGTATCAAAACAGTTCTTGAGGTTTTCTGTTAAACGTATCAAAACAGTTCTTGAGGTTTTCTGTTAAACGTATCAAAACAGTTCTTGAGGTTTTTTGTTAAACGTATCAAAACAGTTCTTGAGGTTTTTTGTTAAACGTATCAAAACAGTTCTTGAGGTTTTCTGTTAAACGTATCAAAACAGTTCTTGAGGTTTTCTGTTAAACGTAACAAAACAGTTCTTGAGGTTTTTTGTTAAACGTATCAAAACAGTTCTTGAGGTTTTCTGTTAAACGTATCAAAACAGTTCTTGAGGTTTTTTGTTAAACGTATCAAAACAGTTCTTGAGGTTTTTTGTTAAACGTATCAAAACAGTTCTTGAGGTTTTTTGTTAAACGTATCAAAACAGTTCTTGAGGTTTTCTGTTAAACGTATCAAAACAGTTCTTGAGGTTTTTTGTTAAACGTATCAAAACAGTTCTTGAGGTTTTTTGTTAAACGTATCAAAACAGTTCTTGAGGTTTTTTGTTAAACGTATCAAAACAGTTCTTGAGGTTTTCTGTTAAACGTATCAAAACAGTTCTTGAGGTTTTTTGTTAAACGTATCAAAACAGTTCTTGAGGTTTTTTGTTAAACGTATCAAAACAGTTCTTGAGGTTTTCTGTTAAACGTATCAAAACAGTTCTTGAGGTTTTCTGTTAAACGTATCAAAACAGTTCTTGAGGTTTTTTGTTAAACGTATCAAAACAGTTCTTGAGGTTTTTTGTTAAACGTATCAAAACAGTTCTTGAGGTTTTTTGTTAAACGTATCAAAACAGTTCTTGAGGTTTTCTGTTAAACGTATCAAAACAGTTCTTGAGGTTTTTTGTTAAACGTATCAAAACAGTTCTTGAGGTTTTTTGTTAAAC
Source organism: Ryuthela nishihirai (assembly GCA_038380435.1). Lineage (NCBI taxonomy): Eukaryota > Metazoa > Arthropoda > Arachnida > Araneae > Heptathelidae > Ryuthela > Ryuthela nishihirai. The sequence goes on from JAWZYU010000019.1 coordinate 40,723,450, forward strand.
GTATCAAAACAGTTCTTGAGGTTTTCTGTTAAACGTATCAAAACAGTTCTTGAGGTTTTTTGTTAAACGTATCAAAACAGTTCTTGAGGTTTTCTGTTAAACGTATCAAAACAGTTCTTGAGGTTTTTTGTTAAACGTATCAAAACAGTTCTTGAGGTTTTCTGTTAAACGTATCAAAACAGTTCTTGAGGTTTTTTGTTAAACGTATCAAAACAGTTCTTGAGGTTTTTTGTTAAACGTATCAAAACAGTTCTTGAGGTTTTTTGTTAAACGTATCAAAACAGTTCTTGAGGTTTTCTGTTAAACGTATCAAAACAGTTCTTGAGGTTTTTTGTTAAACGTATCAAAACAGTTCTTGAGTTTTTGTTAAACGTATCAAAACAGTTCTTGAGGTTTTTTGTTAAACGTATCAAAACAGTTCTTGAGGTTTTTTGTTAAACGTATCAAAACAGTTCTTGAGGTTTTTTGTTAAACGTATCAAAACAGTTCTTGAGGTTTTTTGTTAAACGTATCAAAATAGTTCTTGAGGTTTTTTGTTAAACGTATCAAAACAGTTCTTGAGGTTTTTTGTTAAACGTATCAAAACAGTTCTTGAGGTTTTTTGTTAAACGCATCAAAACAGTTCTTGAGGTTTTTTGTTAAACGTATCAAAACAGTTCTTGAGGTTTTTTGTTAAACGTATCAAAACAGTTCTTGAGGTTTTTTGTTAAACGTATCAAAACAGTTCTTGAGGTTTTTTGTTAAACGTATCAAAACAGTTCTTGAGGTTTTTTGTTAAACGTATCAAAACAGTTCTTGAGGTTTTCTGTTAAACGTATCAAAACAGTTCTTGAGGTTTTTTGTTAAACGTATCAAAACAGTTCTTGAGGTTTTTTGTTAAACGTATCAAAACAGTTCTTGAGGTTTTCTGTTAAACGTATCAAAACAGTTCTTGAGGTTTTTTGTTAAACGTATCAAAACAGTTCTTGAGGTTTTCTGTTAAACGTATCAAAACAGTTCTTGAGGTTTTTTGTTAAACGTATCAAAACAGTTCTTGAGGTTTTCTGTTAAACGTATCAAAACAGTTCTTGAGGTTTTTTGTTAAACGCATCAAAACAGTTGTTGAGGTTTTTTGTTAAACGTATCAAAACAGTTCTTGAGGTTTTTTGTTAAACGTATCAAAACAGTTCTTGAGGTTTTTTGTTAAACGCATCAAAACAGTTCTTGAGGTTTTCTGTTAAACGTATCAAAACAGTTCTTGAGGTTTTTTGTTAAACGTATCAAAACAGTTCTTGAGGTTTTTTGTTAAACGTATCAAAACAGTTCTTGAGGTTTTTTGTTAAACGTATCAAAACAGTTCTTGAGGTTTTTTGTTAAACGTATCAAAACAGTTCTTGAGGTTTTTTGTTAAACGTATCAAAACAGTTCTTGAGGTTTTTTGTTAAACGTATCAAAACAGTTCTTGAGGATTTTTGTTAAACGTATCAAAACAGTTCTTGAGGTTTTTTGTTAAACGTATCAAAACAGTTCTTGAGGTTTTCTGTTAAACGTATCAAAACAGTTCTTGAGGTTTTTTGTTAAACGTATCAAAACAGTTCTTGAGGTTTTTTGTTAAACGTATCAAAACAGTTCTTGAGGTTTTTTGTTAAACGTATCAAAACAGTTCTTGAGGTTTTTTGTTAAACGTATCAAAACAGTTCTTGAGGTTTTTTGTTAAACGTATCAAAACAGTTCTTGAGGTTTTTTGTTAAACGTATCAAAACAGTTCTTGAGGTTTTCTGTTAAACGTATCAAAACAGTTCTTGAGGTTTTCTGTTAAACGTATCAAAACAGTTCTTGAGGTTTTTTGTTAAACGTATCAAAACAGTTCTTGAGGTTTTTTGTTAAACGTATCAAAACAGTTCTTGAGGTTTTTTGTTAAACGTATCAAAACAGTTCTTGAGGTTTTTTGTTAAACGTATCAAAACAGTTCTTGAGGTTTTTTGTTAAACGTATCAAAACAGTTCTTGAGGTTTTTTGTTAAACGTATCAAAACAGTTCTTGAGGTTTTTTGTTAAACGTATCAAAACAGTTCTTGAGGTTTTTTGTTAAACGTATCAAAACAGTTCTTGAGGTTTTCTGTTAAACGTATCAAAACAGTTCTTGAGGTTTTTTGTTAAACGTATCAAAACAGTTCTTGAGGTTTTTTGTTAAACGCATCAAAACAGTTCTGGTTTCCTGTGAAATGTATCGAAGTAGTTTTTGTGACTTATGGAACAGGTTTCTGATTAATTTTTTAATTATCCATGGAAACCTTTTTTTTTGTTACGAAAGGATGTTCTAAAATTTCTCGGAGTAATTTGACTGATAATTTAAAATGAAACTCTCATATAAACTTTGTCTGTAACAAAATAAGTATAAATATTGGAGTAATTAGTAAAATTGCATATCTTACCAGTAAACATTAGGTTAATACTCTTTCATATTTTGATTATGTTCCCTGTAAACTATTATCATTTAGTCTGGGAAAAGACAACTGAATTTAACCTTAACAAAATAGGAATTTTAATAAACAAATTTTTAGAGCTACAAGATTCTCATATACAATTAATGCAAATCATAATAATTACCCAAATAATATCCTATCTACTCATATATTTTATTCATACAAAATATTTCTGTTTATGTTTGATCGAATTCCCCAAACTATTCATAGAGATTTCTTAAATTTGTTAACTTTTGATCACAATTATAATACATGTGGTAAAATTAAACTAATTCTTGTTAAAACAAGGACATTTATGATGCACAATAACAGAAATTCGACAGGGCCAAAAATGTGGAATGCCTTACCATTAGATCTACGAATTGTTACTAATAAGGTTGACTTTAAAAAGAAATTAAAATCATTTCTTTTTTGGGAGGGGGTGTTAAATTTAAATTTAAATTCGTTTTATGGAATTTAAGAACATGACTTTTCGATTTTTGTCATTTGAATACCTGAATGGCTATTTATTGTTCAGCCCTTTATCATGGTACACCATGCTTATTAATGCTTATTGAAGCTCATTACAAATACCTAACATGATTGTATAAAAGTTTTTAGTATGTAGATAACACAATACGTTATACATATATATTGAAATATTTACATCTTTGGCAACTAACCATGCCACCTTCAAACATCCATGCCACCTTCAAACATCGTAGGCTAGTCAGGTTGTAGTAATTATTTTGTATATTTTGGGTTCTACACAAAATCTTACCAATTGTGTGAGTATTTACAATGCTATCTATTACAAAAAAGTATAATGTGTTTTAAAAATGTTTTCACTCTTATGTCTTACAAGTGTATTACTAGCAATTTATAATGACATTTGACCAAATAAATTATTTTGACCATATAAACTGCAGTACAAAAATATTAGATAATTTCCATGTTATGTTACGGGAATCTCACTTTGAATCTCTCTAACTTCCACAATATGCCTTGAATGGGAAAATACGACTAAAGATAAAAATCGTAATCAAATCTATTTATTTCCCGATTTTCAACAATATTCGTTCAGCATTTAAAATGTTATAAAAGCTGGAATATTTCACAACCATAATACCTCATAAGACTTTTTATCAGAAATTAATTAAAACTTAATAAGTATTGTTTCAACCCAATTAGTAAAATATACATTTAAGAAATTTGTGTAATGATTATTTTAATATTATAAAATTATGATGATTTTTATGAAACTAGATAATTTATTATTTAATATTCCGTCCTCCACAGCTCTTTAAATACTGAAAGAATATTGTTGAAAATCGAAATTTAAACAGCTTTGATTATGATTTTTGATTTGTCATCAGTCACATTACGACATAAGGTTCATTACGTGCATGCTTTACAAGTTGCAGAGTTTGGAAGCCATATTCCCACTGACATAATACGGAAATTGATATTTTGATTTGACAGTGGATTGATAACACTAATAACTGGGACAGGCTAATCCAACCCGCGTCTTGGTCTAAAAAAAAAACTAATAATCAATATACTAAATATGGATCATTTTTGCCAATTATTTTACCAAACATTATTAGGCGAATTCGTATTACTCAATGAAATGTATATATTTACTTTTTAATCAAGATATTTTCTTGATTTCTTAAAAAACTACATTTTTTTCCCAATTCATCACTAATTAAAACTGTTGCATTTTCGTTTATAAATCGAGAATTTTTCCTGCCTTTCTTTAAGAATATGGGGCGGGGATGGCTCAGTTGGTAGCACGCCAGGCTCGTAATCTGTAGTTCCCAGGTTCGAGTACCAGCTGGGTCAGCGTTGAGATTTATCTCCGCAAAATTCCCCGCCCTGCCCACGGTCAGTAGGGGACACCGATGGGCTTGGAAAGGCCGCCGTCAGTCGGATGGGACGTTAAACCGTGGCCCCGTGTGCGGGAGAGCCATACCCTGCGCACGTTAAAGAACACGCTGGATGGCCTTGACGGGAGGCTACCATCTGTCTCCCAACAGCTGTTCCAGTGGGTCCCCTCCCCCAACCTTCTCTGAGCCTTCGGGGTCCATGTGACCTGGCCATTTAGCCCATGGTGTGCAAAAAAGTGCCGCTCAGAGGTAAAACAACCCAATCCAACTCTTTAAGAATATAATTTTATTTCCTTGTGGCGTTTCCTAAATTTAGGTCGACCACCCCTGAATTAGAACCACAAATCGCTTCTGACCAATATGGGAAGCCCATTTTCAAGGAGAATGAAGTTTTCCATTATCCAACTCATGCATCGTGTAACAGCGGTAATTCGACATACGGGATGTTTGTGAAAATGAAAATAATAATATCTTGAAAATTACTTCCTACTTTTTTTTACGACACAAAAAGTTTTGTTTTCTAAATATTTTCTTAGCTCATTTTGTTTCACCTTGCTGCGTTCATGATAGTATCTATCTTATTTAACGTGCCATTCAAGAAGCCATTCCTCCTCAATTACGGTTAAAGAACATGAACAATTTCCGAATTTTCAAGGAAGAATATTTTAGTTTCTATTAGTATGATTTAATCTCAGATATGACTTATTTTCAAACCTTCAGGTTTCTCTGTATTAGAATAAAAAATAATATTATTACCCATTGTTTTACAATTTCTGGGCTTTGATTTCTTGAGCAGCAAATACCTTCCCTCTTGTCTAACTTAGCTAACTTAATTGACTGCATCGCTCATAATTTAATTTTCTCGCTTTGCCCTCTTTCAGTAATGCTTTGTGTTCCACTTATTAGCAAGCTTAAGGCAATTAGGGATTGCATTCATCCCAGCTTTATTGGCTGAGTTACTGCCTGTGGTTATATCAAATAAACTAACACGAGATAATTTTCGCCACAATTTGTGAGTTCTTCATCGATATGCGTGTATTATTTAGTAATATGCGGTGCCAAGGAAAAAAAATTGGAAGAGGGACGATAAATAAAGTTAAATCATGAGTATTGGGTTGCTTTCAGTTTGCTCAAAAGAGAGGTTATGCTTCATCAAAAGTCAAATGCATCTTAACCCAAAGCAATGTGCTTTTATGGCAGCCAGAGACGTCACTTTTCACAGCTGTAGGAAGATTAATAAAATAAATCACTCTGAAGCAGTCTCTCGTCACATAGATCTGACAGGAGACTCAGTATAATAAGCCATGGAGAATATCTCAGACCTAAGGGGAATAACGACACCAGAAGAGAAACATCCACGCCCTACTCGGGACTCGAACTCTGGTGTCTTTGACCAGTAGCCAAGTACGGTAACCACTTGTCCACCAGGACGACAAGAATCATGCTAGAGAGGAATACTTGTGCACTGTGCTCTGAATACTCATGAACTTGAAGAACAAGGAATTGTGCCAAGTAGTAGGATTGTTTCACTTCTGATTGCACTTTTTTTTGCATATAGTGGTAATATAAATGGACAGGTCACAGACTCCAGGATCTCAGAGAAGAAAACCCAGCAGACAGCTGTTAAGAGGCAGATGGAAGACTCTCATCAAGGCCATCCAAAGTGTCCTTAAAGTGCACAGAATATGGCTCTACTGCACATGATACCACTTGCCCATGCCCTTAGATGTCCCTTTTCTCATCGAGGGGATTTATCAGAGACAAATCTCAACGCCTGCGCAGTTGGGATTCGAACCTGGGAACTGCAGATTATGAGGTGGCGCGTATGAAAGCGGACTCCCATGTACAAGACATTAATGCAAAAACAACATGGCGTCTTGTGATCAACATTCTCTCTTTTAGAATTCTTATAGAAGTTTAAGAGAATCTTCTGGGAATATGATTTTTTTTTTTGCAATTCGGATAACAAGATTTCGAAAGAATTCACATTCTTCGAGTGATGCCCATATTAACCGGAAAATCTGCAAAATCTTGTTGTTTATGCGACAATTTTCTAAACCGTAAATAGCAACTTTAGTGAAATGCACAGTCGGCGAATATTTGGCACTTTTTCCTTTAACGCACGTGTCAGGAAATATAGATTATATACACTATATTACCAAAATTGTTTGAGATACTTCCATGGTATGTGAATCAAAAATCGTATTTAATGCTCCTTAGTTCTGAAAATAAGCTTCTTATTGAAAAATGTCACTGAAAATAAATTGGAGATCTCAATCAAATGTGCTCAGATCTCGATTAAAAAAAATTTATTCAATATTTCAAGAGTTACGAAAGCTGAAAAGTTACAACACAATGAGGGAACAAATCGTTCACAAAAATAAATTTAATTTTAGAAATTTATTTAAAGATTCTTGCAGTTTTCTTCATTTTCGGATAAAAGCATTTAGGACGAACATAATAACAGAGTCTGATGTTAAATATTTCAGGTTTATCTCCGCAAAATTCCCCGCCCTGCCCACGGTCAGTAGGGGACACCGATGGGCTTGGAAAGGCCACCGTCCATCGGATGGGACGTTAAGCCGTGGCCCCGTGTGCGGGAGAGCCATACCCTGTGCACGTTAAAGAACACGCTGGATGGCCTTGACGGGAGGCTACCATCTGTCTCCCAACAGCTGTTCCAGTGGGTCCCCTCCCCCAACCTTCTCTGAGCCTTCGGGGTCCATGTGACCTGGCCATTTAGCCCATTGTGTGCAAAAATGTGCCGTTCAGAGGTAAAACAACCCAACTTAAATATTTCAGCTTCAATGTCGCTTCAAATATTATACGAATAGCGTCTAAAACAAGATTTCAGAGGAATTTGAGTGAGAATATTCAAAGTATTTCCATTGACATTTTCTCGTAAAAAAAACTCTTTTCCGAAGTTAGAAAACTTTGAATGTGGGTTTCCCATTTACACAACATGGATGAAGTGATTGATACTTTTAGTAATATAGTGTATACTTTTTAAATATAAATACATTTTATAAACAGTATACACGAAACATACTAAAGATATTTCGTAAGAAGCATTAAAGCTTCTAAATTCTGCTCCGAATGAGTTTATGACATTTCCAAGTAGGCTGATTTTTTTCTGTCCTATTCACACCGTTTTTCAACAAGAAAGAAGAAACAGGCATTAAAAAACTATACATACAATGATTGCATGAGACCTGATTTCTACCACAAAATAAAAAAGCAATTGCTGCTATCTGTCTTTGTTGAAAGGCTGTCTGAGATTGAAAGACCAAGAAGATGGGCTTTTTTTTTTTGCTCTGCATCTTGTGATGGAAAAGCCTAAAGAAGAGATGTTAAAAAAAATCAATGATTTTCGTTTCATTCTTCGAAATGATGTGCACAATGATTTTTTTTCCTAGCTACTTCTCTGTTGATGGATTGAATAGCATTGGTGTGTCTAAAAGGAAACGAAAAGATTTTTTTTTAGCAATCTATGACTAATCACCAAGAAAGTCTCCGTTTGCGATGTTGTCAGTTATATTTGACTTTTGTTCAACAGTAATGGAAAAGTTTACATTCGATATTATGAGCCAATTTATTAATGTGTTATTAATGATATGTTTCACAGTTGTCACACTGTTAATGATTGAAATACTATATATATTATTAATATATATTAATATATATATTAACTATATGTGGGCATTTAGGTTATTTTCTTATCAATTATTGGAATCTAATTTCATATCACTAATCGTATTTGAAATATTTAGTTATGAAAGCCCTATCTGTCTAATGGATTGTCCATTAGACCAGCGGGCATGTCCTTAGGTAAGCTCACAGGTTTGAGTCCCACCTGGGTCAAAGTTGAGATTTAGTTCTACAAAACTCCCCGCTCTTCCCTCGGTCAGTAGGGGACACGGATGGGCTTTGAAAATCCGTCGGATGGGACGTTAAACTGTGGTTCCGTGTGCAGGGAGAGAGCCATAATCTGTGCACGTTAAGGAACAGGCTGGATGGCCTTGAAGGGAGTCTCCTATCTGCCTCTTAACAGCTGTTTAGTGGGCCTACCAACCTTCTCTGAGCCCTAGGGGTCTTTGTGACCTGGCCATTTAGCCCATTGTGTGCAAAAAAGTGCCGCTCAGAAGTAAACAAACTGAACCTTCTGTAATAATAAGTGTTTGTATGTTGTATGAGAGAGCAAGCTACATAAAATTTCTAGGTCATCTCCGTCCGTTTTATAAGCAAGTACCTTCTTTCCTTTAAAAAATTTAAATGGTGATTTTAAAAAAAATGTATTTTGAGATCTGCGTATCTCATTCATTGCACTTATTGGGTTATTTCATATTTGAGAGGTACTTTTGTGCACAAAATGGGCTAAATGACCAGGTCACAAGGACCCCGAGGGCTCAGAGAAGGTTGGGGGAGAGGATCCATTGGACAACTATTAGGAAATAGATAGTAACCCCCTGTCAAGGCTATCCAGCATGTTTTTTGACGTGCACGGGGTATGGATCTCTCCCGTACACGGAGCCACGGCTTTAAGTCTCATCCAACGGACGGCAGGCTTTGCAAGCTCATCGCTGTCCCCTGCTAACCGTGGGCAGGGCGGGGAGCTTTGCTGAGATAAATCTCAACGCTGGTCCAGATGGAAGCACTTATTGGGACAGAGAATTACACATAAAGACACTGTAAGTTATATATATATATTCATGACTGACAACGGAACACTTCACAAACCTTGTGTATTTGTGATCCAAATTTGCGCACTCTGACAATCGAGTAGAATTGCAACCTATATATGTGAGAAACGGGGTTGGGCCAAGGAGACGGTACTGCACCAGGCTCGTAATCCGCAATTCCCAAGTTCGAGTCCCAACTCTGCTAGCGTTGAGATTTATCTCTACTAAATCCCTACCCTGCTCATGGTGAGAAAAGGGACGCCGATAAATTTGGAAATGACACTGTCTGTCGGATAGGACGTAAAGCAGTGATCTTGGAGACTTGTGTACATTACACAATATAGCGAATACGGAAAGCTTCTGTCTCCTAATGACCGTTTTGGAGAGCGAGTGGCTCAGTCGGTAACGCACCAGACTCGTAATCTGCAGTTCCCAGGTTCGAGTTCCAACTGGTTCAGTGTTGTCCTCAAAACTTCCCGCCCTGTCCTCGGTCAGTAGGGGACACCGATGGGCTTGGAAAGGCAGCCGTCTATCAGATGGGACGTTAAGCCGTGGTCCCGTATGCGGGAGAGCCATACCTTGTGCACGTTGAAGAACACGCTGGATGGCCTTGACGGGGATGACGGATGGCTCCCAACAGCTGTTCCAGTGGGTTTCTTCCTCCAACCATCTTTGAGCTTTCAGGGTCCTTGTGGCCTGGCCATTAAGCCCATTGTGTGCAATAAGTGCCTCTCAGGGGTAAAACAACCCAACCTAATAACCGTTAAGTGGATCCCCTTTCCCAACATTTTCATTGCCTTTGGTACCCTTAGCGGTCCCGTGGCCGAGTGGTTAGCGCGCTTGGCTACTGATTTAGGGACCTGGGTTCGAGCCCCGGGTAAGGCATGGATGTATGTGTTGTTTTTCTGCTGAGATCCTGCCATCCTCTCAGACCTTCTACTATGGCATATAAACTGACAGACTCCTGTCAGACCTCTGTGGCAAGCAGCTGCTTGAGGGGGTATTTGGTGCCCTTGTGACCTGGCCTGGAATTTTATCCCATCGGTGCTAAAAGTGTCGCTCAGAGAAAAACAACCCATCCCAACTCATATATAAACACCCTGCGAACTTTTTGTGTTTCCGATCCACACATGAACATCCTTCGAACCCAGTTTATTTGCAAAATAATGGATTCAGATAATTAACCTTTATTTTGCAAATATCGTTATAGCTATGAGTATTGACTACTCACATATGGATACTTCAAACCCTGTGATCCACGACTTTGCATATGAAAACTCTATAAATCCTGTGTATTTGCGATTCACATATGAACACTATGTGAATGCTGAGTATTTGGGACTCATGCATGAACATTTTGAGAACTCTTAATGTTTCCTGCCCACATATAAACACTCCACATCCCTAGTATATTTGGGGAGGGGGTGGCTCAGTCGGTAGCGCGCCAGGCTCGTAATCTGTAGTTCCCAGGTTCGAGTCCCAGCTGGGTCAGCGTTGAGATTTATCTCCGCAAAAATTCCCCGCCCTGCCCACGGTCAGTAGGGGACACCGATGGGCTTGGAAAGGCCGCCGTGCGTCGGATGGGACGTTAAGCCGTGGCCCCGTGTGCGGGAGAGCCATATCCTGTGCACGTTAAAACACGCTGGATGGCCTTGACGGGAGGCTACCATCTGTCTCCCAACAGCTGTTCCAGTGGGTCCCCTCTCCCAACCTTCTCTGAGCCTTCGGGTTCCATGTGACCTGGTCATTTAGCACATGGTGTGCAAAAAAGTGCCGCTCAGAGGTAAAACTACCCAACCCTAGTATATTTACTACTGACACATGAGCACCTTCCAATTCTAGTGCGATTGCTGAATGCACTTTGAACACGGTTCAGATCCGTTGGTTTATTGTTAAGAATCTTCCAGTTTTTCTGCGTTATCTAATATGACATCACCAAAAGCATATATTATCGTACAAAAATTACGAATTGCCTTACTTGGACATATCAGAACTATAATAAATGCATTTTACATTATGATTAAATGTACGACATACAATTATAGTATGGCGTATTATACTTACAGGCGTCTGTCAGAATTATTTGGCAAGCGGCTTCTTGAGGGGGTAATTTATTATTATTATTTTTAATTAAATAAGGTTAAAGAATAAAAATAGTCAAATATTTAAAGGATTACTTTTATGAGATAATCAACTTGCAAATTTTAGGGTTTGTGAAATGTAAAGAAAAATCTCAAAGATTACAAATCATTTCAATAAAAAGTTTTCTTGCCGTCCCGTGGCCGAGTGGTTAGCGCGCTTTGCTACTGATCTACGGGACCTGGGTTCGAGCCCCGGATTAGGAATGGATGTGTGTGTCGTTTTTCTGCTGAGGTCCTGCCATCCTCTCAGACCTTCTACTCTGGCATATAAACTGACAGGCTACTGTCAGACCTCTGTGGCAAGCAGCTGCTTGAAGGGGTATTTATTTTTATTTTTTATTTTCATTTAATTTCTGGCTTTGGGTTGGGTGTTTTACCTCTGAGCGGCACTTTTTTGCACACCATGGACTAAATGGCCAGGTCACATGGACCCCGAAGGCTCAGAGAAGGTTGTGGGAGGGGACCCACTGGAACAGCTGTTGGGAGACAGATGGTAGCCTCCCGTCAAGGCCATCCAGCGTGTTCTTTAACGTGCACAGGGTATGTCTCTCCCGCACACGGGGCCACGGCTTAACGTCCCATCCGACGGACGGCGGCCTTTCCAAGCCCATCAGTGTCCCCTACTGACCGTGGGCAGGGCGGGGAATTTTGCGGAGATAAATCTCAACGCTGACCCAGCTAGGACTCGATCTAGGAACTACAGATTACGAGCCTGGCGCGCTACCGACTGAGCCACCCCGTCCCTAATTTCTGGCATCCTTAGTATTAATACGATGTGATTGCTGCATTTCAACTGAGCTCCTTAATGTACAGCTCGGTCTAAACATTTCTATCTTGAAACTTTGATCAGTTTTCGCCCCGCACCTGAAACAATTTTACTCTAGCAAAGCAATGCTTTTCTCCAATCCAAATATGCTATTCTGAAACAAATATATTAACTTTCGTATTAAACTATTTACTATTAAAATAATCGATAAGAGTTGCTATATCACGTTTGCTAAAATAAATTCAATTTAGAAGCTCGCCTTAGATTTACTTCCAGCCCGAATCGAGGGAAAAAACAAAGAAGGGGGGGGGGACGTAAAAGTAAATGACGGAAAAAAAGCGGGAAAAAAGTAAAAAAATCGGGAGGGGCAAGACACCGGATTTCCATTATAGTATAACATTTTCTCCATATTAGAGGTCTTTAATTTTTTTTTTTAATTACGTGAAATATGCAAAGTTTAGTAATGCTTGTCACCATTGACCTCTTACTAGACTAACAAGGGGGAGGGAGTCCCCTGTCTCCCTCTCCCTATATCCGGCTTTAGTTCGTTTTAGTGAAATTTGTAGCGACTCTCCCGAAATGTGTGGGGCGGGGGTAGCTCAGTCGGTAGCGCGCCAGGCTCGTAATCTATACTTCCCAGGTTCGAATTCCAGCTGGGTCAGCGTTGAGACTCATCTCCGCAAAACTTCGCACCCTGTCCTTGGTCAGTTGGAAACACCGATGGGCTTGGAAAGACCGCCGTACGTCGGATGGGATGTTAAGTCATGGTTCTCGTGTGTGGGAGAGCCATACCCTGTGCAAGTTAAAGAACACACTGGATGGCCTTGATGGGAGGCTACCATCTGTCTCCCAACAGCTGTTCCAGTGGGTCCCCTCCCCCAACCTTCTCTGGGTGTTGTGTTTGTGTTGTTTTACCTCTGACCGGCACTTTTTTGCACACAATGGGCTAAATGGCCAGGTCACAAGGACCCCGAAAGCTCAGAGAAGGTTGAGGGTGGGGACCCACTGGAATAAGTGTTGGGAGACAGATGGTAGCCTCCCGTCAAGCCCATCCAGTGTGTTCTTTAACGTGCACAGAGTATGGCTCTCCCTCATACGGGGCCACGGCTTATCGCCTTCTCTGGGCTTTCGGGGTCCATGTGACCTAGTCATTTACCCATGGTGTGAAAAAAAAAGTGACGTTCAGAGGTAAAACAACCCAACCCAAAATGTGTGAAAAAATAATTTAAAATTCGTCTTTCCTAAACTTTTTTATATTAAACGAATATTACTGAAACTCGAGATTCAAATTAATGGAAAGCTTTGGTATGTTTTTAAGCGAAGTTTTCTTTTATTCTAAAGTGAGTTATTTTTGATCTTTGTCTATAGGACCTCGTTCGCTTTATAGAATTAAGAGAGTTCAATTTCTGCTTTCTTTCAAGCTATGCGCTCATCGTAGAAACCACCCACTCTTCGTTCAGCTTTCTCTATGACTTTCTCTTTCTATATATATATTTCAAGTCTTCACTACTCTTCCTTATAAACACCCAAGTGCCGTTGTATAAATTTCTCTCCCACATTCTGAGTTTCCGAGGCAATGGCCAAAGCAAGCAATACGGCAGAGGGGACAATGTGGGATCACGTCCACCATACTTGATCTCGCTCGCCCTGTTTTGTGAGTCTGTTTGTTCACCTGATTCTGTGGAGCTTCCTGTGCCACATAACTTCGACGACAGAGACCAGGGCGTGGTAGGATTACGCGGTGTCACGCCCAAACCCACTCTAGTGACAGGAATGTAATTGCTTCCCAGGCCTACGAAGAGAGCCGAGAATGGGTTGGCTTCTTTCGGAAGGAATCAAGCTTTGCTGCAGTGAAGTCAAAAAGGATTTAACTCCGGTTTCGATTCACTGAGACGTGGACAAAGCAATTTCTTCAATTTTTTTTTTAAATTCGTGGGTATTATTTAAAGCATTGTGCGAATGGGTTATCTACAATTGATCAGAGTTGAAATCACGGAAAATGATTTTTACGGACAGAATTGGGGCGGGGTGACTCATTCGGTAGCGCGCCAGGCTCGTAGTCTGTAGTTCCCAGGTTCGAGTCCCAGCTGGATCAGCGTTGAGATTGATCTCCGCAAAACTCCCCACCCTGCCCACGGTCAGTAGGACACCGAAGGACACCGAAAGGCCGCCGTCCGTCTGATGGGACGTTAAGCGTGGCCCGTGTGCGAGAGAGCCATACCCTGTACACGTAAAAGAACACACTGGATGGCCTTGACGGGAGACTATCATCTGTCTCCTAACAGTTGTTCCAGTTGGTCCCCTCCTCCAACCTTCTCTGAACCTTTGGGGTCCTTGTGACCTGGTCATTTAGACCATTATGTGCAAAAAAGTGCCGCTCAGAGGTAAAACAACCCAACCCAACGGACAGGATTGAAATAATTAAGACAAACAAACTCTTTTACGATATACCTTTCCAGAACAGGTGTCCTAGTATATAGCATTTGGTTGTTTTCAGGTTTGACTAGGTGAGTTTAGTATTTTATTGTTTTTGAGGGAATGGGTTTTTGTTAGTCAATATAGCGCGCCAGGCTCGTATTCTGCATTCCCCACGACCAGCATTAAGATTTTTCTCCGCTGATCGCCACCCTGCCCTCGGTGACAAACGGGACACCGATGGACTTGAAAAGAAAACCGTCTCTCGGACGAGACGTTAAACCGTGACCTCCATGTGTAGGATTTGGGTTGGGTTGTTTTACCTCTGAGCGGCACTTTTTTGCACACCATGGGCTAAGTAGCCAGGTCACAAGGACCCCGAAGGCTCAGAGAAGGTTGGGGAAGGGGACCCACTGAAACAGCTGTTGGGATACAGATGGTAACCTCCCGTCAAGGCCATCCAGCGTGTTCTTTAACGTGCACAGGGTATGGCTCTCCCACACACAGGGCCACGGCTTAACGTCCCATCCGACGGACGGCGGCCTTTTCAAGCCCATCGGTGTCCCCTACTGACCGTGGGCAGGGCGGAGAGTTTTGCGGAGATAAATCTCAACGCTGACCCAGCTGGGACTCGAACCTGGGAACTGCAGATTACGAGCCTGGCGCGCTACCGACTGAGCGACCCCCGCCCCTCTCCATGTGCAGGAAAGCCATACCATGTGCACGTTAAAGAATACGCTGGATGACTTTGACGAGAGGCTATCAACTGTCTCTTAACAACCGTTCGGTGGATTTCCTTCCTTAATCTTCTCTGAGTCCTTTTGGGCTCCTTGTGACCTGGCCGTTTAGCCCATTGTGTGAAAAAAAGCGCCGCTCAGAAAAAAGGTAAAACAACCCATCCTAACCAATATTGTCTAGGCAAACCCGTTTCACCGTTTCCAAGCTATGTAATTGAAAATAAGCACAATCTGATTTTTGATTTCTTGTCACTTGATTCATCACTGTTGCTATTCTCTTGCTTTTCGTTCGCAATTTCGACGATAAAAATACGAAAGTTTAATTTAAAGAAATTAAAAGTTCAAAGTTTGGAGAGTTATAGAAACTGGAAAACGGAACGTTAGCATTAGTGCATTTTCCCGCCAAATGGTAGTGGCAGTTATGAATTTTGAAACGTGAAATGAGTGCGAATGGGAATTTTGAGATTTGGAATCTTAAGTGAAATTAATTTTCTTTTGCTGTGCAAAATACGTACATCGTACTTTCTGTGAATCGATATGGTTTTATATTCACTATATTACAAAAGTAACCAGAGTTGTTGGGTTGGGTTGTTTTACCTCTGAGCGGCACTTTTTTTTGCACACCATGGACTAAATGGCCAGGTCACATGGACCCCGAAGGCTCAGAGAAGGTTGTGGGAGGGGACCCACTGGAACAGCTGTTGGGAGACAGATGGTAGCCTCCCGTCAAGGCCATCCAGCGTGTTCCTTAACGTGCACAGGGTATGGCTCTCCCGCACACGGGGCCACAGCTTAACGTCCCATCCGACGGACGGCGGTCTTTCCAAGCCCATCGGTGTCCCCTACTGACCGTGGGCAGGGCGGGGAGTTTTGAAAGTAACCAGAGACTTCCATTTTTATGTGAATGGAAAGCTAGCTACATTTAAAATTCTCTAGCTTTGAAAACAGGTTTTATTATGAAAAAATGTCACAAAAATGTTAAATTGATAATTACACTCATATCTCTATAAATATCTTTTCCCTCCACAATATTCACTTTATATTTAAAGAGTTTTAGAAGCTGAAGCATTTAACTAACTTTCGCTAGTGAGGAAAATTCACCTCTAAAGTTAAAACCCAACTTTTGAAACAATTAAATTCATCTGAATAATATATTGGATCTCAGGAGTCAATACCCACCAATAAACAAATCCTAGAGAATCCAAATATCCACCGAAAGTACATTATATTACAAAACGTTATTAGACACTTCCATGTTATGTGAATGAAAAGCCACATTATCATCAGAATAATAAATATAGTATTCAGATGAATTCTGCTGGCTGGTTGGAGAAAATGCTTATTACCATGTTACATTAACAGTCTAAATGTGAAATGCACACGTTACTAGAGATTGGATTGGTTTACCTCTGAGCGGCACTGATGTTTGCACACAATGGGCTAAATGGCTAGGTCACAAGGACCCCCAGTCACAAGGACCCCATTGAACCTTTGGAACCAACATGTCCAACATTGTCCAACCATGTCCAAACTTTGGAACCAACATGTTCCAAAGGTTCATGTTTCGTCAACCAACATGGACCTTTGGAAGTCTCTGGTTACTTTCAAAACTCCCCGCAAAGACCCCCAGTCACAAGGACCACAATGGGCTAAATGGCTAGGTCACAAGGACCCCCAGTCACAAGGACCCCACTGAGCCACCCCCGCCCCTCTCCATGCGCAATAAGGCCATACGATGTGCACGTTAAAGAATACGCTCGATGACCTTGACGAGAGGCTATCAGCTGTCTCCTAACAACCGTTCGGTGGATTTCCTTCTTGTGTTGTGTTCCCGGTGGATTTCCTTCCTTGTGTTCCCAACATGTTGGTTCCAAACATGTTGGTCCCAACTTGTTTGGAACCAACATGTCCAAACAAGTTGGTTGACGAAAGGACCCACTGGACCAATGTTAGGAGACAGGAGGAAATCTATTGTCAAGCCCATTCAGCGTGTTCATTAAGGTGCATAGGATACAACTCTCCTATACGCCTTGCCACGGCTTAACGACCAATTGACGGAAGGCGGCTTTCCGAGTCCATCTGTGTACCCTTTCTGAGCGAGGGCAGGGGGGGGAAGTTTTGTGGAGATAAATCCGAACGCTGGCCCAGTTGGAAGTAGAATCTGAGAACTGCAGATTTCACGTCTGGTGCGTTATCGACTGAGCGAACCCCGCCTCGGTCAGAGATGCGTAGCAATGAGGGATTCACTGGACAACTGTTAAGAGACAGATGGAAGCCTTCCATCAATGCCATCAATAATGCTATTTTAACGTGCATAGGGTGTGATCCTCTTGTACACAGGACCATTGCTTAATGCCCCATAAGACGGACGGAGACCTGTCTAAGCTCCTTCTCACCTACGGTAGAGGTCAGCGTTGAGATTTATCTCCGCAAAATTCCCCACCCTGCCCATGGTCAGTAGGGGACACCGATGGGCTTGGAAAGGCCGCCTTCCGTCGGATGAGATGTTAAGCGGTGGTCCCAGGAGAGCCATGCCCTGTGCACTTTAAAGAACACGCTGGATGGCCTTGACGGGAGGCTACCATCTGTATTCCAACTGCTGTTCCAGTGGGTTCCCTCCCCCAACCTTCTCTGAGCCTTCTGGGTCCTTGTGACCTGGCCATTTAGTCCATGGTGTGCAAAAAAGTGCCGCTCAGAGGTAAAACAACCCAACCCAACGGTAGAACACGGTTTAGTAGAGAAAATCCTAAGGAAGGCAAGATCAGGATTCGATACGACTGAGCCAAACTGTGCCCCGTAGTGTCATTGAGATATAGAGTTTCATAATCTTTTATATTTGAATAAATGAAATGAAAAGCAGGAAAAAATGAGGGAGGCAGAAGTCACATATGGAACGATTTAAAACCTTATGCAAGAAAACTAGATTTTTTTTTTAGTGAACCAAAAATAGAATTCCAGTTAAATAAAAATAACAAAGAGCAAACGGCACTCTTATTGTCACATTTGAGGAGCGGTTTGAGAAATACAAAAAGCCTAGAAAAACTCCAGACATATTGGAGCAAAGACTCTGGAAAAATCCCAACATCCGAGTATATGGTTTAGAGCAGGTAGAATGCTACTAGAGGCTGAGGATAAATTAAATTTGACAATTGTTGGTTGTATACGCCAATAATTTCATACGAAAGTTGACAGAGGATAAAGAACAATAGAAAAACAAACGAAATTTATTTTTCTACACGAACGGAAGGGAATCAGATATTTCTTAAAAATGAGCTAAAATAGCACAAAACCTAGGACCTAAAACTGTTCTGTTTAAAATCTGAGTGCTGAATTCGATAGTTGAAATGACTTGTGATAAGGTAAACGACAGTTGAATGCTTGTTTTCAAAATGGAGTTATAACCTCAGCATTAGATTAACGTTCTGTCTGTATCACTGCTTCACAATATGATTTTTCCCACTAACTGCCATTTTAAAAAGAATCCGTGATTCTTGTTTTAAAGAATAAAAGTTTGTCGAACTCTCTTTAAAATATTTATTTTTGGCCTGTAATTTAAATTAATATATGTCAAGGCATACTAATTGAACTATACAGAGTAGGCATAAAATAAAGTTTTTTTACAATAAATTAAATTATACGTTAAAGGCAAACAAATTGAACTACCCAGGAAAAATAGAAGTCACCATTAACTAATACAGGTTTCTGATTACAAAGACATGTGAACTAAGCCAGAGATTATTAGTTACTTGATTGTTTAAAACGAATGTTTTAAACAATCAAGATTAAGATAGATTTAAATGAAATCCTTATTTAACTAATCTTCGTTTATGCTTTGAGAGTTACTTAACTGGAATTTGGTTATTATATGGAGCCATGTGAAAATTTTGTAACGATTTGGTAGAGCTCTGTTAGAAAAGTGGGGCTAAAATCTTTCAATATTTTTAATCAAGAAGCTAATCATTAGAGTTTCCTTTACTACTACATGCTAATTATTAATATCTTTATGTTCTTTTTTAGCTTAAGTTATCAAGTTACAAGTATGTTTTAAGTATTTGAAGAGTCAGGTAATTGTTTTACTCTTTACAATAATTTGTTGCATTTTTGTGGATTAATCTTATGCTTAGTTTCTCACACTATCAAAGATCAAGTGACGTTCATAAATTGATGCATTTCTTATTTAAATAACTTTCTATTAGCACATTAATTTACATCTTTTAAATTTGTTTCAAACTATAATGTGACTTGGATTTTCGCTATAACTTTTCGACGAAGTTCGCTCTAGCACAGTCCTAAAAGCATTTGTAATAACAAGGAGAGACGAACTCCACCAGCGAACTAAAGTGACAGGAACATTATACTGACAGTCCAATACGTCAGACGACAGTTAATATAAATTGCTTTAGTAGTAAGGATTGATGCAAACTCGAACATACAAGCTCAGAAATATATACACGAGTACTTGTGCACGGTTGACGACACTGCTAATTCTATTGGTGATAATGCAGTAGGTAGTAGCACTGTTGTTTCTATTTGTTTCAAGTGATGACAACGTGTTCTAGCTTTATCAGACTGATTAAATTTAGACTCAACAAAGACATCATTAGTCATGCAGCATGCTTTCTGCTTCAAACCAACCTGAACTGATGAGAATGTAAGTGGGATGAAACGGAGAAACGTTGGGAATTAATGGAGATGGGAGCAGAGCATACGAAAAGAGACGACAGAGGTACGAGAGAAAGAACTTTTAAAAAGACAGTAGGTTTATTCCTTATCATTGTCAACTGTACTGCGAGTCGCGTAAACAATCGCTTTTGATCAAGTGAAAATTGCTTGCACTTTTAAAAGATGACATGGAGATCGATCTCACGATTCCTCAAAAGTTACTCTTAGCAATTTTAAAATGTAAACAAGAGTAGCTTTCTGTTAAGAAAAGACATAATAGTTTCCAAGACTTTTGGTATGTCCTTTATAACAAGGATGCTCGTCGAAATGGTGACTAGGGAAAAGAAATAGGAGGCCTGTGGAGAATGTGATGAGAGAACAAAACCAAAACAAATGGAAATTCATTTGTTTTCGTCGAACCACATGAAAAAAAAAAGGAAAATTAGCAGAATTCAAAACATATTGTACAAATGTTTTATGGTCCAAAACTCTTTTCTAATTTGTTGTCTTACAACATTGATAATATATTACACGAGATGCAAATGAATTTCGAGAAGATAACATCGTTTTTTAGTAGAATTAAACGATATAGAAAAGTTATATAAAGTTATCTAATTATACACATATGTTTTCTCTTTCATATATATCCAATTGGTATGTAAAAACCGGTTGCTCCCTTCTTTTTTCTTTATTTATTTCGTTTTTAAATTTAATTTTTGTTTGATTCTTAAAATATATATAATTACGCTGTACAGGGAAGTAAATGCTCATTGCGCCTGCGTGATTAATATATATATATATTTTATTATTAGAGGGAATGGAGTATATGTGTTATGTGGAGTATATGTAATCCAGTATATGTTAATATATCCAGTATATGTATCCAGTATATTATCCAGTATATGTATATGTGATCCAGTATATGTATATGTAATCCAGTATATTATTAATGGAGTATATGTAATCCAGTATATGTGTTATTCCCTTACACAAAGGGAATAACACATATACTGAAACTGCTTGCTGGTTTAATAGTCAGGTACACTAACCGCTAGACCAGTATGGGAATCATGGATATGAAAAACATTTTCATATAATATTTTTTTTATTGCTTTTTTGACTTTTTCATAATGTATAAATATTTCTACTATACATTAAGTTTGTATATATCGTTTTTGAAATTGGGAACGCTATTTTATGGATGTGTATCACGATAATATACTGTGAGTGATTGCAAAATTGTTAATATTTGTTGTTATCGTTATTCCTTTAAAACAACAACAGTGGAAAGAATGTTATTTTTTCAGCATTTGGAGAATGATGTGGTTTTGATTACCTGACAGAGCATGTCATTGATTGCTTCATAAGGAGCTTGCCAAGTTTGCAATGTAATCTCGTAGGTTCCAGTCCCTTGGTGACGGAAAAGACAAAGATTTGTTTGTGTGGAAACATATTTCTTGAATTTTATGTCAACAAGTAATCTGTGTATTTATTATTGATTGAGACAAAGATGTGTTTAGAACTGGTAAATTCCGCCAATCCAGACGTTAAAACGCGATTTCGGGGTGCTGGAGAGAGAGAGATAGCCATATCCAGCGAAGAGTAAGAAATATCCTGGTGGTTTTTTATAAGAGTATCTTCCTCTTTAATTGTGTTCGACGCTTTCTTTCTATAATTGTACCTTTGGAATCCTTGTGACGCAGTCGTTTAGTCCATTTTGCACTAAAAGTTTTAAACTAATACACCATTGCAGAACTTTTCATAATATTAGCCGATAGCACTATTGTATTGTTTTTGATCGAAAGTGAAGTTTTAATGAATGAAAATTATGATGAAAATGTTTTACTTATCATGCACAGTATGTACACTGACTAGCTAAATTAGTATGAATACTGCATTGTACTCAAAATGCCATGAAACATGACAATGTATACAACATATTTTACTGACGTTAGTATTCTACGTCGCTACGAAGTCTTATAAAAGCGGCAAAGGCATGGAGGAAAAGAAAGTGAAATGTGACATGGGTGAAAAGGCTGATCTGACTGACTTCAAAAGAGGGATCATCGATGGAGTGAGATGGGCAGGAATATCGTAACGGTGACGATGGAAATCGGCGGAAAAAACATGGGGAACAATATCCCAAGTATATGCAGAATGGCAACGGTCTTAAAAAATGTCCGCCAATCGTGGCAAATGCGAGAAGAAAAAAGCTCTGAAAGACAGGAACAGGATTTCATTGACACAAACTGTACGGCAAAACAGCTGCTATAGTTCATCAGAGAAGGATTACCGCTAGCAGTACTTCAAAACACAATTCATCGAGAACTATACGCAAAGAAGGGACATTTGGAAACTGTACTATGGTACATAAGACGAAGAATTATGTAGCTGCTCATAATCATTTGGCCTGCAAGATATGAAATTCGTATTTGACTGATTTGTGTTGTTATGCAAGTATCACGCAAATAACAATTGCAAAACTGCATTTTGGAGCTGCTTCTGCCAAGGGTTCCTTTCGGAAATGTAGGAATGCTTACGCATTATCAAAGGTTTAATAAATTTATTGTTTTCAGGCTTCCCTTGGCCGAGTGGTTAGCGCGCTTGGCTACTGATCTAAGGACCTGGGTTCAAGCCCCGGGTAAGGCATGGATGTATGTGTCGTTTTTCTGCTGAGGTCATCGTCTCAGACCCTCTACTATGACGTATAAACTGACAGGCTCCTGTCAGACCTCTGTGGCAAGCAGGTGCTATATATACAGTATATAAATTTTTTCTTGAAAGGTTTTATCTCATAAGTCTTACCATTTATTAATACTTCCCTGTATATATATGGGGCGGGGGTGGCTCAGTCGGTAGCGCGCCAGGCTCGTAATCTGTAGTTCGCAGGTTCGAGTCCCAGCTGGGTCAGCGTTGAGATTTCTCCGCAAAATTCACCTCCCTGCCCACGGTCAGTAGGGGACACCGATGGGCTTGGAAAGGCCGCCGTCCGTCGGATGGGACGTTAAGCCGTGGCTCCGTGTGCGGGAGAGCCATACCCTGTGCACGTTAAAGAACATACTTGAAGGCCTTGACGGGAGGCTACCATCTGTCTCCCAACAGCTGTTCCAGTGGGTCCCCTCCCCCAACCTTCTCTGAGCCTTCGGGGTCCATATGACCTGGCCATTTTGCCCATGGTGTGCAAAAAAAGTGCCGCTCCCTGTATATATCGATGATGCCCAGTGAAACAGTACACTCAGGGCTATTGCCTCAAAAATGTCAAATTATGAAGATACACATATACACAGTCGTATCAGAATAACATGACCATAATATATGCATGGTAGGTGGTCATATTATTCTGATAATACTGTGCATATTTCAAAAAATAGTATCATAGTACAGTTTACAAATTAAAAAAAAAAATAGTTTCTAGATTCTTCTTATTTGCGTGTTTGGTGGATAACAGAATAATCCAGTTACTTTAAATGGTGTTAAACAAGACTTGAGTAACTTGACAGTAATAATTCACACAGCATAGAGAAAATTTTAAAGTAAACGAAATTGTGTTCCTTGGATCAGGTGGAATACGAACTGATGGGCTACTGGCAACTAACTCAGTAGTAGAGTAATTCATATTATTCGAAAATGAAGAGTTCGATCTTCTCTGGTTCAATTTTTTATTAACCTGAAAATTAATCTTCGATTTACAGGTATTTGCCTGCGAATTACCAATAAGGAGTTTTCACTTAATAGCTAGTTTAGTGTGGTGAAATACAGAATCGATAATTTTAATCCTCGTATCATTAAAATATGTATCTGACTTGTTTCGCAGATCGACATATTTCAGATCAATTTAACATACATCTATCCCTCGATTTACATGGTAGATCGGTTCCGGGAAATCACCGTGAAAATCCAAACCGTGCAAATCGGGACCAACAACTTATGGGGTAAAAAAGGGGATAGGTTCCGAAAAAATCCTTGTTATTAATAAAACGTATAGGGAAAGTTTTATTTTTACACATTTATCTCAAATTTCATTTCAGTATAATAATATGCACTAATGTAACATATTTTGAAATTTATTTGTATTTATTCAGATAAGCGTAGATTGATTTCTCATGCATTTATTATTGATCACAAAAAATATTCATCGTTAAGGTAGACTTATATTATCGAATTTGAAGGCGAAATTTGAAAGAAGGATGTTTATGAACTGAATATAAATTAGAAATTAAGCATTTGTACCAACACTTTGCTTTGTTTCGTATGATTAGTATCAATATGATAGTTTATGAAACAGTGTACCTACGAATCAGCTGTATTTAGACTATTAATAATCAGCAAAATTGAAGTTGTTAAAAATGAGACAAAACACGGTTTTTTACTAATTTGAAAAATTCATTTGAGAAGTCAGATCTTGCTGCCGATTCAAAACAGATTTAATTTCACTAGGATGTCGCGGGACAGATTGCATTAAAATGGCAAGGATATAATTTTATCGAAATAAAATTAATATAACTTGTTACAGATGACGATTTTATTAATATAGGAATTTGCTATTATCTATTCATTCTTGAAAACATTAATTAACATCATTTAGTTGATTCTTACTTTGGGATGGCAGTTTAATGATCTCCTTTTGGCACTATACCACTGTTACTTCATAACACTGTTACAAATTTTCAGCAATTTTTTTTGACAACACCCTTCGTGAATTTGAAATAACCCAACAGATAACAAATGAGTTTATTGAATAAATGAAACAATCAATTTGTAAGAAATAAGCAAACACAAATGAACAATCTAAACCAAATAGCTAATTGCAATTGTCGAATCCTAAAAGAATAAAACACTTGAAAACTGAACCACAACAGTTTCTACCTAACAAATTACAATATCGACTATTACCAAGAATGTTCCTCATTCATTACACAACGTCCTCACTTAGAACGACATTTCTTTAAACAACAGAAGTCACCCGATTCTTCACTGGGAATGAAAAACTAATAACTAATAATGGCCATCCCAGGCGACACACGAACAATGTACAGTCGCTCAAAAAAAGTATCCGAACAATATGGTTGACAGAATCCAGAAAAAATATCTGGCAACGATTTTTTTAGAAATTAGTGATCTGGCAACCTTCGTGTCACGTGATTACAGAATTCAGGAAAAATATCTGGAGCGTGTACAGCAACTGTACACGCTCCAGTTACCGTTCACAGCAAACTGGAGCGTGTGCAGTTACTGCACACGCTCCAGTTTGCTGTGAACGGTAACTGCACACGCTCAATATTTCCGTGAGTGAGCCCACACCATCCAGGTCTTTGTGAGCTCACACGATCCAATGTGCTGTGAACATTAACCGCAACCGCTCCAGTTTGCTGTGAACGGTAAGTGCACACGCTCCATATTCATTGCAGTATATATTCATACGCATTATACATATTAAAAAATATCCAAACACAATGGTTGATTACAGAATTCAGGAAAAATATCTGGAGCGTGTACAGCAACTGTACACGCTCCAGTTATCGTTCACAGCAAACTGGAGCGTGTGCAGTTACTGCACACGCTCCAGTTTGCTGTGAACGGTAACTGCACACGCTCAATATTTCCGTGAGTGAGCCCACACGATCCAGGTCTTTGTGAGCTCACACGATCCAATGTGCTGTGAACATTAACCGCAACCGCTCCAGTTTGCTGTGAACGGTAAGTGCACACGCTCCATATTCATTGCAGTATATATTCATACGCATTATACATATTAAAAAATATCCAAACACAATGGTTGATTACAGAATTCAGAAAAAATATCTGGCAACGAATTTTTAGAAATTAGTGATCTGGCAACCTTCGTGTCACGTGACACGAAGTTTTCCAGATCACTAATTTCTAAAAATTCGTTGCCAGATATTTTTTCTGAATTCTGTAATCAACTATAGTGTTCGGATACTTTTTTGAGCGACTGTACACAAGGCAAGTCATTCCAATTACTAGCGTGTTCCCTGTTCCTCTATTAAAATTTCACTCTGTTCTATCCTTAATATGACGTATCGACACAGCACGTGCTACATCTCACGGATCTTGTAATACAATGATTACGCTTCAATTTTTGCACGTCGTTTGAATATGTATTATGTATTCTACGTACACAAAAAAAGCTCGATCTGTACCGTGTAAAACGGAGGTTATAATCGTGCAAAATGAAACCGGTTGCATTTTCATGACCGTGTAAAAACGAAACCGTGTAAAAATGAGTACCATGTAAAAACGAAACCGCGTAAAAATGAGTACCATGTAAAAACGAAACCGTGTAAAAATGAGTACCGTGTAAAAGTGAGACCGTGTAAAAACGAAACTGTGTAAAATGAGTACCGTGTAAAAACGAAACCGTGTAAAATTCGTACCGTGTAAATCGAGGGATAGGTGTGACTCGTGTTGAAATGAGCACCGTGTAAATCGAGGGATATGTGTGACTCGTGCTAGTGGAAATCTTGATCGGCTGCCGGAAGAGCACATGATATCTGTATTACCCATGGATATCTACATTAGAATGCAGTATTTTAAAGATTGAGACATTTAGTGTTGAACTCTAAGTGTATAGTTATGTAACAAGTACTAATTACGCTAATCAGATATTTTATACATTTTAAATTAAATGAATTCCTGATTTACCAACTGCACTGTCCTCGGTTCTGCCCTCGGTGAGGAAGGGTGAACCTTACAGTTCTTTACTCAGCTCTGTTTTCAGGGTACTTGTGACCTGGCCATTTTACCCATTAGGTTCACAAAACTATCTTACAGAGGTAAAATAACCCACTCCCCAAACTTAATGTTCTAAACAGGACAGACACATATGTGTTGAAGAATTCCTCATAATTGTTTTGTATTATGTATTACACCAGATATTGCATTGAACTAGACCAACGTGAACGTATTTGCATTAAGCAAATTTCATAGTTGCCTTAGGAATTTTAAATAATGTTAGAATTTGTTCTATTGATTTTAATTCATCCATTTCTGAATATATGTATTTCAAAGAGCAACTTTCCTAGAGGTCATGAAAAAGGTAATGACATCCTGTAAGTCAAACTTCACTGCACCTTTGTGATATGTACAGAGAAGTAACATCAACAGGCGTCACTTTTGTAAAGAACGTTTGCATGCCAAACTCTTTCATGTCTCTCGCGGCATACCTAGAATTGGATTCATTTTCTCGCGACACACCTAATACTGGATTCACTTCATTTGCTGCACACCAAGTGCTGGATTCACTTCATTTGTTTACACCATACTGAATTCACTTTGCCGCGATTACATCAGTTAAATGGGTTGTGTTGGGTTGGATTGGGTTGTTTTACCTCTGAGTGCACTTTTTTGCACACCATGGGCTAAATGGCCAGGTCACATGGACCCCGAAGGCTCAGAGAAGGTTGGGGGAGGGGACTCACTGGAACAGCTCTTGGGAGACAGATGGTAGCCTCCCGTCAAGGCCATCCAGCGTGTTCTTTAACGTGCACAGGGTATGGCTCTCCCACACACGGGGCCACGGCTTAACGTCTCATCCGACGGACGGCGGCCTTTCCAAGCCCATCGGTGTCCCCTACTGACCGTGGGCAGGGCGGGGAATTTTGCGGAGTTGTGTTGGGTTGTTTTACCTCTGAGCGGCACTTTTTTGCACACCATGTGCTAAACGGCCAGGTCATATTTACTCCGAAGGCTCAGGGAAGGTTTGGGAAGGGGACCCACTGGAACAGCTGTTGGGTGACAGATGGCAGCCTCCCGTCAAGGCCATCCAGCGTGTTCTTTTTTGTGCACAGGGTATGACTCTCTCGCACACGTAAAACGGCTTAATGTCCCATCCGACGAACGGCTGCCTTTCCAAGCCCATCGGTGTCCCCTACTGACCGTGGGCAGGGCGGGGAATTTTGCGGAGATAAATCTCAACGCTGACCCAGCTGGGACTCGAACCTGGGAACTACAGATTACGAGCCTGGTGCGCTACCAACTGAGTCCATCCCCGCCCCCATCAGTTAAAAACCTTTGCACTGAAGTTTTTAAAACTCAACAAATTAATTGCAATAGTGTCGCCGAATAATAAAAAGAATATATATATATAATTTATTAATACCTTACGAAACATATAAAAAGTTTATATATTTATATGATTCGTGACCATTTAATTTACAATTCAACGCACTTCCTTTATTAATTTTGAGTTATGTTTAGATTGTTTTTAGCTTTTTTTACTATTAATACTCGCATTCTTGGCGTAGGCCAGCAGCATAGTAATTGAGACCAATTCTCCTACATTCGTAATTATTCGTGACGCAGCTGAAAACTTGACATTAACGAAAAAGGATAATCAAAAGACAAGATGTACTTTTCTTCAGCAATGCTAGTATTTGACGTTTTATTTTTATAAATAATGACGAATCTCGTAAAACCTCTGATCCAACATCTGCGAGCAGCATCTTGGTGAGAGCAGGTCGTATTGGCTTGACTATGTTGCCTCGTCAGCAAATGATCGATGAGCACTCGATCTTCAAGTGTAGTTAACACCTGTCAGGGTTTCGTTTTTCGTCCTAATTCTTACATAATTGAAAGAATTGAGGATTTAACATTGAACTTCATCTTACAAGGAGTAATATTTTGTGCTTATCGAAAGGAAAAGATACTAATCCTGTTCTCAATTTGAAGGAAAACTTCAGGAGTTTTTTTTTCCATTCACTGAAATAAGTTTCGCATTTTTGTTATTTTACGCGATTTATTTATACGGAAAAAATTATGAAAATTCAGTTTCTCTAATTATAGTTTCTTCATTGAGAATGGCATGATGTAGTTGCTGACAGAAATGTAGAGAAATGGATAAAACTTTCTTTTTATAATATAAGTGTTAATAAAGGGAATGACTCTGGTTAATATTTTCAAGCTGTTAGATCAATACATAAATGGGCAGGAGTGCCCTTTCAGTATCCGCCAGGTCCTCCAAATCCGAAGTTTTTAGGTTCGAGTCCCAACTGTGCCTGCGTTGAGACAAATAGAATGGCGAGGATCGATGGGATTGGAAAGGCCTCCGTCTGTCGAAACTGAAGCTAATCTTTACCCTGTGTGCAGGAGAGCCATACTTTTTGAATGTTAAAGAATATGCAGAAATAGCCTTGAGGGGAAGCTTCCATCTCTCTTCTAAGACGTCCAGTGAATCACTCTCCCTATTTATCTCTGAGCCCTTACCTAAGAAGCCCCAGGGGCTTCATAAGCAAGAATTGGTAAAGTAAATTTACCAATTATTGCATATGATTTTAATTACCAAGTGAATTTACCAATTCTTGCTTATGGAACCCTTGGTGATCCTTATGAAGCCCTTGTTGATACTTATGGAGTTCTTGTTGATGCTTATGGAGGCCTTGTTGATGCTTATGGAGCCCTTGTTGATACTTATGGAGCCCTTGTTGATACTTAGGGAATCCTTGTTGATGCTTATGGAGCCCTTGTTGATACTTATGGAGCCCTTGTTGATACTTATGGAATCCTTGTTGATATTTATGGAGCCCTTATTGATATTTATGAAGCCCTTGTTGATACTTATGGAACCCTTGGTGATCCTTATGAAGCCCTTGTTGATACTTATGGAGCCCTTGTTGATGCTTATGGAGCCCTTGTTGATGCTTATGGAGCCCTTGTTGATGCTTATGGAGCCCTTGTTGATACTTATGGAGCCCTTGTTGATGCTTATGGAGCCCTTGTTGATGCTTATGGAACCCTTGTTGATACTTATGGAGCCCTTGTTGATACTTATGGAGCCCTTGTTGATACTTATGGAGCCCTTGTTGATACTTATGGAGCCCTTGTTGATGCTTATGGAGCCCTTGTTGATACTTATGGAGCCCTTGTTGATACTTATGGAACCCTTCTTGATATTAATGAAGCCCTTGTTGATACTTATGGAACCCTTGTTGATACTTATGAAACCCTTGTTGATACCTATGGAGTCTTTATTGATACTTATGGAGCCCTTGGTGGTCTTTGTGACCTGGCCATTGAATCCACCGCGAGTAAAAAAATTGAACCCCGAAAGAAGTAAAATAACTGAACCCAAATCATTACAGAAAATTTGTAGAAATGACTCTTTTCACTTGAACTGTTTTTACGACGATTGCTATGTATGGAAAGCCATTTAGCACTCTTTACTTGATGCAGTATCAGTATGACATGATGCAGTATCAGTATGACATGATGCAGTATCAGTATGACATGATGCAGTATCAGTATGACATGATGCAGTATCAGTATGACATGATGCAGTATCAGTATGACATGATGCAGTATCAGTATGACATGATGCAGTATCAGTATGACATGATGCAGTATCATTTTGGCACGATGCAGTACCCGTTTAGCACTTTTAGTTGTTTCTTTATTCGAATTAAATGGAAGCTTGGTAACCTTGAATAGCAAAAGAGTAGGACAACACTGAATAAACAGGAGTGGTCTATTAAGTGATGGAAAAATGAAAACTAAGAATTACACTTTAATAAAATTTTGAACCAACCTAAGTCTCTTTTTAAAAGCATCGATTATTAATAAAAGAAGTAATTACTTTTTTCATGGGAGTGAATTAAATATTTCTTTAGTCCCATTGTTCCTCCAAACGTTCTAATTAACGTGATACTCTCTGATGCGCGATCTAAGACCTGCCCATACAACTCTGATGCGCGATAGAGAAGAACATGAGTAGCATCACTAAATTAAAGTCCGTTTTATCCGAACGATTCCACTCCAGATTTTGACATATCATTTTCATTAAAGGATAATCGTCATCTTCATCGTCGTCGTTATTATTGTTATTATGCGAAAATTAAACGTCAAGACTGTATATTATTTTATTATTCAATAATGTAAGTTTAAAATGTATATTTTAGGACTGAGTCAGATTTTTCCTTTCAGTGAGATATTAGTTTTCATCGGATGCTGTTGAAAATTACATTGGATAACATGAAATCTCGGATAATACAGGATCTTGGGCAATAAGAAACCTTGGATAATGTGTAATCTTGGATAATATGAAAACCTCGGATAATAAGTGATCTCAAATAATGCGAAATCTCAGATCATATGTAACCTTGGATAGTATGAAATCTCTGATGCTCGAAAATTAATTGTAGTAATAGACATTTACGCATTTTTGGAATTTTTTCAGCCTCATGATTAGGATATTTTTTCAGGTGTACCTAGTTAATGGGGTGGGGCTGGGGGTAGCTCAGTCGGTAGCGCGCCAGGCATGGAATCTGTAGTTCCCAGGCTGGAGTCCAATCTGGGACAGCGTTGAGAATTTTCTCATCGGAACTACCCGCCTGCCCTCGGTCAGCAGGTGACACCGATGGGCTTGGAAAGGCTGCCGCCCTTTCGATGGGATGGTAAGCCGTCGTCCCTGTGCACGTTAAAGAACACGCTGGATGTCCTTGACGGGAGGCTACCATCTGTCTCCCGAGAGGAACAGTGAGTCCCCTCCCCCAACCTTCTCCGAGCTCTCGGGGTCTTTTTCGACCTGGCATTTAGCCCATTGTGTGCAAAAAAAGTGCCACTCAGAGTCAAAACAACCCACGTTATGTAACGAAAGAACAGAAAGCCATCCATTCATGAGTCTGAAATAGAATCTTTATTTAAATAACTTTCATGCAAATACAAGGAACCTGACCACCTTGACTCACCGATTCGACACTTGATATCACGACTAATCGAAGTGCTGGAATTAGCGAATTAATGAAATTGCGTGTTATGCATTATTAATTGCCAATCACACCTAAAGCTCCTGCTGAGTCACTGAAGAACAGATTACATCGTCGAAAATTTGATTGAGATATCAAGTAAACTAAAGAGAAATATCAATATTGCGTTCGTTAGTTGTTTCGCTTACCTTTTAGAAAAACGTGATCCAAGTCCACTTTGATTACACTCACACCGCAAATTTAGACCTGCACTCTTAAAAAGTGTGATCTAGTAGACAGAAAATAAATTAAGGTTATTATTTTCTTTCCAGCATGTTTTAAATTGGATCCGCAAAATTGTGGTTATATCGTTGAGATCACGTTCGTCATTTTTATATCTCTCCGCCATAAAAATTCTAGACCTTCAACTCTACAAGCCAAAGCCAAAACGCCAATATTACTCACACATCTGCATTGAATGCCGTCGGCGAACATTTTATGAAGTCAACAAAGTGGTTACGTTTCATCAAACAAGCCTCTCGCTGTCTCTCTACCAGGTAAAGAGACCGCGAGATTGCACAGAACGTGTATGAATTAATAACTCTTTTCGTCAAACACGAAAGTTAACACGCCAACGGGTAAATCAGGACTCTCCCAGAGGAAGACCTGTTTACCCCAAAGCGCAGTTAGTAACGTAATAGCGAGTACAGTTAATGACATCGGTCGGGGAGAGACCATAACCAATGACATCACGTTTGCGTTGACGAGGAGGCGACCATCAGGAGGAGCGGAAGCACGTGACCCCAGGTGGAGAAAGGAGGCCCTAGAGTGAACGGGAGACTGACAACGAACCGGAGAGGTTGCAAGTCACTATGGACACGTGTTTACATGCTGTACCGACACACGTGGCAGCTCGGAGACCACAACATTCAGATGATTCACCTCTTCGATCCACTCTTCTTAATTGACAGCTCTGATGCGCGATAGAGAAGAACATGAGTAGCATCACTGGCAAATACATTCGTGCTTTTACCTCTCAGGATAAAAAAGGATGGTCCTATGGTAAATGATGCGTTTATGAACAGATGCTTTGCTATCGACATCATCTAATGGCAAGATAAATAAATTCATTTTAATAACTTTTGACAAACAAAAATTGCTGATGTTGAAATTTGTCTTCCGAAGTTCAGCCGGTCAAAAAGCCAGCTTGTCAGAGAGCTTTGAGAAGAGACTCATCTATTCACATAGAGAATACAGCGGCAAAATCTGAAGATCAAAGAAGGTAACAACCAATGGGAACATGTCACACCTATAATGGGGAGGGGATGGCTCAGTGGGTAGCGCGCCAAGCTCGTAATCTGTAGTTCCCAGGTTCGAGTCCCAGCTGGGTCAGCGTTGAGATTTATCTCCGCAAAATTCCCCGCCCTGCCCACGGTCAGTAGGGGATACCGATGGGCTTGGAAAGGCCGCCGTCCGTCGGATGGGACGTTAAGCCGTGGCCCTGTGTGCGGGAGTCATACCCTGTGCACGTTAAAGAACACGCTGGATGGCCTTGACGGGAGGCTACCATCTGTCTCCCAACAGCTGTTCCAGTGGGTCCCCTCCCCCAACCTTCTCTGAGCCTTCGGGGTCCATGTGACCTGGCCATTTAGCCCATGGTGTGAAAAAAAGTGCCGCTCAGAGGTAAAACAACCGAACCCAAAGCCACACCTATATGAATTCTAGGAAGAGAAACTCGCAGATGTAATACTCCGCCACGGTAAATAGTTCCATGCAAGAAATAAGTACTTTTCTAACGTAAATTATTATTACGTATAGTTTATGGAAGTGAGCAATTACAAAATGCTATTTTCGATTTCGGAACTTTGCAAAGTACACCATGAAGCATAATTTCGTTTGCATCATTATATTTGCGGTGTATACGCATGTAGCATTTCTCTACCTAGTTGAGGATTTAAAGATTTTGAGTCTCATCTTACTTTTCATTGGCTTTCGTGATAAAAAGTTGTAAGCGACGATTGGATACAAAATTCTTTAAACGTAATCAGCTATCCATTCTCGATTTGAAACAGAGTATAGGCTAACCTTCTTGTTAACCCATCTTTATTTTAGTCTATATTAATGTTTATTTTAGTTCCGACATAATTTTCTGAAGAGAAGGGTACTTTTAATGAATATTGATTTTACGATCAAAGTTTAATACTAAATGGATGTTTGGAAATATTTTTGTTCCCAATATTAGCTGTTTGATCTACACGATGTCCCACATCGTTAATGTAATAAGGAAATTCAAAATTTAGTTAATAAATTTCTAGATGTTTCTTCATTTGAAATTGTTTGATGTCCATTTTAACATCAATATGAAATTCAGAGGAAAAAGTGTCCTGAGCCGCGTTGGAGATGAATCCACGACTTTCTGAAAACATATCAGGTGCTCTGAATACTGATATCGTGGGTTTGTATCCCACTTGATGCAAGACAATTTTTCTTCTTAATTTGATATCGATGTTAAGAGTCAATTCACACCTTTCACCTGAAAAAACATCGAGAAATTTATTAAATAATTGAATTAAAATACTCGCAACAATAACGTCTAATTCAGGGTGATGTTTGTAAGAGGAGAAGACACAGCTTCAAGTGGCACGGGAATTATGTACTGCATGTAGAAAAGTTTCTATAATCAAATAGAGAAGATCTTGATCGGCGGCCGGTAGCTCAGCGGCTCCCCTGGCATATTACCAGAGATCGTGGATTAGTAAGCCGCCTTGAAGAAGACAATTTTTCTCCTCCATTTGAGACCATTGTTAAGAATGATTTCATACCTATCATAAGTTTCTTTTTCGGATTTTAATTTTCTTTATGCCACTCAGTGTTGTGGTATGTTGGATTGTTTTACCTCTGAGAGGCACTTTTTTTCACACGAAGGTCACAAGGAGCCTAGGGTTCAGAGAACGTTGAGGAAAAGGGGTCCACTGGACAGCTGTTAGGAGACAGATGGGAGCTTCCCGTCAAGGCCATTCAGCGTGTTCTTTAACATTCAGAGGGTATGGCTCTCCTGCACACGGGGGCACGGCATAACGTTCCATTCGTCGATGTTCCCATGCCCATTGATGTTCCCTGCTGACCGATGGCAAAGGGGAAGCTCAGGGGAGACTCGAACCTGAGAAATGCTAATTACGAGCATGGAGCGCCACCGACTGAGCCCCCCCCCCACCAGTGTTGTGGTGTATTGTAATGAAGTGTAATCAGAAGGCTCGAAGGAGACCTTTTTTTGCTCAATATTTTACCTTAGCCTTTGTTGCTGCAGAAATGACCAATAAGAAGTCGAAGACTTGGATCAAATGTGATTCTCTGGACAGGGTTGGGTTTTTGGGTTGTTTTACCTCTGAGCGGCACTTTTTTGCACACCATGGGCTAAATGGCCAGGTCACATGGACCCCGAAGGCTTAGAGAAGGTTGGGGGAAGGGATCCACTGGAACAGCTGTTGG
Source organism: Ryuthela nishihirai (assembly GCA_038380435.1). NCBI lineage: Eukaryota > Metazoa > Arthropoda > Arachnida > Araneae > Heptathelidae > Ryuthela > Ryuthela nishihirai. The sequence continues at coordinate 40,758,367 of JAWZYU010000019.1, forward strand.
GAGACAGATGGTAGTCTGCCGTCAAGGCCATCCAGTGTGTTCTTTAACGTGCACAAGGTATGGCTCTCCCGCACACGGGACCACGACTTAACGTCCCATCCTACGGACGGCGGCCTTTCCAAGCCCATCGGTGTCCCCTAGTGACCGTGTGCAGGGCGGGGAATTTTAATGAGATAAATCTCAACGCTGACCCAGCTGGGACTCGAACCTGGGAACTACAGAATACGAGCCTGGCGCGCTACCGACTGAGTCACCCCGCCCCTCTCTGGACAGGCAGTTAAGTGAGCTCTTTAACGAGACCAAGTCGTGAATATCCTGCACATAGGATCACAGATCGATTAGAACTTAAATCTAGAGTGAACGTGTTTCATCAGGTAACAACATTTTCTTCAACGAGGGCAGGCTGTTGATAATTGAAGAAAATCTCATTTGCCAGAGAAAAGAGGAGCCGATGGATTTTTGGCAATCACTTCTCCTTGACATTTCCTCGACATACCAGTAGATCATTTGAATACTTTTCTCGACATACCAGTAGTACCATTGAGAATGGACATACTAGTAGATTTGATACCTTGTCCTCAGGAAATCTTTTATCACTGAGGACAAGATTCAATCAGTAGAGTCGCTCAAAAAAGTATCTGAACACCATGGTTGATTACAGAATTCAGAAAAAATATTTGGCAACGATTTTTTTAGAAATTAGTGATATGGCAACCTTCGTGTCACGTGATTACAGAATTCAGGAAAAATATCTGGAGCGTGTACAGCAACTGTACACGCTTCAGTTACCGTTCACAGCAAACTGGAGCGTGTGCAGTTACTGCACACGCTCCAGTTTGCTGTGAACGGTAACTGCACACGCTCAATATTTCCGTGAGTGAGCCCACACGATCCAGGTCTTTGTGAGCTCACACGATCCAATGTGCTGTGAACATTAACCGCAACCGCTCCAGTTTGCTGTGAACGGTAACTGCACACGCTCAATATTTCCGTGAATGAGCCCACACGATCTAGTATCAAAATAATATGACCACCTACAGTCGCTCAAAAAAGTATCTGAACACCATGGTTGATTACAGAATTCAGAAAAAATATTTGACAACGATTTTTTTAGAAATTAATGATATGCAGCTGCTTGAGGGGGTAATTAAAAATAAAAATTAGTTAACCTTCGTGTCACATGACACGAAGGTTGCCAGATCACTAATTTCTAAAACAAAACGTTGCCAGATATTTTCTCTGAATTCTGTAATCAACCGTGGTGTTCGGATACTTTTTTTGAGCGACTGTACGAGCGAAAAAAAACTGTGGAAATTCAGCGAATCGGGACCTAAACTTCCCGAACTTTACAAGTTTGGCGCGTTATCTACCGCACGATCACGTGCATTTATGATGATGAATCTTGGAATTCACGTAAACAGGAACAGGATGCTTTTCAGTCCTAGAAGCTTAAGCTGTACCTCGTTTATTAGTTGGTTCATTTGGTGAATAATGATAAGGTTCAATGAGTGAGTCATCAATCATTTCTATGAAGCATCCTGCATAGGAAAAGGCTGCCTTGATTTGACAGTGTGGCCCACACGTACAATGATAGATTAGCAAATAGAATTATGCACAGTGCTTCTGAGAGGGAAAGATGTCAATTGAGAAAGCGGGAGGAGGAAGACGTTAAGAAACAGGAACCTTATTACGATTATGCTGCTAATCAAGTCAAGTTTATTCATCATTTAACATATGTACATTAACATATAAATATATTAATACTAACATTTGTCTATTTACAAGGAACTGGTATTCATTGTAATTATATTATTTATGCAAATAATGTAAATATATTACTTTCAATAAGACATTACTCATTCCAGACAATGCTCATTTATGGGATGTAAATATGTGTATAAAACACTTTATAAATGATAAAATGTGTAAGCAACGTAATCTATAGCAACACATGCCAAATTCTGAAACATCGTTTAGTCATTTAACGAATTTTCTCGATGTTTGTTCCAATAGAATGTATGTAATCACTCTTAGTTTCGTGTCGATGTCAAGTTTAGAGGAAATATTGTCTTGAGATGGTTGGGATACAAACCCACAATCTCCTGATAATATAGGGAAAGAAGATAATAATATGGAAAATGCAATATGCATAATATGGAAAATGCAAAATGTTACAAACGGATATTGTACACAGTTTGTTTACGTGAAATATTTGAAATTTCGTTGGTAGAGTGTGATGGTGAAGGGAATTTCACGGACAGCACCTACTTGTTCCTTACCTCTCTTCGGGTCCCAGTTATGACTGCGTTGAGATTTATTTCCGCTAACTCCCGTTCGGCTCTCGGTGTAAAAGGAGGACACTGATGGGTTTGGAAAGGCCGCCGTCCGTTGGATGAGAGGCAAAACCGTGGGCCCGTGTGTAGGAGATGGATGAAAGCTTGACGAGTGATTTCCATCTGTCTCCTAACAGCTGTCAAGTGAGTTCCCTTCCCCTAACCATCTCTGTGCGCTTAGGGTCCTTGTAACCTAGCTATTTATCCTATTGTGCGCAAAAGAAGTGTTGCTCACAGGTCCAACAACAATCCAACCTGATTCGTTGCATGTTTTTGCACTTGATCTGTAAAGTTCTATATATCTGTAGTCAAAATGTCCTGTAACCGAAATTCAACCTAAATTTATTTATGTTTCTTTCTGTTTTTATTATTTAATTAATAATAATAATTTATTATTTAATTCTGTAAGCGAACAAACAAGACCCTGATACTAAATCTAAATAACCCTTATTTTAAGCGGTTTTCCGTCATACCAATTATTGTGACATCTACTAATCTAATCAAACCCAAGTCCATTCCTTCCAACTGCAATCAAATTAGATTACATTTTACTTTAAACATATTGAGTCCTCTTGGGGGTCGAAAAGATCGTTAGCAGCGAGTTTGTGAAATGACCTCTGATTAGGTTGTGAACTAAACCATCGCCAATTTCGTAGCAGCGATCATTCTCTAATTGAAACATCGCATTGTACTCCATCCTTTAAGCTTTATTGTGTCACCGGAAGCTCGAGTATTTGCTTAGTTTTGCTCTCCCTCATCCGTTTTGTATTTTCGATCTATGATACTATATAAAGTGATCTTTGCCCACTTCTCCTAAATCACTAGAGTAATGCTAACTTCATAGAGAAGTATTTTACATTGGCAAACTTCATTATGCGTGTGAGCAAGGGAATATAAAAAAAAAAGTCTAATGTAATGTCTCTTGAATAAAGAGAACCAGACACGCATCGCTCAAGCCCAAACAATCTTCTCAAAAGAGTTATGCTAATTTTCTTATTTCTCAGCGGATAATAGACATCATTGGCTGGAGGGTTGGGACTTTGGAACGATACCAAGTCTACTTTGAAAGGACGAATGTTGGTAGAGAGGAGGGTAAGCCCAATTCAGCTTATGTAACACAGAAGTCGCCACGTGACACCCGATGAATCCCACACAAAAAAATATCTTTTTTTTAATTCTGATTGTCCATTTGAGGAAGGCAAAAGGAAAAGGAACCAGGGTTACGAAGAGCAAAAATAAATAAATGATAAAAAAAAGAGAAAGAAAACAAGAGAGTGAAGAAAAAATGGCTGTCTTTTCGAGTGACATGGATGTCAAGATAACAGGTTTAAAAATCTAACGAAAACAGAAAAGAAATAAGGGAAACGGAATGTAAGAGAATTGCTCGGTCGCAGCCTGTGTTAGCTGATCGCATTGATTTCTTGCCAGTAGCGTGTGAGTCATGGTGCCCCTTTTCCCTGATATCCAATACAATGACAGGAAATCACAAAATCGTTAGGTTTATTGGAAACTGAGTCACAACACGCCACTTGGTAGAACTCGAGAGGAAAGAACAAAACAAAACAAAAACAGCAAAAATATAAATCTCTGTAGTGCTTTTGGAAGAAGTTTCCAAACGGAATGGCAGATGCATTCAAGGTTGTAGTAGAGAAAGTTTTCATTTTTTTTCCTTCAAATATTTTTTCGTTTTGACATTTTGTTCTGGATTGGAAAGGGGAAGGCTATACTATGGTCACTACTTGCTACTGTAGAGGAGTAAGATAGATTTTACCCCTCTTTCTTCTCTTATTCCGGTGGAACTGAACTCACACTGATTACTATTTAAGATTAAGGTACTGAGAGTTATTCGAATTATATTAGTCCTAATTTTAAATAAACGACCAAGTCACATGAACTCAAAGCTCAGAACTAGGTTAGGCAAATGAAACTGTACTAGACCCTTGTGTAGACGTAAGAACGGCCGGAAACTACGGTCTTGGAACTTCCTGAATGTTCTCTCGTAGGGTCTGTTCTTATCAGTATTTTACAAGGAATTTCTCTCTGTCAATCAGTTGCACGACTTGCTGTTCCATCCGACGGTTTTTTTATGTTTAACCCTACGGGTTGTTAATTTCTTACATACACAAGATAAATTCTGTGTCAAAAAGCTCTAATTTTTATATCATTCTAATAAATATTTCATAGGTGAATTTTTACAGAAAATCCTAAGTCTATATTTTGATAGTAAGGACGTTTATTATGGCTATTGAAACCAATATTGAAGATAAAGCATTGAATAATTATTAAAAGGTTGTGTGAGATAGTTCTTTCAAATAAATTTCTCACATTGATTACACTATTTGGAACTTTTATTGACAGTTGAAGCAGAAGACGTGGAAGGTTTCGCTCTGAGAGATACTTCTGCTTGAATGAATCTACTGTGTTTGAGGTATAATACCTGTGCCTGAATGCTCTTCAGGTATATTTCTTGTGCCTGAATGCTCTTCAGGTACTTGTGCCTAAATATTCTTAACTATGTTCTCGGAAACTTTTGGATAGTTAACCTCTCGTGGTGAGAGACTTTACTAGATAACAGACAAAATTTTTCAACGAAGATTTTTCTTTCGTAAAAACAAATTTGATTCCCGGTTCGATTGATTTTTGTGAATTTGGGCTGCGAAATTGGCTTGCTCATTCCTAAAGACATTGTTGCTTTTAAAAATAGCATACCCTTCGTAAGCATCTCATAGACTCTTAGTCGATTCGGTGTTCAATTTGTACACACCAGTTAAGAGAAATAAGCCAACAAATGCATGCAACTCTATAGGATCTAAGACCTTCCAATAATTATTATAAACATTTTTTCTTTCTTAATTGGAATTAGCCAAAATGATATTTTTCGATTATCGGTGGGATAAAAAACAAACCCTGAATGAAGAGTACTCATGATCAGTGTTTGAAATAACATGCTGTGTTGGGCCTTGAGTGCAATGAACAATAGTTTACTGAACACGTATTTCTGCTTGTGATCTGGCAATCTTCGTGTGATCTGGAAATTAGTGATCTGGCAACCTTCGTGTCACGTGACACGAAGGTTGCCATATATATATATATTTATATGTACTATATAAACGGACTTGTATGGTCGTAAAAGTTACTTGGATGATACAGTCGCTCAAAAAAATATCCGAACACTATGGTTGATTACAGAATTCAGAAAAAATATCTGGCAACGATTTTTTTAGAAATTAATGATCTGGCAACCTTCGTGTCACGTGACACGAAGGTTGCCAGATCACTAATTTCTAAAATAATCTAAAATATAATTTCGAACACGAAGGTTGCCAGATCACTAATTTCTAAAAAAATCGTTGCCAGATATTTTTTCTGAATTCTGTAATCAACCATAGTGTTCGGATATTTTTTTATATATATAATGCTTATCAATATATAATGCAATGAATATGGAGCGTGTGCAGTTACCGTTCACAGCAAACTGGAGCGGTTGCGGTTAATGTTCACAGCACATTGGATCGTGTGAGCTCACAAAGACCTGGATCGTGTGGGCTCACTCACGGAAATATTGATCGTGTGCAGTTACCGTTCACAGCAAACTGGAGCAGTTGCGGTTAATGTTCACAGCGCATTGGATCGTGTGAGCTCACAAAGACCTAGATCGTATGGGCTCACTCCGGAAATATTGAGCGTGTCCAGTTACCGTTCACAGCAAACTTAAGCGTGTCCAGTTACCGTTCACAGCAAACTTAAGCGTGTCCAGTTACCGTTCACAGCAAACTTGAGCGTGTGCAGTAACTGCACACACTCCAGTTTGCTGTGAACGGTAACTGGAGCGTGTCCAGTTGCTGTACACGCTCCAGATATTTTTCCTGCTCAGATATTTTTCCGTTCTTCTTTCAGATATATTTTTACGCTCAGATATTTTTCCTGAATTCTCTAATCACGTTACACGAAGGTTGCCAGATCACTAATTTCTAAAAAAATCGTTGCCAGATATTTTTTCTGAATTCTCTAATCAACCATAGTGTTCGGATATTTTTTTGAGCGACTGTACCTAAGCTCTTCCGTACTTCACTATGCCCTCGGTCGTGTTATTGAATATCAACGAACTGCTGAAGGAAAACACTGACAGAGCAACTTCGCCGCTGTTTAAGCCTTGTTGTGGCTCTTCTACAAGGAAGAGAGAAATAAACGCATAACATCAAGAAGGTTTAAGGTGCAATCTGTATATTCTTATTTGCACTGCACCAAATGTTAGTTTTGTGAGTACCACCCCCCAACCGCTTAGCACAGATGCAACATGTATATACAGTATGTTGCTGTTGTAGTAAGCAAAAGCAATTAAATCCAGCGTTGCCTCAGCAGTCGCAGAATTTACAGGTTGTAAACTTAGGGTTTAGGTTAAAAAAAAATAAATAAATACTCCCTCAAGCAGCTGCTTGCCACAGAAGTCTGACAGGAGCCTGTCAGTTTATATGCCACAGTAGAAGATCTGAGAGGATGGACCTCAGCAGAAAACAACACGAACATCCATGCCTTACCCGGAGCTCGAACCCAGGTCCCGTAGATCAGTAGCCAAGCGCGCTAACCACTCGGCCACGGGAGGGAGCAGAAAATGGCAACTATGGATTGGGCAGAGATGATTACCGTTTCCCATAGGAATAACGTGGCAATTTTTTTTCCTTTCAGAAATCCCCCTTTTCTAATTTTTGCTTGAAATTAGGCCTGCAACTTGAAAGTGAACCGAAATCATTCTGTAAATTTTGAAGCGTCTGACACGATTTTGCAAACAGTTATGGCTGACACAGACATACAGACTAAAATCTTTTATTATTATAGAAAAAAAATTCTTGGGAAAGAAGAGATACAGATCTATGTATTTAAACAAATTTGAAATATATAATTTATTCAATCATAGGCGAAGCAATAAATGTAAAAATAACGAGAAAACGATTATTAACTAAGCTGGGTTTTTGAATAGACGCTAAAAGAGATAAGGAAACACGAATAGCGATAAGCAGACACAGACATACATACCTGCATTTTATAGACAGAAACAAAAAATAAAGAAACAGAGGCAGAAATGTTAATTCAGTCGAAATATAATAAACTAGAAGAATTGGGTTGTTTTACCTCTGAGCGGCACTACTTTGCACACCATGGGCAAAATGGCCAGGTCACATGGACCCCGAAGGCTCAGAGAAAGTTGGGAGAGAGGATCCACTGGAACAGCTGTTTGGGGAAAGATGGTAGCCTCCCGTCAAGGCCATCCAGTGTGTTCTTTAATGTGCAAAAGGCATGGCTCTCCCGCACAAGTGGCCACGGCTTAACGTCCCATACGACGGACGGCGGCCTATTCAAAGCCCATCGGTGTCCCACTACTGACCGTGGGCAGGGCGGGGAATTTTGCGGAGATAAATCTCAACGCTGACCCAACTGGGACAGATTACGAGCCTGGCGCGTTACCGACTGAGCCACCCCCGCCCCAAACTAGAAGAGTAAGTTCACTTAAATTAATGAAATGGAAATGAATTCAAGTTATTCTGGATGAATTTCGATTTTATATTTTACTAAGAGTAAAATCTTTTCTTAACAAATCACTTGCCATACTATTTACATTCAAATTCCTTACAGGAAAACATCAAAAATGTATCTAAGATTATGAAAACACCCCAGAAGCCTTCAAGGACGTCATAGACGCAGGCTGTCGATTTTTTATTTTAGCTATCAATGGAGCCAACAGATGGCGCTGTTAGTCGTTAGCGCAGGTTCCAGCAGAGTTGCCGTTGCTGTCGGTCATAATGTGGCATTTGGCTTTGTTTTTGCTTCGGAATGAAGAATATGGATTTAACAATGATCCAATAGTAACAATTTACTGTTTATCGTAAAGCATTTTAGTGTTTAATCTGTACATAGAGTACACTGAACGTTTTGATTATATCAATATTTAGAAAACCTTCTACTCAGAGTGAAGCTAGCGTGATAAATTTGATTACGAAGTTGATTTATTGTGAATTGAAAGTGGATTTAAGTGTTATTGCTCAGAGTCGGATCTAGGGGGGGGGGTAGAGTACCATGCCCCCTTTTAGAATGCTAGTAAGGGTAATAGAGGCAAAACTTATATATATTTGATGCATTTTTCAGCATTTTTTTTAAAGACATGTAAACGGAGGAGTAAATCTTAACTACATTGGAAATCCAGTCTCTTGCCCCCCCCCCCTTGCATTTCTATGGATAGATTGTGTTTCTTGCCTCCCCCCTCGTTTTTTCTAGCTCCGCCCTGTTATTGGTGACTAATTATTCGTAAAAGTGTATGATTAAAGATTTGCGGCGTGCCATTAACACTGGAAATGGAATTTTCTAAGTTGATCTGTTCTTATGAATTATATGTGTTATTAAAGGACAGGCAGGTATGTTTAGAGAGGCAAAATTTAATTTGTAATAGTTCTTAAAAAAAACAGATAGTGTGCATGTTAAAGAACACACTGGACGGGTTTGACAAGAGGCTACCATCTGTTTCCTAACTTTCCTCAACTTCTTCGAGTCCTTGAGGTCTTTGTGACCTGGACATTTTGCCCGTTGTGTGCAAAAACGTGCTGCTCAGATATTAAACTAACTCAGTTGATACAAATGCTGATCCATTGACTAGTAGAGGAAGAGGAAAGAGTAAAATCTGTTTAACAGTTAGAAAGAGATTGGAGGAAAATATTAAAGTTAAGAAAGAGAGAAATGTAAGTTGAGTAAAGTAGGGGAGTATTAACAGAGGGAAATAAGTGGTTGAAGAAAATGAACCTGAGATACGGAGTTGTAAAGATGGTGAGGAGAATCTGAACCTGAGATAAGGAGATATAAATATGATGAGGAGAAACTGAACCTGAGATAAGGAGAGGTAAATATGATGAGGAGAAACTGAACTGAGATAAGGAGAGGTAAATATGATGAGGAGAAACTGAACCTGAGATAAGGAGATGTAAAGATAATGAGGAGAAACTGAATCTGAGATAAGGAGTTTAAAGATGATGAGGAGAAACCGAACCTGAGATAAGGAGTGTAAAGATGATGAGGAGAAACTGAACGTGAGGAAAGGAGATGTAAAGATGATGAGGAGAAACTGAACCTGAGATAAGGAGTGTAAAGATGACGAGGAGAAACCGAACCTGAGATAAAGAGATGTTAAGATGATGAGGAGAGTTTTTGATTTTTTTTCGTATTTTCTGTCTTTAATAAATGAATGGCTCTTTGCGCTTATGATGATCTTACCCAAAAACTTTAAGTTTCTATTAATATTTCAAATATCTTTCGTTTTAAATAGAATTAACATTTTAATTTTGTCATAAAATGATTATAATTAATAACATGAGAACAAAATAAATGATTATTCCCCCGAAATCGGACCCAACAGTTGTCAATTTGGTTCGAACTCGACAAGGCTCGAAAAAAATTGAGCTGGAGCTCACTTTAATAGGAAGATGAAAGGAATGTGGAAGCTTTAGTAACAGGAATTCAAACAAAAAAGCCACTAAGAAGGTTATGACGAAGCTTAAAGAGAAGTTATAGAAATGAAGAAAGACGTCAGTTGGAAGGAATCTTGCGTTATATTAGGAAGTAGAAATAGTGAATTTGATGAAAATGGAAAAAAAGAGGAAACGCGGCAAAATATATTTAAGCTGAAGACCGGTGAAAAATAGTGAAATAATAACAAAGTGAGCAATATGTAAAAGAGAAGAGAAAAGAAGAGCCAAAAACAGGTAAACATTTAAAATTCAGCAAACTACGAAGAACCAATCGTGACGAAACTGAATGCACGTGCAGAGGTTTTGAAACTATTGATGTTGCAAATGGCAGACATTCTTTCTATGACTCTGATATCTCTAGTGACAGGGGAGATCATAAGTTTCACTTTAAAGAGAGCCATTTAAAGACATAAGAACGGTTTTAGGATTATGAAATGATATTCTTAACATTACTAATGGGAAATTTAGTAATTAAGATCATTCATGGCAGCTTTTCGTTTGATCTCTGGGGTATTAAGGGCTTCAGGGATTTTTGCTCCTGGAAAACGAAATGGGGACCACTCCCTGCTCCGATAATATCTTTAAATACGCAGAAATGATCGGTTCTGGAAACGGAAAGAAAGAGTCCTCTCCTTATTATCGCCACTGCCCAATGACCTAGACACCGTTAGGCTTAGAAAGGTCACCGCGTGTTGGACGGAATTTTAAGCCGTGGCTCAATGAGTATGTTAAAGCGCACGGTCAATGGCTTTGACGGGAAACGTCCATTTGTCCTCTAGCAGTTGTCCAGTGGATCCCTTTCTCCCAACATTCTCTGAGCTTTGGGGTACCTATGACCTGGCCATTTAGCCGATTGTATGCAAAAAGAGTACCGCTTAGAGGTAAAACAACTCAACCAGTTGCAACTCAACGCGTCCCACCTGGGGCAGCGTTGAGATTTATCTACGCAAAACTCTTCACCCGGATCTCGGTCAGTAAGAGACTGATGGACTTGAAAAGGTCTCCGTCCGTCGGGTGAGACGTAAAGCCGAGTACCATGGAAGAAAGAGACATATCCTGTGCAGTTAAAGAACATGATGGATGGCCTTGACGGGACGCTACCCTCTGTCTCGTATCAACTGTCTAGTGGGTTCTCTCCTCCCAATCTTCTCTGAGCACTCGGGGTCCTTGTGACCTCACCATTTTACCCTATGTGTGCAAATATGTACCGCTCAGAAGTAAAACAACCCAACAGGACCCAGTGGCTTAGTGATTAGCGTGCTTAACTACTGATAAAAGAGACCCAGGATCGATATCCGAATAACATATGGATGTCTTTTTTCTAGTGTTGTCCTTCTGCTGAGATATCGCCATACTCACACAACTTTTCCATGATGTATTTTACTGACAGGCTGATGTAAAGGTAATGGAGAACAGCTAGTCGAGAAGGAGTAAAGAAACAATTATTCCCCTAATTTCAATAAAATATACTTTGTCATGTGACTTAAGTGGGCGAAGATTATTACTCTAAAGCTATCCGAATTGTTGCACTGATTTTTTAAAGCTTTATCTCATTCTGAATCAATGTAAACAAGTATAGACTAAAGATACCAGACAGAAACAGTTTGAAAAATAATACCAATCACTAACTTTAACCTTAAAGAAGAATAAAACGAAAGAATTGTTGTAAATTCTTTTAAATCCATTAATATGTATCATAGGAGTTCTTTACAATATAATTTTCAAGGGAATGTAGTGTTCACTTAGAATGAAATATCTAGAAGCACAGGAAGAAAAAAAAGGAGTGAAAATGTGAATGCAAGTGAAGGGGAGAACCTTAATGCTTCTGAATAACTGTAAGTTTTCTATCCGGTGCAGTAACGGACCAACTGACTTAATCCATTCATCTTCTCTCTACCCCGTTCGCTCATCCTCCAACCAGAAGAGCTGCGGCGGCACCAGCAGCAGCAAGAAGAAGAGGAGGAAGATGAGCAGTAGGAGCACCAGCTGGCTGTGCATGCCAAGACAGCCTTCTCTTGTCTAGGCCGTCACAGCCACTCCCTCCACCGAACAGACGGCGCCAACTCTACGCACTCTAATGGCTTTTTAAAACCAACAATTGGCGGATGTTTTAACTGTCGGATGTCACGCAGTCTCTAACTCTCCCCGTTGTTTTCCCCCTCATTTCTCGCAAACTCTTCTCTCTCTCCCCGTGCCGTCTGTTCCCTTAATCTTGGAGCCGCGCTAATTTGGAGAAAATGACGGCCCGAAATCCCCTAATACACGTCCCTGTCCTGCTAGTGACAGTGCAGGAGCTGGAGAAAGATGATCTTTTGATGAATCGCAAAACTTTATAGGATGACTAGAGGTGACAGGAACTAGGAATATTGATGAAGTTGTGTGCATGTATTAAAAGCTTCGAGCCCTAATGGTGTCGGAAATGGCAGCATCTTTTTTTCATTCTTCTTTCCATCTTCATTTCTCTTCTTAATATATATATATTTCTTTCTTTTCCATTGGAAGAGTGAAGTGTATAATGTTTATGACTCCAAAATAATCCGAAGTTTAGTTTTTTCTATACCTTTTATTCGCATCAGGGAACCTGCTTAGAGATTAGGTTTTGCTTGTTTATTCAATTTAGGCTTAACGACTGTCGTTTAAACCTTTCCTAACGTTTAAGAAATGAAAGTAATAGAGTGATTTAGAGAAATTAAAAATCAATATGACTTTTTTATTACTTTATGGGCAAAAAGCTAAACGAAATGGAAATTCAATAATCTATAGTGCCGCATTAATAATATAAATATATAAATGATATCCCTGGTATACACTTAGATACTCTATGACTAATGTCGTGACTAACGTAAGTTCAGATTGTACTGTTTAGTGGTTATGGATATTCAGATTATGCAAGGTGTTTCTTTCCATGTATACTCCTCTGAAACTTCTTAAGCTTTCCTCTAAGTGGCCATCAAGTTAAAGGCAGTGTTATCATTTAATAAACTTTACCCCTAATTTCATTTGCTTAAAAATTGGAAAATTGCTTTAAGAAATAGAAGATTGTCCCTTGAAATTGGAAGATTATCTTTAAAATGGTAGGCTCCATTAAAAAAGAGAAGACCATACTTGAAAAGAAAGGTTCTCTCATTAAAAAAAAGGAAGACTCCATTTTTAAGAAAACTGAAATAATCTGGTAATTCTAAATGAGGCGATTCTGAATTGAATGAGGATTCTGAAAGCAGTCTCAGAACGAATAAATCCCATTTTTTAAAAATGGACTACCGCTTTAAAGAGGAAAGATCCCTTCTTAAAATTGAAAGAATTCTCCTAAAATTCCCATCCTTAAAATTAGAAGGTCTCTTTTAAAAAAAGGAAAGACATTTTAAAATTGGAACGCTTCTACTTAAAAGGAAAGAATCTTTCCTTTAAACTAGAAAGCTCCTCTTAAAAAAAGACTCCCCTCCTTAAAACAAGGAGACCCCGTAAAAAAAGGAAAGACTGCTCCTTAAAATTGGAAAGCTTGTATTTAAGAGGAAAAAAAAACCCATCCTTAAAATTGGTAGACTTGTCTTTAAAAAGGAAAGCCCCTCCTTAAAACTGGAAGGCTCCTCTAAAAAAAACCTCTCCTTAAAATTAGGAGGCCTCTCTCTCTCAAAAAAAGCCTTCTTAAAACAGAAAGATCACTCTGCTTAAATTTAGAAGGTTTATCTTAAAAAAGAAAAGACTGCTTATAAAAAAAAGACTTTCTTCAAAAGGAAAGACCCCTCCTTAAAACTGGAATGCTTCTCTTTAGAATGGAAAGCCTCTCTTACTTCTTAAAATTGGAAGATATCTCCTTTTAAAAAGGAAAGGCATCCTTCTTTAAAATTGCAAAGCTCGTCTTAAAACAGAGAATATCCTCCTTAAAATAAGAAAACGTCTTTTGAAAAGGGAACACCCTCGCTAAAAATTGAACTCCCTCGATTTCAATGTATGGAGAATATATGAAGCAGATGTTATATATCTGAATAACACTGAAATCTGTTAAAGAGACTGATAGTAGAAGAACATAAAAGCGGAACGCATTGGAAGTTACAATATATTCGTACTGACCAGACCCGATATATTATGTACTGGAGAATGCTTTCTACTTTCAGTTTTATTGAAATATATAATATCTAGAGAAAAATAAAGGGGGGGGGGGAGAAGGTGGCAAGTGACTCGACTGATCCGGAACAAAAGTAAGAGGAGGGAGTCAAGACTCTAGATTTATAGACAGTAGATCAGTAGAGCATTTTCCTCTCCTTTTTAGTGATCTTTGTTTGAAATATTTCTTCAGAAATGCTTCAAATATACATAAGTTTAATGATTAATTCGGGGTGGCTCAGTTGGTAGCGCGCCAAGCTCGTAATCTGTAGTTACCAGGTTCGAATTCCAGCTGGGTCAGCGTTGAGATTTATCTCCGCAAAACTGCCCCGCCCTACCCACGGTCAGTATGGGATACCGATGGCCTTGGAAAGGCCGCCGTCCGTCGGATGGGACGTTAAGCTGTGGGTCCGTGTGCTGGAGAACCATACCCTATGCACGTTAAAGAACACACTGGATGGCCTCAACGGGAGGCTACCATCTGTCTCCCAACAACTGTCTTCCAGTGGGTCCCCTCCCCCAATCTTCTCTGAGCCTTCGGGGTCCTTGTGCTGGCCATTTAGTCCATGGTGTGCAAAAAAAGTGCCGCTCAGAGGTAAACGAATTTTTTAGAAATCAGTGATCTGGCAACCTTCGTGACAGACATTATACAACGATGCGACTCACCAGTGTTAAAAAAATGTTTTCTTTCGACAGGTAAATGTAAAGATCGTTCAATTGCAAGGTAAACAAGTCGGAAATAAAACAAGGGTTTTATTTTTCTGTAGATATTTTCCATGCTTGTTGAGACATTTGTCCAACGTGAGGTTAAGAACATGATATAAATAATATTCGTAGATCGACTTTGGCTGTTTGAGGCATTCCCTAATGATACGCTTCACCTTTTCGTTTGGATGGAACTTATTTCCTTTCATGGCTTTTTTTAGAGGAGTGAAAACGGGGAAATCACGTGGTGAGAGGTAAGGACTGCAGGAAAGGTGTTCCAGGCTCTCCCAACGATACTTGTTCAACGTTGTTGCTGTATGGAGGCAGGGGTTGCCATGCAATCAAACAACCTTTTTGCTCAAAGATCCTACGTGATTTTCGACTTTATTGCCTGCATTAAACGACCTAAATTTTCGCAATATCTTTGCAAGTTTTATGGCGTCACCACGGTTCAGAAACTCAATCAACAGTGCACCCTGAAAATCAAATTAAAATGTCTGTATGCCGCATATGGTTCAACTTTGGATGCTTCCATGATTGGTTTGTCTGGAATCCACACAGCGTCTATCTCGCTCAATCCGATACTTATATCTGATTCTAGTGTTAATGAGTTCCTACTATACACGTCAATTTCTTTGGGCGAGGCCAAAACGGTAACTCAGCAATTATCCAGATAAAGAGATTGCTCAGTTTTCATCTTAAACGACCATTATATTGATCCTAATACTCGATGTAATGGATATGGGAAATGGTGTGAAGAGAAAATACAAGTCAACTTGGGCATGGAAAATCTATTTTTAATTGTGAAATAACCAACTGCGGAGGAGAATACAGTCGATGAAAAAAAGTATCCGAACAATATGGTTGATTACAGAATTTAGAAAAAATATATCTGGAAATTATTTTTTTTTAGAAATTAGTGATCTGGCAACCTTCATGTCACGTGACACGAAGGTTGCCAGATCAGTTTGTTTTAACGGCTGTCCACTGGATCCCTTTCCTCCAACCTTATCTGTACTTTTGGGGTTCTTGTGACATGGGCATTTACCACATTGCGTGCAAAAAAAAAGTACTGCTCATAGTTAAAACAACCCAATCTCATACTCAACAGCAAAAAATTCAAATTTAAAGCATAAATTAATCATTTGCAATATTATTTTTTTTATTTGGCATTTTCTCAAACTTTCCACCTTTAAAGGGCGTTATTAAAACTATTAGGAGATTCAGAAAATGCGAATTGTAATATTTCATCGATACTAATCTAACCCAGAAAGAATTTTTAATTTATCTCTAACAATAATAAAGTTGAAGGTTTACAGACTGACTAACAGATGGACGACAAAGCGAAAACATTAGCTCGTTTTACATTGAAAACGATCTAAGAAACGAGAGACTGAGCACTCAACGAAACCATTTTTTCCCCCTTCTCTCACATTATCTGCCTGCTCTTCTTCGAAGACGTCTGCTAATGCTGCCGGTTCAGACAGAACTGTTTACAAGCATCAGCAATAACGAGTCATTTGATCGACGGCAACGTACGAGTCGACGGCGTATTATTGATTTTTCCTGTGACGGGAGAATGACGTGGTCTTCTCTGACAAACTCAATTCCAGGAAAGCTCCGTGAGTGATATTTCTAGCCATTTCAACTCACACGAGTGGCTCGCTTGAAACAATGAAATGAAAGGTATCCCCCGTGTCTCACCAGTGTATCCACCGTACAGTCTCTCCGCATCTCCAACCAATCATGATTACTGTAGTATACGAACCACATCGCAAAAGGGAACAATGGAGCGAGTCAACTGTGACAGCAAGTGGCCAGTGCTTTTCCGAACCTTTTTCCCTCCCTGTTTTCCCCACCGAACTTCCTACCTCTCTCTCTCTGAGCAAGGGCAAACCCCATCGGTGTCTGTGACTCACCCGCCTCAGTCTCTCATATTCTGTATCCTTCACGGCGTGTAGACGTGTGGGTTAAACCAGTGTGCGGTAGGTTTTCTAATTGAAAACGTGATAGCAAATTGCAGCGTGGAAGCAGATACGTGTGCAATAAGGGGACGTGGCTTTCATATTTATGGCTGTTCACAGATATGTCATTGGAAACATGCACGTACTAAAAATATGAGGTACAGCGAGGGACACCATTCACTCATAAACGAAACATATTTATGGGGGGGTGATAAGATTAAAACCCAATGATGACATTTTTTTTTCTCCTTCTTTCCGTTTTAAGACTCTGGGGAAAATTCAATTTTACGTGATCGGTGAATCCTCAATAGTGATTTTTTTTTGATGTAACTTGCAGAAGGGCCATAAGAGTAGACTAACGTCTTGAAATATTAAACTGAATGTACGTGTGTATATAGGAGTATGTATATATATACGCACACTGCCGTGAAATAAATAGTTCAGGAAAATCAAATTCGATGAACCTTAATTTCCAAAGTTTTTTATTTAAAAAAAAAAAAACAGATACAAGTTGCGAATGTAAGTAAAACTCTATCTAATTCTCGATTTTAGAAAATATTTGTTCCGTTTAAAAAAAAATTAATCAGAGTTGAATATTTTTTAATTAAAAGAGTTAAAAAATATATATATTAAAACGTTAGATGTTTAAATGAGCATAACAGGCTTTTTTCCAAAAAAAAAAAAACAATAACTTTGAAACTGGCGAAAACTGAGATAGGTTTTCTTTTGAAAAGAAGTGTTATGACTGGCAACATTGCTGTTAAATATTCTACTCCTGAAATGTTTTGAATACCGAAAGTATGCTGTTGTTGTTGTTTTACCTCTGAGCGGCACTTTTTTTCACAACATGGGCTAAATGGCCAGGTCACATGGACCCCGAAGGCTCAGAGAAGGTTGGGGAGGGGACCCACTGGAACAGCTGTTGGGAGACAGATGGTAGTCTCCCGTCAAGGCCATCCAGCGTGTTCTTTAACGTGCACAGGGTATGGATCTCCCGCACACGGTGCCATGGCTTAACGTCCCATCCGACTGACGGCGACCTTTCCAAGCATATCGGTGTCCCCTATTGACCGTGGGCAGGGCGGGGAATTTTGCGGAGATAAATCTCGACGCTGACTCAGCTGGGACTCGAACCTGGGAACTACAGTACGCTGTTGAAAATTAAGATCTAAACAGCTTTGTTTTGTTTCATGTTACCATTAATTACCATAAATCATTTAAATTTATTTATTCATTTCTTCAGTTTCATGTTACCATTAAATTAGGGTCACCACATGCACCCGTTTCCAGGGGACAGTCCCTGGATTAAAAAATTCTGTCCCCGGAAATATCTCCGGAATTCGGTTTTGGATATTGTTTAAATATTAAATTGAATTTAAAGCTTGAACATATTTTTATTAACAGAATAGTAGGGGCAACACTTTTATAAAAATTTTTTGTTGAAATATAGATGACTCAAAAGTTGAGGCTATAATAATCATCATCATAATGATAGTGGTATCTGTGCAGCCACTATTTGAGAATACATTGTCTTTCTTCTACCTTTTTTTTTTCAAGCATGAATTTAATACGGTTGGATGAGAAATCACGTATAAATGTAGTCACTGTGAAGGCTCTGCTGCAAGTGCAAACAAATTTTCGTGTCTCCTGAATTCTTTAGGGAAAAACTTGCCGAAAATGAAAATATTTAACAGAAAAATCTATTTTTACGCAAAATAACACAAAATAATAGGTTTTTTTGTTAATTAACTTATGTTATTCTAGTTTTATTTTGTGCTAATTGGATAATAAAGTCATTATATGTTCAAATATATATAATATATGTTCTAAATGAGAACGATTGTGTTGCTTTTTAACATAATAATTTCAGAAAAAAGTCAATCCTTTAGATTGAATTTTCAAAGTCCCCGGATCTTCTTCTTCAAAACTTGTTGCCCTACATTAAATGACATTCTAGACCAGTGATTCTCAACCTTTTATGCTTCACGTACCCCCTGGAAATGTATATGCCACTGGCGTACCCCTTGTATAGATAGATAAAACTATAGTTATAGTATAACAATGGGAATAAAATAAAACATATATATCAGTGGTTCTCAACCTTTTATGCTTCACCTACCCCCTGGAAATGTGTATGTAACTGGCGTACCCCTTGTATAGATAAAACTATTACTTGGATAGATAAAACTATAGTTATAGTATAACAATGGGAATAAAATAAAACATATATATCAGTGGTTCTCAACCTTTTATGCTTCACGTACCCCCTGGAAATGTATATGCCACTGGCGTACCAATTGTATAGATAGATAAAACTATAGTTATAGTATAACAATGGGAATAAAATAAAACATATATATAACTGGTTCTCAACCTTTTATGCTTCACCTACCCCCTGGAAATGTGTATGTAACTGGCGTACCCCTTGTATAGATAAAACTATTACTTGGATAGATAAAACTATAGTTATAGTATAACAATGGGAATAAAATAAAACATATATATCAGTGGTTCTCAACCTTTTATGCTTCACGTACCCCCTGGAAATGTATATGCCACTGGCGTACCCCTTGTATAGATAGATAAAACTATAGTTATAGTATAACAATGGGAATAAAATAAAACATATATATAAGTGGTTCTCAACCTTTTATGCTTCACCTACCCCCTGGAAATGTGTAGGTAACTGGCGTACCCCTTGTATAGATAAAACTATTACTTGGATAGATAAAACTATAGTTATAGTATAATAATGGGAATAAAATAAAACATATATATCAGTGGTTCTCAACCTTTTATGCTTCACGTACCCCCTGGAAATGTATATGCCACTGGCCTACCCCTTGTATAGATAGATAAAACTATAGTTATAGTATAACAATGGGAATAAAATAAAACATATATATAAGTGGTTCTCAACCTTTTATGCTTCACGTACCCCCTGGAAATGTATATGCCACTGGCGTACCCCTTGTATAGATAGATAAAACTATAGTTATAGTATAACAATGGGAATAAAATAAAACATATATATCAGTGGTTCTCAACCTTTTATGCTTCACGTACCCCCTGGAAATGTATATGCCACTGGCGTACCCCTTGTATAGATAGATAAAACTATAGTTATAGTATAACAATGGGAATAAAATAAAACATATATGTATATATAACATATATCTAGCGACTTTTGAGCTCTCACGGCGTACCCCAAAAAATTTTACCGCGTACCCCACGTTGAGAACCCCTATTCTAGAATGTCTTCTCTGGCCCAAAAGAAAAATTTTCCAATTTTATAAAATATATATATTTATTATTCAACTTATTTTTAGTACTTCTTCCCAATGTTGCTCTTATCCTATCCGTATTCTATTCTGAACCCCAGGTTTCTATTTCTGATAGCAGATATTGATACTTTCTGTGATTTTTCATTTTCTCTTCTCAAAAGTTTTAATTTTGAGTTTTAAAAGTTTTTAATCTTTAAATTTTTAAGTTTTTAATCGCTGTGCTTAGCCATTTCAAAGTAAAAATCTGCAGAGAAATATCATACAGACACTCTTTCTCCAACTAAAAATATCAAGAGGGAGTCATCTCTATGTTATAAAAAAATCATTGCAATAATCATTTCTGTTACGTAAAGAGAGTAAGGAGAACCTTCATCGTCATCGTGTCCTCACAGGGGAACAATCATCTTCATCATGGGAAAGAAAGTCGCAGTCATCGTCATTGCGTAGATAACTAATTACAGAGACAATCATCACCAAAAAAATAATGAAATTCAGACATTTGTAGTGAAAACCATAAGCTCCAGGATAGACAATCTGAAATAATAATCTGAATCCAGTAAAAGCATACCGATGAAACAATCTTGTGAAAGATAATCGTAATCGCAATATTATGCAAGTTATCAGATAGGAAAAAATCTGCATAGAGCAAAATAGATCCAATCATTAGCATCATGGAAAGATAATCCATAGTAATAATCTGCATCGAATGAAACCATCCAAAGGAAACAGTCATCTAAATCATCTGAACGATCATCGTAATCGCCTCATCACTATTATGCAGAGAGATGATTATAGAGCCAATATCTCATGCAAATCGGTAATTTTAGAGTCAATAATTTTCATCATTCAAGTCATATCATATAAATCTTGTTAAGAGTAAAATTATATATAAATATATAAGAATCATATAAAACGCAAAATAAAACAAATCACAGAAGAAAATCATTCACATCATAGAAAGAGAATCAATAACAATAATCTTCATCATATAGAAGCTACTTTGGCCATTGGAAATCAATCATTTGCATCGTCTAAAAGCATCATAATAACATCCTCATTATATAAAGAGAATCACAGGATCAATAATCTCCATATGATTTAAAGTAAAACAGAAGCAATCATCTTAATAATATAAATTATATAAAGTTATCGTAGAGACAGTCGTATCGATAACATCATGAATTAATCATCTGAAAAAAAAAATAATCGCGAGAATAAATGTCTCAATCAAGATATCATCTACATCAGAGAAACGAAATAGTATAGAGGTAATCATGTTCATAAGATCATCAAAAAGATAATTGTCTTTAAATTAAGATGTCATAGAAACAACCACCTCAGCAGTGAAGTATAAGCCCTAAAAATCAATAAGTAAAGTCACAATAAATAAAGTCTCAAAAGGGTTACACAGAGGAAGTTATCATCATTATGTCAAGATCACATCAGATCATCTCCGTCACTGAAGGATTTAGAGAGGCAATTATTTCTTCGTAGCATCATATAAAAATAGTTATTCCTACAACAAAGTTCTTGTTTAAATTCCAGCAGATCGGGAGAAAGTTTCGGAAAAATGTCTTAAAGGAAAATCTGGATATGGCCTCATTAGCCTTTAATAGATACATAGTAGTATTAAGAATCTGAAATTAAGAAAAAGTAGATAAATTGTACCCTTAGATAACGCTGATACATCCCTTTGGAAATAAATAACGACAGTCAGACATTAGCTTCCAATAAGGCATGGACCTTTACATAGTAGTGGCTTTAAGGTTGCTGCGGTATTGGGCATGCGAGTCAATAGGGGCCTTTATTACGGCTTGATTTTAATGACCAAAAGATCAAAATAATGAACTCAACAATTCGGTAGTAATGATTCGAATTATTTTATCCTATCCAGGAAACTTCCAGCATTGAAAATTCCATAATACATTCAGTGTAAGTATTACTAATTCCAAATGAATTGGATAATGTTACCTAAATAGATAATACCAATATGCTGCTAGAGTTAATCATACAAAAAATAATTTGTGGTTCCTCTGAAGTTTGGCGCCCGACCTGCCATCTTCTTAGTAACAATAATTTTATCCTAGAAAAATTAAAAAAAAATAGGCAAGTTGTATTTCTGGAACATGAATGCCTCTAACTGGAAAAGATGTAAAATAAAAAACTTATCCTCCCAAAATATTAATGCTTTTGCTTGGAAAGTAAGAAAAATAAACGAAATATTCTCTCGAAACGTGAATGCCTCTTCCTGGAGATAACGAAAACAAACTGATAATCCTTTTCAAACATGGATTCCCTTCCTAGAAACCGAAGGGCTTGGAAAGGCCGCCGTCCATCGGATGGGACGTTAAGCCGTGGCCCTGTGTGCGGGAGAGCCATACCTTGTGCACGTTAAAGAACACGCTGAATGGCCTTGACGGGAGGCTACCATCTGTCTCCCAACAGTTGTTCCAGTGGGTACCCTCCCCCAACCTTCTCTGAATCTTCGGGGTCATTGTGACCTGGACATTTATCCCATGGTGTGCAAAAAAGTGCCGCTCAGGGGTAAAACAATCCAACCTAACCTTCGTAGAAATGATGATAAAGATCATTCTTCTGAATCTCGGATGCCACTCTAGAAATGACGGAAAAAAAAGATCTTTTCTAAACATAAATGCCTTTCCTTGGAAATGTAATTCAAATAAGGTATTCTCCCGAAAACTGGATGTTTCTCTTTAGTAAGGAAAATTAAATAAA
This sequence comes from Ryuthela nishihirai, assembly GCA_038380435.1. Lineage (NCBI taxonomy): Eukaryota > Metazoa > Arthropoda > Arachnida > Araneae > Heptathelidae > Ryuthela > Ryuthela nishihirai. Next base: position 40,781,004 of record JAWZYU010000019.1, read on the forward strand.
TTATCTTACCGAAATATGGTATGGTGTACCGAAATATGGATGCCTTCACGTTGGAAATGGAGAAAAATAAACCAATTGTTTTACCGAAACATGCATTCCTGTCCCTGGAAATTAGTTAAAAAATTATTTTACCGAAACAGAGATTTCTCTCCCTGGAAATGAGAGAAAATATATTTTACCGAAACATGGATTCCTTCGGATATTTTTCTCTGTGGAAATGAGGAAAAATTATTTTACCGAAACATGGATTCCTCTCCCTGGAAATTAGCAAAAAAATTATTTCACCGAAACATGGATTTATCTCCCTGGAAATGAGGATGGATTCCTCTCCCTGGAATCACTATAGGCAGCAAATAACCAATATACTAAATTTGGCTCATTTCTTCCAATTTTTTACCCAATCACGAGCAATTTTCTCAATTTATACTCATCATTAAAAATGAGTTATGATCCTTATTTTTATCAGTGTGTGATACTTAGTAGAACACGACTACTGCCACAAAACCAATTATAATTATTAAAGTTAAAAAATTACCAATTTTCAACCGCAGTGCAAAGTTAATTTAAACATATAAGTATGCATCATTGCAATAAGTTCTTTTTAATCTACAAGCTTTCTGCAAGAGAGTTTACCAAAATTTTAGCATTGAAACCCTTTTGGGAAGTACATTAGCAGCCAAAGTTTTAGACAACCCCATACTGGTCAGCCAAAATGATGCAATTTAAATATAATAAATTTTAACTGCAATCATTTTTCTTGAAATCCAGCTTGACAATACACTCCTAAATATCAATATATTACTCAGAAAAATTAAAATCTGGATCAATAGATCCAGACATTATTTTTCAGCATAATATTGATACGGGGTATTTATTTATTTTATTATAGATGCAAGGAACAGTAATATTTGCCTGTAACTTGTTATCTTAAATTAGAAATTATTGCTTAATAGTTTTAAACAAATATATTTGAAGTAATAATTATCGGTGTACAGCATTTTAGACATGGTCAAAGCTTTCAGGTTTAAATGCCAAAAATGATACAGACACGAAACCTAGATGGACACTTAACCTAAATAGTAGCTCTAAATCAGACCAATCTAACACAAACTTAGTGAAGAGCAAGAAGGGTTTGGGTTGTTTTACCTCTGAGCGGCACTTTTTTGCACACCATGGGCTAAATGGCCAGGTCACATGGACCCCGAAGGCTCAGAGAAGGTTGGGGGAGGGGACCCACTGGAACAGCTGTTGGGAGACAGATGGTAGCCTCCCGTCAAGGCCATCCAGCGTGTTCTTTAGCGTGCACAGGGTATGACTCTCCCGCACACGGACCACGGCTTAACGTCCCATCTGACGGACGGCGGCCTTTCCAAGCCCATCGGTGTCCCCTACTGACCGTGGGCAGGGCGAGGAATTTTGCGGAGATAAATCTCAACGCTGACCCAGCTGGGACTCGAACCTGGGAACTACAGATTACGATCCTGGCGCGCTACCGACTGAGCCACCCCCGCCCCGAACAAGAAGGGAAAACAAATCTATTCTTAAAGAGCATCAGGAAAAGTTTTCTACTTAAAACGAAAATGTACATTTCTAAAAGCAAGGTATTGCGAAAAAACACTGTTTTTAAGGAAAAAAGAAAATACGTTGCTTAAAAAACAAAAACGTTTCAATGAGGAGTAGAAGTAGAGAAGATCGCTTTGATTGGGCAAAAAATTGGAAGAAATGAACCAAATTCCGTATATTGATTATTTGCTTTTTTAGCCGCAAGTTTCTTTGCAATGAGTCGCGGATTGGACGGGCTGCTCTAAATAATTGAATTCTCAAAGATCAACTTTTTGTAGAGCATTAAGAAACGCGAAACTTTAACGCTATACCTTAAGAAATTATTAACTTTAACTAGAGACCATAAGAACGTTTAAACGCGGCATTAAGTAAAATTGAGAATTCTTTTTATAAATCACACTATCATTACTAAATTGAAATTTTTGGGCTTGAAGAAAGAAAATGTTGAGTTGGACAGCAATATTATATATTTCGTCAAAAATGTACAACGTCGAATCACGCGCTCACGTTTTATAATATTTTGTCTTGGTCGCCTAATCATGACGTCACCAAGAAAGTAGGCGTGAGCAGTCAGATCTCTAGGTGGCGTTGGCTATACCCGGGGCACGTTACAGAACACGCTGGGTGGTTTTGACAGGCGGCTATCATCTCTCTTCTAATAGCTGTGTGAAGGTACAATGCCACTCAGTTAATTATTCAGGTATAAAGAATTGTTCACTTTGTAGTTGAGAGACCTTTATATATTTTTATGACATTGTTATATAAATATTATCGTAGTATATATTATTTTCAGTGTTCAATTTCGCTCAGAGGTGTGATGACAACAAGTTAAAAACCGGAATTGCCAATCGTTTTAACATCACGCGCGCCCGTTGCTTACACTAAGTGTTAGTTTGATGACATTTTATTTAGAAATAGTATACATTAATATTTCAATTAATTGAAATTATTCGTTGTTTTAGTAAAGAGTTTTGGAGCTGGGATGAATCATATTCTGCAGTTCCCAGGTTCCAGTTCCACCTTGGCCAGTCTTGAGATTTTCTCCGGAAAACTCCCCGCTCTACCCTCGGTCATTAAGTGCATTCTCAATTTTACTTAATGTCGTGTTTAAACGTTCTTATGATCTCTAGTTAACTTATTGTCATCGCCAATGTGCTTGGAAAGGCAGCCGTCCATTGGATGGGACGTTAAGCCGTGAACCCATGTATGGGAGAGCTATACCCTCTGCACACTAAAGAGTTGTTGGATTGTTTTATCTCTGAGCGGCATTTTTTTGCACACCATGTGCTAAATGGCCAGGTCACATGGACCCCGAAAGCTCAGAGAAGGTTGGGAGAGGGGACCCACTGGAACAGCTGTTGGGAGACAGATGGTAGCCTCCCGTCAAGGCCATCCAGCGTGTTCTTTAACGTGCACAGGGTATGGCTCTCCCGCACACGGGGCCACGGGTTAACATCCCATCCGACGGACTGCGGCATTTCCAAGCCCATCGGTGTCCCCTACTGACCGTGGGCAGGGCACACTAAAGAACACACTGAATGACCTTGACGCTAGGCTACCATTTGTTTCCTAACAGATGTCCAGTGAGTCTCCTTCTCCAAAACTTCTCATCCCTCGAGGTCCTTTTGATCTGGTCATTTAGTCTAGTGTGTGCAAAAAAAAAAATGCCGCTCAGAAGTAAAACAAACCAAAGTAACGGGTTCGAGTTAGTGAGACCTATTTTCTGCGAATCACCTCTGATTTTATTGGTTTGTGTTCTTCTGAGCATCATTTTGTTTGTACTAAATGGTCAGGCTACAAAGATTCCAAGGGTCAGAGAAGATTGATGGAGGTGACCACTGAATTGCTGTTAGGAGACAGAGGAAGCCATTCAGGACGTTCTTTAACATGAACATGCTATGGCGCTCCAGCACGCGAAGCAACTACTCAACGTTCCATCCGACAGTTCAGTCTCGATCTCTCTCTCTCACCTAAGGAAGGGGTAGGAATTTCTTGAGAAAGTCTCAAAGCTGTCAACGAAGCCTTGGGAACATGAGGTTACGGAGCTGAAGAGCTGCCGACTAAAACTTGCCCCCCCCCCCCCCCCCCCGCGGTGGTGGTTCAGTATTGGACTCTGCCAAAAGACTGTCTATTAAAATAGGGTACAGGAGAGGTTCCCAAATTTATTTGTCCTACCGCCCCCTTTTCAAAAAAAAAAAAATTACTCAGTGCCCCCCTGGAAATCTACCTTCTTTAAGCGAACAAACAGAAAGATGCAGTGATAAATTTTTTTCTTTTATGTATCTATATTTCTATCTACGTCCTACAACATAGTATAGAAAGATGTTGTTGTAAATAAGACACCTTGAAGCTTGAAATTATAAAATTATTTATTAAAATCAACCATAGTAAGATTCGCATTACACACAGAAAATTAAGATAACGAAGGATAATTTTATGTGTTTATTTGGAAAATAAAGTAATCACTACGACTTTAACTCTATGTTACACAACAGATGAAACATGTACTAACGGTTTTTTCAAAACTTTCTTGGTTTTTCAAAACTTTCAAACGTTTCCCATCTTTCTTTATGCTTCCACCGCCCCCCAATTGCACCCGAGGCTACTACCGACCCCCTGGATCGTTCCAGCGCTCCCAGGGGGCGGTATCGCCCACTTTCGGAAACATTGGTGTACACAAACATTTTTAAACCGCGAACATCTTTTTTTTTTAAATATGAACTTGATGCGACCCTCAAACATTTCAACATGCATTTATAAGATGTTCATGCAATAATGAATTTGACCACAAAAACACGCTTGATCATATAAGTGTATAGATTAAGGGATCTGTAATCTTTTAAATGTAAGGTATTTCAGGAATTATTTATTTCAAAGCTACGGCTATTATGTTCTCCTTTTTCACATGTGAACTTGTTTATGTTTCATGTACCAATATATATATAGGTGTTGGGGTGAAATAACCTTATTCAATTCAGTTATTAGTAATTGGGAAAGTGTGTAAAAATCCTCTCATTCGCTTCCTGGAATCGAGTTACTATTACAAAAATACTATTAGTACTCGTAATCAGCAGGAGATCTCATCGAACTCGGAATCTCCTGGTGATTCCGAGTGGCTTGACCAGGAGATTTCGAGTCCGCGAAGCGGATAAGTGGATTTTTTATACATGCCAAATTACTGTAAATGATTATCAGTGTATTGAGATTTTTTCCTTCCTAAGGGCTTTATTATTTTGAAATGAAGGTTATGAAAAATGGGTATATTTTGATGGTTACGTTTAATTGAAATTTTCATGCTATCCGCAGAATTTTACTGATCCACAGTCACTGAAATATTTCAAACTTATGGTATTTGCATGCAAATTATTCACATTACGAATAGTTAATACTTGAGAGATTATCTTGCTAGGGTTACACATAAAAGCAGAATTTTACCCTAGTAAGCCGTCCCGTGGCCCAGTGGTTAGCGCGCTTGGCTACTGATCTACGGGACCTGGGATCGAGCCCCGGATAAGGCATGGATGTATCTGTCGTTTTTCTGCTGAGGTCCTGCCATCCTCTCAGACCTTCTACTATGGCATATAAACTGACAGGCTCCTGTCAGACCTCTGTGGCAAGCAGCTGCTTGAGGGGGTATTTTTTTTAGACTCAAGAAGATTAGAGCAGTTTATATTGTAAAACCAATTTAATGAAAAATCATTAGTTAGAACATTTTCCTTTTTGTCACTAGATGGCACAAGTCAAACATCACCGTACATTTGCAGAAAAAAAAATGAGTTCTACTGGGGGACCGCTAGTCCATTGAGAGAAGCATGTGGTTTACTCATATGTTTATAGAAGAGGGCTACCTCATAATAGACTTCCCGCTGAGGGAGCAGAGAAGAGATGGGTGGTTCCCTACCCACGGGCTTCCTAGACCCAGGGAGGAAATTGTTTAATGTATCATCAACGAGTACATCAACATGGACTGGTAAATTAAGCAGAGAGAGAATTATGGCCTACTTTATTTGCAAGTCTGAGTCATCTAGGTTTACAAAAGTACTATTAGCAATCTTCATCACACTGCTGAGATAGCTTTCTTCATTTGAATGTTGTTTATTATAGCTCTATTAGTTTTGCCATTTATTTTATATAAACACACTTTTAATTTCGCTAATTCTGTCTTATGCGTTTGAAACAAAACAGGTATTAAATTGATATTTAGCATCTATTTCTCTGTGTACTACAGTTGATGAATACTGCATCTACATATAACAGGCTATCGGAAATTGGCATGATTCCGAAAATAGCAGAATAGAAATGTTAGATAGAAACTTATGCTAATCCAATCAACCATCCATCTGTTTTTTCATCCATTTTCACAGTCTGTTCGTCTGTCCATTCATTTTCATACAAGTTTGTTCGTCCATCCATCCATTCATCCATTTCACCCCCTTTCCGTTCCACCTCTCTTTGTCCCTCTATTTATCACGCGTCTGTTCATCTATTCAATCTTTACACTATTCTTTCATCTAATTTTCTAGTCATCTGTGCGTCCATACCCTCATTCATTCACAGTTTGTTTATCTATTCATTCACATGTCCATACGTCCATTCGTCCACTCATTCTCCCTTATATTCTTCCATCCACTGATCCACTTTCTATTCCACTTCATCCATCCTCCTGTTCTCCCATCCATTAATACATCTGTCTATGCACTCTTTTATTAGCTCATCTCTTTGTTAGTCTATTTATCCCAACATCTGTTCGTCCACTTATCCATTCATCTATATCTGCATTCACACTTTCATCCATTGATCTCAATCCGTCTGTTAATTTATCCATTTAGATAATCGTCTGATGTTCATCTTTTCATCTGTTCTTTTCATAGTTCGTCTATCCATTCATCCATTTATTTCTTGACTATTCCTCTGTTCCTTTGTTCTTCCATTCCCCCACCTGTTTATTCCTCCATCAATTCATCTCTCTTTTTCTTCACCATTTATTTCTCCATCTGTCTCTTCGTGATCCATTCATCCATCCATCTATTCACCTGTCTCTTCGTCCATTTGTTCGCCCACCTCCGTCCATTTGTTCCTCATTTGTTCCTGCTCATTCATCGATTTATCCAACGATTGCAAATAAAAAAAAAGATAAAAACAACACTTCAAAGTGGTAAAGAATCCATTTAACTCTGAGACAATTTACCTCTTATCCCATTCCTCTGTTTCCATATCAGCACCGTCTCCGGCAACCCGGCTTTTTAATGCTCTTTTTCGAATTCGAAATAAAATGGTCTAATTCAGTACACATTATTTTTAAATCTATTTTTCAACTATATAGCAACCAAGATACCAATGATGATAGACTCTAGTATAAGATTCTAGATATTCTAAAAATTAGATTCATAACATATTCAGTACAAAATTCATATCGGTAATATTTTATGTATAGATACTATCGTAACTGTACCGAAGAATGAGCGACTAGAAATAGCTCAAAAATTCGGCGCCACGCACAATGAAAAAAAAAACCACGTAAACCAATTACAATGAAACTGAATGCCATCTCGAAGTTTGTTTACATTGTGACATATCTCAGTGGAACGACTAATACGCGGAAAACGGAGAAATGAAAAAAAAAAAACTGTCTTAAAATGCGAAACATCCAACACAAATATCGATACACTATTCAATTTAAGTATTTGTTTGACATGTATACCTGAGAGAAATAACCAAGAAAAATAAAGGGATGAGCAGGAAAATTTAGAGAGCTGAGACGTTGGCCTCCACCAGAGAATGAATAAAACATGTCGTAGACATCAGCCACACTGCAGGCTGCCAATCGTGTAGGAGTCCTCACAGAGGTTAGAGACAAGTAGAAGTTAAATATTTATCGAGACGGAAAGCTCCTCTCGTGCAAGGGTCCGTAGAAAAGAGCTACCCATTGAGTGGCCACAAATTTGTTTAAAACTGTTGTGACTCATCTTGTTATTGGCAGAGACTCGAGAGAAGATGAAAGGAGCGCAGCGAGAGAAGGAAGAAGGAGCCTCACTGGTTTCTGTTTAACGCTGAAAGAGAGATGCCACAGGGAGATGCAGCGCTCTTCCCCCCCCCCCCCCCACCACACACACATAACGTCAAGCATACAGCAGCGTTGATTACCCATCCGTAATCTTTAAGCGTGTTAAATATTGATGAGGTTATCTTTTAGACGTCTCGCTAATTTGCATATCGTTCGGGTCGATCTGAGACTGTTCCGTCAGTACGTATATATACATATATATCCAATGCGGAAGAAAGCTGATTGAAATGGTCAAGTCTGTTGAAGGAGTCATTCCGGACGGAAAATTAAAGAGCTTTCACCGAAGCAAAGATGGAGTAAAAGCGGCAATTACATGGATGCATCAGAAGATAAAAGTAAAAAGAGAAGAACAGACGTGGAAAAAAAAGATGGATTTAAAAAGCGAACTCAAGAGATGAAACATATATATATTAACTATCTATAACTTTAGTTTGGAGAGCTGAGACAACTCTCACGCAATTGTGAAGTCGAGATAAGTGATTGCAAAGAGGTTAGAGATGAACAAGGACAATTGGAGTAAGTGTAAAGATTTCTTCAGACCTTTAACGTCGATCCCCTTTTGTTGATCAGAAGGATTGCATTGGTGGCAATGCAATCCTTCTGATATATGTTGCATTTAGTTCACAAACGAGTGTCTTTAATGCACTAGTCTAGTGAAGATAAGCAAAGGAAGGCTAGGTTTAATATAATAATAGAGGATTGGGTCGTTGACCAATTTAAGGTCTCTGAATAAACTCTTCTCATGGGTTGTTTACATTTTTAAGGAATAGATTATTTGCATAAAAGCATATTGAAAATTCGAAGATCAACTTTACCTCTTAGGATAAAAAACAGCAGTCAGAAGCTCTGAGCGCAATATTTTTTAAACAATGGACTAAATGGCCAAGTCACAAGTACCCAAGGGCTCACAGAAAGTTGAGGGAAAAGGACCCATTGGATAGCTTTTAGGAGATAGATACGAGACTACAAATAGGTAAAAGAGTTGCCACACTTCTTAGCTTCATATTGGACTGAACTAACAAAGACACAATAAAAATATGGAGACTAGGACACTAACTGGAAAACACTGAAGGAGGATTGTGGATTTCCTTTTAGTAATGTATCAATCCAGTATATTCTGTAAAGTTCATACTGAACAGCTTTCGCTTATATCCGAGTGAAATATGTTTCTTAATGGAGGCAAAACATTGTAACTACTCGTAATGAGGATAAGAACTAAGAAATTCGCCGAGTAAAGCCTCCGTCTTTGCAGTTTTAATTTTTGTAGATTACGGAGGACGTTCAAAAAGTTTTTGACACGTGTCTGTAGATTTACACTCGTTCCTCCGAAAATAACGAGCTACGACCTTTTAGAAAGCTTGACTAAACCTGTCATTACATGTCAAAAACAAATGCCGTATCATCATTTTTCTTCTCTCTGGCAGCGCGTAAAGTTTGCTCCTTAGAGAAAGACGGCAGAGCTTCGCAGAGTCAATGCGAACTCGCATATGAATAAAAGCATCACGTTCGTCCCTTGCAGAAAGACAGAAGGAGGCCGTGCCAAAAAGGGAACACCGATGGGCTTGAAAAGGCGGTCGTCCATCGGACGAGACATTAAGCAGTGGTCCCGTATGCAGGTCTGCGAACGTTAAAGACGGATGGCCTTGAAGCGAGGCTTTCATCTGTCATGTTTTTGATCTGGCTGTTCAGTGGAGACTAGGGTACCCTAGTATAGGGGTTCTCAACCTTTTGGGGTACGCAGTGAGAACTCAAAAGTCGCTAGATCTAGTAACAAAGTAAAAATGACCATTGTTATACTATAATTATAGTTTTATCTATCTATACAAGGGGTACGCCAGTTACATGCACATTTCCAGGGGGTACGTGAAGCATAAGAGGTTGAGAACCACTGCCCTAGTAGACTAGAACTCTTCCGTTACCTAACTCTAACTAACCTTCCTAAGCCTTTTAGAATCCTTTTGAGTGGTGTTTTATCCTATTGTGTGGATAAAAGTGCAGTTTAGAGTGAAAACAAACTCTTAAACACTAGCTTAATTTATTAACTGAAGCAATCTCAATCTGGAAGGTGAACGTCACACATTTCTTAGAACTGGAATTGGTCGACAACCACCAGCAACAAAATTCATTTGTACCAAAGTAGTTTGAATTTATTCCAGCAAAACTCTAACGTAATAAACAATGTTTGGAAAGATCCCAAAGTGAAAAACAATGTTTAAAAGAACGCCGGCATTTAAATGAATATTGAAAACAATGTTCAATTTGAAAAGACAGTGTTAAAAGGATCTCAAAGATAAAAACAATGTTAAAAGGGGTCGAACGTTCAAAGCAATGTTGAAGAGCGAATTCAATGTTAAGAATTTGGTGAAAAGGATCCCGGTGTTGGAAATAATGTTGATAAGGTCAGTATAATGTTGGAAAGGCTCAATAGGTAACAAAATGTTGGAAAAGGATCCCACAGTGCTAAACAACGTTTAAAAATCCCAATGTAAAAAACAAATTAAAAAAGGACTCAACGTTAAAAACAATACTTAAGAGAATTTAAGTTAAAAAAAACAGCTTAATGTTCAGAATACGATTGGAGAGGAAGATTATGTTACCAACTTTTTGTAAGATAGGAGCTTCTCATTACTGCAGATATCAGATAGTTTTTTTAATGAGTACAATGGCTTTTGTCTTTACGTAGAATTAGGGATAGGGCGGTCTTTTCAAATTTAATGACTTACCTACCATAATTTTTTTCCCAAAGAAAATTTGATTAGCTTATCCTTTTTTTTTCAAATGGAATTTTAATGTCTTATCTTTTTTTCAAACGAAAATTTAATGTCTTATCTTCTTTTTCCCAAATGAAAATTTAATGTCATCTTTTTCTAAATGAAAATTTAATGTCATCTTTTTCTAAATGAAAATGTAGTGTCTTCTCTTTTTTTCCAAATGAAAATTTAACGTCTTCTCTTTTTTCCAAATGAAAATTTAACGTCTTATCATCTTTTCCATAGGGAAAGATGAGAATATTTCGACAATTTGTACTCTTATTTTATGAATATGACATGTTCATGATCTGACCTTCTCGTACACCTTTACACCCTTGACATCCCCCCGCCTCCATTTACTTTTTTAAAAATTAAACAAAACAAACAATGTGAATCTAAGGAATATGACGCTTCAATAAAAAATCTTAAATGACAGATGCAAATGATAACAGGATAGCATCAATGCATCTTAACGATGAGACACATTGTCGCATCATCGGGAAGGTTAAAAAGACAAACGTTGCAATAATGATCTGCAGAAGATGAAAAAAAATAACGATTACGAGGAAAAAAATCGGTTCTAAAAAAAGCATCGGTTAAACGAAGAAGTGTAAGGTAATGTTACGAGGTGAAATATAAAGAATTAAACAACAATTTTAACACCAATTTCCTCTTTAAACATCTCTCAATGTCTGCGGAGAACGACATCTTGGGACATCAGATCATTTTATGACATTTTTCAATTGCTCACATATGCTGAAATTTCTCCAGAAAACTTTGATTATCGTTCCATTCCATTTATTTGGGGGAGAAGTTTAAAAATCAAATAAAGAAGGACCCCATTACCTTCCACTGTTCTTTACACCATTCGCAAAGAAAATCGCCGTAGCTTCGGATCGTTACAATGTAAAAATCGTACTCTTCTTGTTTCCAGTTGTTAGTTCTCACCAGGGATGATATTAAAAAGCAATGTCTGAACAGGACTGTCATAACGACTTTTGCGCGAATCCTTCTCGATGCTGATGCCTAGTTTAAAAGGTTTATTTCCTTTTGCTGGGAAATGTTGTCTTGCATTCAATGGATCACTTAAAGGATCCTAAAACAAGGCCTTTTGGTAGAGGCGGGTGGGGGAGGGGCGGCCGCAGCGCATATTGTCTGAAATCCAGTAGCAGAGTTTTACGATGTGTCGAGAACATCACGTTCGTCGTTTGACGACACGGAGACGGCAGGAGACAAATCTGTCTCCGGGCTTTTGATGCAGCATAACTGTCACCATAACTCTGCAGGCTCGGAATGGTTTAAAGTAGCATAACAGGTGACTGAGAGGGAACCATTGATGGATGAAAATAAATGGACATAAAAAAAGATGTAACGGAAACAATTGCATGGGAAAGTAAACTACTGAAAGGGTTGGGTTGTTTTACCTCTGAGCGGCACTTTTTTTGCACACCATGGGCTAAATGGCCAGGTCACATGGACCCCGAAGGCTCAGAGAAGGTTGGGGACCCACTGGAACAACTGTTGGGAGACAGATGGTAGCCTTCCGTCAAGGCCATCCAGCGTGTTCTTTAATGTGCTCAGGGTATGGCTCTCCCGCACACGGGACCACGGCTTAACGTCCCATCCGACGGACGGTGACCTTTCCAAGCCCATTGGTGTCCCCTACTGACCGTGGGCAGGGCGGGGAATTTTGCGGAGATAAATCTCAACGCTGACCCAGCTGAGACTCGAACCTGGGAACTACAGATTACGAGCCTGGTGCGCTACCGACTGAGCCACCCCTTACTGAAATGTTTCCAATCAATATTACGAAGTCTCTATTAACATTCGATGTTGCGTTTTGACGGTTATGGTTCATATAGCAACGAAAAATTTTCTGTATTACAGCACGATTATTTTTCCTGCTATTTTTCCATCAGTCGGTAGCGCGCCAGGCTTTAAATCTGCGATTCTCAGGTTCGAGTCTCACATGTAAAAAAAGAAAGGTGGGCTTAAGAAAAAGGTGACAGGTCGGACGGGACGTATAGCCGTGGCCCCGTGCACAGGAGAGCCAAACCTCGAGGATACTAAAGAACACGCAGGATGGCTTTGACAGGAGTCTGCGATCCGTAAAGTTATGTCAATAATTCATGTATTTTATACCTTCTAACAACTTTCCAGTATCCCTCTTCGTCAACCTTCTCTGAGCATTTGGGGTTCTTGTGATCTTGTCACTTAGTTCATTCGGGGCAACAAAAAAAGTGCAGCTCAGAGGTAAAACAACAATATGTAGCCTATGTAGTCAACGGCCATTTTTTAAAGATAGAGTTTCATGTTATGCCAATAGTAATTCAGATACGGTTCTTAATTCAGCGTTTTGTCTTGTAGTAATGTGGCTTAAGATTATTTAAAGACCCCAGTCAAACCTATTTTAGTTTCGATTTCCAACAATATTTGTTCAGTGTTTAGAGAGTTACGGAAATTGGAATATTTAACAGCAACAATGCCAGTTCAAATAACTGCATTGAAAAGTTACTAAAAACAAGTTAAAACGAAAGCAATGACGGTTATACAATACTAAAACGTAGAAGAGAATTTTTAGTAGTTCGCGTATTAATTATATTAATACTCCGTCAAGGCCATGCAGTGTGTTCTTTAATGTGCACAGGGTATGACTCTACCGCACACGGGGCCACGGCTTAACGTCCCATCCGACGGACGGTGATCTTTCCAATTCCATCGATGTCCCCTACTGACCGTGGGAAGGGCGGGGAGTTTTGCGGAGATAAATCTCAACGCTGACCCAGCTTGAGGGAGGGGACCCACTGGAACTCGAACTTGGGAACTGCAGATTACGAGCCTGGCGCGCTACGACTGAGCCCCCACCCCACCCCCGCTCAGAGGCAGAGCAACTCAACCGTTCCTGGTGGCTAAGTGGGTAGCGTCCTTGCTTACTGTTCAGAGGGACTGGGGTTCGTAACATGGATGTTGCACTTTTGATGAGCACTCTCCTTCTTCACAAATCTTCTCTAGGGTTTTAGGGGCGGGGGGGGGGGCTCAGTCGGTAGAGCGCCATGCTCGTAATCTGCAGTTCCCAGGTTCGAATCCCAGCTGGGACAGCGTTGAGACTTATCTCCGCAAAACTCCCCGCCCTGCCCACGGTCAGTAGGGGACACCGATGGGCTTGGAAAGGCCGCCGTTCGTCGGATGGGACGTTAAGCCGTGGCTCCGTGTGCGGGAGAGCCATATCTTGTGCACGTTAAAGAACACACTGGATGGCCTTGACGGGAGACTACCATCTGTCTCCCAACAGCTGTTCCAGTGGGTCCCCTCCCTCAACCTTCTCTGAGCCTTCGGGGTCCTTGTGACCTGGCCAATTAGCCCATGGTGTGCAAAAAAGTGCCGCTCAGAGGTAAAACAACTCAACTCTGGCAACTAATACCGGCAGACTTCTTTGATAACTTTAAGTGACAGCCTCAGGAAAAAAAAAAGTCTCCTTTAGTAATATAATAATTTAAATCGATGAATTCCACTCTTTCTTTTTTTTCAGGATGAGAATTCCACCCAAGTACGTTTTTTACTATCGCTGTCCTCATCACAAGAACCGTTATGTACTGTCTATCGCCTTTGCCTTCGGGGTCCTTGTGACCTGACCATTTAGCCCATGATGTGCAAAAAAGTGCCGTTCAGAGGTTAAACAACCCAACTCTCTAGGGCTTAATACATTGACAGACTCCTGTGGCAAGAAGTTTCCTCAAGAATAATTTCATAAGTTAATAAATCCGAAATCGTGATCAACAATGCACGAAGAATGCATAAAAGCTTCGCTGATCTTCATGTTTGTTTTGATATCTGCCCGTTAGCTTTTCATCCTGCCTGACATTCTTGTCTGCAGCTTTCGTTATTGAACAGTGTATCAACAACACAATGCTTAGATGTTGCGAGAGCATTCATATTTGTTTTATCTGCCTATTTCCATCTTTTCTTGCTCATTTTTATTATGCGGTAACTTGGGTTATCAACGATGTATAGACAATGCATAATTGATTCTATAGTCTTCATATTTGTTTTTATGTGTATCAGTATTTCAGGGGTGGGGTACTTATCTCGTGTGTCAGTATTTCAGGGTACTTATCTTGTCTGTCAGCATTTTATGAAGGGAGGGATACTTATCTTGTCTGTCAGCATTTTATGAGGGGAGGGATACTTATTTTGTCTGTCAGTATTTTATGAGAGGAGGGATACTTATCTTGTCTGTCAGCATTTTATGAGGGGAGGGATACTTATCTTGTCTGTCAGCATTTTATGAGGGGAGGGATACTTATCTTGTCTGTCAGTATTTTATGAGGGGAGGGATACTTATCTTGTCTGTCAGTATTTTATGAGGGGAGGGATACCTCTCTTGTCTGTCAGTATTTTATGAGGGGAGGGATACTTATCTTGTCTGTCAGTATTTTATGAGGGGAGGGATACTTATCTTGTGTGTCAGCATTTTATGAGGGGAGGGATACTTATCTTGTCTGTCACTATTTTATGAGGGGAGGGATACCTCTCTTGTCTGTCAGTATTTTATGACGGGGGGATACTTACCTTGTCTGTCAGTATTTTATGAGAGGAGGGATACTTATCTTGTCTGTCAGTATTTTATGAGGGGAGGGATACTTATCTTGTGTGTCAGCATTTTATGAGGGGAGGGATACTTATCTTGTCTGTCACTATTTTATGAGGGGAGGGATACCTCTCTTGTCTGTCAGTATTTTATGACGGGGGGATACTTACCTTGTCTGTCAGTATTTTATGAGAGGAGGGATACTTATCTTGTCTGTCAGCATTTTATGAGGGGAGGGATACTTATCTTGTCTGTCAGTATTTTATGAGGGGAGGGATACTTATCTTGTCTGTCACTATTTTATGAGGGGAGGGATACTTATCTTGTCTGTCAGTATTTTATGAGGGGGAGGGATACTTATCTTGTCTGTCAGTATTTTATGAGGGGAGGAATACCTCTCTTGTCTGTCAGTATTTTATGACGGGGGGATACTTACCTTGTCTGTCAGTATTTTATGAGGGGAGGGATACTTATCTTGTCTGTCACTATTTTATGAGGGGAGGGATACCTCTCTTGTCTGTCAGTATTTTATGACGGGGGGATACTTACCTTGTCTGTCAGTATTTTATGAGGGGAGGGATACTTATCTTGTCTGTCAGTATTTTATGAGGGGAGGGATACTTATCTTGTCTGTCAGTATTTTATGAGGGGAGGGATACCTCTCTTGTCTGTCAGTATTTTATGACGGGGGGATACTTACCTTGTCTGTCAGTATTTTATGAGGGGAGGGATACCTCTCTTGTCTATCAGTATTTTATGACGGGGGGCTATCTATCTAATATCTCGTCTTGAGCAACAATGCATCTATGTATTTAAAATCTCATTTTGGAGAATATTGCAACTATGTATCTAAAATCTCATTTTAGACAACAACTCATCTCTGTATGTAAAATCTCATTTTGGACAACAATGCGGCTATCTATCTAATATCTCACCTTAAGCAACAATGCATCTATGTATGTAAAATCTCATTTTGGAGAATAATGCAACTATGTATCTAAAATCTCATTTTAGACAAGAACTCATCACTGTATGTAAAATCTCATTTTGGACAACAATGCGGCTATCTATCTAATATCTCGTCTTGAACAACAATGCATCTATGTATCTAAAATCTCATTTTGCAGAATATTGCAATTATGTATCTGAAATCTCATTTTAGACAACAACTCATTTCTGTATGTAAAATCTCATTTTGGATAACAATGCGGCTATCTATCTATCTAATATCTCGTTTTGAGCAACAATGCATCTATGTATCTAAAATCTCATTTTGGAGATTAATGCAACTCATCATCATCATCATCATCATCATCATCATCATCATCATCATCATCATCATCATCATCATCATCATCATCATCAAGCAGCCATGGGCTACGGAGGTTCAACCAGACCGTGCAATTTAGTTCTCCAAGCAAGTCTATCCTGAGCTACATCAACTGCATCTGGCCACTGCACACCAATTCTAACAAGGTCCTGTTTGACATTGTCTGCCCACCGCATCCTAGGTCTCCCCTTCTTTCTGAGGCCTTTAGGCACACTGTTCATAACCTTATTCGCCAATCTATAATTATTCATACGGGCAACATGGCCAAACCAACGGAGTCTCTCTCTGCACAATATGCTGCTTAAAGGAGGTTGCAAACTCCTTTGCCTAACCTCATCATTAGTTACAAAGTTGAGCCACCTAATGCCCAAGATACTGCGTAAGCATCTGGTATCAAAAGCATCTAGTTTCCTGTTATCCTGTTTACAAAGTGTCCAAGTTTCACCACCATAACTAACTCTAGAAAGAACCAAACTATTATACAGTCTAATTTTAGTCTTTAGGTGTATACGCCTATTTCTCCACACTCTCCATAGATTCTTAAAAGTCCCGGCAGCAATCCCTATTCGTCTGTTAATCTCATGCCGCACATCACCAGTATCTGTTACATAGCTCCCAAGATAATTAAACTGTGACACCTGCTCAAGACCGCAACCATTCAGATTAACTGAATCACAGCCTACCTGACCAATTTTCATCACTTTAGTTTTCTCTCTGTTTATAACCAAACCTACTCTACTACCAGTCTCATCAACAGCTTGAATGAAAGAGTTCATCTCATCAACATCATTTGCCAAAAGGGCTAAATCATCAGCATAATCTAAATCAGAAATTTTCGTATTTCCAGCCCAGTTAAGGCCGAAATCTTTCCCTTGAAGTGAATTTCGCATAACATAATCAATAACCAAACTAAAGAGAAAAGGAGACAAAATGCACCCTTGTCGAACACCAGAAGTAATACTAAACCAATTGCTACAAGCCTTACCAACTCTCACACACGACTCAGTGTTATTATAGAGAGCTTTCATTATGTTAACTAACTTGTCTGGTATACCATATGATCTCACAATCAACCACAAATTATGACGATCAACAGAGTCGAAAGCCTTTTTGAAATCAACAAAGCTAGCAACCAAAGGTTTCTGAAACTCTAAACATTTTTCAAGAATCTGCCTAAGTGAAAATATCTGATCCACACATCCCCTACCACTTCTGAATCCACATTGCTCATCACGCAATTGACTGTCAACCAGATTCTTAATTCTATTAAGCACAATCATGGAAAGAACTTTACCTGGAACAGAGAGTAGGCTAATACCCCTATAGTTATCACAAGAACTGTCATCACCTTTTTTGAAAATAGGGATAACAATAACTCTGGTAAAATCCTTAGGAACCATGCCTTTATCATAAAAGATATTCAGAATTTCAGTCATCCAAGTGGTAACCGAAACATTTCCAGCTCTAAGCATTTCTGTAGTAATTTCATCTACCCCTGGGGATTTATGAAGTTTAAGTTTAGAAACAGCCAAAATAACTTCAGATTGTGTTATAGGGCCAACATTAAAGCCACCAATGCATCTATCATCATTGCAAACAATGGGAATAGAACTAACCGCATTGTTTAGAACATCACTGAAATGCTCAGCCCACCTAGCCATGACAGAATCCTCACCTTCTATAACCTTACCTTGTTTATCCTTCAATCCCTGTATACCTGTCCGTTTTCTACCACACAAAACATTAACTATCTGGTACAGCTCTCTGCTGTTGTGCTGTCTAACTGCTTCCTCGGCTTTGTCAGCCAAACCATCAAGCCAAAGATTCTTATCAGCAGCTAACTGATCTTTTACACGTTTATTAAGTTCTCTGTAATGCTTTCTATTAGGACTAGTAGGATATTGATTAAGGATATTCCTGCAGTTCTTTCTTTCCGAAATAAGCTCAAGTGCCTTATCACTCAGATAATTCTGTCTCTTCTGCTCCTTTTTTCCTAAAAGAGTACTGTTAGTGTCAAAAAAAGCCTGTTTAAAATGATCCCATTCTTCCTCAACTTCAGTAGTAAGCATTCCATGACTGTCATAATGACTAAGTAACCTATCATGGTAAGCTTTGGCTATAACTGGGTCTTTCAGAGCTTCAGTATTAAAAGCAAATTTTTTAACCTTAGCACAACACTTTTTAAGTTTAAGTTGCAAGACACTTTTAAAAAGGTAATGGTCAGATGCGATTTCAGCTCCCCTATATGCCCTGGTATTTCTAACAGAACTAGCCCATTTGCTGTTAATTAATATATAATCAATCATATTCCTATGCAGCCCATCAGGTGAAACCCATGTGTACTTATGTATGTCGCGGTGTTTGTAATATGTGTTAGTTATTCTGAAACCATTGAGTTTACTTACCTGTAGGAGACGTTGCCCATTGCCATTGCAGCTACCAATACCAAAAGGGCCAATCACCCCTCCCCAAAGGTCAGAGTCAGTACCAACTTTGGCATTGAAGTCACCAAGAACAAGGGTAATATCTCCTTTCTTGACAGAATTCAAAATATCCTGAAGTTGTTCATAAAACCTTTCCTTCTCATCCTCATCGGCATCCTCAGTGGGGGCATAACAGCAGATAACATTCAGGTCTTTAATGCTTGTCTGAAATTTTGCTGTAAGAAACCTTTCATCAATGCACTCATATCCTAGAAAAGCATCACTAGCGTGTCTGCTGAGAAGCAGACCCACCCTATGTATCTAAAATCTCCTTTTAGACAACAACTCATCTCTGTATGTAAAATCTCATTTTGAGCAAAAATGCGGTTATATATTTAAAATTTCATTTTGGACAACAATGCGTCTATGTATCTAAAATCTTATTTTGGACCACAATGCTGCTATTTATCTAAACTCTGAATTGGAGTGCTGTGTGATCTGTTATCAAAAGTTGTGTATTGTACTTGAGCTGGTTTGACCTAAAGCTGCAGCTCTTCTTTAAAGTTGTGCTTTCTTCACTCTCTTAGAGGGTTTCAATTTCTCCTGCATAGTATTAGAAAAGTGCAAATACCTGTTATGTTAAAAGGTCAGAACAGTCAACACACAATGGCAATCTTTTGTAGTTTTCTGACACAATGAATGATAGCTGAAGGGAAAGATCTTAAAATAGATTTCTCTATTTTTGCATTCATCATAGGCGAGATAATTAATTTTAAGTGTTGTTGTGAAAAATGAATTACAAGGATCGTTCATAATGCTAGGACATCGAGAGGGAGGAGCGCAGAAAAGAGCACACTGGGGAAGTCCCTCCCCACTCTAAATATATATATACAAGGAAATAGCTGGCTAACGCATTAAACCATCGGACCTAAACTTTCAAAATAGTCAAGAACTTTCGGATAATGGATTACGGACTCTAGACACCGATTATGATACTTCAGCTTTGATATTAGAATATTAAACGTCGAATATGTATTATTAATGCAAAAAGAGTTTAATGACTATGAAAAACCATCTGTCAAAAACAGCATAACACCATTAAAAAAATTGAAGTTGTAGGCTTGTTTTGATGATCAACGTAATCTTCTTCATGAAATAGATGATCTAAATAGAAACAATAATAAGAGTCATGATGTACATGTTTTCAGCATCAGAGGAAAATTGAAAAGACTGATGATGTTCTGCAAATTCATAGGTCTGAATTATGAGGTATTAATAGTTGCCACTTTTCTGCATTTGAAAGGAATCGAGTAATCTGTCAAAAGTAATTAATGTTTTATGCGCATCCGACATGTTTCAGTTTTTAACAGAGCAGTTCAGCATTTTCCCCTAGAGTTTAGGGTTTTGTAATTTATAATAGTTCAGTTGCTAACAGGCTCGCCTCGCTACGTTTGATTAATTTAGGTAAATACAATAATTTTTTGTTCTTTAATCGTATTGGTGTAACAACGAATATATTCACGGTACTCAGATAAACCGTAGGTGTACAATAATAGGACGGGTTGAAGAAATTCTGGGGCACTCAGAAATTTAGGGCCTTTCCTACTTCTAGAAGGGTTGGTTGTTTCGGGGTTTATGGCGCATGCGCAACAACAGCCACGATGAGGCAAGGAAAAGTAAAAATTAAAAGTCACTGAAAGAGCAACAAAGTTAAAAACAAATATCAAGACATAATAGCGAAAAAATGGTGTAAAAGGCAAAACCAACAAATATGAAAGATTAAAATAACAAAGAAACAACTGTAGTTCAATAATATATAAATAAATAAGTGAAAATATAAATAACGATTTGGTAAAATCACATTCTTTTAATATAACCGGTAAAATGAAAAAAAAAAATCAAAAAGAGGTGGTAAAAATGATGGATAAACTAAAAGTTGTTCCAGTGTAAGGGTCTCGGACGTCAGATGATGTGAGATGAAATATAAACGTCTTTCAACACGAAAAGATATGCAGTCAATTAAAATGTACTTAACAGATAAAATGGCGTCATAAAACTACTGCATTGGTTTTCATAAATTATGGAAAATCCCTATGTTAGTCAATTGGAAGCTAACATAAAAGCTCTATAACTTCTAAAATAAGTTTTTTGTTTTGAAAAATGTTATTGCTGATAAAGATCTCAATAAAATAAGTCAATACCTCGATTTTCAACAATATTCGTTCAGTATTTAATGAGTCATGGAAGTTTGAATATTTAGCGATAACAATGCCAGCCACAAAAATTGACTTCAGAAGTTAATTAAAACTTAGTAATAAGTATTGTATCAAAGTGTTTAATAAAATAAGTTTGTATTTTAGAACTTTGTATAAAGAATTATTTCATTATTCTTCAGTTTTGTATAAGTTTCTAAAGACTGGCATTGCTGTTGTTAAATATTCAAACTTCCATAACTCATTAAATCTGAACGAATATTGTTGAAAATCAGATATTGATTTATTTGATTAAGATCTTTAAATGCAATCACATTTTTCAAAACAAAAATACTTATTTTAGAAGTTATAGAGCTTTAACGTTAGTTTCCCATTGACTTAACATAGGGATTTTCCTTAATTTATGGAAACCAGTGCAGAAGGGAATAATAAATAAATTAGTAAACAAAAAAAGTGGATAAATAAAGTTAATAATACTTATTTAACTTAACAAGCTTTGTTTTAGTGTTACCTCCTTTCTTTTTAAAGATATTGTCTATTACTTAAAACACTTAATAGCCAACTGAAAGCTTTTGCTATTGATTTATTCTTGCATTAATGACATTTAGGAATGAGTGACTTCCTAATTTACATTTTATTCAGAGCAATATTGATAAAGTTGCTTCTTCCGATAATAGATAGCGTCATGAGCGACATGTTCGGAAGATTTATAAGTCCCATTAGCGGATAAATGACGGAGCCGATGTTAGTTTAGTGGTTAGAATACCTAGCATGTAAGTGAAAGATGTGGGTTCGAATCGCATCAACAAAAGTATTTCTTGAATTATAGCTAGTTGCTGCTTGAGATTTATCAATCTGTAATGGTTTCCTAAATTTACTTCATTGTTACTAATTCCAGCGGTTGCTTGCTTAAATTGAAAAAAAAAAGACACTGATTTTAATTTAAAATCCTACTTGGCCTTAGCAGTTAAGGGGCCCCTTACTTGCTTGGGGCCTGATCTCGTAGGACTGTACCTTATTTCAGCCCGGAAAAATACACTAAATAGAACAAAATTCTGATAGTCTGGAGTCTTTATAGTAAGTAATCTGATGGGTGCGGTAGAGTTGGGTTATTTCATTTCTGAGTGGAGATTTTTTGCCTATACTGGGATAAAGGCCACCAAGGATCTCAAAGGTTCAGAGAAAGTTGTGGGGACGGGTTGGGTTGGGTTGTTTTACCTCTGAGCGGCACTTTTTTGCACACCATGGGCTAAATGGCCAGGTCACATAGACCCCGAAGTCTCAGAGAAGGTTGGGGAGGGGACCCACTGGAACAGCTGTTGGGAGACAGATGGTAGCCTCCCGTCAAGGCCATCCAGCGTGTCCTTTAACGTGCACACTTTCTCCCGCACACTGTGCCACGGCTTAACGTCCCTTCCGACGGACGGCGACCTATCCAAGCCCTTCGGTGTCCTCCTACTGACCGTGGGCAGGGCGGGGAATTTTGCGGAGATAAATCTCAACGCTGACCCAGCTGGGACTCGAACCCGGGAACTACAGATTACGAGCCTGGCGCGCTACCGACTGAGCCACCCCTGCCCCTGTGGGGACAGAAACCCATTGGGTTGCTGTTAGGAGATAGATGAAAGCTCTGGGAATTGCAGATTACGAGCCTGGTGTGCTAACGACTTAGCGGCCCTTCCTTCGATTGGTCGGAAGGCTTGCCGAAAGAGTTCGCTATCAGTTCCCCATTTTACGTGTTTCTAAATATAGCGAGTTATGATTTACGTATTATGCTTTATGCTTATATACTATCAATTACCTGTAAAAAGGTTTGTAATGTATAACTTAGTCCCTGCTGTTTGTCCTTTGTTAAGTCATCTCCTGCTGTTTCCTTAGTGGGTTCTCTGTTCATAGAAATTGAACTAAACTCATCAGAGAAATGAAATGATTTTTATAGCACACACCAGCAGAATTTCCCACTCCGGCTTAAAATGTAGTAAATAACGCATAGTAAGAAGCTTCCAGGCGTATTCCGAACGTGTGCATGGAATCTCTTTTACGTTAGGGGTGACATCACTGGTGGAGGAAGTTTTCTGTTACCTGTAACTAAGGTACTTGACCGATTGGTCCCAAATTTGGTAGGTGGTTCCATTTCCATTTGTCTGCTTAGGGTTTAGAGAACGGGAACCTAGTTGCGGTGAATCGAGATTAAACCCAATGCAAGCGTCAGGAATCTCTGGGGACAGTAATACAAATGCAGACGAAAAGGCCATCGAAATAGTTATGAATTGGATTAGAGCAGGGGTGCACAATTGTTTTCGCATCTACACTGCGCATGCGTATTGACGTGGCCGTCCTAGTGAAAACTACGAGACGAATCTTCGGTCGCGCACGGGAAGGAAATCTCGGTTCAAGGCGGATTTTTCTGACTGTCTTGGCGGGCCACAAAAAACTCTTAGCGGGCCGAATGTGGCCCGCGGGCCGCTATTTGCCCACCCCTGGATTAGAGTATTGTTGAATAATCGAAGCTTCCTGCTGGAAGACAAGATAGGTATGTTATTGATGTGAGAAGTTATCAATGGAGAGACGTTTCAGGCCCAACTTTTGTGGGAGGGCTTAAATTTATGGGGTCGAAATCCTTATATTGCACTAAGTTACGATGAGCCTTAGATGAGCCTTAGATGAAATTTGATGGTCCTAGCCTCTCATTATTTACAAGGAGTTATCGAATAAACAGACAGCGAACTCTCTAAAATATATGCTAGATTAAAGCTAAAAAACACCGTGGCAAACTGTTACCAGATTGTCTTTGATGGTAGATCGACTAGAATTCCAAAGCCATTCGTGGTTCGAAATCACGTTCTATGATGTGTAGAGAGTTGAATTCTTGACGTAACACGGGGAATCACAAGGGAAACCTTGTACGGAAGTTGGGAATCATCGATCAAGTATCTGGGGAATTATGGGGGAGAGCCAAAAATCTGTTAAAACAGAAATAAAATTCTTTAAACATTTTGTATAGGAATAAAATACTCTTATCAGCGTGGGGGCTTACTTATGTTATTGGTCTTACAATTATTTTAATACAGTCTAACATATAAAAGAGTATTGAAGTGTTTCGGATTTTTTCCAGGAGTGTCATAAAATATTCTGGCGCCACTCAAGTCCCATTGGAGGGGCGGGGGTGGCTCAGTCGGTAGCGCGCCAGGCTCGTAATCTGTAGTTCCCAGGTTCGAGTCCCAGCTGGGTCAGCGTTGAGATTTATCTCCGCAAAATTCCCCGCCCTGCCCACGGTCAGTAGGGGACACCGATGGGCTTGGAAAGGCGGCCGTCCGTCGGATGGGACGTTAAGCCGTGGTCCCGTGTGCGGGAGAGCCATACCCTGCGTACGTTAAAGAACACGCTGGATGGCCTTGACGGGAGGCTACCATCTGTCTCCCAACAGCTGTTCCAGTGGGTCCCCTCCCCCAACCTTCTCTGAGCCTTCGGGGTCCTTGTGACCTGGCCATTTAGCCCATGGTGTGCAAAAAAGTGCCGCTCACAGGTAACCCAATCCAACCCAACGTCCCATTGGACTTGCAAATATATGCCTGGATTATAGGAAATTTAGTGCAATACATAAAAACAATGCAATAAATATAATTTCAAGAATGAAGATTTGGAATGTGGAGTTAAAGGAGCTTTGTTCGAATCCAGGATGTTTTCTGTTGTTTCCTCAAAATCATCAAAATCATTCACAAACTCGTCCATAAACAGGAAAACGCATAAGTGCACAACAGAAAAAACAAAGAACTCACCCATAAACAGGAAACGAAAAAGAGAAAACAGAAAATACACACACATACAAACTTGCATGCAAACAGGTAAACTTGTATACACAAACTCGTTTACAAAGTAGGAAAAAAATGCACCAAAAAACTCTCCTAAAATACAAGAAAATATATGAAAAATTGGAAAAATAGAAAAGGAAAACAGAGAAAAAATTCGGGCACAGACAAATCTCATGTAAACAGAAAAATATGCAAACTGGCCAAGAAACAGGAAAGTACACAAACTCACGAGAATATCAAAAGGTTGAATTTAATTAGATAACTTTTGCTTGCCTTGGTTAATATCAAGTTTAGACCTTTCCTATTTTTCTCTTTTTTTATTTGCCTCAAAATCTCTCTGTTACCTTTTATTTAGTGCCATGTCTGATTCTTTTAAAACTTTATTTGATCTTTTAGTATTTGATCTATTTTGCTAAAGAGTTGGGCTTTATTCAGTTGACGTTGGAAAGAAATGTCAAAAACCAACAATTGCGGTTTATTATGTTATCTGTGGCAAAAACCTGCACTTGCTACAACTGATCAGCTTACTCAGCTCAGTGTACGTGATCGACACCATCTTCGTGACGAACTTCCGTCTTCCCTGAAGCATAACATAGGTTAGAATTCAAGAAAAATATTGATATTTCAATCTTTGAAACGGTATAACAGGATTCAGAATCTTTCAGAAAGTGAAACCTTCTCTACATGTTTTTCTGCTTTCTGTTTCGGAAATTCATGAAGTAAAATGAAAAGGATTGGATTGTTTTACCTCCGAGCGGCACTTTTTTGCACACCATGGGCTAAATGGCCAGGCCACAAGGACCCCGAAGGCTCAGAGAAGGTTGGGGGAGGGGACCCACTGGAACAGCTGTTGGGAGACAGATGGTAGCCTCCCGTCAAGGCCATCCAGCGTGTTCTTTAACGTGCACAGGGTATGGATCTCCCGAAACGGGGCCACGGCTTAACGTCCCATCCGACGGACGGCGGCCTTTTCAAGCCCATCGGTGTCCCCTACTGACCGTGGGCAGGGCGGGGAAATTTTGCGGAGATAAATCTCAACACTGACCCAGCTGAGACTCGAACCTGGGAACTACAGATTACGAACCTGGCGCGCAACCGACTGAGCCACCTCCGCCCCAAAATGAAAAGGAGAAACACAACAATATTTCTTTTCACACAATATTCTCTGCAAAGAACATTCGCAGTGAGTTACGTCAAAGAAAAGATGGCGTGATCTACCAAAAACTTGACACTTTCAGTGATTATAGTCGGAATCGTTTCAGTTGATATCACAACGGATTTATAATTAGAAGGTAGGAATTTCCATTAACATATACCCTTTGATAAAGTTAAAAAATTTTCACTTGCTGCAATATTTAAAAAACCTCTTAATAGTCCTGAAGCATGACACTTGGAGCCGTGGTCTTCTCGTGCTCCCGAAGTCTGTCCTTAGACCTCTTAGTGCTTCCCAAGCCTGTCCTTCGATCCCTTGGTCCTTACCAAGTCCCTTAGATGCCTTACTCCTCAAGTCCCAAGGCATCTAGAATGTTATTTAACGTGCACAGGATGTGGCTCTCCTGCGCATGAAACCTCGGCTTTACGTCTAATCCTGTCCTTCGACTCCTTGCCCTGCTAAGAATTCCCTTGGTGCTTCACAAGTCTGTCCTTGAACCCCTTGGTACTGGCCAAACCGGGGCGGGGGTGGCTCAGTCGGTAGCGCGCCAGGCTCGTAATCTGTAGCTCCCAGGTTCGAGTCCCAGCTGGATCAGCGTTGAGATTTATCTCCGCAAAATTCCCCGCCCTGCCCACAGTCTGTAGGGGACACCGATGGGCTTGGAAAGGCCGCCGTCCGTCGGATGGACGTTAAGCCGTGGCCCCGAGTGCGGGAGAGCCATACCCTGTGCACGTTAAAGAACACACTGGATGGCCTTGACGGGAGGCTACCATCTGTCTCCCAACAGCTTTTCCAGTGGGTCCCCTCCCGCAACCTTCTCTGAGCCTTCGGGGTCCATGTGACCTGGCCATTTAGCCCATGGTGTGCAAAAAAGTGCCGCACAGAGGTCAAACAACCCAACCCAACTGCCCAAGCCTTCCTTGAGCCCGTTGATGTTCCTGAAGCCCATCTTTGGAACCTCTGAGGGTGGAAATTCGAACTCATGGATGATTAGAAAAATGCAAATAATAATATTTCATTCATTTATATCTTAAAAAAGTCTTTTTCTGGTATTGGAACAAAAATAGCTGCTGTTATAATGAAAACGTCTTGACCATTACACTCTATAATCAAAATTTATGGCATGAATAGTTTGTTTACAAGAGTCGTTTAAGGTTTTGGCATTTTTCAACTTTATTGTTCTCCAACGGTGGAATTAAAAATTATTGGAAATTGGAAAACTGCAATCCTAATAATACAGGGTCATTATTAAAGAATATCGACTAATTTAAATTGATGTTTTTCATGAAATAATTAAGTAACAAAACTGACTGTGTGTCGAAATTGCCAAGAAGCTTCTAAAGGATGACAGCGTGGAGTTTAGTATCACATGAAATTTTTCTAAATGCCATTTTTCGAAATCGCTAGATTGGTAAATGCAGAACGATCTCGTGACTCCCCAGTGGTTTCGATTTTACACCTTTGGGCTTTTTTGGGGAAGACACATTAAAACATTGTTTATTCCGAAAAAAAATTAGAATTTACAGCATTTAAAGGAAAGGATCACTGTGGATGTTGCAAGTGTTAACCAGCTATGCTGAGCCGATAATGGACGAAAGTTTAATATCACGCCATCAGGCTCATACTTGAAGCCTGTTAAAACACAAAAAGGAACTTTGAAAGTTTTTTAATGTTTTCTACACAAAATTACTTTTTTCACTTAATTATTTAATTAAATATAGCACTTTGAAATATGAGTATTGTTTTTCATTGACCTTATGTTTCGTTAACCCTATTCAACTCATGTAGAATGTTTCATTTATTTTTAATAAATAAATAAATATCCACTCAAGCAGCTGCTTGCTACAGAGGTCTGACAGGAGCATGTCAGTTTATATGCCATAGAAGAAGATCTGTGAGGATGGCGGGACCTCAGCAGAAAAACGATACGAATATCCATGCATTATCCGGGGCTCGAATCCAGGTCCCTTTGATCAGGAGTCAAGCGCGCTAACCACTCGGCCACGGGACGGGTTTACAAACGGACAGACTTAAGGGTCGAAAAGGAAGTACAGTCGTTCAAAAAAGTATCCGAACACTATGGTTGATTACAGAATTCAGAAAAAATATCTGGCAACGATTTTTTTAGAAATTAGTGATCTGGCAACCTTCGTGTCACGTGATTACAGAATTCAGGAAAAATATCTGGAGCGTGTACAGCAACTGTACAACTGTACGCTCCAGTTTGCTGTGAACGGTAACTGCACACGCTCAATATTTCCGTGAATGAGCCCACACGATCTAGTATCAAAATAATATGACCACCTATGTACAACAATAGTTCGTTTTCAAACGAAAAAAAAGGTTGTGACTATGTGAGAATTATTGCTGAAAATAAAATCAAGGCGAAATGTAAAAAAAAAATCACTAGAACATTCTGAAATAAAAAAAAAACAAAGAAAAAGACTGAAACATTATTTTTACTTTGTTGTCTGTATAGTTTTATAAACTTTTTTGTTAGTTTTTAAGAGATAAATTTGAAATTCTTTTTCGTTTGGGCACTTACCGTTAAAATACTTCGATTCAATTGTACTTTGAATTGAGAACTAATTTTGTAAAATAAGAAATGTTATTCTCTTTGAAAACAAGTATTCCATATTCTATTAAAGCCGATTTCCCCCCCCTTTTTTAAAATAGACTAAAATATATTCGAAGAGGAAAAAAAAACTCATATTCGGGAATAACCCCCCCCCCCCCCCCAAAGTCGACGAAAAATAACAAAAACATAAAAAAAAAACCGCATTTCAATTTCGACGACAAAAAGACTGCAAATTCGAAGCAAAATACCTCTCTGAAAAAAAAAATAAAAGATAAAAAAAATGATTCATATACAAAATATCTCTGTTGTGTTTATTACCGTTCTCTTTTTTATTTCATATATATTCTGACTTCAGTTTACAGAATGTGCCACGAAGAGATTGATTAGTAAGAATATTACACCACCGTGGCCTGAGAACTATAATATCTGCATATAAAACCTGAACAAGATCTGTTGAATCGTAACCAGACTAAAAAAACGAGGAGCTCAATATTAAGTGATTTACATTCTTCATAACAATATAGAAGCAATCTGGCCAGTCAGGAAAAGAAATCAACGTCCAACCGCTGTTCTTTGCTCTAGACGACAGCTTTAGTTGCTACATGGTCCAGAGCAATATGTGTGTCAATAGAGATATCGTGTGGTCCGTGTGCTCTTGCCGTGTTTCTCCATCACTGCTGTCAAGCCGGGCCTGCACGGGACACGCCTGCAGGACCTGGTGTCCAGCCACTGTAACGTTCAGCACCATACGGTGCCGCAGGGCGCAGGCTACCGTCACTCGTCGCACTGAAACAACAGTGCATGACACATACACGTACTCAAACAGGGGGAAATGCATTCGCTCACATAATGATTGCTGTGAGAGCCACATTGCAGGAATATAACATTGTTTCAATGTGTTTGGGTAGATAGAGTCTGTGTACAGCTGTATAGGGTAATGTATACAACGTATTGAATGTTTGTGAGGTTAGAATATGTATTAATAAATTACTGGCATAAGATAACAGCGAAATTTAAAGGTTTCATTTATTTGTACCCAAGTATTTTTCTTTTTAACGATGGCTGAGATTCCATTTTTTTTGTGATATTTTGCTACGTTTGATCGTTTTTTTTTCGCCAATTATCATCGCGCCGTTACAACACGGATCATTCTCAAATTTAATAAACATATTTTTTATATCGTTTTCTTTTCAACTTTGGTAGAAGAAGTGATTCTCAGAGGTAAAACTGTTCAGTCTAACTTCGTTACCATCAACAGTTCTTTCAAAGCCAGGCTCGTAATCTAAAGTTCTCAGGTTCGAGTACCAACTGTATACTCAGTCCCAGCATACAGTTGGTACTGTATACTGAGTCCCAGCATAAGGTTCAAAAGGGTATTTTTATCAGGATTCAGAAAAGGTTCTATACGGTATTTGTATTAGGACCCGTAAAACTCAAAGGAGTATTTTTACCGCAACCAAGAAAAAGATTAAAGAAATATTTGCACCACGCCCTAAAAAGTTCAGAAGGGTGCCAAGCTGTTAATATTTAAAATTCCCCTGAACCAGATGCTTGCCACAGAGGTCTGACGGAGTCTGAAATTAAATTACTGTATAAAGATCTGTGATGATGGTGATACCTCAGAGAAAAGACAACACAAGGAAACATCCATGTCTGCTGCCCACTACCATAAAAACCTGCTGAATATTTAACTCAAAGAGAAAGCATCCATGTTAGAGAATTTTTTTAGTGACTTCAATAGACCCTGGAAATAATTGCTCTGCTTACGTATCTCTAAAGCCTATTATTTTATATAGACCTGCATGTACATAATTTTATCGTCTGAAACAATGCGTTCAAAAACTGTTTTATTCACCCTTCCTATTGTTGCCACATTCTCTCCACTGTAAACAACAATATACATCGGCAGTTCATTCCTCAATTCTCCTTAAACCTCTTATCTACCTACTGGCTGTTCTCTCTGCATTCACTACTCAACATCCAGTCACCAAATGATGCAGCTACAGATCATCCCTTTACGACACAGTATAGAGGATGCCAATTCAAATGCCACGCATTTGTACTCGCCCATGTTTACACTTCCGTTGACTAAACATCATTTCTCCTCTCTCCGGACCTGCTGACCGACAAGATACAATCGTCAGCATTCATTGGTGATTAAGGGAAGATCAGCTCGGGATTATTAGTTAGTGAGGAATCTCTTGCTCACTCCACACGTCATTGCCAAAGCAGGGAAATCTGACAAGTGAACACTGAGTGGATCCCTATTTGCATGCGGTTATGAATACTCTCTGTTATATCGTGGCGGGAAATGATCAAGTGCTTCATTGACCTAAATGGCGATGATTGGATATTGTCTAAAGCAATGTTTAGAAGGGAAAATGACCATTCTCCATTAGGAAGATAATCATTCATCTATCTTGAAATACAGAAAAAAATTGGACGAGGAGGTTCCAGTCGGTTCGAATTTGTGGTCGTTTTAGTAAAGCATTTGATGGTAAAGTGTTGGATTGGGTTGTTTGACTTCTGAGTGGGACTTTACAGCTTTTCTGAGTGTGCATTCAGTAGAGTAAATGGATAGGACGGGTTGGATTCTTTTACTGCTGAGGTATTTTTATCAGGATTCAGAAAAGGTTCTATATGGTATTTTTTATCAGGATTCAGAGAGGGTTCTATACGGTATTTGTATTAGGACCCGTAAACTCAAAGGAGTATTTTTACCGCAACCAAGAAAAAGATTAAAGAGGTATTTGCACCACGCCCTAAAAAGTTCAGAAGGGTGCCAAGCTGTTAATATTTAAAATTCCCCTGAACAAATTTCTTCTGAGAGGGATTTTTGTGAGCACAATGGGCTAAATCGCCAGGTCACAAAAACCACAAGAGCTTCAGAGAAGGTTGGAGATTTTTGGGTTGTATTACCTATGAGCGGCATCTAAATGGCCAAGTCACAAGGGCCCCGAAGGCTCAGAGGAGGTTGGTGGAGGAGACTCACTGGACAGCTGTTAGGAGACAGATGGTAGCCTCCCGTCAAGGCCATCCAGTGTGTTCTTTAACGTGCACAGGGTATGGCTCTCCCACACACGGAGCCACGGCTTAACGTCCCATCAGATGGACGGCGGCCTTTCAAAGACCATCGGTGTCCCCTACTCACTGTGGGCAGGGCGGGGAGTTTGGCAGAGATAAATCTCAACCCTGACCCAGCTGGGACTCGAACCTGAGAAATGCAGATTACGAGCCTGGAACGCTACCGACTGAGCCACCCCTACATAATTTCTCTACTCCTAAAGGTTAGGGAAGGGGATCCACTGGACAGTTGTTAGGAGACAGATGGAAGCCTCTAATCAAAGCCATTCAGTGGGTTCTTTAACGGGCACAGTTGTTTGGGTTGTTTTACTTCTGAGCGGCACTTTTTTGCACACCATGGGCTAAATGGCCAGGTCACATGGACCCAGAAGGCTCAGAGAAGGTTGGGGGAGGGGACCCACTGGAACAGCTGTTGGGAGACAGATGGTAGCCTCCCGTCAAGGCCATCCAGCGTGTTCTTTAACGTGCACAGGGTATGGCTCTCCCGCACACGGGGCCACGGCTTAACGTCCCATCCGACGGACGGCGACCTTTCCAAGCCCATCAGTGTCCCCTACTGACCGTGGGCAGGGCAGGGAATTTTGCGGAGATGAATCTCAACGCTGACTCAGCTGGGACTCGAACCTGGGAACAACAGATTCCGAGCCTGGCGCGCTACCGACTGAGCCACCCCCACCCCAAAGGGCACAGAGTACGGCGTTATTTATACGACCACAGCTTAACATCCCATCCTACGGACGAATGCTTTTCCAAGCTCAGCGGTGTCCCCTTTCTATCCGAGGACAAAGTAGATGTTAGAGGAGATATATCTCAAAACTGTTATAGTTCGAACTCGAACCTATGAACTTCAGCTTGCGAGTTTGGTGCACTACTGACTGATTCAACTTCAGCCCTCAAATGGCTAGGTCACAAGGACTCAGGACTGGGAAAGGGACCTAACTGGAAAACAGATGGGAGCTTCCTATCAGCGCAAATCCAGCGAAGGAGGTAACGATGCCATCTGGCAGGTTATTCCACTCCGTTTTAGGGTATTAAATTTTTAATTTTGAAAAATGCGTGAAATACGCACAAGTTTAATAATTTTTTTGCCTCCATCAACCTTACTAGCATTTAGTGGGAGGTAGCGGCGGTAGGGAGTAGCGGGGTAGGGAGGCGGATCTGATCCTCCTTAGATCCGGCACTGTATGTATCTGAGTAAAAAATAAAATTTCATGGTTGCTATCTTTTTTTTATTTATTATTAAAAAGGTAATTTTCCTAAAAGTGTTTAATATCCTTATATGTTGAAAATAATAGTAAAAAAAGTTACAATTGAAAATAACAGATTGTTATTGAATTGGGATGACACACATGGATCATGGCGTAAGATCCTAGCTAAAGGATGACGCCTTTTCCATCCTCAAAGTTGTCCCCTCTCTCTCCGAAGCTGAGCGGGGAAACTTGAGAAAATCTCTATGCTGGCAGAGTGGGGAATCGATTCTAAGATTTTCTGGTTATGCTCCCCCTTCCTTCCTGATCAAAAGATTAAAAGGTTCAAAATAAACTATCATAATTAATTATAATTGGGATAAATATTTGAATACGGAATGGAGCTAAACTAATTTTCAGAGTTCTAATACAATGACAAGAGGACCATATCTTAAGCTGATTAAAGAGCGGACTTTATATTCTTGATAAATTCTCTGATTTAGATCTTAACAGCTGTAGAGTGGTGGCCTTCCCTAAGCTTATCCTGCGGCGGGGGTCGATTAGTGGGTAGCATGTCAAGTTTCGTAATCTACAGTTCTCAGGTTCGAGTTCCAACTGCGACAGCGTTGAGATTTATCTTCGCTTACACCCCACCCTAACCTTGTTGAGAGAGGGAATACCGATGGATTTGAAAAGGCCGCCGTCCATTGGATGGCACGTTAAACCGTGGCATTAAATAACCGTGCACGTTAAAGAACAGGCTGGATGGTATTGAGGGGAGGCTACCATCTGTCTCCTAACAGCTATTCAATGGGTCTCCTTCCCCAACTTCTCTGAGCCCTTGGGGTCCTTGTGACTTGGCCATTTAGTCCACTCCGTGGAAAAAAGCGCAGCTCAGAGGTAAAGCATCTCAACAGCAACTTTATTTTAATCTTCAGAGTACTTGTGACCACCTCTACTTGGTTAATGAGCTAAAAAACATGGTTAAAAAACTCATTTGTCATAATATATACTTATGTAAACGGTAATTTGAGTTTAAACTCCGTCATGCAGATGAATAAAACTAAGAGTTTATACACCAACTGGAATCGAAAATCTAAGCAAGCATAAAGTCTAATGTAGGCTCATTTAAGTAAAGATATATATATCTTTCAGTCAGTTTTTTTAAATCATTAGAAAGAAATTTCGCCTTTACGGATAAAATTCTGTGACAGAGTTGTTGACTTTTAGTGAATGTTTCGTTAAACTTTCTGGGTAGAGTCCTCAGATTGTCATCATTACGGAAAGGGGAGAAAGTAGTAAAACGTAGAATCGTGGTTTATTAATCCTCTGTATCTTTCATGTTTTTGGTATTTTATATCCATTTGGAAGAAAGCGAGTTATAAAAGACTAAAATGAAAACCTTCATTTCTGATAATTTTTGCATGAATCTTGTCTCTTTCTTCAGTAATATATCATTCAGTGGTATTAAAAGAGATTGACTTTCACTGGAATAATATTACACCCTCTTTTATGCAGAGAAAAATTTATTTATATTAAATAATTATTTAAGCAGTACAGCACTGCTTGCTGAAACATAATAGGTAAATATTACATTCGAATTAGTTCGCAAAATATTATATATCTCCTTGTATATAATGTAATTCACGACGAATTTTTCACCCTTAAAGATTAATGGATGTGGATTAAAGATTAGTGGGATTTGCCACTACCGAATGGCATTGCTGTGTGGCGTGTTTACCAGTAAGTTTGAGTTAACGACCTGTAGTTTAAACTTTAAAGTTCAGTATGATAGAGAGCACTCTGGCAGTCGCTCTGAAGAACTGCTCCGTTAGCACGAATTACACGTTTAAAAATTCATCTTAAATGTCGCCATTGTAGAGCAATGTTTAACAGTTTTATTATATCTAACTAAACTGTGAACAGGACCAGGAAAATGGGAGAGTCAGCACTCAAGTATTACATCGTATTTATTTAGGTATCAGTAGAATTATAATTTTTTTCAATCTTGGAAGAAATAAAAAACTAGTTGCAATGAATTCATGGTTTAAGAGAGGTTCAAAGAACTCTCTCTTGTCGATCGAAAGTCGGCTTTTAAAGCAAATACTGATAATAGACAGAAAAATGAAAACATTCCAATGTTGTCAAAATCGAAGATACGGAATTCCTACAATAAGAAGTTAATACGTCATAAAGAGAATCCGTGAAGAAGGCGAGACTTCGGCAGAAAAAAAAATTCTGAGGCGAATTCTTATGATTGACATCTCTGTTATTCAATATTCAAACTTCCATAACTCTTTAAGCATCGAAAGGATATTGTTCAAAATCGAAATTTAGACAGTTTAATTGACATTTGATATTTATCGTCAGTCATATGCTTCCATAAAAATTTATCGAATCAGTTACGGAGCCTCGAATTTGATTCTCCAAATGACATAAGGATGTTTCCACATTTCTGTCCATTACCTGTAGGGCGGGGGTGGCTCAGTCGGTAGCGCGCCAGGCTCATAATCTGCAGTTCCCAGGTTCGAGTCCCAGCTGGGTCAGCGTTGAGATTTATCTCCGCAAAACTCCCTGCCCACGGTCAGTAGGGGACACCGATGGGCTTGGAAAGACCACCGTCCGTCGGATGGGACGTTAAGCCGTGGACCCTTGTCCGGGACAGCCATACCCTGTGCACGTTAAAGAACACATTGGATGGCTTGGGTTGTGTTGTTTTACCTCTGAGCTACTTTTTTACACACCATGGGCTAAATGGCCAGGTCACAAGGACCCCGAAGGCTCAGAGAAGATTGGGGGAGGGGACCCACTGGAACAGCTGTTGGGAGACAGATGGTAGCCTCCCGTCAAGGCCATCCAGCGTGTTCTTTAACGTGCACAGGGTATGGCTCTCCCGCATACGGGGCCACGGCTTAATGTCCCATCCGACGGACGGCGGCCTTTCCAAGCCCATCGGTGTCCCCTACTGACCATGGGCAGAGCGGGGAATTTTGCGGAGATAAATCTCAACGCTGATCCAGCTGGGACTGGAACCTGGGAACTACAGATTACGAGTCTGGCGCGCTACCGACTGAGCCACCCCCGCCCCCCACTGGATGGCCTTGACGGGAGGCTACCATCTGTCTCCGAACAGCTGTTCCAGTGAGTCCCCTCCCCCAATCTTCTCTGAGCCTTCGGGGTCCTTGTGACCTGGCCATTTAGCCCATGGTGTGCAAAAAAGTGCTGCTCAGAGGTAAATCAACCGTAACCATTGCCTGTAGATTGTGAGAATACACAGCATATTATCAAACTTGTAAGGATACTTCCATGTTAGGTGAAAGGAAAGCCAGGTTTAAAGCTCTATAACTTTAAAAAGAAGCTTTTTACATAAAAGTGCCATAGAAGATAGATTATAAATATAAATCGAATTTTTCCAAATATCGATTTTTAGCAGTATTTGTTTAATAAATTAATGTTATATAATTTGAAATATTTGACAGCAGACGATGATGTTATGTTCGCCTTAAACACTTTAAACATGGATGGAAACTAAAAAAAAAAAATCATTACACACATTTATTGTCTTGGTTGTATTCATGGGATGCTTAGCTCTGAAGTTTTACATCCCAATCTGTATAGTACCTAAGAGGCTGGCAGAAATGGCTAAGGATTATTACAATTGAGAGTTTTTAGTAAACTCTACCTGAAAATCTGATGAAGTTTTCTTGCTTTGAAATGTAGATATTTTCAGGAAGGGAGGAAATGCGCGGCAGGTATAAGGGGCATATATTTTCAGTCTATTGAATTTGAAGAATGTTTTCACACATTTCTAAAATTACATTTATTTTAGTAAATGGTTTGTTTTAACTTTCGAGGTAGCTTATTATGACTAGCAACAGAGCTGTAAATGTCTCAGCTTCCATAACTCCTTAAAAAACAAACAAAATATTGCTTAAAAACTATATTGGTGGATTTTTTTAAACATTTTAAAATTTTATTTCCTGTGACATTTTTCTACAAGAGGCGAGTAGTATAGTCCCATTATACGAATCCCCCTTTGCACAGTACTTCCCCCCTATGACGTTAATGAGTGTTTCATTAATAAGGAATAAAAATGGGTAATACAACTTTGGGAGTTGATTTTCTGTGAGTGACTGCTATCGAAAGTTTTGCAATTATTTAGAGACTTAGTAATATAGGGGATGTTGGTAAGGGACTTATTCGGAGAGTAAGGGAGGCTTAAAATATAGGAGGTCAACCAGGGGGTCTGAAATAAAGAAAAATCGGGACTATTCGAGAAGGAGGGCTTAAAATATAGGTGGGTCAACCAGGGGTCTTTAATGACGGATTGGCTGAAAAATTGGAAAATTAGAGTTAAAATAGGGGTTTTTCCAAAAATAGTACTCCTCATAGTCACTAGATGTCGCCAGGGGTTAAAAGGGTGGGGGGAAGGTTTTTTTAATAAGGGGGGAGAAATGTTTAATAAAGGGGAGTCAAAAATCGGGAAATTAGAGCTAAAATAGGGATTTTTCCGAAAATAGTACTCCTCATAGTCACCAGATGGCGTTAGGGGTTAAAAAAGGGGGATGAAGGTTTTTTTAATAAGGGGAGGAATTTTTAATAAATGGGGGTTTTTTAATAAAGGGGGATTAATTTAATTTTTAATTAATTGTTAATTATGAATTATTAATTATGAATATTAATAATGGGGAGTGGTCAGTGACGTCATATGGGGTAGTAGTGGGGGCGCATATGGGCGTGGTCAGTGACGTCATAGGGGAAAGCACTGTGCAAAGGGGGATTCGTATATGGGACTATACTACTGAGGCGTATTTCATAATTAGGAGGTTTTCACTATAGCTTTCTATCAACTTGACATGAAAGTGCGATTTGCTCATTTCCAGAACAAAATAACCGAGGAAAAAGTTTGTTTAAATTTCAAAATGAATAATTGGATTTTTTAAATATTACTGCTTTCTTTTAATTTAAACATATTTTTTCCTCTGCTAATTTGTGTGGGGGCGGGGGTGGCACAGTCGGTAGCGCGCCAGGCTCGTAATCTGTAGTTACCAGGTTCGAGTCCCAGCTGGGTCAGCGTTGAGATTTATCTCCGCAAAATTCCCCGCCCTGCCCACGGTCAGTAGGGGACACCGATGGGCTTGGAAAGGCCGCCGTCCGTCGGATGGGACGTTAAGCCGTGGCCCCGTGTGCGGGAGAGCCATACCCTGTGCACGTTAAAGAACATGC
This sequence comes from Ryuthela nishihirai, assembly GCA_038380435.1. Lineage (NCBI taxonomy): Eukaryota > Metazoa > Arthropoda > Arachnida > Araneae > Heptathelidae > Ryuthela > Ryuthela nishihirai. The sequence goes on from JAWZYU010000019.1 coordinate 40,818,975, forward strand.
TGGATGGCCTTGACGGGAGGCTACCATCTGTCTCCCAACAGCTGTTCCAGTGGGTCCTCTACCCAACGTTCTCTGAGCCTTCGGGGTCCATGTGACCTGGCCATTTAGCCCATGGTGTGCAAAAAAGTGCCGCTCAGAGGTAAAACAACCCAACCCAACCTGCTAATTTGTTCTTTAAAGTGTATGGGTATAAATAAAAATAAATACCCCCTCAAGGAACTGCTTGCCACAATGATGTAATTAAACAAAAATTTCCCCAAAAATGTATTTTAGTATAAAAAGTGAATGCATAAAAAACGAGAACTCAAAGAGAGGAAATGAACGCATTAAAATAACGTCATTAAAACACGAGTAGGAATGACCAAATTTAAAGAACTGGGACTTTTGAAAATTGTATCTGAAGGATTGTTTGTTGTTATTTTTCCTTTCAGTGGCACTTTTTGTGCACAATGGGCTAAATGGCCAGGTCATAAGGACCCCAATGTCTCAGAGATGGTTGGGGGAAGGGGACCCACTGGATGGGAGACAGGTGGAAACGTTCTGTGAAGGCCATCCAACGTGTTCTTTAACGTGCACAAGGTATATTTTTCCCTCATATGGAGCCACGATTTAATGTTCTATGCGAAGGACGACAACTATTCGAAGCCAATCGGTATCCCTTTCAACTATTAAAAGGTCCCTATTGTGCCAGCGGAGATAAATCTCAACGATGGCACAGTAGGGTCGTGCCGAAATGCGAATGAAGAGTCTGGCAGCTACCGACTACTCGTGCCATTAATCCCCGCCTCTGATTCCAAGCTTATGGTATTAAGGAGGAGCAGAAACGGATAGCTACACTATTAAATGATTAATAAACTGGAAATAAAAATAATAAGAGTTGGATGGTTTACTTTCGAGGAGCATTTTGTGAACACAGTGAGCTAAATGACCAGGTCACAAGGACCCCCAAGGCTCAGAGAAAGTTGGGGAAAGGGGACCCATTGAAGAGCTGCTAGGAGACAGATGGTAGCTTCCCGACAAGGCCATCCAGCGTGTTTTTTTAACGTGCACAGGGTATGCCTCTCTCGTACTTGGGGGCGGGGGGCGGGGGTGGCTCAGTCGGTAGCGCGCCAGGCTCGTAATCTGTAGTTCCCAGGTTCGAGTCCCAGCTGGGTCAGCGTTGTGATTTATCTCCGCAAAATTCCCCGCCCTGCCTACGGTCAGTAGGAGACACCGATGGGCTTGGAAAGGCCGTCGTCCGTCGGATGGGACGTTAAGCCGTGGCCCCGTGTGCGGGAGAGCCATACCCTGTGCACGTTAAAGAGCACGCTGGACGGCCTTGACGGGAGGCTACCATCTGTCTCCCAACAGCTGTTCCAGTGGGTCCCCTCCCCCAACCTTCTCTGAACCTTCGGAGTCCATGTGACCTGGCCATTTAGCCCATGGTGTACAAAAAAGTGCCGCTCAGAGGTAAAACAACCCAACCCAACTCGTACTCGAGCCACGGCTTAAGAGTCATCCGAAGGATAGTCCCACTTTCTCATCAAGGGCAGGGTTAGCAAAGATAAATCTCGACTCAGGTACAGTTGGAAGGAAAAATAAGAAGCGAAATATAATAAATAGCATGCTCTATTTAAAGACTCGGTTTTTAGAGGTGTAAAGATAAGGAAACATTAAAGTGGAATGAATAATCATTTTTTCAATCTCTTTATCTTAACAGATTTAGGAAACAAGCTGATTCATGCGATTCAAATTCTTCCCTTTTGTCCTCCAAAGAAAAAAGAAGCGGAATTAACGACCAAAACACAGAAAGAATAGTTCAACATCTAATTGTATCACGAGTCTCATTTCTAAAAGCAGAAACAGCTTTGGCGGCTTCTTGAAGTTTAATTTACGGCCGGAAAAAAGATTTTTGTCCTTTTAAAAGCGTCTCATTGGCTCGCCCGTGTGACGTAAAAAAAATGACGTCAACTACAATTAATCATGCAGCTTCTTCCGGTGAAAGCATTGCTTTATCTTGACAGGACCTTTTGTTCAATGTACTTCATACTCAGCTTCGGAATTCCAGTTGAAACTTTGATTAATAGCTTTTATCTCCCTTAAGGCGGGGACTATTAACAAAATTTAACATATTTGCCACATCACGTTGACAAACGAAGACATTTGCTAAAAAAAATTGTGAAGTTTGTTATCTGAATTCTCTATTATCCTGTAAAGACCTAAGATACCGATAATACTTACAGAATTATAATGCTTTTTTCCCTCAGGTTCATTCTCAAGACGAGCGGCATGTTGAGTAGATGGAATCTAAAATAAAAATACACTGCTTTCCTACTAATTGCAGCTTAAGTAGTATAGATTAATTATAGGTTTTTCTTCCAAGTAGGCACATAACTAAGATTAACAGATTTAGTAAGAGTACTTTTGATCAAAAGAGCTACTTTGAAAGAAAGTTTAGGACATGTTGAACAGAGTAATATAGGGGATGGTCTGGTTTACCCCTGATCAGTCCTATTTAGAAACACTAGGGACTAATTTAAAGTCAGAGTTGGGATAGGTTGTTTTACTTCTGAGCGACACTTTTGTGTAAGCAATAAGCCAAATGGTAAAGCCACAAGGACCTTAAAGAGAAACGGTCCGTGGTCGGCAGTTAGGAAACATTAAAATCCTTCCCGTCAAGGCCATCCAGCGTGTTTGATAGGATATAACTCTTTTGTACAGAAGGCCACGACTTAATGTCCCATCCGATGGACAACGATCTTAACAAGATCATCGTTGTTCCCTTTCTCAGTGAGGACAGAGAGAGAAATAACGGAGAAAATGTCAGCAATGGACTCGAACTAGGGAACATGAAGTCAAAAGCCCGGTTTGTTACAGAGTTAGCCTTCTTTTACCCTTAAAAGACTATTAGGCAAGGGTTGAATTAAGCAAGGGTATACAAGAGACAAAATCAACTTCAGAAGCTTGACTTAAAGCCACAGCCATTTGACGTCATTCTCGTCGATGGTGCATCGGTAAATCTGCTCTCTCTTCAACGAAAGAAAGCTGCTGACAAGTGGGCAGAACATCGAGATTAGTCTCTTGTCTCATGAGACGACGGCTTAGCACTGGAGTCTTTCTATATCATCGCTTTCTATACGAAATCTCGAGTTATTTGCCTGGCATTTTATCATCTGCTATGCTTAGATGTAGACGAGACTGAATCCTCTGATAGATATAGTTAACTTCACATATAAAAATGGATCCAAAATATAACAAAAACACTTGACCTTAAGTTACAGCATTTTCAGTCACGTGACTTGTGTGCAGTGGCAACACTTTCGTTGCCTAAATGGCTACGAAACGTTTGAGTCCATACTTAGTTGGGGCGGGGGTGTCTTAGTCGGTAGCGCGCCAGGCTAGTAATCTGTAGTTCCCAGGTTCGAGTCCCAGCTGAGTCAGCGTTGCGATTTATCTCCGCAAAATTCCCCCACGGTCAGTAGGGGACACCGATGGGCTTGGAAAGGTCGCCGTCCGTCGGATGGGACGTTAAGCCATGGCTCCGTGTGCGGGAAAGCCATAACCTGTGCACGTTAAAGAACACGCTGGATGGCCTTGACGGGAGGCTACCATCTGTCTCCCAACAGCTGTTCCAGTGGGTTCCCTCTCGCAACCTTCTCTGAGCCTTCGGGGTCCATGTGACCTGGCCATGGTGTGCAAAAAAGTGCCGCTCAGAGGTAAAACAACCCAACCCATACTTAGTTTGCAGTGTGTGTCAGCTCCGAGGCAATGGCCAGCAGTGACTTCAGTCTTTGTGACGCTTGTCCTTGTATCAAAAGGCCTATAAAAGTTAGCAGTAGTTTCTAGGACAATTCTCCGTTCTGTATGTGGCATATAATAATATTAAAAAAACTGCTAATCACCCGTTGTGAAGCGACGGTATTTTTAATCACATGATTTAGGCTTAGGTGATTCTGGAAGTCCCTCCTTATTTGAAGTGTGTTAATACTTCTCATAACATGTTTGTAAAGATTTACACAATTCAGTTTTTTGCTCAGACGTCGAGTATGAACAACAGCACGAGGAGAAATTTATACATTTTTCGCGTTTCTTTTTTTATCCATGAATCAAAGCTGTCTCATTATGAATAGTTATTTAATTTTTTAAATCTTACTCGTTGATATATTTATTCCCCACGTACTGTTAAATTTTTGTTTTTTTTTTCCTCTCGATGTTTACGGCTGTATAAAGAGTATTAAATGCAATCCTTAAAACTTAACATGTCATTTTTTAAAACTAACAAAAAACAGTATAGAATTTTTGTAGAAGTTTATCACTTTCCTTTTCCGCTCCTTTTCGTAATCAGCTTATTAGGATTATATCTGATACGTAGTCTGAAACAATGAAACACGAAGTTTTTTTTGTCCCTATAAATGGGGGAAAAATTAATAATTGTTTTTCAAAACAATTAAATGTACGTGTTCTTTGGCATCAGATAGAGTTGTCTTTTTTTACATTTATATCATCAGTAGAAAAGAAATTACCGAACTAATGGTATTCTAAAAGTTGTTAATATGTTAAGACGTAGAATATTTAAATTTTTTTTTCTAATCCGAACACAGTTTAGGATAGACATTTAACGCAAAATAAGGTCTTAGAAAGGAAATAACAGCAATATGGATCACAAAGTTGGTAAAAAAAGAAGTAGAGAATGGAACATTTCATCCTTTTTAATGTTTTTTATTCTAAGTGTTTTGAAAATTATGAACGTACGTCGACAAGGGGGGAAAAAGAGGCAGAGTCAGTTTCTTTACATATAAGGAGGGCATACATGAAAAGGGGGCAATAGGGCCCGCCCCCTTTTACATATAAGGAGAGCATTACATGGAAAGGGGGCAAAAGGCCCGCCCTCTTATACATATAAGGAGGGCATTACATCAAAAGGGGGGCAAGAGGGTCCGCCCCTCTTTTACATATAAGGAGGGCATTACATCAAAAGGGGCAAGAGGGCCCGCCCTCTTTTACATATAAGGAGGGCATTACATCAAAAAAGGGGCAAGAGGGCCCGCTCTCTTTTACATATAAGGAGGACATTACACCAAAAGGGGGGCAAGAGGGCCCACACTCGTTTACACATAAGGAGGGCATTACATCAAAAGGGGGCAAGAGGACCCGCCCTCTTTTACATATAAAGAGGGCATTACATCAAAAGGGGGCCCCTGTTTTTTTACGCCCTTTGAAGAAATTGATCGAAAATTAATTTATAGTGAATAATACAGGTGTAACAAAAAGTAATGGCGTTTTTGAACTTAAAAGAAAAAAACTTTTTTAGAACAGAAGAAAACTTTTTTTTTTGAAAATTTCCTTCTGTTTTCAGAAGCAAGTTAATTTATATTTTTATATTAGAGTGTAAAAAAAATATTTTTCGCATTTATCTTCATTAGTAAGTTTTCCTATATGCATGATTGCTGTTTTCGCAACTACGCTCCTTAACCAGCCGAATTTTTATGTTTTAAAATACCGATTGCATTTTCTTCCTCCTCCCCCCCCCCAAAAAAAAGAATTGACTCACCTTAAAAACCAACATCGACTACTTCCCTCATTCTTTTCAGCCGACGCCAATAAAACTATGGCGAGAAAGCGACTGATGTTCGATTTCACAATCCAATCACACATTCTCCAAGGTTTGTTTAAAGTGTTCGAAAAATCTTATAATACAGGGAAAGAAATCTCTCTCTCTTTTGAATGCCTTTAAGGTGTGTACTCTCTCCCATTTCTTATTCTAGAATTAGAACATACTCTTTCAGCAGTGAGTTCCATCTCACAAAATTACAGCTACTTGTACAGTGCTCAAAAAAGTATCCGAACACTATGGTTGATTACAGAATTCAGAAAAAATATCTGGCAACGATTTTTTTTAGAAATTAGTGATCTGGCAAACTTCGTGTCACGTGACACGAAGGTTGCCAGATCACTAATTTCTAAAAAAATTCGTTGCCAGATATTTTTTCTGAATTCTGTAATCGTTGCTAGATATTTTTCCTGAATTCTGTAATCGTTGCCAGATATTTTTTCTGAATTCTGTAATCAGCCTAGTGTTCGGATATTTTTTGAGCGACTCTACACGTGCATGAACACCATTATGAATGGGATATTTTTCACATCTCAGTGAGTTACGAAAATGAGACTTTTTGATATGCAAAAAGTATGCATATACATACGTGATTCCCATTTTCACGAGCAGATCATGTGATTTAGATGTAAAGAAATGAACTAAATGTGGTCAACGCCTTTCCACGAAAAGACTCGCGTCTCGCTCGTGTTATATACCGATTTCTGAGACAATTACTTTATCACGCGAAAGGGGAGATTGAATAATTCATTCTTTTAAATTTATTGGTGGCAACAATTATAATTTTCAGCAACCTCTAACAGAGTCATAACTCAATATGACATGGCATGGTGGGGCGGGGTGGCTCAGTCGGTAGCGCGCCAGGCTCGTAATCTGTAGTTCCCAGGTTCGAGTCCCAGCTGGGTCAGCGTTGAGATTTATCTCCGCAAAATTCCCCGCCTTGTCCACAGTCAGTAAGGGACACCAATGGGCTTCGAATAGGCAGTCGTCCGTCGGATGGGACGTTAAGTCGTGGCCCCGTGTGCGGGAGAGCCCTACCCTGTGCACGTTAAAGAACACGCTCGATGGCCTTGACGGGCATCTGTCTCCCAACAGCTGTTCCAGTGGGTCCCCTCCCTCAACCTTCTCCGAGGCCTTCGGGTTTCATGTGACCTGGCCATTTTGTCCATGGTGTGCAAAAAAGTGCCGCTTAGAAGTAAAACAACCCAACACATGACATGGTTACAATGAGATATCAGTGACTATTGCTAGAACATTCAAAATGAAATTTTAACAGGGTTGCTAGTGTTAGGGTTTTTTAGGGACAAGAGAGTATAAATTTACGGACAGCGAAAAAGTATTTTTATGGACACATTTTAGGTCTTAAAACAAAATGTCTCCGCAGGACAGCACTGAACAATTCTTAATTTTCATTATTATTACTTCCAAAAAAACTTGACTAAAGCAATAATTAATATTTCATGCCAGTAATTTATTTTTTCGCTAAGCTGTAGCCATCATAATCAAAATATGCCTTTGTGTGCCTAATAAATGTTCTCTATCGTCACAGATCTTCTACTCTGGCATATAAACTGACAGGCTCCCGTCAGACCTCTGTGGCAAGCAGCTGCTTGAGGGGGTATTTATTTTATTTATTTATCCCCAACGTGTTGACCAATCCTCTTTTGTAGATTGCTTTTAGCACAATTTAAAGGAAAAAGATTAAAAAACGCGTCCTACAAATAACACCAGCTATCGACTTTCTTTTTCAAAATTAGACATTTTGTTGCTTCTACCCTTTCTTCACCATTATTTATTTATTTTTTTGCTAATTCATAACCGTCGCGTAGGATGAATGGCAACTGGGGAATCGGGAGAACACGAGGGCTGCACAGATGACGTTTCAGCAGTTCTCATTCATCATTGGTTGACTGACAGGTGATTGAAAGGCCGTTGACCAATGATTGATGAAAACTGTCGAAGCATTAACTGCGCAGTCTCAGAGTCTTTCCAGATGCCACTCACGCTACGGCACTGGTATAATATTAAAATATATTTCATTCTCATAACAATAAATAAATAAAAAAATACCCCCTCAAGCAGCTGCTTGCCACAGAGGTCTGACAGGAGCCTGTCAGTTTATATAATAATAATCTTTATTTTATTCCGCCAGTCAATACAATATACATTTACATAGCATAATTATCTAATAGCAATTAAGGTAAATAACAATCATATTAAATATTGGTGTTTAATAGGAAAGGCGAAACAAAAAAGGAGAGCATAGTAAGCTGATGCTTATTTTTAGTTAATGCTCCCTATTTCCTTCAAAGTTCAATTATGACAACAGTAAAGTATACAATAATTCAAATAGTACAATAATTCAATAGTATAAAAGGTCAAATGGTTATGAGACATATTACACTGATACATAGAAGAAGGTTTCATTGCTTTGTAAGAAGAAACGTTCTACATTTGATTTTAAATAATTTTAAAGATTTTGCATTTTTAACATCATCGGGAAATTCAGACCAAATTTTTACTGCATTGTATTTGATAGATCTCTGACCAATTGACATTCGACACATAGGTATACTCAGATCCTCTCTATGACGTGTTTCATAATTATGAAAATTCGAAAAACTCTGAAAATAGTCTTTAAATCTATCCAATTTAATCAATCTCATTGTAATCGAATACACAAAGTTTCCTGATATCAGTTTGTAATTATTATAGACATTAAGAATTTTAACCTCAGAAAATAAATGTGCCACGGGATCATAATATCTTTTACGAACAATATATCTAACAATTCTCTGAAGACGATATATAGCATTCAGATTATAGTCAAAAGTATTACCCCAGACTAAAATTCCATATGTTATATAAGAATAAATGAAAGAGTAGTATAAATTTGTCAAAATTTGTTTGTTAACCAGATGACGTATTTTACCAATCATACCAATATTCCTCGACAGAGTGATTCTCAGCTGCTTTACGTGAAATGACCAGTTCAGATTTTCATCGATCCATATTCCTAAGAATTTATATTCAGTGCATCTATTTAGCTTGATTTCATTAATCTTCACATCGAAACATTTCTCATCGATATTTTTGTTTTTATTTTTATAAATCATGTATTTGGATTTCTTGACATTTATTAATAAATTGTTATGTCTGCACCATTCAGATATAATATTTAGAGAGTAGTTAACACTGCTAATCAGGCTTGCAGAATCTTGGTTGAAATCGATAATACTGGTATCATCAGCATATAATAACATCTTTGAATTAATGTGTAACTTTGCTAAGTCGTTAATGTAAAGTAGGAAAAGGATCGGACCAAGAATCGAACCTTGAGGCACACCTCTGTAAATAAAATGTTCATCTGATATACTACCATTTACTTCTACAAGAGCTTTCCTCTGAAATAAGTAGCTTCTTAACCAGTTATTTATTTTACCTCTCAGGCCATAAAATTCAATTTTCTTTAACAAAATTTCGTGGTTAATACTGTCAAATGCTTTCGTAAAATCAAGATATACAGCTAATCCAATGTGACCTGCATCCAAATGATTGAAATATGCTCATATAAATCTGCAATGGCTGTCTGAGTAGATTTTTTATTTTGAAAACCATATTGTTGTTGTGTGATAATTTTCATATTATCTAGGAATTTAGTAATACGTGTACAAATTAGCTTTTCAAAGATTTTCGAGAAGATTGACAAAATTGAAATAGGTCTGTAGTTTTCTCTATTTTCTTTATCACCTGATTTGTGTATGGGAAGAATTCTGGCAATTTTCAGTTTGCCAAAGTAAAAGATCTGAGAGGGGCGGGGGTGGCTCAGTCGGTAGTGCGCCAGGCTCGTAATCTGTAGTTCCCAGGTTCGAGTCCCAGCTAGGTCAGCGTTGAGATTTATCTCCGCAAAATTCCCCGCCCTGCCCACGGTCAGTAGGGGACACCGATGGGCTTGGAAAGGCCGCCGTCCGTCGGATGGGACGTTAAGCCGTGGCCCCGTGTGCGGGAGAGCCATACCCTGTGCACGTTAAGCTACCATCTGTCTCCAACAGCTGTTCCAGTGGGTCCCCTCCCACAACCTTCTCTGAGCCTTCGGGGTCCATGTGACTTGGCCATTTAGCCCATTGTGTGCAAAAAAGTGACGCTCATAGGTAAAACAACCCAAAAGATCTGAGAGGATGGCAGGACCTCAGCAGAAAAACAACACATACATCCATGCCTTACCCAGGTCCCGTAGATCAGTAGCCAAGCGTGCTAACCACTCGGCCACGGGACGGCACATAACAATACTATCCATAAAACAATCTTCAAATTTTATCGAAATCTATATTTGTAATTGCAACTTGCATTTAAAATTGTTGTTTGAATCAATACCTTTATGTCAATAACAGCATTCTTTGAGCTTCATATTTTCATTTAATACCAAAGAAAAGGGTCGTTATGAAGAACAAACATTTACAAAGTTTTGAGTTTAATGTTCGGGTTATTTTCTCAAAGAGATCTCAATTTGTATACGAATGCAATAGGGTGGGGTATCAAGAAGCTTCATCGTTCTTAAACAACTTGAGCCATTTCTTGCAAAGAACATTAGGTTTCCATAACCTACCGATTTCTGTTGTAATAACACCGAAATCACCGGTCAAGAAAAACAACTTTAATGAGCTTAGAAAACTGAGAGGATAAATGTTTTCTCTATAAGCTAACTTTAACGACTGATGGAAATACACTCTCGATACATTCGCATTCTCGAACTACTATGAAAGTAGGTTAGGAAGCAGATACGCAGAGTGAATTTTTTTCTCTGCCATTTGGCTTTGCCCTCAAGTCTGAGTGGATGTATGTAAACTCAGGGGTGGGTGCGGCTAAAGGAGAATTATAAGTGTCTGAAAATAGCTCGTGGCTAAAATGGACCTACAGCCGTGATTGACTGGGATTGGAGGGCCAGCACGACGTTTGCATGAAGTCGGACCATCATTCACCCAAGTCGACTATTAATCAGAAACACTGAGTCATATTTTATGTGCGCTACGAGGGGGAACAAAAATAACAAGCAGAAAAAGAAAATGGTAGTCTGAAGAGTGAAATGATAAAAAAAAAGAAGGATTAGCCGAGAACTAACGGGAGAGAGAAGCCAGTCAAGAAAGCAAAATCCTTAATTCGTGTCGGTTCTTTCATTAACCTCGTAGTCATGCTATTCTCCAATTTCAAGGCAACTACTGATGCTGCTGCACGATTATACGTAGCAAGGGGGGGGGGGGGGGGGTGCAGAGAATAAAAGAAAAAAAAAAAAGAAAGCTCTGTTTTGGTACCCATTAAGACTCCACCCTGAAATCGATAGGAAATAGTGACTTTTTATTTTCTTTCTGTTCCTTCTTGTGATTGTTTGTGTCTTTTTTCTCTATTACACTTGCTATACGAAATACAATGGCAGTTTTATTGGTTATGTTTTCGGGTTATTGATCTGTCAATCATTCCACCTAACCGAAACTTTTGCTTCAGTACTATGGGATAGAAACTGAGTAGAGCTATAAAGGAATGAAGTTACGTTTTGTTTCAGGAAGGCAGTGTTTCACCCCTCCCTGCAGGGGGTCGGGAATTTAATAAAGAAAAGTAGCAAAAGGTTCGACTTCGCCTTTTCGAGTTTTTTCTTTCTTTTCGGTGATTTGGCCATTGTAGCGTTTTTATGATACAAAATTAAACGGAAAATTGGAAGAAATTCCGATGGTCGTGAGCTTGGGTGTTGATTGGATTAATACTGAGTAGTGAATTGAATTATTTTGCCCTCAAGAGACATTTTTTAATTCAATAAAGAGATAAAAGGCCAGGTCACAATGATCCCAAAAGTTCAAAGCTGGGGAGGAGAAGGGACTGGGTTAGGTCGTTTTACCACTGAGTGGCACTTTTGTGCAACAATGGATTAAATGACCAGGTCACAAGGACCCCAAGAGTTCAGAGCTGGGTAGGGGAAGGGACTGGGTTGTTTTACCACTCAGTGGCACTTTTGTGCACGCAATGGCTAGATCACAAGGACAAGATTTCCACTGATTGGATTTTTTCCTTGTTACAAGAACCCCAAAGGTTTAGGGAAGTTAGGAGAAAGTAATTCATTGGACACCTTCTAGGAGACAGATGGTAACCTCCAGTCAAAGTCAGCCAGCGTGTTCTTTAACATTCACATAGTATGGCTCTCTTGAACAACGGGTCGTATTATACCACCCGCACTTTTTCAAGCTCATAACGCCCCTATTCCCACCGAGGGCAGAGGAAAGCAATATTATCTGCAACAGAGAAACAGAGATCTTTCTCCTTTAGAACTCTGTAACAGTGGAAATTCAAACTAAGAAAATATTCGGAAAATGCGAATCGTAATAGTTTATTAACTTCTATCCAAACAAAAAAGAGTCTTTTATTTTGTTCAAGGTAAAACAAAAAGAAGTTTAATTTTCCCAACTGATCCTTTTGAGAGGTAGGAAGCAAATCTCCTCTGCCGATAAAAAACCTTGACACACACTACCACCTAAATCTCCCTTTGGAAACCTATCGATCTCCCCTTTTTTACCAAGGGCTAGGGGAGAGTAGGGGAGGAGTTAATGGCTATTTGAATCTGAGAACATCAAGTTAAGAGCCTGGAGTGCTGCCAGTTGAGCCAGCAATCCCAGCTTCGGATTAACTAGTTAGATTTGAGCTTGGGTTTTTTTCCTGAAAGTAGTGATTATTAATTCGAGGCAAATATGATGCCACGAATAATGTGGTGTAGTTCTTTGCTTGATAAAATATATTTGAATGTGATGGGAAGTGGAAAATAAAAAATTCGCTTGGCATTACAAGCAGAGTACAACTGGGAAATTAATCTAAATTTTTTTTAATATCATCGATGTTTACTTTTAAATTTAATTTGAGGTGAAGGTTTGTTGATTTTTGTCCAAAGAAATGATGATAATGTTTAATGTGAGTCTCCTTAACTGAATTGGGACGAGGGTGACGCAGTTGATAGCGAGCCAGCTAATCTGTAGTTCTCAGGTTCGAGTCCCAATTGTGCAAGAGTTGAAATTTATATTCGTTAAACCTCGGTTAGAAAGGGTACACCGCTGGGCTTGGAATAGCTACCGTCCTTTGGGTGGAACGTAAAGCGTGGCTCCGTATGCAGGTGAGCTATATCATGCATACGTTACAGAACACGATGTGTGGCCTTGACGGAAAGTTTCTATCTTCTAACCGCTGTCCTCTCGTGGGTCCTCTTCCAGCAATTTTCTTAGAGCCTTTTGGGTCATTGTAACGGGACATTTAGACCATTATGTGCAAAAGTGTCTCTCAGAGATGAAACAACCCAAAAAGAACTCTTAACTGGAGTGGAAGCAGAACATATTATTTCTCCGGGCAAAGATGAAGGGGAAGAAGAAAATTTCATCCTCATCTTATCTGTGAACGTTATTTGTGAACTCGAATTCCTATTCTTCAGCTCTCTACGACTCTTTATTTCAATCTACTTATTATGCTTGTACTTCTACTTGTGAGGCTGCTTATTTTACTTAATTTACTTTTATGTAGTTTAGACTGTAAACTAACATAAATACATTTGAGGACATAATTCCAGGTCCCATTACACTGAACTAAAAGATTTATAGATTTATGACCTACCTTAGCGATAGAGAAAGCTGCCACATACCGAGACAACTAAAAAAGAAAGCCCAAATAAATGTAGCTGATGCATGTACATCAGTTTTAGATATACGGTCCTACGCGTTTATGTAATGTATAAGATCTCTCTGTAGAGTTCTTGCACTTTCTTCTCCCCATAAGTTTATCAATGCAAATGCTCTTTCCTCTTTCCTCAGCATCCGGCTTTTCATCCGCTCTTCCGACAGGAAAACTAAACCCCTCTTCTCCTCCGGCTCCATAAACAGATCAAAGGAGGGAGTGAGTCTACTTGTGTAGGCTTCCACAAATCAAAGCAAGCCGTGAAAGCTTTCGACTGCAACGTCCGTTAATTATTGTCTCCATAGCATCTTCCTCCACCAGTGAGTTTGCCTCTCTGTTCTTCTTCCTTAACTCCTTGTTTGCCCCTCCATCAGGCTGACGAGTTATGGCCAGCCCGCACTCAGGATTTGCTCAAAGGATACAACGTGAAATTCACGAAGCCGTTTGCGTTGTTGTTTCTTTTTTTCCTTCTCTTCTGTCATCCTCTTAATGGCGCCTGTCTCTCTGTCTTCCTTTGTCCCAAATTATCTTCAGCAAAAGACTTAACGTAATAAGTCCAGAACCTTCCATCCATGGGAAAACGGGTTAGTTTTACTCTCTTGTGAGACGGTGCCTCTTGGGGTTGTTGTTGCATGTCAAACAAACATGGAAGAGTTATCAACAAGCTTTTATCTTAGTATTCCCTTCTGTTTGCTTAATTTTCTTATTCCCTGTTGATAAGTAAGATATGCATAGATTTGTTTCCAAAGATCTTCCCATTCGGTCTTAAATAAGAGTGGAGAGAGAGAGATGTAACTTTAATGAGGGAAAATTCTTATTTTCGTCTTGAGATAAAATCTAAACTCAACCGAATTCAGTTATTTCGTTAAATTTGCATGTGTGTACATCATTTATTCTCAATTTCGTTTGTTTCACGTTCGATGCAATGCTTCTGTTCTAGGAACTGATTTAAAAAAATACTATTACCAGGCAATTTTTATGTTTCAAAATGTGTTGACTTGGCACGAGATTAACGGATAAATTACAGTAGAAGAAAGAGTCCGAAATATCGAAATAAATATCGAGAAAACTTATTCACGCAAAATCGGGCCGACGTGCACCACGTTTGATAAATGGACCAAACGTGGTGCACCTCGTTTGCATGTAAATGTGTCACAGCGGAGATGTACTTCCAGTAGGCATAATTTATTTCATTCTTACATTTTTATCGTGTTCTCAAAATCTTTGTGTTGTTGTGAATAATCGACGGATAGCAACGAAGTTTGCTGTATCAAAATACTGAATTTTTAAAGTTATATTAGCACCTCTGAATTATTGATTAGATATTCAATTTCGCGCCTTCTTCATGATAAGTTCTATGCATTAGGCTGCAGCCAAGTCTATTAAAGTTCACTGGGCATCTAGAACTCATTTAGAGAGGAGTCCTTTCCTTTCCGAATTCATCTATCAAAGCGAGATCAAAAATAAATTCAACATTTCCTATGTACGTTAAGTTATAAGTTGGATGGCCTTACCAGGAGGCTTCCATTTGTCTCTTAAATAGAGGATCTTCTTCGTTATCCTTCTCTGAGCCCTTTGGATCCTTTGACCTGAACATGTTGGTTGATTGGGAGACCCCTTAGTGACACTTTTGCGCATAAATGGGCTATATGGCAGCGTCATAAGTAGTCCTAGGGCTCAGGTAAGTTTGGGGTTGGGTACCTACTGGACAGTTGTTAAACAGATGGAAGCCTCCCATCAAGACTCTCCGCAAAATTCCCCGCCCTGCCCACGGTCAGTAGGGGACACCGATGGGCTTGGAAAGGCCGCCGTCCGTCTGATGAGACGTTAAGCCGTGGCCCCGTGTGCGGGAGAGCCACACCCTGTGCACGTTAAAGAACACGCTGGATGGCCTTGACGGGAGGCTCCCATCTGTCTCCCAACAGCTGTTCAAGTGGGTCCCCTCCCCCAACCTTCTCTGAGCCTTCAGGGTTCATGTGACCTGGCCATTTAGCCCATGGTGTGCAAAAAAAAGTGCCGCTCAGAGGTAAAACAACCCAAACAACAACCCATCAAGACCATCCAGTGTATTCTTTAGCGTGCACAAGGTATGGACCTTCTGCACACAGGACCACTGCTTAAACTCCCATCGGACGGAAGGATGCCTTTCCAAATCTAGCGGTGTCCCCTTCTCAAGAGGGGAGGATTAGGTGAGCTAGTCTCAAAGATGGTACAGTCGGGACTAGAAACTAAGAATTTACAGATTACGAGCCTGGCCCGCTACCGATAGAATCAATCTCATTGCCCCTATGAAGTGGATATTCATCTCACACGAAACCTGGTCACAGATTCGTGGTGCCTTTGAAATTCATTGGCGTAAAAGATAAGAAAACGTAACGTGAATTATTTTACTATCCGTCTCTTGAATCTGTAGCAAACTGCGTATAGTAGAAAATAATAATAGTAAAAAAAATGAAAGAACTAACCATCGACTGAAAAAAAGAACTTCGGAAGATCGCCCGAAAGAAATATCCCAAAGGAGAAAGAAAGAACGAATGAATAGACGGAGAATCAAAGGAATTTTTCTTATTCATTCGTTTCTCTGAAAAGCTTTCCTCCATGCCGCGTAACTCAAGGAGAGAGAGAGGGAATGTGAAGGCAACTTTTACGGCCCAGGTTTCTCTTCTTAGCATCAATGCGAGGCTCTCGGCTTCTCTCTTTCTCTCTGAAGGCCAATAAAAGCGAACGGAGCAGGAGTGGTTGTTGGCCAGCTCTTCCCGGCTAAGATAATTGCGAGCATCTCGAAATGGCCCGCGTTTGATTTGAAAAGCTGGTCAAAATCACCAGAAAATGAGGTGGGATGCCGAGTCACTGCTCACTCTGTTCTGCGCGAAGGCTCGCTCTGATGTTTTCCTCCACCATCAACCAACTCTACCTCCATCCGCACAGACATACACACATTCTACGTTGTATTCCCAGTTTGGAGGAGGTGAAGCTTGTGTCAGAGAGGAGCATCAGAAACACAGCAGGTTACGACATTGTCGCCATTGCCGCCGGCGTTCATCTTGCTCTTCTTGCTCCTTTACACGTCTCCTTCCTCTAACATCCGATCTTGAACGTTGTTGTCCCGGATGGCGCAAATAGCGCAGTGTGACATCAGATAATTACAACGACGTCGGCATTTCAGGTCCGCAGATAAAAATGCTCAGAGGCCAAACTTAAGACTCCCGTGCGTGCCCATCATGTGTGACCTACAAGACAGAGGCCATGTTGTTCCCTTACACGTGAAAGACAAGGAGAGGAGCGGAGTGTCATCATCCTAGGGGCTACGTGAGAAAGAGGATGGGGATGGAGGAACAGCATCATAATATTCCTTACGGGTAATGGCTCTCACTTTGTTGTCGTCGATGTAATAAAACTGCTTGCTTCCTCAAACGCATTAAAGATAGGTAGGTGGTCTCTCGCTGACGCCTCGGGTGCCAGGATGAAAAGAAGATATGCACGTTATGGTAAAAGAGATGGAAGCTGATTTCGTTTTTTTTTTCTCTCTCTCCCGCTTTTCTTATAAACACTTATAAACTGTTTCTTCTTTTTTTCTCCTTTGACACTCGTTGTAAAAGATAAAACGCAAAGAAGATGTCTTAAATGCATTCTTCTCCAAAAACGCATTCCTGTTGTTGCTTGTTTATTTTTCGCGTGTAAGTTGTTATAGAGATGAAAATATCGAATTTTTTTTCGGGTTTTTTTAAATTATTTTATTATTATTTCAAGTACGACGATGAAAGCTTAATTTGTATTGTAATAAACTCAATGCATTTTTAAGCTACAGAAGGCACTTAAGAGTTGTAGTAGAAGGTTAAAATTCTGTTGTTTTTTACCTCTGAGCGGCACTTTGTTTTTGCACACGATGAGCTAAGTGGCCGGGTCACAAGGACCCCAAGAGCTCAGAGAAGGATTGGGGATAAGGGACCCATTGGAAAGCTGTTTGGAGACAGAATAAAAATTGCCGTAAAAATCATCCAGCGTGTTCTTTAAACTGCACATGGATATAGATTTCCTTCATACGGAACCACGGTTTTACGTCCCATCCGATGGACGGTGGTTTTCTAAGCCCATCGGTGTCCTCTTTCACACTCATGGCAGGGTGGAGGGTTAGCGGAGATAAATCTCAAAACTGGCGCAGTGGGACTCGAACCTGGGAACTGTAGATTATGAATCAAGCTCGCTACCGACTGAACCAACTCTCGTCCCAGAGTTACAGTAATAGTATTAAAAACATTTCTGCATTGCGGGAAGCTAATTTCCCAAAACTGCGAAGGCTGAAAAAATTTATACTGCAAGATGGATGACTCCAACGAAACATTGGCTATCGATAGGGATAAGTACAATGAGAAAGAAATTAAAATTGCTTTATAAGGATTATTATACATAGTTCTACAAATATGCTCTGCTTGTGACATAGCCTAAAGCACAATTTTGCGAAGTATGGACTACTAAGTCTTCAGAAGGGGCAAGGTTGGGTTGTTTTACCTATGAGCGGCACTTTTTTGTACACCATGGGCTAAATGGCCAGGTCACATGGACCCCGAAGGCGCAGAGAAGGTTGTGGGAGGGGACCCACTGGAACAGCTGTTGGGAGACAGATGGTAGCCTCTCGTCAAGGCCATCCAGCGTGTTCTTTAACGTGCACAGGGTATGGCTCTCCCGCACACGGGGCCACGGCTTAACGTCCCATCCGACGGACGGCGGCCTTTCCAAGCCCATCGGTGTCCCCTATTGACCGTGGGCAGGGCGGGGAGTTTTGCGGAGATAACTCTCAACGCTGACCCAGCTGGGACTCGAACCTGGAAACTACAGATTACGAGCCTGGCGCGCTACCGACTAAGCCACCCCCGCCCCATTCAGAAGTGGCAAGCAGCATATTAAGTTTTAACTACGAAATTTCTTACTGTAAGTAAAAGAATGAAATATTAGTCTTGAAATGTATTCATGTCACAAATGAACTATAATAAATGAATGATTAAATGTCTCGATTTAATTAAAGTTGAAAGAAACTTAATTTTTCTGACGAATGTTGAAAATCTATAATCATTTTTATTTCACATGATTATTCACTGATTATTGCTACGTCCAGAAATTAATATCTTTGGAATTTAATCTAATTATATTAAGTGATAAGTACAATGAATTAAATAAAATGTATGAACACTAAACGTTTGCTTCTTATTTAATGTTTATACATTTTCATTATGGATTTCGGCAAGTGCTATTACATTTTTTTCGAAAGCCAAGAAAAAGTTTGAAACCTCTGATAAAGTGTTCTCTTATTATAAATGATAGAATAACAGTTTATGACAGTTTTTTTACTGACCAGAAATTATGTATTATACGAAACTGAATGAACTCTTTGGCTTGACATGACTTACATTAGTGCTGACAAGTACAGTGTTGCACAGTTTTTAATTTCTTCTCATATTCTTTATTTTATGCTTTTTTTAGTGTCACTTAAAGTAAGCGGACAAATCGGAAGGACTGATAAGCTCAGAACTGAATGGGAAGACTGGAAAACTTTGGAGATAATAGAAGTAGAAGACTCAGAAGAGAATAGAAGTGGAAGACTCAGGAGAGAATAGATGTGGAAGACTCAGGAGAGAATAGAAGTGGAAGACTCAGGATAGAATAGATGTGGAAGACAGGATAGAATAGATGTGGAAGACTCAGGAGAGAATAGATGTGGAAGACTCAGGAGAAATTGATGTGGAAAACTCAGGATAGAATAGAAGTAGATTACTCAGATGAAAATAGAAATCGATGACTCTATTCTCTCCTGAGTGGGAGACTCAGGAGAGAATAAAAATTGAAGACTCAGGAGATAATATAAGTTGAAGACTCAGGAGAGAACAGATGTAGAAGACTCAAGAGAGAATGGAAGCGGAAGACTCGGGAGGAGAGAATGGAAGCAGAAAACTCGGGAGGAGAGAATGGCTGGATTGGAAAGCTGGGAAGTGAATGGAAAGACTAGAAGGCTCAGGCGAGAAACAAAGTAATGAAGTGCTCGGGGGAAATTCATGTGAGAATGGGAGAATTCTAAAGTTTAGGAGGGTAAAGAAATGAATGGTGGGCTCAGGGGAAAACGGAAGAGCTGGAGTGCTCATGTAGGAATGGAAGGCTCAGATGAGAATGGAGGAAAGGACAGGAAGGTCGGTAGAGAAAAGAAGGATTAGAGAAGAATTTATTGATAATTTTATTTGAAAAATGGGAGAACTGGATAGCTCAGGTTTAAGAGCCACACTGGATAGTTATTAGAGGAACATCTAAGTATTCGTCAAGACCATCCAGTGTGTTTTTAATTTGAACAACGAGGGGTTATCTGAGTAGTCCGCTTAATGATGCAGTGAATGGTTGGCTAACGTCAATAAGTCCACCAGGAAAGAGAAAAACATCTCAGTTCTGTCAAAATAGGGATCCGAACCAGAAAACTCCATTTGTGACATTGATCTTCTACTACTAAGCCATCAGCTTTGACCTCCATTCCCACTCTAGAACTTGATATATTATAAACAATTATTCTCGGCATTGAACACCCCCAGGAAAAAGAATCAATACAAAAAAACTACCACTTGGGTGAAATATTCTTAAAGAAAGGAAAGGAACTTCTCCCTCTTTCAGTTGCCGCAGCGAATATTTCACTAGCTCTCCATGTGACTGAAGAGACAGAGAGTTTGCCACGAAAAGTGCTTCCTTTCTATTACCCTTGCGCCAATCTATCATTTCGGTATATCAATGAAGACAGTGCAGGCATCTAGAGTCTAATAAATGAAGTCGTAAATGTTTAATGCTTCCATATTTTAGCTGACGGAAATAACTGAGTAACAAACCTGTAATTTGGCTGCACGTCCCGGTTGCATGAAGAACAGTCAGGTGCTTCCCTCACGAATAATGAGATGTGCTACACTCCTATCACGCGGTGGGCGAGGGTTTTTGTTCTTAGACATTAGTTTCCTAAATGTCTTTCCGACAGACAGCGAAACGTTTGGAGTGACAAAACATTTGCCAAATGATCTTTCGACTTCTCCCCTCATACGTGCTTGACGTTCGAAGTTAGGGAAGCAAAGCTCAATAAAGAATAAAATTATATATATATTTCTGTGAAGTTCCCTGACAGGCCCGGTCTTTCAAATTATCTGCCAGTTTAGGGGGATGGTTGGGATATTTCGCCAGTCATTTTACGTGGGCGGAACGGTTATTCTGTTTTAGTCGATGAGAAATTTACGTTTTCACGCATTTTAATTACTCTTAGTAGGTGAATAATGTTTGAGAATAAATTGTTCATTTTCGTGTAAAACTGTTTGAATCTCTCTCAATGACTTATCCGATTAATTTCATTTCCAAACCTTTGTTAATTAGGATGTGCAGTTTTTAAAAAAAATAAATAAATACCCCCTCCAGTAGCTGCTTGCCACAGAGGTCTGACAGGAGCCTGTCAGTTTATATGCCACAGATAGAAGATCTGAGAGGATGGCAGGACCTCAGCAGAAAAACGACACACACATCCATGCCTAATCCGGGGCTTGAACCCAGCTCCCTTAGATCAGTAGCCAAATGGGTAAATTTGAGAAATTCTCACAGGTTTGTTATACTGATGCTTTTTAAGATGTCTGCATTGAGAGAATGTGGGGTTATTATTAGGTTGCGCAGGTATCACTTCGACAGATGATATATTGATTGATAAACCATTGCTCTATGATCTCAAAGGGCTCTCTAAGCATCAACGTCACAGCGCCATTGCCTTCAAAACAACCACTAACGCTATGTCGCTGGTTATGTTCATCATTATTAGGCACTAGAGTTAATAAATGGCAACTGCGGAAGAAAAAAGGCCCCGAGAGGCAGGGACAGGCGTTTGTTGGCACGAACCGAACGAAACAGAGAAAAGAGAAAAAGGAAACGAACGAAACAGAGAAACAGGAAAAACAGAGCTGTTGCAGCTGAGAGAGAGATGACTGCTACCAGTACTTCAAAACCCATTTCGCTTCACATTTGGATTACTTTGGAAGAAAGTTTCTTACGAAAAAGAACCTCGTTCTATTTCAAACTCTTCGGATTTTCCACATATAGATACACTCCCTGACCAAGTTATTAAGAACACCTAGCTTCGTAGTATGCATCATGGTATAGTACACAAATTTCAAAATTCTTTTCGCATAGTTGTCGTTGAAATTGGTTTTAAAGTACTGCTAACGGTCATTTCTCTGAGCTGATGAACTATAGCAGCTCTGTTCTGCCGTACAGTTCGTGCCAACAAAACGCCTGTCCCTGTCTGTCAGAGCCTTTTTCCTCCGGCATTTACCACGATTGGCGGATGTTTCTCGGGATCGCTGGCATTCTCCATAAACTTAGGATATTTTGCCCCGTGATCTTCCTCTGAGTTCCCTCACCTCCGTTACGGATGCTCCTACCCATTGCGCTCCAACGTTGAGCCCTCTTTCAAAGTCAATTACAGATCAGGCCCTTCACCCAAATCTCCCTTTGCTTTCCATAACGCTTTTACGGCTTTTATAGGACTTCGTAATGGTATGGAATACTCGTGTCAGTAAAAAAAATCTGCATGTATGGGCATATTTCATGGTAACTTCTCACGATGTTAGCATGATCACGTTCATAATAATTTGGCCAGGAAATGTATGATGCTATGAACTTAATTTATATACTGTCGCTCAAAAAATATCCGAATACTGTGGTCGATTCTAGGCATTTGTGAAACCAAATGCCTAGAATCGAGGACTTTAAAAAAAAATGAAAGGAAATCGATGATATCATGTAATTGAAATTTGCTTTCTATATTTATTATTATTTTAATTCCAGATTTAATCTTTGGATAACAAAGTCCATTTCAGCATTCTTTTCACATTTTAAAAATGTAATAGAATAACAGTCAGAAAAAGTACTCTTTAAAAAAAAAAGATTTTTTTGCTCATTGGCAAGCTTAGTCATCATATTATTGGGTATTAGACTAATGGAGATAATTCACCCAAAAATCTTTTAATTCATATAGAGATCTTTTGATTTTGTGCCAGATGTTCTATCGTTTGATATAATATGGCGGCATTTCATACTTAGCAAGGTTGTATTCTGTATCTCAATGAATGAAAACAGCATACAGATAAATAATAAAATAAATACTCCCTCAAGCAGCTGCTTGCCACAGAGGTCTGACAGGAGCCTGTCAGTTTATATGCCAAAGTAGAAGATCTGAGAGGATGGCAGGACCTCAGCAGAAAACAACACGAACATCCATGCCTTACCCGGGGCTCGAACCCAGGTCCCGTAGATCAGTAGCCAAGCGCGCTAACCACTCGGCCACGGGGCAAATGTTTAATGATCAATATTGGATATCACAAGTACAAGATATTTTTATTTTATTTGTATTCATTCGCATATTCTTTATGGAATCAGAATATGGGGAGGTATCTCCCCAACAATACATTAAACAGGTTAATAGTATGGCCAAAATATATTTCGAGAATTTTGACCAAAGTACCAAAAACTGCAAACTCTCAACCAATTTTTAAGTATTTTACTAGTTTTAAAAACGTACTTTTTTTAAAATGAACAAAAGCTATAGTTTCAAAATGGACGAGTTCCAGATAAAGACTTTCTGTATCTCGTTACGTCAAGTGATCGAAGATTATTAGTTCCACTTATAAATAAGAGAAATGCTATTGATATAACTAGTTATTTTGGACCAAGATTGTATAACGATATTCGAGAAGTGAAGACAGTTCGCCCTCTATACCTCTTCAAGAGAGAACTGTGTAAATGGATTGCAGCCGAATAGTGCAGATATATTTTTGCTGGTAGAAAATGCCACCTTTATACATTCTATTGTGTTGTAACCATTGTGAGTTCAGCATACAAGTTTCAGCATATGCTGGGTGCTAATTTCAATTGATTGATGTATTTGAAATTATTACTGAATAAATTCAATTCAATGTATGTTAGTCAGAATCCGTGAACGCTTTTCTGCAGTCGTATTATAAATCAGAGATTGAAAGAATGGCGGTCACGGGAATTAATTTTTTTAGGGGCAGTGGGAGGCAATTGCGCAGTGATTCTCTTTGACTACTTCTGTTAGTCTTTTTTTTTTTTTTTGGGGGGGGGGGGGGTATATCCCCTTTCTCCCAGAGACCATCACTATATTCTAATCGAACTTGCAAAATCACTGATTGCTAATTTTTATAATCACAGAAACAACTGATCATTATTTGATTACACTACACAAGAAATTGAACCTTTTGTTTATACCATTGTTCAAATAGGATGCTTTTAACTAATTTTGGGGTGCTGAATTCAAATATGGCTGTGAAAAATCTGCAGCACGTACAGTTTTTTTAGAATTACGGATTGATGTATTTCAAATTTCAATGAATACGCATATATGGGAAATGAAAATAAAAGTGACTATTTTATTAAATTGTAACTTAAAACTCATTAATTATTTACATAATTACAGTGAAAAAATTAGAAACATCATAGTTATAGACCACTGAATACAAAGTAACAAATGAAATGATATTGACACGCAAAATAAGAAAACATGGGTAAGGACACTGTAGTTAAAAAAAATAACAATCATTCAAGAGACTAGTGGGCTCACGCCAAACCATTGGAACTGCAAAGAGGATGGATTTTATCTTACCTTTCAACCATTCACTCAGACCAACAAGCACGAAATGCAGCACACATGTGGAGCCCATGTTTTGTCCCGATCTCCAATATTACATCAAAATACAAGTTATAGGCTTTCTCACAATCTTTGTCAAAGAACGACCCTGGGATTTTAAAATATTATTTACACATACATAACAAAACTTGTGTGACACATTAACACGTCCGCGACGCTAGCTTTGTGCCATTTAAATGCTAAAATTCACTCTTCAACGTACAGTACGTATTCCCTCTACAATGAAAACAACAAAAATGGCGGTCTGAGGTAAGGTTGTTATTGCATGTTTTCTCCCACTTGACAATCGGTATTGTTAGCCCCAAAAAGTATCTAGTATCCTCCCAGTTGCCTGGAGGTGTTGGTATAGGAAGATCTTAATAGGAGTCAAAATGACCAATAACATAAAAACGTGACGTGCTAGCCATTTTTAAGACTACTCTGAAATCAACACCTGAAAAATATTTAAAGGCAGCTACAATTGTTCATGTTATAAAAACCCTGTAATCCAGTGTTATCATTGTAACGATTACATCGTTATAAGAGACACTTCTTCGTCAACGACGTGAAAGCATATTTCCAGATTTTCTTTTTATCAACACTCTTTTACGAGATCGTAGAGGAAATAATATCCAGCAGAATTTCGTAAGGAGATAAAACTTTATTTTAACTAGAAGAACGCATATCGACTCTGGCGCTTATGGGGAATCTCGTTTTCAAAGAAAATCAAAATTTTCGTTTACCTATTTTTTCACTCCTTAAAAGTTTTAATTTAAACTAAGGGATGATGGGGGAAATACAAATAGTAATATTTTATTAGTAATTGTACAACGTAAATAATATTTATTTTCAGTTTTGTCACATATAGGACAGAGAAGTATCTTAGAAGCTACTCCTAGTTTTCACAAGTCTTCTCGTACAGTCGCTCAAAAAAGTATCCGAACACTACGGTTGATTACAGAATTCAGGAAAAATATCTGGCAACGATTTTTTTTAGAGATTAGTGATCTGGCAACCTTCGTGTCACGTGATACGAAGGTCTGTAATCACCCATGGTGTTCGGATACTTTTTTGAGCGACTGTACAAGGACATGTTAAGACCATAGTCACTGTTTACCACTGCCTCAGTGAGATCCAACACAGTAAACAAAATTTGTCTTGCTGGAATAGTACTAGCTCCCTAACCATTATGCTAGTTAAGGCATTATATTTCTTAAATTTGAAAAGTTGCTTTTCTCACATCCCTCTGAGAAATGGTAGGTTATTGCTGTCATAGAATATTTCTTGACACTCTGCAACTGAAATTTCAAATTTATATCATAAACAGATCACTTGCAACATTCATTAAATGTTTTGCCATCTCCATATTTAGTTATCTCTAATGATTTAAATTAAAACTACTTAAGGATTTCAAAAAGGCGAATTTTAAGATTTTGTTAGTACCAATGCAACTAAAAAATTATTTTCCAATTATCTCATGAAACAAAACAATTGAGTTTCCCACCCACTCTGGGGGTAACGGGTCAACTCATTGTTGCCAATCGAAACTTCATAATCTTCACATTACACTATCAAAATTTCAAATTTCTGGCACAAATACATCATTCGCAATATTCTTTAAAAATTTTGAAATTTTCGATTTTATCCAATGTTAGAAGGCGCAATTATAACTTTTGGCAGATTCGGAAAGTGAGAATCTCATTATTTCATCAATATTTATCCCACCCAGAGATAATTTATTGCATTCATAATTATTAATAAAGTTATTATTATTATTTATCCCCACCCACAAAAATGTAAAATTTCTAGCATAAATACATCGTTTATAATATTCGTTTCAAATTTTGGAATTTTTAAATTTCCCACCTAGAGGGCGCATTTAGAGCTTTTGGGAGATTCGGAAAGTTTAAATCGTAATATTTCATTAATTACTATCTAATATAAAAAGAAGTTTTAATTTATTCTGTGAAAACAAACAATTATCTCCTAAAACACAAAGTTGCTTTTTCCTACCCCCCACCCCCCTGGGTCTAAGGCAAGGGGTCGAGAACATTTTTTGGGGTCAAGAGACAAAACAGCAAAAAAAAAAAAAAACACTGCAGATTATTTTATTAACAAAAATAAGATCTTAACGTATAACTTTAAAATAGGTATGTTCAAGTGTACATACACTAATTTCCATAAATTAAAGAAAATCCCTGTGTTAAGTCAATGGGAAACTAATGTCAAAACACTATGAGTTCTAAAATAAGTTTTTTTGTTTTGAAAAATGTGATTCCAAATAAAGATCTCAATCAAATAAATCAATATCTCTATTTTCGACAATATTCGTGAAAAGTTATGAAAGTTTGAATATTTTGAATATATAACAACAGCAATGCCAGTCTTAAGAAACTTATACAAAACTGAAGAACAGTGAAAGAATTCTTCACACAAAGTTCTAAAATACAAACTTATTTTATTAAACACTTTGATACAATACTTATTACTAAGTTTTAATTAACTTCTGAAGTCAATTTTTTGTGGCTGGCTTTTTATCGCTAAATATTCAAACTTCCATAACTCATTAAATATTGAACGAATATTATTGAAAATCTAGATATTGATTTATTTGATTGACAAAAAAAAAAAACAATTTTCAAAACAAAAAAAAAAACTTATTTTAGAAATTATAGAGCTTTGACGTTAGCTTCCCATTGACTTAACAGAGGGATTTTCCTTAATTTATGGGAACCAGTGTAATAAAACTATTGAAAAGAATTATTAAAAAAATCTACCATTCATCAGTGTGACTTGTGAGTCTGAGTCTTCTCGATCAACTCATTTTTCAATAGCACGAGTGCTTTCGAACTATCGTGCTCTAACCTGCTCTAGTTATGTTTTTAATGAAAATAATAAAAACATTTCATTTAATGTTGAACCAAAAAACATCAAGAGTCTTTTTTTAGGAGTGATCAGAGCCATAGGTTCCCGACCCCTGGTCTAAGAGGTCGACCCATTGTTGCTTATGAAAGCTTCGTATCCTTCCTATCCACCACCAAAAAAAAATTTATACCATAAATACATCGTTTGCAATATTCGTTTGAAACTTTCAAAAATTTCCCCCCGTAAGATATTATAGCTTTTTGGTGATTCGGAAACTGACAATCGTAATATTTCATCAATACTTATCCAGAACAAAAAATAATCTTTAATTTATCTCTATAAAAAAAATCATGAGATGTCTACATAGATGAACAGACGACAAATTGAAATTATTATCGCTTTTGGCCGAGTGGTTAGCGCGCTTGGCTGCTGATCTAAGGGACCTGGGTTCGAGCCCCGGATAAGGCATGTCTGTTTGTGTCGTTTATGTGCTGAGGGCCTGCCATCCTCTCAGACTTTCTACTATGGCATATAAACTGACAGGCTCATGTCAGACCTCTGTGGCAAGCAGCTGCTTGAGGGGGTATTTATTTTTTGAAAACAGGACAAAAAAGTGATCCATCGTCTTTGCATCTTCTGTAAAAAAAAGTGCTTACAAAATAGTATTTTTTAAGTCAATAAATTATAGTAGAGGTAAAAATATTTTTGTCTGTTATAAAGTAGCTAACGAGATAAAAGAGGTATTTAATTATTTAATCAATAGACAAAAAATTTTATTTATTTTACCTTATTTTTTCAAGATACATTTAAATTCCTTTGCATATATTGTCGAGGGGCGGGGGTGGCTCAGTCGGTAGCGCGCCAGGCTCGTAATCTGTAGTTCCCAGGTTCGAGTCCCAGCTGGGTCAGCGTTGAGATTTATCTCCGCAAAATTCCCCGCCCTGCCCACGGTCAGTAGGGGATACCGATGGGCTTGAATAAGGCCGCCGTCCGTCGGATGGGACGTTAAGCCGTGGCCCCGTGTGCGGGAGAGAGATACCCTGTGCACGTTAAAGAACACGCTGGATGGCCTTGACGGGAGGCTAACATCTGTCTCCCAACAGCTGTTCCAGTGGGTCCCCTCCCCCAACCTTCTCTGAGCCTTCGGGGTCCTTGTGGCCTGGCCATTTAGCCCATGGTGGGCAAAAAAGTGCCGCTCACAGGTAAAACAATCCAATCCAATCCCTGCGTCGAGGTAGCCGAGACGATAGCGTGCTTGTCTACTGTTTAAAAAGATCTGGGTTCGATCCGCTGATAAGGGATGTTTCTTTCCTGTGTTATCTTCCTGATGAGGTTTCACCTTCTCACAGATCTTCTCTATGGCGCTTTAAACTGACAGGCTCCTTTCAGACCTCTGTGGTAAGCAGCTCTTTGAAGGATAAATTTATTTCTTCATCATTGAACTAGATGCATTGATGAACGTTGATGCTTGAAGAAATACGGAAAAATGAATCACTAGTTGAGTCATTTCTCAAGATCACGATTTCACACTTTTCCTAACATTTGATTTAATTGAATTATCGTAATTAGCTTCTTATGTTCTTTGAAGCTCAATACAATTTTTAATAATTATTAGTACATTTCTACAAAGCAGTGGACAATAACAAAAAAAAAAAAACCCACAACAGAAATGACGAAGCAAGAAATAAAGAAATCACAGAGATCTAAGACAGTAGAGACATCTTTGAGGAGCCATTGAGGTCACTTGCAGATCCTTCATTCTCCATGTCCTGACATCTCGGAGAATCCTTCATTCCGCTGTTCCTTCCTATGAGTATACCTGCGTGTTTATAGGTGACCGAGAGCAGCGATTTCTGTGCTGAAGCCAGAGCAGTGCAACTAATAGCTCCATTCCATCTGCACAAAGTACGCCTCTTACTCCTACCAGTTGTCCTTCGCTCGACGCACTTGAAGCAAAGGATGGCCAGACAAACAGAAAAGAGGAGACGGAATCAGAATGAGAGAAGTAGGGATGCTGAGCGACGTCCGAGTGGTCGTGGCTTTCCATTCCTTGTCTTCTTTCTTGTCTTGAGTTGTGTTATCTGCGGGGAGCGTTTCCGTCCTGACGAATCGGATGAACCACAGCTTACTCCTTGTTTGCTTTCCTCTTCGTGTGTCCTCCTAGTAAACAGCGGCGCCCTGGGGCAGACTATGCTCGGGACCTTCTCTAATGACGTTCCCTCAGAACACGAAGAGCAGAGAATCCTTCTCCCTAGCTCTTTCTCTTTATCTGCAGGCTCTCTTATTGGGTTAGGAAGGAAGCTAATAAGTGAAGCATTTATCTTTAAACTCCTTCCTCGCCCCGCGTGCCTTTGAAGTCACCCTGGAGAAAACCTTTGACTATTATTGTAGTTAAATGGCGTCAAATGTAATTTCGTTTCCAATGATACGCTGAGACGTATGGCTACAAATGATGTAAAGAAGATTGGAAGTATTGCGGAATTGCTCGGACTGTTTGAGTTGAAGAAATCATTTATTAGATGATGTTTTAAAAAGTGCGCTTTGGGAGTTTCGTGTAAGAATAGTTTGTGATGTGTTAGGTGATTAAAATATTTTTGACGGATTGTATTTTTTTCTTAAAACGATTGCTTTTAACGATTTGCGTCGTTAATTCTTCCTTTTTGGGAAATATATTTATTGAACAGCAGTTTTGCAGTGAGATGAAAAGAGAGACAATTTTGTGTCCGATCATCATTCATTGAGTTTACTTGATGATAATGGAAACTTTCGAAGTTGTATTTTGTAGTGGATATGATATGCTAGCATGTAACAATCATAGTTTAGTAAAACCAAGGCTCCTTGGGTTAAAGAAATCGTTAAATGCCATAAAGCGTGTTAAATCTAAATGACCAGAAAAAGTGGTATATTAAATTATTAAATTAAGCTCTTGTTAAAACGAAAGGACACATTTGCTCAGGAGCAAAACTTAATCAAGTAATATTACAGTAATTTCTGTTGAACAGGAATCACTCGTGTGTGTACAAAAAATTAAAAATATAAATTTGTACAGTTGTAATGCTGAATTAATCAAAAAAATATAAATATTTTCAAATTTCTAATGCTGAATAAATATGTTTCTAATTCTTGTTAAAAAGAATAAATATGTGTACAGAAGAAATGGTAGTTTATTACAGTACTGAGAAGAAAAAGCATAAATTTATATTAACTGTTAAATACGGAATGTAACTACTTTTTTCCAATTCCTATTAATACTTTGTTTACCAGTTAAGGAACATGTCATCTGTATACGATGGCCTATGTAATTGTTATTGATGTTGGTAATAATTATTTCCAACTCATGTCTCTCCATTCGTGACTTCTAGATTTTCAAAGAAATTACCGGTCTTGTCCTTGGCCTTGCTTACAAATATCGACTCTAAAACCATTTAGCGAAAAGAATAATTTCTCATAAAATGTGACAACTGTCATAGTTGTCACTACACAAGTTCACACTCTGCGTTAAACAGACCCTGCGTTAAAGATGTATTAAATTTCTAACAGACTCCTTTGAGACCCTGCGTTAAAGATGTATTAAATTTCTAAAAGACTCCTTTGAGATTTGGACAATCAAAATTTTCCAAACAGGGACTAAACGAAATTTTTTAATTCCATTAAAGAAAAATCACAATTGCCCTATAAAATTCGGATAGATACTTATAGACTCAATGCATTTCAGAATTGACATTTGAAGCCACCAGTTTTATGTTTGAAACCCTTGGTAGTTTTGAAACTACATCTAGCAAAAGCTGAAGAAACCGTAACGCTCAACTTTAACTTTCTTTCAATGACATTCAACACAAAACAGATATACAATTTCTGCTGCTTTACACAAACCGTATTCAAAGTCGATTTTTTTCGCATTTTGTTTCTGATAGGACAACAATTTTAAGAACTATATGTTCCGCTTTCTCCTCTTTTTATTCCTCCAACCTCAGGCACCATTCGTATGTAGTCCCCATATGGTGCCTAGTACAGCGAGACTGGCTGCCAAATTAGATTGGGACTGCCTGAGGGCATGGAAAGAGATGGGAGGGAAACTGCGGAATATACAGGAAGATGGTTGGGGATCAGGTGGTCTGTGGCCTATCTTCTCTATCACATTTATGGCCGTCATGTAGACAAAAGGTCCCGGTGTTTCCTATTAATTTAGCTCGAGGGAAAGAGAGTGCAGAAGTTCGGACTGAAGGAGTGCGAGAGACTGAATTATAGTCGGTCTTATCCAAGATTTCCGATGCTTCAGGAAGTGGTCCATTACTTGCTGTGTGTGCGTGTCAGACTTTCGTCCTTACTCTTTATGTTAGAGATGCCTTTGTTTGCTCTCAATGTGGGAAACCTCAAGGGATAAAAGGATTAGAGGAGGAAAGAGTAACTAAACTAAATATTGCCATCTCGAAGCCAATCAGAAGATAACTAAGAGATGGATAAATTTACAGTGGGAGTTATGCAGAAGGAACTCTTTAATATAGGTTGATCTGTTTAATGGATTTCACTGATCCAACTGAGGATGTCATTAGCTTAGGGAATTGGCAAATTTCTACAGAAAGCAAGAAGGAATTAAAGGAGGGAGAGGTTAATAAAGGTGGAAATAAAGTGTTTATTGGAAACCGAAAAATAAAGAGTATTTTTTCCCTTTGTTTATTAAACACAAACGTATTTTATAAGCACTTTATTCTGGATAGATTAAAGAGGATCTAATTTTTGTTATAGAAAGACTGGATCATCAAACGGAAATGAAAAAGCAGGAAAGAATCAACGTTTTATAAGATTCCTACCAATGCTTAAAATACGATAGATGCAATCAAGACTAACAATTAAAATCAGAGTGATGCGAATTACCTTATTTCATTCTGCGATATATTTAGTTTTAAACAATATTTGGATTTTTGAGCATAATTCACAAATCTGAGGTCTTTGGTGCATATAAGTGTGTTCATGTAATAATAATAATTTTCACCTTGTCATATTCAATTGCAAAGCATAATTAAAAAAATAAATGATAAATAGCCCCCCCCCCCACTCAAGCAGCTGCTTGTCACAGAGGTCTGATAGGATCCTGTCAGTTTATACGCCATAATATAA
Source organism: Ryuthela nishihirai (assembly GCA_038380435.1). NCBI lineage: Eukaryota > Metazoa > Arthropoda > Arachnida > Araneae > Heptathelidae > Ryuthela > Ryuthela nishihirai. The sequence goes on from JAWZYU010000019.1 coordinate 40,850,948, forward strand.
GGTCTGTGAGGAAGGAGATACTTCAGAAGACAAGCAACACAAACATCCATGCCCTAACCGGACTCGAACCCAGGTCCCTTTGATCAGTAGCCAAGCTCGCTATCCACTCTGTTACGATACTATCTGTAATTTTTAAGAGTTACTACTTTTAAAATATACACACATAGACAGCGTACCCTTACCATACACATTGTACACCTAAAACACCACATATAGAGTGGGGCGGGGGTGACTCAGTCGGTAGCGCGCCAGGCTCGTAATCTGTAGTTCCCAGGTTCGAGTCCCAGCTGGGTCAGCATTGAGATTTATCTCCGCAAAATTTCCCCGCCCTGCCCACGGTCAGTAGGGGACACCGATGGGCTTGGAAAGGCCGCCTTCCGTCGGATGGGACGTTAAGCCGTTGTCCCGTGTGCGGGAGAGACATACCCTGTGCACGTTAAAGAACACGCTGGATGGTCTTGACGGGAGGCTACCATCTGTCTCCCAACAGCTGTTCCAGTGGGTCCCCTCCCCCAACCTTCTCTGAGCCTTCGGGGTCCTTGCGGCCTGGCCATTTAGCCCATGGTGTGCAAAAAAGTGCCGCTCAGAGGTAAAACAACCCACATATAGTGTATCTTCACTATGTCATACCCAGTATCTCCACACAGAGCTGTATTTAGGGTAAGGCCAATGTTGCCCTGCTATTGGGACCAAGACAGGCGAGAAATGATATTTTCACATATACGTGTAAAATTAGTGCCATTTAGCCCATGGTGTGCAAAAAAGTGCCGCTCAGAGGTAAAACAACCCACATATAGTGTATCTTCACTATGTCATACCCAGTATCTCCACACAGAGCTGTATTTAGGGTAAGGCCAATGTTGCCCTGCTATTGGGACCAAGACAGGCGAGAAATGATATTTTCACATATACGTGTAAAATTAGTGCCATTTAGCCCATGGTGTGCAAAAAAGTGCCGCTCAGAGGTAAAACAACCCACATATAGTGTATCTTCACTATGTCATACCCAGTATCTCCACACAGAGCTGTATTTAGGGTAAGGCCAATGTTGCCCTGCTATTGGGACCAAGACAGGCGAGAAATGATATTTTCACATATACGTGTAAAATTAGTGCCATTTAGCCCATGGTGTGCAAAAAAGTGCCGCTCAGAGGTAAAACAACCCACATATAGTGTATCTTCACTATGTCATACCCAGTATCTCCACACAGATCTGTATTTAGGGTAAGGCCAATGTTGCCCTGCTATTGGGACCAAGACAGGCGAGAAATGATATTTTCACATATACGTGTAAAATGTCCGCAGTCATTGTATATAATATAAATAAAAGAAAAAAAAAATTCCTTTGAAAGAGATTTTTTTTAAATTTTAATGTTGTCGTTAATTATTCGGCCAACATAAAAGCAAGAAAAATTAACTTTAACAAATGAAAGTAAAACTTTTTTAATAGAATGATTTATTTTATACGTGTAATTACAATAATTATAAATCTATATATTTTGTTGTTACTTACATTACTTTTGAGTTTTTCTACTATACAACATGCATTTTAGTTTTAAAAATCAATATATTAACTATAAAAACGCATTTCTGTTCAGTTGTTTTCCCCATAGACACTCTGAACTGTGAAATCTCTCCTCCCTCCACACATTATCTGCAGTCACCAGGTTCGAGTCCCAGCTGGGTCAGCGTTGAGATTTATCTCCGCAAAATTCCCCGCCCTGCCCACGGTCAATAGGGGACACCGATGGACTTAGAATAGGCCACCGCCCGTCGGATGGGACGTTATATGCCGTGGCCACTGTAGTGTCCCTCGCATCATTGAATGAAAATTTGCATATATGTATTTTAATAAGAAGAGATTTAGATGCCAGGATATTGATATTTAATGATAATTTCTATTATTTTTATATGTACATATTTATGGTATATACAGGGTGAATCTGAAAAAGTGGGCAAAACTTTACGGGGTGGTAGAACGCAGCTATACGAGCAATATTCGTCATAGAAAGTATGGGCGGAACGCAAACGGCGAGCCGTTAGGTGGCGTTGGAAATGGTATAAAAGGGTCGGTCCTCGCACCCAACGGCATTTCTACCGTGGATTGCCGAGAGGATGACTGGTTATACTAACCACGAAATGGCGGATATGCACTTTGTGTACGGTGCGGCGGACGGGAATGCAAGTGAGGCACAGAGTATCTCCTCTCCTTCTTGTGTTCATTCTTTAAATGTAATAGTGGAAAACTACTTTTTAACTTCTCACCGCTTGCGTTCTGACCATACATTCTATGACGAATATTGCTCGTATAGCTGCGTTCTACCACCCCGTAAAGTTTTGCCCACTTTTTCAGATTCACCATGTATATGTCGATCTTGTTAGAGTAATATGGTTGTTGGCTGTAGCTATTTCTGTTGGCTGGGAACGTCAGTTGATGACCCTGCACCTACTACAGGAGGGGCATTGAAATTGTGAGAACAAGGAATGACCTACTTGCCGTGATGATAGGAAGGGAAGCCGCTGTCATTGCGGGTGGACTTAATGAGGAATCCTTCCCCACCTTCCCTTGTGCACGGGCAAGGCGTTGGCCACAGGCCGGCTCACCAGATGACATTTTATGTCACTGTTGGGTAATGCGCGCTGGCAGTTGTCACCGTGTGACCTTGTCGACCTTTGGGGCATGAGCGGGGGAGGAAAGGAAGGAGCGAGGTGAATGAAGGAGACTCGCATCGGACGCCAGGGAAGTAAGAGTTGTGTTTTCTCGGGAGCCTGAGATACTGTAGGTCTCAGGCTTGGGTTAGATGGATTGAATCCTAAAATATAGTCTGTGTGACTTGGAAGAACTAGAGGTCTGTGTGACCATATGTAATATATATAACAGGTCTGTGTGATCATCTGAATTAAAAAGCCTATGGGACTAAATTATGACCAGTCTGTGTGACTAAAAGAAAAGGAATCATTAGCAACGATAGCAACCTCTTCAGACGTATCCCAGCAACAGGAAGGCAACTCCGATAAAGAAGGATAGAATGAAGCTCAACGTTAAGTTTGCAACAAGTGTCTTCCCTTTATCCGTCGATCTAAGGCAGCATCGTATTGAGCGAACTATCAACGGGAGCAACACTCAGACACTGATAGGGGCGGGGGTGGCTCAGTCGGTAGCGCGCCAGGCTCGTAATCTGTAGTTCCCAGGTTCGAGTTCCAGCTGGGTCAGTGTTGAGATTTATCTCCGCAAAATACCCCGCCCTGCCCACGGTCAGTAGGGGACACCGATGGGCTTGGAAAGACCGCCGTCCGTCGGATGGGACGTTAAGCCGTGGCCCCGTGTGCGGGAGAGCCAAACCCTGTGCACGTTAAAGAACACACTGGATGGCCTTGACGGGAGGCTACCATCTGGCTCCTAACAGCTGTTCCAGTGGGTCCCCTCCCCCAACCATCTCTGAGCCTTCGGGGTCCATGTGACCTGGCCATTTAGCCCATAGTGTGCAAAAAAGTGCCGCTCAGAGGTAAAACAACCAACAACCAACCAGACACTGATACTGGATTAAATAATTTTCGAACCTTGCTAATGAATTTTAAATGTTGAACGTCCCCTACCCTTACCACTGAAGACCAGCGAAAAGATAATCACATCAAACAATCAACGAGAGAATAAGGGACTTGACAGCCCCGTGTGCGGGAGAGCTATACCATGTGCACGTTAAAGAACACACTGGATGGCCTTGACGGTAGGCTTTCATCGGACTCCCAACAGTTGTTCCAGTGGGTTCCCTCCCCCAACCTTCCCTGAGCCTTCGGATCCTTGTGACCTGGGGAATTGGGGCGGGGGAATTTTGTGGAGATAAATCTCAACGCTGACCCAGCTGGGACTCGAACCTGGGAACTACAGATTACGAGCCTGGCGCGCTACCGACTGAGCCACCCCCGCCCCACCCATGCCCATGATGTGCAGGGGTGGGGGTGGCTAAGTCGGAGCGCCTGGCTCATAATCTGTAGTTACCAGGTTCGAGTCCCAGCTGGGTCAGCGTTGAGATTTATCTCCACAAAATTTCCCCGCCCTGCCCACGGTCAGTAGGGGACACCGATGGGCTTGGAAAGGCCGCCGTTCGTCTCATGGGACGTGGCTTCGTGTGCGGGAGAACCATACCCTGTGCACGTTAAAGAACACGCTGGATGGCCTTGACGGGAGGCTACCATCTGTCTCCCAACAGCTGTTCCAGTGGGTCCCCTCCCCCAACCTTCTCTGAGCCTTCGGGGTCCTTGTGGCCTGGCCATTTAGCCCATGGTGTGCAAAAAAGTGCCGCTCAGAGGTAAACCAATCCAATCCAACCCATGATGTGCAAAATGTGCCGCTCAGAGTTAAAACAAACCAACCCAACCCTTCACACATCATGCTCTTCTTCATACGAAACGAAGGAAATAACAGTTAAATATATAATTTTCAAAGTTAAATAGACGCTGAATGAATCACCATTTTGTATAGCTACTATTTTGTAGAACATTTCCAAGGCTATCATATATTCTCAACGCTGGTACAGCTGGAACTGGAACCTGTGAACATCAAATTATAAATCTGGTTCTGCACAACGATAAGGGCAAAATGAACAAATATAAGAAGTATTTGCAGTGTAAAAAACTGCTATATATATATTGAAAATTTAAAGAAACTACAACATTTGACGCGGCGAGATCGGAGAGCCCGAAGCGCCAGAGTTGAAGCGGTAGTTTCGGCAACTACAGAAGTCATAAGAGTTTTCCCAAACAGGCCATTTTCGAGAAATTTCTTGAACCACGAGTATTTCCAGGTCATTAAACATTACGGTAAATGAATTCAAGTGTACTACTAGTTTCTCCAACTGTGAGGCGAGATAAAATAATGAAATATTTCCATTATTTACTCAAACCTGGAACTCCAGTCAACAGTCTGACATTTTCCCGGAACCGAACTGAGGTCAGTCTGCTCACAAGTGAGCACTAAAGACGTGTTTAAATAATGACAGAACAAGATGCTCTTTTTCTCACTATATGTCGATTTTACTACATAAATATAGAGAAGGGTGAAGCTTGGTGGTTGGTTAGAGTTGAATAGTAAACACTACGGAGATGGGTTGGGTTGTTTTACCTCTGAGCGCCACTTTTTTGCACACCATGGGCTAAATGGCCAGGTCACATGGACCCCGAAGGCTCAGAGAAGGTTGGGGGAGGGGACCCACTGGAACAGCTGTTGGGAGACAGATGGTAGCCTCCCGTCAAGGCCATCCAGCGTATGGCTCTCCCGCACACGGGGCCACGGCTTAACGTCCCATCCGACGGACGGCGGCCTTTCCAAGCCCATCGGTGTCCCCTACTGACCGTGGGCAGGGCGGGGGAATTTTGCGGAGATAAATCTCAACGCTGACCCAGCTGGGACTCGAACCTGGGAACTACAGATTACGAGCCTGGCGCGCTACCGACTGAGGCACCCCCGCCCCTCCCCCCGTCAAGGTCATCCAGAGTGTTCTTTAACGTGAACAGGGTATGGCTCTCCCACGGCTTAACGTCCTATCCGACGGACGGCGGCCTTTCCAAGCCCATCGGTGTCCCCTACTGACCGTGGGCAGGGCGGGGAAATTTTGCGGAGATAAATCTCAACGCTGACCCAGCTGGGACTCGAACCTGGGAACTACAGATTACGAGCCTGGCGCGCTACCGACTGAGCCACCCCCGCCCCACTACGGATATGGAAATGAAATATAAAGGTGTGGTGGGAGAGGCCAAATCACTCAATCGAGCAGAAAAAAAAAAAAATGGGGGTGGGGGGAGAAACAGCCTAGATTTTCATTGCAGTATAACATTTTCTCCTCCATTTTAGAGGTTTTAAAAATTTTTTTGAAAAGTGAGTGAGATGAAAAATTTTAATATTGATCTTCCTCCATATTATCCTAACTAGATTTCTCAAAGGTGCAACGGCTGTCTTACCTTCCTCTCCACTAGATCCGTCCCTGAAAGTGATGGAGAAGTCTTAAAGGCTTCACATGCACTTCAATAGCACCAGTGAATCCTGTAGATAGTCCCCAGTAAATATTTCCATTGCATAAAAGGCGACGTGCACATTTTTACGCTTTTTAAAACCAAAGACGCACTAGATAAAATTACACAATTCCCAAAAGTCTCCTCTGCTCAAAGGTAGTTGCAAAAGAAGGGTTTTGAATAACAGCAGAACAAAAGCGCCTTTTAATGCTATTTATTATTAGCAAATAGGGATTATTTTCAGAAAGCTAAAACAAGTTGAAGCTATTCTGTTGGTTACGATTCAAGAAAAGAAATTCAAAATTATTTTCTTGAATGCAAACGATTTGAAAAGCATTGTACTACGAGTACTTTTCTGAATCTAACACGTAGTTCCTAGTAGTTATGGAGGGACGGTTTGTAATCTGTAGTTACCAGGTTCGAATCCCACTTGGGAGTTTTGGGATTTATTCCTGAAAAACTCTCGGCCTTGCCCTCTGTCAGTAGAGGACCCCCCCCCCCCCCCGATAGGGGACCACCTTGGCGTGGTGGTGGTGGTGGTGGTGGTGGGGGGGGGGGCTTCGGGTCCAGCAACTCTGTCGAAGGCTGTGCCGTCCGGATTGGGTCTCCGGTTGGACATAGCCAAGACCACTGAGGTCGAGGATGCCGCCAACCAGGTTGGAGTGCCGGTTGGACGGTGACCTATCAGGTGCTCTGGGTGAGCAGTTCGAGGGCTCTTCTGAAAAGATTTGTGCCCAGTAGGTCGAGCCCTCTTAAAAGTCTGGGCCTCACTAAGAGTCTCCATCCCGGATGCCGAGCGAACTTGGATCTATATATCCTTGTTCATGGCTAACCGGGAAACAGATTAAAGTTAGGTTTCTTCCTGTGGTTAGCTTTTTATAGGACTGCTGCCATGTGAGGCCGGGGTTGAGATGCGTCTATATGGCGCTTTCTTGCCCCCGGCTCTAGATAAGCACGTCTTTTCATAACTGGTAGTGTCGTAAGGCGGAATCGGGAATTGCCGTGGTTGCTTAAGTTCGCAACAAAAGAGAGGTGTGTCAGTAGAGAACACCGATGTGCTTGGAAAAGGCAACCATCCATCGGATGGGATGTTAACCCGTGTCTCCGTGTGCGGGAGAGCCATACTCTGTGCACATTAAATAACCAGCTAGATGGCCTTGACGGGAGGCTACCAACTATCTCCTAATATCTGTCCTTATGACTTCTAGTGTTGCCAAAACTATCGCTTCAAGCCTCTCCGGGTTCACCGATCTCACATAAGTTCCATCTTTTCTTGAGTCTCTCCCACCAACCATTCATTTAGGGGGTCCTTGTTACCTGACCATTTCGCCCACTGTGTGCAAAAAAGTGCCGCTCAGAGAGAAAACAACCCAACCAGCACATATGTTCTGAGTACTGTCGCTCAAAAAAGTATCCGAACACTACGGTTGATTACAAAATTCAGAAAAAATATCTGGCAACGATTTTTTTAGAAACTTGTGATCTGGCAACCTTCGTGCCACGTGGCACGAAGGTTGCCAGATCACAAGTTTCTAAAAAAATCGTTGTCAGATATTTTTTCTGAATTTTGTAATCAACCGTAGTGTTCGGATACTTTTTTGAGCTACTGTACAACACAAAGTGGTTGTTTCAGCCAATAGCTAGTCAGTCTCATAATCTGATGTTCTCAGAACCCCAATGGCAAGCATTCAGTTGTTTTTTTTCTGCTAAACTCTGCTCTGCCCTCGGGAAGAAAGGGGACACTGATGGTCTTGGAAAGAATTCCCCATTTGTTGGGATATTAAGCAGCAATTCTGTATGCAAAAAAACATAACACGTGCGCTTTAAAAAACACGCTTTGGAAGGATATTTCCATCTTCCTCTACCTCCTAACAGTTTTCAAGTGGGCCTCTTTCTCCCAACCAGTTCTGAACCTTGGGGGTTGAACTGAGTAGTTTCACCTCTGAGCGGCATTTTTTTTTTCAACACTGTGGGCTAAATCACCAGGTTACAAAGACACAAGTTCTCGAAGAAGATTAGATGATGATGATCTGAAAGAAGGTCAAAGATGGTGGCTCAATGGGGAGCTATAGCAGACAGATGGTACTTCCCGTCAAGGGCATCCAGAGTGTCCTTTAACGTGCACAGAATATGGTCTCCTGCACAAGCAACCACGGCTTAATGTCCCATCAATTGGACGGCGGTCTTTCCAAACCCATTTTTGTCCCCTTGTTCAAAGCTGGCACACTTGGAACTCGAACCCGGGAATTGCAGATTACGAGCCTGGAATGATAACCACTAAGCCAATCCGTACTCCCGGGTTCTTGGGTCTTTTGTGACTTGCCCTCTTAGCCCATTGCGTCTACGAAAGGGCCGCTCAAAGGTAAAAAACAGCATGAACAACGAAAACGTATTAATAACATCACTTTTACAGGGTAAAAAATGTAGAAAAAGAAAAAAAAATAGTACAATTCCTTAAGATACGCTGAAATAGTTTGAGCAGACATTGACATATGTTTATAATAATGTCAGAGTATTATTATTTTATTTCCCACCATTGTGTATAAAGTAGAAATTTCATACATGCTGGGGCGGGGGTGGCTCAGTCGGTAGCGCGTCAGGCTCGTAATCTGTAGTTCCCAGGTTCGAGTCTCAGCTGGGTCAGCGTTGAGATTTATCTCCGCAAAATTCCCCGCCTTGCCCACGGTCAGTAGGGGACACGATTGGGCTTGGAAAGGCCGCCGTCCGTCGGATGGGACGTTAAGCCTGTGGCCCCGTGTGCGGGAGAGCCATACCCTGTGCACGTTAAAGAGCACGCTGGATGGCCTTGACGGTAGGCTACCATCTGTCTCCCAACAGCTGTTCCAGTGGTCCCCAACCTTCTCTGAGCCTTCGGGGTCCATGTGACGTGGCCATTTAGCCCATGATGTGCAAAAAAGTGCCGCTCAGAGGTAAAACAACCCAACCCAACTCATAACATGCTACTGCCTGTTTGTTAGTTATAATTCTCAAGTAAGTCAAAATGGATAAATGTTTTAAGAAACACTATCATGTGAGTGCTAAACTGAATGTGGCATATAGTCCCAAGGGCATAAGTCTACAGCGCTGCACAAAAAGTGCTTGCAACGCTGCTAAAACCAAAAAAAGTTAACCCAATTCTCAAAGGTTTTAGACCCAACTACGAAACAAACAAACGACAATGTATCGATTATATTAGAGTGCGACTGTGACCAACCGGATCCGACCATTGGCGTGCCAACCACTCCGGACGAACCAGCTGTCGGTGCGAAAGGTCACGCCACTAACCGGACGACAGGCGCCGGGCCGCTCTACTTCCCCTGGCAGCTCTAGCTCTAGCGAGACGCCATGATAGCCGTTTCCATGGGGACGGACCGTCATCACAGAGAGTTGCGGCGTGCGGCAATTCACCTTCTCATTTATCGTGCGCATATTTAGTGTTCCTGCCGGTCTCTGCCAGGGCATAATGGTTTAAAAAGGGTTCCATTCTCATAAAAGTCTAAAACTCTCATTCAGATAAGGGACAAAGTTTCTTTTTTGTAAAAAATTGGTTGTAGAGTCCAATTTTCCACTACCAGATCGAGGTTTTATAGAAAGCTGTGCAAAGTATAAATGTAAATGTAGTCGATACTTGATATATATATGCCTAAAGAGAGCTATCGCTGAGTGTTCTTTTTTTACCGTGTTGGTGTGCTATATAGCGTGCGCTATCGACGCAATGGCAACTCTGGTAGGGAGAAGGCATGAACTGCGGCAATCAATGCTACATCACTAAATGCCCGATTTCTATGCCACATTTCCTTCCGTTTTGTGAGTGTGTTTATGTGTGTGCGCGTGAAGGTAAAGCTCAAATGGTTTATTCTGAAATCCACCAAACTGCTGCATATTTATGTCTCCCAAAGGAGCAGCGAATATTCTGCCTTTGGAACTACTCTTGTCATCACAGAAATGGTTTCTTTTCATATTGCGCAAGAATATATTTATAGAGAGAGATTGAAATTGTATTTGAGATTATTACAAGATCTTTTTAGTTCCTCCACACGGTTAATAGAGTGTGGATTTTTTTCCCTGTGCGTTATTTCGATACTGTACGGTTGCAGGCGAATTCGATAGTTTGTTTCGTTACCTTTGGGAAGTAGCTTTTAGTTAAATTATTTATGTTCCCGCTGTTTGGAGTGGGAGATATCGAATGCCGCTCATCAAAGCTGATGGGTTGGGTGGTTTTACCTCTGAGCGGCACTTTTTGCACACCATGGGTTAAATGGCCAGGTCACATGGACTCCGAAGGCTCAGAGAAGGTTGGGGGAGGGGACCCACTGGAACAGCTGTTAGGAGACAGATGGTAGCCTCCCGTCAAGGTCATCCAGTGTGATCTTTAACGTGCAAAGGGTATGGCTCTCCCGTACACGGGACCAAGGCTTAACGTTCCATCCGACGAACGGCGGCCTTTCCAAGCCCATCGGTGTCCCCTACTGACCATGGGGGGGGGGGGGGGCTCAGTCGGTAGCGCGCCAAGCTCGTAATCTGTAGTTCTCAGGTTCGAGTCCCAGCTGGGTCAGCATTGAGATTTATCTCCGCAAAATTCCCCGCCCTGCCCACGGTCAGTAGGGGACACCGATGGGCTTGGAAAGGCCGCCGTCTGTCGGATGGAACGTTAAGCCGTGGCCCCTTGTGTGGGAGAGCCATACACTGTGCACGTTAAAGAACACGCTGGATGGCCTTGACGGGAGGCTACCATCTGTCTCCCAACAGCTGTTCCAGTGGGTCTCCTCCCCCAATCTTCTCTGAGCCTTCGGGTCCATGTGACCTGGCCATTTAGCCCATGGTGTGCAAAAAAATGCCGCTCAGAGGTAAAACAACCCAACCCAACTGACCATGGGCACCAAGTCTGTGGATGTCTCCTTTCTGATCGACAGGGGAGAATGGAGAGTTTTGCTGAGATAAGTCTCAACGCTGACCCAGCTAGGACTCGAACCTGGTAAGTACAGATTACGAGCTTGGCGCGTTACCGACTGAGTCACCCCCGCCCTCTCAGAGCTGATGAAAAAGTTTTAGAAAAACCTTCAATGATTCATACGAAGTAAGACAAATAAGTCTCAAAACTTGCATTTTCAAATGATGATGTTCTTTGTTAAAAATTTAAGATACAAATTAATGAGTGTTCTATAGCATAAAGGGAAGTCGGGTAATTAAATGCAAATTAAGGGTTTAAATAAATGTTTCATTAATTTATATTCATGAAGTTAAATCCACGCGATCTTGAATCAGCTCTACTAGAGGGAAAGCAAATCTATCATTACCACCAGAGACAAAGAAAAACTTAGCAGTAGCACTATAGGAAAGAGGGTTGGGCTTCTTTTTTTACCTCTGAGCGACTATTTTTTAATTGATCACTGCATGAGAAGAAAGGCAGTCGAGTCAGTGCTATCACAGGAAAGCAAATCTATCAATACCACTGTTAGAAGTAGAGAAAGTAATGTGATATCAGAGGGAAAGCAATTTTTATCTTTGCCGCCAGAGTGAAAGCAAACTGATAAGTAGCAGTAGATGAAAGTTAAACGGATTAGTCCTACCAGAGGGAAAGCAAACTTATAAGTAGAAGTAGAAGAAAGTTAAACGGATTAGTACTACCAGAGGGAAAGCAAACTGATAAGAAGCAGTAGGAGAAAGTTAAACGGATTAGTCCTACCAGAGGGAAAGCAAAAAAGCAAACTGAGAAGTATCAGTAGAAGAAAGTTAAACGGATTAGTCCTACCAGAGGGAAAGCAAAAAAGCAAACTGAGAAGTAGCAGTAGAAGAAAGTTAAATGGATTAGTCCTACCAGAGGGAAAGCAAACTGATAAGTAGCAGTAGAAGAAAGTTAAACGAATTAGTCCTACCAGAGGGAAAGCAAACTTATAAGTAGAAGTAGAAGAAAGTTAAACGGATTAGTACTACCAGAGGGAAAGCAAACTGATAAGAAGCAGTAGGAGAAAGTTAAACGGATTAGTCCTACCAGAGGGAAAGCAAAAAAGCAAACTGAGAAGTATCAGTAGAAGAAAGTTAAACGGATTAGTCCTACCAGAGGGAAAGCAAACTGAGAAGTAGCAGTAGAAGAAAGTTAAATGGATTAGTCCTACCAGAGGGAAAGCAAATTTGCCATTAGAGCAGAAAGGAACATGCACACCATGGGCTAAATGGCCAGGTCACATGGACGCCGAAGGCTCAGAGAAGGTTGGGTGAGAGGATCCACTGGAACAGCTGTTGGGAGACAGATGGTAGCCTTCCGTCAAGGCCATCAAGCGTGTTCTTTAATGTGCACAGGGTATGGCTCTCCCGCACACGGGGGCCACGGCTTAAAGTCCCATCCGACGGACGGCGGTCTTTCCAAGCGCTTCGGTGCCCCCTACTGACCGTGGGCAGGGGGGAGGGAATTTTGCGGAGATAAGTCTCAACACTCCCAGCTGGGACTCGAACCTGGGAATTGCAGATTACGAGCCTGGCGCGTTACCGACTGAGCCACCCCTGCCACAAAAACAGAAAGTAAAATTAACAGTAGCATCACACAGGAAAGTCAAAGGGATCGGCAATATTGGAAAGTAAACAAATCGATCATCCAAACAGAAGAAACATGTCATTATACAGTTCGTTATTGATAGAGAAAAAACTAAATGATTAGTATCACAAGAACAAACACTTGCGGATCAGGTTTGCCATAAGGAACACAATCTGGAAAGTGATTCCGGAGATAAAGGATAATTGATCATTACTTCCAGAGGAAAAGTGAAAAGAACTCTTGTAATTCAAGATAAAACAATGAGCAGTAGCATGAGAAAAGTAACGAATCTGTCACTAGAAAAAATTTAATTGGTAACCATCATCAGAAAACAGACAACTGGCTTCATAGGTAATGACAATAAGTGTTTTAGAGCTTTAAGTTGCTTCAGTTTTTACAATCAAGAAGGCTGTATATAATAATATATTCGAAGCTTCCAGTTTGAATCGAGATCAGTCACCTTCAAGCACACTTTGAATCTGTAATAAGTAACTAAAATTGTAACTTTATATCAATTTGTTCTCCTTAACCCTTTCAGGACCATAAGGTTTCTAAGAGTAAATATTAGTATGTAACTGTTTATTTTAGTTTGTTTAGACGTAAAATAAATAAAAATCATAAGAAAAATACATAACAATGTGTAGTTTTTTTGGAATTTTATGGGAAATATTTCTCCCAATGGACTATAAAGGTAACACAAATTATAGTTAGGTTTATTATGCAATGTCTTTTATTTATTGGTTTATTAGAACAAAATGTTAACTAAAATAATACAAAATTATGAAATAAAATTACTATACAAAATGATGTGCTAATTATGATATTCTGCGAAGCAATTTCTTTTGGTAGTGAGGCAAAGATGGACATTGCACATAATACATATATTATGCGTCCTCACAGTTCTGTTTTTGTTTTCTAAACGTTCCCGTTTACGTAATTGCGTTCGGCATACGTTCTATTTTGACATTCTGTATAAAAAATGCAGATAAGGTTATAATTAAATACGACAATCACCAATTTTAAAATGTGAAAAATATTTCCCTTGATCGTAAAAGGGTTAAGACATTGACATTGCAAAGCGCACGAATCGTTAAAATAGACTCAATGAAGAGCATTTGTTTAGTGCAATAAATAGACATGATTATTAACTTATTGTCTGTTTTATTCATTAATTAGTGGAATATAATTTACAATTCTTTATAGGGAGGCAAACAGGACGGCAGGACATCGAAACATACCCGGATCTATAAGTGATTAAATTGAAGCGAGTTGGATCAAAACATTGTACGTGTACTTTTTCTTAATGAAATTGGTTTTATCAAAATTCACAATAGGTGTTATTTTTACCTTTTAGCTATGGCTTTGTTTGATTGTTTTACCTATGAGCGCACTTTTTTGCACTAAATGGGCTAAACGGCCAGGTCGCAAGGACTCCGAAGGTTCAGAGAAGGTTGGAGGAGACCAACTGGACAGCTGTTAGGAGACAGATGGTAGCCTCCCATCAAGGCCATCCAGAGTACTTTTTAATGTGCACAGGGTATGGCTCTCTCGCCCACGACGGGACCATAGCTTAACGCCCGATTTGACAGACGGCGGTCTTTCCAAACCCGTAGGTGTTTCCTACTGACAGTGGGCAGAGCGTAAGTTCTTGCAGAGATAAACCCTGGCTCAGACGGGACTCGAACCTGAGAACTGCAGATTATGAGCCTGGCGGGCTACCCCGACCCCGATAGGAATGGCAGAAAAGTGCTAAAATTTCCTCCATATATGAGACACACAGAGGAAAAAGTAGGAAAGTTTCCTGCCCAATACATGACGCTTACAGAACAGTAAGCAAATGTTCTTATATTTGGCACATATGAGAAAGTAGGAATATTATATACTCATATATTCCACTGAGCAGAAGTAGACAAATATCTTCCACTAATATTGGCCCTGGTAGAGAAGTAAACAAATTCCATAAATGATGTACAGTCGCTCAAAAAAGTATCCGAACACTATGGTTGATTACAGAAATCAGAAAAAATATCTGGCAACGATTTTTTTAGAAATTAGTGATCTGGCAACCTTCGTGTCCCGTGATTACAGAATTCAGGAAAAATATCTGGAGCATGTACAGCAATCTGGAGCGTGTGCAGTAACTGCACAGCTCCAGTTTGCTGTGAACGGTAACTGGAGCGTATACAGTTGCTGTACACACTCCAGATATTTTTCCTGAATTCTGTAATCACGTGACACGAAGGTTGCCAGATCACTATTTTCTAAAAAAATCGTTGCCAGATATTTTTTTCTGAATTCTGTAATCAACCATGGTGTTCGGATATTTCTTTGAGCGACTGTACTTTATATGCAACAGCGCGAGACCGGCAAATATACAGAATGATGATGCAATAAATGAAAATATGAAGAGGAACATAAAAAAAAAATGGAAAAGAAGTTGGTGAAAACGAAGAATAGGAATCAACAGAGTACACAATTAAATTAACAAATAATAAATAAATAAAAATAAATAAATACCCCCTCAAGCAGCTGCTTGCCACAGAGGTCTGACAGGAGCCTGTCAGTTTATATGCCACAGTAGAAGATCTGAGAGCATGGCAGGACCTAAGCAGAAAGACAACACGAACATCCATGCCTTATCCGGGGCTCGAACCCAGGTCCCGTAGATCAGTAGCCAAGCGCGCTAACCACTCGGCCACAAAAAAGCTGCCAAAAGAAGAAGAGTCTATGAAGATGTAACGGGGGAGGAGCGCAAAAGAACGAAAGAGAGAATAATATAGTGCGAATTAAAAAGAAGAGTGAAACAGGAGAAGAAAAGTTGACGGATTGAAGAGAGAGCAAAAAACTAAGAATAGAAAAAAAAATTAAATCAAACGAAAATAGACGTTAAAGATGGCGAAAATCAAGAAGATTATATAGAGCAGCAATAAAATAAGCCTATTTTTATTTGAACTCCATTCAGAGAGCTCTTTTACTTCGCATCATAATAAACAGAAAATATTAGATGAAGAAAGGAATCAGGAGGAATAACCACTTCTCTTCCTTTTATACTAAGCGAGTTCAAGTGTTATCCGTTTTACATTCTCTTTCAAAACCTAAGTGTTCTAATAGATTAAAGCAAAGGTAAAAACTTCCCAGAATTCCTAGTGTCCTCCCTGGCATCAGTCGCTGATGCGCCCGCCCTTCACGTCACTAGCAGAAACTCTTCAAGTGTAATTAATGCGGGCTAAAATTATTCGTCTTCCTGCGGAGCGACCACACCCCCTTCAGACTCCCTAATCACTAGGTGACCCGTCACCACCGCCGAGCAACTGACGGCAGGGTTGGGGGTGGAGGGGAAAAGGGGTGGGAAGGTAGGCGTGCCGCCAAACTTCTGCTCGGGCTTTGGGATATGTGGGAATATTTAAATTCGCTTTTCGACACTCGACCTGATATTGCATGACGTCAAATGGCTTTTACCACGAGGACGATTTGATAGTTGAGGGAAGTCTTTAAGGAACGATGCACGTTGAAGTTCTTAAATGAGGGATGTACGCCGTTCAAGACTTTGTTTAAGCGTCTATGTGTTTTTTGAATAAGAGAGAGGTGGATTGCATGTGCTGGTTAAAGAATATTTGAAGGTCATATTTTAACATCTTCGTTTGTTTATCGGATGATGTTTAGCATCTGTGGGATGGAAAGACTGAGAGTATGAAGCTATATGAAGATTATGAGACTGCGCAGTAGACACTTCGACAGTTTTTGCAGATTACAGGTGATTGATTGGTCACTGAACTATGATCTATGAGAATTGTTGCAGTCTTATAAGTCTTCTAAGTTGTCATTCATTCTCAACCACCGCATGTCAATTGGGGTGGGGGTGGCTCAGTTCATAAAGCGTCAAGCTCGTAATCTGAAGTTTACAAGTTCGAGTCCCGGCTGAGCTAGCGTTAAAATTTAAGCCCGCAAAACTCCAAGCCCTGTCCTTGATCAGTAGAGAACACCGATGAGCTTGGAAAGGCTGCCGTTCGTCGGATGAGACGTTTAGCCATGGCCCTTTGTGCGGGAGAGGCATACCTGTGCACGTAAAGAATACGCTGGATGGTCTTGACGGGAGGCTAACACCTATCTCCCAACAGTTGTTCCAGTGGGTTCCCTCCCTCAACTTCTTTGAGTCCTCGGGGTCCTTGTGAACTGGTCATTTAACCCATTGTGTGCAAAAAAGGTGCTGATTAGAAGTAAAGCGACCAAACCTGCATGCCAGTTATCGTGGTTATCATGCATGGCGAAATTATTTGATCGCAATGGCGTATTCAGGATTTAGTAGGCCCCTTAGGTGAGGAAGAAGAGGCCATTGAGACGGAATAGATCAGAATACTATTCTGATGTATATTTTTCGTCATGTATTGTTGTGTGTGTCGTTTTTCTGCTGAGGACTTGCCATCCTCTCAGACCTTCTACTATGGCATATAAACTGACAGGCTCCTGTCAGACCTCTGTGGCAAGCAGCTGCTTGAGGGGGTATTTATTTATTTTTTATTATTTTATTGTTCTTGACAAATAATGTATAATATATATTTTCTTTTTCGCTCTAGTTGTGTTGTTTTGCCTATGAGCAGAACATTTTTTGCACACAATGGCCTAAATGACTAGGAATGTCCTTAATGCGGTGGGCAGACAATGTCAAAAGGGATCTTGTTAGAATTGGTGTGCAGTGGCCAGATGCAGTAGATGTAGCTCAGGATCGACTTGCTTGGAGAAATAAATTGCACGGTCTGGTTGAACCTCCGTAGCCCATGGCTGCTTGAGGATGATGATGATGATGTTCCTGGGACGGGGGGTGAAAATCGGGGGTGGCTCAGTCGGTAGCGCATCATGCTCCAAATATGTAGTTCCCAGGTTCGAGTCCCAACTGGGCCAGCGTTGAGATTTATCTCCCGCAAACTTTCCTGCCCACTGTCATTATGGGGCACCAATGGGCTTGGAAAGGCCGCCGTCCGTCGGATGGGACGTTAAACCCTGGCGTCGTGTGCGGGAGAGCCATACCCTGTGCACGTTAAAGAACACACCAGATTACCTTTATGGAGGCTGCCATTTATCTCCCAACAGCTGTCCAGTGATTCCCATCCCCTAACCTTCTCTGAGCCTTCGGGGTCCTTGTAACCTGGTCATTTAGTCCATTGTGTAATGGGGCCATGATTTCATCTCCACCTTTACGTACCTTCTTGAATCTGTTATATTCAGATGCAAGAAGTTTTTGTTGTAATTTTAAGTACTTATTCATAACTGTGATCTCTGTGGTAATATACTAAAATAGAGCTCCAGTGTCATGTCCAACAGAATCAAGTTACACTCAGAGCTTCCGCAAAATGAAGGTTTCTTTCTTTCATATTTATCATAAATCCGGAATGTTTGCTTCAGCTCAATGGCCTCAGTCGCATTTGCAAATTAGCTCAGTCGTTTGAGCGCTAGGCTGGTAATCTGCAGTTCCCAGGTTCGAATCCCAACTGTACCAGGTTTGAGATTGCGCACAGGTCCACGTGGTGGACTTAAAGTGCCCATGACTTAAAGTTCACGGCTTAAAATGCACATGACTTAAAATGCCCACGACTTAAAGTCCACCGCTTAAAGTGCTCATGACCTAAAGTGTCAATGACTTAAAGTGTCCATGACTTAATCCACGGCTTAAAGTGCCCACGGCTTAAAGTGCCCATGACTTAAAGTGTCCACGACTTATGCCCATGACCTAAAGTGTCAATGACTTAAAGTGTCCATGACTTAGTCCACGGCTTAAAGTGCCCATGACTTAAAGTGTCCATGACTTAGTCCACGGCTTAAAGTGCCCATGACTTAAAGTGTTCATGACTTAGTTCACGGCTTAAAGTGCCCATGACTTAGTCCACGGCTTAAAGTGCCCATGACTTAAAGTGTTCATGACTTAGTTCACGGCTTAAAGTGCCCATGACTTAGTCCACGGCTTAAAGTGCCCATGACTTAAAATAACCAATGAGCTTAGAAAGGTTGGTGCGCTACTTACTAAGTCAATCGCTGCTCCACAGATAAGGAAATAGATTTGTGAAAAAGACGATAGATCATTTCATTCCAGAAACTTAATTTTTCGTAGCTGCATGAAAAACTGTTAGCCTTCACTGATCTAACCGTCGACACTTAACATTTTACGCTTTGCAATATTTATAACAGACTATTTGGGTAATAAATCTCGAGGGATCTTCGCCATCCCTCTACTAGTTACGTAAAACACCGAGAACCTATAAACAACAGCAAAAAGAAAGTTGAAGTGTGAAAAGTGTAAAAGTGGGAATTAATTTAGTTTAAAAATAAATAAGAAAAGAGAGTTCATTAAGAGCAACAGAAAATAAAAAAGTTGCAGCACATCGCTTCAAAAGCGCACATTATAAATTTATTCGTGCGCTGCTGAAATACTTGATAGAAGAATTAATTTGCAGAACTCGTCACCTTACTTTGGCAGCTGCATTCTCTTTCGAAGGCTGTGCTTGTCTTCTTTAGAGAAACATCCATTTATATAAATGACTCCTACATCCCATTAAGTCCCTTTCTTCTCCATACAGACAACTTCAATGTTTCAATGTCATAATTGTTTAAAATATTAAAACCTCTCCAAGAAAGACTTTATAAACTTTTTCTTTGAAAACTTAACGTTGTCTACTTTTTGATATTTAGAAACCAGTTTTGTAGTCACTTCTTGAAGTCAACTTCCCCTCGTTCCTCCCCCCCCCCTATTTTTTTCTGTTCCAGTCTTTTCCTTCTTAAACTTTTCTCACTCTTTCTCATAATCTTATTAACAGCAAGGTTAAAATTGAGCGTTACTGGAAATTAAATTTTAATCAAGACTTCACCAGCAGGGACAACTTAATATAGGAAGACGAAAATCACAGTTTTATGTGCAACGCCTGCAGGCGTGTAAGGGAAAAGTAGAAGCCCGAAACGGTGACGCAAAAATATCGAGACAACGCCAGTAAATGGCAGTGGGGAAACGCATTAGTAGCTGCTTAGCACGAGGCTAACGACATGTCAGCCACTTAAAGAAGAACCAATAAAGCTGACGCCGTGGACAGTTTATCAAATCCCGCCAGGTAGCTACGATGTTCATAACAACCTGGATACGGAGTGTGTCACTCAATGCTTGTGTGCGTGGATATGTGTTTGCGAATGTGCTTCTCGTGCTTACTGCGAGAATGGCTCTTGCAACGTTTTGTTGTCAGCTCCACGTGCATTTTGTTTCTTTTTTCTCTGGGAGTTAGGCCGTCTTTATTTTTATCAATTTATTCGCTAGATGCGTCGCTGACTGCTCTTAATACTATCTCAGAAAACAGGTATGGTTATATGGTCGTTAAATATGTATATATGAGGAATAGAATGATATTACTAGAAATCGGACAAATAAAGAAAGTCAATCGTTTTTAAATTGCCTCTAGGGAATTTATAAAACTGAATAATGTCAGGCTCTTTCTGGTATGTAATGTAATGTGTTTATATATATACACTACCCTAGCAAAATATTAGAAAATTTCTATGCTGTAATAGGGGCGGTTCCTAAATAGGGGGGGGGGGTGCTCAGTCGGTAGCGCGCCAGGTTCGTAATCTGTAGTTCCCAGGTTCGAGTCCCAGCTGGGTCAGCGTTGAGATTTATCTCCGCAAAAATTCCCCGCCCTGCCCACGGTCAGTAGAGGGACACCGATGGTCAGTCGGATGGGACGTTAAGCCGTGGCCCCGTGTGCGGGAGAGCCATAGCCTGTGCACGTTAAAGAACACGCTGGATGGCCTTGACGGGAGGCTACCATCTGTCTCCCAACAGCTGTTCCAGTGGGTCCCCTCCCCCAACCTTCTCTGAGCCTTCGGGGTCCATGTGACCTGGTCATTTAACCCATGGTGTGCAGAAAAGTGCCGCTCAGAGGTAAAACAACCCAACCCAAAAATCCATGTTATATCAATGAAAATCTGCGAAGCTCTATGATTTCTAAAATATGCATTTAATGAAACAATGTGATTGAAGTAATTTAAAGATCATAGTCAAATCTATTTAAATCTCGATTTTCAATATTCGCTCAGTATTTAAATAGTTATAGAAGCTCGAATATTTCACAACAGTAATGTGTCATAAGAATTTATCTGAGAAATTAATTAAAACTTAAATAATAAGTATTGTTTTAAACTGTTCAATAATATAAATTACATTTTAGACATTCGTGTAAGAATTTTAATATTAGACAATTTTGTAATACACGATAATTAATTGTTAAATATTTAAGCTTTCATAACTCTTTAAATACTGGAAGAATATCATTCAAAATTGAAATTTAAATAGATTTGATTATTATTTTGAATTTACCTTCCTTATCATTTTCCGCATTAAATGCACATTTTAGAAATTTATCGCTTTGAGTTTTGATTCCCACGAAGATTAGACATGGTACGGAAATTCTACAATATTTTAGTCGAACAGTGTATACACGTTTTCCTTTTTTCCACTTAAAATATTAAATTATCGAATTCCTTTTTTAGAATCAGAGAAGAGAATATTTGTGTTTCTACAGAATAATAAATAAAAGTCTCATAATTTTTATAGGGATCAGAGAACAGAGACATTTGTTCCTCAAAATTCTAAGCAATAGCATGTCTTTTCTCGAAATCAAAGAAAAAAAAGAGTGTTTTTCAGAGTAAGAAGGAAAAATAGAAATCCTTTATAGAAATTGAAGATAAGAGGTTTCCTTCGTTCAGAATACTAAATAATTGCATGCCCTTTACAGGAATCGGATGATAGAAATCTTTTCCCTTAAACTACTAATGTTCTTGCATCTTTTAAAGGAATAACAAAGATACTTTTTTTTTCTCCAAGATAGTAAATGATTGCATACTATTTTCGATTAAGAGTATAAAGACTTTTTGCTCCTTGTAAAAAAAAATGAAAGATCTCATCATAACTTTTATAGAAATTAGAGAACGGAGGATTTTGTTTTTCGAAAAATACTAAATGATTGCATGTCTATTACATGAATCAGGATAGAGCAATTCTTTTATTTTCAAATCATTGCAAAAGGAGATCGAATTCCTTATAAAAGAATCAGAGATGAGAATTTCTCGCAAGGAAATAAATTATCCCATTCTCATTACAGTAATAGAATAACAGAGCTGTAAATGTTTCTTTAAAATACCAAATGCTCCTTTCTATGCGTGTGAAAATAAACATTTAAATACAGTGGACCTCCGATATAACGCGCATGTCGGGCGGGAAACAACACCTGCGTTATAAGGTGAACCGCGTTATACCGAGCGGCGCGGTGGCGACACAATAAATTTCACACTGTAAGCTTTTCTTTTACTCATCATGCATACAATAATTAAACACTATTCAAAATACATGCAGGAACTCAATACATACACAATTACTCAATACGCAGTAACAATAAAATGCGATACTCACTAACGCCGCACGGACCTGTATAAACATGTTTGAACTTATCGCGAACATCGCCCGCGCTATAACCGAGTGCGCGGTATAGCGAGCAGCGCTATAACGAAGGTCCACTGTATGTGCTTTGTGAAATCATTGAACTGAGATTTGCTTCTCTCAATTTCTCATCAATGTGCATAACCGTATAGCCTTTGCAAGAACCACTGAATGATATATTCTCTCTATGAATTTCCAAAGAACGGGGAAAGTACTAGAATTTATTCGTAGTTTGTAAAGACCACAAATTCAAGGACATACACTACTAAGGCCATAGCTACAGCTGATTATTGTCTTATCTAGAGCTAATAAAATATACAAAGTTTACCTGCTGGAACAGTGGCTAGTTCCCTAACCAATGGGGAGAGGAGGGTGGCTCAATCGGTAGCGCGCCAGATTTGTAATCGGCTGTTCACAGGTGGCGTGAGTCCCACCTGGGCCAGCGTTGAGATTTATCTCCACAAAAATCCTGGTCCTGCCCTCGGTCAGTAAGGAACACCGATGGGCCTCGAGAGAAGGTCATCTTTATGGTTGTTAAGCTGTGGCTACTTATGTAGGAGAAAGTTTACCTTGTGCACGTTATAGAACACGCTGGATGGCCATAACAGGGTTTCCATCTGTCTGCTAGCAGCTGTCCAGTGGTCTTCCCCTAAACCTTTGAGCCCTCGGGGTCATTGCGACCTGGCTGTCTAGCCCATTTTGTGCAAAACAAGTTCCGATCACAGGTAAAACAACAAAACAACCCAACCCTGACAATTATGCTAGTTAAGGCGTCTTATTAATTTATTTATTGATCTACTTAACTATCCACCTAACTATACTAACTTATCCACCTAATTACCATGGTGATATTAGGGCCAAGCCGTTCTACACCAGGTTCATTTAAATACATTATAAATAATGACAAATAATAACAAACTTGAAAAATATAGGAAAATTATGCATAAAATGACCTATAAAATATAAAAAGGAGTATTAAAGTTTAGTTAGATTACATTTAATCTCTTTTGTAAATGTGATATAAAACGTATAGGAATTTAGGAGTACAGTGAGTTCTTTCAATACTAATCTTAGCACATTAGGTTCAAGTCGATGTGCACTTCTGCAATTTCATGGAAATCGAAAAAAAGTATCCCGACTATTAATACGTAGAAATGGTCTGTATGAGTTTTGATAAAAGTTCCTTTAATTGTGTTGATTCTTTACCAATGTCTCCATATACACACGTCAAGCTTTAACGCTGTTGTAAGGTTTGTTGTTATTTGGAAGGATTCGTTCTAAGATGGATTTTGTCGCTTGAGGAAGGCATTTTATTTTTTGGTAGAGTATATACACTCAAAAATTAGTCACTTCGAACAATAGATGAAGGGAAATGTAAATTTTATAGTTTTTGGTATCACGTCAAAACTTGAGCCATCTGAACAAAACATGAGATTTATCTCCGCAAAAATCCTGGTCCTGCCCTCGGTCAGTAAGGAACACCGATGGTTGTTCAGAGGTCACTTTATAAGATGCAGTCTCATGTCATATCGACAGTAACTCTTAAATAAGCTTTTAATGAAAAAATAGAATTCTGTATCTGAGTTACTATTGACATAATATGAACTTGTACCTAATAAAGTGGTCTCTGAGTATATTTCGTACAGAATAAGACAGAAGTTTACAAAAAGGTTTCCTGAAAATGTTTCACATCAGAACTCTGCAGATGGGAGGTCACGAGATTCTACATAGTGCTGCATTACTAGAGGCACGACGTCTACCAATGTAATATGTCAACGCTACCGTCTATGTTGGAAGTGACTAATTTTTTTTTGTCTGGTGCGTTGAGAATGAGGGCTGTTTTGCCTCTGACGGCACATTTCTTCATGCAAATGAGCTTAATAGCCAGGTTCCTAAATAGGGGGGGGGGGAGGGGGCTCAGTCGGTAGCGCGCCAGGTTCGTAATCTGTAGTTCCCAGGTTCGAGTCCCAGCTGGGTCAGCGTTGAGATTTATCTCCGCAAAATTTCCCCGCCCTGCCCACGGTCAGTAGGGGACACCGATGGGCTTGAAAAGGCCGCCGTCCGTCGGATGGGACGTTAAGCCGTGTCCCCGTGTGCGGGAGAGCCATACCCTGTGCACGTTAAAGAACACGCTGGATGGCCTTGACGGGAGGCTACCATCTGTCTCCCAACAGCTGTTCCAGTGGGTCCCCTCCCCCAACCTTCTCTGAGCCTTCGGGGTCCTTGTGGCCTGGCCATTTAGCCCATGGTGTGCAAAAAAGTGCAGCTCAGAGGTAAAACAATCCAATCCAATCCTAAATAGGTGAAGGGGGATTACTAGAGAGTCATTAAAAGACATATGGAAGCCTCCCATCAAGGTTATTCAACTTGTTCAACGTGCATAAGATATGATTCTTCTGCACACAAAGGTTTTTATTAACGGGATATCTGAGTGTGATCGGTGCATAAACTAACAATAACACAGCAAAATACTCAATAACTATTCATTATTTCTCTGTAAAGGAAATAACTGATATTTCAAATCAAATGTTTTTGCAAATTATTGGAATTAACATGACTTTTACATCGACTAAGTAAAAAAATCGAAAAGCAAACCGAGATTCTCAAGCAACTATTCAGAAAACAAAAATAGTGTCGTCTTTATGATTTTATTGTAATAAAGTGAACCAATAAGAAAACAGCAACTAAAACCTTCAACAGACACATTAGCGACTTTATCCACATCATAAAATACCTTTGTCATGACACACCCCTTGATTATGAAGAAAGTAGATCAATAGAATTGTTCAGAGCAATAATTTCAGTTTCGACGTGATACCAAAAACTATAAAATTTACATTTCCCTTCATCTATTTTTGATTTTCCCCTCTCTTTACCCTAATCATCTTTAAGAAAAATGAAAAACTCGAAAAGCAAGGCTTTTGTCTTGTTCAAGATAAATTGAGATGTTCAATTACTTCTGTCTTGTTCACTTGAAGATTCGAATTAAATTATTCATCTGTATTCTCTGTCCACTTGCCAAATGAAAAAATACTTCTGCTATGAGGACGAATAACGACTTGCACAGCCAATTTATTTCCTAATATATGTAGTCGCATAAAAACAGGACTGGAAAGATAATGGCATCAACTAGAAGGCAAAGACATTTATGAAACACAAGAGGACATTTTATTGCAGTTTCGTTTGAATGACTCGTACAAAAATCTTCTGGTGTCCACCAGATTTATGGAACTCAGGTTTCATTTTGGAACCAGTGAGTTTCCTCTGTGCAAGTTGAAAGGTCAAAGGTCGAAAACACAAGGCGGGAAAAATATACGGTCCTTATTTTCTGTTGTGGAAATTGCATTTAATATTTTGAAAGACAAATAAGTATTTGCATGATTTTGAAGATTGCGGGTAGCGTGTGCAGGTGATGCTTCGAGAGTTCTTACAGATTAGCGGGGGGGGAGCATGACTTTCTTGCATCTCCCCCAGATGCCCACTCTGGTCAAGAGCAACAAAAATTGCAAACATATCCAAACACATGTCTAGGTTAGTGGCATCACAATCACTTGTTGATCAAGCTATGATCTGTGATGATATTGAAAGGTCAATTACTCAGTCTCAATGTCTTCCCAGTTACAATTCATAATATACTGCTGGACAATCTAGTGTTTCCAGGTTCAAGTCCCAACTCTGTGTTGAAAGTTAATTTCCCTCCCCACCCAATTCTGCCTTCGGTGAGAAAGAAAACACCAATGGGCTTGGAAAAGCCGCCGTTCATCTTTGTCTTACGTTAAGCCTTTATCCCTTGTGCATGAGAGAGCCATACTCTGTTCACGTTAAAGAACACGTTGTATAGCCTTGACGAGAGACTTCCGCTCCTAAAAGTTGGATCTCCATTCCCAAACTTCTCTGAGCCCTTAGGGTCCTTGTGACTTGGCCATTCAACTCAATTCTCGTAAAAACGATGCCGTTAAGATGTGAAACAACCCATCTCAACATGTAGAGTAAATCGCCATCTTATCAAATACGGAGGTAGTAACACGTCAAAAATTTCGTTTCAATTAGACATGTGTTTGGATATGTCTGCAATTTTTGTTGCTCTTGACCAGAGTGGGCATCTGGGGGAGATGCAAGAGATTCATGCTCCCCCCCGCTTTGAGAATACTGAAAGCGAAAAAATTATTAAACTTCTGCATATTTCACACATTTTTCAAGACATTCTTAAATACCTCTAAAATGGAGGAGAGAATGTTACACTGCAATGAAAATCCAGTCTCTTTCCGCCAACACTTTTTAATCTTTTCCGTCTCGATTGTGTCACTTCGATTGTCAGCCACCATTATGCCCCATCATCGTTTTAATTATCTTCATCATCTATCTATCTCCAACAAATCGTCAATTTTCAATTTCTAATGGTGATTTTAATGATTTTTAAGACCTGTGAAAGGGTGTGAGTGATATTATACCACATTGGAAATTCAGTCTGGTGTTCCCTCTCCTCTTTACATTTTACGGCTTTATTGTATTTCTTGGTCATCTCAATTTTGTTTTTCTAGATCAGGGCTTGACGGTGACTATGATACAACATCGTAGTCACCAGCAACATCATCATCAGAATCCCGTGCATCGCCTCTCTGATAGTCATTGTTATTATCTTCTTCGAAAGACACAACCAACATCATCATCAGAATCCATGCATCGCCTCCCTGATAGTCATTGTTATTGTCTTCTTCGAAAGACACTACCACATCATCATCAAAATCCCGTGCATCGCCTCCCTGATAGTCTTTGTTATTGTCTTCTTCGAAAGACACCACCAAAATCATCATCAGAATCCCGTGCATCGCCTCCCTGATAGTCATTGTTATTGTCTTCTTCGAAAGACACCACCAAAGCCAACTGCCTCCGTGGATCCCATCACCACATTCGTCTTCAATAGCAGCACCATCATCTCCCTGGCGTTAACCTTCTTGCCTTTCTATTTCCCTTCTGTAGGTCTTGTCTGAAGTAGCTGAGAATGGCTCCTCGTCTGCAACAAGAGTGAAAATTCTACTGTTCGCTTTGCTCCATTGCTCCAGGCGATAATAAGAGAGCATCGCTGTGTGGCGAGCGCTTTTTCTTTCTGTTTGCTCTCTTCCAGCATGCTGAAGGGGAAACTGAAAGCTTCTGCTTACAAAGAGAGGAACGGAAAAAAAAAAACTTCTTTTGCTCTATTTTGTTTTCTGACGAAAAGTATTAAGCTCTTTTCTTCTTTCTTGTTCTTTGGTGAGTTAGTCGGACACAATTTAGGCAACGTGAGGAATTACGACGCAAAACAAGAAGAATCTTAATTATGGGACGAACTTACTAAAGTATTTTAGACTTCTTTTTCTTAATTCAAATTAAGAAAACATCCAAAGTCCTACGTTTCGCTTATGACGAGGGATACCTAACAACTTTACACATATCTTTTTTAAACGCACACTTCTAAAGCTTTTGACTTAATGGAGAACTTTTGATAACTGATCGGAGATGTTTTGATAACTGATTTTTACCTTTGCTAGACTTGAAGAACCTGTAGATAAACCTGTTATGGGAAATTAGGTTTTACTGAAACCCTATTTCGGCAAAAGAGTGTTTTAGTAACTATAGGGTATCACAAAGTATCTTGGCACGTCAAAAAAAAAAAAAACCCATGATAATTGTTCTGAATTATCAAGGAAGGAATTTTGTCTTCAAAAGTTCTGAAAATGGTTTCCACTTTCAAAAGGACAATCCCCCAGAGGTCTTTGGAGGAAAATTAGCGATTAATTCCTGCTCTGTAGTGTCGTCCGTCTCAGTGGAGTGCCAGTTACTCGTTGTTTCTGCCGCGAATCCTGTGTCGAAGACAGACGTGATCGTGTGGCAAAAGGGTGTTGTTGCATTTGGTAGCACTAAATGACATACTATGAAGGAAGTAACCGAATTTTCTGGCGTTTCAAAATGAACAGGCCAACGAGTATATAAACAGTGATGTACATGGAATTCAATCACCAATCATAGACGTTACTACGGCTACAAGTCAGTGCTCACAAACAGGGACTACCAATGAGTGTCACAAGTAGTGACTGCAAACGGATTTCCAGACAGAAGTTGCTCTACAGTACTGTGCAAATTAGTTGGGACAATAGGAAAATGCAGTAACAAAGACACAACTAAAATATTTATTTGTTTAATAGTGTAGTTTATAGTGAACCCTTAGCTTTAATTGCTTCTTTCACCCTCTCAAACATTGATGCCACTAGCTTTCCACACATCTCCTTCACTTCAGGGTCGTGGTACCACACTTTCATGACACTTTCTATCATTTTGGTTTTCGTCGTGCAATCCATCTTAAATATGCGCGCTTTAATAATGGCCCACAAATTTTCAATGGGGTTTAGATCGGGTGAATTTCCTGGCCACTCCAATACCTTCAAATGCTGCTGGGTAAAGAAGCTCTTAGCAAGCTTAGAATTATGGCATGGAGCCAGATCCTGTTGAAATACCCCATCGCCGTTAGGAAACAGCTTCTGCAGTGTTGGGACCATTTTCGCCTCCAGAACGCCGATGTACTTTTTACTGTCCATCATTCCTTCAATGGGGTGAAGCGTCTGTTGCCTGGAAGCTGTGAAACATCCCAAAAACGTGACCTTGGATGGGTGTTTGGGAGATTGCTGGATGTGGCCGGATCGAAGAGGTTCTCCAGGCTTCGCTTGTCCCAACTAATTCGCACAGTACTGTAGATAGTCAATGAAGGAACACATCAGCCCATTTCAGAAAGAACATTGCGAAGGGAGCTGCATTCCATGGGTATTTGGAGCGGAGTAGTTCAGAAGAGATCCATGCTAACAGCTGCACATAAAACAGCCCAGTTGCAATGGGTTAGACACTATAGACTTTGGACTGCAGACGACTGGTAAACAGTTATCTCGTCAGATGAGTCGCATTTCTCTCTGTATTTCCAACGATGCAAGGTAGGGATTGCATTGCAGGAGTAACAAAGCCTTCCATCGGGACAGTGTCCAAGGTATTATTCAAGCTGGAAGTGGTTCTCTGATGTTTTGGGGATGCCTTACCTACCACGAAGTAGATCCATTAGTTGAGGAATCGACCCATTTAAATCAGGAAAGCTATATACAGATTCTGAATGATTAGGTGTTGCCTTTTGTGCTTCATGTGAAGGAAGAACATAACATAGATACTCTGGTGTTCCAGGATGACAACTGCAGGGTGCACTATTTGTGACTGGCACGACGAACATGAGGTAACATTGGGGCACCTCGACTAGCCCACAAAGTAACCGGATGAAAATCCCATTGAAAGCGTTTGTGACTATCCGGAACAGAGGGTGAAACACCGAAATAGGCATCCACATAATCTAGTTGAACTACGAGTGCTATTGTTGGTGGAGTAGACTAGAATTGATGTAAACCATAACAACTGGTGGAGTCCATACCTAAGAAGATTGCTGCTGAAATTCGTGCGAAGGGAGGTGTTACACAGTATTTAGTGAAAAATCACAGAGGTGACTAATTTTCTGTTTGCTGATCTTATCATTTCTTGAAGTGGAAGTAATTTTAATAACCAGGAGTGGGGGAATTAGAAAACATTTGAACAGTCAGTAATTTTTACCACAAGCCAGTTTTGGGTTGTTTATCTCTTAGGCGGCACTTTTTGCACACAATGGACTAAATGGCAAGATCACAAGGACCTCAAAGACTGAGAAAAGATTGGGGTAGGGGACCCACTGGATAGCTATTAGGAGAGAAAGGATAGTGTCCCGTCAAGGCCATCCAACGTATTCTTAATCGTGCACAGAGGGTAGCTCGCTCATACACGGGACCACGGTTTTACGCTTCATTCGATGGACGACAGCCTTTTCCAAGCCCACCATTGTCCCTTTTCTGACCAAGGGCATAGTGGGTGTTAAGGGAAATAAATATCAACCCTGGCTCAGTTGGGACTCGAACCTGGGAACTACAGATTAAGGGTCTGGCTTGCTACTAATTGAGACCCCCCCCCCCACAACACATACAAATCAGGGCACAGGAATATAGCAACGTGGGAGGAGAGCCGAAAACTGTATTATGAAAAATTACTTCCTGCTGTAATGTTCCACCCACTGCTGAAATTAGTAATTATTTTTGTTGTAGTGAATTAGATAATATATAGGAAGGAGAAAGGTAAGAATTTTTTTGTTGGGTACTTTTACCTCTAAGTGTCACCTTTTTGCACACAATGGGCAGACCACAAAGATCCTAATGGGTGATAGAAGGTAGGAAAGGGGATTCATGGATGACTGTTAAAAGACAGAAATAAGTCTCCAGTCAAGGTCATCCAGCGTGTTCCTTAAGGGCACAAGGCATAGCTCTTCTGCATACAAGGACATGGATTTACGTTCCATCCAACGCACAACGGGTTTTCCAGGCCAATTAATGTTTCTTTCTTACCGAGGGAAGAATTGGGGTTAGTGGAGAAAAATTTCAATGCAAGCCCACTTGTAACTCGAACCTGGAAACATCAGTTTACGAGCCTGATTACGAGTTATCGACTGCAGCCTATCCCTGTCTACCTCTGTGATGAAAGGGGCATGAATATATCACCTTTCGATGGATATGATTGCCACAACATGTATGATTTGGATAGGGAATTTATTCAGGGGAAAAATTTGCTATTCGTTTCCTGAAACCCGAGATTTGTATTTAGAAGAAAATTTCTGACCTGTGGTACAGTACTGTGCAAATTAGTTGGGACAATAGGAAAATGCAATAACAAAGAACAACTAAAATATTTATTTGTTTAATAGTGTAGGTTAGTGTAGTGTAGTTAATAGTGAATGTGACCCCCCTTAGCTTTAATTACTTCTTTCACCCTCTCAACCATTGATGCCACTAGCTTTCCACACATCTCCTTCACTTCAGGGTCGTGGTACCACACTTTCATGACACTTTCTATCATTATGATTTTCGTCGTGCAATCAGATTTTCGTCGTGCAATTAGATATGCGCGCTTTAATAATGGCCCACAAATTTTCAAAGGGGATTAGATTGGGTGAATTTCCTGGCCACTCCAATACCTTCAAATGTTGCTGGTTAAAGAAGCTCTTAGCATGCTTAGAATTGTGGCCTGAAGCCAGATCCTGTTGAAATTCTCCATCACCGTTAGGAAACAGCTTCTGCAGTGTTGGGACCATATTCGCCTCCAGAACGCCTGTGTACTTTTTGCTGTCCATCATTCCTTCAATGTTGTGAAGCGTCTGTGGCCCGGAAGCTGTGAAACATCCCCAAAATGTGACCTTGGATGGGTGTTTGGGGGATTGCTGGATGTGGCCGGATCGAAGAGGTTCTCCAGGCTTCGCTTGTCCCAACTAATTCGCACAGTACTGTAGTATTTGGTACTAAATGCTGTAGTATAGATTAGGAAACTAAAACTACAGTTAGGATTACTAAATACTCCTTCACTTCAGGGCCATGACCTCTGCCGCCAATAATTACAGAAAAAGAGGTGTGATGATTACAGGGCGATTTCAGAGGGCGGATCGCAGGCATTTTGCAGGAAAAGAGTAATAAAATGGTTAAGAGGCAATTGTCGATTTGGAGGGAGACTTAATCCACTGGTTCTTAAAGGTTCAAGAGTTAAACCATTGGTCTCCATTTTTTTAGAAAGTTTTGGGGACGTTTTCTTTGGTTTTTCTTGGAAATAGATTAAACTCAAAATAACTTCTCAGATTAACATGATTTTTCATGTTTTATTTCAATAGAAAGCTTTTCGTAATTCATTGGTCAAAATACTCATACGTTTTCATCCTAAACATATTTACCTTGTACAGAAATTATGCATACACGGTAAATATTATTTTAAACTAGTTTATTTGATTTCCACGAAAGCTCAAAAAGAGGGCGTTCATTCAGAAAACGGATGTTCAGCAGAACACGTCGAGAATCATTGAGTTAAACAAAGGAAGAAGAAAACAATGGAGTAAGCTGGATTAGGAAACAAAGAGAGTTGAGCTCAGCAGTTGGATCGAGAAACGAAAAAGTGTCGAGTTCAGATGTTGGATCGAGAATCAAGAGAGAGTGGAGTTCAGAAGTTTGATCGAGAAACGAAAAAGAGTAGAGTTCAAAAGTTGGACGAGAAACAAAGAGAGAGTCGAGTTCAGAAGTTGGACCGAGAAAAGAAAAAGAGTCGAGTACGGAAGTTGGGTCGAGAAACAAAAGAGAGTCGATTTCAGAAGTTGGATCGATAAACAAGAGAAATTCAAGTTCAGGATTTGAATCGAAAAATAAAAGAGAGTCGAGTTCAAAAGTTGGATCGAGAAACAAAAGAGAGTCGAGTTCAGAAGTTGGATCGAGAAACAAAAGAGAGTCGAGTTCAGAAGTTGGATAAGGGAAACAAAAGAGAGTCGAGTTCAGAAGTTGGATCGAGAAACAAAAGAGAGTCGAGTTCAGAAGTTGGATCGAGAAACAAAAGAGAGTCGAGTTCAGAAGTTGGATCGAGAAACAAACCAGAGCCGAGCTGAGAAGTTTGAGTAGAGAGGTTGTGAGAGTTAATGGCGTGATAGTTTCTAGAAAAGTTACTGGACAAGGTTCCAGTGGTTGCCTAGAAGGGAATAACGTCTTCAAGGAAAAACTAGATAAAGTAAACCGTCGATTGACGAACTGAACGATATTTGATTCACGAAAGTAATGATTTCCTCCAAGGGGCAGAAGAAATTCTAGTGTTCGCAAGCGGTGCCAAAAGATGGGTAAAGGAGCGCATTGTGATGCCAACAATTCCCGAGAATAGCTAGCAGCGAGATCTCAAGTGGCAAAGTCAGATAATCTCCCAGGAGGATCCTATATCCTTAAGAAAGCGTTTAAATAAAGGCTGCATTAGATTCAGGAGAGAAGAGGCATTGTGTTTCTTTCTGAAACAACTGCGAAAGGAGGTGGTCTGTAAAAGAGAAACACACCAGAGTTAAAAAGAAAGGAAAATTACAGAATGGAGTATCAAGGATAAGGATTCAGCATGATTTTTTATTCCTTCTTTTATGTGCATTAAATAAAGGACATTAAAGAAAATTAACGATATTGTATTCAATGGTTAATGTTGATATTCTTTCCTCTAGAAATGTCTCGTTTTAAATTTTCCCAGTTTTGAAAGTTGGGTTGGGTTGTTTTACCTCTGAGCAGCTCTTTTTTGCACACCATGGGCTAAATGGCCAGGTCACATGAACCCCGAAGGCTCAGAGAAGGTTGGGGGAGGGGACCCACTGGAACAGCTGTTGGGAGACAGATGGTAGCCTCCCGTCAAGGCCATCCAGCGTGTTCTTTAACGTGCAGAGGGTATGGCTCTCCCGCACACGGGGCCACGGCTTAACGTCCCATCCGACGGACGGCGGCCTTTCCAAGCCCATCGGTGTCCCCTACTGACAATGGGCAGGGCGGGGAATTTTGTGGAGATAAATCTCAACGCTGACCCAGCTGGGACTCGAACCTGGGAACTACAGATTACGAGCCTGGCGCGCTACCAACTGAGCCACCCCCGCCCCGGTTTTGAAAGTAATAAGCCACAGCAGAAAAATCACTAGCCCGTTGGTGAGTGGATGAGTGTATTTTTCACAGACCTATCAGTTACTAAAAAATCATTTCTTGTTCGGCAACACTACTGTAAAGAAGTTTTATGGTATGCTTTGCTTTACATCATGCCTTCACGGGTTTTATAGGATTTCGTGGTGACGTAAAATACTAACATTTGTAAGAAATTTTATGTACAATTTTACGTACTTTTAAGGAATTTTTCGTCGTACTTCGCTAATGATGTAGTGTCCTTAATAATTTGGTTAATAGTGTACTTCAAAAAAGGTTAACAAGTTTGTTTTTTAGTGTTGGAAATAAAATAAGTTTGATGGTTGTTCAGTAAGCAAAATCTGATGTCATGTGACGTTGAAAATCAATAGGTAATATAAAATCAACAACATGCATCTTAATACACGTCTAGAGTTTGAGTTGGGTTGCTTTACCTCTGAGCAGCACTTTTTTTCACACCATGGGTTAAATGGCCAGGTCACAAGGACCCCGAAGGCTCAGAGAAGGTTGGGGGAGGGGACCGACTGGAATAGCTGTTTGGAGACAGATGGTAGCCTCCCGTCAAGGCCATCCAGCGTGTTCTTTAACGTGCACAGGGTATGACTCTCCCGCATACGGGGCCACGGCTTAACGTCCCATGCGACAGATGGCGGCCTTTCCAAGCCCATCGGTATCCCTTACTGACTGTGGGCAGGGCGGGAAGTTTTGCGGAAATAAGTCTCAACGCTGACCCAGCTGGGACTCGAACCTGGGAACTGTAGATTACGAGTCTGGCGCGCTATCGACTGAGCCACTCCCGCCCCTACACGTCTAGAAGGCATGAAAACGCGATGTAACCAATGACAGTGTCAATTGAGCATGGCGACCTTTCTTCGGGAACAAAAACCAAATACTAAAATAGACTGGAATACAACAACAATAATTAAAAAAGAAAAAAAAAAATCATTCAGAAGAAGTATTACTAATAGAGTCAACAGATGGCGCCATGAATGATGTAAAAGGAATCCTCTTACATAAAATCTGCCATCCACTAATACAAAAGGAAAAAAGCTCCAATAGAGCTGCAACCTCTTCGGATGACGACCCCAGTCATGGGTCGAAATATTAGGACATTTATTCAAAAATAAATGAATAGCTTTGTCTCAAGTTCCAACGGATATAATTTGAGTAGAACTGTTATGAAACTGTGTTCGCCCAACCTTTCAACACTGCAAAAAGGTATATAGTTACCCCATGATTTTAAACATCCTTACATCACAAAATAGGGGCAGGGGTGGCTCAGTCGGTAGCGCGCCAGGCTCGTAATGTGTAGTTCCCAGGTTCGAGTCCCAGCTGGGAAATTTGCGGAGATAAATCTCAACTGGGACTCGAACCCAGCAGGTTCGAGTCCCAGTTGAGATTTATCTCCGCAAATTTCCCCGCCCTGTCCACGGTCAGTAGGGGGACACCGATGGACTTGGAAAGGCCGCCGTCCGTCGGATGGGACGTTAAGCCGTGGCCCCGGGTGCGGGAGAGCCATACCCTGTGTACGTTAAAGAACACGCTGGATGGCCTTGACGGGAGGCTACCATCTGTCTCCCAACAGCTGTTCCAGTGGGTCCCCTCCCCCAACCTTCTCTGAGCCTTCGGGGTCCATGTGACCTGGCCATTTAGCCCATTGTGTGCAAAAAAGTGCCGCTCAGAGGTAAAACAACCCAACCCAACATCACAAAATGGTATAATGCCCAGAAGGCCAAGAAAAGATTGGAGGAAGAGGACTCACTGAACAGCTGTTAGGAGACAGATGGATACCTTTCGTCTAGAACATCCAGGGTATTCTTTAAACTACACAGGGTATGTCTCGCTTGCACAGGGAACTAAGGCTTAATGTCAGAACTAATAATAATAATAAAACACATTTGGAAAATCCCCGGAAGGCGGTTTCTCCATCAAACCTTTTATGAAAAGACCTATACGAGCTAGGAGAGAATTCCAGGATCATTCTCTGCTCTACATGTAGCAAATAGGAAAAGTTTTTTTTCTTTACTTCTTGTTGAGCTTTTAGAATATTGAGTACACCCAGTTCTGTTTTTATACGGATTTTTTTTACACGATTTTAATTTAACACGGTTTAGAAAAAAATTCCAATTCTCTTTTTGCACGATTTATTTTGATCTGACATGGTTCAAACGGCGCCTGTTTAAAAATCTCTATTTGAATTTAATTCTGAAAAAATATTCCTGTTCAAGAAAAAATTCCTAGAATTTACATTTATAACAAAGATGCCGCTTTTATGGTCACATTTTTCGAAGTTGTTTTAACTTTGAAAATGTACTATAAATACATATTTTGTGCACCAAAATCCCCCCCCCCCAAAAAAAAAAACTACATTAACATAACTACACAAGAAATTTTCTCTATTTTATGAAAAAATTGTAGAAAACCTACTTCATTCGGAATAAAGTGGCAACATTGAGTTCCAGGAATTCTCCACAATTTTATCTTCAATTCATACGTTAATCTTGGTCTCTAATTCGTGTTTAAAGTTAGAAGTGTTCAGATGTTTAATAGAATAAATCGAAAACAAAAAATGTTTTTTGAAGTTTTGTTGGCGTAATATAAATTTATTAAGTTTTGCTAAGAGGTAATTTACAATTTTTCATCATCTGATTTATTAACTACTATTCAAATCTTTTTCGTAAGCCTTACCATGATGTCGGATAATTCAACTATGCAAAAGGAGAAAAGGAAAGCTATCTCTTTGGATACTAAGATTCAAATTTTAGATCGTCTTGCAACTGGAGAATTTTTGATTCTTGCAACTGGAGAAGGTTCAACATCCATAGGTAAATATTTTGTTTTGAACGAAGCTACCGTAAGAACCATCAAGAAAAATGAAGATGCTATTAGAAAATCTGTGCTTTCTGGAACAAAACTGAGCGCTAAGTCGTCATCGTACACGAGAGATATTGTAAAAGTGAAGATGGAAAAGGCACTAGTAATGTGGATGGAAGATAACTCGCAAAAAGAATACATTTAGACGGAAACACCATCAAACAGATGACATTACGAATACATAAGCAGATACAAGAAATGGAACCAACCACATCAGCTCAGTTAAACAAAAATTATGAATTTTCTGCAAGTACAGGTTGGCTTGCACGATTTCTTCAAAGACACGCGTTTCATAACGTGAAGATAAAAGGTGAAGTTGCATCTGCAGATGAGCCGGCTGTTAAAGAATTTTGTCCAAAATTGGCCCAAATCATTGAAGATGGTGGATACACTCCACCACCTTCATGTGAAATGCCGAGTAGAACCTACATAGCAAAATCACAAAACACTGTTGGTGGCTTTAAAACAGCTAAAAATCGTGTGACCTTTCTATTTTGCAGCAACACTTCAGGAGATCATATGTTAAAACCGCTGCTCATCAATCGATCCCTAAGACCACGGTCAATGAAAGGTGTAGATTTGAATATATTGCTAGTGTATTGGATGTCAAACAAAAAAGCCTGGGCTAAAAAAGAAATTTTTAATAAATGGTTCCATAAATGTTTTATTCCAGAGGTTAAACGCTATTTGAAGGAAAACAATCTTGAATTTAAAGTTCTATTGATTATAGAAACTGCGTCTGGCTATCCTGTTTTGGAACACCCAAACGTGCAATTTTATTTTCTGCCGCCTAATACATCTTTAATACAACCACTAGACCAGGGTATAATTGCCACATTTAAAACTTACTATGTAAGACGAACATTCCAATAATTTTGGATAAACTAAATAAAACACTAACCGTTATTGATGTGTGGAAGAAATTTTCTGTTTTAGATTGTATCAGACGTGCTGCATTGACGTTATCAGAATTAAAATCATCAACTTTAAACGCATGCTGGAAAGCTATTTGACCAGAATGTGTAAAAAGCAAAGATCCTGTACCCCCAAATACGACTGAATATCCTAATATCATCACTTTAGCACGTGCAGTTGGTGGAGAAGAATTCGATGATTTATCGTTTTCAGATATTGATGAATTGCTGGTTGACAAAATTCTTAGCAAAGATGAAATAATAGAAGTTGTCCTTGAGACTCCTGATGAAAGAGAAAAAAATTGATGGTGATGAAGAGGTTCCACTCACTGCAGGTTTAATTAAAGAAGGGCTTCAAATGGCTAGCAAATTGGAAAGTCATTTTCTAACACATGATCCCATTCTCGAAAGAGCTGAGCAGTTTAAACGTGAACTGAAGTCATGTATGGCGCGTTATAAAGAATTATTCAAAGATCTAGTCAAAGCAGGATCTCAACGATTGATTACAGAATTCGTTGTCAAAGCTAATCAAACTTCAGAATCACTGGAAACAGTGATAATTTGGTTCCCCATGCCACAGAGAGCATTTCACCATTGGAGTATGAACATGACGGCCAAAATGTTTCAAGCGACGAAAGTGATTTAATTCCAGTCTTGGGCAAACGAATGCGTCTATTCTCAGAAAGTGACAACGAATAAAATCTAGTTAGTAAGCATATGTAAGTCATATTTTTTTGCACTTTTGTATTCTTGAATTAGTGACATATTATTTTCTTTATGAAGGATAATTTACTTTATATACGTACATCTTTATAAGTTTATAAAATAAAAAATGGGTTTAAATGAATAAAAATTAAATAAAGATTTAGTTAAAGATTTTGATATGATTTGTTTGAAAACAACTTATTATTTGTACTGGGTTTTCACGTCTGGAACCAATCTTCTATTTTTTCATAAGCACTGTGTTTTTTTACACATTTTTTGTACAGTTTTTTCGGGAACCTCTCTACCGTGTAAAAGCAGAATTGAGTGTAGTTTTAAAATGATGAACATTGGAACAACTAAAATATCACGAATTCAAAAACATTTCCTAAAAAAAATACTAGAATTACCTATAGAATTATTCTTACAACAAAATATTTTTTTTTCATAAAAGGAGTTTTAATAAATCTCACGAAGATACTATTTTCATATATTTTCAAAGAACGTCTTTGGAACAGTGACTTTGCTATAAAATATGTTAAATTAAAAAAACTGCAAAATTTATAACAATGCATTATTCAAAGTATATTTATACAGATTTAATTATTAAGAAGTTTGCTAATGATATTTATTCGTTGACATAACTAAGAAAAGATAACTTGGAGTGAATCGCTGAAGAAAAACTTCAGACTTTACTAGTTAAACCTTAACTCCAGAAATTATCAGCCAAACTGCATCAAAATTATTACCGAAAATTATTCAATCTGCAAATATCTGAAAAGCTTTTATTTCAGAACTTAATGAGTAGAACAAGCCCAGATCTAGAAAAAATAAATAAATAAATAAAGAGCGGGGCGGGGGGGGGGGCGGGTGAAAAAGTGGGAAGACAAGTTAGAGTCGAAATAAATATAAACGACGTTCCGGTATAAGTTTTCTTCTCCCAGTCTTAATTGTCATTAGTAAATGTTTTGAAAATCACTGGAAATATATAAGTAGTATAGTAAATGAGAGTTCTGGGCCAATGTTAAATGTTCATCTCCAGGTCAACGCTCATCTCCCCAAAAGTGTCCCATAGGTTAACATGGGATTCCCTATACTTTAACATTGGCCCAGAACTCTCATTTACTACACTACTTATATATGTACAGGTATTGGACAGAAAAACGAAAACATTTCCATGCTCTCAACAGAAAATCATATTCAGAGCTCAATAACGTGTTAAATAAAAATTTTAATGAAAAATATGTCTAAAGAAAAAAATCTCAATCAAATCTATTTAAATCTCGCATAACTGTTCAGATTCCAAGAGTTATGAACGCAGGAATAGTTAACAGGCTACAAAAAATTGATTCCAAAAATTTAATTAAAATAGGTTAACTCGGTACTGATCTCTTAACTTTCTTTAATTAAATTTCAGGATCAATTTTTTGTAACCTGCTAAACATTCCAGC
Source organism: Ryuthela nishihirai (assembly GCA_038380435.1). Taxonomy (NCBI): domain Eukaryota; kingdom Metazoa; phylum Arthropoda; class Arachnida; order Araneae; family Heptathelidae; genus Ryuthela; species Ryuthela nishihirai. The sequence continues at coordinate 40,890,451 of JAWZYU010000019.1, forward strand.
CTTCATAATTCTTTGAATACTGAGCAAATATTGCTTGAATTCAAGATTTAGATAGAATTTTTTGAGGTTTTTAATTTATCGTTAGACATATTTTTCATTAAAAATCATATTGAAGAAGTTATTTAGCTCCGAAAGCGATTTTCTATTGAGATAACATGGAACTGTTTTAATTTTTATGTCCAGTAATATATGTATCTGATTAATATTTTTTTCGTCTCCGTTGCTGTCACGAGCAATCTTAAAGAGGTGAGGATCCCTTAGATCCGGCTCTGATGCAAAGAGTCTCATGCACAATATTTTATTACAGTTCTATTTCCTTGTTATATTAGATAGTTTAATATGATTTTATAGTACTCATGTTCCTTCAGTTGGGTTGTTTTACCTCTGACCGGCACTTTTTTTGAACACCATGGGCTAAATGGCCAGGTCACATGGACCCCGAAGGCTCAGAGAAGGTTGGGGGAGGGGGCCCACTGGAACAGCTGTTGGGAGACAGATAGTAGTCTCCCGTCAAGGCCATCCAGCGTGTTCTTTAACGTGCACAGGGTATGGCTCTCCCGCACACGGGACAACGGCTTAACGTCCCATCCGACGGACGGCGGCCTTTCCAAGCCCATCGGTGTCCCCTACTGACCGTGGCCAGGGCGGGGAATTTTGCAGAGATAAATCTCAACGCTGACCCAGCTGGGACTCGAACCTGGAAACTACAGATTACGAGCCTGGCGCGCTACCGACTGAGCCACCCCCCGCCCCCATGTTCCTTCAGACTAATGGTCTTGTGAATTCTTCAAATTCTTCGTAAAATTATACATGAGAAATAAAGAACTAAACTTAAGAAGCTAAAAAAATTCAGTCCATTCTGTTTCTAGTCTCTCTACGCAAAAGTAAAGTTATAGAGTAGTTGTTTTAGAAATTATTTCCAAAGCCCACCTTTCACGTTAATTTTGTTCAAAATAATATCAAACCAGACTAAAAAACTCTTTAGTTTCAAGCGGAATCTCTGGTGACAGAACCACCGATGCTCCCATTCAATCGTACAAACTCAAGAACCAGAATTTGACGATGTTTAAAAAAGGACAATACAGACTCAGAACTCTTCACGTATCTGAAGCCGACAGAGAAGAGAATATGAATTTGTATTGACACCGTCTGAGGACAACACAAAGACGGAAATGTCCTATATTTGCTAGCGTACCTCAATACCACTTGTGCGTCAGTCCTGAAACAAGCATTAAGACAGTAGACGGTCCCCAATCGATTGAAGGCCTAATCTCTCCTGCAACTGCAGCGGACTTAGTTCTGCGGTGGACGGACGAATTGACGGACAGAGGAGCCCAGCGGCTATGCATGTCTATTAGATTCCTTGGCATACAAAAGGGGGAGGGGGAGATGAAGAGACGAGGATTGAGGGAAGGTGAGTTGGAAGAAGGGGGAGAAAGAGGGAAGAGGGGGAAGAAAGCAGTAAATATGTGCCGCCGCGTGCACGGCGGCACGCAATAAGCAATTTAGGCCGGCATTGCAGTTTTAATAAAAACGCTCCTCTGCCGTTGGTGCTTACGTACTCCGTTGGAATAGGAGATGAAGAGAGATGGTGTAAATCGAAGTCGAGACGAAGATTGGCACGTGCTACGGAGAAGGATGAGGAGTAGGGAGCAGCACCCGTTGTGCGATGGAGGGTTTAGAAGTTACGTTGGTCCCTTTTCACTGTGTTTGCATGGGGAAACTAGTCTGAGTGCCAGCTCTCTACACTTTTCTGTAATGTTCACTGTGTACCGCAATGACATTCTCCCCCTTCCCATTCAGGCTCTCCGTTCCTTCTCCATAATTCCGAGCGCAACTATCTCAGTGGAGGAATGGCCATCGTTTTCAGTTATTAAGATCGATTTATTTTTGCGTCCACGCTCCCCCTTCCACCAATATAATTACGTCTCCCGCGCTCTGAGGGGGTGGGGCGTGGTGATGGTGGCGTCTGGGGGGGGGGGTCGGGGAACAGAACACGACATTAGGCAAATGTAATTGCAGCTATAGTTTTTAAGGAACTCTGCTTATTTGAAGTTCATCATATCTCGGCATAACGGTCTCGAGCTGCGGAATATATGTATATTTATACTCGTCACAAATGTCATTGTATTGGATTGTTTTACCTCTGAGCGTCACTTTTTTGCACATCATGGGCTAAGTGGCCAGGTCATAAGGACCCCGAAGGCTCAGAGAAGGTTGGGGGAGGGGACCCACTGGAACAGCTGTTGGGAGACAGATGGTAGCCTCCCGTCAAGGCCATCCAACGTGTTCTTTAACGTGCACAGGATATGGCTCTCCCGCACACGGGGCCACGGCTTAACGTCCCATCCGACGGACGGCGACCTTTCCAAGCCCATCGGTGTCCCCTACTGACCGTGGGCAGGGCGGGGAATTTTGAGGAGATAAATCTCAACGCTGACCCAGCTGGGACTCGAACCTGGGAACTACAGATTACGAGCCTGGCGCGCTACCGACTGAGCCACCCCCGCTCCACAACAACAAATGTCATTGATAGAGGCGAGCGAGAAAAGGGCAAAATTTATTCGGTCTTTGGTTTTTCTCTAGGCTGCCTCTGATAATCAATTCATCAGTGACTTCGTTTCGATAAACGAGTTAATCGACCTGATACATCGGATACAGATCAGGGGGGAAGAAATCAATCAGATAAACGTTTTCTGTAATGAACAAAAGGTTTATCTCTTCTTTGTATGTGTGGAATCAGAAGACGAGGGATTGTCGGAGAATGACGACTTCAAGAAGATGCGGAGATCGATTTAATTAAGATGAGAGTGAAATTTGCCATTTCCTGTGAAGTTAAAAATATTTAACAGAAAAACGGTGAAGGCGAAATATTGTTTAACGCGAAAGTAAAGTATAATTCGTTCCAACGACAGTACTTTTTTTTAACATACATATTCCTTTAGCGTGAAACGAATAAAAGACAAAAACTCCGTTAACGTGAAAATTTTCTACTGTCAGACGAATAAAATGCTATTCAAATTTCTTCGCATAACACGAAATTTATAAAGGATCGACTGACGAAAACCCAACCATTCTCTCATAAATTCTGAACAGTTTCAGGTCCGAGTCCCAGCTGGGTCAGCGTTCAGATTTATCTCCGCAAAATTCCCCACCTTACCCACTGTTAGTAGGGGACACCAATGGGCTTGGAAAGGCCACCATCCTTCGGATGGGACGTTAAGCCGTGTTCCGTGTACGGGAAAGCCATACCATGTGCATGTTAAAAACACGCTGGATGGCCTTGACGGGAGGCTACCATCTGTCTCCCAACAGCTGTTCGAGTGGGTCCCCTCCCCCAACATTCTCTGAGCCTTCGGGGTCCTTGTGACTTGGCCATTTATCCCATGGTGTGGAAAAAGGTGCCGCTCAGAGGTAAAACAACCCAAACCAACTGAACAATTCTTCAAATTAGTTATTTAAGAAGTCTGTCAATACACTAATGCGTTTTAGAATCGAAAGCTGGTTAATAATTTTGTCTGCCGATTATGACGGTAATTTCCTGAGCGCCATTCAGATTGTCGACCACTCAATCTTGATCGGGAATGACTGATAACGAAGATTGGATGGGGTCAGACTCCAGTTCTTTAATCAATAAAGATCTCATTCAATCTTTGTCTCGATTTTCACTCTCAAATACGTCGTACGCTAAGAATAGCTTTAGAAGCCAACAGTGCAATGTACTGTTAACAACAATTTAAATCAATATATTTTTAAACGCGAAATATTTACAAAAACCTGATTATCGTATTAACCGTCTTGCATTGAAAATCTGACTGAATCTAGAAGTTTTCCAAATTTGACAAACATTTTCTTGATTTTTTAAAATCTGTTAATTCGTGTTCGAAGTTTGAACATTATGTTTTTATATCAGCAACGTTTTACGATTTTTTTGTTTTGTTCGATTCTATCAATTCACTTTGGATTGATAAACACAATGGGCTTAAATGTCCAGCAGTGAATATTTCTAGTTCGAAGCATAACATACCTACGAGAATGGAAGTAGCTGTACAGTCTCTCAAAAAAGTATCCGAACGCTATGGTTGATTATAGAAATCAGAAAAAATATCTGGCAACGATTTTTTTAGAAATTAGTGATCTGGCAACCTTCGTGTCAAGGTTGCCAGATCATTAATTTCTAAAAAAATCGTTGCCAGATATTTTTTCTGATTTCTGTAATCAAACATAGTGTTCGGATACTTTTTTTGAGCGACTGTAGGTGGTCATATTATTTTGATACTAGATCGTGTGGGCTCACTCACGGAAATATTGAGCATGTGCAGTTACCGTTCACAGCAAACTGGAGCGTGTGCAGTAACTGCACACGCTCCAGTTTGCTGTGAACGGTAACTGGAGCATGTACAGTTCCTGTACAAGCTCCAGTTATTTTTCCTGAATTCTGTAATCACGTGACATGAAGGTTGCCAGCTCACTAATTTCTAAAAAAATCGTTGTCAGATATTTTTTCTGATTTTTGTAATCAACCATAGTGTTCGGATACTTTTTTGAGCGACTGTACGGTCTTTGTATTTGTGGTGTTGGTGGTATACGACTAATAACAAATCGTAGGTGGATTTTCTTTAAACATTTATATTGCATTAATTTCTACAATTACGTCAAGTTAGATGCACAACATCAAGTTTAGAATGAGAGTTTCTATTTCGCGATGTACCATTGAACTCAAAGCATGGTTAGGAAAGGACAAGTCTGGATATACAAAAATATAAAAAAGGGGAAGGAATAGAAGGGGATATTGAGAGTGAATGAACCGGAATGTCGTTCCGATATAAACTTTTCCTTCCATTTTAATGGCCTTTAAAAAGTTCTTGAAAAATAGGAATAATATCGTTCCTGTTAGCACGCTTGGCTACTGATCTATGGGACCTGGGTTCGAGCCCCAGGTAAGGCATGGATGTGTGAGCTGTTTTTCTGCTGAGGTCCTGCCATCCTCACAGACCTTCTACTATGCCGTATTAAACTGACAGGCTCCTGTCAGACCTCTGCGGCAAGCAGCTGCTTGTGTGT